>CM059611.1:10776880-12146571 GCA_030412105.1 Cyclura pinguis | reverse complement strand
TCCTATTCTAATCAGCCTGAATTCCTGGAATCTCAGAAAGCATCCCTTGCTCTGTATGGTCCTTCTTAGAGCTGCATGAGAACAGTTGTCTTCATCTGTCATACTCTAACCACTGTGCCACGAAAGCCCTGTAACTCTATTATTAAGTTTGAAGAACCCTCTTCAAGTGCAGAGTTGCTCATCTGGGGAAGGGCAGGCAAGCTGCCAGAGGACGACTGAATTGCTTTCAAGAAATGACAGTCACAGAACAATCACATAGATAGTAGATGAAGCAATGGAACAAATGTGCAAATTGGAGTAAATTACAGACCTACCATTCCTGGTATTAAAATATCTGACATATTAAACCACGTGGATGGCCAAGGCCATGCAGTCAGTACACCCAGCCTTTCACTCCAGCTTTGACTCCTCCCTTTTTCTACTGTCCAACTCTGACTTCTTCACATCACAGCCTGTGTCTTTGTTTGAGCCATGTGTCATACACTGATCCACAAAATGTTTTCCATCTTGAGTCAGAGCAGAATGCTCAAATACAGCTTCGTGGAAAGCTTATTTGATATTGTGAATTGGTACACACACACACACACACACACACACTGAAATTGCCCATCCAAATCACAAGCATTTTTTATAGCAAAATAAAAAATTTTAAACATAAAACATAAAATGATATGTTTACCATATATTGCTTTTATATTACCTACCCTTGTATAGATTCTTGAATGTAGATTTTGCATGACAAGCATCTCTATCCTTTAAACCGATAATTCTAAATGAGCTTGAGGATAGCTCTCTCAGCAAACTGAGTTGGTTAGAGGAATTAAGGGCCGGAGGCTGGGCAAAATGGTGCTACAACAAATTAATGAGTTACCATCTTAATGTACAGAATTATTTAAAACTTAGCAACAGGGACCTCAAAAGCTGGATTTTCAACCATGACACAAATCAAGATAGAGCGGAGATAATCTGGGCACGATTTTCAATTTGGTATCCTTATACTCAGGTCAACACACAATGGCACAATACTTCAAAGACCTAACATTTGTGCAGCTCCAAAGGGCATTTACAGAGTTCAGAGTTCAGCGGATGCCCTCCGCATATCCTGAAGGGAGATACCGACGTATCCCAATTGCAGAGGAAATGTGGTTTTGGCTGCAACCAGATAGAGGATGTAATTCATTACCTGTTATACTGCCATCTTTACTCTGAGCCTCGTCAAAGATTTGTGTTACCATGAATTCAATCTTCCTGGGCCTGCTCTCCTCAGAATATTGTAGTAGAGCTTCTTGCAGACACACATGCAAGGTTTACCTCTTCGGTGGCCCAGTTCACAGCTGTAGCCAAGAAAATACATGTTTGTTTTATCAGAGGAAAGGTGACTTCAACAAATCATTCTTAATACAGTGATCCTCTAGGTCATTTATGTGTTCACTGTTTTATTATTTTATTGTAACGTGTAATTATATTATATTTTTGTACTGTATTTTAATTGTTCATTGTAAAAGTTGTGATAGCCACTGGCTACATACAGCAATCAAGAAATCTATAGCTATTATATTACAAGTTTTTATTTTGAAACTGGAGTTGGTATTGGTACATTTCTACCCAAGATTGCTTCAGACACCATCCTTAAAACCCTTAAAAATACAAAGAAATATATGTATGGGATGTGATTTAAAAACACAACATAAAGGGGCACTCCGAAGAACAAGAACAAGTCTTCAATGTTTCATTCTCCATCTCAATTTAATTTGGTTTCATTTTCAAGGTCACATTGGTCTAAACCCAATTCTTGGTCCCACCTAGAGAGATTCTTTTTGTCATGTACCATCAAGTTGATTTCAACTTATGGTGACCTCCAAGATCTCTCATCATCAACTGCCCTTGTCAGGTCTTAGGAGCCTGATGTTCTTGATTCAATGAAGCTTACCAAACTACCTTTAATTCATTGGCCCTGCAGTAGATAGGACTATCAAATAGATTCAGAGAAATTTGTCCAGCCTCCCCTCTCCCACCCATTTTATTTTATACCTAGTGATTCACAAGGACTAGCCTCTTAGCTTATTCTTTTACCCTGAGTTAGAGAAATTTGTCCTGGCAGCAGTCCAGCTTAGCTTCACCCTCTGGTATGAATATCCTGAAATCCTATTTTTAATTTCAACCAGAGCAAACTTGCTTAAGGGGGGGGACTTGCCACTGATAGAACTACCCTAATTGGGACTAACAACTGAACTTAGACCCTTAACATCTAAACTTGGCAGGGGGCACCCACACACACGCACTTCTACACCTTTCAATGCAATGAACAACAGTTCTAGAAACTATGTCTCTATCAGTCAAGTTCACTGTATTCTCCCTCGCCCTTCTGCAAGTTAACAGTATACTCGTTTATATTTGTAAATCACTTTCCCTAACCGCTGGCACCCTCCATTAACATCTAGCTTAACACTGCCATTTCTACAATTTTACAAATACTGAGAGACTTCTCATCACTCAGCAGCTAGACTTGGTACCCAGCCCTGCTTTCTTCACAATGTATTGACAGTATCTGATTTGACCAAATTTCATAGAGGCAAAAAATATTTTCTTGAACAGTTTACAACGCAATGCAGTCTCTGGGTTGTTAGATGATTGCTCTTAACAATGTTTCTTCTTACTACCTGCCTGGAATCCTATATGGGTCAAGGTAATCATAGAATCATAGAGTTGGAAGAGACCCCAGGGGCCATCCAGTCCAACCCCCTGCTATGCAGGAACACACCTTAAAGCACTCCTGACAGATGGCCATCCAGACTCTGCTTGAAAACTTCCAAAGAAAGAGACTCGACCACACTCCATTGAGGCAGCATATTCCACTGCCAGACAGCTCCAACCATCAGGAAGTTCTTCCTGAGCTTCAGCCAGAATCTCCTTTCCTGCAGCTTGAATCCATTGCTCCTTGTCCTAGTCTCTGGAGCAGCGGAAAACAAGCCCACTCCCTCCTCGATATGACATCCCTTCAGATATTTAAACATGGCTATCCTGTCCCCTCTTAACCTTCTCTTCTGCAGACTAAACATACCCAGCTGCCTAAGCCACTCCTCATAGGATCTTGTAGGTCCACGTGTGGACCACCACCACTACCACAACCACCATCACCCTGATTTACTGAACTGCCTCTGAATCCTCCATCCTTCTGCACAGCCATTCCCTTCTTTGTGGGGATGAAGCAGGGTCACAGAAGCGTCTGGCTACATCCAACGGAACTCACTTGTCCAGGGGACAGTGGTGGACCTCATCATTTCACTACTGGCGAGGAGAACATAATCAGACACTTCTATCCTGACTGATCCCCAAAGATCAAGGAATGACAATGCTGGGGGGCAGTCAGAGACTGCTCAGTAAGTCCAGTACACCCCATTAAAGGAAAAAAAAACCTTCTATACAGCGAATTAAAAGTTGAAATCTTATCTATATAAAAAGATATTACCCTGCCAGAGGAAAAAAAAGGAAGAGAGAAAATTAGCCTGTTGCAGATGAAAATTGTCCCCTATTTTTGCTAGGAAGAAAGCTGAAAGAGGGGTTACCATTCAACATTAGATGGGATTACAATTGAGCGTTAATAAAAGAGAATAATGACTGCAAAGGATTTACATATTTTCAAAGTAGGCAATAAAGACAGCAAAATTACCAAAGATTTTATATACTTTTAGTTAGTCATAAATCCATAGGTAGATTATAGTCAAGAAATCAAAAGACTAGGACTTGGAAGGGTAGCTTTAATGGAACTAGACAAGATTCTCAAGTGTAAGTATGTATCAGTGAATACAAAAGTCATTTTGCCATTGTATTTTCAGTTTCTATGTACAGTCGTGACAGCCAGACAATAAAGAAAGATGATAGGATTCTGAGATGTGGTGCTGGAAGAAAATTTTACAGATACTCCTTACTGCCCAAAAGATAAATAAATGGCTCCGAGTCCAATTCATGCCTGAACTCTCCCTAGAATCTAAGATGACTAAACTGTTGTTCTCTGAAGACACGATTCATTAGAAAAGACAGTAATGCTTGGTAAGGTAGGAGGCAATAAGAAAAGAGGAAGACCATGTTACAGATGGATAGACTCAATCAAGGAAGACATATCTCTGAATCTCCAAGACATGAGCAGGGCAGTTGATAACAAGTTGACCTGGAGGCCTCTCATTTATAGGATTACTATATAGAGAGCCTGACTTGACAGCAATTAACAACTACAATAAACATTTGCCCTAGCTGACTACCTCCTTCCATGTGACATCTCTCCCAACCTCACCTGAAACACAGAAAGTCAGGGAAGTTATCTTCCACCAGAACTGTGATTGTACAATGAAAGGCAGGACACACCTAGATGTTCATGGATGCGTCATAGCAAAAGTAGGTGCAAGAGTCCCATGTTCCTTGTATAAGAATTCTTATCAGTGGTAGCTGCTGGTTCCTGTGTCAAAGAGATAGTGAATTCATTCTGGGTTTAATCTGAACTTCAAAGGAGCTCTCCAAGCTGCTGACCCTATCCTTAAAGTAAGATGTGCCAAACTTTAAAGTTCAGAATAAAATGCATTTACTACATGCACTGACATGGATGCCACCAGCCACTGCTGGGTCTAATTCGTAGCCCCCCAAAAATCATCCTTTTCTCTTTTTGTTAGTGTTGTTGTTGTTGGAAAGGGATGATTTCTTTAAAAAATACAGGTGAACTTTCCAGTACAGCACTACATGTTCAGCAAATGCTACAAAGCAAGCAGACAGAAGGCAAATTTTGCAAAAGAGTTCCTTTTACTTTGTGGGTACACCCTCCTAAAGTAGCCTACACCATCCCTCCCAAGATGGTTTATATATATAAATAATTCAAATTATGGATTCTTTTCGAATTAGAATCCATAATTATTTGAATTATTTATATAAGCCACCTTGGGAGGAGTGGCTAGGTAGGCTATCTTGTTAATGTTTTTGTTGTATATTTTCAAGTCATTTCCCACTTATGGTGAGGTAAACCTATCACTGGGTTTTCTGGGGCTGAGAACATGTGATTCATTCAAGATCTCCCAGTGGGTTTCCATAGCTGAGCAGGGAATTTGAACCCCGATCTCCTGTATTACAACACTCAACACTCAAACCACTACACCATGTAACCTCTTTTTAAAAAGAAAATAACATTGTAAAAGAAGTTAACTTGTTCCTCTGTGCCTTCAAGTCATTTCCAACTCATGGTAACCCTAAGGCAACCCTATCATGGGGTTTTCTGGAGCTCCAAGTATCTGATGCATGTGAAAAGGGTCTAGGAGTCTTGGTAGATCACAAGCTGAACATGAGTCAGCAGTGTGACACAGCAGCCAAGAAAGCCAACATGATTCTTGGCTGCATCAATAGGAGTAATGGTACCACTCTATTCTGGATTGGTTAGGCCTCATTTGGAATACTGTGTCCAGTTCTCGACACCTCAATTCAAGAAGGATGTCGACAAGCTGGAACGTGTCCAGAGGAGGGCAACCAAAATGGTGAAGGGTCTGGAAGCCATGCCCTATGAAGAACACCTTAGGGAGCTGGGTATGTTTAGTCTGCAGAAGAGAAGGTTAAGAGGGGACATGACAGCCATCTTTGAATTTTTTTTTTATAATCATTTTATTCAAATTCAGATATAAAACAAACAATTATAACTGTCAACTTATTTGAAATATTTCTGATCTTCCACACTGATCTAGATTTCATCATCAATATTTCTTAACATGCTTAAAATATTGTACTACATTTTAGTGCTTTTATTACTTGTTGATTCTTGCATTTCCATCTCCATATTCCCGCTTCATGATATATATCCTATAGCCCCCTCATAATTCATCTTAAATCATGAATCACAGATTTCCATCTGATGGTACCCAGCAATTACCCATTACAATTTGCCATTCTTTTTGTATCTCTTCATCTGATTTCCCTTTTAATCTCTGAGAGACCATATCAGCATTTTTGTTTTCAATCAGTGTACCCCACCGTTGTTCTAATGTGGGTATTTGCTGAATTTTCCACATCTTTGCATATTCAATACGAGCTGTTGTTATCAGGACAGCCATCTTTGAATAATTGAAGAGATGTCATGTTGAGAAGGGAGCAGGCTTGTTCTCTACTGCTCCAGAGACAAGGACAAGGAGCAATGGATTCAAGCTACAGGAAAGGAGATTCCACTTGAACCTCAGGAAGAACTTCCTGATGGTCACAGCTGTCCGGCAGTGGAATATGCTGCCTCGGAGTGTGGTGGAGCCTCCTTCTTTGGAGGTTTTTAAGCAGAGGCTGGATGGCCACCTCTTGGGAATGCTTTGATGGGTGTTCCTGCATAGCAGGGGGCTGGACTGGATGGCCCCTGGGGTCTCTTCCAACTCCATGATTCTGTAATTCTATGATGCCCCAAAGTCACCCAGTGGGATTCCATTGCCAAGAGCAGAATTGAACTCTGGTCTTCTGGGTCATAGTCTAATGTTCAAACCACTACACCATGCTAGGTCTCAGGCCACCTTAGGAGGACTGAAGAATGGTAGATGCAGTTAATGCAGATTTTATTAACCGCTATGGGAAACAGGCTTTGTTAAGAATATGGAACAGATACAAACCAACATTATGCCCTAAAATACCTTGGTGAGTTTCATCACAAGAGACTTTTTATAGGAAGGAGATATCAGGAAAAGAAAAGCAGGCAACATTTGGAATTTGATCAAGAACAATGCAAGATAAAATCAGATGAAGAATTACTGCAGGAAGGTTATAGTTTTAAATGATTCTCTTATAGACAAATAATCGAAAGATTTAAGATAGACAAAAAACTGTAAGATTTTGAGTTGAGTAATCCTGAATTTGAAAAGCAGATGTGCTCAAATGAGGAATATTTGAATGGGAAGATGAATAACTTATTGTTGAACATAGAGATGGAAGAAGAAAAAAACAAAGCATGGATGATAATGTAGGCACAAAACATTGGACATAAAGTACTGTTGGCACAATGGGAGAAACTGTGGTCAAATGGACTTGTCACCACTACACCACACTGGTTCTCAGGCCACCTTCGGAGGACTGAAAAATAAAGTCTAGATATTTGAAAAAATGGGTAAAATAAAATAAAATCAAGAAGCTTATCTATCAATGCTGCTTTTTTTTTTTGCTTTTTTTTTACAAAACACAATCAAGCACCTAGAGCATAACCTATTCTTCATGATCTACACCATCAACAGTTTGGCTACAATCTATATATCTATGAAGCAGAGGCCACGTAGAGTTTTTGGGACTGGTGCCATTAGTATGCAGGTGACACCCAACTCTATTACTACTTCCTCTGAATCTAATCCAGCTTCACATATAATATGCTTAGGGAACAAGTTCAACAGATAGAGTGAAAAAGGCAGCCTTGGCCAACCCCCTGGCCAATTGGAAACCTGGCAGTTGTGAACATTGGAGGAAGGATCATCAACAATTTAAACTCTCTTCCAACACTGTTGGCTAGTTTGGCAAGAGAACTATTTTATAATTCAAATATTGGATCCGTATGAAAGAAATAGGTGTGCAACCACATTTGATCATCCTGACGTATAACCTGCACTCAAAACAGAAGGTCACCATCAGGACAGAATATGAAGACTAAATTGTTGCTATGTGCCTTCAAGTCATTTCCGACTTATGGTGACCCTAAGGCAAACCTATCATGGGGGCATTCTGGGGCTGAGAGTTTGTGACGTGCCCAAGGTCACCTACTGGGTTTCCATGGCCAAGCAGGAAATGGGACCCTTGCCTCCAGGGTCATAGTCCAATGCTTAAACCACTACACTGTGATGGCTCACATTCAGCAATGTTGATCAAGAAATGTTCATGTCCTGGCTTGTGGACTGTAAGATATTTGTCAGTTTCCTTCCTTTGGTGAGAAGAAGACATTACTTACTAGAATGACCTTTTTAAGTGTTTAATAGTGGCCAGTGTGTCCATTAGCCAGGTTGTATATTTCTCATTTAAGGGGCACACTTTTTGGGGGGCAGGGGCATAACCACTCTCCCATAAGTAATGGAAATAAAGACATCAGGCAGTTATAATCAAGGGAGAATCGGCCATGCCCACTACCAGGGTGCTCAGGAGTAGTGTCAGATCTAGAAACTAAGTCAGAGGAAGGAAACTTGAGGGGGTTGGGAGCCAATTTTCCACCTTCAGCTCTCACCGTGGGCTGCTTATGCTGATTCAGAGGCAAACCTATCACCGGGTTTTCTAGGGCTGAGATAGTGTGATGTACCCAAGGTCAGTAGGTTTCCATGGGGAATCAAACACATGGGTTGGGTTGTACTCCAATGCTCAAATCACTACACAATTGAAGAAATAGGCTTTCAGAAGAAAAAGAAAGAAAGAAAGAAGACAGGAAAAAAAAGGAAATTAAAAATTAAAATACTACACTAAAAAACTAAACTTAAAACACTAACACTAACTTTCTGAAACACAGAAGGGCTCTGAACACCCCCAGCCAAACTATAATGAAAAGAAAGAAAGAAAGAAAGAAAGAAAGAAAGAAAGAAAGAAAGAAAGAAAGAAAGAAAGAAAGAAAATGCTATCCTACCATTACAGCTCCAACCAAATAATCCTACTAGAATTGCTATTAAACATAATCATCGGTTATTGCAGTGTTAGATTACTTATTGCTCAAAATGGCCACAAACAGTTGCCAATCTTTAAAAAAAATTTTGTTTATCCTTTAAAACCCACATTACTCTGGTCATTTACAGGAACTCGGCATCCTTAACAATCCATTCTTCCATTGTCAATTCTTCAGTCCATTTCCAGGTTTGAGCAAAAATGTTCTTGCTGCTGTTATCATATATCGAAGAGTTAATCCATATTTATTATCCAATCCTCTATAATCCATATTTACTTTCCAATTTATTATCCATAATTCATAATACCCAGTGAAAATATTGCTGGTGGTGTTACAAAATCCACCATTGAAATTTTGGGGATTAACATGTAAATCTTGAACCAATAACTTTTTGCCTTCTTACAGTACCACCACATATCAGAAATGATTTTCTCAAGCAAAAGGTAGAATATGTGTAGGAGCTAGAAAGTGTCGACTGATCCAGAAGACATGCGAGTCACAATCCTGTGGGCCCCTGAGTAGTACCCCAGGGGCTGCAGGAAATATTAGGTTTCTTACTAAGAGCTTGGGGAAATTATTTTGGGGAATTACAATGCCTACTAACCCCTAGCAAGCCTGGCCAACCACTGCTGGGAGTTGTAGCCTGAATTTTACTAATTGTATTGCATAAGAGGAACTTTTCCAAAGTGTCTGACTGGTTCATTCCTAATGATGATGATGATGATCATGATCATAATACCCTGCTTTTTCCCAAAGCAGCATGCAATTAAAAGATATAGCTAAAACCCATAAAATTCAAAAGCTAAAACATAATTAGAAAATAGAATAGGAAAGAATTAAAATAATATTAAAATACATAATTAAAATACTCAAATATTCGTCAAGAATACAATGTCTGGCACATTTCTATTAGACCTGTTACATATAACCACACTTGGGCCCTTTCCGCACGAGGCGAGGGAATCGCTCCATGCCGTTACCTACCGCTTCTTCTGGGGTCCGAAGCAACACGGACTGTCCTTGAAGCCCTTCCGCAGGGCTCCTCCTTGGTCCAGGGCAAATTGGAGCAGTGCGAGGTCTGTAGATCTGCACTGCTTCGGCTTCCAAAATGGCAGCTTCCAGCTTCCAAAATGGCGGTTCTAGCTTCCAAAATGGTGGCTTCCAGTTGGTCGTGGGTCGTGACCAACCGCTGAAGCTCACCACACCTAAAGCCCACCCTCCGCAGATTGCAGGGTCACATTGGTGTGAGCCTGCGCATCTGCACAAGGGAGCAGGAACGTAATGGCGCGTTACAGGAAAATAAAGACCTGTTTTTTGCAGTCTTTAGAAAACACACTGGAGGACCACTTGGGGTCATTTTGGAGCGGACTGAGGTGCTGATCTCCAGTAAGTAGTCCGCTCCTAGTCTGCTCCAAGGTGCAGACAACCTCCGTGAGAGGACGCACTGCCCCGTTCTAGCTGCCTGTTGCGGAAAGGGCCTTGGAATGCCTGTCTCGGTCAGAAGGTGGAATTGCTCTATCCAGCTACTGTTTTAGACTGAACATTTTAAAATTTATTTTCTCCCCAAATGGTTTCCTATCTAACTGCATCTTATTTATTTATTCATTAGAATTGCACCACATCTTTCTCACCACCACCCCCAACAGGACTCAAGGTGGCATTATTTAAATGCATTTCAATATTTTTCTACCATTCAATGTACAACTATTAGCGATACTCTAACAAATACATCACATTCATCCAGTAGATGTGAGTCAAGCCAATTCATACCAAAATTCACAAAGACCAACCTCCTATTGACCATAAATGAATTTCTTGAAGGTAGAATAACAGTATGTGTGTAGTGGTTAAAGGGTGCTAGACTAGAACTTGGGAGATCTAGCTTTAAGGCCAAACTGAGCCATCAAATTACCTAGGAGACTTCAGGGTCAGCCTTAGTCTCTCTCTGTCTCTCTCTCTCTCTCTCTCTCTGCCTGACCTACTTCAGGTGCTTATAATGAGGATATAGTGGGGGAGAAGAGTCATGTCCACCACCATGAGTCCATTGGAGGAAATGTGAAATACAATAACCTATACAATGGACACAAGTACAAAATACTGTGAAAGTCCTTAAACACAAACTAAGTCTTCATTCCAGCTAGAGTGGATTCATTGATTCAACAGTGGAATCAAGTCCATTAGTTAATTGTGTGATTAGTTGACCATATCCATTGATTTAACAGGTCTCCTTTAGTTGGAACTACCAGTAGGATAGAAAACAGAGGTCCAAAATGTGGACAACTATTTAGCAGAGCAAAGATCAAAAGGCTGGAATTGTCCTTACAAACCAACACTGTTTGCCTGTACACAATGCTATGACATGTAATTGAATGCATATATGTGTCACGGTTGCTTCACCATAGCCTTATCTGCATTTCCTATTATAAACAATATAAATATAACCAAGGTATACAGAGTGATCTCATTGGGAAAACCACTCCAATCCCCCCGCCATCCTTTCTTGGGTGTGTCTAGCAATTAAGCTCATGACACAAGGCCACAATAGATGACACCAAATGTGGGGACATTGCTTGCTTCCCAGTGCTGTGGTAATACCATGAGTCAAAAACCAGGTTACAAAGCCCAGGCTAATTAAGAATGGGCTTCTTAAGCAAAACAAAGAAATCAGCATGCCTGGCTCATGTCTCACGCTTTAGTGAGATTGGCTAAGAAATTGTATAAAAGGTCTCCCAGGTGCTAGCTTGGTATTCACAACGATTTCACTTCTGTTTCCAGAGTACTTCTTGGAGAACCAGGTAAGGTTCTTTCTTTTCTATCTGTCCATATGATCTTGGTTTATCACTTTATCTTCCTCCTTCTAAGCCAAAGATGGACACCTTGGGTGACCCTTAAGCTATCTAGCTTTGTTCCAGAAGTAGATCTCAAGAAGTCCATTGAGGAGGCTGAGGAGAGACTGATCAAATGTAGAAAGTCTTTGAGCAATCAACCATCAGAAGGTTTAAGGCTGAGGAACCATTGTTCATTGGTAGCTAAGAAAGTCTTCTCAGGAGATAGAGAGGATGCATGATGGAAGTGGGCTAATAGCCATCTTTAGACATCTGAAAGGATGTCATGTAGAAGATGGAGCAAGATTGGTTTATGCTGCTTCAGAGACTAGGACACAAAGCAATGGAATCAGCTTACAAATAATGATACTCCAGCTAAACATTAGGAAGAACATCCTGACAGTAAAAGCTGTTCACCAGCGGAATAACCTACCTTGGAAGGTGTCAGGTTCTCCTTCTTTGGAGGTTGGATGGCCATCTCTCAGCTGTATGCCTGTGTGGTAGGAGATTGGACTGGATCACCCTTGTGGTCTCTTCTCCAGATGCGCCAGATGCAATATGATTGCTCTGTTAGCTAAATGCGTTTTACCTCCATGAGGATCTCATGTTACTTTTCTTTAAGACTCAGGCTGCAATTGAGTGACAGAGAAAGAGAACTTGGAACTCTGCTTTTACCCTGTGGATTGTGGTTTTAATCTTTTTTAAAAAAAATGGTGTGGAGAGAAGGAAGAACAGGATCTACCAGGACTAGGGCGAGTTAGTGGTTACAAACAATGTTTTTAAAAAATGTTCCTCTATCCCAAATTAAGCCACTGAAATGTAAGGCTGGAGGTGGGATCAATATATTAAAAGTCCATGAGCTCTGCTTTGGGTCTGATGAACATATTATTAGTCTGAACTCAGAGGTACCCTGTTACTTCCATCTAAGTGTATCTTTACCCTCTGAGCTGATTGTTTCCCCTCATTTGGGCTCATTTGGTGAACCTTGGAATTCTACTAAGAAGAAAAAGTACCTCTGGAGATGTTTCCAAAATGTCTTTGTTGTAATTTGGCTTTCATAAGCTCCCCTAGGCATTTAGTTAAAGTATGGGTGGGTACATTTTGTGTGATCTGGTGATCACTTTTCCGCCCAGGGGCCTTCTGGGACTGCCAAAACAGTAAAAAGGCAAAACCAGATGTGGACAAAAGTCCTATGCTGGTTTGGAAAAGGTTTGTTTTTAATGTTAAACTATCTAGGAGAACCATGTGACCTCTATAAAAGGTAAATTGCCATACCTGGAGTCTGGGAGAAGCCATCCACTGATTTTTAATCCCCCCTCCCTGCAAAAAAAAAAAGGATCCAACAAAAAATGTGAATCCAGGGAACGGCAAAAAAAGGGTTGGGGTCACACTTTGGCCACTGCATTTAAAGACTGAGATATAAGAAAGGACTTGAGCATACAACTCTTTCGTTACAACAGCTGCCAGTTTGTATCAAAGTGCTGGTGATGACCTATAAAATCCTCTATGGCTTGGTTCCAAGCTATTTGAAGAATCACATCACATTTTATGATCCCATTGGAGCTCTAAGATCTTCTGGAGAGTCGCTTTTGTCTATTCCACCGCTTTCTCAGGTTTGCTGAGAACAAGGAACTGGGAGCAGCCTTCTTGGTGCCTGCTCCCAGTCTTTGGAACTCTCTTCCTAGAAAGGTCAGGATGGCCCCATCCTTCTGCCAGCAATTGAAAACATTCTTGTGCTACCAGGCTTTTGGAAGCTGAGTGGGATGGGCTTTTTGATGTCCTGTACTGTTTTATGGTTTGTGCAGTCTTTTAATGTATTTTAATGTTTCTAATGTTTTAACTTTATAACTTCTTTGATTGCTTTTTAAATACCTTTTATATTTATACATATTTATATTGTTTTTAAATATGTGGTTAGCAACTTTGAAACCCATTATTGGGATATTAATGAAAAATAATAATAATAAATAATAAAAATAATAATATCCCATGAAAGTGACCCATGAAACTCACTGGATGAGTCAGGCCATCCCAAGGGGAAGTGACTCACTCTCTCAACCTAATCTACCTTATAAGGTTGTTGTGAAAGTGGGGTACAAGAGAGTCATATATGAAGCCTTGAATCACTGGAAAGAAGGCAGGACAGAACTGTAATAGAATTATAACTAATAAAGAACTAAGAATAATATAGATAACTAGCATATATACCTGGCATTGCCCAGGATTTTATTTTCTCATAGGTAACACTTGTCAGAAATACCTTAGGAATTTCTTTACCTTACCTTGGGAATTAGATGTGGTTGAAATACACAGATTTGAGATCCTGTGTCTCCAATTCTCCAAACTATCTTGCCCAGTACCTATAACTTTTCCTCATATTCCCTAATCCAATCCGCATTCAGAGTTATTAACACAGAGAGGTTGGGTTCCTGAGGGAATACATTGCCCTCCTCCTTGCTGCTAGGTCTCATCTCATAGCAACCAGCCTGAGGCCGAAGAGCACTCTGGCTGAGAATTCTAAAGGTCCCTCCCTAAACTGCAAACCCCAGGATTCCATAGAATCTTCTCAGGCAGCCAATCATATGAGGTCTTCACCTGACACAGACAAACTTTAACTTTTATATATTAGATAAATAGGAACAAACTGATGAATAAGTAAGGATAAACTAAGTCTCTTTTTCAGGGGAAAATGCACTAACTGGGGGATACAGGACTCAAAAACAGCCTTGGAGAGCTCATTTGGCCCATGGGTTGCACTTCGCCCACCTCTCTTGAAACCAATCCGTTACTTCTCAGAGGAAGATTAGGATCCCAGTAGACCCTGCTTCGAATTAAGAATCATAAAATCATAGAATCATAGAAATGTAGAGTTGGAAGAGACCACACGGGCCATCCAGTCCAACCCCCAGCCATGCAGGAACACCCTCAAAGCACTCCCGACAGATGGACATCCAGCCTCTGCATAAAAACCTCCAAAGAAGGAGAATCCACCACACACCGAGGCAGCATATTCCACTGCCGGACAGCCCTGACTGTCAGGAAGTTCTTCCTGAGGTTCAGGTGGAATCTCCTTTCCTGCAGCTTGAATCCATTGCTCCTTGTCCTGGTCTCTGAAGCAGCAGAAAACAAGCCCTCTCCTTCCTCTATATGGCATTCCTTCAAATATTTAAACATGGCTATCATGTCCCCTCTTAACCTTCTCTTCTGCAGACTAAACATACCCAGCTCTCTAAGTCTATCCTCATAGGGCATGGCTTCCAGACCCTTCACCATTTTGGTTGCGCTCCTCTGGACCTGCTCCAGCCTGACCATGTCCTTCTTGAACTGGGGTGCCCAGAACTGGACACAGGATTCAAGATGAGGTCTAACCAAACCACAGTAGAGCGGTCCCAGTACCTCCCTCGATCTAGACACCATACTCCTATTGATGCAGCTGAGAATTGCATTGGCTTTCTTGGCTGCCACATCACACTGCTGACTCATGTTCAGCTTGTGGTCTATTAAGACTCCTAGATCCCTTTCACACGTACTGCTACCCAGCCACGTGTCCCCCATCCTATATTTCTGCATTCCATTTTTTCTACCTAAGTATAGAACCTTACACTTCTCTCTGTTGAATTTCATTTTGTTAGCTTTGGCCCAGCTCTCCAATCTATCCAGGTCATTTTGAATTTTGATCCTGTCCTCTGGCATATTAGCAACCCCTCCCAACTTGGTGTCATCTGCAAATTTGATGAGCATGCCCTCTATTCCTTCATCCAAGTCGTTGCTGAAGACATTGAACAGCACTGGGCCCAGGACAGAACCCTGTGGCACCCCGCTAGTCACTTCTCCCCAGGATGAAAAGCAGCCATTCGTGATCACCCTTTGGGTTCAGTCGGTCAACCAATTACAAATCCAACTAACAGTAGCCCTGTCCAGCCCGCATTTTATTAGCTTCTTTGCAAGAATGTCACGTGGAACTTTGTCAAAGGCCTTACTGAAATCGAGATATGCTACATCCACAGCATTCCCTTCATCTATCAAGCTAGTAACTCTATCGTAAAAAGAGATAAGATTAGTCTGGCATGGCTTATTTTTGAGAAATCCATGTTGACTTCTCGCGATTACCGCGTTGCTTTCTAAGTGATTAGAAACTGACCGCTTAATGATCTGCTCCAGGATCTTTCTGGGTACTGATGTCAGGCTGACTGGGTGATAATTATTTGGGTCCTCTTTTTTTCCCTTCTTGAAGATGGGGACAACATTTGCCCTCTTCCAGTCTGCTGGAACTTCTCCTGTCCTCCAAGATTTCTCAAAGATTATAGCAAGTGGTTCCGAAATGACCTCTGCCAGTTCTGTTAATATCCTAGGATGCAATTCATCTGGCCCTGGAGACTTGAATTCATCCAGTGTGGCCAGGTATTCCTGTACCACCTCTCTACCTATTACGTGCCTCATTTCCCCTGCTTCCTCACCTGCTCCCCACCCGCCAGGTTGAGTGCTTGTATCCTTCTGGGAAAAAAACTGAGGCAAAGAAGGTGTTAAGTAGTTCTGCCTTTTCTCTCCCCCCTGTTAGTAATTCGCCATCTTCTCTGCGCAGCGACCCTATCGTCTCCTTCTTTTTCCTTTTGCTACGGACATATTTTAAAAAGCCCTTTTTATTGTTTTTGATGTCTCTGGCCAGCCTAAGTTCGTTCTGTGCTTTAGCCTTTCTGACCTCCTCCCTACATCTCCTGGCTACTTGCTTAAATTCTTCTTTGGTGGTTTCCCCCCTCTTCCATTTCCTGTACATGTTTCTCTTAACACTTAGCTCAACTGAGAGTTCTTTAGTCAACCATTCTGGTTTCTTCAGATGCCTTCCATTTTTCCCCCTTATTGGCACAGTTTTAGACTGTGCCTTCAGTATCTCCCTCTTAAGGAACTCCCATGCCTCCTGAACTCCTTTCCCTTTCACTATTCTTGACCACTGAATTCCAGCCAGCAGCTCCCTAAGTTTACAGAAGTCCACTTTTTTAAAATCTAAGATGAGTGTCTGGCTACACTTATCTTCTCCGTTCCACTGAATGCCAAATTCCAATAGGGCATGGTCACTCGCCCCTAAAGATCCAATCACTTCTACCTCATTAACGAGGTCATCCCTGTTGGTCAGGATCAGATCTAGAATATTTGATCCCCTTGTTGCCTCTTCCACCTTCTGGACCATGAAATTGTCTGCAAGACAAGCAAGAAACTTGCTGGACCTTGCTGTCTTGGCAGAGTTTGACTGCCAACATATATCCGGGTAATTGAAATCTCCTATTATTACTGTATTTCTCCTTTCTGAGTGTGCAGTCATTTGGTTGAGGAAGGCATCATCAAAGTCCTCAGTCTGGGTTGGAGGTCTGTAGTAAACTCCCACCAGAATATCCCTATTGCTTCTCGCTCCCTTAATTCTTACCCAGATGCTCTCGACCTGGCTTTCTGGGTTTAAGTCATGGATCTCTTCACAGGTGAAAACATCACTGGCAAACAAGGCTACTCCTCCTCCTTTCTTGTTTGGTCTATTTTTACAAAATAGGCTATACCCCTCTATTCCTACATTCCAATCATGAGACTCATCCCACCAGCTTTCATCCTTCTTCCTTTTCCTTCTAGGTGTCCCTTTGACAACCAAAAAAGATGTGTTCCCGCCAGGACAAGGACCACTGCCACAAGCAGGAGAAAGAAGAAAGGTCCTGCTGCCTCACCCGGAGGTCATCGGGCAGCGAAAGCAGAGGCTGCTGCCTCGGTCGGAGGAACAGCGGGGGTTGCAGCAGCAACCGTGGGTCATCTTGCGGAAAACCTCAGCACCCTCCATGTGATCAACAGCAGCAGCAGCAGCAACAAGTCTGCCAAATTCCAGGCCAGAAGCTAAAGTAACACCAAGAAGAATTCCTAGAGGGGCCAGATGCCACAGGAAGTGAGCCACACCTCTTTCTCTCTGCTTCCTCATCCCACACAATTTGAAGCATCCTGAATACTTCCTGTTGGCCCCCCACAGCTGCAAGTCTCTCCAGCCAGCATGGTCAAGTGCCATGTAATGGAGAAGCCACAACTACCTTTTCTTCTTCCTCTAAAGGAGCTGAGTGCTTCTCTTTCAAAACATGAGAAGAGCAGATACACTGGTCTTTGTCAACACATCCATGTATTTTCCTCTTTGGCCACCGCTGTCCATTTATATACATGGATTAGTCAATAATAAATTATGTTTTTAAAACTTTGACAGTCTCATGGAGTATTTTCATTTTTAAAATTTATTTTCCAGTGAGATTTGCGCAGCTCATGTAAGGAGAATGAATGTACAACACAAGAATACTGGAATCTGACTTCCATTGAGTCAGACTTTGTAATAGATGTATAGTTGTTTGAATGTTGGACCAGGACTCTGGGAGACCAAGGTTCAAATCTCCACTCAGGCATGAACCACCTGGATGATCTGGGTAGGTCGTACTCTCTCAGCCACAAAGGAAGGATAAGGTCAAAGGTTAGAGTCAATTGAAAGAAATTAACAACAACAAAGTCCAGTAATCTCAATTATGGCTGACAATAATGGCTCTTAGAGGTTTCTGGAACGTTCTTCTCCTCACGCTACATGGAGGTGGCCTCCCATCCATATCCCAATGAGTTCCAATGTGCTGAATTTCCAAAATCAAATGAGATCAGGCATGTTCAGGGAGTGGTACAATAGTATCAATTTCCTTCCAACCTTAGGTAAATCCACTGCAATGGACCAAACTTCCTCACCTTATATTCTGCACAAAGGCCAGGTTCATTAAAGATGTAATATGGACCTCTAAAACCCCATCTGAAATGAGGATTATTTTGAAACTGAGGCTAGCCATGGTAGGAAGCATTAGCTTCTTAGGGTTATTATGAGAAAAGAACCCCCACCAGTTCATAGTAAGACCAGCAATTGGACTGACTACCTCAAGAGGCAATGATGACCACCAGCTAAGGTGATTTAAAAGGAGGTCTAGATAAATTCATGGAAGAAAATGCTTTCAACAGCTGCCAGTTATGATGCCTAGATTGTTTACCTCCAATATCACAGTTAGCTTTCCTCTAAATGTTAAGTCTGAGAAGCATGGGCTGAAGATGCTATTGTCATCTTATCTTGCTTGTGGGCCTCCCAATAGACCCATTCCAGCAGGTGTCTTTTCACATTCATATTCAGTAGAATCATTAAGCATGGAACTTCTCTGTTGGGACCAGTCTACACAAATTATTGAGGACATATATGGGACAACATGTATTCTCTTCCAGAATTCATGGTGGCCTTCCATTGAAATACCTAGTAGGATGCTGGAAACAGAAGGCTGGACTAAATAGGTCTGATCCAGCAGGCTCTTCTGATGTTCTCCTTTCTTTAAAACAGGGAGTGGATTGTACCAGGAGCAAATGATGCCTGTCCTTAAGATTATCCTGTTGGCATTCCAATTAGCCATTGCTGAACATTTTGAGAATACTTATCCTCTTCTAAGGGCAACATACACACACATACAAACACACATACTAAATTACCTCTTCGTGTCTTCCTCCTATACCTTGTACCAGAGCTCATTTTGGATGAAGACCTGTTAAGAAGTAGCAATACGGGCCACCCAGATAATTCAAACCCAACCCAAGGGCGTGCGTTTGTTAGAAATTAGGCTATCTCCTGAGATCATAATTAGATAGAATGGGTTGCATTTACTTGGTGTGGAATTACAAAACATGAAATCGTCAGGGTGTGTTCGCAGCCAGTCGTAGTCAGATAGATGGAAGAGGGTGTGGATTACTTCCCAAATAACATCATTATTTTTGCCTGAAGTTAAAATGGATAGTTTTGTTTTGTTTTTGTTTTTTTCATTCTGTTTTTATTGAAGCATTTGAAATGTTATCATTAACTATGACAAGGTTAATAGGCACTAAATGAGAATCAACAATCAAATCTAAATGGATAGTTTTGAAAAACAGACACAATCAAGAGACACGGCTTTGACCCAATGGTGTAAAAAAAAGTATGTAACACTGGTGCATCTGAATAAAGAGGCTTAAGTCCATGGCCATTTCCGCACGGGCTTAAAGAAGTGGTGCAGAGTGTCCTCCAGGGAGGACGTCTGCACCTGGGAGCGGACTGGGTTGGACCTACTTAGTGTAGTTCTGCACCTCAGCCTGCTCCGGAATGACCCAAAGTGGTTATCCAGCCTGCTTTTGAAAGACCACTTGAAACAGGTCTTTCAAAAGTACGGAGCGCGCCACTCCGTGCCCGCACTCCGGTGCAGATTTGCAGGCTCGCACCAGTGCAAGCCTGAGATCTGCTGGGAGCGGGCTTTAGGCTGGCAAGCTTCAGCGGTTGGTGGAGAGCCTCGACCACCCAGAAGCTGCCATTTTCATCCCTGGAGCAGTGCGGAGCACCCAAGCATGGAGCCAAGAAGTCCAGTAAGTACCGGCACGGGGCGATTCCCTCTCCCCGTGCAGAAATGGCCTATGATGGCTTATGCTGACAACTTCTTTCTCTGAGTTAGTTTCAAAGGTGCTACAAGGTCCCTTTGCATCCTAAATGTTGGTGCCATCAAGGCACAACTTTGGGGCAGAAGTCCAGGAACGCAATCACCAGCATGCCCAGGAGCTTCCCTAAAGGCAGCAAAACTGATTTATAGCTTTTTGAAGCAAATAATAACACACATTACCATCTAAAGCAGAAGTTCTCAACCTCTGGTCCTCTAGATGTTTTTGGACTTCAGCTCCCAGAAGCCCTGGCCATCGTAATCAATGGTTGGAATTATGGGAGGCTGATGTCCAAAACTATTTGAAGACCAAGACATCTAGATGACCCCAACCAATACAATCAAAGGTCAGGGATTGTGGGATTTGAGGTCAAAATTTTCTTGAGACTGAAACTATCTACAGTTTCAGGGATTTGGAGACTTGAAGTCCATAAATTCCTGAGGGCCAAAATATGTGGATGACCAAACAGGAGTGGGGGGAACTCACTCAGAGAACATTTCATATGTTCTCAGTGAGGCACAGACTTTTAAAAATAATCTTCCCTCCAGATGTATCATAGTAAAATCTCATCATCCACAGGCAGCAAGGGCAGCACATCTGGAGGACAACTATCTGAGAAGGACTGTCCTAGAACCTCAAGACTGCCTTCTCCTACATACATTAAACATCAGATGGTTCCAGCTATTCTTTAAAGAAATAGGTAACCCCTTCTGACAAATCAACTCTGGATAGGGGTCTCATTTCCAGTCAAATCATCAACTTGGAACTGTTGCCCAATTTGTATCATTCCTGAATAATTTGTGACTCACTCCAAGGTGACACAGCCTACCAGCCACATATGCCATATGACAACGCTTTCTGATTTCACACTCCCAGGTAGGTGGCACAAACTGAAGTTGGTATATCAACCATCTGGATGGATGGCATACCTGATCGGCTTAAAAGGCACATCCCTGTAATGACTGATACTAGTTATGTGGAAGACAAGAGGCAGGTCCTTTTCTGTGGTGGCCTCCTTGTCTTTTAGTATACATACACACAAAAACACCCTGTTTTGTGGCTTCATTCTCAGGCCACAAACCTGGAGAGATCCCTTGTGGGGAGCTGCCAGCCTCTTTGCATTTCAGTGCCCATGAATCTAATTTTGTGGCCCTATTGTTACTCCAATGAAGAAACCCTATCCTGGGATCTACAATTCTGATATTGAAGTATGATTCCGTGTGCCAGAGAGGTCCCCCGACGAGGCACATAGGCAGGCACGGTCGAAAGACTGAAAACCAGGTCAGGCCAGTAAAATCCCCTGCCACGTAGGCCCAGGAAACCTCAAGATGGGTAAATCCACAATAAACAAAGGGTCCTCAGCCCCGAGATGCTGACTTGAGGGGATTAGCGTGTGTGCCTCAAGTTGAGCAAATATGCCATCAGGCAGGGACCAGAAGTCACACCACAAAACACAGCCGAAGATCCGGAGACTTTGGCAACACCTAATAATCCCATCACGCAAAGGAAATTACCAATGTGGAACATCGTGCCCACTGCAACACCCCATTGTTCTCCCCGGGAAAGGATTAGTCCTCCAGGTACTTTTTCCCCTACAAATAGTCCTGGCTTTTGAGCATTTCTTCAGATCGCTCCCGGTCACCCCAGCCGACCGTTGCTCCATTTGTTGAGCAATCCCCTCAGCCCTCTCTGTGCTGAGCCTCACTTCTTCGCTGCCTTCTTGGACCCAGGACTCCAGGACAAGGTGTAGTATTACCCCAACAACACCCCTGTAATGTTCCCTCTGTCCAATTTCCTCTCTTTTGCTTCTTAATAGCTCTTGTGTGTGTGCGCATGTGCACGAGAGTGCATTGGTGCATGAGACTTGCATTCAATAAAATCATTTATTGGACATTTTGGTTTGGTTTTTGGCTTGGTCTGACCCTGTAAAAACTGGGTAAAAAGACCCCACTAGGTTACCCTGCCTCTTGCAATGGTATTGCTGGTAGTCTGGCTAGTTTCCATTCCCCATCAGGTGGAGCACAGTGAGGTGTCCCCCAAGGGACCCCTGAAATTAGGGTAACACTATGCTCAGGTTTTTCCCCTTCAGCAGTAGGGAACATACTTCTGCAATCAGAAGAGTGTAAAATTTGTAAAGCTCCTTGCAGTTCTAAAAGCAAGTCAGCAGCTATGTTCTTCAACCTCCATTCTCTGCTGTGTCAATCATTTTATCATTCAGAATGAGACATTCCCAGGGTTGGGGGGATATGGTGACCAAAACTTCCAAGATCTGAAGTCTGAGCACAGCTTTTCTTTAGACTATTAAGTTTAGGATGTTTTAGATTGTTAATGATCACTGCCATGAACTTGTAACTGAAATACTGATATATCCCCAAGTTTGCTATTATGCAATTTTTGGTATGTTTGAACAGTGATATTTAATCATTGAGAGCCAGCATGATGTGGTGCTTTGACTATTGGACTACGACTCTGGGAGACCTGGGTTCAAATCTCTGTTCAGCCACTGGATGACATTGGGGAAGTTTCAGACAAAACTCTTCCTAACAAATTTTTCCAAGAAAACCCTACAGTAGGTTTGCCTTAGGGTTGCTGTAAGTTGGAAATGACCTGAAAGCATACAACAGCAATAAGAGGGATTGTAGACTATTCAGACATTACCAAAAATTATTGTTTCTATTCCAAGGGCTTTAATCTTGTTGCATTTTAAAAGTATTTTAGGTCTTTATGGTATAGTCAGCCCTCCAGGTTCGACAGGGTTAGAAGCACAGGACCCCCTCAAATGTGGAAAAAAATTGCAAATGTCAAAGTGTGTGTGTGTGTGTGTGTGTGTGTGTGTGTGTGTGTCTATGGGAGGGGGTGAGGCATGGTGGGGAGAATAGACATTCAGGGTCCAAAATAGGATGAGGAAAGCAAAAGGAAAAGAGATGTATCAGGATGGTGGCCCTATACTTGCTCTCTCACACCCATCTCCCTTCTTGGGTGTGGAGGGGGTCAGCGGGAAAGGGCTTGTGGTGCTGAGTAATTTTGCTGAAAGCCATCCTTTGCTGGCCAGGTAGTACCTGGTGGATGAGAAGGCACCTCCAAGGCAAGTTTTTAAAAGGCTGTGTAGCCTGATTGGAGCTGATAAGAGGGAAGGATCTCATGGAAAAGAAGCACCTGAGGTGGGGGTAGGGGCTAAAGAAACTCACAAACAATCAAGTCCATGAAATTCAAACCTGCAAATGTGGTAGGCCAACTGTATTCATCCCACAGTATGCATTTTTTGTTAATTTTGTATGTGAATGACCTATTGCAGTGGTTCCAAACATTGATCTCCCAAATGTTCCCAGAATTCCTAACTGTTTGCGAAGCTCAGCAGGGCTTCAGGAAGTTAAAGTCCAAAATACATGGAAGTGCAAAGTTTGGAAACCACTGGTCTATGATCTAAAGCAGGAAGGAAGGAAATCATATATTGATCTCAAAAGAGGAATTTTTACCAGTGATCGACATGGGCAAAGTTTCATTGCAATATCTCAAACCATTCAAAAATTATGAAAATAACTGTTTCATAGCCCCTCAAGAATGTTTTCAGCAATTATTACATCTGCACATGATGAGAACATGCAAATGAATGATGCAGAGTGGCTCAGAGAAAGCACATGGCATTTCTTGCATACATCCAGAAGGCACCTTCATAGCTGCAATGAACTCTCTAGTATTGTCCACAGTGCCTCCAAATTCTCAGGACATTTATTGCTTCCCAGAGGTTTGGTGTTCAAGGATCCTCCTCCTCCTCCTCCTCGTATAGAATCGTTCCAATAAAATGATGATGACAGTATGTGCATTTACTTATTTCTCCCTTCTCTCCAAATTTGAAGACCCTTGATGGGCAATTTTAAATAAATATTTGATGCACTTGAGAGTTTTAAATCTGAAGTCCTAGTGATCCATGACAACAAAAGATATTTAAAGGGGGTCTATGGGAAATAATAGGTTAAGAACCTCTGGTCCAAGCATTAATGAATTAACAGTAATAATACTAATCCTTATCTTGGGGCAAATTTTGCCCCTCCTTGATAACAACACCCTTAGTGATGCCTAGAGTCTCATCTGCTTAGCCCTTTCTTGAGCCATTTCCTATCACAGCAGGCAACACTAGACTAAGTTGGAAAACAGTCCGATCTACTATCTGAGCTGCAAGGGGTGGGCCATAGCTTAGTCAACAAACACCTCCTATGCATGGAGAAGAGCCAATCATTAATTCATGGCAGCATCTCCACATCTTGGAGAGCAGCTGCTAGTCAGAACTAACAGCACTGGGGTAGATAGACGGGTAGTCAGGGTTGATATGGGACTGGTGTGTGTGCATGTATGTCTTCAAATCAATGAAGAACAGAAAGGAACACAATGGACATTTATATACTTTGCATGAAGAAAACTTTAATGCCTTCATAAAAATATCCAAGAAGGGGTGTGGAAGAACAAATTTCCCAAGCCAGAAGATGTGGGTTGTAGCTCATAGGGGCATTAACCAGAGATGATATGCAAGCAGAGAAGGCATCTCCAATAGGTGATGAGCATCACGCCTTGGATTTCTGGGCTCCTTCTGGAGGCATCTACTTCATCTGCTGGGTTGGAATCTTCATTTGAGAAGATCCTCCTCCACTACCCCCATGACTGCAAGACCCATGACTGCTGCTGCCACCACTGTGACCACAACACCCGCCACTACTCTGGCTTTGTTGGGAAGATCCGCTGCTACGGCTGCAACATCCACCAGAAGATCCCCTACGACAACAGCCATGGCTGCTGCTGTGGCTTTGCTGAGATCCTCCACTGCTATGACAGCCACCTCCACTGTGACTGCTACCTCTGCAGCAACAGGAGCTTCCTCTTTGTTGTTGTTGGCTCATCTTTTCAGTGGGCTGAAAAATTCTAAGGAGAGAGAGAGAGAGAGAGAGCATAATTATATATTGCACTTTCAAGGCTGATATCTCTAGTTTCTGAAGGTGCTCTTAAGAGGTACAACACCCTTGATGTTTTTTAGATTCTTCAGATTTTGTGCTAAAGAATCTCCAGGTCCTGACAGCCTTCTACCACGGTAGCTTAAGTTGTTGGTATTAGTATCTAGGCCAGCCTAGCTCATGACCAGCTAACCTGAAGGAACATTTCCCAACATGTCAACCCCTCAACATGTCAACCACTACAATTTCAAAGGAAGCATTCTTGTCCATGCTGCACCTAGGAATTTCTGTTTGACAGTCTCCTAGATACTGACCTTTTCTGCAGTAGTTCCCACCTTATGGGATAATCTCCCGTCTGTGGTATTACAGACTATAACTCTGGACTTAAAAAAAAATAAAAAACCTTTGACTATTCCTAGGCATGAACTGTATGGAATTTTCCTGTATTTTCTCCTATCAGGACCAGAAACCAATGGTGTACTATCTCTGTATTCTCCTGCTTCCTGAAGAACTGGCAACCCCTGTCTTCCTATAGTCCCCAACCTACCATACAGATCCGCTCCCAAAAATTTGAAAACTCTCCGCAAACTCCACAAACTCTTGTGGTTTTGTCTCAACAAATATTTACAAGGAGAGGTGGAGAGGAAAAAAGACCCAATTCTACTGAAACAAATCCTTAGACCTTGGCCAATATTTCTGTTGGAACTTTTAACTGTGTTTCCATAAACTGCTTCTCAATTTGTTCAAATGAGAAGCAATGCAATGTGTAATTGTCTGAAATAATTGATGCAAATGACTGCCAACTTGAATGACTAAAAAATAAATGGATTTCAACATAGAGAAATGTAACATTCTGCTGTTACTGCCCTGGCTAGTCCGAGCTTTGGGGATATTAAAAGATATCCTCTTGATATCATAATTCGGCTTCACTTCTCTATTCCCTTCCACGTGCTTGCGAGGCCACCGGACAAGCACGTAAGCAAGCTCGGCTGTTAATAGCCGTAATATTCAAACAACAATACAGGCAGGTCAGAAATAGCTGACTCGCTGCTTTAGGAGACCTCCAGGCAAGTATTGTAATCAGGTATGCACGTAACCTACAAAAGAGCCTCTGCCCCGCACTGGCAGCTTGATGGGTAAACTATGCAATACCCAAGTACTCTGTGTTTGCATACCGGCTACTCTATTGAGAACCTCTGCGATAACTCAGTCATTCAGATTCTGACCTTTTGGAGGCTTTGTCTCCAATTCCAAATCTACTGTTTTCCCCCAAGTACGGCATAGCCCATAGTCACAATTCTCTTTATAAAAACCCCTAATTCCAAGACCTTCCTCGGATCGCTCCCGAGTTTCATCCCGCCTTGCTGCTGCTTTGCTTGGCGAGCCTCCCCTCAGCTCCACGTGCTGAGCTACATCGCACCCCAGCCTCGCTCTCCATTTTTCCGGGCTTCAGGACAGGTGAAGTATCACCCAAACCAGCAATCCCTCTAAAAATCCCTCTATACCACTTCAACCTTTATTTTCTTTAGTTATCTTGTGTGAATGTGGCGCATACACTGTTTTGCTTGTGTTTAATAAAACATCATTTATTGTTTTAATTTTTGTGTGCTACTTGACTCGACCCGACCCCGTAGACATAGGGTTCAAGATCTCGCTACATTACCCTGCCTCTCTTAATGCTAAGCAGTGCTCTAAGCTAATTTTCCCGACCTTTAGTTGAGCACATTTTGGTGTCACCCCCCCCCCCGGGGACCCCCAGTACACAGGGTAACACTGCGCTTGGGCAGAAAAAGTGGAATGCACAAATATAGGATGGTGGACACATGGCTGGATAACAGTACATGTGAAAAGGATCTAGGAGTCTTGGTAGATCACAAGCTGAACGTGAGTCAGCAGCGTGATGTGGCAGCCAAGAAAGCCAACACGATTCTTGGTTGCACGAACAGGAGTATGATGTCTAGATTGAGGGAGATGATGGTACCACTCTATTCAACTTTGGTTAGAGCTCATTTGGAATATTGTGTCCAGTTCTGAGCACCTCAGTTCAAGAAGGATATCGACAAGCTGGAGCTTGTCCAGAGAAGGGCAAACAAAATGGTGAAGGGTCTGGAAGCCATGCCCTATGAGGAGCGGCTTAGAGAGCTAGGTATGTTTAGTCTGCAGAAGAGAAGGTTGAGAGGGGACATGACAGCCATGTTTAAATATTTGAAGGGATGTCAAGGTGAGGAGGGAGCAGGCTTGTTTTCCGCTTCTCCAGGGACTAGGACAAGGAGCAATGGATTCAAGCTATAGGAAGGGAGATTCCACCTGAACCTCAGGAAGAACTTCCTGATGGTCAGAGCTGTCTGGCAGTGGAATATGCTGTCTCAAAGTGTGGTGAAGTCTCCTTCTTTGGCGGTTTTTTAAGCAGAGGCTGGATGACCATCTGTTATGAATGCTTTGATGAGTGTTCTTGCATAGCAGGGGGTTGGACTTGATGACCCCTGTGGTCTCTTCCAGTTCTATGATTCTATGATTCTATAAGCTAATAGAGGTGAAGGTCATCAATGTCTGTTACGATGGTCGCACATCATTCCAGTACCAGAAGAATGCGACTCTATAATAGCAGCAACTGAGACTGAATGTGCAGGATACAGAGAGTACTATTGTTCTCATGTCCAGCTGGTGGGCTTCCAGAGGCAACTGGATGTCCACTGTGTGAACAAAATGTTGGACTGGATAGGCCTCTGGTCTGATCTATCATGCTTCTTTCTCTGTGCTTATGTTCTTAAGAACGCAACAGCCAGCAAAACAATATGCTTCCCTTGTGGTCTCTTTTTCAAAAAATAAATAAATTATTAATTAATCATTAACATACATTTTAATCACCTAAAATTACATAGAAGGATGAGAATCACACAAATCCCAAACCCAATACAGTACAAGCTAAGCTAACCTGCAACTATCATAGAATAAACTAACAAAACTTAGAGATCCGCTATTTCATAGAATCCTAGAGTTGGAAGAGACCCTAAGGTCCATCCAGTCGAGTCCCCTTCTGCCAGGCAGGAAGACACCACCAAAGTGTTCCCAACTGATGGCCATCCAGCCTTCGTTTAAAAATCTCCAAAGAAGGAGATTCCAGCACACTCCACTGAAGCAGCAGCATATCCCACTCTAAAACTTTTCTTATCCTCAGGAAGTTCTTCCTAATGTTTAGATGGAATCGCTTTTGCTGAAGTTTGAAGTCATTACTCCATGTCCTAGTCTCTGGAGCAGCAGAAAACAGGCTTGCTCCATTCTCCATAGGACATCCCTTTGAAAATTTGACTTCCAACACTTCTTGAGATGGATATATTTGCATGCTACATGCATATATTTGTACATATATTTGCATATTATCTAGTTAACTCTAATAATCGCTTTAAAATAATTGTTCTACCTGCAATTAAACAGTACTGAACAATAGTTACATCTGTCTTATTTCATGTTTATGCAAACTCCACTGTTTTATTTCACAGTTACAAGCAAAAGCTAACTTTACATTTGCTTTTATCAATGGAGAAAATTAAAAGTTGCTACGATTCCACATGCTTGTGATCTCATAGGGTAAGTTAGACTGAGGGCAGACGTGATGGTTCAGAACCCCATAACACTACTGTCAAGTAGACATTTGTGTGACAAGCAAGCTGACTTGTTCATGCATCTGCTGAATGACGGCATGCAGCCAATGGGAACTTGATAAGTAAGACTGAGATACAGCCAGAAATAGGAGGCTAAGAAAGACTGGAGATAATGTAATCCAGCTCCCTGCCCACATTAAACTTGTCTGTCTGATATTTGTTGAGGTAGGTGGTGGAAAACAGGTGTTTCCCTGAAGGAAGGGAGGAATCACCACTCCTGCCTTTCTACCCTGGGAAAAGAACTGATGGATGAAGGGCTGCATATATAAGGAGACTAGTTTATTTATGGTTACCCAGCAGGATGGGATTTCTCATGCCTAAACCTAGCCACTGAAACAACACAATGGCTGGTGGCCACTATGTCAGAGGAACAGTGGATCTTATCTAGACTTTAGTCCAAACTTTAAAGGAGCTGCCCAAGGTGCTGAATCTATTTTGGAAAGGCAAGTTTAATACCTTGATTAGTTCCTTGAAAGTCCAGGCAAAAACCCAGAGTAGATTCCCCACCCCAGTGACATGGAATTAACCCAAATCTATGCTAATTATCCAGTTTGTGGCTTGCTGTTGGATCAAAGTGGACATCCTGTCTACAGAACACAAGGGAGCCCTAGTGGGCAGATGGAGAAGATCCCAAGCTATCATAACATCCTCAGGATTGAACAAGATTGGACAAGGATGAAGTCAGAGCCTCTATAGAGAGACACTTAAGTCAGGCTTTGGGACAAAAGTGCTGCCCATCAAGGAATGAGCTAAAGCCTTCTGATGGAACTGACTGGTAGTCCACCCCTCCTGGTCAGCCACTTTGGGAACATTCACCATCTGAAATGCTGCTCATATCAAGCTTATCCTCTCCATCAAAGTGAAGCCAACCCTGGCAGTTCAAAACTAGCCAAAAGAACAACTCTGTGGCCTAAATCCTATTATTAGTGCTGACAAGAGTGGATCCATTTAATCAGTTGGATTTGTCTATGTGTTAATTCATCAGACAATAACTGAGGCATTGGATCTACCCTAGCTGAGATTAACCAACAGGATACCTGACAAAGTTTCCATCCAAAGGCATCTTCAAAAAGCAGATGTGGGGAAACCATGGCCCTTCAATGCCCCTAACTGCTGGCCATGCTTTTTGAGCCCAATGGGAACTGGAGTCCAATGATATGTGAAAGACCACATATGCCTGAAAGGGAGTATCACCATGCACAAGCAAGAGATGTTTCTGGGCCTTTGAGCACCACACCTTTGGTGCTACTATTCCACTTTCAACATCCTATGGGATTTTCAGTTTAGCGAGGGACCTTTAGAATTCTCAACCAGAGAGCTCTTTGGCCTCAATAAACTATAAACCCTAGAATTCCATAGGATGTTGAAAGTGGAGTAATAGCACAATAACAGTGTAGTGCAGCAAAGCTCTCTGTCAAAGTTTACTTTACTTATAGGGGAAGCTTTGCTACCCTACAGTGCCCCTGGTTTCTGTACAAATACTATTGTGGCCATGAACAGGTGGTATATGCAGTACTTCAGTATCACTTTATGCCACTACGTCTCATTAGATTCTCTCTTTTTCCTCTCTTCCTTTCTGAGTACATGCAAAGTGCAATCCTCTCAAAAATTGTAAACTATAAAGAAGAAGCAATCATATCAAGGATACCAATTAAACTATAAAGAAGAAGCAATTATATCAACAATGCCAATTAATTCTCAGATGTTGGGAATTGAGGTCTCAACAACGCTCTTCACAAAAGTGGAAAATGTGGAAGCCCTTATTTCTGATAATTGTACTGAAGAGAACACTACCTTTCTTATGCCCAGCTGTATCCTTCTCAGAGTGCATCTGTGTACATTTCAGAAAGGATGACAGATTCCTGCCTAGAAAGGAAACACCCACTGGGATGCTTGAATGACAAGAGCACCATACAATCCCAGTGGGTTTGCCCTACAAAGAACTATGAAAACGTGTTTTGCTCTCATATTTAAGGTTTGATCAATTTTGTACTGCCTGATGTTGATTTCCTTTCTTGACACAATGGGAACTCATTTCTTCCTTTTAAAGATTCCACTGGAGCCCTTAGACCAAACTGACCAAAAAGCAGTTGTCCTAAGCAGTGCCATACCACAGGGATGTAATTGTTTACTAAGTTTCATCTCAAAGGAAGCAATGAATAATTCTAACAACTGTTTTCCCTCTACAAGAAGGTCTCCAAAACCCACGCAATTTTTGAAGCCTATTCACAATTCAGGACTTATTCTGCACTATAATATCCGGTTGATCTGCAAAAAAATCAACCACATGTGAATTTTGTGCAGAATGCATCCTGAATTGCAAAGGTTCTCAACAACCCAGGATCCTACTGATCTGGGTTTCTTGACAGTCAAAGAACAAGCTTTTCTGCCATTTTCTGAAGATTTTTGATTCAGTCCTTGCCATACAATCATCATTGTCTCTTCCACCACCCATCACCACCATAATCATCCTTGATAAATGTTCTCCTAGATCTTGCTTCTAGAGGCATGCAGTGACAGTTGGCAAGCTTCCAGAATTTTTTCTAGCTCTACACAGATGGACAACACTAGATATGTATAATGTTCCCTTGATTCAGTTGCTGGTATCTTTGGGAAGAGGAATTCAAGACTGGTGGGCAGATGGGTGACTTTCCTATGTCTGAAGACCCCAAGACAACTTTTGACAGTCAAGAAGAGACAAATAGAACTAATTAGACCAAGTCTCTACTCAAGTATAAAGCAGTTTCAATTGAGAATGGAAAGCAACCTTTCCTCAACACTAGGGTATATTTCATGGATGTAAAGGGCCTCATAAATATTCCCTTGGATCTCCAGTTGAATGATCTGGGGTAACAGATCGGGAAAACCATTGTCCCTTCCTGCTTAGCTTTGAAAGAAGCCATCAGATAGATCAACAGATAGCCAAGAAAGAGAACTGAAATAAGTTCATATGCTTACCTAGATGATCCCCAAGACAAGACAGCTGAGTCAATTGTCGTCGACCGAATGAGGTGCCATTGGGAAGATGGACCTTTTATACAATCTCCTCATGGGCCCTTTTCGGAAATGAGCCACATTCCAGTAGTGCCGATCGTCCCTGGATGCACCCAGTGCCTCACCTGACCACAACTTCCCACCACCTTCAACATACTAATTTTGACTCATGCATGGATGAGATACTGATCTTCCGTTAGACTGGAGAATGCACCTGTATCTGCTTGTGAATGTGGGTGCTACCTGTCATCTCACAAGGACATAACACCCTATGGGTGTCGTGATATTTTCCCAAGACATTTGGCATCTCCTGAGTGTTCTACATATTATTTTGGCTGGTTTTAACTCACTGAATTCAGTCATTCCTCTGGTCCTTGTTACCCCAAAACGTGGGTGCCACAAGGTCCACTCTGTGATGCCAGTACCTCTATGTAAAAGTGGGGAATGAATTAGCTCAAAGTTACTGCCCCCTTCTGAGGGGGGTAACTTAGCGAGACCTTTTCTACCAATGTTTAGGGGCACACGCAGGAAAAAAACCAGCCAAATATTAAAAAGTAAGCTAAAAAATATGTTTTTATTAGGGGGCAATTCACTCACGCATGCATACATACAAGATACACACAGTCAAACATCCACACAATAGCTAATTGAAGGAGAAAGCGAAGAAAAAAGCATATAGAGAGGCTGAGGGTTTTGAGCGGATTTATAGTTACCAGTCTAGAAAAGTATGAAGAAGCAGAAATGTGTTTGGCTTAAGTAGGACCCAAGGACAGTTCTCATTCAGGAGCCAGATGGACAGAGTGATGGGTAGACCTTTGAGAGACTGCACTGGGCATCCTGAAATCAGGGGTATTTGTATCCTGAAAATAACCTGTGGCAGTGAAGGTTTCAGTTGCAAGACATGGGAACCTGTTGTGGACAATGGGTCTTTTGCCTGTTGATGGGCTCAGTGCTTGATTGACAAAGACATGATGGGTGTTGTAATAGCTGTCTATTGTGGGTGTGTGAGGAAAGAGGAAGGATTCCAGGTGCACAAGGGATGGATATCTGTCAATCAGTGTCGTGGTGGGCTTCTCACAGTTGGGTTTCCTGGAAAATTCCAGCTTCTATTTAAGCCTCTTATCCACAGGAATGGTGTGTATTTGCATGACAAATGACTCAGTCTTACCTGGAGGTAGTTTCTAGTTGACCTATTCTTTCTCACATTTATAGTCAAATTCCTTCCCTCACTTGGTTTGACCTCTCCATCACCTCTCAGGTCCTATTTTGATATCAGAGCCAATTAATACAGTTGCCAAGCCAATATCATGCCAATTAGGTATGGTGCCCATCCAAACTGTACCAATATCAGAGACCCCCAAAGCAGGACTTTACATCCTAAAAGAGAAACTCAATTAAAACCAAACTTAGAGACAATCCAGATGAAGTAGCCTTCAATGAATCTCCAAGGCACACATATCTTAAAATTACATTGCTGAAGCACAACCATTGTCGGGACTCTCACATGGGGAATAATTGGCTTAAATGTTTCAGCTTTTTTTGCCACCCTGGTCCTGCTCCAAATCAGATCCTCTGAGCCTTTCTTCAGAGGGTCTTAGCTCCACCATCAATGGTTTAATGGGCAGAGAATACAGAAAGAGATTTCTTAGTAGCATCTTCCTTTCTGTGGGATTGTCTCCCCCCCCCCCTTCAATGTCCACCTGGGTTCTCTCCTTAGTAACGTTTAGCAAACATCTCAATATTGGTTTGTTTGATTATTAATATTTACTCTTGCAATCTCAGGTTTACTGCTGGATCCTACCATTCCAATGCAAGGTTAGGGACAGCAGAACATGAAAGGTGCATATGGCCACCAAGTCTCACTTTTGGGGGTCCTGAAGCTCCGTATCAGTCTTGCAAAACCTGCCTATTACAAAAAAAAATTTAAAAAAAAAAATTAAAAAAATGGCACAGATCTGTGGATTCTCATTACAATTAACTAAGGTCATTTCCGCACTAGACTGTTTTAGTGCTTTTATTCCACTCCCTAAACTGCACCTCCCTAAACTGCAATCCCAAAGTTTTATAGGATGTTGAAAGTGAAATAATAGCACTATAACAGTCTAGTGCAGAAATGGCCTAAGAGAGTTCAAATCTTGACGTGAAGGTTCTCTAGGAGGTTAAGTAAGAGGACTTCTGGGAGAGGAGAGGAGCAAGGGGTCTGAAAGTACTTCATTAGCCATGGGTCAATTCTGCAGTGCATGGGCATGAGTTTTTTGTTGGTTGAGCTGTCATGGCTTCCCCTCCCACCCCACTCAAACATGGACTCTGAAACAGAGGTCCAGAGAGGCTAAAGTCCCCCCTTCCCAAGACTAGGCAAAGCAGAGCTGAACCTCCTTCTCCTCCCCAGAATCTGGCAGAATTAAACCACCATGACTCCTATGTAGTAAAACCTTCTCAGGAGTTAACAATTGAAGTATACTAAATGACCAAGGAGTAAGAAATATTAAAGTGGCTGTTGTCATTGAGCCTTTCCAAAAATATTAAAGGCTGCCCACAATCTGTCTTGTGCACATTTATTTGGGAGTAAGCTACACTGAACATACGGAGGGCTTTTCTAAGTATGTGCTGTGTTTGTAAAGTGACTTTATATCAAAGGAAGTTTCAGTGATAATGGATGGAGAAAATTGTTTGCCTGCCCCCAGCAAATATCTACAAGTAGGCAAAATTAATAACCTGCTAGCTGACACTGAGGCCCCCAACTTCTTAATATCAGCTCCTGCCCTCAAGAATTCTTGAAGCTGTGGTTTTTCAACAGAGTACTGAGAATGTTACCAACAGATCCTAGCCTAGGAAATGAGCAACCTTATTCAGGTATTTGCCAACTAAATATCCCAGCAGCCCCAAACATTAGCTATGCTAGGTGAAGTAGATGGGAATTGGAATCCATCAACCTCTGTTCTGCTCCCAGTTGCTTGGACCTAAGCTGCCTGTCCCTTTACAGTTCTGTCCTATCTCAGCCACTAAACTCTAATCTCTCAGGCATGGATCCCCAATCATTATGTGGTAAATGGAGATAAAAATAGGAGTAGGTGTTTGTCTGCGTGTGATAACACAGGGTTGTTGTCAAGGATAAGTTTATTGGGCATTCCTAACTCAACCTCAAACCTCAAAGCCAGGAGTTTCAGTGCTTCCAACAGGATTGGTCTAAGTTTGTAAAAACTGTTCACAGATTTTCTTAACTATTCACATGTTCAATCACCCCATCAAACAAATTGTTAACTAGTAAGAACAGATACTACATTCCAGAACTATATTTACAAAATATATTTAAAGGGTTAAAGGAACAAAGAAAATATGGAAGCATACTTTTATATATGGCAAATGCCACCAGAGTAATATATGCCAAAAAAAAAAAAAATGGAACGATAAGGAAACTCAGGCCCTTTCCAGACGTGGGTGGGGGGAGCCGCTCAAAAACGTGACTCACCGGATTTCCTGAGCATCCGGGTGAGTCCATCAGGACGAGGAGCAGTGCGAGCTCATCGCTCCATGCTGCTCCGGTGTCCAAAATGGCGGCTTGCAGTTGGTGGAGGCTCTCCACCAACCAGAGAAGCTCGCCAGCTGAAAGCCCGCCCCCGGAAGATCTGCAGGCACGCACTTGTGCGAACCTGCAAATCTGCTCCGGAGCACGGCGACGGAGCCACATGGAGTCGCGTGCTCCGTGCTTTTTAAAAACCTCTAAAAAGAGATTTTTAAAAAGCACACTGTGCGACCAGTTCCAGTCATGCAGAACCAGACTGGGGTATGGAACTGCAAAAAGTAGTGCGACCCAGTCCCTTCTACGGTGCAGAAGACCTCCGTCAGAGGTCGCTCTGTACCATTTTAAAAGGCTGGTGCGGAAATGGCCTCAGTCAGAAGAAGAATGGGTACTTAAATGATTTGATATGTGCCAAATGGAAAAATGGACTGTGCTGTTAAATAATCAAAATCTGAAAAGAGTATATCAAGACTAGGATTGTATAATGCAAATATGGAAACAGAAATGGGGAGAACAGGCAACTAGAGGCTTCAAAGAGTAAAGCTTTGAAGTTGGCTTTTTTTTACGTAATTTTTATTATTAAATTTAAAATATGTACGAATAAAGTATAAGTATAAATGATATCAGAATCATCAACAATCACAAAGATCGGATCTCTAATAAATCTAATCAATACTCGTGGTGTTTTATTATACTGGATATATAACTGACAATGTATATTTCATAAATAGTAGATATAGAGATATAGTGAAATATACAACTAATATGTGAAATGCCAAGATATTTGATAATAAGTAACATATACTTTATAAACTTTTTATTTTAATAAAGAACATTAGGGAGGGAAAGAGGGAGGGAGGAGCACCTGACTGTGGAAGAAAGGAAGGAAGGAAGGAAGGAAGGAAGGAAGGAAGGAAGGAAGGAAGGAAGGAAGGAAGGAGCACCTGACTGTTCTGACTAAATGCCATAGTGGACTCACTGCTTCATCAGCCCATTGACCCCATCCCCTGTCAATGGACCAATGAAGGGTCTGAGAGCGATGAGGACCTATGAAGAGCATCTCAGAGAGCTGGCTATGTATACTTTGCAGAAGAGAAGATTAAGAGGGGACATGATAGCCATATTTAAATATCTGCAAGAATGTCATATCAAAGAGGGAAAGGGCTTGTTTTCTGCTGCTCCAGAGACAAGGACAAGGAACAATGGATTCAAACTACAGGAAAAGATATTCTACTTGAAGCTTAGGAAAAACTTCCTGATGGTCAGAGCTGTTAAGCAGTGGAATCTGCTGCCTCAATGGAGTGTGGTGGAGTTTCCTTCTTTGGAGGTTTTTAAACAGAGGCTGGATGGCAGTCTGTCAGAAATACGTTGACGTGTGTTCCTGCATAGCAAGGGGTTGGACTGGCTGGCCCCTGGAGTCTCTTCCAACTCTATGATTCGATTATTCGATGATCTACTGGTATTGCCACAATGCCACTCACAAGCAGCACTGGGGGGGGAAAAAACAATTGTTTTTCCTTGAAGCAAATGTTGCTCCCTTCCACTTCAGCTGCTATGGCAGTCTCTTTGTTACCTGAGAAACATCTTCTTATTAGGAACATTGACATTACGTGTGACAAGTCACTTCCAAGCCCTGCTTGTTCACACCTCATTCTGAGTAACTAGAAACTCATGATGGCTGGTGGCTTCCATGTCAATGGACCAGCGAATCATCTCCAAGTTTTAGCTTGAATTTTAAAGAAGACATCTGTGATCCTGAACCCTGGCTCCACATAGGCTGAGCACCTTGGATGGTTCATTTAAAGTTCAGACCAAAACTCAAAGTGGATTCATTGCCCCTCTCCTATTCACACAGAAGTCCTCAGCACAGAGTAGCACAATCCTTATTTTAGACAAGGTGACCCATGGCCACCTTCTTGACCTTTCTCAACTCTTCCATTCTAGGTTGGCCCAATCTATGCATCAAATGTCTACCCAGTGGAAGGAATGCAACATGATCCCACCACTACCCCCAAACAAGGAGAAGCCAGCCAAATGTGCATGGTCTCCAAAGCTTCAGAAAGATTTCCCATCTAAGGCTCCAGATGCAAGCAAGGAGCAAGAAGAGCAGAAGCCAAGCTGTCCTGAGTCTAAAGAGAAAGCACAGGGATGCTACCTTCTTTACCATGAGGCATGCTAGGCAGTGGAAACCAACTAATGAGGCACAAGAGTTCCCCCTCATTCCTGACATAACAGGAAAGGTAGTGGTTTGGCTGTGGTCAAGCAAATGAGTAAGCCAGAAGCTCTCTTGCTTAATGTATTTCACTGCAATTACCATGCAATGTATCCTTAGGCCATCATAATAATCAGAACAATAAAAAAGAGAACAATAAAAGAATGCATGTATTTTGGGTATCGTTAACTCCTCGATTTTGATGGGAATTAGTTTCCCAGGGTGCTCGCCCTTTTGGGGGGAATTCTGTGAAAGCTAAAACTGTTAGGAATCAGCTTTCTTTTAGCAGAGTAGCAGATAAAGCATGCCTCAATCCCATGTGGCTTCCCTGAACTGAAACTGACTGAGAAAACAAAACAAGGCAGGCAGTTTCAGGTTATAAATTAAGAACAAGTTTACTAGTGGTTCTTACATTTACATACACACTGGGGACCTTACATAGAATCATAGAGTGGGAAGAGACCACAAGGGCTGTTGAGTCTAATCCCCTGCCTGTGTTCAAGAGCCCAAATGTAGTTGAATAGAAGATAAGTTAAACCCAGAACTGAGCCTTCAAAACCATCTTTGTTTTGCCTTTCCCATATTAAAATTATTTTAACCTCAAATCATTTCCATCAAATCCATAAAGAAATGTGCAAAGTTAGGATGTTCTTTCATAAAAATAAGGCAAGCATTATTCCCACCCATCCCTATTTCAAATGATATTCTTTGTTTGTTTGTGCTTCTGTTTCATCACAGCTATGCAATAGACCTTTGGGGTATTTTGCACAATGATGATAATAAGACATCCATTAGAAAATAGAAACCAGTTTTTAAAAATCAGTCATTAGGATCTAACTTATGTGTCAATACCAGAAGTCAGAAGAGAATGAAATACTGCCAACAGCTGATCTAAACAAAGGTCAGAATAATATTTCTTATGCATTGACCAAATTCAGTAAATACACCTATCGAAGATACTGAAGTGTGAATACATCTAACTGAATACTAACATTAGGAATGTCCACGCCATCATCTTTCCAAGACACCAGGATCCAAATCCCTGGTCAGCCACGGAAACCAATTGGTCTGTTTTGACAAGTCACCCTCTCTCAGCCTGGGTGGAAGGAATGACAAAAACCTTTGAATAAATCTTGTCCAGAAAACCCTATGAATCACAGAGACATTGAGTTGGAACAGACCACAAGGGCCATCAATCTTAGGGCTCTGGCAGGTTCGTATGGGGTGATATGGTCTTTCCAACCCCCTGACATGCAGGAATACACCATCAAAGCATTCCCAACAGGTGGTTATAAAGTGGCATGTCTGGAAAGCACACAACAACCACTCTATCCACCAGTCTGTGGATACATTCTGGTTTGTGTAACACACATAATAATCATTCTCAGTGGAAATTGGTGGAAATCAGTTTCTAAAATGTGTCTCAGTGAGTCTAGACATGAGATGAGATGAGCGGGAGGGGAAGGAGGAAGCATACATGGGAGGGAAAATAAGGAAAACCCAGCATATTTCAAAAAAGAGTTTGAAACAAACCTGGGAATAATAGAATCTTAGAATTGGAAGGGTCCACAAGGGCCATCTCATCCAACCCTCTGCCATTCAGGAAGAACAACTACCAAACTCCTGAAAGAGGCCCATCCAACCTCTCTTGAAAAGCCTCCACAGAAGGAAAGTCCACTGCTCTGTCAAACAGCTCTTACCATCAAGAATTTCCTCCCAATATTCAGGTGGGGATCTCTTTTCTTATCATTTGAACCCAGTGGCTCATTTTCTAGTATTTGGAGCAGAAGAAAACCAACTGGCTCCATCCTCTACGTGACATTCCCTTCAGATATTTAAAGAGAACTATCTTGTCTCCTCTCACTAACAAACTCCATAAATCATTCCCCGTAAGGCTGAGTTTCCAGACCTTTGATCACCTCTTTTGCTGAGGCAGGTAAAATCAAAACAAAAGGAAGAACTGGAAATGCTTAATACTACCAGAGATTTCTTTTTCCCTTCTATTTGAGCCCCTATTGTGTACATGAGCAATCTTGAGTGGCTGGATTTAAGGGAGGACCACAAAAGGTGGAGAAAGGCTCTCAGGTCCAGGAGAAGGCGACCAATCTTGATTGCTTCTCCTGGAAGGAACAGATGTAACCAATAGCATCATCTAGTACTACAGTCATGACTGTTCTAGATAATACAAGTGTGTTGTAATAGTTAAAATGTTAAACTAGGAGTGGGGCGATCCAAGTCCAAATCCCCACTCAGCCACAAAGATCAGGGAATGATTGTGAGCAAATTGCTCAGCCTAGGTTGGTTTCCAGAGTAATATTAGACATTCTCCAGCAAGGGACAAGCCATCACCACCCATCTTAAATAGATGATTCAATAATCTAGTTATTCTTCCTGCCAAAGAAATTTTTCCTAATGTCCAACATAAATCTCAGTACCTCCTTTAACTTAAGGCCATTAGATCTGGACTGATTGTGTTGTTGTTAATCGCCATCAAGATGACACTGATTTATAGCAACCCTACCACTCTATTCTGCATTGGTTAGATCTCATTTGGAGTACTGTGTCCAGTTCTGGGCACCCCAATTCAAGAAGGATATTGACAAGCTGTAATGTCTCCAGAGGAGGGTGACCAAAATGGTGAAGGGTCTGGAAGCCATGAAGCCCTTTGAGAAGCAGCTGAGGGAGCTGGGGATGTTTAGTCTGCAGGAGAGAAGGTTAAGAGGGGACATGATAGCCATGTTTAAATATTTGAAGGGATGTCATGTCAAGGAGGGAGTGGGCTTGTTTTCCACTGCTCCAGAGACTAGGACAAGGAGCAATGGATTGAAGCTGCAGGAAAGGAGATTCCACCTGAACCTCAGGAAGAACTTCCTGATGGTCAGAGCTGTCTGGCAGTGGAATACACTGCCTTGGAATGTGGTGGCATCTCCTTCTTTGGAGGTTTATCAGCAGAGGTTGAATGGCCATTTGTTGGGAATGCTTTGATGTGTGTACCTGCATAGCAAGGGTTGGACTGGAGGGCCCATAGGGTCTCTTCCAACTCTATGATTCTGTGATTCTATGACCCAGAAGACACCTCCAAAATATCCTGCCATCAACAGCCCTACTGTCATCTTGCAAAGTCAGGGTGTGACTGCCTTGATTCAGCCAATCCATCTCCAATGTGGTCTTCCCCTTTTTCTACTGCCTTGAACTATATCAAGTATTATAAAGATCTCATGTAGCTCTTCTATAGCTGCACTTTTAATTTATGTCTAATCCCATCCTCTAGGATCTCAGTTCTTTTTCACTGGCAGTGCCCAAGATCAGATAACGGAGATTCTGTCAGTAAAGTAGGTGTTGTATTTTTGAGGTTAAGTTTGACATCATCTGACATCAAAGAAAATGTGGTATATCCTCTTTAAAAGGATTCTTTTCTTTTCAAAGGCAAATATAGGTTCATTTCACAAACTCATTAAGCTGTACCACCAAATTATATCTCCTCCCTTTTACAATTAAAGGCTAGCAGGAAACTAGCACTTTTTTCAAGGAGCTCAGCACAAAGTACATAAGGGTTGCTCTACTTGATCCTCACAACAATCCTGTGAAGTAGGTTAGGCTGAGAATGCATGAGTGGTCTACATGATCTTCTGGGTTAAGTGGGAATTCTAATTCAAGTCTCCCCATGCCAAGAGCATCATGCTACCCACTAAGAGTGAGAATTTAATTTCAATTGGATTATGTAAGATTTTACTAAAATTTACAAATTTATTTGTATTCAGGTAAAACTTAGGGGCATCAGATTCCATCTAGCTTTGGAAGCTAAACAAGGCCAGGTCTGGTTAGTAATTTGATGGGAGCACCAATGAATACCAATTTCTGTATGCTACATTTCTGAGGAAGGAATTAGCAAAACCACTTCCTGGCCTAAGAAAATCCTATGAGATTCATGGGGTCACCCTAAGTTGACAGGCAATTTGAAGACATATATCCAAAGCTTGAAGGGAAATACTTTCTTGGACTATATTTCCCAGAATGAAATACTTTCTTGGACTATATTTCCCAGAATTCCTTACCCAGTATGGCCATGAAGCTGGTCACACTGACCAGCGCATGCTGGGAGTTGTGGATCCAAAAAAAAAAAATATTTTTTTCCCCAAGCTTTCTATTCAGGATGAACAAGACTTTTGTATGCAGTTTTTTGAAGTTAACATTAAATGGTTCATCCATCTTGGCCTAGGGCTTCACTTCTCCAATCCTGAGTTCAAATTGCTTTATATTCAGCCATGTTAACGCTGAATCAGAATTCCCAGAAACCCATTCTGGTCAAATGCATGTTAGTTAGAGGTCTACTATTACCCCTGTTCACCATGTTTTCCATCATAGTTTTTGTTGTGTGCCTTCAAGTGATTTCCAACTTATTGGAACTCTAAGGTGAGCATCAATCTGGGGGATTTAGCAGCTTGAATCCTGTTAGTTACTTTGTTGTTGTTATGTGCCTCCAAGTTGACTCTGACTTATAGTGACTTTCTGGGTTTTCGTAATAAGATTTGTAAAGAGGTGGTCTGCAATTGCCTTTTCTGAGAGAATGGGACTTCTCCAAGGTCACCCAGTTTCTATGGCTGAGCAGCCATTTGAACCCTAGTTTCCCAGAGTCCTAGTCCAATACTCAAAACACTACTCCATGCTGGGTTTACAGTGTCCCTCCATCATATTGTCATTAAAAAAAAGAAGACCATCTGGTGATGCATTTAACCATCCAGGGCAAACTTGTCTCAAAATATTTTCAGCACCATGAACGACAATTCTTTTCCTCCATGTCATCAGGCCGGTGAACAGTTCTGTCATATGACCCATAAAAACAAACACAGCCCTTCAGAAGATGTTACACTTCTGGAATGCAGCAACCCAAGCCAACAGAACTGTTGAGCTGTTCCAATGCCACCTGGAGATGATCCTATCTCAAATTCATCTATGAATGTCAGCTGCAGATCAACTAGTTACTTCCTGTACAATTAGCATGCCCACACACATTTCTCTGGGAGATGTGCTCATCCCTGACAAGCTGATGCTGACAGAATCTGGAACATTTTTGGTAGCAATTTGTCAACACCAGCACACCCCATAGATATGGTCTAGTTGAGGGAATTTCATTAGCTGCGTAATTAAGACTAAGACGTGAATTTCAGCAACAAGATGCAAAAGAATGGACAAAAGAGCAGGATATGGAAGAGCAGGTTATATCTGTAAAATCCTTTTCTGTGGGCTTCCTCCTTTAGCCACCTCTATGACCATTCTGGGTCAATGGCTTCAGTCTTATTGATCTGCCCCAACTAGAGTACACTGTTGAATCAAATGTTGACTGAGGAGTGAACAGTCATGTAAATTGCACTGATTCAATAGCTTTATCCCAGCTGGGAATATCAATAAAATTTAAACCATTAAGGGATGCATCTGTGGGTGCATGCTTCCATCTGCTAAAGCATGTACCTGTACACTGTTGACATCTTCACAAAGTTTAGGGCAATTGTGTAGAAGTGGAAATGTTGTTCAATGCCTTCCTTCCTTGGAAAAGATTGCACACACCAGAACATGTAAACCTAAAGCCTATTGTTAATGCTAACTAGAGTAGACACATTGAAAGAATAGGATTTATCTGCATATTGATTCACCCATCAACAATTCACTCAGTGGGTCTACTGAGCTTGGGATTAATCCAGAGGATTCCTGCCATAGATTTCCAACCAAACTTACCTCTGATTTCATGTTTGGTTTCAGAGGCACAGCTTGGTTCAATCTGTTTGCTATGGTTGTTGGGTATCTTCAAGGCAGTTCTGCTTAATGGTGACTTAATCTAGGGTTTTCTTGGCAAGACTTATTCAAAAGATGTTTGGCACCATTGCTTTCCTCTGAGGCTCAGAGAGTTTGGCTGGCCCAAGGTCACTCAGTAGTTTTCATGCCTGGGTGGAAATTCAGTGCTCGTATCACTAGTTTAACACTCAAAGCAATACACCATCTTGGCTTTTAATACTGGACTGGGTGGGCCAAAGGTCTAAAATTCAAAGCAATGAAACTGAAACAGGTATTTAATTAATTGGCTGCAGGGAGCCTTTTCTGGGAAGCTGCAGTACTTTCTACATTATTTTTGTATGATATAATACGTTTTAAAAATTTAATGGTGTTTTAATGTGATGATTGCTTACTTTTGTTTTAATTTTTTTATTATCAGGGTTTTAGCCTTTGCAAGATGCCTTGGAACTCATGGCAGGAGAAAGGGGGTATATAAAACAAAATAAAATGGGTATTGGTATAAAGAAGCATTGGAGAATATTATTGTACATGACAACAACAGCTCGTATTGAATATGCAAAGTTATGGAAAACCCAGCAAATACCCACAATAGAACAATGGTGGGCTACACTTATTGAAAATAGAAATGCGGACATGGTCTCCCAGAGATTAAAGGGGAAATCAGACGATGAGATACACGAAGAATGGTAAATTGTAATGGGTAATTGCTGGGTTTCAACAGCTGGAAATACGTAATTCATGATAAAAGTTATATTACGCGGGGGCGACAGGATATATATCATGAAGCAGAAATATGAAGAATGAAATGTAAGAACTATCAGATAAACTAACAGTAAAATGTTGTACAGTACCTAAAGCTTGTAGAAATCTGGAAAATGAAATCTAGATCAATGTGGAAGATCAGATATATTTCAATGAAGCTGACAATTAAATATGTATGTTTTATAATGAGAATTTTGAACAAAATGATATAAAAAAAAACAAAATAAAATAAATTCTGATCTCCCAGATTTGACTCAAACCACTCCACTCCGCTGTCTCTGTTAAAGCAAACCACATAACCTAATTAGTATACACAAATCAATGAGGCATGTCTCTAATTTGGATTGTTCAAGTCATCATATTTCCAATTTCTGTGTGTGATTTCTGTGTACAATTGTGAGAAAGCTGACAAGAACAAAATCAACTCATTTGAAATATGGTACTAGAGAAGAGGTTTATGGATTCCACAGGCTGCTAAAAGGACAGACAAATCAGTCTGAAAGCAAATCAAACTTGAACTCTCCCTAGAAGCCAAATGAACAAACTGAGACTATTGTGCTTTGGGCGTATCATGAGACTGCAAGACTTATAAGAAAAGATTATAACTGCTTCGTAAAAGCAACAGCAGAAAAAGATGAAGACTGTATTGCAGGTGCATATATTCAATCAAGGAAGCCATCTCACTGGGTTTGCAAAATCTCAACCAGGCCAGTTTATAATAGAGTGTCTCTGATTCACAGGGTTGCCATAAGATGGAGCCAACTTGATGGCAATTAACAGCAACAAAAAATTATGAAAGCTTCTGAATGATCCAAGATGTTAAAAAAAGATACGGTAGTGTTCATTTGGAGGAACCGAGTGCAGTGAAGTGGTTTGAGTGGTGGACTACAACCCAGGAGATGAGAGTTTGATTCTCTATAGAGCCATGGAAACCCCCTGGGTGATTTTGGCTACATCACACACTCTTAGCCCCCAGAAAACCCCATGATATGTTCACCTTAGGATTGCCACAAGTCAGAAACAAGTAGAAATCACACAACAAAGTAACGACAAGTGGTGAGAAAGGTGAATGGATGATGAAATCATGCTGCTTAGAGTTTCTAGTGCACAAAATGGACCCTAGTTATTGGATTTTTTTTTTTCTTTCCGTCTCTTATTCGTACATTGAACCTTATTTGTATGGTCATTGTAAAAACAGAGTGACCGGGGACCATGGTCAGAGTGACCAGAGTTAATGTTTATTATGAGCTGGTTACTGTGGAAAAGTGCTGACCTGAAAACAAAATGAACTTCAAGAAAAGTGCTATGAGAAAACAAGTGACATGTCTTTTCTCCACATTTTCTATAGCAGTGATTCTTAATCTTTGCTTTACCAGGGACCTCATGTAAATACAATTTGTTGCTGGGGACCCCCAAGACTTAAATCAAAATTTAAATATTTTAATTTAGATTTAAATATTTATTTATTAAAGGTTTTTGGAGATTAGGATTCAAATCTCCTCTCTGACACTGGATGGCTTTGGGCAAGTCACATTCTCTCAATTTCAGAGGAAGGCAAAGGCAAACCCCCTCGGAAAAAATCACGCCACCCCCCCTCCCCTGGCCGTGACATCTTAGGATTGCCATAAGTCAGAAGTGACTTTGAAGGCATTGATGAGGGGTGTGTTCTGTCTAGCCATCACATCTTTCCTCTTTGATAACTGACTTGTGGCAACCCTGAAGTGATCCTATCATGGGGGTCTTCTTGGCAAGAGTTGTCATCTTTGCCTTTGTCTGAGGCTGAGAGAATGTGACTTGGTAGAGAAGGTGAGGTGGCTGTTGGAAGAAATGGAGAAGAGTAAAAATGAAGGTTTTCCATGTTGTGATTTAAATACAACAAAAATTAGGAAATTACCACTGCCACAATTACCACAACTGAGATAGTAAGAGCATGTAAACTGAGCCAGTATGTTTTCATGGTTTGGATGTTGGAATATGACCACAGAGACCAGGGTTGAAATCCCCCCATAGCCATGAAAGCCCACTGGCTGATCATGGGCAAGTCACACTCTTTCAAGTCTTTCAAGTCTCTTAATTTTAGTAGTAAACAGAATAACAACTGGCCTTGTGGATTGCAGTTATGGACTTGTAAGCTCAAGCTATGGATCCATAATTGATCCGTACTCAGTAAGGCCACACAGTGGCATAGTGGTCTGAGCACTGGACTACAACTCTGGAAACCAGGGTTCAAATCCCGTTCAGCCATGGAAACCCACTGGGTGAAATGAGAGCAAACATAGTCTACAAAAAGCCCACCTTAAGAGCAAGCGACCTCACTGGGAAAAGGAGGTCAGCAATTGCTGATCAAGGAACAGGGAGGACCATGTTTCCCCCCCCCTCCCACCAGTAAGTGTGGCTGTGACAATCAGAAGCAGGACTCCTGTCATAATTCCTTGTGGAAACCTCACTCACTAGTGGGATGGAGATGAAAATATTATCCTTCTGATGCCCTGATAAGCAGCTGAAGAGACCTCCTTTGCCTGATGCAGCAGCTTGCTTTTAAAGTAGGTTTGGGGGTTCGAGATAGGAAGCATTAATTGGTTACACATACATCAGCAGGCAAGGGAATATATTAGCAATCACTTTTAACAGAAGCCCATAACATCGCTATATGATCCTTTAGATCGTCTAGCTCCCAGTAGTACAGATTATAGAGTATAAGTGTAGCTTATAACTTATAGAAACTATAATGATAACTATAAAACTCATACAGACTTGGTTTTCCTGGAATAGGGCACGGGGACAAACATCAATATAGAAGATTCATTTTGTTTTATAAAAATAAATTTATTTCATCTATTGTACAAAGGACCTCTTCATTTCCAATGGCATTTGCTAATAGATTGATTGTGCTGAAGGGGATTATATGCTCTACTTTTATCCCTCTGATTATGTATAACATTTCAAATTACTGGTGTTTTTACCATGTGTTGCAGTGTCTGTACCTTCCATGGAACGGGATACCTCAAACTCTCCCACCTGCATGACCTCACAAACACACTCGAAGTCTCTCCAGCAGGAATAAAGGACTTTATTTCAAGTTCAGTACATCCTTGGCCAAGTATAAAGACTGTAGCACAGGTCCCTGTAAGTATCTTCTGGTTACAGGCCTTGGCAAGACCCTGCTAAGTGGTTGAAGGATGAAGAGCCAAAACTGGGATAGCCAGTTACTGCTAGAGTCCCAAGGAGACAGCAGAATCATCACCAATTCAATATCAATAATGTTTCAGCACCAAGCATGCTTCAATTCATTCAGCCCAGCTGTCAATGGCTCCTTGGTATGTCCTGCAACAGGAGTAGCTGGGCTTTTCCTCAGCCTACTCACCACCTCTCTCTGGGCTCCCAGTCTCTCTCCAAGGTCATTTCCAGACAGGCAACTAAGAGAAGCCTCCATCAACTGGGTACTCACATCGTTCCTTGAATTCCTTCATATCCTCAGTGCTCAGGAGATTCTTGAAGCCCCTCTCCTGGCATGCAACATCTAACTTTTCCCTCCCGTCCAGAGCTCCCAAGTGTTCTTTTATTGTCCTCCTTGCCCTCCCCAACCCACTACAGAGGTCAGCAGCTGGTTCTCCTTTCCTCCTGAGTGCTGGGAATAGCTAAGGCAGTGTAACTGGTAGCTCCTCCTCTTCCACTCCATGATGCATTTTTTTTGACATTAGCTGTATCATGTTTTAACTTCATTTTTAATGCCTTGCATCCTGCATCAAGAAAAAAGAAAGATACAAATTAAATAAATCAATAAAATATATAGAGAATTTTCTACTGCTATTGGTGTTCTGCCCTCTCCTAAATACAAAGAGCAGTTTGCAACATAATTAAAAGTAACGTACAGAATCATAGAATCTAGAGTTAGAGGAGACAACAAGGACCATCCAATCCAATCCCCTGCGATGCAGAAATATACCATCAAGGCACTTCTGACAGATGGCCACCCAGCCTCTGCTTAAAAACCTCCAAAGAAGGAGACTCCACCACACTCCACTGAGGCAGCAGCACATTGCACAGTTGAATTGCTCTGAATGTCAGGAAGTTCTTACTAATATTTAGGTGGAATCTCTTTTCCTGAAGTTTGAAGCAATTGTTCCACTGTGTCCTGGTCTCTGGAGCAGTAGAAAACAGGCTTGCTCCCTCCTCCATATGACCTCCCTTTTAATATTTAAGAATAGCTATCATGTCACCTCTTAACCTTCTCTTCTCTAGGTTGAACATACTCAGCTCCCTAAGCCACTCTTCATAGGGCTTCATGGTTTCCAGGCCTTCTACCATTTGGTCACCCTCCTCTGGACATGTTCCAGCTGATCAATATCCTTCCAGAACTGTTGTGCCCAGAACTGGACACAGGATTCCAGGTGGTGTCTGACCAAAGCAGAAGACCAACTCTTGCAATCTAGAAAAAAAGATACATTGAACTAGACAACACTTGATGGCATATTTACCAAGTACTACAGTTGACCAAGGACAGGTGAGCATTTCAGCTCAGCTAAATTTTGATAACAATTTAGCCAAATTGGCAAATTCATACAGGTGCCAGAAAGAAGCAGGCTATTTTAAAAAACAGAAAGGAAATAGAGAGATTTATCAATTCCCACTATTGATAAAGTAACCATACAACAGTAGGAAATAATCTTGAGACAGTTGGCCTAATGCAGTGGTTTGAGTGTCAGACTCAGAGTCAGTGAGATCAGGGCTCAAATCCTGCTCAGCCATGGGAACACATTGGATGTCCTTGGGCGAGTTTCCGCACCTCACCATCTTCCAGCGCTGGGGTGCAGGGATCGTGTGACCAGCCTCTGGCAAGAGGTTCTCATGTCCGGGGTCCTTCGGCTCTGCACGAGCTGCCTACTTGTGGAAGACCCCTGCTTCTTCCTTCCACAGAGCAGCCTGGGAGTTTCCCAGGCTGCGCTGGGGCAGGAAGCACAACCGGCGTGGCTCTGGAGGCTCCGCAAGCCAGGTAAGTGCACACCGGGCCCCGGAGCAATGCACGATCGCACACCATTTTCGCCTTCTAGCCAAAAATGAAAAGGTGCATGATCGGTGCCTGCCAGCCCCTGGAGCGTAGTGCAATTTTGAGTGCGTTGTGTGGATCACTTCTCACAATCACGTGATGCTCCAGGCCCTCTTTTGCATGGCAAGTGCCATGTGAAAGGGGCCATACTCTTTCAGCCTCAGAGGAAGGCACGGACAAACTTCCTCTGAATAAATCTTTCCAAGAAAACCCTGGGAAAGGATCGCTACAAGTCAGTGTTGGCTTGAAACCTGATAACAACAAAGCCGCTGTGATGTAGCAGCTTTGAGTGTTGGACTAGGACTCCAGAGTTCAAATCCATGCTCAGCCATGAAAATTGAGAGTACTTGGGTAAAAATAAATAGAGAGATAAATAAAGGCAATATTTTGGTAGTAGGCCACCAAACCAAGAAGATACTTTTGAAAACAAATCTCAGAAAGCTCAAAGATGCAAGAATTAACAATTATGGGGGACTTCAGTTATCCTGGTTTTACACTACAGGAGAATAGATTTTGACTGAACATTAGAAGGAACTTGTTACTGCCCTGGCTAGTCCGAGCTCTGGGGATATTAAAGATATCCCTTGATATCGCAATTCGGCTGCACTTCTCTATTCCCTTCCATGTGCTTGCAAGGCCACCGGACAAGCACATAAACAAGCTCAGCCTTTAATAGCCGTAAGATTCAAACTACAATACAGGTAGGCCAGAAATAGCTGACTCACTGCATTAGGAGATCTCCAGGCAAGTACTCTAATTAAGTATGCACGCCACTTACAAAAGAGCCTCTGCCCTGCGATGGCAGCTTGATGGGTAAACTATACAATACCCAAGTACTCTGCGTTTGCATACTGGCTGCTACGATAACTCAATCATACAGATTCTGACCTTTTGGAGGCTTTGTCTCCAACTCCAAATCTATTGTTTTCCCCCAAGTACAGCATAGCCTGCAGTCACAATTCTCCTTATAAAACCCTCGATTCTGAGACCTTCCTCGGATCGCTCCCGAGTTTCATCCCGCCTTGCTGCCGCTTTGCTTGGCAAGCCTCCCCTCAGCTCCACGTGCTGAGCTACATCGCACCCCAGCTTCGCTCTCTATTTTTCAGGGCTTCAGGACAGGTGAAGTATCACCCAAACCAGCAATCCCTCTAAAAATCCCTCTATACCACTCCAACCTTTATTTTCTGTAGTTATCTTGTATGAGTGTGTCGCATACACTGTTTTGCTCGTATTTAATAAACATCATTTATTATTTCAACTTTTGTGTTCTCCTTGACTCGACCTGACCCCGTAGACATAGGGTTCAAGATCTCGCTAAGTTACCCTGCCTCTCGTAACGCTAAGCCATGCTCTAAGCTAATTTTCTCCACCTTTAGTTGAGCACATTTTGGTGTCCCTCCCAGGATCCCCAGTATACAGGATAACAAACTTCTTGAGAGTAAGAGTGGTTGCTTCATTCTTTGGACCTTCTTTGTACAACTTCAAAAAAGAGGTTGGACCTGCTGGGGATATTTTAGCTGAAGATCCTGCACTGAGCACAAGGTTGGACTCAATGGCCCATAAGGTCCCTTTCAACTCTATGATCCTATGATTCTATATTTCTCCCCCAGGACTAAGAATGGGAAAAGTCTATCCCTTTGGGTTTCTCACACATTTAAATATCGCAGGCTCCAAATGCTTCCCATCCCCAATATGAAGAAATGTTCAAATATCCAAATGCAAATTTAAACAAGCCCCCCCCCCTTTCTCCATTCACACCAGCCAAATTCAATAGCTAATGCTCTTCTCAATATGGAGAGTCTTACCTTGTACCTGTCTTAGTGGCAGGCAGTGAATCAGATATCAATGGAGCAAAGAATTCATTCATGGTTTTAAGAGATTGAAAGGGTGATCCCCAGCTATATAATAGTCTCCTTTAAAGTTTAGAACAAAACTTGGAATGGATTAACTGCCCCATCAGTGACTGGTTGGCACCAAACTATATACCACTATTCTATGCATATCCTAGGATTTTCTTGACAACATCTATTCAGAGAGGGTTGGTCATGACCGTCTCCTGAGATTGAGTCAGAGGGATTTAGCCAAGATCACCGAGTGGGTTTCCATGGCTGACAGGGGGTTTGAACCCTGGTCTCCTGGAGTTCTAGTCCAACTCAAACCACTGTGCCACAGTATATCTCCCTCTTATCGGATGAGGCATTTTCAGGAAGGAAAATTGGCAACTCTGACTTAGTAACAATATGGCTGAATGTAAGAGGATTTAAAGCCAGACCAAGTTAAGTATTGGGTATTGGTCTATCAGGACTGCAATATCAAAAAGGCACCAAATCCATCTTATCTTGGAAGAGAATCAAGGTCAATCCTGGTTAATACTTGGATGGGAGACTACTAATGAATACCAGGTGGTATAGATGATATTTCAGAGGAAGGCAGTGCCAAAACTACCTCCGAGTATTCCTTACCTGAGAAAATCCTATGAAATTCACAGGGTCACCATGGGTCTACAGGCAACTTGAAGACACATACACACATTGATCTGTCTGCTCTCCATGATAATAATGCTAGTGGTGATTTTATTCTCTAACAATTCCTATCCTAGGCGAAAAAAAGCAAATTGGGTGAAACTCTTATTATAAAAATGAACCAAAATGAAATTTCCACCCTTCCCTACCTAGCAACTTCACAGGAGCTTTCGTCTATCCTAATGGAATTGGACGTGGACCACACTGTGCCTTGCCAAGCACTGAGTTCTATGAGTTAATTCTATGAATTAAGATAAAGAGATACTGAAGGCCTTATGAAGAATACTCCAATCCACCCACTAAGCCCACAACTGCATGCCAAGGGGTAAAAAAAAAAATCTATAGCCACACACAGTCCACCAACCGACATGTATAGACAATCTCCAAAGTAACTGGATAGTCATCTTGTGTGTGAATGAGTCAACTTAATTAATGCAAAATAAGGTGGTGTAAAAGTCAGGCATTGGATACCTAAAGAGCCAATGGGCCTTCTCAACACATGCCTCAATTTCCGAAAGCGGATATTGGATGATGATATAAAAATCCCTTCATTTCAAGCATTTCTCACACCTTCAGCACCTGTTGACTTGGTCTCACCACGTTTTCTCAGTGAACAGCAAGTGAGTATGAGGACCTTCCTTCTCTTGAATGTTATCTATAGTAGGGATAGAATGAATCTATATGTCATAGAGATGGAACATTCTAAAATATCCTAAAATGTTTGTAAAATGTGTTGAGTATTGAGAAACCATGATGACAAGAATCCTGGACCAATGATGATCTCCACAATTTCGGAATTATTCTATGCAAAATTCACACGTAGTTATTTTGCACAGGAAGCAGCATATTCTCTGCAGGGTAGACAATAATACAGAAATATTTTCTACATAGAAAATTCCATTTTTCTGTTGAAAAATACCACATGTAAATTTTGTGCAGAATAAATTGTGTACTGATAGTCCACAAAAACTTTGAAAACTGCAATTTTGGGGGATTTTTCTCACGGTGAAAAGAAAATTTCTAAAATTACTCATTTCTTCCTTCAAAAAGAAATTTAGCAAATCACTATATCTTTTTCTATAGATAGTGAAATTGTACTAAGTCCAGGCTTGGGGAATTCCAAGAATGGAGCTGGGGACCCACTGGACACAAACTATTTGCTCTGTCGATGAGTTACAGCTAGTCCCCTAGGAAACTGTTTTAAATTAGCTAAGACCATTGGTCTTTCTATCCCAGTAGTGTCATTGGATTTGATTGCTGGTGGCTCTTTTAACTAGAGATTCCAGAGGTGGAACTTGAAGCAGAGCAAGTGATTTTCTGCTAAGAACCTTCCCATTTGACGTAAGGCCTGAGATTCTCCACCAACCTTCTGCAGCATAAACCTTCACATGTGGAATTATGCATCAATTGTGCCATACAAGCTACATGCAAGTTCTGGGGCAGTTTCGCACAACTGAATGCAAACCCAAAATGCACATCCCAATGTGCAACTGAATGATTGTCTTTTCCCAAATAACTTTTCCATTTTTTCTCCATAGTGTGGGAAAACTTGTGATATCTCAAAGTCTATTCACAGTTCAGAACTTTTTCTGTACAGAAAAAAAATGCACATGGAGTTTCTGCACAGAAAACTGCATTTTCTACCCAGAAAACTTTTCTGTACAGAAAGCAAGTTTCCCACACAGAAAAAAGAGCTGTTTCTATAGGAGTATTTGGTATCTATATCAAATAGAAGGCAGTGTAGCCAATACAACATGAACTTGCTGAAGAAAACAGGAGAAAATATTCAAGATGGCTTTTGTAAGGTTAAAAAAAGGAAAAGATTTATTGTTTCAAGAAATCCATCTTAGAATAGGAAAGGAGATGGACGAAAGCTGATTCCCTAAATTTCAGTAGAAGAGCCCCTAAAAGCTGGTTCTCATGTGTGGATGTAAGCTTTCCTGACACAGAAGCCTCATGGAGACAAAGGAATAGCTAACATTTGGAAGTGGCGGAGAATGATCTCTGCAGACAGAAGGAAGTAAAAAAGCTTGAGTACATAGATCAAAGAAAGAAACAGAGGTGAAACAAAAGGGCAGGCATGCCCTCTAGAATTCCATCTTACCAATCACTTTATACAAGTGTTGATGCTTTTTTTGCTTCCAATATTTTCTGCACAGAAATGCTGTCTGCAGAGGAAGCTGTTCTGCTAATGTGTATTCTGTTATATTCTGTGTCAAGGGTCAGTATCACCATTACCACAGATTCTTGGTAGACTACTCCAATAAGTCACCTTATATGTTCATTCAGTTCACTGAGGCTAGCAAGTGTTTGACTTAAGCCCTGCACCTTCAGCCACCTCTGAAGCATGGAGTAAAATGGAAATAAGGACTCCTAGAGACATCAGTCATGGATGGTGGCATTATATCTACCTAGTCAAAAGGACTGGTACTCATATTCTTAACATCAGAAGCAGAGGGAACAATACAGCAGATCAGAGGGCCATGGAACATATCCCTTTAAAACAGTGGTGGGCAACTGTGCTGAGTCTGGAAGCAATTATTTTGCCCCTGGGACCCTCTTGGAGCCACATGGATAGCCAAAAGTGCTCCCTCCAAAAATACCCAGTAACTTTCAACTGATCAGAAGTCCACTTCTTGTTTTGAGAAATTGACACTATTTTATGTGAACAGGGCCTACAACCTATTTAAAAGATTATTAACCATTCCTAGAACTCTGAAGTAACTTTTAGGGATCCAGAAACAGGACTGTGTGAGGGGATTAAGGGCCACCAAAACATCCTCAAGGACAAGGTTGTCCTTCTCTGCTTTAAAGCCTAGTTCAAAGGTTTGTTATCCTTGAGTCTTTGACCATGAAATGATTTCCCTCTCCTCTCTTCCTTTCTCTGTCAAATGCAGAAGAGTTTCCACAAACAGTAGGAAAAGATGAGCCAACAACCACAAAGAGGAAGCAGCTGCTGTTGCTGTGGGTGCTGTGGGGGCAGCAGTGCCGGATGCTGTGGTGGCAGCAGGAGTGGTAGATGTTGTGGTGGCAGCCATGGTGGAAAATACCCTCAACAAATTCAAAGCACTGGGGGATGTTGTGGAAGCAGCGGTGGGGGCAGAGGGTGTTGCGGTGGGTGTTGTGGAGGCAGCCATCATGAATGTTGTGGGGGAGGATCATGCCAACAGAAGCAACAGAAGATCTTCCCCCAGAAGTTGAAGTAGATGTCTTCAAGAAAACTGGAAACTCCAATGCAATGCTGGTTAGCACTCAATGAGTATCCCTTCCATTCTTTGAAGACAAAACTGTCTAACATCTCTGGATGGCCCAATTTAGATTCCTCAGCTTTGAAAATATATCTGTTTGCAAACCTTACACCTTTCAATTCCTACAAACTCATTAAAATTTTCTTGCACATGGGAAAGTCAGCATAGCAGTGTTCTCCTTCACTTCTGATCAATGTGCCAGCAATGGGTTAACTTCGGGCAAGTGTTCAGATCCTGTAATCGTTCACCACCAATTACAGGATTAACAACAATAATTCAAGGAACTATGAAAACAAAGTCACAGGACATAGACACGCTCAAGGTCAAAGCGATTAGAAGGAACAATTTCCTAAATTCATTCCTCAGCCATGTCTTCCTGCAAACTGTTCAAATCCCCACTGTCATTCTGTCTGATCTTTAATTAGTGATGGATGACAATTCTATTCCGGTTCCTATTTGATACAAATTCAAACAAATTTGCAGTTTCTTTAGATATTTCTTTGTGGTGGGCATAGAAAAACAAGTTTTCAGAGAATCATAGAATCATAGAGTTGGAAGACACCACAGGGGTCATCCAGTCCAACCGCCTGCCATGCAGGAATCCACATCAAAGCACTCCCAACAGATGCCCATCCAGCCTCTGCTTTAAAATCTCCAAAGAAGAAGACTCCACTATGCTCTGAGGCAACATATTCCACTACCGGACAGCTCTGACTGTCAGGAAGTTCTTCCTGAGCTTTAAATGGAATCTCTTTTCCTGCGGTTTGAATCCATTGCTCCTTGTCCTAGTCTCTGGAGCAGTGGGAAACAAGCCCGCTCCCTCCTTGACATGACATTCTACCATGTCCCCTCTTAACCTTCTCTTCTGCAAACTAAACATCCTCAGCTCCCTGAGCCACTCCTCATAGGGTTTCACGGCTTCCAGACCCTTCACCATTTTGGTCGCCGTCTTCTGGACTCGTTCCAGCTTGTCAATGTCTTTCTTGAAATGAGGTGCCCAGAACAGGACAGAGTATTCCAGACAAGGCCTGTTTTAGTTGAACATAGGAGACACCTGCATTGATATTCATTCGTTCGTTCATTCGTTCATTCAGGTTTTCAGCGCTTTATTCTTAGCCATCCAGCTATTTACCCCTTGGTAATCAATCATGTCAATTCTGAAATATATTTCTGACCTCTTTTTCTCTGAGATATTCAGGTTACTTACCTAGGAATATACAACATAGGACTCTTCCTTCCACATGTCACTCTTTGTGACGAGTATAGTGGTATTTATTGAGTATGGCCAAAGTTAGATGGGAAGAATTTAATTTCAGTTCTATTCTTGGAGAATTACCAAAATCCACAAACTTCTTCATATTCAGAAGGACATAAATAAGATGAAGTTATTAAAAAGAAGGAGGAGGAGGAGGAGGAGGAGTGAAATTGGCATATTTTCCCATCCTTATATTAAACTCCTACTTACTAAAATGTCTCATACTCCATCACCCTTTCCCATGTCATCAACTGGTTAGACCAATGGAGAGATAGATATTCCAGGACAGGATAATTTAACTATTTATAGAACATGGGTGAGCAAGCTATGGCCAATAAGATAATGACCTAAACCAGAAGTGGGTAACTGTTGAAGGCTAGGGGCCACATTGATCCCTCAGGAGACTTTGGAGAGCCCATATCAACATCCATGAAGAAAATCAAATGGCTTTTTTCTTCAAAACACCCTTTGAGGACATTTTGACCATGTTTGTGGGTCTACCTGGGCCATTTTAGACTTGAGAGAGGTTTTTTTAAAAAGACAGAAAGTGAACAGAAATCAGTTTCTGTTACAAAAAAGGCTTCTCCAGGACCTATATTGGTCTGGGTGGCAAAACATGCAGTAAGTGCCCCCCTATGACTTCTAGAAGGCATTCTGAGACAATAAATAAATAAATAAGCAAACCAACCACATTTCTATTTACCGCTGGGAGGATCCAGGGGGAATTCAGACATGGTAGAAATATGCTTCACACCTCCAGAGGGTGTTCTGAGACATTTTGGAAGAAGAAAAGTACCCCCAAAAAATTATTTCAGGGACGTCTGGGGGCCACAAAAATAGCCAGGGGGCACATGCAGTTCACACACCACACCTTGCCCACCCCTCGCCTAAATTTTACTTTAAATGGAGCACAACAATTGAATTAATTGGATTTACCAATCTGTTGACTTGATTGAATTTCACTGCTCCAGCTGAGACTAACCAGCAAGAGTCCAGCCAATGTTTAAACACAACTCCAATCACTCTTGACCATGCTGAATATTGCCTGTCACAGTCTATATGGAGATCCCAACTTTCCCCACCCACAATGTACACACTTGAGAGAGCTTGACTAAGGATTCAGCCATCATTAGGCTATTACATAGCTAGGTATCACTTGGAATTTGTCATGTGACTCCCATGACCAATCAGCTTCCTCCTTCACCCTCTCCACTTCAAATTCATAAAGCAGAGATTGAGGCAAATTGAAAGAAAGAGATCTGTTCAATATTTTGGGGGTTTGGAAATACCAGTTTAAGTGCATTTGAAAAGATACCATTCCAAGACTCCTTCCATGAAATGTCTAGAATATATAAATTACTTCTCTGATATAACTTAAAGAAAGAAACAATTAAAGAATCAATTATATCCTGGGCCAACAACATTGGAGATGAAATTTTGCTGGAACATTGGGATGTAACATTGAAAAGGACTAACAAATTTACTCTTTCACAAGATCTAAAAGAAAACTGTATAAAACTGTTCTATAGATAGTACCTGACTCCAATAAAGTTGGATAAAATATATAAAACAGGGAAGAACACTGGTTGGAAGTGTCAAGACAACATAGGTACATTCTTCTACATGTGGTGGACTTGTCCTAAAATATTGAAATTCTGGAAGAAGGTATACTCTTTGATAATGCAAATATTTAATGTAAATTTTCCATTAAAACCTGAGTTTTTTCCTCCTAATTATAATTCAAGGTTGGATGAAGTTTTTGAAAGAAAACATTGGAGTATTTTGTTATACATTACCTCAACTGCTACATTACTACTTGCTAGATTCTGAAAGAATTCCAGGACACCAGCAGTTGAAGAATTGTTATACAAATTACTCGAAATTAAAGAAATTGACCTCTTGTCTTGCAATAGAAAAAGGAAGTCAGATAGAGTTAAACAAGAGGGGGAACCAGTAATAACTTTTCTCAGACAAAAATGGGTGTAATTTTATAGTCTATCTATCTATCTATCTCTCTATCTACCTACCTACCTACCTATCTTACTGTTTTCAGGAATATTAATACTAGAGATACCATAATTATATTCTTATGCCTTTCTTGTATTTTACTTTCTTAATATTTAAAATGAAGAATTACAATCAGGGCAAAAATTTACTTTAAATTATAATCTCTTATTTATGGAATTAAAGGTTTTTTTATTTGTTTTGTTGAATGTTTTTTTTTGTTTGTTTGTTTGTTTTTTGATGTAAAGAAACACTCCAATCTAAGGTAGAAGGGAAAAGAATAAGACACTACATTATTGCTAGGGATTCATAGACTTATTTTTACTTTATATACATTGTTGATATATTTATAGCTATAGCTTCAATATCAAGGTATGAATCTTATATAATTTCATTTGTAGTTTGTCAAAATTATCCATATGGTCTATATACAACAAACTCAAAATAATTTTTTTGTTGTTTTTTTTTATTTTGCTATGCTTTTGTTATATAAATACCACAATTCTATGTGTGTGTGTGTGTGTGTGTGTGTATACATATGTGTATGTATATGTATGTATGTATGTATATATGTGTGAATACACACACACACACACACACACACACACATAAAAGAAAAAAATAAAATTAAGAAAGGTTTATAATTTTAAACAGATTTTATCTAGAAGTGATGTAACTTAGTATACTAATTCATTCTTTTACGGACAAGTAGAAATGTTTATGCCTTCCTTTATTCTGGCATGTTTGATCTGTGGACATCTTTTCAGATGTCAGTCTTTCTTTTGGCACGGGGTGAATAAAAGTTTATTATCTTTAAAAAATATATATCTTAAATCTCCCACCATTGTGTGACTCACTAGTTTCATTGCACTCCAGGAAATCCCACCCATTGTCACTATTACTACAACTGCTGATAGAGTCAAGCTCATGACTGGGCCAGAGAGGTATTTTTCTCTTCCACCCTTGAAAAAAGAAGAAAAAAAAACAGTTCAGGGTAAGTTGTTGAGCCACCATTTATGGCCTTTTCCCCACTATTGCTGACTTCCAGTAAACATGAGGAATGGAAAGAATACTCCAAAATATTTGGAAAACAGTTGAAAAACATGTTTCTTGAATGTTGGGAAACCCTGAAAAGAAGAATCCTGAATTCCTCACAGTTTGGGACTTCTTCTGCACAGAATACAGACATAGTGTTTTTCCTGCAGAAAACAATATTTTATGCACAAGAAAACAGGATTTATCTGAGAAAAAAAATCTACATAGAAAATGTAGCTTTCTATTTAAAAAGAAGCATCCCCCACATAAGGATTTTGCAAAGAATACATTTCTAAGAACAATCTTTTCTGTGAAGGAAACAGCATTTTCTCTGTCAAAATTATTATTTCTGTGTAGAAATAGTATTTTCTGTCCAGGAAATGCTGTTTTACAAACTAAAACACAACATGTGAATTTTGCACAGAAAAAGTCCTTAACTGAGAATATTCGTAGAAAACTGCACAATTTTCAAAAATTTTCTCACAACAGGGAGAAAATTGCTAAAATTACTCATAGCTTCCTTCAAGAATAAAATTAGTTAAGAACTGCATTCCTAGTCTGGGGTGGAAAAAGCTCAGACACACAAGCACACATCATGAAGTGAGGCCTACAAATAATAAGACTGCCCCTGGAATTATAAGAAAGCTTGTAAAAGTTGCATTTATAACGGAAAATAAACTAAAGTATGCAGGCTTATATTATAGTTTTAATATAGCTGCCTTATGCCTCAGTATTGCAACAAAGCAATTTTCTTCACCAATGACTTTCCAGTGGCTAAATGGAATGACAACCCTCACCCCCTTGAGGTATCCAGAAATCTGCTGCTAGTTTTGTGCTATGGATATTTATCTCAAGCAGTACAAGGGAGTCTGCAACCTCTCTAAAAGGTGAATTGCTGCTCCTAAAGAGCCCGTTGAACCTATTCTGTCCCCTCCCAAGTTATGCTAATGGGAGTCTGGAGGGATTAAGGACCATGAAAATAACATCTGAGGGTCACATACAGCCCCAGGGCAACACTTCATTCACTCATGCTCTAGAACAGGAGTCAGCAATTGTGTGGGAGCCAAAAGCCAATCTCCCCTCTCCCACACCTTTCCCCATAGGCTGTATCCCATACACATCAAGCCCGAATACCTCCAATTCATTTTGCGTTCACTCCTGAAATGGAGATAGTAAGAGAGACATTCATGTTGCACTCACTCTTAAAAGGGAGACAGTAAGAGAGACATGTTCCCCTTCTCTCACCATTTTGAGAGCTATTTCCTCTGCAGTCCTTCTCAAAATGGCATCTGGAAGTGAAGGCATGTCTCTTCCCTTTGCCATTTTGAGAGTGGCTGCAGGGAAAAAAATGAAATATTTGAGGCAGAGGCCATTTTTGCACAACATCTCTATAACACTGTAACAACAGGTTGTTGCCATTCCAGGAGCCGTTCTTCCACACGGCATTGTCACTATCCAATTGCTATTCTGTCCCCAAGCATTGATGAAGCACCTTATATTATTTCCAGGAAAAAAAATCCATTAAGAGCCTCCTTTGGTGCTTCAATCCCATCAGCTGGCTCAGTGTGGTACAGTAATAGCGTATGATAGAGCTTCCTAGCAGTGGGTGGAGTGTGGGTGTTGCCCAGCTTGTCCCTCCCTCCCAGACTCCCATGGCATGGTAACCTGGAAATCTATCACCTCTCCCTGTTTATTTTAAATTTCTCCTTTGTGTTAAAAGTTTTTTATTTGTTTTAAATACACTTTTAAGCATTATAGCATGAAAATGAAATGGTGCACTGGCTTGCAGTGTGGTTACAACGGTGTTGTGTTAGTATGGCTTCCAAAGAAAAATGCCCCCCCCCAAAAAAAATGCCCAATCAGGGGCTATGCGGCAGGGTGAAAGCAGGGCACAGGAGTAGTCAAGGACACTGTACTACAAAAGGAACACCAGTGGCAATACTGCTACTCATCAGCTGAAGGCAGAAGGGTGAAGAAAACAGTATTTCTAACCTGCTACCATCATACTGGTGGCAATGCCGGGATCGTAAAGCTACAAAGTGCAGAAATGGTTGGGTTCTGGGATACTTGAGAGCATTTTGCTTGTTTTCAGGAGTTTTGGGGGAGAGGCTATGTGATTTTAAACTGAAAAATGTCCAAAATTATACCTTTTTTTTTTTTAATTGGGACAATTGAGAGGTGGGGAGCTTCAGGGGCTCTAAAACTGGGACACAGGAGCCACATGCAACCTGTGTGTTGCACTTTGACCACCCACTGCTCTATGTTATGTCCTTGAATCAAGAGTCAATACATCCCATTTATTCCATGGGTCTATGTAGTTGGACTGATGAGGTGATGGAGTCCTATGGGTCTGTGGCCAGAGAGATTTTACAGAAGGCACATACAGCTGCCATGATACAAGAACTTAAGCAACAACCATGGAGAGAAGGACGTTGTTGCTAAGCAGTCAAGGACAGGAACCAGTGTGCGCATCAAGGGCAACCAGAGAGACACAATGGCTGAGATCCTTCATGGCTGAGCACAGTTGAAGAGTTCCACCTGTAGACCTCCACTGCAGCACCTCTGTCACCACTCCCAGGGCTCACTGTTGTGCTAACATGACTTCCATAGCCATTGTCCTGCTGTTGGAGAGTGGAAGAGATGACAGAGGCATCTAGCCATGTGTCCCCCATCCTATATTTGTGCCTTCCATTTTTTCGGCCTAAGTGCAGGACCTTACATTTCTCTCTGTTGAAATTCATTTTGTTAGCTTTGGCCCAGCTCTCCAATCTGTCAAGGTCGTTTTGAATTTTGATCCTGTCCTCTGGTGTATTAGCATCCCCTCCCAATTTGGTATCATCTGCAAATTTGATCAGCATGCCATCCACACCTTGTCCAAGTCATTGATGAAGATGTTGAATAACACTGGGCGCAGGACAGAAATGTTACCGCGATGGATATGCCTGAACCCGGGGTCTACAATTTAATATAAATTGGCTATTAAAAATATACCCCTCCACGTGCTTGAGAGGCCCCCAGATGAGTACGCACATGGGCACGGCAGAACGGCTGAAAAATACAAGAAAAATCCTGGTCAGGCCAGTAACTTTCTGTCATGCAGCTTCAGGATACCTCCAGGCAACTACACATCAAAACTCAATCAAAGTATGCACCACAGTCAAGCGCTCCCCATTTGCGTACTGTCTGCGTTATTGACAACCCAGACGAAAACCCATCAAGTCAAGCACTGACCTTTTGGAGGCTTTGTCTCCACTTGAGAATCTATTGTTCTCTCTGGGAAAGGGCTAGCTTCCAGGTACATTTTCCCCTATAAAAACCCCTGATTTTGAGCGCTTCCTTGGATTGCTCTTGGCTTCCTCCCTGTCCTGCTGCTGCCCTGCTGGCCGAAGCCTTCCTCTCAGCCTCCACGTGTTGAGATTCACTTCTCCTGACTCCCTGGCTCTATTTTGGCTTCCCGGACTACAAGATCAGGTGTAGTATTCTCCCGATGTCCTTGTTTAAATCCACTATCAATTTTTCTCCCTTGATTTTACTTAGGTATGTGTGGGGGGGGGTAAATGTGCAGTTAGTGTGCAGTGACTGAAGTTTTAAATAAAGAAAATAATTATAAACTTATTTTGTCTGGGTCTTGACTCAGCCTGATCCCATAAAAGGTGGGTACAAGGTCTCGCTAGGTTACAGTATCTCTCTGGTGTGCTGTGCGCGTGCTTGGTGTAACTTGGAAAGCCCCTTAAAATCAGGGTCAGACTAGGTGTCTTTTGAGGGATCCCAAGGAACTCAGGCAGTGATCGGGACCCCCAGAAACTCTGGCAACCTATCTGGTGACCCGGATCCCTGGACACTCTGGTAGTGACCAGGACCTCCAGAAAATCAGGCAATCTATCTGCTGACCAGGACCTCCCTAAACTCAAAATAACTAATTTGGTGACAGGGACCTCCCTGAACTTAAAATAACTAATTTGGTGACTGAGACCCCCAGGGCCCCCAGAAAATTAGGGTAACAGAACCCTGTAGCACCCCACTAGTCACTTCTCTCCAGGATAAAAAGCAACCATTGGTGATCGCCCTTTGGGTTCAGTCGGTCAACCAATTACAAATCTTACTAACCGTAGCCCTGTCCAGCCCAAATGCAACTTTTTTTTTCTAGACTAAAGAATATCCCTTTCTTATGATAACACCTCAATTGCTCATCCAACTGCCACCCAAGGAAAGAGAGAAGAGCTTTTCCAACCACAAAGCCCCCAAGATTCCAGGGTCTTCACCCCCTCATGGGTTCTCTTCTAAGCAGGCAAAGGAAACCTCTTCCTCCAAGGCAAGAATCCAGTTTCTTCCTCCTCCTTTTCACAATCTTTTGCATAAGCAGGCAAAGGAAATGTACTCCTTCAAGGATAGCAAGATTCCAATTTCTTCCTCCCCCATGCCTCCATTCTAAACAGGCAAAGGACAGTTCTTTCTCCAAGCAACAACAGCATTTAAGTTTCTGTCTCCCCCTTATAACCGCTTTCTAACACTTTCCATGGCTATGTGAAGATTTATACCCTGGTCTCCTGGAGTCCCAGTCCAACAGTCAAACCCCTTCCTTCCAGTAATGTAAGGATTACAGTTGCTTTCTCCCCCACGCACTGTTGGTGACAAATTCATTCATTCATTCATTCATTTCTGGAGAAACATAAATTAGGACCATGCAAGTTGAGACTTTCCAGTCCCAACTATAGCAGATCCATTGAATCCATGGATTCTATCCATATATTGGCTCACCATTCAATAGTTGATTCAATAGAGAATTCTGGCCTTATTGTTCTTCCTCCTCACATGTAGCAGGGTGCCCCAACTGTCCTGCTTTCTCATTAGCTGCATTCTCCTAGATTCTTCATTTATCACCTTTCTTAAGTCAAAACGAATTATTTTCTGTTGCACAGCAAGAGAAGCAAGTTTTTGAAACAAAATTTGAGACAAATTCTTTTGATGCTTATTTTAGCAGTAAGGCTACATTGCAGGTGGGCAGACTTCAAGTTTGTTGGGTCTGCCTTGTTTCTCACTGGAACTCAAATTAAGCTTACTCCTCAGGAAGACAGAAATAAAAACGAAGAACAAGTTGAGTCTTGATAACATGCCAAAGAATTTGGAGTCAGTGCCAAGACTGGAATTCTTGGCCAAAAACTTTTACATGCAAATCTTTTTCTTTTCTTTTTTTTCTTTTTTTCCCAAATGCCTCCTTGATTCTAGCAACCCAGTTTCAGAGAAAAACTGGTTCATCCATGAGTAGTAGGGTTCCTAATATTAGAAAGGTTGTCAACAAGACTGAGACATAACTCCTGCTATCTTAAGATCCATTGCCCTTATTTATTTTATGATATCTATATCATTTTCCTTGTACCACAGCCAAAAAGTTTGAGTACTTTGGACAGAGACCTGTAGTCACACTGCCTCATCTAAGAAGTCATGCACAAAGAGAATAAGCCACAAAGAGGAAAGAGAGAAAAAAAATACAAGCAGTCCATCACCAGAGCTGGCGACATGGTCCATCTCATCTGCTCCTCTGCAGCCTGCTGTAATGGCTGCCATTGGCGACAGACAAGAGAGGAGGAGACCTCCTAAAAGTTCCTTTCTTGGACTACAACTGCCATTGGCTATTCCGATTGCAGCATTCTGGGAGCTATGGTCTAAAAAAATAACTTATCCAAGCTTTTTGGACATATAGCCTTGAGCAGCTTTCAACAATAAAACAGGTTCTGCCACTTGGGTAGTGCCTTGAAAGTTTGGAGTAATACTTGGAATAGATTCAACACTCCACTGATGTCAGAGTCATAAGTTGCTACAGGATCTACAAAAGGCCTTAGAAAGTATCACAGACATAAGGCAAAAACTATATTGCCACTCTTTCCCCACGAATGACTCCTGATATCTGTCACATACAATTAAGTCTAGCGCCACCTAGTGACTAAACTGTATAATGACATTAGCACACAGAAAGCCTCTATCAGTCAATGTTATAGTTCAGATCCAGGTTATCTGAGGGACCATTCTGGGGGAAGGGCTTCCCTCTGCCCCACCATCCCACAGATACATCTGGTGAGAACAAGAAGAGGGCCTTCTCAGTGGCTTCTCCCAGACTCTGGAGCTCCCTACACAGACTGGTTAGCCTGGCATCCTCCTTACTACTTTTTCTGTGAGAAAAGAAAGACCTTTTTATCACAACAGGTTTTTGAGGTCTGATCGCTTAGCAGGAATGATCTTTCTACAATGTGCTGACTTGTCTCCTTTTATTTTCATTGCAGTAGTTTGTTTTTTAAAAGAGCTTTTTATCTTTTGATCATTTGATTGCATATTTAACTTCTGTACGGTACAGATTTTAGCTATTTTTGTTTTTCTTTTAGCCATCTTTGCTTGCAATCCACTTTAAATCCCAAAGTAAAGATATAAATAACAATTATAACAGCAGCAGCATAGACAACACAGAACAGTACAATAGGCCAGCTTCCTGTTTGGGGAAGGTCAAAAGTCAGCAGAAAACAGCTCAAAACAGCTTTGCATGTAGAAATTGGAAGTTTCAGTCCTTCTTATCTCCCGTTAAAAGTAGGTGATGGGAAAGACCTTCTCTTCCTGTGTCCCCGGAAAGCCATGGATAGTCCAGGTAGGCCAAGCTGAGCTAGATCAGTTCCCACCTTCACATGTGTGGTCAAACAGAGTGGTGCTGGGCACACCATCCAACATTTTGCAGAGGAAAAATAGGATATATATGACCAAGCATGTCTGGAAGGTGTCCAGAGGTGGGCGACCAAAATGGTGAAGGGTCTGGAAGCCAAGCCCTATGAGGAGCATTTTAGGGAGCTGGATATGTTTAGTTTGCAAAAGAGAAGGTTAAGAGGGGACATGATAGCCATGTTTAAATATCTGAAAGTATGCCATATCAAAGAGGGAAGGTGCTTGTTTTCTACTGCTTCAGAGACAAGGACAAGGAGCAATGGATTCAAGCTGCAGGAAAGGAGATTCCACCTAAACCATAGGAAGAACTTCCTGATGGTCAAAGCTATCTGGCCGTGGAAGCTGCTGCTGACTTAATGGAGTGTGGTGGAGTCTCCTTCTTTGGAGGTTTTTAAACAGAGGATGGATGGCCATCTGGTGGGAATGCTTTGATGTGTGTTCCTGCATGGCAGGGAGTTGGACTGGATGGTCCCAGGGTCTCTACCAACTCTATGATTCTATGATTCTAAGGACCACAGCATGTGGTCAAGATGGTCTAAGTTAGAAAAAAAACACACAAACAAACAGAGGTTGCAGAAGTTTGATTTTGCCTGAGTCTACTGGAGAGACCAGGGCTCCCTCACCTCCACATCCCACTGCTGAGTTAATTGAGGTGAAAACTACTTTTGTGCTTTGAATTCAGTTTGCAGCAATTGAAATCAATTGCAGTCAAAGGCGGAAAGTGGAAGAGGGGGGAGAAACTGGGACATTTTAACAGCTGCTGAAAAGGCAGGTCAACAGAAGCCTAATCGAGCCTGTCCCTGCCGAACTAGGACAGTTGGGAGCGATGTATCCGTAGTGGTATGAGCATTGACTATATTGACTACATCTCTGGAGGCCTGGGTTTGATTTCCCACTTGACCATGGTCACCACTGGGTGACCTTGGGCATGTCACACATTCTCATCCCCCAGAAAACCCCATGATAGGTTCACCTTACAGCCACCAGAAATGACTTGAAGAGACACAATTTCCTAGAGCCTTCTCAATTTCCTAGAGCCTTCTAAGTGTATTATCCTCGCTTTTATATACACATACAAGCACACAATTTTTGTTGCTGTAGTGGGAAGAATCAGGAGACTGGGAAGCTTGGAGCCTTCTCCTGACCATGACAACTAGGGAATTCTGGGAGTTGTACAGAACATTTAATATTGCTCTGGTAAGTGTATAGCCCTTGGACAGAAGGTCCCAAATTTACTTCCTGCATTCTCCAAATCAGTGGTTCTTAATCTTTCCTTTATCAGGGACCCCTGTTGCCGGAGACCATGAGACTTAACTTAACCTACGATTTAAATATTTATTTAGATTTAAACATTAAAATATTTATTTATTTATTTATTTATTTATTTATTTATTTATTTATTAAAACCTTCTGGAGACTAGGGTTGAAATCCCCACTCAGACGCCAGATAACCTTGGGCAAGTCACATTCTCTCAACCTCAGAGGAAGGCAAAGGCAAACCCCTTCTGAAGAATTTTTTTAAAAAAAAAAGATCCCTGTGATGGGTTCATCTTAGGGTTGCCATAAGTCAGAAATGAATTGAAGGCACAGAACAACAAAATGCCATTGACGGGGGGGAGGTTCTTTCTAGCCATCAGGTCTCTCCCCTTCAAAAACTAACCTAAGACAACCCTAAGGCAAACCAATCACGGGCATTTTCTTGGTAAGATTTGTTGCTTTTACCTTTCTGTGAGGCTGAGAGAATGTGACTTGTTTCAGGTCACCCAGCGGGTTTTCATGGCCAAGTGGGGAGTCAGATTCTTGTCTCCGGAATCATAGTAATTGTGTGCACATTCCCGCACCATGCCCCTTTTGTCAAGGATGTGGCAGAAGAGGGGGGTGTGGGACATGAAACTGCTCCCTTGTTTGCAAACAAGGGAGGAGTTTGAGTGTCTGCTGCCATCTCCATTGGTTCCCACGCTCCCTGCTGCCACGTCCCTGATGAAAGGGACATGGCAGCAGGCATGTGCACATACTCAAACTACTCCCTCATTTGCAAACAAAGGAGCAGTTTCAGCACCCACCCACCCCCTCTGCTGCCACATCCCTGTTGTTTTTGCTGCTGGTTGTGGTGTCCAGCAGGAGGGCTTCGTGGCTCCGCTGTGAGGGTTCTGTGGACTCCCAGGGTACACGGATCCCAGGATGAGAACCACTGCTCTAGCTAAAGGAAGTGAATACATGCAAAGACTATCCCCCAAATATTCCAAAGAACCAGTCAGGATGGGATCATGTTGGGCAAAATGGATCCACCGCCTGAGATGGCATCCACATGTATGACTCATGGCTGGTTGTTCCTCACAACTGAATGATCTACTAAGACAGAGACAGGAAGTCACATCCCAAAGACAGGAAGTCTGGAATTTATTGCTACTTATGATTGCTAGACCTTGAAAAACATCACTTCTTTAGAACACACTTCTCAGAACGTACTGACTACGGCATTCTGAGCTATAGTCGGAAAAGTAACTTTTCAAAGTTCTCTATCTCTCTCTTTATCTCTCCCCAGCCATTTTTTCACTACGCTCTTATAGTGCTATTATTCCACTTTCAACATCCTATGGAATCCTGGGGTTTGCAGTTACGGCAGGGGCCTTAGGATGTTGAAAGTGGGAAAATGGCACTGTAAGAATGTAGTGCAGAAATCTTGTCCCTCTCTCTCTCCTCTGAGTACGTAAATAATCCAGCTAGGTTTTCCATAACTGGTTCAACCAGACCTTTTTGGGGTGTGTTGCCAAGGGCAAAAGACTACCATCAAGATCTGTAATCATGTTGATTGAAATTCTTTTTTATTATTAATGGAAGCTTTATTTAATGAGTGCTTTGCTGTGTTATGTGAAGAATTCCCTGCCATGCTGCCATTATAATGACAGTTCTTTGGGATTAGGAATGCAAATAATTCACCTTCCTAAATTCCACTCACTTGCAGAACAAGCCCAGCAATATGTTTAATTAGATATCTTATAGATATACAATAACTGAGTTATTTGAATAATCTACATGCCTCCTGGCACTTCTTATGTGTTTGTTTTTGTTACTGAATAATAAAAAAGAATAACAGAAAGACAGCAAAGTAAAAATACACACAATAGCAATACATAAAACAAAATAACACAAAAGGGAACAAACTATAAAATAACCTACACAATAAACTAACAAAAAGGAAAACAGAGATACAAATATCCAACTAGACTACAGAAAAGCACTAAACTGCATATAACTAAAAAATGAACAATAACCCAACAGTACCAACTAATCATTTAAACATAAACTAAATGTTAAGTATATACTTGTTGCCTATTATCTTCATAATAAAGCTAAACTTAGAATATGTGATAATTAATAAATCTAAGTACTTTATTAATAATAGTTGTAACTTAACTATTAAAAATCATATTTAAAAAGCTTACTAATTGATTAACAATTAATCATTAGTAACTTGTTGTTGTTCTATTCTGTAATAAAAATTAGTAGTTCTTGAAATAATAATTTTCTATATAGTAATACAGAAAGTATTTGTTCTTTTTTATAAAAACAACAAAGAAAGTAAAACTATTTTCCAACTACTCTTCTTGTGACAGTTAAAAAAAAATAACAAATGTGAAATTAACAATAACGAATATTGGAAAAAGCTATCTTTCATCATCAAATATCCTCTATCCTTTCATAACTTTTATTTCTAATAACTCATGATCATGAACCATTTTCATAAACCATAAATCATGAATCATTTTCATCATCTGACACTTACTTCTTCTTATACTTCTTTCTATATTTCATTTCCTGAAAAAACAGAATCATATATAAGTAATCATTAACCATTTACATGAGCCATAAATCATAAGCCATTTTCATGAACAGACATTGATTTTGTCCTTAACTTCTCTGTATTTTTCTTTTTTCCCTAAAACAGAGTCATGTATAAGTAATCCTGAAAGGCTCTTTATGAGGGAAACCATGCATAACCTATGTCTTTTGTCCTTGTACGCAAATGTTAATTTTTCAGGACTAGTCCAGCTGAAAAAAAATATATCCCCCCCCCCCCGGGAAGTCTAACCACCAATAAGTCCATCAATGAATTGTTATTCCCCTTTTTTCCAGAAAAAAACTTCTTGTAAGTTTATATGCCACTTATCATAAATTCTCCAACATGAAGTGAAGTCACCATAACTTTGGGCATTCAACTTCAAGTTACTTGTAGAGTTGTGGCATCACTTGGGTTTTTCATCTTTCCAAAATCAACTATATTTGCTCTCGCCATCACTTTCTGTGTATTTATCTAACCTTAAAGCACCTTTGAGTCAGAGGTCATCTTTTCTAGCAGTTGTAGTGCTTCTTTTTTCCCCCTCAGGCTGCTTGCCAGCCTACCATTTCAACCATTTGTTATGATTTAAAATCTTCATCTTCATCAAGTCTATCTTTTAGCTCTTGTGACAGTTGTGATAGCTGCTCTGAGAGCACTTACTTTTTTTCTCAGTAATTGAATTGGCTTGTCTAAATCCATCCAGGAAATGCAAAAAGTATTCAGGTATATCTTCAGAACTTTCTTCATCCTTTTTGGTTTGAATGCCACAATCCATAATTGCAGCCATGATAGTTCCTGTTCAGTATTCTTTGTATTTCCTTTTAAAAAAATATATATTTATTGAAAAAAGATAAAATTCAACACTTACATACATACCTATACATAAACAAAGAAAGGTGATATAGATAAACATATGATCAAGACAAAACAAAACTACAATGCATTGCAATATCTCTATACTACAATACAATATTACAGTTCTTCTATTTCTTAAACAATAAGGTTGTGTTCCCAAAATATTAGATAAGAAGAGATCTTCTTGTTAACTTGTGAATTTTCCCATAGATGTTAAAATTAGAACAGCACACTGGAGAAATCCAACTGGGCAAGTAATTTTAAAGTTCCAACTTCATAATATCCAGCATGATTGTCTTGTTAGTAAAAACAAAATCATATTCAGTATTCAGATCAGAGGAAGAAGCAAATTCATTTGCTAACCAAAAACACAGACACTCTAAGATCAAAAATAAGCTCTCAGTACTTTCAAAATTCAAAAAAGAAAATCAAAATCCATATCCACATCTAAATTTATATTTAAAAAAATTAGTTAAAAACAACTTTAACAACCAAGGCAGGAAAAAAGGAAGGATTGAGTATTTAAAGTTGAATCATATGTGGTTCCAATGTCAATTCAAAAAGTGGTACTGTCCTTTTAAATAGTACGCAGGAAGGCTTTAAAGTAAATAGGTAAAGACTCAAACTGTTGCAAGCAAAGGGCTTCTTGTTTTCTATGAGCAAGAGAAATAGAAACAGAATTGCATACTCAACAAGAGGTCTGGATGCAGAGAATATAGTGTCCATATGGGGGCTGCAGTCCTCACTCCCTGGTTCCACCAAAATGTGCAATTCTCCCAGAGCTTTGGGACCTGCTGTGGCCACTCCCTTCCTAAGCGGACACCGACTGGTCCCAATCTTAGCTCAGTATAGTCTTTGGACTTCCCATGAAATGGTGGGTCCACTAGCTTGACAAGAGGAGCCCCCACTGTCAGGCATAATGCTTCTGGAGACCACGATCTAGCACAGCTTGGAAGATCACATCCATCATTGATGTGACCAGCACCCGAAACTTCACACTTCTTATATATTGGTTGTTGTAGTATGCCTTCAAGTCTTTTCCAACTTATGGCAACTCTTATGGGGTTTTCTGTAGCTGAGTTTGTGTGATGTGCCCAAGGTCTCCCAGCAGTTTTTCATAGCCAAGGAAGAAATTGATCCCAAGGTCATAGACCAATGCTCAAACCGCTACATGATGCTGGTCCTTTGTTAAACACACACACACACACACACACACACAAACATGAAGAAAGAGAGAATTTTTATTAAGAGTTTTTCAAGATGCAATAAAAATTACAAATATTTTGTAAAAAGAAAATAAAACAGAAAGCAAAAAAAGAAGAAAGCAAAACAGGATACTGAAAGAAATACAGACACAGGGACTGATTAATTATCAGTGTGGTGTAGTGATTTAAGCTTTGAACTAATAAAATTGTTATTTGATTCTTCTTTAACTACTTGTAAAAGAAGATTGTAACTTAATCTTATATTAAAACCACTTTGGACCCCATCAGAGAAGAAACTCAGGATATAGATTCAATAAATGAATAAATATTTGAGCATTCCAGAGTGTTTCTGGGTTGTTGTTTTTTGTTTTGTTTTGTCTTGTTTTGTTTTGTTTTGTTTTTTGGAGGTAGCTTTGGGGTGAAAAAAAATAGAAAAAAAAGTTTCCTGCCCAGAAAACACATTTTCTCCACATATTTTGTGGACCCATGAGTTTCCCTGTGCAGAAAAATCCTCCATGATACTGTGGGACATTTGAATGCTGGGACAAAACTGTGAACAAGTCTTTCTGATCTGTCATTCTTCCCAATGAGGTCTCTCAGTTGCTGGGAAACCCATTTTTCAACCAGGAAACAGACAGCAGGAAAAAAAAATTTCCATCCCTGCATATGCATGATAATGCATCCATTTTTGGTCACTGTGGAGTCCCAGGCCCTCCAACTGCAGTGATCCATTGCTTGGGCCACCAGTTTCCATTCCAGCCCATACACACAGAGAGATCTGTTTACTGGCCAAGCAAGTGTGGGGACGGACAGACAGAATACAGTTGCTTTCTTGAATCTGGATACACAAAGGAGTAGACATTGTCCTTGACCGGTATCTATACATCTATAGTGGTGGGCAATTTCAAATCTACAAGAAGCCAATTTTCCACCAGAAGCCCAATGAGGTGCACCCCCTCCCAAAATAAGGCCAAATGCCTCTGTTTTCTTCTGCAGTTTCTATCAAAGGGGCAAAAGGAAGTGACACCATGTCACTTCCTGACATCATCATAAGAAAGACTGCAGCAGAAAACATATATATTTGGGATAGTACAGCATTCTGTCATCCCTGTAGGAGTTGGGGTGGGATTTTTTTATGTATGCATTTTCATGCATTTGTGGTCTTTCTGTATCATTGTGGGACAAATCTTATCTAAAAATCACATTAATATTTTTCAAATGGGGGAACTGGAGGCTTTGGGGGACTGGTGGGAGGTTTCAGGAGCCACATTTAGCCCACGGGCCACAATTTTTTAATCTGCTATATAGAGAGATAGATCAAGTAGAGATGGACCACAGCTTTGGAAAGTTACTCTGTTACCACTGCTGACTATGGCCATTTCTGCACTACACTGTTATAGTGTTATTATTCCACTTTCAACATCCTGCGGAATTCTGGGATTTGTAGTTCACCAAGGCCATCTAAATGCCCCTCCTTAAACTGCAACCCCAAAGATTCCATAGGATGTGGAAAGTGGAATAATAGCACTATAGCAGTGTAGTGTAGAAAGGGTCTATGTGTTCCCAGAAGGTATAGTCTGTAAAAGTAACTTTCCCAAGCTGTACTTTGCCTTTCTTCACCTTGCTTTTCTTTCTGCTCTCCCTTCTTCCTGCTCAAGCAAGTTCTGCAGAAGGTAATTACTCAAGTTTTATGAGAAGTAAACAGATGTTGCCTGCCAATACAGGAGAAGCCAGCTCTTTGACCTCCACCTTGTCTCTTCCTGTACATTCCTGCCTCAGCTACAAGGAGAGATTTGCCAGAGGGGAAAGACCAATCCTTCTTTTGCAAATAATCTGGTTTTTCCACTGGTTGGCCCACAGCCCAGAATATGCATGCTAACACCACCCACAAGTAGAAAAGTATTAAATGCAGCATCTGTGTGGGATGTCTGCACTTGACCAGATTTACAGAATCCGAATCATCTTGGAATGGAAGAAGAGGGAATGAAATAAACAACCAGCACCTGACTGACGTTCAGTTAAGGTTTTTGTGGGTCTGACTAAGCAGGCTGCAGGCTATGGAAAGCTTGCACAAAACAAAGTGAGATCATCTTTGAAGTCTATAAATCTAGACGTCTACAACAAAACCAGCCATGATGCAGTGATCTGAGTATTGAACTATGACCCTGGAGACCAGGGCCATTTCCGCACTAGACTGTTATAGCGCTATCATTCCACTTTCAACATCCTATGGAATCCTGGGGTTTGCAGTTCAGGGAGGGGACAGCCAGCCCCTCCCTGAACTACAAACCCCCGGATTCCATAGGATGTTGAAAGTGGAATGATAGCGCTATAACAGTCTAGTGCAGAAATGGCCCAGGGCTTGATTTGCTGCTCAGACATGGAAGCACATTGGGTGACTTTGGGCTTATCACACACTCTCAGTCCCAGAAAAAAACTTGTGATATGTTTGTCTTAGGGTCACCATAAATTGGAAACGACTTGGAGATACACAACAACAACAAAGTCTACTGATTCCTTCCCAGAACATTGAAAATTCTGCTTGGCTTCCAGTCAGTCTCCAGGATGTGTCAGAATTATTATATCAGCTGGTATCTTGCATTGGCTACTCAGTTAAAACTCCCCATCCCAAACCTGATGGAAACATCTTGCACCTATTACCTGATCACTGGTAGGACAGACCTTCTTCTCCCCATGCAGCTGATACCAGTTGGAGCGGGGAGTTACAACTATGGCAACAGAGTCACAGACATGACTAACTAGTGGTGATGAATATGAAGCAGAGACAGTGAATACAAAACCTACTTTATCAAGGGCCAGCTCCATGGAGAAGAAGGTCCATTCTGCGGGCGATTAGAACATGAATGAATGACATTTTTGTCAGGTTTGGTAGCAGGAAGTCAGGTCAGGAGATGTTACTGTGAATATTAAAGTAACTTAACTAATTAAGTAGCTGATACAGAATTCCAGCCATCACCTTTTCCAGAGCTTTGACCAGAAAACAAATAATATATCCATTCTTAAAGAGGGTTGCCAGTTCAGAAGTGTTCCAGGCCCTGAAGTTTCCAGGCCCAGGCCTGAAGCCTAGGAATCCTTCTGGTGATGTCACTAAGCATTTTGCATTAAGACAAGATCCTAAAGTATAAAGATATGTTATTTAATACTAAGGTTAGGATTTTCCATGCCATTGTATTTCCAGTTTCTCTGTATGGTTATGATAGCTGGACAGTGAAGAAAGCTGACAGGGAGAAAATCAACTCATTCAAAATGTAGTGCTGGAGAAGAGTTCTGCAAATACCCTGGTCTACTGAAAAGACAAATATATGGGTTCTAGGGAAAATCAATCCTGAATTCTCCAGGAAGCCAAGTTGACTAAACCGAGGCTGTCATACTTTGGCCATATCATGAGAAGACCTGACTCACTAGAAAAGATAACATTGCTTCATAGAGCAGAAGATAGTAGGAAAAGGGGAAGACCACATTACAGATAGGTGGACTTGATCAAGGAAGACATATTTCTGAATCTGCAAGCACTCAGCAGGGTGAGCAATGATAGAGTGACTTGGAGATCTCTCATTCATAGGGTCTCCATAAGTCAAAGTCAACTTGAGAGCAGTTAACAACAACAAAACCAACCACAGTTACTCACAGGTTGTCACTCAAACACAAAAACAGAGAGAACATATTTTCCTGATTGGACGTTAAGACACAAATCGAATCAACTTTTCACAGACCAAGGTGAAATGATATTACGCCTCCATCAGCGAGTCTAGCAAGACCAGAGTTTTCAGGGAGAAGTTCTGCCCACCTTCGGCTCAGATGGTGCAGCTGTTTCCACTAAACAATCAGCCTCCCTAGATAAGGCAGGCAGCAAATAGCCACTGGAAGCAATGCCAGCTACTCACTCTATGAGAGACATCCCAGCCAACTCAAAGACCCAGCCTGGTTTTTTAATCCAGGCTATTCTGTGTTCCTGTCAATTTTGGTTCCCCAGCTTCTGACAAATACCTTGTCTCACCACCTCTGCACAGGCTTCTCATTTTCCCAAATGAATTACAACAAAGGAGAGGGTTTTCCTTCTCACTTGTTTAGGGAAATGAGATGGGGATCATTTAATTGAACCTACTTTCTTCTAGTCAGAAGACGGATGGAAAGCAGAGCGGAAGGTACACCTTGGAAAGGTCATAACTGTGAGAGAAGAAAGAAGGTAAGTATTTACACATTGCTCCTGGAGAGTCTTTGCAAGTTAGAGCAACAAATCAATTAAGTCTTGCACATTGTGGAAACCTGTTGCTCTCCTAGTTACAGATGGAGATTTGTGCAGAACTCTTTCCTCTTGCCAAGAGATGAACCCGCCAAAACTGGAAAATTTTCACTCTTTTCTCCCACCTGGAGTTGGCCAACAAGAACTGAAGATTCAGGGCCAAGTCATGAGATCTGGCAACCCTGTTCCTCCATATACACAATTATAGAATCATAGAGTTGGAAGAGACCACATGCGCAATCCAGTCCAACCCCCTACCATGCAGGAACACACATCAAAGCATTCCCAACAGATGGTCATCCATCCTCTGCTTAAACAGCTCCAAAGAAGGGAACTCCACCAGCTTGAATCCAAGCATGAGCTAACATTATGATGATATTGAAAATTCAGTGTTAGTCAAACCACTGGTGCAAAATCATGGGAAGTAACAGTCCCCCTTAAGTTTGCAGAATCAGAACGGATCCAGAGTATTCTTGTCCGGCTCTTGGTGCCACACTTTGGGACGGATGGAGACATGCTAGAACTGGTTCCAAGAAGAGTAGTGAAGATATGGTAAGGGATTCAGAAAGCAAGCTCCAAAAGGAAAGTCTGCATGAACTTGGTGAAGAGAAAATGGACCGTAGCAAAATGCTAACACTGTTGGAAGGGCTGTCCTCAAAATGACAAAGATTTGTTCTGTGTTCCCATCCCAGACAACAAAGGGGCTCAGGTTACAGAAGCATTGGTTTTACCTGAACGTTCAGAGAACTTTCTGCATGGCAAGAGCAGTTTGACTATGAAACTACTTACCTGGAGAGCTGATGATTGCTCCTATACTGGAGCTCTTCAAGGGATGGGGAACTGCTAGAGGATAGGGGGCCACACTATCTCCCCGGGAGACCTTCAAGGGCTGCATTCTCCAGCCACACAACCTATGCAACTCAAATTTCTTACCCCCAAATGCCCTCTAGAGGCTGTAGGTGGACATTTTAACCTCATTTTTCATGTCTCCTAGATGGTTTTACATGCAACATAGACCCTTTTGTTACAATGAGAAGTGACCTTAAAGTCACCTTGAGTGTGCTTCCTGTTCACTTCCTGCCTTTAAAGAGGAGTCTTCAGGGCCTCCCCAGGGAACCTCAGAATGTGGTAAATATAGCCCAACAACCCTTAGAGGTCATTTGAGGGCAAGGGGTGCTGGAAGACACAAAAATATGGCATTCTATGTAGACCACTGCCCACTATTTGCCCATCTCAGAAGTAGAATCTGAATACCTGTGACTGCCACAACTGTGATTGTCCTGCACTGAGCAAGATGGTTCAACAAGATGATCCACGAACGAGTACAGTTTGAAGAGTCAGACCCATTAAGTCTCTGACATCCTACTTTTTTCAGCAGCTTTTAAGATGTCCCAGTTTTTCTTTCCTTCTCCCTCTTTCCCTTTTGTCCTCAGCTTCCTTCCATTTGTGCAAACTGCATTTAAAGCACAGAAGTATTTTGCGTCCAATTCATTTAAAAAAGGGAGGAAGAGGAGTGGAGGAAGCAGAATCTTGCCCTTCCCTGTAAGCTCAAACTTTTCCCAACTTGTGTATCCTTCCTCATTAATAATGTTGAACATCTTGACCACCGTCTGATGTTGTTTTGCTATGTGGGTCCTGGTTTTCATCTGTAAAATGTTGGAGGATATACAATAAGGACAAGGTTACATATATGGACGAACCGCAGAAACTAACATGCTTTTCAGTTCCTGTGACCCAACCCATAATATCCTCTCCAGCTCTTGAATTCTGTGACTCCACTCTTCTACAGGTCAGCAATTTCTTATCAGTTATTTCAACACTCAAGCCCTTTGGAAAGGTGTGTTGACCATTTAATTTTGGATCAATGGCTAGGTTATGTGACTTCTTTCTTTTAGTTCTTTTTTCTGAATCTAGATACATATAGCGGCTTTTCACATTTACAGGTTTAATGTTCATGAATTAATCAATGTGTGAGTTTCTCCAACCGCACTCTCCACCTCAGGTGCTTCTTTCCTGGAGGAACCTTCCCTCTTGGTACTTCTGATCAGGCTGAACAGCCCTTTAAAAACCCACCTCTGGTCTTCCTCCTCATCCACCAGCTGCCTGGCCAGCTAAGGATGAATCACAGCCCAGTTTCTGAGCACCACAAACCCTCTCCCAATAGTCCCCAGACCCATTCCCTTTTTCTCTCTTTTCCTTGAACTGGTTTGGAGCCCGGGTGCTCACTCCCTCTACCATGCCTCCCACAGACACACCCTTTTTGATATTTGTGATTTTTCCACTTTAGCAGGGTTCTTGCGCCCATAACCCTAGCAAATGTGGAGGGCTGACAATAATATTACATATACTTTGCATGTTTAAAAATAAAGAAATGAAAAGAAGCTAATCAGTACCCCCTGGTGGCTGGACACAGAAATGCTGCATATGAGAAATTCCTTCCTCAGGACTTTTCATGCTGCAGTATTATAGGACTATGATTCCATTTCAACAACCACTGCTGCATGTAAAATCCTGGAGTTTCTAGTTTGGAGAAGCATTAGAATTCGCAGGCCAGGACTTCTAAATATTCCTTTCTAAACAACAAATCCCAGATTTCCACAGAACACAGCTGTGACTCTCAGAGTGGAACATAGCCCTATAATTGTGTGGTGTGAAAGGCCCCAAATCCAAAACTTTTATCAAATATGCTATTTCAAACAGTGGCTAACCATATGTCTCTGTAAAGTCCCACAGATCAGTCAATATTTGAGGAGCCTCTCCTCTGTTGTTTGTCCCCAGCATGTGGTGGCCACAGATAGACTACCCTGGCCAGTAGAACTTCCACTTCTTCCATAGTTTCCTTCCCAATTATTTGTTTATTAATTTTATACCCAATCTTTCAACCCCAAAATGACAGTCAAAGTTATTAGCAGTAGTAAGATTTTACAGACAGATAGACAGATAGACAGGTGGATGGATGGATGGATGGATGGATGGATGGATGGATGGATGGATGGATGGATGGATGGATGGATGGATAGATAGATAGATAGATAGATAGATAGATAGATAGATAGATAGACAGACAGACAGACAGACAGACAGACAGACAGACAGATGTTAGGAATCACAGTCAAAAACCCATCAAAGACAATGACAGCCCCCTTTTTACTAGAACCCAGCTTAGATGCTACAAAGATCTCTACCTGGAAGGAGAACAGGAAGGAAATAAGACTGGACCTCTCTTAAGCCAAGTTCTCCAGAAGCTGGGATAGACACCAGGAAGGCCCTTTCCCAAATTCCCAATTAAAAATGCTTCTGAGAGAGCCAGGATGATAAGAAAGGCCTCCCTCTAAAGTTTGTGCTTTTTTTTTAAAACCCAAGTTTGTTGTGTGATTTCAAGTCATTTCCAGTTTTTGGTAATTGTATGGTGACTCTGCACTGGTGTCATGTAGTGGTTTGAACACTGGGCCTAACTCTGGAGACCAGGGTTGAATTCCCGTTTGGTGACTTCAGGTGCATCACACACTCTCAGACCCGGAAAACCCTATGATAGGTTCACATTCAGGTCACCTAAGTCGGAAACAACTTGAAGGCAGATGCCAACAACAACATTGATTTGCTTTTGAAGCAGGATCACAATGTTGGCTTAGGGTCACCATAAGTCAGAAATGACCTGAAGGCACACCACAACAACAAAAGTGACCCTATCATTGGGCTTTCATGGAAAGATTTCTTCAGAGGAGTTTGGTCATTGTCTTTCTCTGAGGCTGAAAGAGTATGACTTGCCCAAGGCAAGCTCACCAGTTTCTATGAGATGGCCTTCTGTCGAGAATGCTTTGATGGTGTATTCCTGCATGGCAGGGGGTTAGATTGGATGGCCCTTGTGGTCTCTTCCAACTCTATGGTTCTATGGCCGAGTGGGAATTTGAACCCTGGTCTCCCAGAGTTCTAGTGCAACACTGAAAACAGTATACCTTGCTTTCTCTTCTATAGTCCTTCAAAAGAGAGACTGTTTATCCAACTCTCTGCTCTGATGTTGTACAAACAGCTCCCTCTGGTGGCAACCAAAGTGCACACAACTTTCTGATGGTTAGGTTGGCATTGTTTCATGTTTCTTGAGCTGTCGTAACAGTCTTGTTGGTGCATGATCTTCTTAGAGGGCTCTCCCTTGAGCTGGAACTGGGAACACCCTTTTGAGGGGTGTGCATAGCAAAAAAGAAGGGCTTTGAAATCCAAAGGATGGGATGAAGGGAAGGGATTCATGCACACAACCCCTTCTGCACAACATTAGATTGCACATTCCATTGTGCAACTTTACCATTCCATGTGAGGCTCACGTCCCACTATCAACAAGCAACTTTTCATGCTGAGACTTTCCCTAAGGCTTTCCTAGTGTAAGATATCAGCCTCTGAGTGACTTTTTCCCACCCACCAAAGTTTGCTAGGATGCTGTCCTTTCCCATCTGCTCCATTCCTTGCTGAAATTTTGACCCAACTATAGCTCACCTATTTGATAACGTAAAAACAAATAATCTTGGAGACATCTGTCTTTCATCCTTCAACTGGCAGAAGCATATGTATCATGATACACTTATTACTGAAATGCTCTGACACTTTGGGGAAGGAATTAGATTTTCAGCCAGGATCACTGGTTGTTAACCATGTCCAGAGCAGAGATGTCAATCTACAATTCTTTTATCCTCACATGCAAGCCAGACATACAGTTGGGGGGGAGGGACAAGGTTATCATCACTTCATAGAATCATAGAGCTGGAAGAGACCACAAGGGCCATTGAGTCCAAGCCATTCTGCCATGCAGGAATACATCAGCAAATTATTCCCAGTGAATGGCCTTCCAGCCTCTGCTTAAAAACCTCTAGAGAAGGAGACTCCACCACACTCTGAGGCAACACATTCCACTCTCACACTACACTTACCCTCAGGAAGTTCTTCCTAATGTTTACGTGGGATCTCTTTTCCTGAAGTTTGAAGCTGCTGCTCCATGTCCTAGTCTCTGGAGAAGCACAGGCTTACCCCATCCTCCAAATGTTTAAACACAGCTATTATTAGCTATCATGCTAATAAGAACCTTGCCCCCTCCATAATCTTTTCCTTCAGCTTCCACGTGTCCAGCATCACAGAGAGCGAGCAACTGAAAATCATCCACAGTTAGTACTCTTCGATTTGCTGGATTCACATTCCCTTGTTCACTTTGTCTATCCCTTGCCTTTTGATGCCTCAATGCTATTTCTCTCTGCTCCACTGATGTTTTATGTTACCGACAGTCTAGAAACGTGGACTAAAGTAAAATTTAATTGGGGGAGCAGAATCCTTATTTGCGGGCAAGGTTCTCATTTTGCCCCCCACTCTCAATAGCATACCCTCCAGCTCTCCCAGAATGGAGGGGCAATCTTGATTAATCCTTTGCCATCTCAATTTCCATGTCCCAGTTTCTCTCTTCTCCTCCCACTTGCCATCCTTTGTCCTCAGCTTCTTTCAGTTGCTGCAAACTGAGTTCAAAAGTAGTTTGTACTCAGTTAACTGATCAGGAGGGAAAGAAAAGGAAAGGAAGGGGTCATCTTGCCCTTCCCAGTGAGTTCGAGCAAAAGCAAACTGCTAAAGCCTCTCCCAGCTTGTCTATTCTTCCTCATAAATAGCTTTTGTACTCTTGGTCACTCTCCAATATTATCTGGTCCCACATCTCCCAGTTTTCATCTCTGAAGTGTCTGAGGGCATGCTGTTGTAATAAATGACACTTGGGCCCAGATCGTATTGTTAGACCCAACTAAAATAAATCCATTTAATCAATAGGATTTATTTCTGTGTTGGTTCATCCCAAATTGTATAGTTAGACCCAACTAGAATAAATCCATTGAGCAACATAATTTATTTTTGCATTGGTTCATAATTCAACAATTGATCCACCAGGTCTCCTCTAATTTGGAGTTAGCCAAGGAGGGATCCAGCTTTAATTGAATCAGGACAACCTGAACCCTATCGATTTTAATGAGCCTACTTGAACCATGACTGAAGTGTTGGTCTAAGCTAGAGTGTTCACATTTATGTTGATACTGCAGTTTGAATAACTAGAATTATGATTATCCCTAATGGGAAGTTATTTAAACACTGATTATATGCTGTGATTACTGCAATAAATACCATGTTTTTGTACTCAAAATATGAAAAACCTTTCAGACTTCCAAACACACAAAAATGCACATAGCAGAAGTTGAAGATTATTGCACACACAAAACATGCTTTTTTCTTTTGTACGTTTTGTGATTATCATAGAATAATGTTATCTTCCTTTTGTCTGGGGTTTCAGCATGTGTCTCATGTGACCCAAAGGCTGGACGTAAATAACCATCTAAGAGTAGAAAACAAAACAATTAGTGACTTCCAATTAAAATTTTGCAAGTTCTGGGAAAAAAAATGGAAGTAAGCACGCAAGACTCATTTCCTGCATACAAGTAAGCAAATCATATAAAAAGGGTTCTCCACCAGTGTAATACTGCAGAAGCATTCCGTAATCTGAAAACATTCCATCCTCTCCGTAGGAAATCAGGTAATTCTCATCTCTTTTAACTTGTCTTTTTTTACATCAAAGTTTAATTTAATTGTGTTTCATTTTTGTATGCACATTTTTTTAGCTGGATCGTGTTTTTAAAAATGTTGTATCCCATACTGGGAGAAAACCAGAATATAAATTACATAAATGAACAATGTTTAGTTAGAATCTCTTTCCTCTTGTTTTGCATCCATTGGTCCATGTTCTAGGCCATTTCTGCACTGGCCTGTTATAGCGCTATTATTCCACTTTCAACATCCTATGGAATACTGGGGTTTGCAGTTTAGGCCCCTCCCTAAACTGCAAACCCCAGGATTCCATAGGATGTTGAAAGTGGAATAATAGCCCTATAACAGGCTAGTGTGGAAATGGCCCAAGTCTCTAGAGCAGCAGAAACCAAGCTTGTTCCAGCTGCTTCAGTGTTTCTACTCTACTTGGGCTTAGCAATTGAATTTAGTAATCAGATTCTCAGGATGACAGGTTCGTGTGGATCCAGTGTCCAAATCCATGTTGATGGGTGAGATGCTGAATAGTTCTGTCTGATCCTTCTAGCAATGGATTAAATGGAGCCCAGATTCAACTGGTAGAGAAATAGGCTAGAATTTGGAAATACAGATGGGTTAGATGGGATCGATGGAGATTACTTCTATCCCAATGCTGCCAATGTTCCATCAGATGGGTTTGTGATACCTTGTTACACTGTGGTCCATAGAGTTAGATAGAGATTAGCCCATCTAACCGCAGATTGGGTTCTCATTTTATGTTAGTACTAGCGCATATACCTTGCATTGCCTGGAATTTTATTTTCTCATAAATAACACTTGTTAAAAATACCTTAGGAATTACCTTACCTTACCTTATGAATTAGATGCCATTGAAAAACACAGATTTGAGATCCTGTGTCTCTAATTCCTCAAATTGTCTTGTCCAGTATCTTTAAGTTTTCTCTATATTCCCCAATCTAGAGTTAATAATTCTGAATACAGAGTTTGGGTTTCTGAGGGAATACTCCAGTGTCCTCCTTGCTGCTAGGCCTCATCTCTATAGCAACCAGCCTACTAAAGACAGGCATATTTGACTGAAGCCCAAGAGCTCTCTGGCTGAGAATTCTAAAGGTCCCTCCCTAAACTGCCAACTCCAGGATTCCATAGAATCTTCTTAGGCAGCCAATCATATGAGGTCTTTGCTTGCCTAACACAGACAAACTTACAGTCTTTGACTTTTATATATTAGATTTATCCATGACATAAGCAACTGCCAAATATTTGTTATTTCAGATCTATACCATCCATTCCAAGATGCCTGTGAGAGGTCTCAGACATTCCAACACAGGAGGCTGTGATAACCTGCGGGGCTATGGTCCGTATGGTTCTGACAGCAGCTTCCCTGGTCTAAGCTCCTTCTGGCGGAGACCCTGTTATCACTGCTGCTCCCATGATCCTTGTTGTTATGGCTGGGGTTCTGGGTTTGGCCGTCTATGGGGTCCAGGCTACGGCTGGGGATGCGGCTGGGGATGTGGTCCAGGCTACGGATACCGAAGGGGGTGCTGCTCCTACTATCCTGGAGGAGGTTGCTGCTGGCCGTTTTGAGAAGGAAGCTAAACGGAACATCCAAAAAGAAAGAAGCAACTGAATAAATGGACAGAGTCTGGAGTTTGGATCACCCTCGAGACCTAAAGATACAACCAGTGGGATTTCTAAAGGATTTATACTTCTTTGAATATTTCACCCTTCACTTTAAGCTTCCACCTATCTGCACGTTCATTTCTAACTGCAGGCTTCCACTTCTCATTCAAGGTGGTCATTTTGTATTTCAGCCTATGGAGAAGTGCTGAGCTATTTCTCCACAGGCACAAAATGGCTGTGTGCTGCTTAGAAGGTAAGTTTGCTAGGTGAAATGCAGAACAGGACTCCTGTGGCTTTAAGAGTTGTGCAGAAGAAGGAATTTCAGCAGGGCTTCTTCGTCAGCCAGGGAACAAGCAACACCTGCTAAAATTCCTTCTTCCACACAGCTATTAAAGGCATAGGAGTCCTGCCCTGTATTTCACTTAGCAACCTTAATACAAGGCCAACAAGTATGTGGGAGAATCATCGAAGCCGTCGCTGTTTCTGTCCTCAATGATATATCAGCATTCTTTCTGTAATGCCTAACTCATCAGAGGCAATTATGCCAGTTGCTCTTTCAACTATTCACTGGCATCGGTGACAAACCTTTTTGCATGTGTGCGTTTCTTCCTATTCTTTCTCAATAAAAAGTTTGTTGTGGTAAAAAATGATATTTTACTGCTTGGATTATGGTTCATCCTTTTAAACCTTCTCTTAGAAGCCCCTGGGAGCAGAAAATAACTTTTTAAATAGGTTGCAGTCCTCTCTTCTCATTATTCAACATTGCAAAAACCCATTTTTTGAAAACAGAAGAGGGCTGCTAGCCACTTTCAATTTATTTGTCCCACTCTTTAAATGAACCAAAGAAATGTACTTGCTGGATCATCAGAACAAGATCCACCATATTCATCTTTGTTACATTAATTCCAACAACCCCCAGGCAAGGGATGTGTTACTGCCCTGGCTAGCCAGAGCTTTGGGGATGTTAAAGATATCCTCTTGATATCATAATTCGGCTTCACTTCTTTATTCCCCTCCACATGCTTGTGAGGCCACCAGACAAGCACGTAAACAAGCTCAGCCGTTAATAGCCGTAAGATTCAAACTACAATACAGGCAGACCCGAAATAGCTGACTCACTGCTTTAGGAGACCTCCAGGCAAGTACTCTAATTAAGTATGCACGCCACTTACAAAAGAGCCTCTGCCCCGCGATGGCAGCTTGATGAGTTAACTATACAATACCCAAGCACTCTGCGTTTGCATACTGGCTACTCTATTGAGAACCACTTCGATAACTCAATCATTCAGATTCTGACCTTTCGGAGGCTTTGTCTCCAACTCCAAATCTATTGTTTTCCCCCAAGTACGGCATAGCCTGCAGTCACAATTCTCCTTATAAAAACCCTCGATTCTGAGACCTTCCTCGGAACGCTCCCGAGTTTCATCCCCCCTTGCTGCCGCTTTGCTTGGCGAGCCTCCCCTCAGCTCCACGTGCTGAGCTACATCGCACCCCAGCCTCGCTCTCTATTTTTCTAGGCTTCAGGACAGGTAAAATATCACCCAAACCAGCAATCTCTCTAAAATCTCTCTATACCACTCCAACCTTTATTTTCTTTTGTTATCTTGTATGAGTGTGTCTCATACACTGTTTTGCTGTGTATTTAATAAAACATCATTTATTATTTCAGCTTCTGTGTGCTACTTGACTCGACCCGACCCCGTAGACATAGGGTTCAAGATCTCGCTATGTTACCCTGCCTCTCGTAACACTAAGCAGTGCTCTGGGCTAATTTTCCCCACCTTGAGTTGAGCACATTTTGGTATCCCTCCTGGGACCCCCAGTACATAGGGTAACAGATGGTCCACTGGAACCTATCTGTTGCTTAGTGGAGCTGTGTAGTATTATTTTTCACTATTTCAGGCAAAATACATACTGTACACAACATCTGTCCTGATTTGGCAAGCACAGCCACAATTAATCCTCTGCTGTTCCACTTTCACAGATACTTTTAAAATGTCCCAGTTTCTCTCCCCTCCTCCCACGTTTCTCCTTCATCTTTGGCTTAATTCAGTTGCTGCAAGCTGAGTTCAAAGCACAAATGTAGTTTACACTCAATCAATTCACAAGGAGGGACAAAAGAGGAAAGGACATGGTTTAGTCCCTCTCAATAGTATCAGGCAAAAGCTAGCTCCTGGCTTTGGAACAGAACATCCTATGCTGTGTGGCTCCATTTTTTTTTTTTTCTAAAGGAAAACAAAAGGAATAAACACATCTCAAAAATGCAAGGGGAAGGAAGAGCCCTTTTTTGCAGTCTGTGTGGCCCTGAGGTGTTCCAGGGCAGAAAAGTGGCCCTCAGACATTACACAGTGGCCCAGGCCTGAGATATTCCTTTTCCCTGAACCAGAAGGGCTCACTTTCTATGCTTAGGAGAAGAAAAGGAGAGGTGAAGTTTTATGACCAATAGTTGTAGTTTCTAATGACTGAATAACTTGGTTCACCAAACACAGTTTAGAATCTCAGTGGTGTCACACTGATGTGTAAGTTATCTTAGGGCCTTTCTGCCCTACACTGTTATAGTGCTATTATTCTGCTTTCAACATCCTGTGGAATTCTCGGGGTTGTAGTTTCCTGAAGCCAAAGAGCTCTCTGGCTGAGAATTCTAAAGGTCCCTCTCTAAACTGCAAGTCCCAGGATTCCATAGGAGATTGAACCTGGAATAAGAGAACTATAACAGTGTGGTGTGGAAAAACCCTTGGATATGTTTTTGTACTTTTTTGGGTAGTTGTGCAATAAGGATATTCAGTTCATGGTTACATAAGTGGAGTTCCACAATTTTAACCATTTCACAGGGGTCCAAAGCCTATTTTAGAACCATGGGATCAATGGAATTTTTCTGTGTTTTGACTCATTGTTCAATAATAGATTCCAGTTAGGACTAACCAACAGGATTCCAGACATGGAGTTGGACACTCTTGGGTGGTTTGTATTTCCAACTTTTGCCAATTGAGTTTCCTTTGAGAAGGAATGTTGAAAAACCTGCAGTGTTGATTGTGGTTGTGTTTTGCTGCTGTGACATTTTTATTTCAATTCTTTCCTACAATCTAACTCTTTATATTCTATTTCTTATCTGCACTTGTTTCTGTTTATAGTGGATGTTAGATAGCAAGGTAGACACAATCAAGGCTATATGAATAAATACCTTTTGCTTTCCTGCACATTACTTAAAAAAAAAAATCAATGCCAGAGACATTAAAAACATTTAAAAGGGCTTTTTTAGATATGTCTGCAGCAAAAGGAAAAACAAGAAAATGATAAAGTTGCTGCGTGGAGAAGATGGCTGGTAGACTGTGCAAAAAGAATTTGTGAACCTTATCTCTTGAATGAGGAACTGAATCATTTAAACTGGGCTCTACAGGCTAATGGGTACTCCAGCTCAGATATCAGAAGGGTCTCAAGACCCCGAAAAAACCACAGGAGTAAGGATAAACAGCCACCTGAAGGGAATGTGTTTTTACCATATATCAAAGGAGTCACTGACCGAATAGGGAAACTCATGAAGAAACATAACCTCCGAACAATTTACAGACCAACCAGGAAAATTCAGCAAATGCTTCGCTCAGCAAAGGACAAGAGGGATCCCCTAACTTCCGCAGGAGTTTACCGCATACCGTGCAGCTGTGGTCAGGTCTACATAGGGACCACAAAACACAGCATCCAAACACGAATCAAAGAACACGAAAGATACGGCAGGCTGATCCAGCCAGAAAAGTCAGCAGCAGCAGAAGACACTATAAACCAACCCAGACACAGAATGTTATTTGAAAGCACAGAAATTCTGGACCATTCTAACAACTGCCAGGTCAGGCTACACAGAGAGGCCATTGAAATCCACAAACACTTGGATAATTTTAACGGGAAAGAGGAGACTCGGAAGGTCAACCAAATGTGGCTGCCAATATTGAAAAACACCAAAATCAAAACACGAAAGATACTAACGAGCCCTAATGAGCCCCACCTGGGCTCAGGAAGTCTCCCTCCAGGAACAAGTATTCCATACACACAATAGGACTATTATGCTAATTGCTCCCTCCCCTCTGGAGGAGGAGACTGGCATATATATTCTCCACTCCACTTCCAATTCACCATTCCTCTGAAGACGCCAGCCACAGATGCAGGTGAAACGTCAGGAGAAAATACAACCAGAACATGGTCTCAAAGCCTGAAAAACCCACAAGAACCAAAGTTTATAATTATTTTCTTTATTTGAAACTTCAGTCACTGCACACTCACACAGACCTAAGAAAAATAAAGGGAGGAAAATTGATAGGGGATTTAAAGAAGGACATTGGGAGAATACTGCACCTGACCCTGTAGTCCAAAATAGAGCCAGAGAGTCGAGAGCACTGAATCTCAGCATGCGGAGGCTGAGAGGAAGGCTTCGGCCAGCAGAGCTGCAGCAGAATGGGGAGGAAGCTGAAAGTGATCCAAGGAAGCACTCAAAATCAGGGGGTTTTATAGGGGAAAATGTACCGGGAGGCTAGCGCTTTCCCGAGGAGAACAATAGATTCTCAAGCAGAGACAAAGCCTCCAAAAGGTCAGTGCTTGACTTGATGGGTTTTCGTCCGGGTTGTCAATAGCACAGACAGTATGCAAATGGGGAGTGCTTGACAGTTGTGTAGTCCAAAGCGCTAATCCTGTCAAGCTGACTGTTCAGGGCTGAGAATCTTTTGCATGCTTGGTGCATACTTGATTGAGTTTTGATGTGTACTTGCCTGGAGGTCTCCTGAAGCTGCATGACGGAAAGTTACTGGCCTGACCAGGATTTTTCTTGTATTTTTCAGCTGTTCGGCCGTGCCTTTGTGCGTGCTCATCCGGGGGCCTCTCAAGCACTTGGAGGGGTATATTTTCAATAGCCAATTTATATTAAATTGTAGACCCCAGGTTCAGGCATATCCATCGTGGTAACAAAGGGAATGTTGTGGATGTGGCATATCTTGATTTCACTAAGTTCTTTGACAAGGTTGCCTATGACATTCGTGCAAAGAAGCTAGTAAAATGCAGGCTGGACAGGGCTACTGTGAGGTGGATTTGTAAAGGGTGCTCAACAATGGCTGCTTTTCATCCTGGAGAGAAGTGACAGGTGGGGTGCCACAGGGATCTGTCCTGGGCCCAGTGCTATTCAACATCTTCATCAATGACTTCGATGAAGGAATAGAGGGCATGCTGATCAAATCTGCAGATGAAACCAAATTGGGAGGGGTTGCTAATATGCTAGAAGACAGGATCAAAATTTAAAATGACCGTAACAGATTGGAGAGCTGTGCCAAAGCTGAAAAAATGAATTTCAACAGAGAGAAATGTAAGATCCTACACTTAGGCAGAGAAAATGGAATGCACAAATATAGGATGGGGGATGCGTGGCTGGATAGCAGTATGTGTGAAAAGGATCTAGGAATCTTGGTACATCAGAAGCTGAACATGAGTCAGCAGTGTGATGTGGCAATCAGGAAAGCCCATGTGATCCTTGGTTGCATCAATAGAAGGATGGTGTCTAGATCAAGGAAGGTAATGGTGCCAGTCTATTCTGCTTTGGTTAGACCTCATTTGGAGTACTGTGTCCTGTTCTGGACATCTCAATTCAAGAAGGATATTGACAAGCTGGAGGGCGACCAAAATCGTGAAGGGTCTGGAAGCCATGCCCTATGCCAAGCCAAGCTCCCTAGGCTTAGGGAGCTGGGGATGTTTAGTCTGCAGAAGAGGAGGTCAACAGAGGACATGATAGCCACTTTTAAATATTTGAAGGATGCCATGTCTAGGAGGAAGTGGGCTTGTTTTCCACTGCTCCAGAGACTAGGACAAGGAGCAATGGATTCAAGTGACAAGAAAAGAGATTCCACCTGAACCTCAGGAAGAACTTCCTGATGTCAGAGCTGTCCACCGGTGGAATCTGCTGCCTGGGAGTGTGGTGGAGTCTCCTTCTTTGGAGGTTTTTAAGCAGAGGCTGGATGGGTATTTGTTGGGAGTGCTTTGATGTGGGTTCCTGCATGGCAGGGGGTTGGAATGGATGGCCCCGAAGGTCTCTTCCAACTCTATGATTCTATGATTCTAAGTCCTGTCCCATGAAGATATGATTACGTCTGCAAATTTTGGTGAACAGATATTAATTATGAACAAGACCAAATCTTCACCCATCTACACTGGTCAAGTTCAACAAGTACAGCTATTCCCAGTATGAAAAGAGTTATGTTGTAACTGCCTGCCCTGCAGAGAAGATCAATTTTGGCCTCTCAGAAAAAAAAAAAGTAAACACATTAATGCATTACCACAAACATGATTTCATATGCAGATGTTAAAACCAGTCTTTGCACTCAAAGACCTCTTCACTTCAGCTTCAAATCTTCTTTTTTTTTTTAAAAGGGGATCTCCTGTTCAATTTTTAAAAGAACTTGGTTGAATTCAGACAATATATGCTCCAAATATTAATGTAATTGTTAGTCCCAACTAGATTAGAACCACCGGATCTAATGAATTTGCCTATGTGTTGACCCACCATTCAACAGTTTGTTCAATGGATCGACCCTAGATAAGGTGAACAAAAAAGACTCCAGCCATTATTAAAAAAAGAAGCCACCTTTTTCTCCCCATCCATTACTGTGGGTAAAATCTTTGACAGCAAGCTTACTCCATCTTTGAGGAGGCATCCCTTCAGTAATAGCTATCAAGTTATCTCTTAGGCCATTTCTGCACTATCCTGTTATAGGGCTATTATTCCACCTTCAACATCCTATGGAACCCTAGAATTCCACAGGAAGTTGAAAGTGGAATAATAGAACTATAATAGTGTAGTGCAGAAATGTCCCCAGTCTTTTCTTCTTCAAGATAAACATACCCAGGCCATTCCTCATAAAGCTTGGTTTCCAGACCTCTGATCATGTTCATCGCTCTTCTGTTGAAATGTTCAATCTTGTCAATCTCCTTCTTGATCTGTGGTGTCCAGACCTGGAGACAGTGCTCCAGGTGAGGTCCGACCAAAGCAGAACAGGGTGGTACCATTACTGACCTTGATCTGGATGCTATATTCCTATCTACTATTCTTACATTGAATAACCATGGAGAAAAGAGACTCTTTAACTACCATACAGCCCATGAACAGAATCTCCGTAATCTGTTTCCTATAAAGATGGCAGAAAGTTTTCAGAATATGTGACAGTTCTTTGGAGCTTCCGTCAGTGGATAGCCCTCCACTTGTGGGCCTGAAAGGAACAATGGATTTCTCTTGTTTACTTCCAAGAACTCAGAACTGCTTCTTACACCATTTTTCACAGATATGAAATTTCAACAGGAAATATTAAACTAATGGGGTGCATTGTATTTTTATCTTTACTGGGCTTTGGGTGTGTTTTTAACTCTTCCAAAGGTTCTAATTGAATTGCCTGCTTAATTTGCAAAACTCTTATTATGTACTGTTTTAGCTATATTTTGTTTTGAGTTACATTTTTAAGCTGCCTTGTGGCTCACTTTGGGAGAAAAGTAGGATATAAATTGAATGAATAAGCATATGCTGAGTTAAGGCAAAAGTATATTTATTCTCGCAGGTAGTTGTTTTATCAGGTATTATTAGTAGTAGTTGTTCTATCATTGTTGTTGTTGTTTATTAGTTGTTTACTATTATTAGTTGTTTATTCTCCCAGGTATTATTAGTAGCAGTTGTTTTATTATTGTTGTTGTTGTTGTTGTTTATAAGTTGTTTACTATTATTAGTTGTTTATTCTTCCCAGTAGCTATTTGTTGTGGTTATAGTTTTTAATTGCCATCCTCTCAATTTAACCTGATTTATGTAGTGAGTGGGCAAAGGGCGGTGTGTGAGGCCCATGTGGCCCGCAGTAGGTTTTCCTGCAAAAACCTACTGAAAACCTTCTTCCAGGGACTCACTGCTGTCACGGATAATTTTTGCTCCACAAACTTCACTCAAATACCAGCATCTGTTTCTAGCAAAGCAAGCAACACAGCACACTTCATTTGAAATTGCTGAGACTAAAGCACGCACGGTGGTTATACGTTTTATACTTTTCCAAAGACATTTTTAAACACACAAAGCTGTGATCGGGCAGGATTTTATTTTTGTTTATTTATTTATTATATTCGTAAGCCGCCTTTTCACCCAGAATGGGATCCAAAGGCAGATTCCAACAATCGGTTAGAAACACTAAAAACATTTACAACAATTAAAACATTAAAAACATATAAAATTATAAAACCATGTTCAATTTTTAGAACAAATCAAGCAATCAATAAAAAATCTCCCCAGCTCAAATAAAAGCCTGCTTAAAAAGAAATGTCTTTGCCAGCCTACGAATGGAGAGCAGAGAGGGGGTCAGCTTAGCCTTCTGAGGAAGGGAGTTCCAGAGGGTGGCAGCAGCCACAGAGGAGGCTTTCTCCCATGTCCTCACCCGATGAGCCTGGGACGGTGGCGGGACTGAGAGACAACCTTCCTCTGCAGCTCTTAGGGTTCTAGCAGGCTTGCACAGGGAGATACGGTCTTTCAAACAGCCTGGATCTAAGCGGTATAGGCTTCATAGGTCATAACCAGCACAGATCTCACACCATCTCATCATTCTAGACATTTCCCAGGCCCACAGTTGTTCAGCGATCTTTCATCCTTGAGGATGGAACAAGTTCCTGCCTTCTTATCTTTTTTTTTTAATTTTCTTTTTATTGTGTTCATACAAATAATAAAGTCCGTATTAGAAACCTATACATTTCTGATTCAGTTGTTCATATATACAATACTGTACAAATATACTATATAAATATACATCTTTTCGTGACAAGATAAAAATACCCTACTTATACTTTTACATTGCCTTAACTTCCTATCATCTACCAAGAGTCGCTATTCAAGCTATTTTAAGTATAAAGAAACTCCCCAATTCAAAATTTCTATGTATTTTTTGTTATCATGTCTTCTACAATATATTCGTATAGACTCACAAATAAAGAAAACACTGCATGACTTTACTTTTTTTTTTCCACGTTATTTTTCAATTTTCCTGTCCTGGTTATGTTATTGGATATATCCCCATATTTAATTACCCTTCCGACTGAGTTTCTTCCATTCTCACTATTTTTTTTCCCCTTTTTTCTTCCCCTTTCTTCTTCTTTCCCTTCTCTTTTTCTTCTTTTTCTTTAAAGCCAATACCCATATTTCCTCATAAACTTTGTCACTGGATTCCAATCATTTTCTACCTGTTCCATTTGTTTCCCTTTTAACCTCAAGGAAAACACATCAAATTGTTTATATTCAGCTATTTTCTGGGTCCATTGCTCTATGTCCGGCATTGCTATTGTTTTCCATAATCTTGCAAACCCATTCTTGCAGCTGTTATCAAATACAGTAAAACTCTCTTATTCTTCAATTGGAACGTTTTACCAAACATAAATATCATATTTAATAAAAACAATTCAGGCATCATGGGAAATGTCAAGCTAAATATTTCTTTCATAGCTTCGTATATTTTCAACCAGAATTTTCTTGTACATGGGCATGTCCACCAAATGTGGTAAAATGTACCAGGATTATCGTTACATCTCCAGCACTTATTTTCACCAGTATGGTACATCTTATCAATTTTTTCAGGTGTTAAATAAGTTCTGTGCATCATTTTGATATAATTTTCTTTTAAGTCTTGCGAACTAGTAAATTCTGCAGTGTTTTTCCATGACGCTTCCCAGTTTTCTAATAATATGTTGTGCTGTACATTTCTTGCCCATTTGATCATGACATCCTTTATGGGTTCATCCTCCATTTTATGCGCATTAAGGTATTTATTAAAAAATGAAATTTTTTGCTTAGACTTCAAGAATATTATTGTTTCCAGTTCATTGTACGTCTTTTGCATTGATATTCCTTCTAATTTAGAGTCCATTGTAAATCTCTCTTTAAGCAGTAGATAGGGGAACCAGTTTAATTTTTTGCCATCTCGTTCTAATTCTTCATGTGTCTTTATTCTATTCTTTTCAGGATTGACTTGTTTTACCAAATCTTCATATCTAAGCCAATCTTGAGTCTTGTCTGTCCATTGACCATAGAAAGCTTCCTAGTTGTCTGCTTCTCATCGTTTCTTTCTTGATTTGTTGTTCTATTTCTTTTTTCAATTTTTCATATACTTCTCTTGCCTTCTCTATGTTGTTTATTCTGTATCTTTTTTGGTTATATGTAAAGAATATACCTTCTGTTCTGTTCCATGTATAGTTGATTTTTTGTTTAATTAGGAATTGTGTTATAAATCTATACTCTTTTCTTTTTCTGAGTGTCTGAGCTGATATGTCTTTAAAAATATTTATTTCTCGTGAATCTATGTACAGCTTTTTGAAGTAACTTTTTTGTGAAATGATCTCCCTTGTTCTCAGATTAGTAAAAATTATTACAATGTCCCTAGGTTGTTTTCTTTCCCGTGCAACTCTGGAATTAACTCTAAATATTTTTTCGATGCTCGCACGCAACCTGTCTTCTGTCAGTCGTACATATTCTGTTAATGCTTATATTATTTTTTTGTAGATGCATTCCTGATCTTCCTCTCCGAGTCCTCTCAATTTTAAACAACGTTCGCGATACCGCATCTGTATTCTGTTTATCATGGCTTCATCTCGTACTTGTTTTTCTTTAATTTGTTGTGTTTTTTCTTCCATCTGCTTTGTTTTATCCTGTACTGTTTCCAACTCTGTTTTTATAATAGACATTTCTTTGGCCATCATATCCATTTTTCTACTTAGTCCTTCTATTTCTTTTTTAATTTCAGCTTTGATTTCAGCCCTGGTTTCTTTCATATCTTGCCTAATTTCCTGTCTTAGTTCTTCCCTTGATTTTTTTAATGCCTCTAAAATTAGGTTAGTATCTGTTGATGTGGCTGCTGAATCTGTAGATGATCTTCTTGTTTGCTGTATTGCAGCTTGTGAAGAAGTTTGCTTAATTTGGGCCGTGGCCCTCCGTGTACCTGTGGCCATTTTCACTAAATACTTTGTAATATCAGTTATCAAAATTATGCTATCTATATATAAACAGTTCAAACAAATCTGATTCAGTCAAATTATCATGTACTTATACTCTAAGAGCAGCAGGTGGAGCTGTTGATCAGCCCTTCTTCTCTTCCAATTCTTTATAGTTTAATCAGTTGCCCATCTGCTACCAGTTCCCGTCAGTCAGCTATCTAAGTAATTTCTCTGCAGCTCCCTAGACTCAAGGACATATTTTAAACACAAGCAACCCGATCCAATGCTCTTGCTATAGCACTCTAGATAAGAAAACCCCTTGCATTAAGAATTAGCATAATTAAAAAAAAAAGCCACTTCTAGCAAATAATATGATATGATATTCTACACCAGTACAATGCTCTACAAAACTTCAAAATATATACCAGTTACAACTTTACAATTCTAGTTATCTATCAAATAATGTATACGATATATAGAAATTTATGAACTTTATATGTATATTTCAGTCAACTTTTCAAATTTTTCTAAATACAAAATATTTAACTATTTTTATGCTTACTATGGTCAGTTATAATTATCTATAGGTATGTGTTGTGTTAATCAATATTAAGCAATATAACTAAGTTTTAAATACTGTGAATACTATAGATGTGGTATACAAATATTAAATTATTTATCTGTAAATACTAAATTAGATCGTGTTTCCTTCCTTCTTCTATCACCACTCTTCACCATGTTGCTCCCTTGTCATAAGTCCATTTTTCTTTCTTGCTTTCTTTCTTGCTTTCTTTCCTTCTTTCTTTCTTTCTTATTTTTTTTCCCCCTTTGCAGTTGTTTCTTCTCACTTAATCCACCGTGTTCCCCGATATTTCAGTATATGTCCACAGCAATAAGATTTTACTGGAATGTCGAAGTCTATGCAAAGTCTATACAAAGTCCAAACAAAGTCTAAACTCTTAAAGCGCTGTCTAGTACCGTCCTACATATTAAAACTGAATGCATTCTTCTCGCTACTTAGTGCAGCAAAACAGGTAACTATTGAATGTCTTTTAGATATCTAAATATACATCTTGAACGATGTTAAAGTTAGAACATTAGAACATTATTGCGCCAGACGGAGTACTTTCAAGAAACTTAAATCTGCCTCGTGGATATGACAATCGTCCTTTTTCTTTTCTTTTCTTTATAAAGTACAGTAAAGTCTTTTTATTACGTTGGAGTTACCTTTTAGACTCTGGTAGATGACTTGCTATACTGTCACTTCCAAAACTCCAAAATTAAAAAACGTCTGGGCGTTGTTTAAGGGAACAAAATCCCTTAGCTAAACAAAGAGCGGCCGTGGTGGTTCTGCGACCCACTGCTCTGTCCGCTTGCCTTCCCGGCGTCAAAACACCTCTGGCTAGCGGGCTGACAGTCTTCGGGTCCCCTCCGAACCCCCTCAGGACTCCTCTTCCCCGAGGAGTACTCATCCAGCAGGAATCCTGGAGAATCGACAATCCTTCACAGAGTGACGATAGTTTCCTAGATCTTGTAAAGTCCCCTGGATAAGCCACTCGCGGCGACGTCCCGGGGAGAGCTATCTCCCTAGGCTGCCATTTACTCTACCGCCAGACCGGAAGTCCCTGCCTTCTTATCTTGAGCACTGCCAGTTCTCATAACACCTTTCTGATACATAGAATCACAGAGTTGGAAGAGACCCCAGGGGCCATCCAGTCCAACCCCCTTCTGCCATGCAGGAACACACATCAAAGCACTCCCGACAGATGGCCATCCAGCCTCTGCTCAAAAACCTCCAAAGAAGGAGACTCCACCACACTCCGAGGCAGCATATTCCACTGCCAGACACCTCTGACCATCAGGAAACTCCTCCTGAGGTTCAGGTGGAATCTCCTTTCCTGTAGCTTGAATCCATTGCTCCTTGTCCTTGTCTCTGGAGCAGTGGAAAACAAACCCATTCCCTCATTTTGGACTCCCTCTCTGACCTTCTTCCTCTCAGCCAGATCCATTGTAGCAGCGAGCAATAAAGCAATTAACCTCCTGATACCCTGGAATACACTACAAGCTTGAAACATCGTAGCAATCAACAATTGGCAACTGATACCTGCAGTGCTCTAGTTGACTTTTGCATTAGCTAAGCTAGCTAATTTCTTTTAATACACATCCTACTGCACATCCAGCATATACTTAAGACAGGAGCCACACATTCTAAGACTGCTGCCCCATCATTTCCAAAATAATATGTGGAGAGGACGGGTCACTTTCTGCTCTTGCAAACCTTCTGTAATGGTCATTTTGTATTAAAACAAGCACACAATTTGCCCTCCCAGGCCTCCCTATGAAGGAGAAGCAGATGTCTAAACGCTTTGGGGGCTAGTATGAACTGTGGAGGATCCTGACAGTGTGAAACCAAGACCCCCAGTTGTAGTTTCATTGCATGTTGTTTTGCACTAACATCTCAGGCTTGACATCATTGCTGTTGTTATGAGCCTTCAAGTCATTTCCAACTTAGGTTGACCCTAAGGCAAACCTGCCACAGAGTTTTCTCAGGCTGACAGTGTGTGAAGTGCCCAAGGTTTCCATGAATGAGTTGGAATAGAACTCTGGTTTTCAGGGTTACAATTAAACACTCAAACCATGCTGGCTCTCCATGCTTGTCACGTGGCCTTTTCCTCACCACACTCTTATAGCGTGATTATCCCACTTTCAACATCCTATGGAATCCTGGGGTTTGCAGTTTAGGGAGGGGCCACGTGGCCCCTCCCTCAACTACAAACCCCAGGATTCCATAGGATGTTGAAAGTGGAATAATCACGCTATAAGAGTGTAGTGTGGAAATGGCCATAGACACACAATATATCTCAGCTTGAATTCTACCACTGATGCTGTTGTCACTTTCAAAGTAACCAGAAGGTGTCACTAAAGAGTCAATGGAAGTTGACTCTGCAGGTTGCACCATGCAACAGAAGCATCTAGAGATTCTTCTGAACTAGGAACATAAGGACTTTATCTTTCCTCTTTTTATTGTTTCTCTGGTTCACCTTATCTCAAATTGCTCTCCTTCTGGAAATCATTTAGTGAGGAAAGTTTCTAACAATTATTCCAGAATTAAAATGTAATGGCCTGAATCCTCTTGGTTAGTCCCAACTACAGTAAATTCATTGGATCAATAGGACTTACCTCGGTGTTCACTTGACAAATGATCTAACCATTCTGCTCCGGCTGAAACTCAGGCCATTTGCACACTACACTGTTATAATGCTGTTATTCCACTTTCAACATTCTATGGAATCCTGGAGTTTGCAGTTTAGGGAGGGGCATTTAGAACTTTTGGCCAGAGAGCTCTTTGGCCTTAATAAACTACAAACCCCAAGATTCCTCAGGATGCGGAAAGTGGAATAATAGCACTATAACATGAATTTCATGGGGTTTTCTTTGATAAGGAAAGTTCAGGGATATTTTATCAGTTCCTTCCTCTGAAATACAGCCTAAAGCACCTGGTATTCATTGGCAATCTCACTTCAAAGTCCTAACCTGAGCTGATCCTGCTTAGCTTCCAAGATCAGACAGGATCTGGTGCTTTTAGGGTATTAGGACACGGTGGGGAGGATGAAAGCACTGACCCCACACACACACACACACACACACACACACAATTAGAATACTACCTCTCCAGATAAAATTTTGCCTTCGGTCCTCACATTTCTAGCACTGCAGAGAGTTAGACACTGAAAATTGTTCACACCTAGAATTTACACATTTTTCTGTGCTTGTGTTCCCTGGATACGTTTGCTACCCCTTTTCTTTCAATGCCTGAACTCTGTTTCTAAATGCTCAACTGAAAAAGTATGTTATTGTAATGCTAGAAATTTGATTACTGAAGGAAAATTTTATCTGTGGGAGCAGAATTGTTGTTTGGGGACTGCTTTCCACTTTACCGAGTATTATCTCCTTTGTGTGAATCATGTCATGGAATCATAGAGCTGGAAGAGACCAGAAGGGCCTTTGAGTCCAACCCCATTCTGTCATGCAGGAATATGCCATCAAAGCATTTCCAACAGATGGCCATCCAACCTCTGTTTAAAAACCTCCAAAGAAGGAGACTCCATCACACTCTGGGGCAGCAGCATATTTCATAGCCCAACTGCTCTTATGTCAGAAAGTTCTTTCTAATATTTAGATGGAATCTCTGTTCCTGAAGTTTGAAGGCAGTTGCTCTTTGTCCTAGTCTCTGGAACAGCACAAAACAGCTTGCTCCATCTTCCATCTCACAATGTGAACTTCTGTTCAGTCATTTTTGGCTTCTACTGAGAATTCACACTTACAGAGGGTCCCCCATATCCCCAAGGGGTATGTTCCCAGACTTAACACAGGTGGTGAAAAATGGAGGTTAAACCATATGCTATAATTTGACCCTGAAGCCAGGCAAGACAAGGAGGGAAGGATACAGCTCCAGTCACCAGTACCTCCTTCCGTTATACCTTCCTTAGGCTTGGAGAGCATCCGTTCCCTAGGAGCCAAACACAGTGGAAGATCTGGCTCCTCGGAGCCATGTGCCTTTCTCATCCAGGAAGGAGTGTCTGCTTTTTTCCTCAACTGAGAGAAGCAGAGAGGGAGCTGTGCCAAGCTCTGCATGCCCCTCTCAGCCAAGGAAAGAGTAGCCAACTTCTTCAATGGGAAGGCCACCTGTGCCTTGCTGTGTGCCTTTCTGGGCCTGGCTGCACAGTGCAAGGACATTGACCAGTAGAAGTAGCCATGGCCCTGGAGCAGATCATGGCTAAGCGAAACCATGGACGCCAATCACACAGTCATGGGGAACCTACAGTACTTTGCTCTCTGGCCATTTTTGTAAGTCAATGGTGTGCATATAACTGGCTTCCAAACTAAGCCAATGTCCTTTTGGGTTGTCACTTTAATGAGACAACTCAAAATGGCATTGGATTAGCATGGAAGAAACCAAAATGAGGATTCATTGTCTGCCTGTATCCACACCTTGGGACTTCGATACAGGCCGGCTGCTTTGAGACAGAGTTACGGGGCAAAAATGCTTCTTCAGGTCTTTTTTACTGAAAATAAAATTTAAGGAAGAAAGAGTAAGGCTTAATAAGCATCACTGCAGTAGTAAGTAATAATTATGGTTACATCTGAAGCTCACCAAGAACATTATCAGATGAGATGATAACAGCTGAACTTCTAAGAAGCAGGCATATTTGACACTTGTAATAATGACGTAGAAATCTGCCAAGGAAGAAATTACTAGGATCTCAAACCTGATACTCTGCATGTTTGGTTAGAGAATGAATGAGGAGTGTCTTAGGGAGCGGGATATGTTTAGTCTGGAGAAGAGAAGGTTAAGAGGAGACAGGATAGCCATGTTTAAATATTTGAAGGCATATCTTGTCGAGGAGGGAGCAGGCTTGTTTTCTGCTGCTTCAGAGATTAGGACAAAGAGCAATGGATTCAAACTACAGGAGAAGAGATTACACCTAAACCTCAGGAAGAACTTCCTGTTGGTCAGAGCTGTCCAGCAGTGGAATCTGCTGCCTTGAAGTGTGGTGGAGTCTCCTTCTTTGGAGGTTTTTAAGCAAAGGCTGGATGACCATCAGTTGGGAGTGCTTTGATACGTGCTCCTGCATGGCAGCGGATTGGACTGGATGGCCCCTGTCGTCTCTTCCAGGTCTATGATTCTATGAATGAGACATCTGTTGAGTATATTAACTTGTGGGACCATGCAAAAATCATGCATTGTTGGAATTGCCCATTCAGGATTGTTCCAATCCTGCCCTGAGGTCTCTCTGTCAAAATTGGAGGCTTCAAGATGGCCCCTGGTGATGTCATGAAGTGTTATGTATTAAATACCAAGCACCGTTGCTCAGAGCTTGTCATTCAAACACACACACACACACACACACACACACACACAGATGGGAGGGGGAAACTATATATTTTTCCTTTTTGGAAATCAAGACAGAAATATTAGAAGAAGGGAAGGTTCCCTAATCAAAGTAAAATGATGGGATTGTTCCTTCTCCCTTTCTTAGAGCAATAGGAGGAGGAACATGTAACCTAGCCTACTTGCCATGTACCAATCTGTGACAATGCTGTCTTTTGCTCTTGAGTACGGGGTGGGACCTCTGAAGATCATCTAGCTGCCATCACCCACTGATTGACTTCCTGTGACTCAGTGGGAGGTTGCTGGGGAAGTTAATTTAGACTTCTACTTCTGACTTCAGAGGCTTTCTTTTCCAGTCCCCTGTGACAGATGAAAATCCTATACGCATATGCTTGCACAGACACTGAGCAATGAAGAGAGCATGGAAAGGAGGAGGCTTTTTTTTTCCTATGCAAACAATCTACATTGGTAAAAGCGTATCTTATGGATGAAGGCACCTTCCTTCAGGAATTACTTAGGAATAGCTGCAAAGTTACAAAGCATAAGTCGTATTCAGCCTAGAATGGAAAGAACATAAATCCCAACATGACTAGCTAAACATCCTTATGCAGATGAAGTTCTGGGTCATGGAGAGTCATGGGAAGCTGAGAACCAGCGTATTGTAGTGGGTTAAGCAATGGACTATGACCCAGAAGACCAGGATTCAATTCCTTGCTTGGCCCTGAAAACCCACTGGGTACGTGACACACTCTCAGCCCCAGAAAACCATGTGCTAGGGTCACCTCAAGGTCAGCATAAATTGACAACGACTTTAAGCCACACAACAACAACAACAGTTTGCTTCTAGCTGGAAGACAGATACAGAACAAAGTGGAAAGTAAATCCTAGCGCCACAATCTACAGTGATGGGGAGAGGAGGAAGATAACTAGATGCTTTGGAGAATTTTTGTAAGTCACGGCAGCTAATCAATAAAACCTGCAAATGGTAGCAAGCTGCTGCTATACCAGTGGGGCTGAAGATGTGCACACACAGCCCTTTCTTCAAGGATGGAGCTGAGTGCACCAGAACTGGAGAATTTGCCTTCTTGGTAGCTTCTCCCTGGCTCTGGAATTCTCTTCCCAGTGAAGTTAAACTGTTCTCTTCCTTGCTATCCTTCGACAAGGAGGTGAAGACTTTTTTATTATTATTATTTCAGCCTTGGAAGACTGATTGCTCAAGAGGAAAAGGCCCTGCATAAATGTGCTGGATATAATAATAATAATAATAATAATAATAATAATAATAATAATAATAATAATAAAAAAATCGTCGTCGTCGTCGTCATCTGGAGAGAGTTGATTCTCTAAGCATGCTGATGATGAGACTGGGCAATGTACAGCACAGGAAGAAAAATGTTTCCCACTTCTTGATCCACCATAAGGTTTTTAACCAAGGTAAAGAGACTACAGAAAATGACTTTCTCTTTCTCTCTCAATCTCTTCCCCTCTACCCCCAGCCTCCCTTCTCCAGGCATCGATCATGTCCTTTAATTATCTGTTAAGAAACATAAACACAGATTCATAGCAAGTGTCTTTGTCTTACAACTCACCCATTTTGTACACTACACAGTTGTAGTGCTATTATTCCACTTTCAACATCCTATGGAATCCTGGTGTTTGCAGTTTAGGGAGGGGCATTTCAAATTCTCAGCCAGAGAGCTCTTTGGCCTCAGGAAACTACAAACCTCAGAATTCCACATGATGTTGACAGTGGAATAATAGCACTATAACAGTGCAGGGCGGAAATAGCCTCAGACACAGACAGATTTTGCAATTGAGTCAAAGGGCAAAGATACATCTTCCTGTGTCCCTTACTGAGAGAGAAACCACAGCTAAGGAATAAACAGAGATTCTTACTAAGCAAAAATGCAGCATGTGGATATAATTGTAGTAATACTAACAGACCTGATGAAAAGATATGAATCTTATAGGTCTGTCCCAACTAGAGTAGGCCCATTAAATCAATTGTTGAATGGTGAGTCAATAACATGAGTAAATTCTATTGATTTGATGAGTCTACTCTCATTGGAATTAACAATAGTCCCACCTAGAGAATAGGGATATTCTCCAGATACTATACTCTAGACCAGTTCTCAACCTTTAGTCCTCCAGATGTTTTGGATTGCGTCTCCCAGAAGTCCCAGATACTATAACGAAGACTCAGGAATTTGGGGAGTTGAATTCCAAAACTTCTGGAGGACCAAAGTTTGAGAATGACTGCTCTAGAGAATTGTTAATGTTGTGTTGTTCAAGTCATTTCCAACTTATGGCAAACCCAAGGCAAACCCATCACAGGGTTTTCTGGGGTGGAAAGTGTATAACGTGCCCAGGGTTACACAGGAGGTTTCTGTGACCAAGTGGGGAATCTAAACCTGGGCTGCAGGGTCATAGCCGAACACTCATATCACTACACAGCACTGACTCTCCTCTAGAGAATAGGTCGACTCTATTTTAAGCAGTCAGGCCTGCAGATTCTGAAGTTCTTTGAATGTATTGGTTTGTGTTCTGCTGCTCCAGAAACTAGAACACCAACCAATGGATTCAAATTACAAGAAAAGAGATTCATAGAATCATAGAATCACAGAGTTGGAAGAGACCCCAGGGGCCATCCAGTCCAACCCCCTGCCATGCAGGAACACACATTAAAGCACTCCCAACAGATGCCCATCCATCCTCTGCTTAAAAATCTCCAAAGAAGGAGACTCCACCACACTCCATTGAGGCAGCATATTCCACTGCTTAACAGCTCTGACCATCAGCAAGTTTTTCCTGAAGTTTAAATGGAATCTCTTTTCCTGCAGCTTGAATCCGTTGCTCTTTGTCCTAGTCTCTAGAGCAGCAGAGAACAAGCCCACTCTCTCCTCAATATGACATGCCTTCAAATATTTAACATGGCTATCATGTCCCCTCTTAACCTTCTCTTCTGCAAACTAAAAATATCCAGCTCCCTAAGCCGCTCCTCATAGGGCATGGCTTCCAGACCCTTCACCATTTTGATTGCCCTCCTCTGGACACGCTCCAGCTTGTTGATATCCTTCCTGAAATAAGGTGCCCAGAACTGGACACAGTATTACAGATGAGGTCTATCCAAAGCAGAATAGAGTGGTACCATTACCTCCCTTGATCTAGACACCATATTCCTATTGATGCAACCAAGAATGACGTTGGCTTTCTTGGTTGCCTAAACATTAGGAAGAACTTCTTTCTGTAAGAGCTGTTCAACAGCAGAATAGATGACCTTGGAGGATGGTTGACTCGCTATCTTTTGAGGTCTTTAAAGAGGGGTTGGGTGGGCATCATTCACAAGACTATAGTTGTGTTTTCATGCTTGGCAGAGTGTCGGACTTGCTGGTTTTTGTGATCCCTTCCAGTTCTAAGATTCTGTTATTCTATTATTCTTAAATGAAGTTTACACACACATAAATCAAAGTTTTGGGGGGTGAAACAGGATATCAGATAGAGAGTCAACGTGGTGAGCACTGGACTATGAGCCTAGAGGATAGGATTCAATCCCCCATTCAGCTATGGAAATTCAGTGGGTGACCCTGGGCATGTCACACACTCTCAGCCCCAGAAAACCCCATGATACGCTAATCTTAGGGTTGCTGTAAGCTGGAAATGACTTGAAGGCAAACAACAACAGCAGCAGCAATAGCAGCAGCAAAATATCAAATGTACTTGGGATTTCTATCAGTACGACAATACATGAAGGCCTTTGTCTTGATTCTGGAATTGGATTGTAGCAGACTCTGGGATTCCACAAGCCTTTCTCAAGCAGGTTTAACCTGAGGGAAGAAAAAATAATTAGTAAACTATAATTGCTTTGGGATTGCATGCATTCATAAATCTCAGTCATTGCCCACGTCTGGGCTGGAGAGAGTCATAGGCTGCTCCAGGCAGTTAACTATTACATCAGAGGACATTGGGTAAGTTAAAATCATCTCCTTATTTCCTGTGTCTCATCACCCACTGGACAGTTGCTCACTGACGTGGATTCCCAGAAGAGAGAGAGAGAGAAGAAATGACTTTTGGGGTGATTGACAACAGGCTGACCATCAGCCATCTTAGTTTGGTTTTCCGCAAACCTTGTGAATTCCAAGAACCCTCCATCATTTTGGAAGAACTGGATATGCGGATGGATTCAAATTACAAGAAAAAAGATTCCACCTAAAGTTTCGGAAGAATTCTTTACTGTAAGAACAGTTTGACAAAGGGACAGGCCACCTCAGAGTTTGGTGGAGTCTCCATTAGGGGTCTTTAAACAAAGGTTGAATGAGCACCTTTCAGGAGTCCCATACTTGTGTATTCCTCCATGACTGGAGGAGGTTGAGTTGGACTTCCAGCTCAAAGATCTATGATTCTGTGTTGTCGTTATATGCCTTAAAATCGACTCCGATTTACGTTGACTCTATCATGGGGCTTTCATGGCAAGATTTGGTCAGAGGAGGTTTGGCAATGTTCTCCTCTAACAGACAGAGAGAATGTGGCTTATCAATGCTCACTTAATGGGTTTCCAAGGTTGAGCAGGAATGTGAGCCCCGGTCTCCTGGAGTCCTAGTACAATACTCAAACCACTACACCATGCTAGGTCTCTGGAACTGTATTGGGTGGCATTGAATCATCATGCCTAGACTACTGTTAATAGAATACAGTGGTCCCTCCCTTACACAACCTGGGCAGGCACAAATGCAAGTCCACAGGAAGCCTCATGTCCCATTATAGTCAATGAATGCAGCAGGTGCACACCTGAACTGCTGCAGGTGGACACATAATTCATCCATTGACTATACTGGAATGTAATACTTCATTTTTTTTGTTTTATGTGGGAGTTCTTGGATGAAACCCCTGCATATACAGAGGGAAGACTGTACACGTGTGTAATTTAAAGATACAAGTGTGTTTGTCTTGTTTTTGAAGGAGCACAAAGGTATTCTCTAGCCCCTTATGTTCTATCTGAAATCAGTGGGCACTGTCATGGATTTCCCCAGCAACTGTTTTGAGCTACCTCTATTACCCCTGTTGTCATCTAAATGTATTTTGGGGTAGCTTGTTCTTGAGTAGGTATGACTAAAAAAAAATGTAATCAGCACTTTGGAGAAGTTCATACCAAAGCGGGGAGAAAACAGATTCACTACCCATTGATACTGCCTCGGCCAAGATGGGTGTTTTCCCCTGGGCTAGATCAACCTTCCCCAAACTGATCTTCTCCAGAGGTTTTGGTTTACCAAATTCCATCACCTTTAGGCATGCTAACATCTAATTGCAGCAGAAAAAGTTCATATTTCTGGAGGGAGGTCACCACTAGGAACTGGATTCTTCCCACCTCCCCCACCCCAAAAATACTCCCATGTCACAATCAGGTTTTTCAAACCTCCCTTTACCAACAAAAGAGTTTTTTTCTTCTTCATTCCAGCACAGTAGGTAGAAAGGGAATTCTCTTGTCTCCAATCAGTAAGCAAAAAATAAGAGCAGAAGGCACCTGCTAAGATAAATGGAGGTTTCCTGAAGACTGCACATGGGAGAGGAACTGTGCCAATCTGGTGGCCTCCATGTCACTAGGGCAATGAATCTTTCCCAGGTTTTAGTTTGAACTTTAAGGGTGCTGTTTCAACTGCTAAACTATTTCCTCAAAAATAGGGTCGGCACCTAGGATTAAAGTTTGGATTAAAGTCCGCTGAAATGAAATGAAATGAAAACTGATAAGCTATCTAGAGTCCTCCTGTGGACTATACATTATCTGGACGCTTTGGCGAGCAGAGCTGGCTAAAATAAGAAAAGTTATTCTAAATGCCATCTGGTGGTTCTGTGGAGCAATGAATGTGTTCCAGGTTTTAATCCGAATGTCCAAGCTGCTATCCCAGGTGCTAACACTGGACCCAAATGCTAAACCCAGAGTAGATTGGATGCCATCTTTGCTGAAATGGAGGTCATCACCCACTTCCCATTATCCAATCAGGTTCAGTTCATAGGCCTAAATCCAGTTGCCAGGGCGAAGTAAAATAGACTCCTTGAATCAATGGATATAAGAATTGACTGACCATTTTACAATTGATTCAATGAGTCTACTGTAGCCAGGAACTAGCAAGCTGATTTAGGCCCAAGAAAACAGCAATCAGCTCATAATGTATCTCTCCACACCATAGAACAGAAAGGCTACTGAATCTCAATCACAGTTAGCGCAAAATGTTAAACACTAGATTATATACCTGGCTTTGTCCAGGATTTTATTTTCTCATAGGTAATACTTGTTAGAAAGATTTGAGATTCTGTATCTCTAATTCCCCAAACTGTCTTATCCAGGATCTGTAACTTTTCCCCATATTCTCCAATCCATCTGTATTCAGAGTTATTAACATACACAGCTTGGGTTCTAGAGGGAATGCACTGTCCCTCCTCCTTGCTGCTAGGCCTCATCTCCATAGCACCCAGCCTATTCAAGACAGACACAGTTGACAGAGGCCCAAGAGCTCCGCAGCTGAGAATTCTAAAGGCTTCTCCCTAAACTGCAAAACCCAGGATTCCATATAATCTTCTTAGGCAGCCAACCATATGAGGTCTTTTGCCTGACACAGACAGACAGACAAACCTTGACTTTTATATATTAGATTAGGCCATGGTGTAGTGCTTGTTTAGATTCATAGGCCCTCAGGGAGATAGATAGGGTATTCCAAAAGAGGTCCAAAAATCCCAGGAGTTGTGTTGATCTGTCTGATATTTCCTGCCGTTTTCATGCTAATCATGAAGGGGCCTTTTGTGAAGCTATTGATTCTCGCCCATTCAAGACCAAACCATTCCCCCAAAAAACTTGGGATTGGAACAAGGATAGCAAGTAACAACACACTGTTGCTAGAAAAATCCATTCTTCTCCAGCTTGTGCAGGGATTGCAGAGAAACTCAGAAGGAACAGAGGAGTCCAAGGGGGTAGCAGACAATGTTGTAGAATCTGTTCCTCAAGAAGCCCTGGGCCCCTGGCCCTGTGAGCTCAGGCTTCACTACACTGCTGACTTTGAGACAATAATTCCTGGACACCGAGACTGTTAGTGGGGTTGTTGTTGCATGACTCATGACTAAATTACCTGTAGCACATGATTTCCCCGATACTTAGCAGGAAGGTAATAATTAAAAGGCAAGAGAGAAGAAGCTTCCTACACATCTGCAAGGAAGATGTGCCAATATTGCTTCCATTTCCTGATGATCTGCAGCAGGACCAGCAGCAGGTGAGAGGGCAGGAAAACCAGCACACAGCCTCCTTTAGCCCCCTCTTAGAATTGTGAAGAGCCAAGCAGTTGTCCATTTCACAAGGGGTGAAAGCAGATGTCTTCATAGATACACAGAGATGTGCACACATTCAAATGGATTTACCAATCATCATCAGCATCATTTATTTGTATAGCACCATCACTGTACATGGTGCTTTGCAAGTAAAAAGAACAAAACAGTTCCCTGCTCTCAGGCTTACTGTTTAATTAAGAGATGGTACAAAAGGAAAGGGAGATGAGGGGAAGGGGTTAAGGCCAGCTGATGGGCCTCTTCTTCTCTCTCTCCAAGCCCAGGGCAGTGACAGTTAGGATGGAGGGAAGGCCTTTTATCTGCTTCTGGGTCTATATGTTAGCAGTAAAAGAATACTGACAAAATGTACATAGAATCATAGAAATGTAGAGTTGGAAGAGACCACACGGGCCATCCAGTCCAACCCCCTGCCATGCAGGAACACCCTCAAAGCACTCCTGACAGATGGCCATCCAGCCTCTGTTTAAAAACCTCCAAAGAAGGAGACTCCACCACACTCCATGGAGGCAGCATATTCCACTGCCAGACAGCTCTGACCGTCAGGAAGTTCTTCCTGAGGTTCCAGTGGAATCTCCTTTTCTGCAGCTTGAATCCATTTCTCCTTGTCCTGGTCTCTGGAGCAGAAGAAAACAAGCCCACTCCCTCCTCTACATGACATCCCTTCAAATATTTAAACATGGCTATCATGTTCTGTCTTAACCTTCTCTTCTGCAGACTAAACATACCCAGCTCTCAGTACAGTGCTTCCCATCTTTTTCCCTGGTCTACTCTGCAGGGCTGTTGGAAGATTCAGTGCCCTGGACAGTTTTATTCACAGAGGCTATTGCCTGCTTAAATGTCTAAGCTAAGGAAACCCTCTCTTTATCTTTTTGTATTTGCTTAACTAAAGTCCTCCATTTTGAATTCTAGTTGACTTTAAAGGTTGCTCCGGTTGTTAGTCCCATGGGGCTGCTTAAAATGATGCTGACTTTACTTGGCAAATTCCTAGGTTCTCCCCATTGGTTCCCAGTGTGCTTTCTGTAATAATATTGCTTACACTTCATCGCTGAATGAATACATGTGTGGATCAAGGTTCATTGTTAACCAGAAGTTACTGTATTATCAACCATGTATCAGAATTTTAGTCCTGGGAAAGCAAATATTCTTACACATGTGCTGTATGATTTATGAGATCACTGTCATCCCCAACCTATTTAATCCTTCCCTTCTTTCAATAAATTGTTCTTCCCTTGGCTCATGTAAGAGGTAGTTTGGACTGCTTTCTTGCCAAGGGAGGGGAGTCCCTTTGGCCAAAGCTGGGGATCTTTCCAGGTTGATTCAGGGATCACTCACAATCGTGTAGACTACCCGAAGTAGTCTGTGCAGACCTGATATTTTAGGTCTGGCCCTATGTGTTGTTGTTTTTTTTCCTAACAGTTTCTAATGGGTTTCAGAATTTGTGCTTTGACCATTTTTTTGTGTTGTTGTCCAAACAGTTTCAGGGTTGATGCCCTGATCATTTTTTGGGTTGTCGCCCAGTCTTCAGGGTTGGTACCCTAATGTTTTTCCAGAATTTACTGCCAACATAGGTGTGATGGAGCTGTGCCTGCTTCTCCTTCTTTCCTTCCAAGGCCAGAGCAACGGCAGTTGGGATGGAGGAAAGGCCTTTCCTCTTCTTCTGATCCTAGGCATAATGGAGCTGTACCTGCCTCTTCTTCTATCCCTCCAAGGCAAGATCAGGGGCCATTGGGATAGATGGAGGGCCTTTCATTTACCTAGTCAGATCTAGCCCACTGGAAAACACCCAGCTCAGTGGAGCAGTGAACCCACTCTGGTTTTTAATTTTGAATGGAGCTATCCAAGGTGCCTGATGTATTTTTGGAATTGGGTTCAGTACTTTGCTCAGCTTTTTAAAATTTCAAACTCAGCTCTAGAGAAGATTTGACGCCCCACAGATATGAACCCACCAGCTGCCATAGCTACCAACTTCCTAACTTGCTAATATATGATAGCACAGATGAACGCATTCCCCCAGAATACCACAATGAACTTATAAAGCAGAGAAGGAGCAACCTGTGGCTCTCTAGATGTTTCTGACTCTGAGTCCCATCAGCCTCAGTCAGTTCGGCTGACGGGCAAAGATTATGGGTGTTAGAGTTCAACAACATCCATGGCAGGTCAAACTCAAGCTTTGGATGTTGTATATGGTAAAGAACAAGATGGTGTCTCATTCCCATCCATTACATAAAAAGCCTCCCAGACTTCACTAATTTCATTCTCAATAGAAGCAATGAGAATTTTAGCAATTTTCTTCCTGCTGTGAGAAAGTCTTCAAAAGCTGCACAGTTTCCAAAGCCTATTCATAATTTGAACTTACAATGTGTGATAGTCACTGTTTTTGTATAGAAAACAGCATTTTTGCACAGAAAATCATATTGCTTACTCATCTGCAGAGAAATAAAATTTTCCGTGCAGGAAATACTGTTCACATGTGGGGTCTTTTTGCACTGTTACCTGTTCAGAAAAGTCTGTTTCCTGTGCAACCCCCATCGCTAATAATTCCCCTCCTCCTGCCCCCCCCAAAAAAAAAACAGGCAAATTTTGTGCAAAGTAGTCCTGAGCTGCAAAGATTATTATTAGTCCAGGATTCCCCTTCCAAGATTTCCTTAACACTCATGAAACCATTTTTGACCATTTTTTTCTTTTAAAAAATCAAATATTCTTTCTGTTTCTACTGGCACAGGTCCAGCTTATCTGAAGGACCATTGTCCCCCATTTGAACCTGCCTGTGCATTGAGATCTTCTGGGGAGACTTTTCTTGCTTTTCCACCACCCTTACAGTTACATTCAATGAGAACATGGCATAAGGCCTTCTCAGTGGTTGCTCCCAGGCTCTGGAATTCCTTCCCAGAGATGTTAGAAGAAGATATGAGGAGAAGGAAGAGGAGGAAAAGGAGAAAAAAATAGGAGATATGGCATCCTCTCCCATGCCTTTGGGCATAGGATAGCAGATGTAAGGCACACCTCTGAGAACTCTGTTTTCTCCTGTGACATTTTGCTGCCATCTCCTAACATCTACTTACTTCTCTACTTAGCTTCTACTTACTGTGGCCACTTCATTTGGTGCTGTGGTTAAGAAGGCTGTGATGGACCCCCTATCCAGATTGGTTTAGCAGTTCCAACCCTAGATCCTCAGTCACTCACCTTACCCTTTTACCTTTACGATCACTCCCTGAATCTGGCAACTTGCACTCCGGGAGACTACTGTGCAGATCTATTGATCAAGGAGTTCAGGGTGGTAATGAGTGACTTATCCTCCCTATCAAAGGAAAACAATCAGACAACAGTTGTAGAAAATAAAAGTAGTGAAGTTTTATTATATCGCAAGTAACTTAAACATGAACTCCCCGAACTCTTTCCACATTCTCAGCTCCCAGAACCCTTTTCAGATTTCCTCCATACCTCTCCACCTAACTGGCCCTCACTGTATAGCTGACTGCCCTACTCTATTTCATCCTGGACCTATCTAACTCTTTTACAGCCAAACCTCTAGGTCAGAGCTTTCCAAACTTTTCATATTAGTGACACACTTTTTAGACATGCATCATTTTGTGATTCAGTTTTACTAGCAACCTGGAGGTTAAACTAACCTGTTATAAGAGATACAGACACATACATAAATTGTGATAACGAAATTACAGGAATCAACATTCTTAATTAGAAACTTATCCATTTTAGGGGTAATTCAACTGCAATTTAAGTAAGTAAGCATGAAAATAACAGCACCAGCACTCCACTCCCTCAGTGATAAAGTGAGAGAACAATCCCACATTGCTCACATGTACAGATAGGCGGCTGTACATAAGATGAGGGTGAGGGCGGCCTACCATCACCCTTGCTGGGGTCTTTCTTGGCCCAGGATGGCAGCAGTGGTGGGAAAGGCATTCCCTCCACCCGAGCATGGTCCACCACCACCCTCACCAGGGTCTTTCTCAGTCTAGGATGGTGGTGGCAACGTACCTACATACTACAGTTGACACACTAACATGTCACACACACAGTTTGGAAAGCTCTGCTCTAGGTTGTATCCTTTCCCCACTAGGCCCCCTTCACAGCATTCCATGAGTTGTGAATGGCTGCTTCAGAGTGCAGTGGGATCTCCTTCTTTGGAGGTCTTTAAGCAAAGGTTGGATGGCCTCTGTGGTATTTGTTGGAAATGCTTTGATGCGTGTTCCTGCATAGTAGGGGGTTGGACTGGATGACCTCTGTGGTCTCTTCCAACTCTATGATTCTACGATTCTATGGCTCTACCCAGGCCTGCTCAACTTCACACTTCCCACAGGCCCTGTCTTGTTTCTGCCAACTGAGATAAAGATGCCTTTTTCACGCTATGCAATTGCAACACTTTAATTCCCCTTGATCCACCATGGCTGTGTCCCATGAAATCCTGGGATTTGCAATTCAGGGAAGGGTATTTAACATTCTCTGTCAGAGAGCTCCTCTGGTACCTCCCCAAACTACAGCCCTTGGGATTCCAAAGGAAGTTGCCACAGCAGCTAAAGCAGAATCGCAGTATTGTGTAATGAGAAAGAGACCAAGGAGCTGGAATATTTTAATGAAAATATAGCTTCAGCAAATGCATCTGAAAGGCAAGGAGACATGCCCTGAAATTAATTATAGCCGACAGTCAGGTCATGATGTCAAAGCTGGATGACTTGTGAATAAGATACCTACAAGGTGTGCGTGACAGAGTACCAGATACTTAGCAGTTGATAATTTTCTAAAAAGAAAACAAAAAAAAATTCCTCCCACATGTCTCAGCTTTTCCAGGGAAAGCTGTCAACATTTTCTAATTAGTTTCTCTCTGTAGGCAGAAGAGGACAGTTCTTAACTTCATTTAGGCCTCAGTTTTCTTTTTTTCAGTGTGGATAAAACTATAGTACCAAGCCATCTGTCAACTACCACAACAGTGTTTATTTATAACATCCTTTAGACCAAAGGGTGGAACATCAACATATACAATCAGGGGAAAAGACAACAAAAGAGAACACCACAATAATACATGACATGAAATCTCCAACACCCCACCAGTCACCACCCATCTCAGCACCTTAAACACAACTCAATGCCTTAAGGTGGAGAGTCAAAGAGGAAGGTCTTCAACCATTTATGAAAACAAGTGAGATCTTCCTCCGGTCAGAGGTCCAAAGGAAGACAATTCCACAAATGCTATGATAGAGAAGCTTGAGAATAATGGGACTTAGAGTAGCATAGACTAATATCAAGAAATTAATTAACCAGGCCTCTGCAGAGTGTGCCATTGCTCTTTGAATTATTAGCCTGCTTTGTTATTAACAAAGGCACCTGGAAGTTAGGATACCAGCCATGAGAAGCAGCAGCTTTACCTGGGAGACACATAGGCATGGAGAATGGAATGTATATTGCTGATAACAAAGAGGACAGTAGCGCTACACCCCCAGACTACAGTATGCAAGCAGGCCCCACTTTGGACAAATAACACATAGGTGCTAAGTGACTGATGCATTAGTGGGGCTATTGTGTGACAGGGACAAAGCATGTGCCCTGATACCTGAAGCCCACCAGATCTCACGTAGAAGTGATGTAACTTAGTATGATAATTCATCATCTTATGGAAAAGTATAAATGGGCAGTGATGTAGACTCGAGTCGATAGACTCGGACTCAAGTCGGACTTACGTCACTTTAGAGACTCGACTTGGACTCAATTCAACCACAAATAATGCACTAACTCGACTCAACTCAAGACTTGAATATTTTTATTGACTCACTTGCTACCCTTCAGTAATATAATGCATTCATCCAGAAACCTTACGACTTTGAACAACGTTTCCATCTTTTTGCCTACTAGTCACATGACACTCTGTCTCAAGCCCAAAGTGTGGTTGCATTTCTCAAAAGGGAACAGCAAACAGGTTAGGCAAGACTTGAGACAGGGTTGAGGTCTGCTCAGCAGCCTGTCCCTGCTGCATATCGGAGGAGCCTTCTAAAGAGTTTCCTAAGAGCAAAACTTGGCCCCAGAGTATAGGGTGAATTTCTCAGAGAGAAACAGCAAATGTTTTGGGCAACAGGCTTGAGGAAGAATAATCCTTCCCTTTAAAGCTTTAGAATCTTCAGTAATAGGGAATAAGATAGGATCCTATTCCCTACTTCTGAAGCTGCAGATGGCAAAATTGCAAATGTGGAAGGCCAACTCTGCTTAAATTGTTCAAACTGAATTTATTTCACTCTATCCAATAATTCTGGAATTTTCGTTGGGGTATAAAGTTGGCTTCCAGACTTGAGACTTGACATGAGACTTGACTTGGAAGTATCTTCAAGGACTTGACACTTGACTTGAGACTTGAAGGTAAAGACTTGAGACTTGACTTGAGACTTGGAGTAAAAGACTTAGATACATCACTCTAAATGGGTATGCCTTTCTTTGTTCTGGCGCATCTGATTTGTGGAAATCTCACCACAGGTCAATCTTTCTTTTCACTTAGGCAGAATAAAAGATGATGATGATGATGATGATGATGATGATGATGATGATGATGATGATGATGATGATGATTTAATCTCAAAATCATCCTCCTGGTGTGTAACTTATTGGCTTCGTTGCACCCCCGGGAAAAATCTGCCCTTGTCTCTATCACCCAGATGAAAAAAACCAAAGTAGATCTGCTTCCCATGCCAAAAAGAGAGAAAGAAAGGAATGTGAACTGTGTTTCAGCAACAGCAAAAACAGCAAAAAACATGTTGGAATACCCAGCAATTGAAACCAAAACTTTAAAGAATTAAACACTCAAATGTGTGGTCCTGAATGAATGGTGTAGAAAAGACTTGCAGTTCTTGTTATGTGCCTTCCAGTCTACTATGATCTACGGCAACCCCATAAGGAACATGGTAACATTTCTTCAGAAGAAGTTTGTCTTTTCCTTCCTCTGAGGCTGAGAGAGTGTTTCTTGCCCAAGGTCACCCACGGAGTTTTCTGTGCAAAAATATCACAAGCAAATTTTGTGCAGAATGAATACATAGTCAAAGGACTGCAACTAATCTTCAGAACAAAAACTGCAATTTTCAAAAACATACTCAGAGCAGGAGGGAAATGGCTACAATTATTTATTTCCTTTGAGAACAAAACAAGCAAAAAAAAAATCCATATTTGGTAGGGATGTTAACATTATAACTTTTGTTGCCATAAGCAAGACCAAATAATTTTATGAATATTCTCCCTACTATGAGTTACTTACTGAAAATGGTGCAGTTGTCAAGGATTATTTGCAGTTCAGAATTTTTTTGTGTGAAAGAAAACACACTGAATTTTTGTGCAGAAAATGGCATTTTCAATTTAAAAAAAAAATTGCCCAAACAGAAAATCATGCTTTCTGCACAGAAATCTTGCTTTCTGTGCAGAATAAAATGCCTTTTTCTGCAGAGACAAAAGATAATGCATTTTTTTGTGAAGGATAAGTGTTAAATTGTGACAATTCTCAACTAGCATGGATTTTCTCCATCAGGAAACCCATTGTTGAGAATTTTGGAATTATTTGAATATTCTTTCCAAAAGAAGACCCAAATAATTATCGCCCAATCAGTCTGATGTCAATACCTGGAAAGATTCTAAAGCAGACCATTAAACAGATAGTTTGTGATTACTTAGACAGCAATGCTGTGATCACTAAAAGTCAACAGGGAATTCTCAAAAAAAAGTCATGCCAGACTAATCTTACCTCTTTTTATGATAGAGTTACTCCACCACACTCCCAGGCAACATAGTGTATATTCTTTGAAGAATCAGTTCTTCCTGATGTTTAGGTGAAATCTCATTTCTTGTAGTCTGAATCCATTGCTCTGTGTCCTAGTCTCTGGAACAGCAGAAAACAAGCTTGCTCCATTTTCAGCATGACATCCCTTCAAATATTTAAACGTGGCTATCATGTCACCTCTTTATCTTCTCCAGGCTAAGCATACCCAGCTCCCTAAGTTGTTCTTCATAGGGTTTCATGGTTTCGAAACCCTTCACCATTTTGGTCGTGTTCCTCTAGACACATTCCAGCTTGTCCATATCCTTCTTCAATTGTGGTGCCCAGTCCTCCAAATGTTGACCATAGAAAATCCTCCAAATGATCAGCAGCTGCTGGGCTCCACAGGGGTCTCTTCCCCTGTTGATTGGAAAGTAGCAACCTGACTTTCTGACCCTTTCTTACATGGTACAAATGAGAGAAAGGAGTCCTTTTTCTGCCTGTTGAGCAGAGATTGTTCATGGGAGAAAGTGACTATGTCACACAGTTGTTTCTTGATCAAGATGGGAATAGACCCCCAAACAATTCCAATGGCTGCTGCCCAAATAAGTGTGGTTTGTGTGTGGGGGGTCTGCCTGGAATTCATTATGTAGTACTGTGGTTATAATGTATAACCACAATGTTATGTAGTAGGTAACCATCATACAGGACGCCAGTGATCAGCTATAACTACCTGGGACATGCAGACTTTAAAGAAGAGCTGGGAATCAGGTGGCCCTCCAGATATTTTTGGACTGAAGCCCCTAGGCCATTTCCACACTACACTGTTATAGTGCTATTATTCCATTTTCAACATCCTGTGGAATTCTGGAGTTTGTAATTTTCTGAGGCCAAAGAGCTCTCTGGCTGAGAATTGTAAATGCCCCTCCCTAAACTGCAAACCTCAGGATTCCATAGAAGTAAATAGCACTATAACAGTGTGGTGCGGAAATGACCTCAGCATTCCTAAAAACCTGTTTTCTGCTGCTCCAGAGACTAGGACATGGAGCAATGGTTCAAACTTCAGGAAAAGAGATTCCATCTCAACATTAGGAAGAACTTCCTGGCAGTAAGAGCAGTTAGTGGAATACGCTGCTCGGAGTGTGGTGGAGTCTCTTTCTTTGAAGGTTTTTAAACAGATGCTGGATGGTCATCTGTCAGGAATGCTTTGATGGTGTGTTCCTGCATAGCAGAATGGGGTTGGACTTAATGCCCTTGTGGTCTCTACCAACTCCACAATTCTATGATTCTATGACTCTATGATTCATCATGAGCTATGCTACCAAGGGCTCCAACAACATTTAGAGGTCCACTTGATTCCCTGTTTTAAGTATGAGAGAAAAACATGAGAAATAATAGTCTTCCAAAACAACAGAGCCTTATACACAACAGGGGAAAAGAAAATTCAGCATAAAATCAACAGTTAGAATCCTGTATCGTGGTCTATGTTGCCTAACTTTACACAAACCTAGCAACATAGCAGAGGTGCTAAGGAACTCTGTTAGTGAATTGCAAAAATGTGTAACAAGGCACCTGCAAAACTGTCCAGAGATGCATCATCACTCCCTAGCCAGTGATCCCATGTACAATAGGACCAATGCACCTTTGCCAGCAATACTGCATAGTGGTGTAACACCAGCCCTTTACTAGATACAGATGTTGTGGAAGTTCCCAGTTCTAATTCTTGCAGACCTTAATCCACTGACAAAGGTCATTTCTGCACAAGAGGGGAGAAGCAGTTCACAGCGTGTCAAGAGCGGTATTTTAAACTCCAAATCAGAAACTGTGCTGTCTGCACACTCACCATATACGTCGTACTACCTCGGAGAAAAGTGGCTGCTGCATCCACACAGCAAGACCTTGGCCACTCTCATTCCCCTCCCTCACCACTGCTGATTGGTCTGTTTCTTAAAGAAAAAGAAACACGTTTTAAATGGCTGGGTTAAAAAGCAAACACCCCCAAAATCCAGGCTAAACCGCATCTATAGTCCAAAAAGGGAAGAAAATCAACATGAGTATCCAGAAGACCCACTGGCAAAATCCAAAGAGGGCAAAGGCATACAAAACAACTCCAAATTTGTCTTTCAAAGTAAGCTGTCAAATTAGTTGTCAATTAGCTGTCAAATTAAACTGTCAAAATAAGTTCTCAACTTCGCAAAGTTGAAAGTTAGGGTTGCAGCATGAAGGCTATTCCTCAGCAGGTGAGGCAATCTGAAAGAGAAACAAAAAAGAAACAAAGTTGCTTGAGAATCTTCCTCTAATCAATTAGGTGTCAAATTAAACTGTCAACCATTTCTGCTCTGTGAATCGATGTTACAAAGTATGGCAAAAATGTATGGCAAAGTTTGGCACTAACGATGGCAAAAACAAAGTAGAAACAGTTTGGGAGATTTGCATCAGAGTTTTTCCGTTTTTCCAATGGAGTGGTTTTGCATTGCATTGAATAGTGATAGGAGCTGAAAACATGCAGAACCATGAGGAAAACTACAAAGCTAAACTGGTACAATGTGCAGATGGGGGGATGAGAATTCAAGGTGACTATGGTGTATTGACCTTGTGTGGAAATAGCCAAAGACATAAGTCACCAACAGGATTCCAGCTGATCTTTACAAAGAGTTTAGGAATAATTACATAAACTTCCTTTTAAAGGCACAGATTTCAGTCTAAAAGCACTGAAAAGTTAATTATGAGAATACTAGTACAGCACCTCTTTCAAAGCAACCAGTTAATCACTCAAAAAACTGGCCCAAATAAAAATATTTTTGCTAACCAGCGGGAGAGATGAGAGAAAGAACCGAACAACTCTCCCATAGAAGAGACTTTCATATAAGGATGCAATTCTTCACCAAGTTTATCCTTGAAGGAAGCAATGAGTAATTTTTGCATTTTTCTTCCCACTGTGAGAAAAGTCTTCAAAACCCACAAACTTTTCCAAAACTATTCTCAGCTTCAGGTCATATTCTGTGCAACATTTAGCTGTGGTTATTTTCACACAGAAAATGGCATTTTCTGCACAGAAAACAGCATTTTTCTATGCAGAAATAAATATTTGTTTACCAAAATGTTATTTCCTTTGCAGTAAATGCTGTGACTTGTTCAGCAAATGTTGTGTTCCATGAAAAATCCCCAAATGTAAATGTTGCACTGAGTTGAGTTTCCCAGTACAGAATTTTCTGCAGAGGAAACAGCTTTTTCTGTGCAGGAAGTAAAAATGTCTCCATAGAAACATATTTTTTTTTGTACGGAAGTTGCTTTTTTTTCTGCTCAAATCACCCATGTGCTAATTTTGACCAGAATAAATCCTGATATGCGAAATTTCTCATCAGTGAGAGATTCTCCTCATCAGGGTTTCTCAACACTCAAAAAAAAAAGTTATTTGTGGATTTTTTTGAATATGTTCCAAATATTCTTTCCATCCCTAGATCCACAGTTTGGGAACAACCACCAAGAAGTCCCTCTCTTATGTCCTCATGACCAGAAGAATGCTTTCCCCTCAACATCATAAAACCCAGGAAGGCTCAGAAGGGGAGATGCAGCTTTTCCAGATAATCTGGATCTAAATTGGAGTTTCCCTAAAGTTTCCCTAAACTTCATTCATAAATCAATCTTTATGGAATGCATGACCCACTCCAAGAAAAACTCAAGACTTATGATTACCTACAGCAATTTAGAACTGCGGCTCACAAAAGGACATGCAAAAATTGGCATACATGACCCTAGAAGGGTTAGACCATTCATACTTTGTCCTCATGCTCTGCTTTGCATAAGAACAAGGTCATCTGCCCAAACTCAAAAGAGAAGTGAACGTTTTCTGGCTGAGCAACTGACATTTTTTACAACTGAAAACTGTTTGGGTGACATCAGGATAGTCATGGCACAACATGCAATTATCTTTTGGAAAGGAGTGTTCCTTTTGGTGCCCAGGAGATTGTGTTACCACCCCACCTAGAGATTCATAGTCAAACAAAGTGATGACATCCTTTGATTGATTGCCTCTTCCTTCCTAGGTTTCTTGCTCAATCGCCAGGAATCCATTAAGCCAAGAGTGGAAAAAGTTCAGGACATATACCACAAACGGCCCCTAAAGCATCCCATACCTGCAACCTCCCCAAAATTAAAAGTTTCAGCTTGATTTTTTTTTTCAGTTTATGACTCTGAACCACACAGAAAGCCCTCCAAATGCATGAAAACATCCTAAAATACCCTCACAAGTATCTGGGAAACCCATACAGCTTCCAGTATCTCTGTTCTCCTGTACGGTCCTTCTCAAAATGGCACCAGAGAAAAACAGAAGTGTGCAACCATGCTGTGGGGTGTGCAGCCCACAAGGAGCTCTGGAAGGGGGAATTGACTCCTGACCCCACGTGCTTTGACACCCCTAAGTTAACGATTGGGTAGAAATGAGAAGATTGGTGAAGATCTCCCAGGAAAAGTTGTGCCATGAATACAGACTAAGACAACCTAAAGCAAGTGTCTCAGTCTTTGACCCTTCAGGTATGTTAGACTTCAGTTCTCAGAATCATTTACCATTGAACATGCTGTCTTTGTCTTTGGAGGAATGAAATCCAAACCATCTGAAGGACCAAAGTTTAAGAACTAGTATTCTTAAGAATCTCATAAAGCCAGTGCCCGGAATGGCAGCTTCAAGCCCAAAATGCATTTGTGTCCTTGAAGTTGTATTTAATTAAGGAGAGGAGTGACTTCTGCTGCAAAACCATTGTTCCATTTTCCAAAACTGTTTCTAAGAGTCTTCAGCATCTTGAAGAGTGGATCAATTTATTACAGCATCAAGATAGATGGGTTAGAGACTTCTTGATCAAATCCAGGAAGGTTTAGCCTAAATTGAGAGTGGGGATGTAATTCTTCATGAATCGTCTTCTTGAAGGAAGCAATGAGCAACTTGATAAATTTTCTTCTCACCCGTCAGAAAGTTTACAAAAACTTACAAGTCCTCAGCCAGGACATACTCTATGCAAAATTCACACATGCTTGTTTTGTACAGAAAATAGGATTTTTCTGGACAGGAAATAGCATTTTCTGTATTTTCTGCACAGAAATTGCTGTTTCTATGCAAAACCATCACGTATGAATCTTGTATAGATTAGGTCCTGAACTGTGAAAATTCCCATCAGTCCAAGGTTTCTTCTCACTTGAGGAACACATTTTTTACCATTTTTGGAATGTTTTCAAATATTCATGCCATCCCTAGTGGGAGATGTGTGACTGGGCATGTCTACGGCCCTTTCTGCATGGCATTTGCCATGTGAAAGGGCACCTGGAGCATTGCAAGATTGTGAGGAGCGATCTGCACGAGGCACTCACAATTGTGCGACACTCCAGGGGCCAGCAGGCGCCAATTGTGCACCTTTCAATTTCGGCTGGAAGCCAAAAATGGTGCGCGATTGCACATTGCTCCTGGGCCCCGCACACACTTACCTGGCATGTGGAGCCTCTGGAGCCATGCTGGTCATGCTTCCTGCCCCAGCGCAGCCTGGGAAATTCCCAGGCTGCACTGTGGAAGGAAGGGGTGGGGCTATCGCTCAAGCAGGCAGCTCATGTGGAGCTGAAGTAGCAGGGATGCGAGAGCCTCTCACCGGAGGCTGCTCGCATGATCCCCGCACCCCAGCACCAGAAGAAGGTAAGGTGTGGAAAGGGCCTACGTGTGAACAAACACAGAAACACATGCATACTAGAGGTGTAGACTGGATTGGGCAAAATGATAAACAATACCAAAGAAATGCAAATAATTTAGTCCATGACAATTCAACATAACATTTAAAATGCCTGCAAGATAAGCATCATAACCACTTGCAACACCAGTAACTGATGAAAGCAAATTACTTTAGCGTAGCTGGTTAAATTGATCCATAGCAGAAAACTTTTTTTTCTATTTTGGCTCAAATGAACAGAAACTTTTTTAAAAAAATCAGTTCCATTATACATGACTACAGCAACAAGAGTTCTGTTCACTAAACTGTGGCAGAGCAAAGACATCCCAAGTGTAGAAGTGTGGTTAATAAAATTATTAGAAATGAAAGAACTTGAATCTGCCAAATCAACAGAAAGTCGATAGAGAAAGTAGAAGAAGAATGGGCACAAATATGATGAATTTCCTTACAGAGGAATGGAAAAATCTGATGATAGACTAGTTTCAGGATACTTATATTCTTAATATAATTAACTGGATAGATACATACAAAGAAGCTCAAAGTGTACTAAAAATACTTTGAATTATACTAACATTATGATGGAAAGAAGGAATTAAAGAAAGAAGCAGAAAGGATGGTAAGATCAAAATAAATCTACATCTAAAGAAGTTTATGTAAATCTACACAAATAACTCCATCAAAGGGTAAGAGGGAAGTAACTAGGGCCATCTCCACACTACACTGTTATCCTGCTATTATTCCACTTTCCACATCCTGTGGAATTCTGGGATCTGTAATTTACTTAGGCCAAAGAGCTCTCTGGCTGAGAATTCTAAAGGTCCCTTCCTGAATGGCAAACCCCAGGATTCCATAGGAGGTTGAAAGTGTCGTACAGAAATGGCCTAGAAATGGACAATTAATGTATATAGATAGAAACAGAAACAGCAGGGATTTTTAACAGAGGTTGAAGAAGAATCAAATATCTCTGATAAACTTATGACTTTGGTTATTTTTTTTTATTGGTTTCCTCTTGGACATTTTTAAAATTAAGCTTTCAGTGTAAAATTCAAAGGAAAATTAAATTCAACCTGATGGATATTGATTGTGCCCATACCATGGCAAAATGTACGATAATCAATTATGTGGATTTTATTTTCATAATAAATTAAAAATAAAAAAGTTCACTTCACTCAAATATTTCCCTCCTCAATTGGCACTGAGGTGTAGAATTCACTTCAACCACAGTCCCAACCCTAATATTGGACCTCAGCACCTTGGAATCCCATATGATCAGGAAATACCCAAAAGATCACTCATCCCCAGTTTTTTTGAGAGTTAATAAAGGGAAGTGTCTCTCTTTCAGTCTCCTTCAGCGCTGACGACCTCACTCATTTGTGTGCTTTCTGGCAATTTTAGTAAAGCAGGATTAGATCAAAGCACCGTATTTTTTTCCACAACCTGCCCAACTAGAAAGGTGAGGGGAATGTTGAGGCATGATATTCTCGCAGCTAGGTCAGCAAGTGCAAAATTCCAAGACTTTGACCTACAAGGCAGCCAAGAGCTGAACAACAGAGGTGTGGACAGGAGTGGAAGATGCAGCATCAAAAGATGATGAAACTCTGATGCATTGGTTTCCATTTCCTCTAATTACCAGCTGGCTAGGTCTTTATGTTCTTCAGAAATAAATGAATTAGTTCATAATTGTAATCGTAAATAACGCTCCGCTGTCATCTCTTGGGCATTGGTGTCATCATATAGTGTTTGAAATCATCTCCTATCCTAAAGACTAGAACTTTTGGGGAGGACAGGCAGTAAAAATCCTGTACTTTTAGGAATGATCACAATAAGATGGTCTCTGCTATGACGGAGATGAACAAGAGGATTTAAGCCCCTGTTTCTCCACCCACAAATGTGAAAACAGGGGCCTAAAGCCAATCAGTGAGAGACGGTATGGTATAGCAGTTGGAATGTTTGAGATTAGGACTTCAGAAGACCAGGGTTTGAGTCCTCACTTGGCCATGGAAACTCACTAGAAGATTTTGAGCAACTCTCTCTCAGCCTCAGAGGTAGGCAATGGCAACCCTTCTTTAAACAAATCTTGCTAAGAAAACCCTGTGAAAGGTTCACATCACGTTCACTGTACGTTGGAAATGACATGAAGGCACACAGTAAATGCATTCGCTAGCCCCACTTAGAGCTGACCTATTAAGTCAGAGTGGGCAAAGTGAGGGCATACTCAGCCCCCCAGGCTGTTTTTATGACCCCCAATTCCTCTATACTCCATCGACTGCCCCTTTCTGGGAAACATCAAAGTAAATTGCCACTCCTCCATACCATGAATGGAAACTTCTTAACAAATAGGCAAATCTCATTGATTTTATGGATCTTCTCTAGATGGGAATAGCAGTTAGGGTTATGAGGAACTTGGACTTAAATATATGGAAAGAGAAATGAGGAAATGTTCTTCTGACAGTTACTAAATGTGACTATCACATGGCAGATAATGCTTCTGTCTCATCAAGTAACCTGCAAGTGAAGTAGGTGAACCAACTTAATTCACACTTCCCAGAAAAAGGTGTAGAATGGAATGTTGTTATAATTCAGAATGCACCCTACTCAGAATTGTGGGTTGTTGCCTCTTTGTCAAAGAAGCGTGTACAAAATATTAGTTTGGTATGTTCATCCATATCCCACATTTCTGCCCATTAGTGTAAGATGGTGTATGCAGTTGTCTTCCTCACCCAGTCTTATCCTTATAACAATAGGTTTTGAGGCAGCCCAAAACAAAGAGTGACTGGCCCAAGATCACCAAGAACTGAATTCTTTTATTAATGCTGACCAGAGTAAACCAATTGAATCAATGGGATTTTGCCTATGAGTTGACTCCCATTCAACAATTGATTGAATGGATCTACCTTAGTTCCAGGCCCATATTTCTCTACCACCACCAGTTAAGATGCCAAAACTTGGCCAACCTTCCACCAACTGTAGTTGGGACTAATCAACAGGATGCCAACCCTTGTCTGTTTCATAGCTCATTTGAGGACCTACACCTGGATCTCCCAAGTGTTGGTCCAACATTGCAGCCACAACACTACACTACAAAGATGAATACACACATGTACATTTACTATGTTCTGCTTTCTGGGGAGCCTGGTTTCTATGACAGGTTTTTGGGAGCACTTTTGGTCGTTGCACTGGAGCAAGAGGTTCTCCAGTTCTGGTTGAAGTAGCAAATCCATTAGGGGCAGCTGGTGGCTTCCATGGGGTGATGGATCTACCTGGGTTTTGGTCTGAATTTAATGGAGTTACAAAATGTGCTTAATCCCATCTGAGAATCATATATCCAAGGCTGATCTAGTCTGACTGCCCTGACATGCAAGGAATACACTATTAAAACATTCCTGAGAGATGGAGATTCAACCTCTGTTTAAAGACTTCCAAAGGAGGGTCCGCCAGCCTCCAAAGCACTGGTTAGAAAGTTCTCACTATCAGGAAGTTCTTCCTAGTCTTTAGCTGGAATCTTTTTCTTGTAATTTTAATCCCTTGGTTCATGTCCCTGTCTCTGATAAAGCAGAAAATAAGCTCATTCCATCATCTTCATGATGTCCGTTCAGCTATTTTATAAGGGTTATCATATCACCTCTCAGTCTTCTCTGTTCAAACTAAACATACCTAACTCAAATCATTCTTCATAGGGCTCAGGTTTTAAAATTCTTAACTGAGTTGTCTTCCTCTGAACATATACATAAAAGATAGATGGATGGATGGATGGATGGATGGATGGATGGATGGATGGATAGATAGATAGGCTAATGAAGGTATCCTTATGGAGTTCAGTGTGAACTTGTGGTCAGCATCACACCTTCTGATTTTGTGTAACTTAACAAAGCCTGCATTTTCTCTTTTCTAAAAAAACAAAAAAACAAAAAACTGGCCCAGCTCAGCCTTCCGCATCCTGGCATCGTTCTTTTCACCCTCCTCTGAACATGTTCCAGCTTATCAAGATCCTTTTGGAAATGTGTGCCCAGAACTGGACACAGTGCAGAAGATGTCCATGTTCAAAATTAAGCCAACACCTTGAATGGCCCCTTTAAAGTTCATACTAAACTCCAGAGAGGATCCCATGTCCCAGTGATAGAGGAGCCATTAGCAATTGAACTACCTAACTATCCAGAAGCTATCTCAGTTTGCTCTGAACCACTGATATGTACTTGTTGTTATGTGCCTTCAAGTCGTTTCTGACCCATGCTGATCCTAAAATGACCTTATCATGGGGTTTCCAGGGGTTGAAAGTATAGGTTATGCACCCAAGGTCATCCAGTGTGGGTCTCCATGGCCCAGCAGAGAATTGAACTCTGGTCTCCAGGACCATAGTCCAATGCTCAAACCACTAAACCATACTGTCTCTCTCTCTTTCTCTCTTTTTTTTTCTGAGAGTATTCCGTTATCATCTTGTTGTTTCCACTAATAGGTAGAGTGTGTACATTCCATTTCCCTCGTTAAAGAAACAGATAATGGTCACACTATTGCTTTTTTGTTGAATATTTAGGTGGAGTTGTTGTTGGATATGTAAATATCTTGGCCTCAAACCAAACCTTGCTTGCCAAATAATAATAAGGCTTTGCCCTGTGACAGGTGCCACATGAACAGGTTTGGGTTGTGAAACAGTCAGAGAGGGTGTTTCCGAAAACATATTGAGACATGTGCATAACAGCCTTTTTTCTATGCAAACATCCACTTGCAGCCAGTATATAAATAGACCATCATCTCCCTAGGCTCCTCAATCTACTTTGCTACAACACACGTTGTTCAATCTTGATTCTGCCTTCTGTTGGGTAAGTCAACTTGTATTTTCCTTGCTGAGGGCTGTATTTCTCATTAATTTAAGACTGAAATCAATTTCAGTCCAGTTTGTTATCAATTTTAAGACTGATTTCATTTTCCCCCAACAAGACCACTGATTTAAGACTGTGGTCTTGGATGGAGAGGGAATCCCAGATGATCAGAAAGAGTTATCCAAGATATTTCACTTTGGGTGCACAGGGCAGAGTGGGACATAAAGCTTTAGAAGGAGGTCGATAATAAAAGGGTGAGGAGGCATGGTTATTATATTATTGTTATGCTCTATTGAAACTATCTGGCCTCAGTTCTTTTGGAGAGTCACTGTCAGAGGAGACCCACTGAATCAAGTGTTGCATCATTAGTCAATACATAGATAAATCCAGTTGATTTAATGGATCAAGTGTTGTTGGGAGTACTAAAAGGATCCAAATGTTTGTCTTATTTAAAAACCTAATGCTTGTCAACATACTTAACATTTAATCCTTACAGCACCATGTGCAAATTTGTCAGAGTCCTCTTCTTCTTGTTTTGAAATTATGTCCATAGAAGCAAAATGTTGTCCTACATAACTCACCACAAGAAGAAGGGAAAGAAAAGGTCTACTGTAATAGAGAAGATCAATCAAATAACAGAGAGAGATATTTTTTAAAATACCTAGACTGCAAATGGACAGATAGTTAGACAAATGGATAGATAGGCCTGAACTCAAATCTGAACTCAAAGTTGGCCCTCCACATTTGCTAGAGTTAGGGGAAGAGGACTCCTGCAAAAGTGGAAAAATTGCAAATATCAAAATGTGGTGGGGAGAAGGGGGCTGAGGCATGGTGGGGCAAGGAGGCACCCAAGGTTCATCAGGGAAAGAGAGAGAAAGGGGATGAGTGGGCATGGTGGCCCTACACTTCCTCTCTCTCACCCATCTCCTTCCTTGGGTGTGTGGGGGGCATTAGCAAAGCTTTAGTGAGGCTGAGAAATTGGGCTGCAATCTGTCTTTGGCTGACCAGGTAGCAGATGGTGGAGGAAGAGGAGAACCAGAGGTGGGTTTTTAAAGAGCTGCGCAGCCTGATCAGAGCTGCCGAGAGGGAAGGTTCCCCTGGAAAAGAAGCCCGGAGGTGGGGGGAGCAGGGGCTAGAGAAATTCGCAAATAATCAAATCTGTGAAAGTGAAGCCTGCAAATGTGGAGGGCTGACTATTGTCTTTAAACAGGTGAGTACTCAAAGCCGTAAGCCTGGATAGATGGATTGAACAGTTTTGGTTTTCCTTACATAGGAGTTTGTAAAAATTCACATGCTGTCCTGAACATGAAGAAATTTGTAAATTTTGTTAACAGTCTTATTTTTAAAAGGTGACCTGACACTAAATTCTCACCCTTCTATAGATGAGAGAGAGAGAGAGGAGAGAGAGAGAGATCAGTGGAGGTGTCTACTGTGGCTGTTTCTAAAATGGTTTTTAGGGGGTTTTTTTTAAAAAAGGGGGGGAAGTGCTAATTTTAAAACTGTTTTTAGAGTTATTTTTAAAGAGAAGTCTGGACTGTTTCCACTGGATTTTAGTTTTGTATTTCATGTTTTAAAAGTTTTGTTGCCTCATCACCATTGTCCTGTGATTGGGGTTTGGTATACTTCAAAGCATTTGAGGTTGAACGTTTGAGAAGCTTCAAAACACTTGAGGTTGAACTACTCTGAGCTCGCCACCCTTTTGAATTTATTTTATCAGTGGCGTTCCTTTTTTGATTGGACATTTGATTATACTCATTTTGGAACATGTGTTTATTTGATAAATGCATTTCTGATTTACCTTTACACCCCACCTGAGCCTGGAAGGTGACTCACAACTGTAACATTTGCTGTAAAAGCAAGAAGGTCACAATAAAATAAGAACACAGATGAAAATCAAATTCCAAAACACACATTGAAATAGCAGAAATTATGCATTTATTCCCTCAAAGGCCACATGAAGAGAAATAAAGCCTCTTTCGGCCTCCTTGCTAAAGGCCAAAGACATTTTAATGATACAGCTTTCAAAAAGACGAGTATCCTATAAATGGAATGCTATTTGTTCCTTTGGCACCCTCCTCCCATCAACAGTGCTTTTGACTATAATTTTGGTTAATTAATAGAAAGACATAGGAATTGTGTTACTGATAGGTTGAGAGGCCATAAATGCCATTGATAGATAGAGTTAGAGTTAGATAGATCATAGAATCATGGAGTTGGAAAAGACCCCAGGGGCCATCCAGTCCAACCACCTGCCATGCAGGAACACCCATCAAAGCATTCCCAACAGATGGCCATCCAGCCTCTGCTTAAAAACCTCCAAAGAAGGAGATGCCACCACACTCCATGGAGGCAGCAGATTCCACTGCCAGACAGCTCTGACCGTCAGGAAGTTCTTCCTAAGGTTCAAATGGAATCCCATGCCCTCTTCTTTGTCTCCTAGGTGCCTCTAAATCCTTGGAAGATGTCCTACCAAAGCCAGCAATGCAAGCAACCTTGCCAGTTCCCTTCGCAGTGCAAGAAAACTGTCCCTCCCCCTCAGCAATGCTGCCCCCCTCAGCAGCGGAGCTGCTCCCCTCAGCGGTCCTGCTCCCCTCAGCGGAGCTGCTCCCCACCCCCTCAGCAGTGCTGCCCCCCTCAGCAGCGGAGCTGCTCCCCACCCCCTCAGCAGTGCTGCCCCCCTCAGCAGCGGAGCTGCTCCCCACCCCCTCAGCAGTACTGCCCCCCTCAGCAGCGGAGCTGCTCCCCACCCCCTCAGCAGTGCTGCCCCCCTCAGCAGCGGAGCTGCTCCCCACCTCCTCAGCAGTACTGCCCCCCTCAGCAGCGGAGCTGCTCCCCACCCCCTCAGCAGTACTGCCCCCCTCAGAAGGTGTGGCCAGTCCAGCAATGCAAGGATCCCAAGGGCTGTTGAGAGACCTCTGGAAACCACCGGAAATGAAGGCCTACAATGAAGAGAAGAACCCATTGTGGAAGTAGCAGTGCACCTTGGGTGACACCCATTCTGACGTGGGCATCATTACTATTGCTTCTTGCTTTTTTTCCTGCCTTCTTTAATGCTTACTGCAATGAAGATAAAATCTAGAAAGTGAAGCATCGGAGGAACAAGGGGTCTGCTTCCAGGCTGTCTCATTTCACTGACATCAACAGATGCTCTGCTCTCTCCTTGCAACATTTTACCTTCGCCCTTGAATAAACTTTCACCACCGATTGCTCTTGATGATAGCTGAATATATCTTCAGTCTTCAGTCTTCAGCCTTCACTATCCCTTGCAATCTAGTTTACCAACATATACTTCGAAGACATACCCACTATTTCAAATTGCAATGTCTGAGCAGCTGCCAGTTTCCTGCCAATATTTTCCCCTTCTGATGTAGTGCTCCAGGATCTAACTATAGGCATGTGATCTGTTATATTAAAAATAAAGCATGTTTAATTATTATTCTGTTGTCTAAGTGTTGTCCTTATTTAGGTATTGCTAATTTTATTATTCATTTAATTTATACCCCCACTTATCTTCTTGTAGGGGACCTGTCATGGACAGGCTAAGTCCAGTCCCAGAAATTAGACTTAGAAGTTTACCAAAGCTTTATGCAGAAACAGCAAAGTAAGAGCAGCATCTTCTGGCAATTGCCAGAACTAAAGGCCTATTGAGTTTACAGTTGGCTGGCATATATTGGGTGGCATCCCAGGGAGCAGTTATGAATGCTCAATCTAGACTCATCCGTCCGTAACTGTTTGATATTCACGGTTATAATGGTGGCACCATTACCACAGTCTCAAAGTGCCCCCCACAACCTACCCTAACAGCCAGCGGACACACCAAGTGATGGAGGTCTCTTCTACTGGTGATCAGGGTGCTGCAAGATGATGTTTCCAACCCCTTCCACCAGTGATCTGCTGTGAGACAGTAAGAAGCAGGTCCCCTGTCATAGCTTCTCTTTGTACTTGCTAGATCACTAGCAGGAGCAAGCAAAAAATGTCATCCTCCCCTAATCACCAGCATAGAATCGTTGAATCATGGAGTTGGAAAAGACCACAAGGACCATCCGGTCCAACCCCATTCTGCCATGCAGGAAGAGACCATTAAAGCATTCCTGACAGATGGCCATCCAGCTTCTCTTTAAAAACCTCCAAAGAAGGAGACTCACCACACTCCCAGGCAACACTGTCGACCTTCTCTTACCATCAGTAAGTTCTTCCTTATGTTTAGATGGAATCTCTTTTCCTGAAATTTGAAACCATTGCCCTGTGTCTTGGTCTTTGGAATAGAAAAAAGGCTTACCCAATCTACCATATGGTATCCTTTCCAGTATTTAAACATGGCTATCACATCACCTCTTAACCTTCTCTTCTGCATGATAAACATACGCAGCTCCCTAAGCTGCTCCTCATAAGGCATAGCTTCCAGGACTTTCACCATCAGGCGAAGGGGAGGCGTGTGCACTCGCAAATAACCAAATTCACAAAGGTCAAACCCACAAATATGGAGGAAAGACTGTAGTTGTTATGGCAATGAAGACAATAGTAAAGACATAGGATGATATTGTGTTTAGACTGTTGGGCACAAAAGTATTTTCAAGCATTTAGTCTTTTTTCTGAGTTCCTAAGCCATTTTAACCAAGCCATTCTGTGGGGTTGACTCAATTTTGTGTCTGTCTTACTGGCTTCCTGCAAACTGCTATCTGCGAGAACTGTGTCCAGAGTCAATGCCACAGACAGGGTAGTAAGAACAATTTTGAAACTGGCTGTCCTACCCTGAGAACATCTATTTGTTTTCAGAACTGGTGGTGCTTATGCAAGAATGGTTACAGAGACCCTGTTCTCTAGATCCTGCAGATTAGGTTAAACAACTTTCACTCAAACACGCAGACATGCCACTGCAATCTGACAACAAAAGTATCTAGCTCTCAAGCCCTTTTTCACCACCCTCTCAATGCCAATGTTGCTTAAAATCTTCCAGATAGAAAGAGGATAAGGAGGAAAATTGGAGCCAAGCAAGTGTAAAAAATCTTCAAAAAAAAGCTTCCTCGTTAGAAGCTTTGTTAACAGAGCTATGCCTGTATGCTAGGGGACATTATTCCTGGAAGCATACATATTGAAGACAGCTTTGTTCAAAGAAGGTGCAATATATTTACATGGTGTCTAGAAATGCGCACATGAAACAACCACCTTTTCAAGAAAAAAAAAATAATGAATAACCAAATCACAAACTGATGTGGAAGAAAATTCTTGAAATAATGAAGAAACAGAGAGAAAATGAAATAAACAGATTGGTCTGTCCTAGTCTAGAAACATCTACCTTACATCTGGAAGTGGTAGAAAGTGAAGCAAGGAAATAACGGTGCGCCCCCTAGCGTTTTGTGAAACTACCATTAACCAAGTTGTGTTCTGAAAATTCAGATTTGTCAAAGAGGGAAACAGTGAGGATTCTGCAAAAACTACTAGCTGGGCTAGGATTAGAGAGGTTCGTGTATAAATTCCCACTCAGCTCAGTGAATGATCTTAGAACAGGAGTGGGCAAAATAGAGGACTAGATCAGGGAAAGCCGTAAAAATCCATCACTGGACCTCAGAGCACTGTACAAAAACCTCCCAACTGCTCAATATTTTATTTTATTTTTTACTCAAAAATGACTTCTGGGTGAATGTTTGACTTCCCTTGAGGGGAGAATTGCACCCTAGAAGGTGCAGGGGGTATTTTGAAAAGTAAGAAAAAAAAATGAGGGAAGGGACTCCTTTCTCTACCCCTTTTCTAGATCAACCAGAATATCTACGGCTGATGCTCAGCAGCAGTTCTTTCATCCTACACAATTATAGTGCTACGATTCAACATTAACCACATGGGTACATTAGGCCCCTCCCTAAACTGCAAACCCCAGGATTCCATAGGATGTTGCAAGTGGAATCATAGCGTTATAACAGGCTAGTGCGGAAGTGGTCTGTGACCCAAGCCAATGGATTCAGATTACTAGAGTCTCCAGGAGTTCCACATGGGACTGGGGAAAATCTTCCTAGAAGGTATGGCTGAAACATAGTAGACCCTTCCCTCGATGGAGACCTGTGACCAGCCTCCTCACTTTTCTTCTTTGATAGTTAGCATTGATTAATTTTATGCCCTTGGGTAGGCTTTATAAAGGTATCATTGCAATGTTAACCGTGGTCTCTTTCACACTACGCAATTATAGTACTCAGATACCACTTTAATAGCTATGGCTGTATGAGACAGAATCCTAGGATTTGTAGTTTGGTGAGAACATTCCAAAGGCCACACAAAACTACTAATCCCAGAATTCTATAGGATGGAGCCATGAGAGACGAAACAGCACCCAGCTGCCGTAGCTGTGTAATCTAAAAGAGAGCAGTCCAGTGATTGTAGTGAGGAGTGCCACCTTGTGGATGAACACTGCAATGTCGATGACCTGAAAGACAGGCATCTCCTCTGCATTCACCAATCACAGGTACACCCCGCTGAGATCAGTGGAAAGATCTCTACAAATTAAATGTCTGGACTGTGGTGGGTGGGACTGCTGCATCCATCTTGTAAAGGTGCATGCATAGAAATACTTTAATTTCTGCATTTATTCATTTTTCACTTACAAATATTTATACATAGCTTATGTCCAAAAAACCATCCAAACCAGTATATGTCAATATACCATAAAGCACTACACAACACAGAAAATGCAAGTGTGGGGAGACAGGATGTTGCTGTGAACCTGGTGGCTTCTTTATCCTCCCACAAAACCACATACAGTTGGCCCTCCACATTCACAGGTTCAGCATTCATGGATTTGAAGATTTGTGGGTTATTTATTTGTTTATATAATTTATTTATTTAAAAAAATAAAAACCTTTATTGATTTAAAAAAAAAACCCTCTAAATTTATTTTCTTTTAAATCTGACTGTGTTTGCCCCGGCATGGAAAAATATGTGTTATCTCTAGGAATCTCTAGGGCCCTTTTCGCACCTTACCTTTTCGCACTGCTGGGTTGCGGTTCTCGAGCAAGAAGGCTTGTGAGGAACGCTGCCGCGTCCCTGCTCCTTCAGCTCCGCAGCTCCTTCCTCATCGTGCAAGTGCCCCGCCTCTTCCTTCCACAGTGCGGCCTGGGAGTTAGAGGCTGCGCTGGGGCTGGAAGTGAGACTGGCAGGGCTCAGGAGGCTTCGCACGGCAGGTAAGTGCGCGTGAGACCCCGGAGCGATGCGCGACCGTGCAGCATTTTCGGCTTTGAGCCGAAAATGAAAAGGTGCATGCGTGGTCTGCATCAGGCCCTTGAGCATTGTGTAAATGTGAGTGCGTCATGCAGACCGCTCCTCACATTTACGCAACGCTCAAGGGGCCCTTTCACTTCAAAAACGCTGTGCAAAAAGGGCCTAGGTCCTCCATTGCGATTCTGTGGTCCACTTCCACCAGAAATGGACCACAGAGTTGGTCTGGGGGACCTCGAGATTCTTAGAGATCACACTTCTCTAGACATTGCTACCTCTCCAGTGTTCTTCTGTAGCCCACTTCTGCTACTCTACTTCGTCTGTAAATGGACCATAGAATCCACCTCTATGGCCCATTTCTGCTAGAAGTGGACCACAGAATCACACTGGAGGACCTAGAGATTCTTAATGAAGTATTCTTAGGTTAATAACAGCGTTCACAAGTTTTATTTTTTATTTGTGGTTCTTCTACTTTGAGGGGGTCTTGCAACCCTAACCTCCACAAAAGTGGAAGGCTGACTGTAATTGTTATTCCGATATAGGTAATGTTTCTTTCTTTATGTCCCTGAAAGAATGCATCCCTTTACATCACTGGAGGCCATATTGTATCTTCTTATAATAAGGGTGGGCCATTTGTGGCCTTCCAGATGTTTTCAGGTTGCAGCTCCCATTATCCCTCACCACTGCCTAGGCTAGTGAGGGCAGGTAGGAGTTTGCAGTCCAAGAGCTTCACACCCAGTTCTACTCTACAGAGTGTCTAGCCCATAGCTTACCAAGACTGAATTCTCCATTATTATGGAATAACTAGTGTATATACCCAGCATTGCCTGGGGTTTTATTTTCTCACAGGTAATACTTGTTAGAAAGATTTGAGATCCTGTGTCTCTGATTCCCCAAACTATCTTGTCCAGTACCTGTAACTTTTCCCCATATTCCCTAATCCAATCTGTATTTAGTTATTAACATATAGAAGTTGGGTTCCTGAGGGAATACGCATCCCTCCTTCTTGATGCTAGGCCTCATCTCCATAGCAACTAGCCTATTCAAGATAGTCACAGTTGACTGAGGTCCAAAAGCTCTCTGTCTGAGAATTCTAAAGGCTGCTTTCTAAACTGCAAACTCCAGGATTCCATAGAATCTTCTTAGGCAGCCAATCATACAAGGTCTTCAAGTGACACAATCATATGAGGTTTCCAACTGATACAGCCAATCAAATGAGGTCTTTACCTGATACAATCAAACAAACTTTGATTTTTATATTTTAGATTGCTACGGTGTATCCAGTGAGGGGGAGAAAATCAGAGCAAGTGAAAACAAAAATGTCAAGAAGTGTTTTGAGAACTCAAAGTGTCCTAAGATAAGGGGGCAAGAAAGATATTCTTGCCCCAAAGATTAAAGGAGGGTAAACAACTGCAGGTCTGGGAAATGTCTAAAGGTGTGGAGTACTGTTAAATTTATTATCCTCTCCAGTCACAGTGTTGCATGCCTAAAACTTGTATGTGTAGGTATAAAACCTGTGAACTCCATGTATGCTTTAGTCTCAGCAACTTTGGAAGAAGCATGCTGTGTTGCTTGCTTTGTTACAAGTAAACACTACTGTCTACCTCCAAGTGGAGTTTGTGGGTTGGGAGTTATCCAGGTAATGACAGCTGTCTATTCTGAGGGTCTTGATGTGACCTATAGAGCACATAGTCCTCACCCTTGCCTGAACCATGTTTTGCCATTGGGGGAGGGGTGAATAACTTGGGGGAGAAATATGACCATACTTCTTGTTAATGGTTTGTAAAAACAAGAGAAGGAAAGAGAAGCAAATGAGAGAAAGCAGTAATTCTTTTTTTTTTTTTAATATAAAGATGTTTGCCCATCCCCTGCCCTCTTAAAAATACACAGAGTCACGCACAAATTAGATTTGGGGGGAAGGTGGTAGGGTAAATGGAAAACCAGCACACATTTAGTCACACCTTGTCTGCTTTTTGGATTTCTGCCAGCATTTTGAGACTTCATCCACCAACAGAAATTACCTCCCTCGGACCAGGAATGCACAGGAATGGCTTCACTAATTTTCATTTCAAAGGAAGCAATGAGTAATTTTAGCAATTTTCTCTGTGCTGCAAGATAGACTTCAAAAACCACACAGTTTTTGAAGCCTATTTGCAGTTTAGGACTACTTCTGCACAACATTCACACAGCCAGTAGGGCCAATGATCAAGAATTCTGGGAGGTGAAGTCCAAAGCATCTAAAGGCACTGTTGTAAAGAGACTAGGGTGAACTTTTTTATTTGAATCGGGTTGATCTAGATTAGTGATTTCCAAATTCTGGTCCTCCAGGTGTTTTGGACTTCAATTCCCAGAAGTCCCTGCTACCTTGGCCGATGATCAGAGATTCTGGGAGCTGAAGTCCAAAACAGCTGAAATGCCAGAGTTTGGGAAATACTGATCTAGGAGAAGGTCACTCTTCCTTTGACTTGATCTGGGTCCATAAAAGGGGAGACAAAAAAGTCATGATGAGGCTGGTTGTCTATTGCCACCTTGATATCCTTCAGAAATAAGTTAAGCGCTGGGCATTGCCCTGAATTTGCCAGGTCCTGATGCCAGAGACAGCTGTGCAAAGTGCATCCATGCAAGATGCAATCCTTCTCAATCCCTAAAAAGCAAGACCTTGCCTGAAACCCTCCATTTAGGAGTTGTGTAGTGTTAACTTTTTTGCACATGGAATTATGAGTTGATTGTGTTACTTGACCACTGTGTTGATCAACAGTGTGCAGCTGATGTAGAACTGAATTTTCAATTAGATATGCAACCAAAGGAATGCTACTGCTTATTTCAATAGGGCCAGCTGGAAGTACATCAGCCAAGTGTGTGCATTTGTATGAGCAAGAGATTCACATGTGCAACTTCATTTCTGCCACCTGAACAACTAAATGCAGGCATTGGACATTGGACAAAAATGTCCAGCCACTTATACAGTCACCATATGTGGGTGTAAGAAAGACATCAACAGGTTTCTAGTCCAGCCATCAATGGTCATAAACACTATACCTGGACCAAATAGAGTTTCAGCTTGTGTCAGACCAAAAAAAAAAAAAGCACAGTCTTTTTTCATAATTCGTACCTCCCCATGGGGAAAAATAATCACAATAATCTCTTCTCATAGAAAATGCTGCCTCCCCAACTTTAAAATAAAACATGGATTCTTGAGCCCATCACATTTCATTGGCTGCTAGGGAAGGTTCATCTAAAATCTCATCCGTGCAGGTTGGAATCCTGTAAAAGAGAACACAAGACATCACTGCAAGGGACTATACACAGCAGGAATTATTGAACTAATGCTGAGCTGAAGGATCTCAGGAAGTTTCATTTCTGCAATGTGAAAAGGACCTAAGAAAGCATTTTTCCCTAGGCCCTTTTCGCACAGCATTTGCACACTTTTTCATTTTTGGCTGTGAGCCAAAAATTGTGTGCAATTGCATTGCTCCAGGGCCCCACATGCATTTGCCATGTGTGTGGAGCTTCGGAGCCACGGTGCTCGTGCTTCCTGCCTCAGCGCAGCCTGGGAAACCCCCAGGCTGCACTACGGAAGGAAGAGGCGGGGCTCTCGTGCGAGCGGGCGGCAACTGCGGAGCCGAAGGATCCGGGACACGAGATCCTCTAGCTAGAGGCTGCTCGAGCGATCCCTGCACCCCAGCTCCGCAAAAAGGTGCGTTGTGGAAAGGGCCCTAGACTGGAACATGTAGTAAAGACACTTTTGCTTTGAATGGATTCAACCAAGGGGGAGGGCACTCTTACCTTGACCTGATCTGCTTCTGTAGAAAGGGAGAAACCAAGACTGTCATCCTATTGGTGAGTTATGATAGTTTAAGTCCAATTTATTATATTTCAGCCCACTTTTTATATTTCAGCCCACTTTTTTGGTCATTCAAAAAAACAAAATCCTGCTCTCTGGAGAAATAGCAAAGAAGGATATGTTACCAGGCCATACACCCCCACACTTTGATATGATTTAGTTGGCAAAACATATTAACTGGCAGATATGTTTAACTGGCATAAAATATAAATTATATGTACTTATGGCTGAAAGTCCATGTGAAAAATGGACACTAGCTGGAAAAGAGGTCAAAGGTAACCTCAGCATGACCAGGTCATAAGTTCACTAAGAATTAGTCAGGAAAGATTGACTTAATGTCTCGAAGCTAATCTTCTCAACAAAAACAATAGTCAAGCCCTGATGCAGCAGGCAAGCACCTCTGCTGTGCACATTTCCTACTAAAACCTTCCCCAGTCACCTTACCCAACCAAGATATTGAAAATATCAGTCCATTCCAGACCCCTTTTGTTTACTCTGTTAACTCACACTACTTCAGGGAGCGAAATAGAGTGTATAAATCCTTGGATTTCAGCAGTCAGATGCGGTACTTCACTTGCTGGTGGCCATGCTATTGCTCTCATTCCTGGCTTTGTACTGCCCTTAGACACTTAGAAGAAGCCACTCCATTGCTTCTTCACTATTCTTTTGGATTGGTAATTATTGTCCCAAACCCTCAGCCTCACTATCCATTATTTTTCCTCCCTTTATCCTTTGGTTTGCTCTTGCGTGAATGTGTGACTATTTGTATCTTGTGTGCACGCATGAGTGAATTCCCCTCAATAAAAAATATTTTTAATTTATTTTTGAATCTATAGCCAGTTCTTTCCTGCAAGACCCCATAAACATTGGTGGAAAATTCTCATTAAGTTAAGTTAAGGCCTTCTCTCAGGCCTCCTAATTTTGAGCTAATTAATTCTCCATTGCTATGTGGAGGTACTAGAATCATGGGTGGACCCCTGAGTCATTTTTGCGTAACAGGTACAGCTATTTTTCCCAAGTCCTTTTATTTACTTTGCTTTGCTTTATTATCTTATTTTATGTATATCTTCTCTTCTCCCAGTAAAGGACTCATCTAATCCAACCCCCTGCTATACAGGAATACAAGCTAATGAATTCTATCTAAAGACCTTAGAAGGAGTGATTCCAGAGAAGGACAATGTTGACTCATGATTCATTGGAAATGACAATCATCCTGGATAAAGCAAAAGGCAGTAGGAAAAGTGGAAGACTCCATTACAGAGGGATTAATTTGGTTAGGGAAGAACTGGCTACCCAGAGTTTGCAAGAACAAAACTAGCGATGAAGAGAGTTCATTGAAGTCTTCCATTCACAGGTCCTTTCCACACCTTAACTTCTTCCAGCGCTGTCCAATGTCCAGTCCAATGTCCAATGCCTGCGGGGATCATGTCAGCAGCCTCTGGCGAGAGGCTCTCGCATTCGGGGTCCTTCGGCTCCACACGAGCTGCCTGCTCATGTGACAGCCCTGCCTCTTCCTTCTGCAGTGCAGCCTGGGACCTTCCCAGGCTGTGCTGGGGCAGGAAGCGTGACTGGCACAGCTCCAGAGGCTCCGCACGCCAGGTAAGTGTGCGTGGGGCCTGGGAGCAATGTGCGATCACGCACCATTTTCGGCTTCTAGCCGAAAATGAAAAGGTGCACGATCGGCACCTGCCAGCCCCTGGAGCATATCGCGATTGTGAGTGCATCGTGCAGATCGCTCCTCACAATCGCTTGACGCTCCAGGTGCCTTTTTGCATGGAAAATGCCATGCAGAAAGGTCCCTGGTCTTTCCTTAAGTCAAAACTGACTTGATGACACTAAACAACAAGAACAAACAAGAATGCCTTGTCTACTGCTGAATTTCATATACTCAGTCTTGATGATGATGGGTGATGATGATTATGATGATGATGATATGATGATGGTGATGATGATCCCACCTTTTTCCCAGTTTGGGACTCAAAGTGGTTTGTTGCTGTTTGTCTTCAAGTTGTTTCCAACTTATGTCACCCTAAGGCAAACCTATCGTGAGGTTTTCTTGGAAGGAATTGTTCAGAGGTAGTTTGCCTTTGCCTTCCTCTGAGGCTGAGAGTGTGTAACCTCCCAACACTACCCAGTGGGTTTCCGTGGCTGAGCAGGGTTTTGAACCCTGGTCTCCAGAGTAGTAGCCCAACGCTCAAACTACTACACCATGCTGGCTCTCTAATAAGCAGATATGCATCCAAGTATATTCTTCCAGATGAACATGCTGCAAGGACATCATCTTCAGAAAGATCCTAAGAACTCTCTATGGGCATATGTAGTGCTCTCCAGCTCTGAGATGCATAGAGACCAGAACCCATGGCAGAACCTCAAGGGGTATCTCCAAATGTCCATCTCAATGCACCCAATGCCTGGGGTAGCACTAGAATGGTCATTTCCCAGATCTGTAGTGCCTTGGAACCCCTTCAGTTGGGGTGCTGGCTGGCTAAATAGTATGTCATGATGAGATGTAGCCAAGACAATGGAGCTCCATCTTCATAGTTCCATCTCACCACAAAAGATCTAAGCCTATTTTTAATTCCAGCTAGAATAGATTCACTGAAGCAATGGTGACTTAGTTACCATAGGTCCACTGTATCTCCCTATATAAGCCTATGTGAGTTTAAAGACCTTCAGGGTTCTTATTTAAACAGGCTTTCAGCTTGTAAATGATTGGGGCAGTGCAGTCAGTGTGCTGGTCTTAATATATAACAGGTTTTAATGTGTTTTTAACTGTTTTAAATCCATCTTTTTAGGTGGGTTGTTTTTTAATGCTCTTTTTAAGAAAAAATTGCTTTAGTTATTTTGTTTTAACATACAGTGTAAGTTACTTTGTGTCCTAAATGGGAGAAAAGCTGGATATAAATTAAATAAACAAATAATCGGGATTAACAAAAGGATCCAAGCTGTAATGTTCACCACTAAATACAAATAAAGGAATTGTTGACAAAGAAACCCAGATCCTTTTGTTTGCTTTACTTTGCTTTATTATATTACTAATACTTTATTATATTAATATGTGGCATTGCCGGGGATTTTATTTTCTCATAGGTAACACTTGTTAGAAATACCTTAAGGTAGCTTTACAATTTTTGGAAAGACTTCATAAGAAAGGATGGAAAGTATTACTTATTACTTTTTTCTTTATATATATATATTACTACTAACTAAATAGGGCATTTTTTTTTTATAGTGGTATTACTCCACTTTCAATATCCTATGGAATCCTAGGCTTTGCAGTTTAGGGAGGGGCCTTTAGAATTCTCAGCCAAAGAGCTCTTTGGCCTCAGGAAACTACAAACCTCAGAATTTCCCCAAGGATGTTGAAAGTGGAATAATAGCGCTATAACAATGGCCCTTTTCACATGGCGTTTCTTAAGCGAAAGGGCCCCTTGAGCGTCGCGTAAACGTGCAGAGCAGTCTGCATGACGCACTCACATTTACACGACGCTTAAGAGTGTGATGTGAACCGCTAGCAGATTTTCTTATTTTTGGCTTCAAGCTGAAAATGCTGCGTGGTTGCGCAACACTCAGGGGCGTGGAGTGCACTTACCTGCCATGCGCAGCCTCCTGAGCTGCACCGGTCGCGCTTCCTCCCTCAGCGCTAGCCTTCAACTCCCAGGCTGCGCTGCGGTAGGAAGCAAGCAGCTGTGGCGCCGAAGCAGCAGGGATGCGACAGCCTCTTGCAAGAGGCTGCTCGCGCGATCCCTGTGCTCCAGCACCAAGAACAGGTAAGTTGCGGAAAGGGCAAACGTAATGCAGAAACGGCCCTAGTCCAGACACTCAGACCACTACACCACAGTGGCTCTCCCAAGGTTGCTTACAACAACCTAGCTTAAGAGACCTAGCTTACCAGAGTTAAAAATATCACACTAAATTATCCATAGAATGAAAAACAGTTTAAAAACACAACTATTAAAATGACAAAAAAAACAAAAACAAAACAGAGATATACACTGCAGCACGATTCTTCAAGGCCCTGTCCTCTTGAGTAATCAGTTTTCAAAGGCCTCCCAAGATGATTATGTAAGTAGCTGGTCCGAGTTTCTTGCAAAAAAAAAAAAAGCTTCAATTGGTCTCTCTTCTTCAATTCTGTCCAATCTGGATTTGACTGTTTCTCTTAAATCTCTTAAACAAAGACAGTGGGACATAGCTTTTTGTGATCTGTGCTCTTGCTCATATGTATCTTGCTCTCCTAGGGCAATGAACGTTCATTCCATGGGGCCTTTTCAACTAGCTGACTATATAAAGAACCTGTTGGTGGCAAAGTACTGCAGATTTTTCTTTCAGGCCAGATATAACGTTTTTTCTGCTGAATTATTTTGAGACAGATTTGCTGGTGTTCCATATTTAGAAAGACGGTCCCTTTGCAATAACACGGAAGTTGAGTCGATGAAGCATGTTCTTTTGTCCTGTAGCGACTATAATCAGGCTTATCAGTATATAATTACTCCATTATTGAGTAAATTTCCTGGAAGTTCAGATCAATTTTATATCAAGTTCTTGTTGGAAGACAAGTCCCCAAAGGTGACCCTGTCCATTGCTAAATTTCTCATAGAGGAGGCCAGGATTAGAGCTCACTGTGTATCAGATAAATGTTGTTTGTAACTGTTTTGCTGTTTTGATTTTTCCTCCTGGATGTTTTGCCCCCTTTTGGTCTTATGCTTGATGTTTTTTGTTTTCTTCTCTGTCAGATCTGTGGATTGCAATAAACTGATGGATGGATGGATGCTTTCAAGGGCCTGAAAGTCTTCACCTGCCTATAGACAGCCAGCCAGTCTAAACTCCGTGGGAAGGGAGTTCCAGAACTTGGGAGCATGCACTGGGAAGGCCCTCTCTCGCGTGCCCCTGTGAGGGTGGTGGAACAGAGAGCAAGGCCTCCTTAGAAGGTCTTGAAACATGGGCAGACTCATATGGGAGAATATGATCCTTCAGATAACCTGGGCCTGAGCCCTAACTGGACATTAAATGTCATACCCAACATTTTAAATTGTGCCTGGAAACAGACTAGCAACCAGTAGAATTGTTGCAACAAGGGAATTGTGTGCTTCCTGGCAGGGCTGCATTAAGGCTTTTGTAGGCCCTAGGCACTCTTGTATTCAACTGCCCACCTCACCTTGATGTACCAGTAGGGACATTTTTGTAGGCCCTAAAATTAGCTAGCTCTCAGTAACAATCTGGCTGCAGCCGTTTGGACCAGCAGAAGTTTCTGGACATTCCTCAAAAGCAGCCTCATGTTTAAGCACCTTACAGTAATGCAAACTAAGCCATGTGTCTGTATTACCTTCATTCTTGTTCATGCCACACTGGATGGACTTCAGTAAGCACAAGGTATGCCCTCTTTGTCATTCATCAGCTCAGTAGCAGAGTCAAGGGTGTTCTTCATATGTTTGTACTTATTGCTGCTCGATCTCTGGACCTAACACCATTGTGGGATGAAGAAAGAGAAGGAAAAAGATAAGGGAAAGGAAAGTCACAGATTATATCTATATATCTCTATCTATGGAAACACAGAATGTTCAGAGGTCATTTCAGGGGAAGCGAGGATGAGTGTGAAAGTGATCTTTCATCTCCCAAGATGAAACCCACATTCATAAGAACAGTAAACTATGGGTTGGGTCCAGATTGAAGCATACATAATTGGGTTAGAGAAAATGGACTTCCCTGTGCCTTCCTATCATGTCCCAGGCAATGACAACCAGTGGCATCCATTGTAAGCAGGGCAGGAAATCTGCTCTGGGTTTTAGCCCAAACTCAGGTTGCTTGAGATATGTGAGATATGCTCATGAGGGTTGCTGGGTGCCAGCAGGACATGTTGCAAATGTTCAAGTCCGAGTACTTTGGTATTTTGAAGCTACCTTCTAGTGGAAGAAAAATGTTGCACAAGGAGATATTGAGTACCTCCTGTCACAACTCTCATCCCCATAGAGTTTTCTGGGGCTGAGTGTGTCTGACTCACCCCAGGCCACCCAGTGGATTTCCCATGACCAAGCAGAGGATCAAATTCTGGTCTCCAAGGTCATAGTCAAATGCTCAAACCACTACACCATGCTGACTGTCAACAACAACAACAATTTATGTCTTACCCACCTCTCCATGTAGATCAAGGCAGGGAACAACAGATCTCCACTGAGCAGGGGAATGACTTCAATCGCCCATGAGGCCCCTTCCAATATTATGATTCTCTGAATGTATGATTCTACATCAGGCCCCCAAGACTGTATTTGAAACCCCTGGGGTCCTCCATATTGCTCTTTTCTGAGTCAAAAGACGGGGAAGTGCCTTACTCCCTTGTTTTTACAGCTCCAGTGATGGCCAGTGTTCAGAGTGCTGACAAGGACTCTGCAGCCCTATACAGCATGAGACCAGGCTATTTGAAGGATCGTATCTCCCTGTATGAGCTTGTCCAAGCTGTTACATCTTTGAGAGAAGCTCTTGTCAGTACTGTTTCAGGTTCATTTGCTAAGAACAGGGTAGAGGGCCTTCTTGGTGGCTGCTCTCAGGCTTTGGAATTCCTTCCTTAAGACCGTTAGAATGGCTCCTTTCTTGCTTTCCTTTTACCACCAAGTGAAAACTCTCCTATTCTGTCAGATGGGCTTTGAATGGCGTGCTGTTTTGTTGATTCTTTAATTCTTTAGAGAGTTAAAACCGCTCCAAATTCATTAAATGATAATAATCTTTTAATGAATTTGATTGCTGATTTGTTTATATACACGCACATACACACACAGATCCTAAATGCCCTTAAGGCACCAGATCCTGTGATCTGGAAAGCTAAGCAAGATCAGCCCTGGTTAGTACTTGGATAGGAGACTGACAATGAATACTGGATGCTATAGACTGTATGTCAGAGGAAGGGGCTGGCAAAACCGCCCCTGAGTATTTCTTGCCCAAGAAAATCCTAGGAAATTCATGGGGTCACCATAAGTCAACAGGCAACTTAAAGGCACATAGACACTCATGTCACTTTACATTGATCATGTAACTTTCCATCCAACTAACATTCCTGACCTTATATTATTTTCCTAAGCTATGTGTCAAAACTGACCTTCCACAGATTAAGCTGACAGGTGACTTGAAGACACACACCACACACATACACAAAGACACAAAGGAGAAACTTGAGAGAAATGCCGGTTTGCTTTTCAATTGTGTGTGTGTGTGTGTGTGTGTGTGTGTGTGGGTGTGCGCAAATGATGTTTCCATATTGTTTCTAACCTGTACAATTTTTAAAAATTTGTAAGCCAGCTACAAATTTAATCTGTACTGTTGCTAATAATTTGCAAGCCACCTAGAGTCCATTATTGGGAAAATGGTGGGATATAAATGAAATCATCATCATCATCATCATCATCTAGTAATAATAATGATGATGATATAATAATATCAATGTGATCATGATAATGATAATATAGTAATGATGACAAAATAATAGTACTGATATCTAGAACCTCAAGGAGCATCCATCCACCTTCTTAATGGTTGCAGAGACCCCCTGCATGTCTATCATCTCCATCACCCCAAAACCACCAAAGTAAGTAGTTACAGGTAATTGTATTACTCCAGTCTCATACTTTTGAAACTCTTGGCTCTGAACACTGAGAAATCCTCCTTGCTACAAAATAATGAAGGGCAGCTGCTGGTTTGTTTATGAGTTAGGCAGTGAATCCCTTCAGAGCTGAATCTATTTTGGGGGCAAGGTTTGACACCTTGCACAGAAGTCTGTAATATTCAGACTAAAACTCAGAGAGGATTTTCTGCCCCAGTGATGTGGGGGCCATCAGCTACCACTGCATTGTGGTTCCACATTTCCATATTTGGGGAGGGGGCAACCCACTTGTCTTAGGGGTGCTTCCCCCACTCTCCCTTTCTCCAGTAGTATTTATGTATACCATCATGATTAGTCTATGTTCCTGCATCCCATTATCCCCAAGAAAGGTTACCATGACCGGTGACAGCTCCTGTTGGATCAGCTTCTTAAATTCGCTCCTCTTGAACTTCTCTGTTTCCTTCTCCTTCTTGTGGCTGGACTTATAGTTGCCTTCCATCATGTCTGTGAAGGCCTTGATCAGCTTGGACATCTTTGGGTGCTCTGATGTTCTCCTGTGAAGAACCAAGGAAGACTAGTCATAGAAGAGCCCATAGAAGGACCCCAGTACAGAGGAGATTGGAGAGGTCAGTACTTCTAGGTTTGAGTTCTTCTCACCTTTCTGCCACCCTGCTCCAGCAACTGTCTCATCAAGTGTTCCATCCCATCTCTGTAGCTGGAAAAATAGGGAGGTGGGAAGCTGAGACGCAAATTTAATGGTGACTCACTCCACAAGTAGGACACCTATTCTCCCACACACATTGTACAGGCAGGCTGCCAACACAATCAACACGGAGAAGTTGTAGGGCAGGTTCTCAACCTCTGTTGTCAATCACAGTAGTGCTGTAGGTAAGAGATGAAGCCAGCTTCCCTCAGCCTGGAGCCCTCCCAGACATGCGGACTGCAACATCATATCCAGCCTTTCTGATTCCAAATTTATAGTCCAAAATATCTAGAGGGCTGTAGTTTCTGGGAAGCTAGACGAAGACCTAACCCAAAAAGCTGTCAGTTCAGACTGCACCTTTGCACTCAGAAACTCAGATTAGAGCAACCTCTTTTCTCTCTCTCTCTGCCTCAACTATTTATTCTGCAAAATGGGTATAATGAGGCTGACCTACTTTACAGGACCAGCTGGCTTCAGTACTGTATCCTTCTGATGTCACTAGCTCATTATTTTAATTGTGGAATTTTGTAATGGGTTTTGGATGAGATTGAAGTGTTCTAGTTGATTGTTGTTTCAGATTTACTGTTGTGGTTGTATTTTTGCACATTGTTTTTGGAAGCAAGTATGAATCCTTCTAAAGGAAAGGGGATGGTCAGTTAGCAAAACAACATTAAAGACAACAGCAACTTGGCAGTGTAAATTTTCTCTGTTCCAATCAGGGCTATTAATTTGCATGAAAGGAGGAATGATTGGGGAGGATAGCCTCAGCAGGCCTTTTGTAGAAGAAGGAAAATTTTGTTATGTTACTTTTACTAAATTTTGCCATTTTAGGCACAATTAGACAAGTTAATCTAATTTTGTGTTGCATGCTCTGTTTTATTACAACACACTAAATTGCAAGTGCCTAGATACCCCCAAAGGCATCAGATCCTTTCTGATCTGCCAATGAATACCAGGTGCTGCAGACTTTCGGAGGAAGGAACTGGCAAAAACACCTCTGAGTGTTCCTTGCCTAAGAACACCCTGTGAAATTAATGGGGTCACCTTAAGGGAACCTGAAAGCACACCCACACCCACACAGAGAGAACTATATACAATAAAGTTACAGCTATGAATATGTTATGAATAGAGAGAGCTGGTGATGTGTCGTGGTTTGAACATTGGACTATGGTTCTGGGAGAGCAAGCTTTGAATCCTCACTAGAAGGAGGAGGAGGTTGATAATGCATGTGAGTTGACATCCTGTTAGTCAGTTAGCATGTTGTAAATCAGACTTACAAGTATATAGCATTGCCACAATGCAAAATGCCCCCTAAGCCCACCATAAAATCTAGCCCACTGGCACTAAGGGATAGAGTTCTGTGGCTCCAGTGAACAAGGCTCTGAAGAATGACAAGTCCATCCCCCTCCTGCAAGCAAACTACCATACGAGGAGCAGAAGCAAGTGTCCTTTCTCAACTCCTTGTCACACTGTCACTCACTTGCAGGAGGGAGCTAGTCACTTCCTCCTGCAGCACCCTGCTCTCCAGAACCCCAGAAATCTGTTGCCCAAGATGGCTGATTGCCTTTTCAGGTGGGTTTCAGGAGTCAAGATCAGAAGATAAATGGGCCTCTGAGGCAAGATCTTGGGCTGTGATTCTTTTCCCCCTGTACAAAACATACTGGCCTAAATTCAATTATTAGCCTTTAGAACAAAGTCACAGAGGGCCTTTCTGCTCTAACACTGTTGTAGTGCTATTATTCCGCTTTCAACATCCTGTGGAATTCTGGGGTTTGTAGTTTACTGAAGCCAAAGAACTCTCTGGATGAGAATTAGAAATGCCGCTTCCGAAACTGCAAACCCAAGGATCCCATAGGATGTTGAAAGTGGAATAATAGCACTATAACAGTGTAATGAGGAAAGGCCCTGATTCTATTAGGATTAATTTATGGCCCTTTCCGCACCTTACCTTGTTCCAGTGCTGGGGTGCTGGGATCGTGCGAGCAGCCTCTGCCAAAAGGCTCTCCCTTCCCTGCTGCTTCAGCTCTGCACGAACCGCCTGCTCACACAAGAGCCCTGCCTCTTCCTTCCACTGTACAGCCTGGGACCTTCCCAGGCTGCACTGGGGCAGGAAGCACGACCAGCCCGGCTCCAGAGGCTCCACACAGCAGGTAAGTGTGTGCAGGGTCCGGGAGCAATGTGCGATCACGCACCATTTTTGGCTTCAAGCCAAAAATGAAAAGGTGCGCGATCGGCCCTTGCCAGCCTCTGGAGCATCATGCAATTGTGAGTGTGTCGTGCAGATCACTCCTTGCAATCGCGCGACACTCCAGGCCCTCTTTTGCATGGCAAATGCTGTGCGGAAAGGGCCTATGTGTTGACTCATCATTTAACAACAGGTCAAATAAGCCTACTCTAGTAGAAACAATGGGATCCAGCCACTATTTCCTAGGGACGAAAAGTCTTCTATGGGGCAAGAAGGGAAGAAAAATCAATTGTATTTTTGCTTGGAGTGTTTAGGAAGTGTAAATAATCTGGTTTCTGTATTATTCTTAGCAGGGGTTTCTTGTGGATTGGGAAGCCCATGATTCTTCCAGGAAATAAACAGTGGCAAATATAAGGATGTAACTGTGGCGGAGGTGAAATTGAAGACATCCCCCCCCTCAAATCAGAATTCTGCCGCACTAATGAAATTTTTTGGTGGTCCCATTTTTCAAGCCTTCCAGAGAGTTTCTTGCTGCTGTGTGCCTTCAAGTCATTTCTGACTTAAGGTGAACTGATCAGGGGGATTTCTTGGCAAGATACGTTCAAAGAGGGTTTCCCTTTGACTTCCTTTGAGGTTGAGGGAGTGGAACTTGCCTAGGGTCACCCACTGAGTTCTTGTGGCCAAGCAGATATTCAAACCCTGGTCTCCAGAGTCCTAATCCAACTTTCAGACCACTAGATCATACTGGAAATCTTCCACTTTTTTTCACACACCTCAATTTGCTGTGTTCACATCCCTGCATCACTTTGCCCATCCTTTCTAATTAGATGCCCAAATTCTGTTTCTGAATGCTCAACTGAAGTTTTAAATTACTTCAATGCTAGCAATTTTGGAAACAGAAGAAAATTTCACGGGAATTCTTGTCGGGAAGGGCAATACCTTTATTTTGCTCTTGCAATAGCTATACCCCTGGTGAATATTACTTCCACATCTGTTTGGTTTACATATCAGTTGACTGTGTTTTCACCGGCTGCTAACTCTTTCACTACTCGATCACTTGGAAATGCATTGTTAGTTTGGAAATGTTTAGATTGTAAGGTCGTGACAAGAACATTTCTATTAGGAGTTTAACAGAACTGTGTCAGTAAAAAGAGAATCATACAATAGCATTCTTCAAACTCCTGAAAAATAAAAGAGGGGGGGAAATTCTCCCTGATGTCCCAGAGAACAGGATGAGGTCTACTGGACCCAAAGGAAGATTTGAGTTGTATGTTGGGAGAAACTTCTTGCTGCTGAAGCCTCAGTAGTGGGCCATATTGATCAAAGTTCCAACATTTGAGGGACTGGTAGATTTCTGTATTATGGTAGATGGTAGATTCTCTGTCAGTGAAGTAGTGAATCCCTTCTGTGTTTTAGTCTGAAATTTAATGGAACCATCCAAGGTACTGAACCCTACCTCCCCCATGGGTAGTTTTCTTTCAATTGTTCCTTTGAACTTCAGATCAAAATCCAAAGTGATTTCTTTTTGCTGAGAGAGCCAGTGTAGTGATTTGAATGTTGGACTATGACCCTGCAGACCAGGGCTTGGTTCTCCACTCAGCCGTGGAAATCCACTGGGTAACTTTGGGCAGGTCACACACTCTCAGCCCCAGAAAAATCTATGATAGGTTCTCTTAAGATCACCATAAGTCAGAAATGACTTGAAGGCACACAACAACAACAAATAATTACAGATAAAGAAATGGATAGTAAATATGAATTACTCCTTATGAGCAGCAAGAACATTGTTTGCTCAAATCTGGAAACAGACTGAAACACAGGCGATGGAAGAATGGATTGTTAAAGTTGCTGAGTTGGTCCAAATTACCAAACTAATGTGGGTTTTAATGGAGATTTCTTGAAAGACCGGAAAACATTGACGGAATTTTTCAAGCAATAAGAAATCTACCGAAGCAATCCTCTGTGTCTATGCTACTAATAATTATAGTAGGATTATTTAATTGGATCTGTAATGGTAGAATGTTTTTTTTTCCTTTTTAAATTATTTTTTCCTTCTTTACAATTTAGCTTGGGGGCATCAGAGCCCTTTTGTGTTTTAGTAAGTTGGTGTTTAGTGTTTTTGTTTAGTGTATCAGTATTGTCTTTCAATTTTAGTTTAATTTTAGTTTTTTTTTCTCTTTTCCCCCTTCTTCTTCTTCCTCTGATGTGTGTTACTTTGTGAAATAGATTGTTGGTGTTAAAATTGATAAATAAGTAATTTTAAAAGAGAAAAAGTGCTTTCTCCAACCCATGGATGTAGGGGACACCAGCTAACACTTCCTAAAGAGATGGTGTTGGTCGTCTCTCTTTCACTGGTGGTCTTCAAGCAGAGATGGGCCAAGCACCTCTTGGAGGTGTTGGGTACTCTGCTTCCAAGCACGGAACTCAGGGATCTTCAAAGACCATTCCAGCTCTGTCTTACAATAATTATTGTAATCATGGATACAAGACAGAAGGCCTTCTCCATGGTAGCACCGTGAAGGGGGAAAGTCAGGAAGCAACCATAAGGCCTAAATCAGCTGGAACCATGTTGAAGAAAACATTTGGCTTAAACAGAGTGGTTTCAAGTGATGTTAAACATGGACAAGGCATTCTGAGCCATGTTGCAAAACATCTGCACATGTTCTGCTGATAAGATAACCTTCAGAACACTAAAGTACAAGTGAAAGATGTGTAGTTTGGAAATTGCACTTGCTCCTTAGTGGTGAATTTCTTTGGATGTTTAAACCCCTCTGTTGCTCAGTTGCTGCCACTGCATGTTTAGGTTTTTTATAAAAATTCTATATAAAGTTGCTTTAATTGTTTGTTTGGAGTGGAGCCCTGGGCTACCAAGCCAGACTTCACAAAGCACTGTGTTGTTAAATAATCTACTGAGTACAATCTGCTATCAGACTCCACTTATGAAACTTGTTGTATGCCTTCAAGTCATTTCTGATTTATTGTGACCCTAAGGTGAACGAATCACGGATTTTCTGGGGCTGAGAATGTGTGACACACCCAAAGTCACTCAGTGAGGTATGAACCTTGTGGTTGTTGTGTACCTTCAAGTCATTTCTGACTTACAGTGGACCCTAAAGCAAACTTATCATGGGGTTTTCTGGGGCTTAGAGTGTGTGATGCGCCCAAGGTCATCACATGGATTTCTATGGCCGACTGGGGAATCAAACCCTGCTCCCCAGGGTCGTAGTCCAACACTCAAACTGCTACACCCTATTGGCTCTCTACACCTTGCTCGCTTAACCTTACAGGTTTAGAAAGAATCCCCTCCAACACCCATCTATGGAATGTCTTCCCCAGAGAGGCTCACCTGGCACCTTCTCAGCACCAGGTGATGGGCTCTCAACATTTTGAGATCTACAGTCCTGTCTCCACATTCACAGATTTGATATTCACAAATTTGATTATTTGCAAGTGTGCATGCTCCTCCTCCACAATTCTCCTCCGCCCATTCCTATGCATTTTGCCCGGTGGCAAGTTCTCCGAGGCAAAATAGAAGCAAATGTGACGGGAAGGCTCCTGTGAGCTTTTCTTTCCTCCCATAGAGTTTTCCCCTTCCCCTTCCCATCCATTTTCTTTGTCTGGGGTTAAAGGGCGGAACTCCGGAGGAGGAAAGGAAGGCTCTTGAGAAGGCGCTCCCCACCCCCATTCCCTTCTGTTTTCCATGGGAAGGGGAAGGGGGGAGCCCCAGCAGGGAATAGAACAGCGAGCTTATAGGGGAAGCACGTAAGCTGTAGCTCCGTTTTTTCCACTTTCCACTTTCACGAGGGTTCTATGCCCCAAACTCTTGTGAATGTGGAGGAAGGATTGTACTTTTCACGCCTCTTCATCTTTTTTACTTTTCCTCAGATTATTTGTTTTCATTTGGGTCGATGTGCTAAAATATTTCATATGCTTCTCCCAGTTTTATCCTGGTTTTATATTGTGCCCCTTTGACTGATGAATCTACTGTATTGTTGTTGCAGTTGACATTTTTAGCAGATTGCACACAGCTTAACTTGACCATGAAGAAATTAAGTCAAAGAACAGAATAGCTATCACAACATAACACCGTGTTCATATTATGTTCCCAACAGAAGCTGTCTGGCCTTGGGGCCGTAAGCACAGTGAAGCTTGGGTCCCAGGTTCGGTATTTTATATGGAAAACCATAGGGTTCTCTTATGTGTTTTAGCATCTGGCTGCAGGGTGGAGTAACTTTTTGAACCAGACAACCACATCCAGTTTCAGAAGACTGTTTTTTAGTTATCAAGGCCCAGTTCAAATGTAATGGTGGAATTGTGCTTTACCTGTCATACAGACTAAAATCATTCAGGCTCAGCCCTGGGTTTCACCACTAAAAAGAGACTCAATTGGTAGCAATATAACATAGCTGTTTTTTCTGTGACAGTATACCGATTACTGGGGTCCTGGCCAAGAAGATGAGACTAATTTTTCTCTAATTGGGTTTAAATGAGTTGTAAGAGGATTCTTCCTCTACGACACTTTCCATGGTAGGTCAAACAACAGTTGGCTATGCTGTTTCAACTCGACCCTTGATTTTTTTGTAGCTATTTGATCCTCTGTGTGTGTACAACTGTTGACTCGCGGTGGCCCCCTTAATTTCATAGGGTTTTCTTAGAAAAGGAATACAGTCAGTTCTCTACATTTGTAGGTTTCAGTTTTGCAGATTTGATTATTCATGGGCTATTTGCTGTCACTTCTGCGATGCCATTTTTAATAGGGACTGTAAGCCTCATGAGACTGAGAAACTGCAAACAAGGCTTTTAAGTCCCTCTTAAAAATGGTGCGGGGCAGTGTTGGAGGTGCCAGTAAGCCCCACTAGCCACCCACTTCTGTCTTGTGAAGGAATCCTGAGGCCTCAAAGGAATCCATAGTGGGTTGAATATGGTGATTGTACTTTTTTTTGTATTAAATATGATTTGGGAGGGCCTAGAGTTATTCACGTTTTTGTTTTTGTTTTTTTACTTTCAAGGAGGTCCTGTTCCCCTAACCCTAGCAAATGTGGAGGGATAATTGGACTTAGAAATGATTCTGCCAGTTCCTACCTCTGAAATATAGCCTATAGCACCTGAGATTCATCGGCAGTCTCCTATCCAAGTACTAACCAGGGCTGACTCTGCTTAGCTTCCAAGATCATATGGGGTCCGGTGCCTTTGGGTTCCTCTTGTTGTTGTTGTTGCATGCCTTCAAGCCATTTCCAACAGATGGAGACTCTACGGTGAACCTATCATGGGGTTTTCTGAGCCTAAGGTTGGTTATATGCCCAAGGTCACACAATGGGTTTCCGTGGCCAAGTGAGGAATCAAACCCTGGTCTTCAGAGTCATAGTCCAATGCTCAAACCACCACACCCTCTGGATAAGTGGATATCCCTTGTTCCTGAAGAGGAATTGGAAAACTTGTTGGTGATGGAACATGAGTCTTGATGATCGTGAAAGAGTTGCACACTTGGAACGTCTACTTAGGGAGTGACAGAAAATAGAAGTGACTTTGTTGAGGGAGATGCAAGCTTGGCATTTCTACATTCCTCTATGAATTGTTGTGAGTGGGGACAGAGGTGATTGGAGACAAAAATACCATCAGTATTTTGATCGGAGTTCAAATCCCCACTCAGTCATGGTAGCTTACTGGGTGACCTTGGCCAAGTCACATTCTCTCAGCCTCAGAGGATGGTAAGGGCAACCCCCCCACACAGATTCTTCCAAGAATATCCCATTATAGGTTCACCTCGTTGTCATCGTTGTGTGCCTTCAAGTTGTTTCTGACGTATGGTGACCCTAAGGCAAACCCATCACAAGGTTATCTGGGGCTGAGAGTGTGTGACTCACCGAAGGTCACCTACTGGGTTTCCATGGCCAAGTGGGAAATGGAAACCTGGTCTCTAGGGTCGCAGTCCAATGCTCAATCCACTAGACCATGCTGGATCTGTAGGATCACCTTAAGGACAAAGTAAGTCAGAAATGACTTGAAGGCACACAAGAACATTTTGATGGACCTTAATTTCTGAAGGGAGACTGAAGACCAGAGCCACAGTGTGCTGCCGAATTTCAGAGATAAACCACATGCCAGAAAGATCACACTATTGAATCTCTGGGAGTGTCTTGTTTTTGTTCTAGCTCATCCTGTGTCTGGAGGGAATTAAAAAAATAGGTTGGGACTCCACGCAGCTCAAAAGCTATACTTGACCTCACCTCCTTTTACTTCAAAGAAGAGGATCCTCTTTAATTTAATGCATACAATTTTGGAGAACTTTATGGGCCTCATTTCAGAGGTCAGCGCAGCCAAAGGCAAAAGAGTTGGGACTTAAGGTTAATGCTGTTGATGTTACAGAACAAGGGTGGGAGACCTTGCTCTGCCCCGGTGACAATTCCATTCCAGAGATGCTTTCAGGGTCCCCATTTCACTGATGGGGAAAGCCAAAGGTGAAAGGGGTGAGGCCAAAATACCAGCAAATGTTAGCTTAAAAGCTCTCACTATATTGAAAAACATTATAATAGAAGTAAATCTAAATAGGATTCTAATTTTGTCGCTGTTTGTAGAGTAGTAGTTGATGCTTAAAAGTTCCAGAAAAGAGATCCTCATTTGCATATAAAGTATATGTAAGTAAGGACAACCCAGTGGGGAAACCATGCAAGGATGCTGAAGAACAGGAAATTGAATGATTGACAGATGTTTGATAGATTGTTTGTATGAGATATATATATTCATTCATATATTACTGTTGAGACTTGCCTTCTCTTTTTAGTCTCTGGTTCTATAAACTTTAATTAAAACAAAAAAAGCTCTTATTGCCAGTAGCTAAGCCCTAGGAAAAACATTTGCACCACTTAAAACTAAGGGGACCCCATACAAAATTAAAAAAAAAAAAAAAAATTGGGGAATCACCAAATGGGGAAGTGGGCTTGTTCATTTCAGGTATCCTTAGCTGACACAGACCTGTCCCAAAGGTCTAAGGGCCTCCATCCTTGATTTGCATCACACTGGATGAGGTCATCTGGTGATCTGGATTTGGATATTGTCAGTGTGTGGAGAATGGCCTCATTTCTATCTGATCCTGGAAATTACGGTGTGGTGTTTGAGGTGGGTGGGTGGAGATCCTTGGACCGGATGTTAACTGGATGCAAACAATCTGACTGGATGGTAAACATCTTGAAGTTTAATCCAATCCCTGTTGATTAAGGGAATCAGATGATCACTATGGAGAGATGTAACCTTTGCTGGCTAGACATGTCTTTACTGTCCCTTCCTCCAACCAGGGATGTGGCTATGGTGGAGGCAAGATGAGGGCATTTCAGAGAGCGAGACAATGGAAATCATTCACACCCAGAATTCTGCTGCCTGCTGTATTGACATTCCTCTGGTCACTTTGGCCATTTCTGCACTAGACAGTTACAGTGCTATTATTCCACTTTCAACATCCTATGGAATCCTGGGGTTTGCAGTTTAGAGAGGGGCCTTTGACCACTATGATGATGATGATGATGATGATGATGATGATCTTGAACCCTTTCCTGACATGACCTACTTTTCAGGAAACTTGTAGTTCTGGAATGGAGCAGGGCAAATGTATTTTAAAATTAATAAATAAATCTATGTAAAGTGTTGTCTGTAGGGATATACTGGCCAGTTTGGAACCACAGATCTTCATCACAACAGTCTGTATGGACATGTCAACATAGAAGATCCAGAAATGCAGGAAGCCATCTTGACCCTTACCAAGGAAGCAGTTCCAGCACTTTTTGTCTCCACCAGAAGCAGGCCTTTTGTCAAGCTAATGGATCTTAATTGCCTGATCAACAACAGCCATTCCAAAAGATATTCTATTAAAACAGAGATAGCTCTGTGGTAGTTTGGAAAAAGTCAGTTCCAGGCATCACTTGACTGCTATGCGGAAGGCAGCTAAACTCAGAAGGAACAAGGAAAAATTAAGGCAGCAGTGGGGAAATTGAGGCCTACAGCCCATATGATGCCCCTGAACTCCATTTTGTGGCTGCTAGGTATCTGGCAGCCCAGTGCCCCCAAAATAAAAATGATGCTATTTGGGGGTGATATTTTTGCTCTACACATGGCAATTGAACTTTATCCATTCTCCAGAATACTCCAGCACTCCTGAAAAGCTCCTTTTGACTTGAATTCAGCAGAAAATGCCAACTGGAAGTGACACAATGTCACTTCTTGTGCACCTGAGCACACAAAGTTGGCCCTCAGGGGTGAAAATGGGCCCCTGCTACCCATCCAGATGCCCACCCTTGACTTTGGAGCTCACATCGCCAACAACGCCTTTATCCCTGCAAACCAAAATGTCACAGCCTTTCAGCCCTAAGAGTCCTTCCTCAGGATGTGAATTCTTGAAGATTTCACCCTCACAGGCAAGAATGAACAATTACTGCAGTTTTGTCCCCTCTGCAAGAGAAAACATTTTTTTTTCACAGTATTCTCCCTGTATTTGAGTGGCCTGAAGTGTTTTGGGGAGGATTTTTCTGAGCAGAAAAATGCATGTTAACTATTTGTTGGTTTGTTGATTTTTGTTGAGGGGTTTTTTCTTTGCTTTTGCACAAAAACTATATTTCCTGTTGGGGAAAACCTCATTTTTTCCCAAAAAACATGGTTTCCTATGCAGGAAACACATTTTATGCATAGAAACTATAGGGGTTTTTTTCCCACAAAAAGCCATGTGTTACTCCATACAGAAAAATCCTCCAGAACATTTTAGGACAGTGGTTCTTAACCTGGGGTCTGAGAACCCCTGGGGGTCCACAGAGTCCTCACAAGGGCCCACAAAGCCCTGCTGCAGGACACCAACAGAAGCTACAGTGACAGGGACTGATCCCTCATTCACAATCCCCACTCAGCAATGGAAACTATTGGGTGACCTCAGGCAAGTCACATTCTCTCAGCCTCAGAGAAAGGCAAAGGCGACAAATCTTGCCAAGAAAACCTTCATGACAGGTTCTCCATATGGTCACCATAAGTCAATTTTCAAAGGGGAGAGACATGATGGCGAGAAAGAACCTTCTCTTGTCAGAAGCACTTTGTTGTTGTGTGCCTTCAAGTCACTTCTGAATTATAACAACCCTGAGGTAAACCTATCATGGAGGTTTTTGGGGGGGACAAGATTTGTTCGGGGGTGCTGCCTTTGCCTTCCTGAGACAATGTGATTGGCCAAACTCAACCAGTGTCTGAGCACAGATTTGAATCCTAGTCTCCAGAGGCCTTTAATAAATAAATATTTAAATATTTAAATCTTCAGTTAAGTCTCAGGAGCCCCCAGCAACAAATAATATTTACATGGGGGCCCTGGTAAAGAAAAGATTAAGAACCACTGGTGTAGGACAGTGAGAAAATTAAATCTTGCTGCTCTATTTTTCTTCCCAATGAGGTTTCCCAATTGTCAGGGAACCCATTTTTTCAACCAAGATGCAAGGAGTGGAAAATATTCTTTCTGTTCCTAGTCCTCATTCCATATGCAATAGCTTATCTGCATGCTGCAAATCAGTCCAGCTTCTTCTCTTTCCCCACAGCCTCTATGCTCCAGTTTATACCACGTTGCTACCTGGAATCCGAGGACTGATCTCAGGAGATGCTGATGGTCAGCAGATTTTCACCACACTAATGTCACACAAAACAATAAGCTGAACTAGACAGATATTGCATCTTAAGAAGGATATAGAGAAGTTGGAGGAGGTTCAGAGAAGGGCAAGAAGGATGATAACAGGCATGGAGAATAAAACACATGAGGAAAGGTTGAAAAACATTAGGTATGTTCAGCCTAATGAAAAGAAGACAAGTTTCAAGGGTTGTCACTGAGAGGAGGAGGCAGGCTCGTTCTCTGCTGCCCCGGACAGTAGGACCAGGTTTAATGGTTTTAAGTTACAGGAGACAAGATATCAATTAAACATTAGAAGGAAATTCTTAATGGTAAGAGTGGTTTGGTAATGGATCCAATTGCCCCGAGAGGTGGTGGGGTCTCCTTCTTTGGATGTCTTTAATAAGAAGCTGGAGAGCTACCTGCTGGGGATGCTTTAGCTGGAAATCCTGCACTGAGCAGGAGGGTGAATTTGATGGCCCTCCAACTCTGTGCTCTCTATGATTGCTGTGTTTTTCAGAGAGCCCTCCCTGAAACCTTCAAACCGAATTCCCAATTCTACATCAATGCCAGAGATGAAGAAAATCACAGGACTTACCTAGGATTTCAGCAATGAGCAGCAAGAGGCAAGGAGCTGGCCGAGGGAAGGCACTGTGGCAAAAGCAGACACCTCAACCTCCAACTTCCTGGCAGTCTGAGAAAGTGGGTGGCAGATGATGAAGTTTCTTTCTGGCCAAACCAGCTCTGCTATTGTTGTTGATCCTTGTTTTTCTTTTGCTGTTCAGCTGGAATCCTCCCAGATGATCGTATGGCAATTGGAAGGCGTCTACCCATGTGTGGATGGAAAACAGTGAGGAACTGGTCAGCCCTCAGCCTGTGATGGAATTGAGGAAGAGACAAAGGAAGAATTTCTCCTACACAACAGAAAAGGAGAATTCCCCAGGAGGTTGAAAGTGGAATAACAACACTATAACATGGTGGAAATGGTCTATGTTTCGCACAGCCCCCAGATTTCTACCAAAATCCTGCAGAACCTTACTCCACCCCAAATTGGGGGACGAGTCACCTGTGTTCCATAAAACACTATTTCAGGAAAGAAGGTGGAAAAAAACCCCAAAACCCCAACCTCTCCCTATCTGAAAAGATGGCCAAAATTAACAAAAAACAGAAAGTTAGTTAGTTAGTTAATTTGAATATTTACCACTCTTCCATTTTATAACATTTCACGGTATTGTACAGATATGATCAGTGTAGAATTTAACATAATTGGGGGGAAAAATCATGCAGACTAAAAACACATTAAACAACTGAATAAGTTGAAACCGGTTAAAAGCTTTAAAGCAGTTTAAAAGCCGTGTACATGATTGAGGACTGGGGGAAGGATCCATCAGGCCCCAAAGCCACATTTTAGCCTGGTGGGGGAATGAAGCCAGTGCTGGCCTCTGAAGGGAGAAAATCCTACAAATAAGGTGCCACAGCAGAAAAGTCCCTGTCTGCTTTACTTTCCGGGTTTTTTTGGGGGGGTGGTTTTTCACTGATTTCTGGGATTTTTGTCCCTGCCTTGGCAGGAGAAAATGGGCCTCTCAAACCTTCCCAGTTGCCCACTTTATCACAGAAGGTTGGAAGGGGTATCTCAAAACATTAAAGCAGGTAAGCGATGAAGCTGTTATGCAAACAATACACAGGCTGAACTTTCCGGCTGGAATGAGTCATTGTTGTGACTGTAATAGAAGCTGCTTGGCAGCTTCAATTATCTTTTTACTACAATAACAACAATGACTCACTGGGGCTGCAAAGTTTAGGCATATGTCGAGTAGGCAGCAGATTTAGCATTGGCCTTCACTAATGGTTTACAGCAATCCACTAATTCAGGGGTGGACCTCATGTGGACCTCCAGATGATGTGCCATTGCATCTTCCATGACTCCTTATCGTTGGCTATGCTGACTAGGACCAATGGGAGCTGCAGTTCAACAATGCATGGAAAGCTACCATTTCTCCAGCCATACATTAAACACACACTGATCCACTAAAGTTTCTGAATTATCTGGAGAGAGAGAGAGAGAGAGAGATGATAGATAGATAGATAGATACATAGACAGATAGATAGATAGACAGACAGATAGACAGATAGATAGACAGACAGAGAGATGATAGAGAGAGAGAGAGAGAGAGAGAGAGACATAGGTATACATATATCCTGAATCCTACAGATTATTTCCTACTACAGTAAACATACTGACTCAGTTGAGGAGTAAATCAACATACAAGGAAATTCCATTGATTCTATGAGTCTGCTCTGGTTGGGATTACCAATGCACTCTGAATCATACATATATGAGATCCAGTGTGGTGCCTTGGTTTGACTTCATCTAATACTCTGGGATACCAGAGTTCAAATCTCTGCTGAGCCATGGAAGCCCACTGGGTGACTTTGGGCAAGTCACACTCTCTCAACCTCAGAGGAAGGCAATGGCCAAGTTCCTTTGAATAAATCTGTCCAACAAAATCCTAGGAAAAGGTCATCATGAGCCCACATTGACTTGAAGACACACTGTTAACAATAACAGTTATGTATGTGTATTTAAGTCTGATTATTTTATATACAAGTTCTTACAAGAACTCTAGAAGCACATGGCCATCTCTAAAGCAGAGATAGATGGATCCATCTGTTTTAAGGCTATTTCAGTTCTACATTTACCCATCCACATTTGTTCCATCATGTTATTGAAACCCCCATTCATAGTTGGGGTCCAAATCTAGCCGTATTTAATGGTGGAGCATTAGAAGCCATTGGACCAAACTCAGTTGATTCTAATCTACTTCTGCACATAGGAAACAATTCCACAGCAGTCACACCTCCATGGGAATGGGGCCAAACACTTTGGGAAATTATATTTGGGGGGGCATCCACAACTCAACGTCACTCCTCCCCAGATGTTCCCAACATCTCCCACATGTTGCAGAGACCTCTTTCTGCATGGCAGATAACCATGTATGGTGGCCACATGCATGCTGGCCTATGACCGTAATAAAATTATTGATTGATTGATGATGGCCACATGGGCATCTTTTGTTGCATTCTGGGGTGTGTTAATGTGTTCTGTGAAGAGCAAGAGTGAGCCACAAGTGGGCCATGGGTCACATCTGGTCCCCTGCCTGCTCTTGTACTTGCACTTTCCCCACCTATAGTGAATTTGGTAGAGCACTGATTTTTTTAAAAGGATTGTTTTAAAAGTTCTATAAGCAGAACTAAGCCACATTTCCTGCCTCCCTCCTTGTAAACCCACAATTTTCAGGCTGCCCCTGAAATTGCCACATAGTTGCTAGTGGAGAGAGAGGCACATCTACAAAACATGTGGCTGTGTCCCTGCGGCCAGACATACAACAGTGAAGGCATCCTCCAAGACCTCTAAAGGGTCCTCCAGAGTCCCTAAAGGATAGCATCACTGTCATTCATTAGGCTATAGGAACATGGCCACACACATCTCAGACATCCCCTACTTTCTGCCTGCCAACATATACCATCCTGGAGCAGGCAGCATGCAAAAATGAGTTCATGGGGGAGGGCTGGTCATTATATAAGGAAGGTTCTGGGTTCTGATCTCTGCAACAATCAAAAAGTTGGATTTAATGCTTATGTAACTCACTGGAGGAAAGGACAGCAACAGTTTAAGATAGGCAGATGACACCATACTACTAGCAGAAAACGGCAAAGACTTGGAATAATTACTGAAGAAAGTCAAAGCAGAAAGTGTAACAACAGGTTTACAGTCGGACATCAAGAAAACAAAAATAATGACCACAGATGATTTATGTAACCTCGAAGTGGATGATGAAGGTATTAAACTAGTTCAAGATTTTCCATACCTTGACTCAATCATTAATCAGAATGGAGACTGCAGTCAAGAAATCAGAAGACGACTAAGATTTGGAAGAGCAGCTATGAAAGAACTAGACAAGATCCTGAAGTGTAAAGGTATATCACTGAATATTAAAGTTAGGATTGTCAATGCCATCCTTTTTCCCATCTATGTATGGTTGTAAAAGCTGGACAGTGAAGAAAGCTGATAGAAAGACAACTCAACTCATCTCAAACATGGTGCTGAATTAGAGTTCTATAGATACTCTGGACTGCTAAAAAGAGAAACAAATGGGTGCTAGAGCAAATCCAGCCTGAACTCTCCTTAGAAGCCAAAATGACTAAACTTAGGCTGTTACACTTTGAGCATATCATGAGAAAAAATGACTTGCTAGAAAAAACAATTACAATTGGTAAAGAGGAGAGCATGACAGATAAATATATTCAATCAAGGAAGACACATCCCTGAATCTGCAACACCTGAGCAGGGTAGTCGATGATAGGATGGCTTGGAGGTCTCTTCCATATGGTCACCATAAGTTGAGATCAAATTCATGACAATTAACAACAACTGTAGTAATCATAGAATCACAAAGTCGGAAGGGCCCTCATAGTCCAACTCCCTTCTCAATGCAGGAAATCAGACTAGTGAATCCCCATCCTCTCCATCCTCTTTTTGAAGACATTGAGAGAAAGATGTCCACCACCACTCTAAGTAATTGGTGTCATTGGTAGCTAACTCTTCCCATATAGGGGATTTTCCTAATGTTCAATCAAAATCTACCCTCCTATAATTTAAAACTGATTCTACTCTTTGAGGCAGCAGATAACAAACCTGCACCTTCTTCTCTGTGATGGCCTTTTAGATATTTAAAGAGTGTAATCACATCCCCCTCCTCCACTGTCTTCTCTACACTAGATTGAACATGCTTGGGTTCTTTAACCTTTCCCATATTTTTTTTTTCATCCATATTTCTTACGATCCTTGTTAACCTTTCCCAGTCCTGCTCCAACTTGTCTCTCTGTGGGTGCCTTCAAGTCCCTGTGAATTTCATAGGAGTACCCAGAGGTGGTTTTGCCAGTTCCTTCCTCTGAAATATGGCCTACAGCACCTGGTATTCATTGGTGGTCTCCCATCCAAGGACTAAGCAGAGCTGGCCCTGCTTAGCTTACAAGATCAGATGGGGTCTGGCACCTTTAAGGTATTTAATCCAGCTAATCCTTCTTAAAATGAGATTCTAAGAAATGAATCTAGTACTTCAGATGAGGCCTGATTAATGTAGAACTTATTGGGACTATTACTTCCTTTGATTCTGCTCAAGTGTGTTTGGGTTCATGATTGAAATGAATTCATCCAGGAAGTTCAGCAAGAGATTTGGAGCCCATTCAGCACCATAACCAGTTGATGTGGAGATAAACAAGAGGGATACGGTTTTATTTCCTGCCTTAACCTTGGAGGAAGTGTTGAGTTATTTCAACATACCAACTTCTTTTCCGCCTCAAAACCCACACTGTTTCCTGACTCAGAATAGAAAGCACAGCTGCATATTCCAAAACACTGGCATGGTGTGTTACTTTACTTAAAGTACTGTACGGTAGTTTCAATTCCAAACCCCTCCTTTGTGGGTTTCCTGTGTAATTACATTGAAATATCGTTTCTCCTCTTATGACACATCTGTCCAAGCCATACAGAAATGTTTGCTTCCTACAGATTTTACTGGAAGCTCCAAATCATATAAATCTAGGGGAGAAAACTTTGGATAGTATGGGAACCAAGTGCTACCACAAAATAATTCTCCAAGTGCTGGCCCTTATGTAGCCAGAATGGCTCCACCCAAACACAAGAAAGAAATATCTGTGATCCAGGGGAACACCAAGGCCCTTTTCACATGGCATTTTCCATGCGAGAGGGCCTGGAGCATTGCGCGATTGTGAGGAGAGATCTGCACGATGCACTCATAATCGTGCGACATTCCAGGGGCAGGTAGGCGCCAACCGTGCACCTTTTCATTTTCGGCTAGAAGCTGAAAATGGTGCATTGCTCCCAGGCCCTGCACGCACTTACCTGGTGTGCAGAGCCCGCCCTAGCACAGCCTGGGAAACTCCCAGGCTGTGCTGCGGAAGGAAGCGGCAGGGCTGTTATGTGAGCAGGCAGCTCGTGTGGAGCCGAAGGACCCCGGACAGGAGAGCCTCTCGTGGAGGCTGCTCACGCGATCCCCGCACGCCAGGGCTGGAAGAAGGTAAGGTGAGGAAAGGGCCCAAGATTTGCTAAAGCTGTTTTTGCTGTTGTTATTGTTGTGTATAGCTTCTAGTCCTTCCTGTCTTATGGCAAGCCTATCATGGGGTTTCCTTGGTAAGATTTGTTGAGAGAGATTTGCCTTTGCCTTCAGCTGAGACTGAGCGAGAAGGACTTGCCTAAGGTCGCTAACAGGGTTTCTGTGACTAAGCAGGACTTCAGACCCTGGTCTCTAGAGTCTGAATCCAATGCTCAAACCACTAAAAAGCTAAGGAGGGAGTTGGGGAAAGAGCCTATGACCATGGGCCCAGATCATTATCTGGACTACACAGCTGAGCAGTTTGGGGCGTCCTTTGGGTAAACCAAGAGTTAAGAGTGATGGTATGACAGGTTAGGTTACATTTATGAGGATCAGCATGACATGGATCAACAGAGGATCATGAGGGACAATTACCCAGTGGCGATGGGAAGTGTGGAGGCTTTGAGGTACTTCCAAGAGGCACAGTTATAAAACACGGTGCCAAAAGGCACCAAAAAGACTTCTGGGTTATACATGGAGGAGTAGGAGAGGTGCTGCCTGTCTCACCATCCCTAGTGAAGCTTGGTCGTAGACTAGACAAGAAGTGTCAGATTCCCAGCTTCCCAGGAACATCAGAAGGTTCAAAACACAGGCTGCATCATGTGAGGGACAGGAATATTTTATGTAGTCATGTTAGAGCTTATGGCTTCTTTTAAAACTTCAGTTGAATCCAATTTAAGATTGTTTTATAACTTTATAATTTTTTTATAAATTTTTTAACTTTGTAAGTTTATAACTACACTTGAAGAAATGCGCCTTTGTGTATAATATATTTGCTGGGTGTGCTTTGAGTGTTTGTTCCTGCATGTTAGGGAGTTGGACTCAATGACCATTGTGGTCTCTTCCAACTCTACATTTCTATGATTCTATACCCTTTGCTCACCTAAGATTACTCGCTTGGAATAAAAGCTTTCCTTAAAATACCTCATCCTTTCCAATGTATTTGCAATGTCTCATAGTGAAAGCAATGTTCCTAGACATTGAAATTGTGTTACAGATGGGTTGATTCAATCACAGAAGCCACAGTTGTCCTGACTTTGCAAGACCTGAGCAGGGCTGTTGATAACGGAGTGACTTGGAGGTCTTCTCATAACTAGGGTCATCATAAGTCAAAGTTGACTGGATGGCAGTTAACAATAATGAATCCCTATTGTTAAGTCCCAAACAAAGGGAGACGACTGACGGAAAGGAAGAGAGAAACGTCTTCAGTTGTGCTTGTAATTTGGCCACTTGGAAATTTCTGCACGGACAGGCTCTCCAGGTGACACGATATCACTGATGTCACTGTGAGCCATGATGAGATAGTTTGGAGACAAGTAGCCAATCTTCTCAGAAAAGTCCAGCAGACACTTCAGGGCTTTCCACGCTGCTGGGTTGGGAATTCGGTCTACAAAATCAAAAGTTTATGTGTGATGGTTACAATTATTATTACTGTAGGCAAATTCTTATCCATATGACACACACAGAAATTAGAGACGGAAAGGATGTTCTAAATTATTGGGAAAAAATGCTTAGAACACCATGTTTATTTCAAGTGCTGACAATTCTGATGAGACGAATCCTGGACTGATGAGCATCTTGACAGTTTGGGACTTATTTATACTTGTTTTGTGCAGAAAACTGCTTTCTCTGTGCAGAAAATGATATTTCTTTGCAAGAATATTTTTTTCTGCACAGAAAATGCCGCTTCTGAAGCAGAAAATTTCGTTTTCTGTGCAAAACAAACAGATGTGAATTGCACATAGAATAAGTCCTGAATTGCGGATGGGCTTCAAAAACTGTGTGGCTTTTTAAGACTTTCTTGCAGCAGAAAGGAAATTATTAAATTACTCATTACTCCCTTCAGAAAGAAACTTAGTGAAGAATTACATCCCTAAATGGAATACATGGGTTACATCAATAGGAATATAGTGCTGAGGTCAAGGAAAGTGATAGTAACTCTCTATTCTGCTTTGGTTAGACCGCATCTGCAATACTATGTCCAGTTCTGGGTACCACAGTTCAAGAAGGATATTAACAGGTTCGAACATGTCCAGAGGAAGGTGACCAAAATGGTAGAATGCCTAAAAACCAGAGGCTTAGGGAGCTGGATATGTTTAACCTGGAAAAGAGAAGGTTAAGAGGGGACATGATAGCTAGGTTTAAATATTGAAGGCATATCATATGGAGGATGGAGCAAGCCTGTTTCTGCTGCTCCAGAGACTAGGACAAGGAGCAATGGCTTCAAACTTCAGGAAAAGAGATTCCCTTTAAATATTAGGGAGAGCTTCCTGATGGTAAGAGCAGTTCCACAATGGAATGCTCTGACTGGAAGTGTGGTGGAGTCTCTTTCTTTGGAGGTTTTTAAACAGAGGTCAAATGGCCAGCTGTTGGGGAGGCTTTGATGGCATATTCTTGCATGGCAGAATAGGGTTGGATCTGGTGGTGCTTGGAGTCTCTTCCAATTCCATGATTCTACAGGTCTCCCTCTCTCTATCCATCTATCTCTCTGGAGTAGAAGGGATGTTTGAAGCTATTCAAAGCATAGATAAAGGTTGGAAAAGTCTGAGAAGGAAACCCTAGAAAGATCAGAAGCTTCATAGTTCAGGATTTCTTGAGCAAAAAAAAAACACAAAAACATTAGACACAGATAATTGCACTTTCTGCACAGAAGGCAAATTTTATGTACCGAAAACATTATATTCTGTACAGGAAACAACAATTTCTGCTATCTGTGCAGAAAATGCCATATTCTGTGCAAAAAAAACCCACATTTCTTTTCATAGAACAAATTCTGATCTGTGAACAGACTTCAAATACTTTCTCATGGTAGAGAGAAAAAAATGGTAAAAATAATTCATTCTTGTCTAAAAGAAAACAGGTTATGAAGATTTACAACTCTTCTTGCTCTTTATTTCTTGAAGATTACCGACCATTTTTTTCCATCTTAATGAGAAAAGCTGCCTTAATCCAGTGAGATATGCCATCAAGAAAATGATGTGCTGTGAGAATTTTCACATTTTGGAATGTCTTAGTGAAAATTTTGTCTTCAAAACAGAATGGGGGGGGATTTCCCATGCTATTTTTGCACAGGAAATAGATCATTGGGGTGGGAAGTCCACTGGGAAAAAATGTGGCTTGGGAAAGCAAACAAAGCAAAGGTTTTTATAGGAAGGGGGGGGATTTCTTTCTTTTCCCTTTTTTTTTTTTTGCAAAAATGAATTTTTCACAAAGTCTCCAAATTCAAGAAATCATCCAGAAAATGCACAATACTCTAGTGATCTTTTCTGAGAAAGAAAAAAGCTTGAGTAAAGTCACTTTTTCATTGGAGGAAGGAAAATAAGTGAAAATCTGTATCGCTGTTCTCTCTTTCAACCTTTCCTAACACTGCATTATCCTTGTATCATTCTTCTCCTCTGCAAGCTAAGCATCCCGAACTCCCTGGTTTGTCCCTCCTAGGGCTTCTTTTCCAGACCTCTGAGCATCTTGGTCACCTTCTTATGAATGCACTCCAGCTTGTTAGTGTAATTCTTCAGCTGTGGTGCCACCACTTTTCCTATCTCCATAGCTTATTCATTGTAGGAACTGATTGTGCAGGGTAAGACCAAAGGTGGGGATGATATGAGCCATGGACCAAATGAGGCCCCCAAGGCCATTTCTGCAACCCTTGGAGTCCTTCCACTGAACCCCACCAAACGCTTTCACTTTTAAAAATAAATGGGACAAGCTTATATCCATACGCCTCCAAAAGTATAAGGCTCCAAACATTATGATATTTTCTGCATTTGTTTTAGGGGGGAAAAACAGAAGCAAACTTCCAGATGTTTGAAGCTGACTAGGGTATTTGAGACTCAGCATGGTGTAATGGTTTGAGACTTGGATTATGAACCTGGTCACCATGGTTCAATTCCCTACTTAGCCATGGAAACCCACTGTGTGATTTTGGATGCATTCACACAGGCCCTTTCCGCAACTCGCCCTTTTGCAGAGCTGGGGTGCGGGGAATGTGCAAGCAGTCTCTTGCAAGAGGCTCTCACATCCCTGTTGCTTCAGCTCTGTAGCTGCTGCCTGCTCACAAGCAGGTAGCACGAGAGCCCCTCCTCTTCCTTCTGCATTGCAGCCTGGGATTTTCTCAGGTTGCACTGGGGCAGGAAGTGTGAACACCGCGGCTTCAGAGCTCCTCGTGCATGGCAAGTGCACGCGGGGCCCCGGAGCGATGAGCGAGCACGCACCATTTTTGGCTCAAAGTCGAAAATGAAATAGTGCTCAATCAGCGCCTGCCAGCCCCTGGAGCATCGTGCAATTGCGAGTGCATCGTGTGGACGGCTCCTCACAATTGCACAATGCTCCAGGGGCCCTTTTGCATGGAAAATACCATGCGAAAAGGCCATACTCTCAGTCCACAGAAAACCTCATGATAACTTTATCTAGGTTTCGCATAAGTCAGAAACAACTTGAAGGCACACAACAACAACAACAACAACAATAACAACAACAACAGCAATAACAACAACAGGGTTATTTGAGTGGACAGGAGCTATTAGGTTTACAAAAGGCCTGGTCCTAGTGACGAAGACTACTGGGGAGGGAGGGATGGCGAGAGAGAGAGAAGGCAGCCATCTATATTTTTGAACACTCCTTGCAGAGTGTTGTTAGAAGGCCTGCCTAAACAGAATTTAGATGGCCATTTTTTGGGACAGCTTCAGCAGTGTATAGATGGCCTTACAGTCTCTTCCAAATCTATGGTGCTACGATTCTACGGTGAGAACCTGCACCTCAAATTGTATCATTACATCATTGTCCAGGAAAGTGAAAAGCATCGCTCTGTATTTCCCACCCTGCCATTTGAGCAGGGGTGAGGAAGATATAGTTCTCCCAATTTCATTGGACCACAAATCCTGTTAGCTCAGGGCAGGCCCTGACAACAAACTCTGGAAGGCCATATCTCCTTTCTATCTCTACCTCAGAAGGAATTAGTGGGCCCTTTGGGCTTTCTATATAGTCAGTCCCATTCTATTCCTTCCCAACCTGTAGGAGGCACATAGAGAGGTCTGATCAATTTAACTGTGAGGTCACCCACCAGTGTGGGTGGAACAATGAACCCACTGTCCTGAGCACATCCTCCCTGTGTCACTGAAAACAGTTGACCAATAAGAGGTGCCTCATTTTCCTAGACTGCAATTTAACATCCTGACACGCACAAGACAATCCACCCACTGATTTCTCATGTAATGGAACAGCAAACAAGGGAGACATCCCAAGGAAGGCTCTGGAGTTTCTAGACTCAGGACAGGGAGATCTATTAGGGCTGGGTTTGGTTTCCTGAACTATCTAGGCTGTTAGTCAGAAGAAGGGGTTGAGAGAATTTAAGAAGCCCTCAAGATCAATTAAATGAAGTAAACTAAGTAGCTGTGTCGGGGATGAAAAATTTTTTGAGCATTTAATATTTTGTTGCCAAATGCCTAAGCAATTCTAAACAAGTCATTCTGTCTTCTGGAACTGTGTCAAAACTCAGTAAGATAACTGACGGAGAACATGTGTTTATTCACAGAAAGAATTATGCCAATGTTAGAACGTTAGAATGATCTGTTCTGTTTTCCCCTGTCTCATTTATGTTAAACAACTCTTGTACACATTTTCTCTCTCTTTGGAAGCTCTATAAAAATTCCCGATGTTTCAATAAAGCTTTGTCCATCTGATCAAACTACCGTTGCAGCCAAGCTGACAGCAACATCTGAGAAGGTCTTCCCTCTTAGCCAAGAGTAATTGTGCGTAAGAGAGACAGAGAGAGAAAGAAACTCCTTCCCAATCTGATTCAGGGCCCAATTCGAGCTCCATAATTCTATCTGGGAAACAAGGAGGGACTGGTAGTTCACTCACATTCAAAAGCTGGTACAGGTTTCCGGCCACCATTTTCAAAAGTTTTAGATACTTTCAGTTATTTTTGATTCCCTCCCTCAAAAAAATCTGAACGCAGCAGCACAAGGCACACCAGGAACCATCGTGTGCCCCTTATGATATTGTTGCTGTGTGCTTTGAAGTTATTTCCAGTTTATGACAACCCCAAGGTAAACCTATCACTTGGCAAAATTTTTCAGAGGGGATTTTGTCCTTTCCTTCCTCTGCGGCTGTGAGATTGCGGCTTGCACAAGGCCACTCAGAAGGTTTCTATGGCTGAGTAGCGATTTGAACCCTGGTCTCTCAGTGTTCTAGTCCTAGGCTCAAGCCACTATATCACATTGTCTCCTTCACGCAAAATTCTGCCTCCTCAAGTACTTATTGAAGCCACACCCCAGAAACTATGAAAGTACATAAAACATTACAGTGGCACCATGAAAGGATGGGAATTGCCCCATGTTAAGTTGCAATTGCAATACAACATGGTTATACCTCCGCTACTGAAAGAAGGTATGAATTACAAGTAACTTCTTAGTTGTAATGACCACAGTAGCTGCCTCAGATAGGAAGAAGAGGCCAAAAAATCCAAACAAAGAACATGTAAGAATAGGAGGAACGCTTTCCATCCCTGATTAGTGGATTCTGAGTATTTTTCACTTGAATTGACTAGATAATTGGGAAGGAAGCTTTTGAATTAGAAATCATTATTAAAAAGAAAACTTTCCTATCCATTATTTAACTAAGGATGCTAATTCAGAAATCTAAAAGGGATTTTATATATATAGACAGCTATATAATATTAAAAGTCCCCTTTTGTAACCATTTCTGCTTCAATAAATATAAATTAAAAGTACAGTTGGCCCTCCACATATGCTAGGGCTAGGAGCACAGGATTTTTGCAAAAGTGGGAAAATCACAAATATCAAAATGTATGTGTGCATCTGTGGGAAGGGGGCTGAGGAATGGCGAGTGGGACAGGCGTTAAGGGTCCAAACCAGGTCAGGGAAAGGAGAGGGAGTTAAACAGGGTGGATCAAGATGGTGGCCCTATAGTTCCTCACACTCACCCATCTCCTTCCTTAGTTGGTGAGAGGCATCAGCAGGTTTGCGGTTCTGAAAAACTGGGCTGCAAGCCATCCTTAGGTGGCCAAGCAGCTCCAGGTGGAGGAAGAAGGATCAGAGATGGGTTCTTAAAGGGCTGCACAGCCAGATCAGAGATGCCAAGAGGGAAGGTTCCCAAGGAAAAGAAGTGCCGGGCGGGGGGGGAGCAAGGTTTGAAGAAACTCACAATCAAATCTGTGAAAGTCAGACCCACAAATGTTGGAGAGCTGACTGTATTCAAAACTGAAAAAATCATGAACCTCTATCTGTCAGGTTCTGGTTTAATTAACTAGTCACAGATGAATTAAAATTCATTGACATCTCTTTCTAAGGCATCAGAACTGAAGTCTCTGCAGAAAACAGCCTCAGTCCCTTGTTAGTTATAAATAGAGTAGACCCACTAAATCAATGGGATTTATGTGGGTGTTGACCTTATGTGGGACTGGATGGCTCGTGTGGTCTCTTCCAACTCTTCATTTCTATGATTCTATGACCTACCATTCAGCAATTCAAGAGGTCTACTCTGGCTGGGATGAGCCAATAGGATTTCGGCCATTTCCACACTACACTGTTATAATGCTATAATTCCACTTTCAACATTCTCTGGAATGCTGAGATTTGCAGTTTAGGGAGGGACCTTTAGAATTCTCAGCCAGAGAGCGCTTGGGTCTCAGTAAACTACAAAACCCCAGAATTCCACAGGAGGTTGAAAGTGGAATAATAGCACTACAACCGTGTAGGGCGGAAAGGGCCTCAGTCTTACAGAGGTCTAGCCCAAATACAGGAGTGCTGGTTCTTGGAGTGGAATGGGATGTTGCATTGACCATGGCAGCTGGTGGTTTCCATGTGGGATAATGAATGATATCCAATTTTTAGCTATCCAAGGTGCTGAACATATTCTGGGCTTCAGACTTGACACCTTGAAAGCTCCTTTCAGACTAAGGCCCTTTCCGCACCTTACCTTTTTTTGGCGCTGGGGTGCACGGATCACATGAGCAGCCTCCAACTGAAAGCCGAAAATGAAAAAGTGCGCGAGCAGTGCCTGCCAGGCCCTGGAGCATCGCGTGATTGTGAGTGCGTCGTGCAGATCGCTCCTCACAATCGCGCAACGCTCCAGGTGCCCTTTCGCATGGCAAATGCTGTGCAAAAAGGGCCTAAGACCCAGAAAGGATTCACAATGCCGCTAAGGCCATTTCCGCATGGGGCGAGGGAATCGTCCCGTGACACTACTCACCGGACTTTTCGGCTCCCCGGTCCGGTCCACACTGCTCTGGAGCAGTGTGTGGCCGCTGCTCCGCACTGCTCCAGGGACAAAAATGGCAGCTTCCAGTTGGTCGAGGCTCTCAACCAACCGCTGAAGCTCGCCAGCCTAAAGCCCGACCCTGGCAGATCGCAGGCTCCCAACAATGCGAGCCTGCGAATCTGCATAAGGGAGCAGGCTCACACTGGCGCACTCAGTGCTTTTGAAGAACTTCAACAGGTTTTTCAAAAGCAAGCTGGACACCACTTGGGGTCGTTGTGGAGCGGGCTGGGATGCGGATCTACATTAAGTAGGTCTGACCTAGTCCGCTCCCAGGTGCAGACATCCTCCCTGAAGGACGCTCTGCACCGTTTTAAAAACCCCGTGTGGAAATGGCCTAAGTTAGAAGCCACCAGTCACAATCCACCATGAGTCCAGTGATGCTCTTGTTCAAAGGTGTGAAGGAACTTACCTGTGAAGGTACCTATGAAAGCAATGCCAAGGGACACATCATTGTAGCCATAGGTGTGAGCGCCTTCGTTGCGCCAGCCCCGTCCTTCATACACATAACCATCCTCCCCAATCAGGAAGCTGAAAAAGGAAGGGAAGGAAGGAAGGAAATTTTTTCAGAGTTAATTTCAATTTTATATTGCAATGGTGGAGAACCTCCTTCAGCCTGGAGGCCACACTCAATTTCTAAGATGTTCTTGAAGACCACATTCTTGTGTTTGGGGACTCAAAGACAGTGAGTCCCCCAAACTCAGTGAGACTAAAGATACCAGTCTATTTTAACTTTAGGCACCAATGCTCAGAGGACACCTCATAGCCTTTTAGGATAGCTGAAGAAACCCTTGCAAAGGTAGGAATCCATCAAAGAATGGTATTGCAAGAAGGGCTTGTGGTAAGGTGGAGAATCCCAAAGGGGTGGATTTGGACCCCAAGGTCTTTGGTTCTTCTTCCCTCCTGTTTTGTACACCACTTTAGACACAATCCATCTTCAAGCTAAACCCAGATCATGTAGTAAAACTCAGGTTCATGTAATACAGGAGCCATCAGCTAAGCTCTGCTTTCAACAAGGACCACAAGCTGAACATGAGTCAACAGTGTGATGCAGCAGCTAAAAAAACCAATATGATTCTAGGCTGCATCAATAGGAGCATAGTGTCAAAATCAAGGGAAGTAATAATACCACTATAATCTGCTTTTATTAGACCCAATCTGGAATACTATGTCCAGTTCTGGGCATTCAAGAAGAATATTGACAAGCTGAAACATGTCCAGAGGAGGGCAACCAAAATGGTGAAGGGTCTGGAAACACTGCCCTATGAGGAGTGGCTTAGGGAGCTAGGTATGTTTAGGCTGACAAAAAAAAAGGTTAAGAGGTGACATGATAGTCGTGTTTAAATATTTGAAGGGATGTAATGTTGAAGACAGAGCAAGCTTGTTTTTTGCTGCTCCAGAGACTAGGACACGGAGCAATGGAATCAAACTACAGGAAAAAAGATTTCACCTAAACATCAGGAAGAACTTCATGACAATAATAGCCATTCAACAGTGGAATATGCTGCCTGGGAGTGTGGTGGAGCCACTTTATTTGGAGTTTTTTTAAACAGAGGCTGGATGACCATTTGCTGGTGCTGCTTTGAGTGTGTGTTCCTACATGGCAGAGATTTGGACTGGATGACCATTGAGGTCTCTTCCAACTCTACGATGCTATGATTCTGAGGTGAAAAGAGTGAAGGCAACCAGTATTTGAGGTCTCATAGGCATTGTCTTACTTGTAAGCAATGTCACGCCATCCTTTGACGCGTAAATGGTAATCCTGAGCACCCCTGGTTTCCCCGCTGCAGTCTTCTCGCTTGGTGCAGGTGTTGCCAGAAGTGTGGCTTATGATGACGTATTCTGGGAGGATGTGGAGCAAGGGTGCAGAACAGTTGGCAGGCTTGGCTCCCCACTTGGATGGGGTGATGAGACGAAAACATGCCGTGGCTGTGGGGAACGAAAAGCAAACCTTTAAGGTCCCTTGTCCTCAACATCCAGGCTCTAACATTTTACTTCTGCAATGGGGCTGGCAACTGCCATACCAGTGAGTGGGGATAGCACATCTGCTCTGGGTTTTAGTCTGAACTTTTAAAAAACCATCAAAGATACTGAACCTATTTTGAGGCTGGGTTTCAGCACTAAGGTTAGCTCCATTAAAATTTGGGCTGCAACCCAAAGCAAATTCAATGGACCGGCCTACTTTAAGAACGGGCTTCACAATACCGGATATACTTTTTAAATAAGTTCAGACTAAAGCCTGGAGTGGATACAGCGACCTCCATCAAAACCAAGTGTTCTCACTGACTCCTGGTGCCCACTCATGCTCTCTCCCTGCTGAAAGCCAAGATGGATTGTGTCACATCCAAGGTTTGACACACGCAGGAGAATCCACTGTGACCTAAGGCGAGGAACCTGAAGCCCTTCTTGGTGTTACTGGACTCACTGGGAGTCAAAGGCCATTCCAATAACAACATATCTGGAGGGCCACGTGTCCCCCTGCACCTGAGTGATGACAACACTGCATCTGTCCCATGTTCTGCTGGTGATGGGCTGATGTAGAGGACTGTACCACATGTGCCTCAGTGATTTCAATAGGCTCACCTGATGACAGCGCACATAGAAGGAACAGAAGAATCTCAGCCTTGACCATCTTCTTCGTGTTGATGTTTGGCTCAAGAACAACCCTCAGGGAATAAAGTATCTGCAGAATGAAACAGATTCAGCCAACATTTTTCCCTTTCTCCAGATCTTGGAGGAAAGCATCTCTGGTGTACATAAAGCCAAAGGTTCATCAACTACATTGGCTCCTGGTTTATTTCCAGTTCAGCGTGCTCAAGCTTTCATCTTCCAGCTTCTCATGGCTTCAGACCCCTCAATTCCTCGAAGGTGAGCCTACCTACATAAGTATTTTATTTATTTATTTTTATATTTATCTCATTTATACACTGCCTTTCTCCCTGAGTGGGCCCCAAGGCAGGTCACAGAAAGAATCAGTAAAAATAGGGGGGAAGGGGGAAGTGGTTTAAAACTTTTGCTTTAAAACAAGTGGGTATATACAGAATAAAATCATTAAAATGCATATAAAGGTTGAAATGAAGTGTATACAGTAGGCCCTCCACATTCGCGGGGGTTACGGATACAGAACCCCCGCAAAAGTCAAAAAAACAAATATAACTATGGCCAGCCAGGAGAGATGGGGGATCTACCCTCCCCTTGGCCATTTCCCCCCACCACCACGCATGATGGTGCCAACAGCAGTGGGAGAAGACTGTGGGAAGAGAGATCTTCCTCCCCTTTGCTCTCTCCCCTCCCCCATCATGGTGATCGCATGGGCAGCAGCAGGGGAAGAGTGTTGGTCAAGCGATCTACCTCCCCTTCACTCTCTCCCTGTACCCCCGCAAACCCTGGCAGCTGGGCAGAAGAGCATGGCCGGGAGATCTTCCCTTCCCTTCAGTCTCTTGCACGCTGCCAGGGCCATGGCACTTGCAGCGCTGGGCAGGAGAGAGAAGGGAGGCAAGCGAGCACCGTGAATAAACAAGTCCACAAGTGTCAAACCCACGAATGTGGAGGGAGAACTGTACAGTCATCCACACACCCATAGGAAGGCTCCCTACAAGCAGTTACTCATTAAAGCCCTGTTTGAACAAGAAGGTCTTTGCCTGCCAGCAAAAGGAGAGCAGTGAAGGGGCCAGGCTAACCTCCTGCAGAGTGTAGGAGCAGCCACTGAGAAGGCTCTCTCCCATGTCTTCATCAAACAAGGCTGTGATGGTGGTGGGACAAAGGGAAAGCTCTCCCCTGTGACTGGTTCATAAAGGGAGAAGTACGTGTGTGTGTGTGTGTGTCTTCAAGATGCCTGTCGACGTATGACAACCCCTCCAAAATTTACTTATTTATTTATTTAAATTTATTGCTTACAGATTCTTAATTTGGTGGTTCCTTATTTAGACTCACAGTCTAAATAAGACATGACACACAAAGAAAAGGGAATGGAATTGAGGGAGGGGAGTAAGTCCAGCTGACAATGCCCCTTCTTCTCTCACTCCAAGGCCAGGGCTGTGGCAGTTGAAATGGAAGAAGGGCCTTCCATCTTCTTCTGGGCCTAGGTAATATGAAGCTTTGCCTCTCCATAGGGTTTTCTTAGGAAAGGAATACTCAGAGGTGGTTTTTGTCAGTTTCTTCCTCTGAAATATTGCCTACAGCACCTGGTATTCACCAGGGCTGAATCTGCTTACTTTCCAAGATCAGATAAGAGCTTGTGCCTATCCAGATATTATCCTCTCTGGAGGTCCTTCTCCCTGGTGAGTTGAGAAGAATGGTTGGATATAGGAGGCTTATCAGTGGTGGCACCTTTGCTCTGGAATGGCCTCCAAAGCCTGTTGGGTTGGTGAATATGGCAATGGGACAACATCTACCTCCTCACCAGACATGTGGCCTGACACTCTATTATTCAACAGAAAGAGAAGAACCAATAATAGCAACCACATTTGGTTGTGCATTCAATTGTGCAACTTTGCTATTCAGCTCAAAAGATGTATGATGGAATGAATGAACAGTTCTGCATGCAGAGATTTAACCACCTCCAGTGTAGCATCTCAACCAATACCCTTATAATATACAGAGATCATAGAACCTTTGGCCCTCCTGAAGATTTTGGAGAGCAATGCCCAGAAGCCCTAGTCAGCTTGGCCAATAGTAAAGGATTATGAGAGTCATAATCCAAAACATCCAGAGGGCTGGAAGTTCCCCAGGCCTACTAGGCATGGTTTGTCGTGTGTGTGTCTGTGTGTGAGTGCGTATAGTAATTTGTCATGTGTGTGTCTGTGTGTGTGTGTGTGTGTGTATAGTAATAGTAGTAGTAGCAGTAGAACTGAGATCCATTGTGGTATAGTGGTTTGAGCAGGTTTTGTTTCCTACTCAGCCATGGAAACCTACTGGGTGACCTTGAGTGTGACACAAACTCTCAGCCCTAGAAAACCCCATGATGGGGTCACCTTAGGGTTGTCACAAGTCAGAAACAATAGCACACAACAGCAGCAACAATAGTAAAGCTAAAAGAAGGTACGTAGAGGAGCAACATAAACTTGTTCTCTTCTGCCCCTTAGTGGGCAGGAGTGAACCTACCGGGCTGGGAGTGAAGGGAAGGTTCCTTTCAGTATAACCTTAGGAGAAACATGGACAGTAAGAACAGTTTGGCAGTTGATACCATTACCTGGGGACGTGCTGAACTGGGACAGTGGTAAGCCAGCCTAAGTTACTTGCACTTAGCTTTGTGGGACTTAAGCCTGAGAGCTCAGCATGATGAATATCAGTCTGGATCAGGTTGCCTGCAGTGGTGGGAAACTCCTGGTTTTATCACAGAATTTAAAGGTGCTTTACTGAACACTGTCTCCAAAATAAATTCACAGCTTTGGAGAGCAACTTTCAAGTCTGGAATAAAACCTGGCATGGACTCACCACACCTCTGACATAGAAGGCGTTGGCTTCCATTCTCTCCCATTGGTTCTTTTTCACATCGTCCTTTTTCACACCATCCTTTAGACCTGGCTTATATCCGCCCTGCACAGTTACTGAAGTTAGGTTCCACTGCCATGGCTGCATCTTATGTAATTGAGGGATTTGTAGTTCACGGAAGCACTTAGAATTCTCTACTAGAGCACTCCAGTGCCTTCCCCTGAACAACAGTGCTACAGTGCTGTAGCAGAGAATTCTAAGCACCTTTACAAATTACAGATTCCAAAATTCTTTAGGACCAAGGCCGTATAATTATGGCTTTAACTATGTGAATAAACGCCTTGACTAGGAAACCCTTGGATTCCCCTGGATACTATGGCCTCTGGAAGCCTCACCTAGCATGACTAGTGATACTGAATGATGGGAATTGTAGTTGAAAGCCTCTGGAAGGTCCCCACACCAATCAATCCCCAATAACAGAAAAAGTTTGGAACCTACCTCTTGTTTAAGCCCAGGCTTCCGCTCTTTCTAAGAGCTATGCTTTCTCATCCTTTTCCTTTTAAAGGCAGGAGGTTGACTGTGGGGAATCCAGAGTGTCATAACAAATCCAGACACAAATCTCCCTTAGTGAGGTGCCACCAGGTTTCGATGCCAACAAGGGCGTGACCAGGAGATCATAGGTGAAACTCCTCAGATTTGATGTGGAGATGAGATCCACAATGCGTCAGAGGCAAAAGTAAAAGGAATGAATTTGATTGTCCCTGAGTAACAATGGGAATGGAGTCATGATGTAATAGTAATTAAAAGAAGAATGATGATGTGTCATGAGTCTTAAGCGAGCTTGATAGATGGATGGAGCAGTGGTGATATAAGGGAAACTTCAGGGAAATGAAAACAAATGCACACAAGGTGAACGTAAGCAACAGCATGCCTGGCTTATGTGCTGATGGGCCCACGTTCACTTCCACTGTGTCTCCAGCTCCAAAGACTGGAAGCGGGCAACAGGAGAGCTCAGCAGCCACTATGAATCTGAGTTGAAAATCTTGGGTTAAAATCTATTCTCACCCCAATATCAAGTGAGTATTTCTCATATTCAACGTTTTAATGGTTAAAAGTAGCGTTTGAATTAAACGTACGGCTCTAGCATAGCGTGGTGGTTTGAACATAGGACTCCAACTCTGGAGACCAGGGTTGGAATCCCCATTTGACCATAGAAACCCACCCTTGAGCAGGTCACTCTCTCTTTCAGCCTCAGAAGAAGGCAAAGACAAACCCCCTCTGAACAAATCAAGCCCAGAAAATCCTGTGATAGGGTTGCCGTAGGGTCAACATAAGTCTAAAGCTTATGTGAAAAGAGTCTAAGATTCTTAGAAGACCACAAGCTGAACCTGAGTCAGCAGTGTGATGTGGCAGCGAAAAAGGCCGCTGTGATTCTGGGCTGCATCAATAAAAGTTTAGTGTCTAGATCAAAGGAAGTGGTAGTACTACTCTATTCTGCTTTGTTCAGATACCACCTGGAATACCGTTTCCAGTTCTGGGCACCACAGTTCAAGAAGGATATTGACAAGCTGGAATGTGTCCAGAGAAGGGTGATCAAAATGGTACAGGGCCTGGAAATCATGCCCTGTGAGAAGCAGCTTAGGGAACTGAATATGTTTAGCCTAGGGAAGAGAAGGTTAAGAGGAGACATGATAGCTATGTTCAAATATTTGAAGGGATGTCATATGGAGGATGGAGCAAGCCTGTTTTCTCCTGCTCTAGAAACTAGGACAGAGTGGAGCAATGGCTTCCAGCTTTAGGAAAAGAGATTCCATCTAAACATTAGGAAGAATCTTCTGACAGTGAGAACAGTTCAGCAGTGGAATACGCTGCCTTAGAGTGTGGTGGAGTTTTGTTCTTTGGAGGTTTTTAAACCAAGGCTGAATGGCCATCTGTTAGGAATGCTTTGATGGTGTATTCCCGCATGGCAGAATGGGGTTGGACTCGATGGCCCTTGTGGCCTCCTCCAACTTCTGTGATTATATAATTCTATGATTCTGTGATGATTTGATGGCACCAACAACAAGAAGAAATTTTTCTATACTCCTGTTTAAACCAGTTCTCATTTGTCCCAGTCCTCCACTGCTCCTTATCCTAGTCTCTGGAACAGCAGAAAACAAGCCCACTCCCTCCTCAACATGACACCCCTTCAAAAGTTTAAACATGGCTATCATGTCCCCTCACTGAGAACTAGAAACTTATTTTATTTCCAGGAGAGAGGTCATAACTCAATGGAAGAGCATCTACATTGCACATTGGAAGTCCCAGGCTCAGTGTCCAACTAGGACTAAAAAAGAATTCTACCAGAACCTATAAAGAACCCTGAGAAAAACATCAAAGTTCCTCTACATTTTAGGAAGACAACTGAGACCCTGTAAATGTATCAGAGGTAAGGAAAAGTTTGTTTATAGAGAAAGGACTTTCAGTCATGTGAGGTGGTGTCCAGATTTATTGTTTTTGAGCATATAGATTTCTGAACTGATTTTAATTCTATTGTTAGATTCTGTTCTGTGGGCACCTCATTTCAAGAAGGATATTGACAAGCTGGAATGTGTCCAGAGGAGGGTAACCAAAATGCTGAAGGGTCTGGAAGCCATGCCCTATGAGGAGCAGTTTAGGGAGCTGGGGATGTTTAGTCTACAGAAGAGAAGGTTAAGAGGGGCATGATAGCCACGTTTAAATATTTGAAGGGATATCATGTAGATGAGGGAGCGGGCTTGTTTTCCACTGCTCCAGAGACTAGGACAAGGAGCAATGGATCCAAACTGCCGGAACAGAGATTCCACCTAAACCTCAGGAAGAACTTCTGATGGTCAGAGCTGTCCGGCAGTGGAATCTGCTGCCTGGGAGTGTGGTGGAAGCTCCTTCTTTGGGGGTTTTTAAGCAGAGGCTGGATGGCCATCTGTTGGGAGTGCTTTGATGTGGGTTCTGCATGGAAGGGGGTTGGACTGGATGGCCCCTATGGTCTCTTCGAATTCTATGATTCTGTATATTTTAAAATCTTTGTGCCTGTTTTTGTGACACTGGCTTTTATCTGCATGTTGCCTTCACTCCTAGGGCTGCAAAAGTACAGGATGTAAATATGTGTTAGGTCAGCTCTGCTCTTTCTGCCCGCATTCTAATGCCACGTAGTGTTTGGTGCCGTTTAATGCCATAAAATATAATGCCATGTTTATCTGCCATATTGTGCTTTGCTATTTGATGCCATGCGACACTTGGAACAAAGTGGCTGGAAGGAGATGATGGGAAATGAAGGAGAAATTAGTGTTTGGAGTGTGAAGGAATGTTATTCTAATGAACTCTGATGAAAGTGAGAACAAGCACAGGTACCAGGTCAGGCCATTGGTGGATAGGAAGCAAGCCTGGGAAAAGAACTATTTTAATTAGCTGTCAAAGAAGGGCCTTGTGTGTGCAAAATTGCAATGTCACTGTTTATAACACACTGTAAACTGAATAGGGCTTTAGTCTTGGCAAGGACCAGAATCTGCTGCTGTAGCTCTTCTGTTCCTGAACACAGCTTTTGGTAAGTTTCTAAGCCTGATTTCTGGGACTGGAGTTGCCCTGTACATGACAAGATAACCGTAATAATATCAATAACAGCATAGCCAGCTGTGATTCAATAAAAAACATGCCATTTTTTGCAAAGCAAACTGTTTCTCCACTAGACCTTTTCTGGGTTCATGGCACAAGGGGGCAGCAAAGTCCCAGATACTTTTCCCTACAGAAAGGAAAAGGAAGAAAAGAGGAGTGGAGAAAGAGGAAGGGATTTTGTTGTTCTTACCTGCTGTGGAGCTGACTTTGACTTATGGGCAACCCTATGAAAAAGAGAGTTTGGTGCAATAAAACTGCTCTGGGTTTTGGTCCAAACTTTAAAGAACTATACAAGGTGCTGAACACTATCCCCCAAATAGGCTTAGAACTTTGGATAGTCTAAAGTTCTGACGAAAGCCATTTCCACACTAGATTTTTATAGTGCTATTATTCCACTTTCAACATCCTATGGAATCTTGGGGTTTGCAGTTTAGAGAGAGGCCAAGTGCGGAAATAGCCTAAAACATAAAGTAGACCCAATGCCCCGACATCATGAGGAAAGAAGACAAGAGAAGGTACCTCCTTGCTTCTCTCTTTAGGTTCTTGTCACCCACCTACCTCTTTACACAGTGAGAGAACTTCTAACACACATTTCACTCATACTTCCTGAGGGCAACTTGTATTACATTTGGAGGATGGTTTTGAAAAGGAGAGGGGAAATATGATTTTAAAGATTAAATACGATAGATTCTACTTCAAAGACAAGACAAAGCAACAATTTACAACCACACAAAATGGGGAGAGCAGCCACTGAATGGAATCTCCAAACAAGGTCCTGAATCATAGCATTAGGTCCATTTCCCCACTACACTGTTATAGAGCTATTATTCCACTTTCAATATCACTTTTTTTTATTGTTGTTGTCCTATATAATTTTTAACATCTCTGACTGATGAAGAAATTGCTGGCTTTAAAAGTCTGCACAGTGTATTTTTATGTTTTTTACTTTGCCCAATAAAGCTACTGCAGCTTTGTGGATTTTGGATTTTGTTGTATTTCCTCCAGCATGGCTACCCCTGAATATGTTTTCTGGATCTAGAGATAATAGTCACACTAAAGCCTCTGATATTTGTCGAAGTCAAAATGTTCAATGAAATGCAAGGATTTTGCGGGGAAAGGAGACAAGAGATGAATCAAGGCTGATCTCATCCCACTCTCTGCAGTAAAGATCTTAGCACAATGTGACGGTTTCACAAGAATCCCCTCCGCTTGCAGGAAATGTTGTGTTGTACCTCTGCTGTAGCAGGCTGGTTCCATGCAAACTTTTTTTTTATGATTTTGAAAGGAAACACTCCAGGAGATTGCTCAAGAGAGAGGTATGCATATGTGTGTGCAACCTCAGTGCACCATTTGCCACAAGTTTCATCAATCTTTTTTCCCCCTGACCTCTGCAGGAATGGTATTTCAGGAAGAATCCAGTCATACACCTTGGGCAAGAGACTGATAGCGTAATGGACAAGTGGATTTGGTAAGGGAGGATGATTTCACAAGGATGGGGGAGTGTCTGAAGAGAGGGAGGCAAGAATATAAGAGGGGCTATCATCCTAGAGGTCTTCAAAACATCTCGGATCTTTCCTGCTTTCCTGTTCATCGCTGATTGAGGTAAGTTCAAGAATACTCATGAAGTTTCTTGTTATCTTTGGGCACAGAACACTCAATATTTGGAGGGGGGGCATCAGCAGGTGGACTCCAGAAATCTCTGCTTAGTTCTTCCAGGAGGAAAAATAAAAAGTCCAGAGTTAGGAGGAAACCGACATTTACATGGTTATGCTACGCTGAAATACTGGAGATGGATTCCGGAACCTTATGTATGCAATGTAGGCACACAACTACTAAATTTTTAAAAAAATGCAGAATAGGTATATTGGAGAGCCAATCAGGTGTATTGCTTTGAGTGTTGGCCTATGACCCTGAAGATCGGGGTGCAATTTCTGCTCAGCTGTGGAAACCCACGGAGTGACCTTGGGCATGTTACATACTCCCAGCCACAGAAAAAAAACATGATGGGTTCATCTTGGAAATGACTTGGAGGCACACAACAACAACAGCTATGTTGACCATAAAGGAAAATCCAAAGTCCATATTGTGCTGACATCTTTAATCAATGTGTGTATATGCCTGCAAGTCTTTCCTTCTTCAGAAGATTTTAAATAGAGGTGGGATGGGCGTCTTTCAGGATAGCTTTAGTCGTGTATTGCTGCAGGGCAGGGGGTTGGACCCTGCAGTCCCTAAGGTTCTATGATTCTAAGTCACCTGGTGGCTTATGGAGAACGCATGAATTTTCTAGGGTTTTCTTAGAGCAGGAATACTCAGAGGAGGCTTGCCATTGCCTTCCCCCTATTTTTCCCTATTTTTCCTTGGCAATCTCTTATCCAGGTACTCTCCAGGTCTGACCCTCCTAAGCTTCCAAGATCAAACAGGATCTGGTGTCTTCTGGATAAGTAAGGCCACATTAGCTTCATTAGGCTAAGTAAGAGGCACAGAATACCTGACCACTAAGTTAGGTTCCCTCCTCAGATTTTTTTATTTTTTATTTTAAAAAGCCACAACAAACAATCCTGAGTTCAGGATAAAAATAGAGCATCACATAAGTGGATCAGGGCCAGCCTTATTATTCAGTAGGGTGTGTCAACTCCCCTCAGGCAGCAGAATTTGAATGCCAAAAAAAGGCAATGCATTGTAGTGGTGTGGCTGGTGGCTCCCATATGGGTAGGGAAAGGACTCCATTCCTGGTTGTAGTCTTTACAGGGAGGTCTCCAAGATGCTGACTCTATTTGGAGAAATAAGACTCAGCACATTGGATGGGTGCTTTGAAGTTGGAACTGAAACACAAATTGGATCCACCACCCCACTGTTCTGGAAGCTACCTGCCGCTACTAATGAAGTGTTATTTAATTTGTTAACCTCACCAGGAATGGAGGAGAGGTGATTCAGGGATTTTTTTCTGCCTCAGAAGCTAGAATAAGTAGGTAAGCTTTGGGTACCCCACAACCAGGCTCAAGTGGGCAAAAGACACGATTGGCTGCTCCACTTCAGGCAGCAAAAAGCCTTGGGCTGGTCCAGAACTGGATTGCACAGCTGCTGTGATGTGTGGCCCTCTTCTGAAGAATAAACCCTCATTTGCATGCCTTTGAGTGAAGAAATGGCCCTTTTTCTGAGGCGGTGAAAGTGACAGGGTACAGGAGTCAGAAACCTGGGGACAGGCAACCAGGCCACTCTCACAGATGTGCTTTGTTTTGGTTCATGAAGCACAGGGGTGTGCAGCTCCAAAAGATCTCAGTGCCAGTTTTCTGGCCCTGGGACTCTCCAATGAGCCACTCAGACTGTCCAAAATATCCTCTCCAACCCCAAACATAGCTGGCTTAAGAAAAGGTTTTTGTGCTGAAGGTTGATCACTGCAAGGGAACCTCGAAACCTATTTTAAAAGTGAACTCTTCTACCAGGAGTGGTAATTTACCCACTTTTTTTTTTTTTTTTTGGAATCTGGAGGGTTCAAGGGCCACAGAAGCAGTCTTGGAGGCCAAACACTGGCCACGGGCTGCACCTTGCCCATCCCAGTGTAGCGTTTCAAAGAAAACAAATGAAAACTGTAAGGATCCTTTAACCAGAAGGACAAACTAACTGAGAAAGAACATGAATATCAAAATGGCTTCAAGGACTCATCCCTTACCACCTTTATCACCAAAAGGGGTCATTGTTCTTCAGCGAACATGTTTTAGGGATATATCTATAGACAGATATCAAATCTGAGTTAAGTATTTGTCCTTGTAGGGGAGAACTTTTCTGCAAATCTCATCCCATTGAAGTGGATCTTGTTTTTGTAGGTCAACCACCAACTCAAGATGTGTGACACAAAAGGTGAAACTCAATTGGAAAGTTGTCTGGAGACAATTATCAACATTTTCCACCAATATTCTGTGCGTCATGGGCATTTTGATACCCTCACCCAGAAGGAGCTGTCTCAGCTGATTCACAAGCAGTTTCCCAACTGGTTGAAGGTGAGAATCAATGAAGACTTTGGGGAGGAGTTCATTCTTCAAAAAGAGTTCCCTTCTTTAATGAGGTTCATTGACACATGCAGCGTGCTGGTAGTGAAAAAACCAAATGGTTGTTGGAAAATGGGTTTGGGGTTGATATCAGAGGTGGCTTCCAGATGAGCTAGGCTACAAATCTCATGACATCTGGCTATTGATTGTTCTTGCTGGGGATTATGGAAGTTATAGCCCTGAACCTTTGGAAGGTACTAGGTTCTCTACCTCTGGTTTAACATGCTCCAGATCTAGAGCGTATCTTCAGTACCTGCTTACAGCAGTTTGAAACCATCCTGAGATCTGTGATTTGGTCAGCCACTTGGAAGTCTCCGTTAGAGGGTTCTTGACTGCTCCCTACAGATCTCAAGTGAGCCAGATTTAATCCGCTATATGTCTCTTTTCAGGGAAGGGCACTGAGCAGAGAGTCTGAGGTCCCTCACCAATCTATAAATCCCAGGATGTCACAAGATGTATCAATGGGATTTACAGTGGTATGAAACTGATATCACTGTGAAGTATAGGGACATCCTTAAGCTATGATCATTCAGAGCTGGATGGAAAGAGATGTTATGAGGTCATGGGAATATATATTTATGTAGAGGAGAGTTAGTCATGCTCGTCTATCTGTCCACTGAAGGTGAGGGGGGGGTCTCAGTCCTCAGATCAAGAAGTCAGAAGAAACTACAGGTCCTAAACACTGGGATTTCCTGAGCAATACAATCTCGACAACAGAACGAACTGAATATTCTTTTAGCCCCTAGTAGAGTAGAATTCACACCATTTGACTTCATTGCAACTTATTAGGCAACAATAGATGCAACTGGTTTATTCTGCTTAGGACTAACCCAGGCATTGAGTAGGCTGAATGGACCAATGGGTGCTGGTGACTCAGTTTATTGATCAGCCCCATTGATTCAATGGGCCTTATATAGCTGGGATTAGCAAAAGCTACTGGACATTGATTCTGTTTTCAAGCCATATATGACATGTCTCAGAAGAAGTGAGAACTATTTGGAAAAAATGGCCAGCTGTATCCAGGCTCCACCTTTTTCTCTAATAGGTACAACCGGGGGCTCATAGTCTCCACCCCCTCAGCCTCCAAGAGCAGCAGAAGAAAAACAGTGTCAATGCATCATTGTGTGTTTGTGTGCATGGGCTCAGATGTTGTGTGCTCAGCTTGAAATGCTTGGTAAAGCAGGGGTTGGCAATGATGTGGGCCAGTCTTTTCCCAGACTGCCTTGTGACTGAAATCCTATAAACTTTCCTCTGTAGTCCCTGTCAAAATGGCAACAGGAAGTGACATTGCATCACTTCCTGTCACCATTTTGAGAGGGATTGAAGAGGAAAACAGACATATTTGGGGGTAGCATGGGGTTTGGGCGTACCTTTGGGCCTGATGTGGACACATGTTCATGTGTTCTCCTGCTGTGGGAGACTTTCTGTGTGGTTTTGGAGCAAAAAGTGCCCCATTTCCTCAAAAAAGTTCAACACTTAGCTCACCTCTGTGTTAAGGAGATGTACAAAGTGTGTATCTATGCTCAGATGCTTTTACTGCCACATTGCCATCTTATCGAATCATGGGATTTATAGCTTGTTACCCAGCCCTAGAAAACCCTGTACTAAGTTCCCCCTAGGGTTTTCTTAAGTCAGAAATGACCTGAAGGTGGACAACAAGGGCAAGGTACTTCAAATTCTCTGCTAGATAACTCTAGTCCACTGTCTTACACTAGAGCTCTAGAACATCTTAGCAGAGAACTTGAAAGCTCTCACCAAACTACAAATCCCAGGTTCCATAGAATACAACTGTAGTACAAGTGAGATCAAATTATTCTAACAGTATGCTGTAGATATTTCTGACAGGAGTATCTACACTTCACTATAATTCAGGAGGTTTTATCTGGGTCTGGATGCAGTATTAAACCCCATAACACCCAGCCCTCAATGTTTTAAATTTTTAACGGGAAATAAATAACAGGAACTTTTTAACTGAAAGTTATTAATATTTCCACAGGAACAGAAGAACCCCAAGGCTATTGAAGAATTGTTCAGAAAGCTGGACCTGAACAAGGATCACCAGCTCTCTTTTGGCGAATTCATGAACTTCATCAGCAAACTGGCCATTGCTACTCATGAGCACATCCATCAGGAGGGTGATGATGGGCATGCCCACCACCACCAACATTAAATCCTTCAAGAAGGCCAAGAGATCTGGAAAAGCAACCCAGCTTCTCTGAGTGTCCCTGAGAAGGGCCCTGACCAGCAAGTCAAAATAAAGTTAAAGTTCCAAAGATGGTTGTTGTGTTTTGTGTTTTCTAAAAATCCATGCTGTTGAAAGGATTTGGTCTGGTCTGGAGAGTACTGAGGGTACGGAGGACAATCTCATCTATCAAGGTAGGGATTGGGAATGGGGAAGGTACCAGCACATAATCTGTGCTGGAGGTCTGGTAGCAATATCCTAGCCTGTCTAATGGTAGCCATTTCCCCTGCTTTTGTGATCCATCCCATTTCATCATAGCTAAGTGCCTCAGAATGTCTCCATTGAAGGTCACATGGTAGAACAAGGCTGGAAAGTTTATGTCCTTCCAGATATTGATGGACCCCATTCTACCCCACCACCCAGCCAGCCTGGCCAATGATGAAGCACAAAGAGAAGGAAGTTCACCAACATGTAGACTTTGCAGTTCTTATTATAGAGGAACATAGGTTCTTCACTAGTGTTGTACAACATGCTAAATCAGGGATGGACAACAATGTCTCTCCAGATGTTATTGGACCAGCCAGGATAGCCACAGGTGAAGGTTAATGGAAGTTGCAGTTCAATAACATTTAAAAGGACACATTTGCCCAGCCGTATTGCTAGACTCTGGTATTGTTGTTCTTATATGCCTTTAGGTCAACAATCCTAGCAAAGGGTTTTCTTAGCAAGATTTATTCAAAGGAGGCTTACCATTATCTTCTTCTAAGGCTGAAAGAATGTGTCTTTGATTTGATTTTGATTTGAACCCTGCCTGGTCTTCTGGAGTTTGTATGAGAATTTTTCAGCCTCATCTCCTCAAGGAATTCTCCAGTACTCAGACCATTATATTGCAGTGGATCTCATGGACCATGATAGACCCCAGAAAGAGCAGAGCTCCTGGTAAGAGCTCTTGAACTACATCTGTGATTTGTGTCTACATCTTTTTCCTTCTTCATTCATGTTACACATTTAACATGAGAAAGTTGGTGATAGCAGCAAGCAAGGGGGCATATACTCTGGATTCCCTCAACATCTGGGAGAAATACTTAGTGTTTGGTTACAAATTTTTGTATAAAGCACATGTACACATGCACAACGTGCTTTGTATGGGGCGGCCTTTCAAAAGTGCTCAGAAACTTCACTTGGTCCAAGTGCAGCTAGAAGGCTAACTCGCTTGTTGCAACAGCTCTGCTGGCTGCCTATCAGTAGCATATCTGGAGTTAACAGCACCTAAGGCAAATATGGAAGTTGCACCCTAGATGCTTTTTCCACTACGACTACTCCTGGGCTGAAGAAGACCCCAGCAGGGGAAAAAGCAGATCAGGCCCACCTGGGAGGGTTGGAAGTTTGGCTCTTTTGTGCTCCCTTGGCATTGGTACCCAAGAAATGCATTCCAGTTGCCCCATCCTAGATATGCCTCTGCCGCCCATTTCCAGGCACAGTGCTGGTTATAACTTTAATGCTTGTTACAGTTTGGGTCTGGCCTATTGATAGGACCTCATCTCCCTAGATGGGCCTGTTTGTTGTCTAAGATAGTGATACTTAATCTGGGGTCGAGGAACCTCTGGTACTCTACAGAGCCCTCACAGGGAATCCACAAAATCCTGCTGCTGGACACCACCACCACCACCAGGGATGTGGCAGCAGGGGGCAGGGCTTGGGTGAGTGCACTCAGACCTCTGCTGCCGCATCCCAGATGAAAGGGACATGGCGGTAGGCATGTACATGTGCCCAAACTATGACTCTGGAGGCCAGGGTTCACCCAGTGCTTGAACAGAGATTTGAATTGTAGTCCCTGGAAGCCTTTAATAAATAAATATTTCAATATTCAAATCTAAGGCCATTTTCACACTAGACTGTTACAGTGCTATTATTCCACTTTCAACATCTTATGGAATCCTGGGGTTTGCAGTTTAGAGAGGGACCTCAAAGGATTCCACAGGATGTTGAAAGTGGAATAATAGCACTATAACAGTCTAGCCCAGAAACAGCCTCTCTGTTACATGACCTACTAAGGTAATAAGCTGTTGTTGTAGCTACTGTCATTGCTATTATCTATGACATAGTCTTCAACCAGTTGTTCAAACCACTGCTAATAAAATTTTCTGAGGCAAGAGATATCCATTTTGGGCCCCATCTATTTAACAACTGAATAGTTGAAACCGGAGAGGAGTGATTCCCATTGGTTGAATTCTCCTCCCCTTTCTCTTGTTTCCACCTGACTGAGGAATGTTGCCCCACTCGACTGAAGACAATTCAAAGAAAGGAGAAGAAAGACTTGTTGAAACTGGTGGCTTCTCGCTTCCCCTATTGGGACAGTTTCAGAGTGAGGAAACAATTCAGAAAGACCACCCTGCCTTCCAGAAATTAGAATCCTCATCCTCCAAGGAAAATCATAATTCTGCGTGGAGAAGAAGCTAGAAGGTTGAGCAGGAGTAGGAATTGGGTTCTTGAGAACCAACATGATATAGTGGTTTGAGTGACCTTGGAGACCAGTGTTGAATTCCCTGTTTGGCCATGGAAATTCACTGAGTGACCTTAGACGAGTCACATATTCTCAGCCCCAGAAAACCTCTTGGTAGGCTTGCCTTAGAGTAGCCCATCTGAAATGACTTGAAGGCGCACAACAACAACAACAACAACAACAACCACTCAATCCATAGACCTCTTGAATAGCCCTCTCACTAGTGAGTGTGAAGGTCAGCAGGTAGGAATCCATGGCCAACAAGGTAGGGAAAAGATTGTGGCTCAATGGCAAAGCATGTGGAAAGTCCTAGGGGGCTTCCACCACTTTGATCCTGCTTTAGCTGACATGCAGGGTTGCCAGACGAAATACAGGACAGGGCTCTTGTTCTTTTAATGGCTGTGTAGAAGATTGAATTTCATCAGATTTTGATTTCAGTATTCCTTGAAATCTTCTCTTCTACACAACCACTGAAGGTACAAGAGTCCTGTACCTTATTTCATGGGGCAACCTTTCCACCATGGCAACATCCTATGGAATCCTGGGATGTGCAGTTTAGAGAGGAGTGTTTAGAATTCTTAGCCAGAAAGTTCGGGAGACTCACCAAACTACAAATCCCAGGATCTGCAGTATCAAATACAATAGGGACGGTACCTCTTCAGCAATTTACTGAGTGGAACACAATCACTAAGCAGCATACCTGAGATGTGAAGCCTTACAGAGACTAAGTCTTTAAAAATTATCAGATTTGTTTGGGGGGGTGGGGGACTGAATGCATTCTGAAATTAAAAACTCCATCCTCCTGCCCTTCAATGACTTAATGAAAACCTAGATTTGCTTCTAAATTTTTTAAAGGTCTGAAGGATTCAGATACACCCTACCTTCTTGCAGCCAAGTTGTGTCCAAATGTATCATTGAAGATGATCAACACATTCCAGCAACCGTTCCAATAGCAGGGGGAGCAGCTCTGGGGTGCAAGCCTTGCTTCACCCTCCCAACAAGAATTCTTCCCCTGCAAATGAAAGTTTCTTTCAGTCCCCAAATTTCTAGTGCTGCAGAGAGTGAGACACTGAAAATGGCTCACAGTGAGATTCTATTTGCTTTCTTTGCATTCCCTTGGTAAATTCCCCCACCACCACCCCCCTTATCTTTGAATGCCTAAGTTATGTTTCTAAATGCTCAACTAAGGTTTTAAGTTGCTGCAATACAACAAATATGAAGACTGAAGGAAAATTCCAGAGTAGGGCTGAATTCCTATATAGGTATCAATGTCCTTATTTTGCTCCTCCCTCCATAGCTACTCCCTCGTCTAACAGACTGCATATGATCTATAACTTTCTAGTAAGAAAATGTTTAGCCGCCAGTGTGGTAGTGGTTTGAGAGTTGGGCAACAACCCTGGAGACGAGGTTCAATTCCCTACTCGGCCACAGAAACCCACAGAGTGATCTTGGGCACGTCACACACTCTCAGCCCCCCCAAAAAACCATGATTGGTTTGCCTAAGGGTCACTGTCAGTTGGAAACCACTGGAAGGCAGGAAACAATAACAATAGCAACAACAAGTTATTAGAGGATGCTGTTTTACTAAAAGTTTCTGCATACTGTCTTTTGAGTACGCTGAAGTGGACAGATATTGAATACACAGAAGTCAGGAAGTATGTTTATGTGTGTGTGTGTGTATATATAGATATATACACATTCACACACTATTAATTATTTTAACAATGAAGCCTGGCTTTATAGCAATGGCTTTCACGCCTCCAGGTGTTTTGGACATGAAATTCCAGAAGCCCCAGCCAAGTTGGCCAATGGTCAGGCATTCTGAGAGCTGAAAACCAACATCGCTGGAGGACCAACATTTATAGCATGTAGAGCTGTATCTCTTTCAGCTGTGCTTTGCTTCTTCTTTGTCCCACTTTCTCTTGGTAGAGGAACGGTCTAGAGGAAATGTGAAAAGATCCTGTTGTGTCACTATCATGGGCAATTTTGGAATTTGGGTAACACCCCAACCTTGTTGGGAAATCCTCCTGTGGTGTCACACTCCTCTTTCCACTTCTGCTTTATTCATCCCCCTGAGATGGACTCAACGACATCCTATCCCTGGTGTCCAATGCAAGGCAGAACCTTTGAAGGCCTGGATCCTCTTGGGTAATCCCAGCTACAGTAAACCCACTGAATGGTGAATCAACATAAAGATGAATTCTATTTATTTAGTGGTTCTACTCTAGCCAAAAGTAACAATAGGATTCTCATGTTACCCTGTATTCTGAGGGTCCCGGGAGGGACACCTAAATAACCTTCCAATTACACAAATTGGGGAAATTAGTCAAGAGCACTGGTTGGCAGAACGAGAGGCAGGGCAACGTAGCGGAATCTTGCAACCCAGTGTTTACGGGGTCAGACCAATTCAAGAAGCAGACAGGTTTGAAAATACTGAATGATCTTTATTAAAGACAGGCACACAATGTAAGCAACACATGCACACAGATAACTAAGGAAAATAAAGGTGTGAGTAAGACAGCGGGATTTTCAGAGGGATAGTTGATTTGGGTGATACGAAACCTGTCCTGAAGCCCGGAAGAAGATGGAGATCGAGGCTGGGGTTCGATGTATCTCAGCACGTGGAGCTGAGGGGAAGCTCGCCAAGCGATGTGGAAGCAAGGCGATCTGGAACTCGGGAGCGATCCAAGGAAGCGCTCAAAATCAGGGGTTTTTATAAGGAGAATTGTGACCGCAGGCTAGGTCGGACTTTGAGAAGACAATAGATTTGGGGCTGGAGACAAAGCCTCCGAAAGGTCAGAATTTGAATGATTGAGTTAGAGCCAAATTATCAATAGGATAGCTGGTATGCAAACGCGGAGTACTTGAGCGTTGTATAGTCCGATCATCAAGCTGCCAGCGCGGGGCAGAGGATCTTTTGAAAGTTGCTTGCATATCTAATGGAGGTACTTGCCTTGAGGTCTCCTAAAGCGATGAGTCGGCTGTTTCTGGCCTGCATGTACTGTTTCGGAATATTAGGGCGATTATTGGCCTAGCCTGTATGTGTGCTTGTCTGGGGGCCTCGCAAGCACATGGAAGGGATATGTGAAGCCGAGTTATTGATATCAAAGATATCTTTTTATATCCCCCAAAGCTTGGGCTAGCCAGGGCAGTAACACTTACCCAAGACCCCAACCCTTTATACAGAGTTTAAAGAAGTTGATTTTGAGGGCAGGGCTGCTTCTCCTAGAATCCCCCAAACAGCATGTTCACATTACAAAGTAATGTTTCCAAAGTGTCCCATCACAGACCAAGCCATGGAGGGGCATTTCGCAGAATCGCAGACATGGAGGGGGGTCTTGTAAACTGTCTAATCCAACCCCACCCCCACTTCCTTGGTGCTGGAAACCCAGACATTCATAAAAGATTGACAGACTCTTCTTGAAGCCTCTCTGATTTCTTCTGGAAGACTTCCTGACCCCTTTTGGAGACCTTCTGACCTTTTCATAAAGACCTCATGAACTGTTCTTGAAGACCCCCTAAAGACATCCACTTGAAAAGTTGCAAGAGTTGCTAGTTTGGATGCAGGAAGAGGTTATTGTAACTTTAATCACAAACAGATTAAGAAGCAGGGTGAAAAGTCTCTCAAGCTAGAAGAAGGAATCTGCCTTCTCTTCCCAGCTAAACTTCAACCTCCAGTTGCAGCCATCACTTCCTAACATGGTTATTGTCCCTTCAGTGGACAGAAAGAGGGGAGGAGCAGAGAAATGGTAAGCTCCACTCTTGTCAAAGCTCTGTTGGGAGGAAATGGCCATGGCTGAAAGTTTGAGTTTGAAAGGTAAGAGAAGGCAGGGTGAGAAGCTGAAATCCATGAGAAGCTAACTTTTTCTCTGCCTTTTCCCTAAAGAGAAGGAGATTATCTTCCAAGATCTTTGTACCCTAGAGCAGCATCTTGGCTCAACTGGAAAATCTGTACAGTGATATTGAAGGATGTTGAAAACTTCTTTCTTTTCAACTTTTTAATTTTTTTTTACTTTTTTTTTACACTTTCTTGTTACTCTCCACTTTCTTTTAAAAAAATGAGGCAGAGTTTGCTAAAGCTGTCGTACAGTTTGAAGGACAGATTTTCTCCTCTCTGAATTTGTTTTTTCTTAGAGTTGTAATGCTATAGTGCAAAATAATCATTTCACTAAGACACTGATCCACCATAACTCTACCAAAAACAATAAAAATAAAAAATAAAGAGAGGATGGAGAAGAGACAAAAAAGAGGAGATATTTTGTTCCAATAAGTCTTGAAATGAATAAGACATCTATTCAGGGGTGAGAACAAATGGTTGTACCTTGCACAGGGAACACAAAAGAGTCAAAGAAACACCATTTGGATTGTTGTTATTTGCTGTCAATTCGACTTGAACTTATGGAAGCCCTATGACCTCCAAAAGCTTTAGTTGTTGACTGCCCATTCAGGTCTTGCAAACTGGGCCTTATAGGCTAGGTCTCCCTTGATTGAATCAATCCGCCTGAACTTTGGCCTCCCTCTTTTTCTACTGCTTTCTATTTTAACAATCAATAACATCTTTCTAGTGAGTCATATCACTTCATGATATATCCACACTACAATCTTCATTTCTTGCGAGATTTCAGGTGTGATTTGCTCCAGGACCCATTCATTTGTCTTTTTAGCGTGGTATCCATAGACCTCTTCTCCAGGACTACCTTTCAAATGAATCAGTTTTTTTCCTCTCAGGCTTCTTCACTGTCCACCTTTCAGAAGGATGCACAGGACTTAGAAATGCTATGGTCTAGATCATTCTTACCTTGGTGTTTAATTTGGTACTTAATGATTATGTTTTCTGCTGCTCCAGAAACTAAGGCTCTTTCTGCAGCCTACCTTGTTCCAGTGACATCTGATGCAGGTCCCAGCTTTGTCTCTGCTGGGAGGGGAGCACTACAGGAGTACTCCCCTCCTCACCAGCTGTCTCTGTGAATGAAGGAAGCACAGTGGCACTGCATCTTCCTTTCGCAGTGAGGTCGAGTATTGTCCTAGGTTGCACTGGGGCAGGAAGTGCAGCCATTGCACTTTCAGGACCTCTGCACAGCAGGTAACTGCAGGTGGGTGGAAAGACAGTAGCGCAATTGCCAGTCATTGATCAGGAAAATCCATCAATGATTTACTGTGCAATCTCACCACCTGAGGATGGGAGAAGGACAAGACCAGGACAACTTCATGCATAAGCATTGTCCAGGTCCCATCTTCCTCCCATCCCCAATGTGGGATGACAATGTCCTGTGGGAAAGGGCCTAGGACATGGAGCAATGGCTTCCAACTTCAGGAAAAGAGAATCCATCTAAACATTAGGAAGACATTCCTGGCAGTAAGAACAGTATGACAGTAAAATAATCTACCTCCATGGATTGTGGTGGATTCTTCTTCTTCGGAGGTTTTTAAACATAGACTGAATGGCCCTCTGTTGGGAATGCTTTCATTCTGTATTCCTGCATGGCAAGGGCTTGGGCTAGATGGTCCTTGTGGTCTCTTCCCACTGTACAATTCCATGATTCTATGATATATCTTTACCCTTGAGGATCTTATAGAATCATAGAAGCATAGACTCATAGAGTTGGAACAGACTCCAGGGGCCATCCAGTCCAACCCCCTGTCATGCAGGAGTACCCATCAAAGCACTCCCAACAGATGGCCTTCCAGCCTCTGTTTACAAACCTCCAAAAAAAAGAGACTCCACCACACTCCATTGAGGCAGCATATTCTGCTGCCAGATAGTCTGACAGTCAGAAAGTTCTTCCTGAGGTTCAAGTGGAATCTCCTTTCCTGCAGCTTGAATCCATTGTCCTAGTCTCTGGAGCAGCAGAAAACAAGCCTACTCCCTCCTCGACGTGACATCCCTTCAAATATTTAAACATGGTTATCTCTTCTTCTCATTTCTTGTCTTCTCATTTCTTGAGTCTCCATTTTGGTTGATGACCAAGCCAAAGTATAAGAAATCTTTGTTTTGATACCTTCATCACTCACTTTAAAGTTATGTAACTCATCTGTGGTTATTATTTTTGTCTTCCTAACCTATCACCCTGCTTTTGCACTTACTTCCTTAACTTTTACCAGTAGTCACTCCAGGTTATTTTCCACCAGCAATATGGTGCCAAATGCATATCTTTCAGAGTTGATGTTCCTTCCCCAAATTTTCACACCTGCTTCTTTTGCCTCTAACCTTGCTTTCTGTATGAAAAGAGACATTCAGTGTCATTTGGGTTTTGTTTTTTTTTTCAAAAAAAAAAGTGAACTACACAAGCACTGTAACCTCCCAAGACATCTTATCCAACTTGAAGGATCTCCTAGCTGGACTCATCAAAAGGATTTAGACCATTTTCACATAGCTAATTTCATTTCTTCCTGATTATCCTCAAATCTGATTTGATAGACCCTGCAGTGGATCACCTCGTTGAGATTAACAAACCCACAACCACCAGATCATAGAGAAAAAAGGATACTCACCCAAAAAGTTGATTCTTCCAGAGGTGGTCAATCGATCATACCATTGACTCTAAGTTAGAGAAGATTTGCCCGTATCTGCAGAAGGATCCAAAGATGGGAATGGACACACAACACACCAGACCCATTAAAAGTACCAGTAAGTCTGTGGAAAATGCCCAGTGCAGGTGAATAAGGATCACAAAAATGTGATGCTTAAATCCATCAAGCCACTAGCATTTATATCTTCTTGTGATTTCCTCCATCCACATATATCTGGTGCTTTGTAGGCCACCTGTACTGGAAGCCTTGCCAACTGAAAAAAAAAAGGAGACTAGACAGTGAATATTTAAATGCAGTGAATATTTGGAGTGAATATTTCAATGGAGTGTAGTCATAAAGTCATGCTTTGTTGATTTTATCATACTTTAAGGTTTTCTTTTCTTAACAACCTCCGAGGGGCTTAGCTTTTATAATAGTCTTGCAGTTTGGAGAGGTAGGTGACACCCATCCTTCTAGAACTATAGTTTAACTAAACTGAAAATCTCCCACTAAACTGATCACTCAGAATGTGTAAATGTCTATAGATCAAAGGCCTTTCCACACTACACTGTTATAATGCTATTATTCCACTTTCAACTTCCTGTGGAATTCTGGTGTTTGGAGTTTACCGAAGCCAAAGCACTCTCTAGATGAGAATTCTAAAGGCCCCTCCCTCGACTGCAAACTCCATAATTCTATAGGAGGTTGAAAGTGGAATAATAGCACTGTAACAGTCTAGTGCAGAAATGGTCTTTGGTGGCATCATGTAGTGCGAAAAAGCCCCAAGACTGGGCATGCTTGTTGTAAAACCAAGATCCACCAACTAGAGAAAGAAATTTCATTGAGAATGGGAGAACAGGGTGTCTTTGAGCATGTTGCAAGTTAAAGGATTGGTTTTACCCACCAGAACTGAAGAGATCTCACTGTTAGAGATCTGGGAGGATTTTGTTACCACTCGTTTGTGCTGAGAGTTTACTAAAATCTGCAATTGGCCGCATATTTGGGCTGGAGAGAACTGGAGACACAAAATCCCAACACACAAATACACAAAATGAGATGTTTACATTAATTCCAAAAGTTCCCTCAAATTTAAAATCACTAGAAAATTGTAAATTGTTTTTGTTACCTGCCTTCAAGCTAGTTCAGATTTATGGTGATCCTATCCTAGAAGAATCTTGGTAAGATATGTTCAGAGGGCAAAGACAATGTTTGCCTTTGAGTTCCTCTCAAGCTGAGAGAGAGTGATATGCTCAAGACCAACCAGTGGGTTTCCATGGCTGGGCAGTCCAGAACTGAAAGCCATTACCTCACACTGGGTCACAAAAACCACTGTTTCTAGATAGGCATGTTTTAAAACCAGGAATTTTTCATACACAAAAAAAACCCCACAAGGTTATCTGGAATCAATTTGTGTGTGCGTGTGTGTGTGTATGCAAAAAATATATATTTTCTTGGGAATAAAATTGTTTCATAAAACAAAAAGGTTTTGCACACATGAAAAAAATATTCTGCTCATGCCAAAACTCTGTTTCCAGATTGCTAATGAGAGGTTTTATGAAATCTTGTGCTTGTGTGTGAAAAATGAGGAGGGAGGTGCCCACAAAAATCATTTCAACAAGAACAACAACAATCCAATGTGTTTCTACAAAACACTTTGATATGTGTGAAAAACTCAGTGAAAACAGCACAGAACTCCCTCTATTGTGTCATTCTGTTTGATTGGGTTTCCTGGATGTCTTGAAAGCCGTTTTTTCAGGCAGAAAATGAAGAATATGAAATATGTTTTCCGCCTCTACTTGGCAAGTCTACTTGGCACATCCCTTAGCCATCACTGCCAATGAGAGAGCTACATCATCCAGTCAGTGCCCTAACAGGACTAGCCTTGAGAAGTAAAAAGGAAGGCAGACTGACCTTGGCATGGTGGGAGAAACTGGGATGGAGAAAAGAAGCTGTTGTCTGAGGACTACAAGGCAATAGAGCAGACAATCAGGGGCAGCCTGGCTCTAGCAGGGCAGCGATGGCTGGAAAACCATGGGAGGAACTGGCTGGGAGAGGCTGAAGCTAACCAGTTGAGCAAGAGTTGTTCCCTGACGGAGAGAAACAAGGCTTTCTGTTTCCCAAGAGAGATCTTGGAGAGGCCAAAACCAGGGGTGGAGAAGATGCAGCCGGTGGGCCACATTAGGCTCAAGGGCATCTGTTTTGGGACTTCCAAAGTTGCCAGTCCCTACCCAATGGCCACAAATTAGACCAAATAAACCCCCAAACTATCACAAAAATGTGGGAGCTTGGATCTTGTGGGCCCCCCCACCACTCAAAGCTTGGGTTTAAAAAAACATGAAAAATAGCCAGATTTCTGCCGATTCCTGGAACAAGAAGTGACATTATGTCACTTCCAGTTGTGCAAGTTGCAATAGTACAGTCTTAAGGATGGATTAAAGGTAAGTAATGGGTCTGAGCCAGTGTAGTGTAATGGTTTGAGTATTGGACTATATCTCTGGAAACCATAGTTCGATTCCTGCTCTGCAATGGAAGCCCACTGGGTGACCTTGGGCACATCACACACTCTCAGCCCCAGAAAACTCTGATAGATTCATCTTAGGGTCGCCACAAGCCAGAAATGACTTAAAGGCACACAGCAACAACAATAGGTCTTGTCCTGTCTACCTTAACCACTGAAAGAAATGTGAGGTAACTTTCCACAAAGCTTTGGGAAGAATGAAGGATTGTTCCACAGCCTCCTGTGAGTTTAAGGCCTCTCCCTGGACCAGTAATCCCAAGAGGCAAGATGGTGTAGTAGTTAGACCTGGAGTCAGGAACCTTAACCCCTGAGGCTGAATATGGTCTTACTGTTGTCCTAATCTGGGCCTCAGTAGATGTCTGAAGGACCACCTATCCCTTGGCCATGACATTACTGTTGTTCCTAATGTTTAGGAATTTCTTTTCCTGAAGTTTAAAGCCATCGGTCCCTGTCCTAGTCTCTGGAGCAGCAGAAAAAGCCTCACTCCATCTTCCATATGATATCCTTTCAAAGATTTAAGCATAGCTATCACATCACCTCTTAACCTTCTCTTCTCCAAGCTAAACATACTCAGCTCCCTAAGCCATTCCTCATGGGGTATGGTTTTCCAGGCCTTTTACCGTTTTGGTCACCTTCCTCTGGCACTTTGGTGCCTGGTACTTGTTTAAGTCATGTGGGGGTGTCCCCCCCCAAAACAAATTAGCTTGGGAATTCTGAGAGGATTTGGGGGTGCATCAAAGGAGTTGTGTCCCTCCATGGCCTAGAGAAGGCATACCCTTCTACTTTGTAGATGGTTTCCCCAAAAAAATATTCATGGTGATTGTGGTATTAGCCAAACATTTATGCACTATATCCAGTAGGTGGCACCTATCAAGGATGCAAGTGGGAAAAATAAAGTGAATTTCAAATGTACTTCCACCTGAGATCCAGGACTCGCTTTGTGAACTCCTCATACTGGAGACTAGCTGGATCATCTGCAGGAAATGGGAAACCAAACAAACGTGGGGTGGGGGGATACTGATTGCAGGGGGCTATCAGACACCATAACTGGATCACCACCAGCCACAGCTGAAGATGGCACAAAGCAAAGACCTGGACCAGTGGTTCCCAATCATTGACCCTCTACTTCTTTTGCACTTCATCTCCCAGAATTCCTAACTGTTGGACAAGGTGACTAGGACTTCTGGGAGATGAAGTCCAAAACACCTGGAGGACCAAATGTTGGGAATCGCTGATGATGACTGGGGTGGGCAAAGTGTGGCCTTGATTTCACATGCAGAACCCAAGGCTGGTTTTGTGTCCCTCGACCCCTCCAAACTTCACCCAAACATCCATTTCCTGAATGAAAAATTAAAAAGTGAATCTTGAAATATTTAATGCAACTTATAGACAGGTAGTATGTAGTGTAATGGTTTGAGCATTGTACTACAGCTCTGGAGACCAGGGTTCAATTCCCCACTTGACCATGGAAACCCACCAGGTGGAAATCCGCTAGGTGAAAACCCTGAGATAGGGTCACCTTAGGGTTGCCATAAGCCAGAAATGACTTGAAGACACACAGCAACAACAAAGCAGCTCTTCTTTTCTTCCCATACTATTTAATATGACAGTATCAATTATTTCAAACCAAATTTGATTTCTGGCATCTTCTTGTTTCATCTTGTTTTCAATTTTGACAGTCAATAAGGCCTTAGGAAGGTTCCTGAAGAAGAAAAGTGGCATCCAGACCTATTACTGTTGCCCCACTTCCACCTAATTTTGTATTTGGCTCCAACATCCTCTAGAGAGCACAGGGGGCCATGTTTGCCATGTTTTTAGGCCTCCTTGAGCCATTTCAGTAAAGGCTTCTTTTTAACAACAGGAAGTGAGTAATAGTTACTTCCTCTTGACTTCCTTTTTTTAAAAAAAAACTTTTATGAATCTAACTTGGCCAGGAGCAAAACCATGGCAAAAATGTCACCCACATCTCTAAAAGGTCATTTGATGGTAAAAGAAAATTCACCCCTGGGAGGCCCATGGGAGACCCCTTGTGGCTACATATGGCTCACAGGCCACACTTTGCCCACCTCTTGCCATGCCCTGCTTTTAGGACCTAAACATAGACTATGACTCAGAGACTGAAACAGTGGAACCTGAACAGGAGGAGACAGTATCATCCACCCCAGAGACAGAACAGGGGGCAATGCCAGCCCCAGCAGAGAGCCCTGCTCTTTCTGACATGGAAGATAACTTCCTGATACTCACCTTCACTGGGCGTAGACACCAAAGGGAACACCTACACAGATCTCAGTGAATTTATAACAGACAGCAAACAATTTATAATTATATAATTTGGATGAAGTAATAGAGGGCATGCTCATCAAATTTGCAGATGGGAGGGGTTGCTAATACGCCAGAGGACAGGATCAAAATTCAAAATGACCTGGATAGATTGGAGAGCTGGGCCAAGGCTAACAAAATGAAATTCAACAGAGAGAAGTGTAAGGTCCTACACTTAGGTAGAAAAAAGGGAATGCAGAAATATAGGATGGGGGACATGTGGCTGGATGGCAGTACGTGTGAAAGGGATCTAGGAGTCTTAATAGACCACAAGCTGAACATGAGTCAGCAGTGTGATGCGGCAGCCAAGAAAGCCAACGCAATTCTCAGCTGCATCAATAGGAGTATGGTGTCTAGATCGAGGGAGGTGCTGGTACCACTCTACTGTGGTTTGGTTAGACCTCATCTTGAATCCTGTGTCCAGTTCTGGGCACCCCAATTCAAGAAGGACATGGTCAAGCTGGAGCAGGTCCAGAGGAGGGCGACCAAAATGGTGAAGGGCCTGGAAGCCAAGCCCTATGAGGATAGACTTAGAGAGCTGGGTATGTTCAGTCTGCAGAAGAGAAGGTTAAGAGGGGACATGATAGCTATGTTTAAATATTTGAAGGGATGCCATGTAGAGGAGGGAGAGGGCTTGTTTTCTGCTGCTCCAGAGACCAGAACAAGGAGCAATGGATTCAAGCTGCAGGAAAGGAGATTCCACCTGAACCTCAAGAAGAACTTCCTGATGGTCAGGGCTGTCCGACAGTGGAATATGCTGCCTCGGAGTGTAGTGGAGTCTCCTTCCTTGGAGGTTTTTAAGCAGAGGCTGGATGGCCATCTGTCGGGAGTGCATGGTAGGGGGTTGGACTGGATGGCCCGTGTGGTCTCTTCCAACTCTACATTTCTATGATTTCTATGATTCTATAACAGATAGCAGTCAGCGCTGATCTCTGAACCTATAAAAGCACAGCCATTCCCCTCCAGAACTTGTCAGTGATTAACTGACTGTTTCCCCTGCTGTTTCTCTGACCTCTGCCTTAAGATTATATTGTTTGTGCTTTGATTTATGAATACTGCCTGGACTATTGTTGCGTTTTTATTTGTTTGAAGTCTGTTTCCCTACTAGATTAAAATAAATAATTGTTCTGTGAGACCAAGAATCATTGCTGCTGCTAGTCCTTATCAGCTGTTTTTCTTTGGCTGACTGCCCAGACTGAGAGCAGACACCCCTGACCTAGACATGTGAAAGCCCATCTTCCACAGTGGTTCCCATTTCTTTCCTCTCCTCACTCACAAAACATCAGGGCAAAGCTTCCCTGTCTCCCAATGCCTTGGGCCTATGCTCCATATGGAGCTTTCTGGCAGAAGTAGAAATGCTGTCAAGGCCAGTTTGAGCTATTTTGATGACTGAAACAAAAAACAAGTTGCCTCCCTTCCTTTCCTCACCCTCATTCTATGACCAAAATCTCCATGAGCTGGTCATTTGAAACGTTCTTCAGTACAGGTGATGGGATGAGGTTCTCAATCATACCTGAAGGCCACACCTCTCTTAGAAGTGGCAGGGCAAACCACTCAGCTCACAGCATACTTACCACATTGCCCCCCATCTGCCACATAAGACAACCACTTCACTTAAGAATAAAACCATCAATGAATGAGGGACACATTGTCAACAGATTCACTTAAGTTATGACTTGTAGTGGTAACAAAACAAGAGAAGAAAAAGGAAAGGAAAAGACCAGTATGACGAAGAAAAAAAGCAGTGGTATTTCCAATACAAATGAAGAACTCCACACAACCTTCCAAGAAACCAGAGCTCAGAAAATTTCTTTGTGAATGGGGGATTCTGGGAGTTGCAGTCCAAACAAGTAACTTTAGCAAGCCCTGGTAGAATTTGCTGGCAAATTTCTCCTCCCTCTAGAGAAGTGCCACAATTCTTACACAATTTTCTCTGCCTTCAAATCAGGGTGGGTTGTTTTGACAACCCATCTCCCCACAGCTTAACAGAAAGATTTATTCCACTTTGAAGGTGTGGGCAATTCCCAGCAGGACAATCTGGTATAACAAGTTCTTCACAATCATGCTGAAGGTGAGAGTGTATTGCTCTTCAGGCAGGCCTAGCTAAATGGCATTCTGTCTAAGCTGTTCCGAAGTGCTGTTTGAACAAAAGCTTGATGTCCTCACCTTTTTCTTCCTGGAAAGACCAGTTGGTCTCTGTAACATCTGCCTCGAAGCTCAGGGAATGTTAAGCAACCCATTTAGCAAGAGGTGAGCAGGAGGTTAAATCCATGGCTAAAATTGAAAGCAGCTTCTGCTAAAGCTTCTGGTAATGTTGCAAAGTTCTATAGCTTTCTGATTTGAATTAAGGATGGAGTTGGGAAACAGCAGGACACTGAGAAAAGATCTTGGGCCCTCCATCCCCATGTTGGCCAAGATCAACAGTCTCTGAGGTCCTATCCTGTATTCAAAGCTGCACTGACAGCTGGTAGCTTCCATGGCCCTTCAGTTATGGATCAACTTTGAGTTTTAGTTCAAACCTTGAAGGATCTTTTTGTTACCCCAAAAAGGTGGGGGATCCTGAGGTCCTCCAGCAGTGTCAGTGTCTCCTTAAAAAGTGGGGGAATTACAAAGGAGGCCTGCAAGAGGAGGATAATGGCAGGATTTTTTCACATGAGTATATCCGTACTAACTGTAGGGCCCTTTTCGCATGGCATTTGCCATGTGAAAAGGCCTCTGAAGCATCGCACAATTGCGAGGAGCGGTCCACCTGACATCCTCACAATTGTTCGATGCTGCCGGAGCCGGCAGGCACCAATCGCACATTATTTCATTTTCGGCTTCTAGCCAAAAATGGTGCGCAATCGTGCATCGCTCCAGGTGCTGTGCATGCAGAGTCTCTGGAGCCATGGCACTCACACTTCCTGCCCCAGTGCAGCCTGTGAAAATCCCAGGCTGCATTACAGAAGGAAGAGGAGGAGCCCTCATGCTGCCTGCTCTCTAGCAGGCAGTGGCTGCAGAGCTGAAGCAGCAGGGACACGATAGCCTCTCACAACAGGCTGCTTGTGCGATCCCCACACCTCAGCGCAGTGAAAAGGTAGGGTGCAAAAAGGGCCTAGGACTCTGGTTAAAGGTTTGAACAGGGTGCTTTTATTGGAAATCAACAGACCCACACACAAGAAATCAAGCAGTCCCACAAATCATGCAAGGCTAGCAAAGAGAGAAGCAAGAAAGGTTGGATAGAGAAAGATTTCAGGTGTAGAGGGTGATATTTACCGATCCAGAAGAAGGTCAAAGCAGAATGACTCAGACTGCAGTCTGAGGGTAGCACAGAGCACAGGAATCTGGGGGCCAATGTGCAAAGTAACACATCAACATGCATCCAAAGTACTACAAACTGCCAGGATTGGAGCCAGGGTTTAAATACCATTTTTCCTACCTGAAGGAGTGAGTGTTAGTGGTTCTCTGGCAGTGTAAACAAAAGGGGGTCCAGAATGGGCTGATTGTCTTACTTTGGGTAACAAAACATCAATGGGAATTCTGACAGCCTCTTAATGTCTTTGTTGGGTAAGATGAATGGGATGCTTCCCTGCTGTACCTGGGCAGTTTCATTTACCATTGTATTTGGATGTTGGGTAATTGGTAGGATTACTGGAAGCCCTTTAACACCAGACTTTCCTACCTGATTCTTCTTGAGCTTATGACCTGGCCATTGTTACTGCCCTGGTTAGCCCGAGCTTTGGGGATATAAAAGATATCTTTGATATCAATAATTCGGCTTCACATATACCTTCCACGTGCTTGAGAGGCCCCCGGACAAGCACACATACAGGCTCGGCCGATAATCGCCATAATATTCCAAGACAATACAGGCAGGCCAGAGACAGCCAACTCGCCACTTTAGGAGACCTCAAGGCAAGTACCTCCATTAGGTATGCAAGCAACTTTCAAAAGATCCTCTGCCTAGTGCTGGCAGCTTGATGATCGGACTATACAACGCTCAAGTACTCCACGTTTGCATACCGGCTATCCTATTGACAATTTGGCTCTAACTCAATCATTCAAATTCTGACCTTTCAGAGGCTTTGTCTCCAACTCCAAATGTATTGTTTTCTCCAAGTCCGACCTAGCCTGCGGTCACAATTCTCCTTATAAAAACCCCTGATTTTGAGCGCTTCCTTGGATCGCTCCCGAGTTCCAGACCGCCTTGCTGCTGCTTCGCTTGGCGAGCTTCCCCTCAGCTCCACGTGCTGAGACACATCGAACCTCAGCTTCACTCTCCATTTTCTTCCGGACTTCAGGACAGGTTTTGTATCACCCGAATCAACTATCCCTCTGAAAATCCGGCTATCTTACTCACACCTTTATTTTCATTAGTTATCTGTGTGCTTGTGTCGCTTACATCGTGTGCCTGTATTTAATAAAGATCATTTATTATTTTCATACCAGTCTGCTTCTTGACTTGGCCTGACCCCGTAAACACTGGGTTACAAGATCCTGCTAAGTTACCCTGCCTCTCGTAACGCTAAAGCAGTGCTCAGAGCTAATCTTCCCCACCTCTTGTTGAGCACATTTTGGTGTCCCTCACGGGACCCACAGCAAACAGGGTAACACCATGCTAAGGCCATCCTGACCTAACCTAGGCTTACAGTCAGTGTCCTGCTTACCACATGTTTCCCAGCCAAAAGTGTCCAGTTTTTATATGAAAATAATATTTCTTGCAAATTTTGCTATACCACAAGATGGGGGTTGTAAGGTGTGGTTTTGAATCCATTTGGGGACAGGACTAACCACCTTAGATAGTTTTAAAGTGCATTCTAGAACCCAGAACGGATTCACCTACCAATTCACATGGAAGAGGGCCTTCTTGGTAGCTGCTCCCTTCCTGGAGAGGTCAAGCTGGCTGCCTCTTTGCTTTCGTTTCTTCAGTTGATAAAGAACCTTTTGTTCCACAAGGGCTTTTTCAAATGTGTGGCTGCCCTTTACACTTTGTTTTTACATCAACATTTTCAGTGGTTTTAATTCTGTTGTTGTTGTTGTTGTTGTTGTTGTTGTTGTTGTTGTTGTGTGTCTTCAAGTCATTTCTGACTTATGGCAACTTGAGGCAAATCTATCATGGGGTTTTCTGGGGCTGAAAGTGTGTGACTCTCCCAAGATTGTCCAGTGGGTTTCTATGCCCAAGTGGGGAATCAAACCCTGGTCTTTAGTGTCATAGTTCAGCACTAAAACAACTATACCAGTCTATTACTATTTCAATCATAATTTTTATGTCCATTTCTGCACTACACTGTTATAGTGCTATTATTTCACTTTCAACATCCTGTGGAATTCTGGGGTCTGGAGTTTCCTGAGGCCAAAGAGCTCTCTGGCTGAGAATTCTAAATGCCTCTCCCTAAACTGCAAACCCCAGGATGCCATAGAAGGCTGAAAGTGGAATAATAGCACTATAATAGAATAGTGCGGAAGTGGTCTATGTTTTCACTTACATGTGTTCTTTCCTGTATATTATTATTATTATTATTACTACTACTACTACTACTACTACTACTATCATCATCATCATCATCATCATCATCATCATCATCACCACCACCACCATTATTGCCTCCGGTAGAAAAAGGCCAGGTATAAATAAAGGAATAGAATAGAATAGAAGCAACAAGTATTGCACAGCTGCCTTTTCATTATTATTATTATTATTATTATTATTATTATTATTATTATTATTATTATGCTTCTCCCCACAATAGGACTCAAAGTGATCACAAATTATTACAAGCAATGCAGATTAACAACCATTCAAAAACATCACCATGGCCTGTGAGGAGCAGCTTAGGGAGCTGGGTACATTTAGCTTGGAGAACAGAAGAGGTGACATGATAGCCATATTTAAATATTTGAAATCATGTCACAAGGAAGATGAAGCAAGCTTGTTTTCTGCTGCTTCAGACTAGGAGATGGAGCAATGGCTTCAAGCTATGGGAAAAGAGATTCTATCAAAACATTAGGAAGAATTTACTGATAGTAAGAGCAGTTTGACATTGGAATATGCTGCTTCAATGGAGTGTGGTGGAGTCTCCTTCTTTGGAGGTTTTCGAACAGAAGCTGGATGGCCATCTGTCAGAAATGCTTTGAACTGTACATTCTTGTATAGCAGGGGATTAGACAGGATAGTCCTTGTGGTCTCTTCCAATTGTATGATTTTATGATTCCATATAGGCGACCAAAATGGTGAAGGGTCTGGAAGCCATGAAGCCCTATGAGGAGTGTCTGAGGGAGCTGGGTATGTTTAGTCTGCAGAAGAGAAAGTTAAGAGGGAACATGATAGCCATGTTCAAATATTTGAAGAGAGGTTATATTGAGGAAGTAGCGGGCTTGTTTTCCGCTGCTCCAGAGACTAGGACAAGTAGCAATGGATTCAAGCTACAGGAAAAGACACTCCCTCTGAACCTCAGGAAGAATTTCCTGAAGGTCAGAGCTGTCCGGTAGTGGAATATGCTGCCTCAGTGGAGAATGGTGGAGTCTTCTGCTTTGGACGTTTTTAAGCAATACCAGAGTCTAGCAATATGGCTGGGCAAATGTGTCTCTCTAAATGTTGCAACTTCCATCAACCTTCACCTGTGGCTATCCTGGCTGGTCCAACAACATCTGGAGAGACATTGTTGCCCATCCCTAAACTAGCATGTTGTACAACACTAGTGAAGAACCTATAGTCCTCTATAATATGGACTGCAGAGTCTACATGTTGGTGAACTTCCATTCTCTTTTTACTTCATCATTGACCAGGTTGGCTGCGGGGTGCTGTAGAATGGAAATTAAGAGTCCAACAATATCTGGAAGGACATCAACTTTCCAGCCTTGTCCTACCATGTGGCCTTCAATGCAGACATTCTGAGGCACTTAGCTACGATGAAATGGGATGGATGGATCATAAAAACAGGGTTAATGGCTACCATTACATGGGCAAGGACATTGCTTCTTGATCTCCAGCACAGATTATTTGCTTGGACCTCTCCACTTCCAGTCCCTACCTTGATAGATGAGTTTGTACCTATGTCCTCTGTACTCTTGAACCTCTGCTCTAAAAGACATGTGACAGTATTCTCCAGGCCAGACCAAATCCTTCCCAACAGCATAGATTTTTTAAAAAGACAAAACACAACAACCATCTTTGGAACTTTAACTTTATTTAGACCTCCTGGTCAGTGCCCTTCCCAGGTACCCTCAGAGAAGCTGGGTTGCTCTTCCAGATCTCTTGGCCTTCTTGAAGGATTTAATGGTGGTGGTGGGCATGCCCATCATCGCCCTCCTTATGGATGTGCTCATGAGCAGCAATGGCCACTTTGCAGATGTAGTCCATGAATTCCCCAAAGGACAGTTGATGGTCTTTGTTCTGGTCCAGCTTTTTGAACAATTCTTCAATAGCTTTGGGATTCTTTTGGTCCTGTGGAAATAATAATAACTTTCCATCAAAAACTTCCTGTTATTTATTTCCAGTTTGAAATTAAAGACATTCACAGCTGGATGTTATGGGGTTTAAGACTGAATCCAGACCCCGATAAAACCTCTTATGGAATTATAGATGCTTCAGTAGGGAAAATATCTACAGCATACCATTAGCACAGTTTGATCTCAGTTGTTGCACAGCTCCATTCTATGGAACCCCAGGATTTGTAGTTTGGTGAGACACTGTCACTTCCTATTGCCATTTTGACAGGGATTACAGAGGAAAGTGGGCATATCTCTGCTTGTGGGAGTGAAGTCCACAGGGCAGACTGGAGGGGGAATTGGACTATCTAGTTGCCCACCCCTGTTTAATCAGGCAACAAACGTTGCTAGCTGAGCACACAACATCTGAGCCCATGCACATAAACACACAATGATGCATTGACACTGTCTTTCTTCTGCTGCTCTTGGAGGCTCAGGGCATGGAGACTATGAGAATGGTACCTATTAGACAAAAAGGTGGAGCCTGGATACAGTTGGTCATTTTCTGAAATAGTTCTCACCTCTTCTAAGGCGTTTCCTTTATGACTTGAAAATAGCCACTTGTTAATCCCAGCTACATGAGACGCATTGAATCAACAGGGTTGACCAATACTTTGAGTCACCAGCAGGCCCATTGATTCAATAGTCCTACTTGAATGATAGAGTTAGTCCTAGGCAGAATGAACCAGTTGCATCAATTGTTGCCTGGCAAGCCGAAATGTAGTCCAATGATGCTAATTCTACTCTAGTTCTACTCTATATTCAGTTCGTTGTATCATAAAGATTTTAATACTAAGGAGATCCCAGTACCTTGCTAGAGGCCTTAGAGGTCCTCATGACTTCTCGATCTGTGAAGCAAGATCAAGACAAAATAGAGCAAATTCTTCTCTCTTTCAACCGTCCCTTCAGTGGGCAGACAAAGCGGCATGGTTGAACTTCCTCTACATAAATACATATTCTCATGACCCCAAATCCTCCCTTTTCATCCAGTTCTGAATGACTATAGCTTAAGGAAGTTCCTAAATTACACAGTGATATCAGTTTCATATAACTGTAAATCCCATTGATCCATCCTGTGGCATCCTGGGGTTTATAAATTACATATATTGAGCTCCAGTGCTCTCTCCTGAACTATAAATCCCAAGGCATCCTGAGAAGTGAGAGAGAAACGATTAAATCTGGGTCACTTAAGATCTGTAAGGAGCAGGTAAGAACCTTCTAGTAGAGATTTCCAAGTACATGGCCAAATCACAGATCTCAGGACTCTGTTGGATGATGCCACAGTAGTGGAAGTGGTATCAAACTACAGTAACCATGTACTGGAGATATGCCCTAGATCTAAAGCATGTTAAAGGAAAAGTAGAGAACCTAGTGTTTTCCAAAAGTTTGGGTCTATAACTTCTATGATCCCAAGCAATAACAAGCCAGATGTCATGGGATTTGTAGTCTACCTCATCCAGAAACTACCTCTGGTATCACTCAAAATCTACTTTCCAAACATCATTCAGCTCCTCTACTACCAGCACTCTACATATGTCAATGAACCACATTACATAAGGGCACTTCGCCTGAAGAATGACGCTCTCCCAAAGTCTTAATTGATTCTCACCTTCAACCAGTTGGGAAGCTGCTTGTGGATCAGCTGAGACAGCTCCTTCTGGGTAAGTGTATCAAAATGTCCAACACGCACAGAATATTGGTGGAAAATGTTGATAATGGTCTCCATGCTACTTTCCAATTGAGTCTGAGACATCCTGAGTTGGCGGTTGACCTACAAAAACAAGACCCACCTCAATGGAATAAGATTTGCAGAAAAGTTCTCTTCTACAAGGACAAATTCGTAAATCAGATTCAGTAACTATCTTATCGATATATCCCTAATAGATGTTTTCAGAAGACCAATGACCCGTTTTGGTACTACAGAAGTTAAGAGATGACTCCTTGAGGCCATTTTGTTATTCATTCTCTTTCTCAATTAGTTTGTCCTTCTAGTTAAAGGATCCTTACCATTTTCTGTTGTTTTCTCTGAAACATTACACTGGGGTGGGCAAAATGCTTCCCATGGGTAACGTCTGCCTCTAAGACTGCCCCTGGGGCCCTTGAACCCTCCAGATTCCAGAATAGAGTGGGTAAATTACCACTCCTGATGCAAGAATTCACCTTTCAAATAGGTTTCAGGCTCCCTTACATTGATCAATCTTGAACACAAAAACTTACTCTTAAACCAGATATGTTTGGGGTTGGGGAGGAAAGTTTGGCCAGTCTAAGTGGGTCGTCAGAGAGTCCCAGGGCCAGAAAACTGGCACAGAGGCCCATTGGAGCTGCTCACCCCTGTGCTTCATGAATCAGATCAAAACAAAGCACATCTGTGAGAGTGGGCTGATTGACTGTTTCCAGCTTTCTGACAACTTTACCCTGTCACTTTCAGTTCTTTGAAAGGAGGGCCATTTCTCCACCATAAAGCATGCAAATGAGGGTTTATTCCTCAGAAGAGGGCCACACATCACAGCAGCTCTGCAATCCAGTTCTGGATCAACTCAAGCCTTTTTGCTGCAGGAAGCAGAGCACCCACTGGTGCCTCTTGCCCACTTGAGTCTGATTGTGGGGTTCTCCAAGATTGTCTATTTATTTTAGCTTCTGAGGCAGAAATAAAAACCCAGAATTGCCCCTCCTTCATTCCTGGTGAGGATAACAATTTAAATAACAGTTTATTAGTAGTGGTAGGTCACTTTCACAACAGTGGGGTGGTGGATCCAATTTGTCCAAACTTTAAAGCACCCATCCAGCGTGCTGAGACTTATTTCTTCTAATAGGGTCAGCACCTTGGAGACCTTCCTGTAAAGTGAAGATTGCAACTGGAAATGGAGTCATTCCTTACTGATACAGGAGCCACTGGCCACGTCACTACAATGGGTTGCCTTCTATTGACATCCAGACTCTGCTGCCTGAGGGGGATTGACACACCCTACTGGATAATAAGGCTGGTCCTGATCCACTTATGTGATGCTCTTTCAAAGGGCATGTTTTTATCTTGACCTCAAGGTTGTTTGTTGTGGCGTTTAAGAAAAAATCTCAGGAAAGAAACTAACTTCACAGTAGGGTATTTCGCTTGGTAGGGTCTCTTGCTTGGCCTAAGAAAACTATTGCGGCCTTACCTATCCGGAAGACACCAGATCCTGTTTGATCTTGGAAGCTTAGCAGGGTCAGACCTGGTGTGTACCTGGTGGGGGACTGCCAAGGAAAAACAGGGGCTGTGGGATGGATTTCAGGGGAAGTGAGTGACAAGCCTCCTGTGAGAATTCCTGGCCTAAGAAAACCCTAGAAAATTCATGCATTCTCCATAAGCCACTAGGTGACTTAGAATCATAGAACCTCAGGGTTGCAAGCGACCATAGGGACCGTCTAGTCCAACCCCCTGCCCTGCAAGAATACACAACTACAGCACTCCTCAAAGAGGCCCATTCCACCTCTATTTAAAGTCTTCTGAAGAAGGAAAGACTTGCAGGTACATACACACACTCAACAAAGATGTCACCACAATATGGACTTTGGATTTTCCTTTGTGGTTGACATAGCTGTTGCTGTGTGTCTCCAAGTCATTTCCAACTCACGGCAACCGTAAGAGGAATCTATTATGTTTTTTGAAGGGCTGAGAGTGCATGACCTGCCCAAAGTCACCCAGTGGGTTTCCACGGCCACACAGAAATTGAACCTTGATCTCCAGGATCTTAGTCCAATGCTCAAACCAATACACCTGGTTGGCTGTCCAAAATAGCTATTGTGCAACTTTTTTTTGACTTTAGTAGTTGTGTGCCTAAATTTCATACATAAAGTTCCAGAATCCATCTCCAGCATCTCAGTGTAACATAACCATGCAAATTTTGGTTTTCTCCTAACACTAGACTCTTTATTTTTCCTCCTGGAAGAACTAAAGAAAGATTTCTAGAGTTGACCTGCTGATAGTCCCCCCAAATATTGAGTGTCCTATGCCCAAAGATAACAACAAGAAACCTCATGAGTGTTCATGATCTTACCTCAATCAGCGATGAACAGGACAGCAGGAAAGATCAAAGATGTGTTGAAGACCTCTAGGATGGTAGCCCTTCTTATATTCTTGTCTCCCTCTCTTCAGACACTCTCCCATCCTTGTGAAATCACCCTCCATTACCAAATCCACTTGTCCATTATCTATCAGTCTCTTGCCCAAGGTGTATGACCAGATTCTTCCTGAAATACCACTTCTGTAGAGGTCAGGGGGGAAAAAGATTGATGAAACTTGCAGCAAATGGTGCACTGAGGTTGCACACACATACACATACCCCTCTCTTGAGCAATCTCCTGGAGTGTTTCCTTTCAAAGTCATAAAAAAGTTTACAGGGAACCAGCCAGGTACAGCAGAGGTACAATACATTTCTTGCAAGTGGTGGGAATTCTTGCAAAACAGGTACACTGTGTTAACTTCCTTAGTGCCAAAAGTGGGATGAGATCAGTCTTGTTTCATCTCCTGTCACCTTTCCCCCAAAATCCTGCATCAACAAATATCAGAGGCTTTAGCATGGCTCAAAGCAATAGTAACTGTCATCTTGAGATTTCGGATCATTTCGGAACCACTTGCTGTAATCTTTGAGAAACCTTGGAGGACAGGAGAAGTTCCAGCAGACTGGAAGAGGACAAATGTTGTCCCTATCTTTAAGAAGGGAAAAAAAGGGGGCCTAAATAATTGTTGCCCAGTCAGCCTGACATCAGTACCCGGAAAGATTCTGGAGCAGATCATTAAGCAGTCAGTTTCTAATCACTTAGAAAGCAATGTGGTAATCACGAGAAGTCAACATGGATTTCTCAAAAATAAGTCATGCCAGACTAATCTTATCTTTTTATGATAGAGTTACTAGCTTGATAGATGAAGGGAATGCTGTGGATGTAGCATATCTCGATTTCAGTAAGGCTTTGACAAAGTTCCCCACAACATTCTTGCAAAGAAGCTAGTAAAATGTGGGCTGGACAGGGCTACTGTCAAGTGGATCTGTAACTGGTTGACTGACCGTTCCCAAAGGGTGCTCACCAATGGCTGCTTTTCATCCTGGAGAGAAGTGACTAGCGGGATGCCACAGGGTTCTGTCCTGGGCCCAGTGCTGTTCAATATCTTCATCAACAACTTGGATGAAGGAATAGAGGGCACGCTCATCAAATTTGCAGATGACACCAAATTGGGAGGGGTTGCTAATACACCAGAGGACAGGATCAAAATTCAAAGTGACCTGGACAGATTGGAGAGCTGGGCCAAGGCTAACAAAATGAAATTCAACAGAGAGAAGTGTAAGGTCCTACACTTAGGTAGAACAAATGGAATACAGAAATATAGGATGGGGGACACGTGGCTGGATAGCAATATGTGTGAAAGGGATCTAGGAGTCTTAATAGACCACAAGCTGAACAGCAGTGTGATGCGGCAGCCAAGAAAGCCAATGCAATTCTTTGTTGCATCAATAGGAGTATGGTGTCTAGATCGAGGGAAGTACTGGTACCACTCTACTCTGCTTTGGTTAGACCTCATCTTGAATCCTGTGTCCAGTTCTGGGCATCCCAATTCAAGAAGGACATTGTTACCCTGATTTCTGGGGGTCCCGAGAGGGACACCTAAATGCGCTCTCAATTATATAAGTTGGGGAAATTAGCCAAGAGCACAGCCTTAGCAATACGAGAGGCAGGGTAACGTAGTGAGATCTTGAACCCTATGTCTATGGGGTCAGGCCTAGTCAAGGAGCACACAGAAGTTGAAACAATAAATGATGTTTTATTAAAACACAATCACACAGTGTATACAGCACACTCACACAGATAACTAAGGAAATAAAGGTTGAAGTGGGATAGGGGGATTTTTAGGGGAGTTGTTGGTTTGGGTGATACTTCACCTGCCCTGAAGCCCAGTTAGAAGTGGAGAAGCTGGGGAGCGTGGATCTCAGCACGTGGGGCTGAGGGGAAGGCTCGCTGGACAAAGCGACAGCAAGGCAGGATGGAAGCCAAGAGCGATCCAAGGAAGCGCTCAAAGTCAGGGGTTTTTATAAGGAGAATTGTGACCGCAGGCTAGGTCGGACTTGGGGAAAACAATGAGTGCGGGGCTGGAGACAAAGCCTCTGAAAGGTCAGTATTTGAATGATTGAATTATAACCAAATTGTCAATAGGGTAGCCAGTATGCAAACGCGGAGTGCTTGAGCATTGTATAGCTCGATCATCAAGCTGCCAGCGCGGGGCAGAGGATCTTTTGAAAGTTGCATGCATACCTAATGGAGGTACTTGCCTTGAGGTCTCCTAAAGCTGCGAGTTGGCTATTTCTGGCCTGCCTGTATTGTGTTGGAATATTACGGCGATTATCGGCCGAGCCTGTGTGCGTGCTTGTCCGGGGGCCTCACAAGCACGTGGAGGGAAATGTGTATGTGAGGCCGAATTATTGATATCAAGAGATATCTTTTTATCCCACAAGCTCAGGCTAACCAGGGCAGTAACAACATGGTCAAGCTGGAGAAAATCCAGAGGAGGGCGACCAAAATGGTGAGGGGCCTGGAAGCCATGCCCTATGAGGATAGACTTAGAGAGCTGGCGATGTTTAGTCTGCAGAAGAGAAGGTTAAGAGGGGACATGATAGCCATGTTTAACTATATGAAGGGATGACATTTAGAGGAGGGAGTGGGCTTGTTTTCTGCTGCTCCAGAGACCAGGACAAGGAGCAATGGATTCAAGCTGCAGGAAAGGAGATTCCACCTGAACCTCAAGAAGAACTTCCTGACAGTCAGGGCTGTCCGGCAGTGGAATATGCTGCCTCGGAGTGTAGTAGGGTCTCCTTCTTTGGAGGATTTTAAGCAGAGGCTGGATGGCCATCTGTCAGGAATGCTTTGAGGCTGTTCCTGTCTGGCAGGGAGTTGGGCTGGATGGCCCCTGTGGTCTATTTGAACTCTACATTTCTGTAATTCTATGATTCTATGAGATCCAAGAAGTGTATTCAGGACAAAATATCCATGTTGGACAAAATGCAACAAAATCTAAAATCCACAAAGCTGAAATGTCTTTACTGGGCCACCTAAAAAGCATAAATATATATTGTGCAGACTTTCAAACCTCCACCAGCTTCTTCCTCAGGCAAAGATCTTAAAAATCACACAGGAGAAAAAAAAAAGTGAGGATGTTAGATGTCCCTGAATTGAGATCCCTCAAGACCATCCTAACAACAGAAGAAACATCTCAGACAAAATGTAAGACTGTGACTCCAAGATCCTCACTTCTCTTCTTCTGTATAATTTTTTAACATCTTTGACTGATGAAGAAGCCGGTGGAGTTTTGAAAGCTTGCCTGATATATTTTGTGCTTTTTTTTGTTGGCTCCATAAAGGCACTGCTATTTGATGGATTGGGGGTTTTGTCATATCACCTCCAGGCTTTCATTCCCATTGACTGAAATGATCAAACCTCCAGAGACCTTGATGGGATTTAAGGAGAAGTTCCACTTTAGATGGAAATGAGTATCTTTGGTAGATTAAAGAGCCCCAGAAATCTTTGACATCGATCTTTTAAATGTACGTCCGACCTCTTTTGGGGGTATATTCATTATTTCTTCTGATGGAAGAACTCAGGATTATTGAGTAGCGTTGAATGGTTGTTGAAACTGACTGCTCTGGCAGAAATGGATAAATGATCTGGCCAGGTTGGAGAAAAGTCATTGGAGATATTTCCAAAACTCTTCACTGTCCAGCATGTTGTTCAAGCTTTTTACTGATGTAGCTAACGTTTCAAATGTTTCTATTTGTTGTATAACAACTTAGGGGCCCTGACAGGCTGAGGGGCCGTAGATACGGCCTTCAGATTTGTGCATCTATCCAGTCATTCATCTATCAATTTATTTGATCATTGCATATCAGAAATGAAAATAGGTTCAGAATCAACTTTGCCTCCAGATTGAAGAGATAAGATAACAACTGTTGTTTTTAGTGTTATTTTTTATTTATGGTGCCCCCAAGGCAAACTTATCATAGGGTTTTCTGGGGCTAAAAGTGTGTGATGCACTAAGTTCATCCAGTGGGTGAGCAGGGAATTAACCCTGGGCCATTTCCACACGGGGTTTTTAAAACAGTGCAGTGCGTCCTCCAGGGAGGATGTCTTCACCTGGGGGCGGACTGGGTCAGACCTACTTAACGTAGATCCGCACCCCAGCCCACTCAGGAACGACCCCAAGTGGTCATCCATTGTGCTTTTGAAAAACCTGTTTCTAGAGGTTTTTCAAAAGCATGGAGCGCGCCAGTGCGAGCCTGCTCCCTTATACAGATTCGCAGGCTCGCATTGGTGTGGGCTTTAGGCTGGCAAGCTTGAGCGGTTGGTCGAGAACCTCGACCAACTGGAAGCCGCCATTTTCGTCCCCAGAGCAGTGCGGAGCGGCAGCCACGCACTGCTCCAGAGCAGCGTGGACCGGACCGGGGAGCCCAAAAGTCTGATGAGTAGCGTCATGGGGCGATTCCCTCACCCTGTGAGGAAATGGCCCTGGTCTCCAGAATCCCAGTCTGGTGCTCAAACCACTACACCACACCCGCTGTCTAAGGTAATTGTTACTGAGGAGAAATCACCATTCCCTCCAACATTTTTCGTGTTGGGAGAGGAAATATCTTACTGAAAATGGAGGAAGATGGCCACAGGCAGCGTTTCAGCGTTTCAGTGAGCTCTTGATTCTAATTTTAATCATTTTAAAAGGACTTATCAGTTGTAGGAATTTCCTGGTTAAACTTTAGTGTATTCAAGCTTAATTGGAAACAGATAGTTGGAGTTAAGCCTCGGATAACTATAAATAACTATAAATAACAACTGCAATGAGGTAGGAATGGGAAAAAGACTAAAGAGGAAGAGAAAGAGCCCAAAAGGAAAAAAGGAGTTGATTAAAACGAGGAGTGAGTTTGAGAAGCTACAGAGAGAGGGTACTGAGCCTAATGAAATTGTGGAGGTGGCAGTTACTCTTAGACAACAAAGGCTAGAGGAGTTTTTCCAGTGTGAAGATTTAAAAAACAAGTCCTCTTCCCTTTTGTACTCCTCACCTACACGTATAAACCTTGTGGATAAATCCTATGCCTCGTCTGAATGGGAGGCAGATGATTTTTCTTATTCTGTTGAAGAAGGCTCTTCAGAGATTAAAGGGGAAAACACCTTAAAAACCACAAGTAAGTCGAATGCGGACCTGGAACTGGTGGCTAAGAATTGCCTTTTAACAGCTAAAACAGTTATTGCAATTTTTGAAAAGCTACTAGATATCAATCGAAAAATAGATGAACTTAAGGACATAATGGGAAAACATGTAATAAAACCCCCTGCGAAGCCAACCTCTGATGTTGCTGAATATCCCCAACCTACATATGTGGTACGAGATATCACATGCAAGAAAAATAACAAGGAGGAATTAACATTACAGCAGCATAGGATTCTGCTTCAGGTTGCAATCAACCCTCTTAATGATGGGAAATGGTTCAACAAACAAGTAGTACTTTATTCACTCTCACAACTCCTCCAAAGAAGGATATATCCCAGTGAGGTAACAGGAATCTTCTGGCTCCCCAGATGGCGTGGTTTTGAAAGAATAATACTGACATGTAAGCATTTTGCCCTTCCCGCATTGATTTTGAAAAGTAGGGAATTGCTAAGGAGATTTTCAATTATACCTACTCATGTTTTTCATAATAATATTGTACAACCGCTGTTAAGCTATAGGAAGAGATCTAAACTTGTACAGGAGGCTGATATAAACATCGAAGATTATGAGCCTAGTAAGCAATCCTTGATACAGCAGACTATTCCAACAGCTCGAAGACCAAGCAAAGGTTTACACTGGAGAAATAACACTAATGGTTTAATCATGAGGAAAATGCAATTAACAGATGACTCCATGGGGGATGAGGAAGACCTTATCAAGATGTTTGGTACTCTCTCCACTGAAGAACAACAAACCATATTGTGCAAACTAGAGGCAGTTAAAACTGTGCTGCAGTCAGTATCTACTGCTGCAGTGTCTATTAACAACCTATTATCTTCCAGTTGTCCTTCTGGTGGGCCACCGACGTGTACAACTCCTGAAGCCTCAAATCCAATAAAGAGGAAAAGAAGAAGAAGGTGCTCTAGTTTGAAGAGTCCAACTTCATTTTTACCTAGCCAGCCGGTTAGAGATTTAATTGATCTGACCACAGTGATAGGAGATGAGAGTGATGCTTCACAAAAAATAGAGACAGTAGGTCAGCAGTCTCTACATGACCCCTTAACTAAGCCAAAGGATATCCAGACACCTGCTTCAAGCTATTATAGTTCAGTAACGGGCAATGCAGGAGCTATGAGCCATCAAGAATTGCCTGCATTAGCCCCCATGACGGATGAAGCTGACTGACATCTAATAAATGCTGTCTCCTTGGCTTTTATTACCTGGAATATTGCAGGATGGAAATCTAGAAGTAGAGACCCTTCGTTCTCTGCTTATATATCTAGATATCATATAATTTTTCTACAGGAGACATGGGCTGCGGAACATTTGTTTATGGAAGGGTATATGACAATTACGTTAGATGCTGTACCGGGCACAGGACGTGGGAGGCTCTGTGGGGGGTTGGGTATATTGATATCTACTTTATTACAGGTACAAGTAATTAGATTACCTTCATTAGACCAATATACACTGGCAGTTTTGCTTCAATTCAACAAGATCCAACTTGTACTGATCAATGTGTATATTCCACCTTTATATGCTCGTGCACAGATAAAACATGTATGGGATAAATTGAACATATATGTGGGAAACATATTGGCAGCATTTCCTGTAGTGCATACCGTGGTGGCTGGTGATTTTAATACAAGAATTGGAGCAGATGATAGATTGCTCTTTGCTAAATTTCATTGCCAACACTTACCCCCTGTAACTATACCCCCCCCTTTTGTGCCGCCAGTCTAAAGACACATATAGTGATTATAGAGGATTGTGCTTAATGCAAACTTTTTCCAAATTGAACTTGGTGATTCTGAATGGGTCTACAAGTGATGACTATCCAGCTGAGTACACTCACTGGACAGGCCTTAAGCCCTCCCTTTTAGACTATGTTTGCATCTCAATGAGTTTAATACCCTATCTGTCTAAGTTCTCAGTTGTCAGTCATCCTGAGAGTGACCATTTTCCTGTTATGTTGTGTATGAATGCCTTCGATAGGATGTATGTACCTACACGCCATATTTCAGTGATGTCTAATGACCTCTGTCCTATACGCGCTAAATGGCCACCCCATCAAGCGGAAATACTTACAGATTTCCTGGGAAGGGAACCAGCTAAGTGCCTTCATTCATTAATAGTAAGCTCAACGTCAGATGATGAGGTATTGGATAATTTTAACAACTTGATCAAATTAATACAGTCTCTGTCAACTGTTCCCCAACGTAATTTCATTGGGCAAAAATTAAGAACACGACATGAGTGGTTTGATCAAGAATGCCACAAAGCCTGGAATTCCTTAAAGTGGCTTTTCAAATTGTATAAAGAGGAAACCAACTCTTGCTCAGTATCAGAACTGATGAGACTGAAAAAACAGTATAAACAGTTGATCCGCCAGAAGAAAAGGGATAATATGCGAGTTTCTTGGGAGCGTCTGACAGCAGCAGCTAGTACAAATAACTCCACTCTCTTTTGGAGAGTGGTAGCACCATCTTTCCCAAGAAATATTTATAACCCATCATCCCAGATTCCAGCCCATATCTGGGAAGACCATTTTAGATCTATGTATGCTGAAAATGAACACTCCATGATTGAATTGGAGCTGGATATATCTTCCCTTCCATACTGGCCCCCAGTCTCTTGTGTAGAAATCAAGAACTTAATTAAACAACTCAGACCAGGGAAAGCACCTGGTGCAGATTTTATCACCTATGAGATAATAAAAAATGACCTAGACTGGTGGATCCCGATGTTAACCTCACTTTTCAATGTAATTGACCGTACAGCTATGATTCCAAAAGACTGGGGCTTAGCTATAATAATCCCAATTTATAAGAAAGGAAAAAGAGATGATCCTTCAAATTTTCGTCCAATCAGTCTGTTAAGTCAGATTAGTAAAATGTATGCTAAACATCTACAGGTTAAATTAATAGACTGGATGGAAACTGAGCGTATTTTGAGGGATGAACAAGCTGGTTTTAGGGAAGGTAGATCGACAATAGATCACGCAAAGGTACTGCAACATCTCGCAGAGAAGTACACTCACCAAGCTGGTCAATCTCTCTATGCAGCATTTATTGATTTTAAGTCAGCATTTGACTCAATATCCAGATTCAGATTATGGCTTAAACTTAAAAATTCCACAATAGACAAGCGCTTACTTCTGTTGCTCATCAAAATCCATGAGAATACCAGGTTGAAGGTCAGGTTTGGTAATAAAGGATATGTTACTAAGGAAGTACAAGTAAAGAAAGGAGTCAGACAGGGATGTGTACTGGCTCCACTTTTATTTAACTATTATATAAATTTATTGATTCCTTATCTGACTAACTCTGCCTTCCATCCCCCTAAATTAGCCCATAGGCATATTAATTTATTACTATACGCTGATGATGCAGTAATCTTGTCATTGACCTCTGTTGGCCTTAAGAGAACCTTTAGATCACTTATCCAGTACTGTGTTGAAGAGGAATTAATAATAAATTACACCAAGACTAAGATTCTTACTTTTTCAAAACATCCTAAGCAAAAACGTTGGGTTCTAGGAGGACAACTAGTCGAGCAGGTTAAGATCTTTAAATATTTGGGGATAGTTTTTCAAGCTTCAGGAAGTAGAAATGCTCACTCAGATTATGTGTCTGGTAATGCGCAGAGAGCTGCTGTAGCCATTCAAAATTATTATTTCAGCAAAGAAGCACAGTTTATCCCAGCTGCAATTAAACTATTTACATCTAAAGCCCAAGCTCAACTGATATATGGAGCTCAGCTGGGGATGTATAGTAATATGATCTCTCTAGAAAGAGTTCAAACAAAGTTTCTGAGGAACATATTTCAGGTTGCTCGATGTGTTCCAAATGCTGTATTGCGAAGGGAGGCAGGAGTCAGTAAATTGGAATCAAGTATCTGGTTGAACATCTTTACCCATTGGCTAAAGCTACATAATAATCAGAATGGACTGACCCAGTTAATTCTGGTTGATAAATATAAATCCTCATGGGAAACAGCTGTGCTTCAGAAGTTGAGCCTTTGTGGACTTTCGAGCAATTATATCCTAGGATTAGGATTAGATCAAGCAAAAGCTATTGTAAAACAAAGGATACTAGATATAGAAGGTCAAACAGAAATTGCTACCTTTACTAATTATATACCTGCCAATAATCAACTGATGATCTCTAGACCGACCGCATACTTATACTACGTCACTGTGCCCAAATTCAGGAGAGCCTTAACATTGGCTCAATTTAATGTTCTTCCCACAGTGATATTGGAAGGGAAATATAGGAAAATACCTTATGAGATGCGATTTTGCCCTTGCAATACCGGTGCAGTAGAAACTACAATTCATGTACTTCTATATTGTCAGTTTTACCGAGACATTCGACAAGAGCTGATCACTCCTCTAATAATCCAATTCCCAGGACATTCTGATGGTTTTTATCTACGCCATCTGCTGGATAATCAGGAGCAAACTGTTATGCTCAAAGTAGCAAAGTTTTTGTATATTATGTGTAAGATACGTTTTCAAACGGTTAATAATAGTAATAGTGGCTGATGCGAGTTTTTTAAATTTTGTTATTGGCCCTTGTTAGTTTTTATGTATTTATTCTGTATTTATTATTGTTTTATTGGTCAATGACCGAAATAAAGTGTCTGTCTGTCTTTCGTGTTGGGGTGCATGTGGTCAAGCAACATCAGAGTGTGGTCAAGATGGCCAAAGATATTACCAGGGATGAACAGACAGGTAAGGAGAAGCTGCAGCAGTTTGCTTTTGCCTGAGCCTTGCTGAGTTAATCAAGCGTAAGTTACTTTTAAACCTTGAACTCAGTATGCAACAATGGAAGAAAATTGAAGACAAAAAGGGAAAGTGGGAGTAGAAGAGAGAAACTGGGACATTTTAAAAGTAGCTGAAAAAGTAAGACTACAGAGGATTAGTCAGGGATGTCCCTGCCAAATCAGGAGAGCTGGAGGGTATACAGCAGAAGGATGCTGTTGCACTCATTATCTTCCCTGTGGGCTTCTTATCGGGGCATCTGGTTGACCATCCTTCAGAAGCAGAATATTGTGTTGAGTTACCTTGGGGACTGATCCAGAATGATTTTTAAGATGTTCTTCTGATGCTTTGATGCAGGAATATTGAACAGGTAGCCTTCCAAATGTTGCTGAACTGCAACTCCCATCAGTCCAACAACATCTTTGAAGGGCTACAATTTGTCTATTTTACCTTACAGGTCAAGGCATAGCTGATTTTTGTGCAATGAACTTTAAAAAAGTGGTTCTTAACCTTTGGTCTTCTAGATATGTTTGGATTTCAGCTTCCAGAAATCCCAGACAGTATGACCAATGCCTTAAGAATTCTGAGAACTGAGGTCTAAAATATCTGGAGGACCAAAGGTTGGGAACCACTATCTTAGAAAACAGTGCTTTGCTTAAGAGACAGCAAGGTAAACTGGCAGGTTTTGCATCATAGAATCATAGAATTGGAAGAGACCACAAGGACCATTGAGTCCAACCCCATTCTGGCATGCAAGAAGACACCATCAAAGCATTTCAGGAAGATGGCCATCCAGCCTCTGTTTAAAAACCTCCGAAGAGGGTGACTCCACCACATTCCAAGGCAGCATATTGCACTGTCAAACTGCTCTTACTGTCAGGAAGTTCTTCCTAATGTTTAGGTGGAATCTACTCTCCCTTTTTGCTTTCACTAGCTGGGCCACCTCCCTACTCCACGCTTACCAATGGTCTAGAAACCCAACTATCTTTCAAGCTAGGCCATTTGGTCTAACCAGGTGCCAGAACCCAAAAAGCCAAGGAGGGATGACCATGTATGATGGGGTGAGCAAGTTTCATGGGTCTGTAGGCCAAATTTCTGTCTCTGGGAGCCTTCAAGAATGGCAGAAAAAAATTAAAAGAAGAGGAAGACTAAATTGATAGTACTCAGAAAGCCACTTTCAATTTTGAAAAATGAGACTTTGGCTTGTGTATGTTTTGATGGTATATGATACAAAGGAGCCCTATGCCTTGTGACCTACTTTAAATATGTGTTACCACTCCTGTAGGTTTCCCAGAACAGGTTATTCACCCTTTTCGAACTGGAGAGTCCAAGGGCTGAAAAAACAACTCATGAGGCTCACAGATCACCCTACAGCCACTCTTGATCTAAGGCCCACAGCTTCCAAGTGGTTGGGTCACAGGCAGTGATGTATTTAAGTCTTTCACTCCAAGTCTCAAGTCAAGTCTCAAGTCTGGGAGCCAACTTTATACCCCAACCTATATTCTGGAATTGCTGGACAGAGTCGAATAAAGTTAGTTTTAACAATTCAAGCAGAGTTGGCCCTCAACATTTGCGATTTTGCCATCTGCAGCTTCAGAAGCAGGGAATAGGATTTTTCTTATTCCCCCTTCCTGAAGCTGGAGGATTTTGTGCCAATGGGCATAAAACTGTCTGCAGGTTTGGAAGTGGGGGATAGGATTCTTCTTACTTCCCATTGCCAAAGCTGGAGGATTTTTCAGAAATGGGGAATAGGATCCTTCTTACTCCCCATTGCTGAAGCTTCAAAATCTTTAGAAGGCAGGATCATTCCTTCTCAAGCCCATTGCCTAACATTTGCTGTTACACCTCTGAGGAATGCACCCTGCACTCAGAGGGTATGTCTTAATCTTCTGCTGTTAGGAAAAGTTTCAGAAGGCTCCTCCGATATGCAGTGGGGAAAGGTTGCTGAGCAGACCTCAAACTTACCTCAAGCCCATTGCCTAACCTGTTTGCTGTTCCTTTCTGAGAAATGTGCCCACACTTTGGGCTTGAGACAGATTGCTATGTGACCAATAGACAATAGGAGACAGAAGCGTTTTTCAAAGTTGTAAGATTTCTGGATGAATGTGTTATGTTACTGAATCAAGGGCAGCAAGTCAGTCACTAAAAAATAGAAATCGCAAGTCAAGTCGAGTCAGTGCATCATTTACTGCGAAGTCAAGTCCAAGTCGAGTCACTTAAGTGACTTAAGTCTGACTTGAGTCTGAATCAACTGAGTCTACATCACTGGTCATGGGGACAGCCCTACCATTAGGCAGAGTGAGACAGTCACCCCAGGGCTTTAGACCCCGAGAGACTGTAGCAAACCACTAGAGAGGAAGGAGTTTTGTGCCAAGTACGACTGTGTAGAACCCACCCCCAGGCTAAGATAAGCTGCCACCTTTGGGTGCAGTGAAGGATGGTATCCCACTAGGGCTGAAGAAAGATTCAACTGCCAGTCCAGCTGAGTTTTTTCATATGGAACTCTGTGTATGTGTGTCTGGATGCCATTTGGTTCTTGGCTCAAGCAGACAAGTCTTCACTCAGTCATGTTGAGTCAGCCAAGGCAAAATCCATGCTCTTTAGCACCAAGGAGCTGATTTTCAGCCAAAGTTCTAAGAACTTTGGACCACTAAGAGCTGGAGCTTCAGTTTGCTGAGTTTCTTCTCTTCTATCTGTGTCTCTCCCTCCCTCCTTCACAGACACACATAAACACACGCACAATTTATCTGAAAATGATTCTGTGAGCCTTTCTGGTCAAAGACCGGAACAAATATGCTCAAAATAAAAGGAACAGAAGATCAACTCTTGATAGGATCAGATAACATATTTGTCATTTGTGGGCACAATTTTGCAACCGCTCCAGAAAGCCAGTATAAAATAGGTGAGCCAGTAGGAACTGGCACACAAGTCATAAATTGTGTCCCTCCTCTAGAATAGAATGGACTGGCTTCTTTTGCAACTTTTAGAAAGGAGGAGGAGGAAGAGGAGGAGGAAGAGAATGAGAGAGAAGGAGGAAGGGAGAGGAGAGAGAAAAAGATTGAGGGAGAGAAAGAGAGGTTGAAGCAGAGGAAGAAAGAGATAAAAGAGAGGAGGGGGAGAAGGTAGCAAAATGATAAAGACACACACAATTGTTGATCCCAGCTACAGTAGATCCATTGAATGGAAACTTTGAAGGTTAACTCTACTAACTTGGTAGGTCAGCACTTGGAAACCTGGTAGGTTGATGCTTATACAAATTCCAGGGTTTTGATGATCCTATAGTAGTTGGAACTAGCAACTACGTCATGCCTGCAATTTCTGTTTTCCTGCAAGGGACTGATATCCTAAAGACACCTGTCTGATCTTGGAAGCTAAGCGGGGCCAGCTCTAGTTAGTACTTGGATGGGAGACTACCAGCAAATACCAGGTGCCGTAGGCTGTATTTCAGAGGAAGGAACTGCTAAAACCACCTCTGAGCATTCCTTGCCTAAGAAAACCCTACAAAATTCATTGGGTCACCATTAGTCAACAGGTGATTTGAAGGAACCAAAGTAGAACCCTTAAATCTATGGAGACATATTGACTTCCCACTGTGGAGGGAAGCAGTGTTTTAGCATCTCCCTGTGCTGGTTGTGATAAAGTGCTTGCCTGCACATTTGCAGGGCTCACAGGGCATTTCTGAGACGTAAAACAGTGTGTAGGTTTGAAAAGACAGATGGCAAAACTGTGCGTAATTGGAAAAAAAAATACAAACACACTCACTTTAGTCAGTGGAGAAAAATTCGTTATTAGGCAAATTGTGTACATATATGCGTTAGGGGAAAATGTTAACGTTAAAATGGGTATCCGTTTTAGTGATTATAGGCGATTACTACTAAGTGATTAAAAGTGATTTACAGTAATTAAGTTGCAATTATTACTATTAACTTAATTAGATTTGGTGGTTGATAATAAAGGTTATACTAACATAGAGTATAGAATAAGTGATTATATTTGATTAGAAAGGATTTTGATCAACTAATTAACCTTTTAGATATATTTGTATGAAAACAATCGTTGGCAACAAGTACTAACCTTGATACAAATTTAAGGATTTAATAGTTAGTTGTAACTGTTTAATTAGTATTTGCTGTTTGTAACGAGGGCAAGAATCTATTTTTAGCTATTTGTAGAGGGTTTTGTAGTTGAGTTTAATGTTTGTATTTGTGTTATGTATTGCTTGTTAATTCCTTTGCAGTGCATTGTTGTGTATTCTGTTTTTTTGTATTACTTTGTAGATTAATTGAAAAAAATGAGTGCCTGTTTTAATGCTATGGAAAGCAAGGACGGGAAAACACATAACTGGGACCTGGAAAAACTCAAGGCAACTGAAAGCAGGGATAGGTAGATTGTGAAACACTTCGTAATGGAAACATAGGCCATTTCTGCACTAGACAGTTATAGCGCTATTATCCCACTTTCAACATCCTATGGAATCCTGGGGTTTGCAGTTTTGGGAGGGGCGGCTGCAAACCCCAGGATTCTATAGGGTGTAGAGTAGAAATGGCTAAAATACATCTTATGTATCTTTAGAGGATTAAACCCTCTTCCTGTTCCCTTCCTTCCTCACTGCACATTTACCTGTTAGTCCCACACACACACACACGCACGAAAGCAAGTGATTCTAAACTACAAACTACACATCAGAATCAGGCAAGAACTACAAAGAAATTGGATGGTATCCAGGAAAGGAGCCAGGTTGGTTTGGCTTGTTGAACCAATAGATAGGTAGGCTGGGAGTTTTCAGACAAGAAACTCGTATTCACCCTGCTTTGTGAGAGCAGACTGAGAACAGCAGCAGTTGCAAACTACTGGAAGGTAGATTTATCTAAGTCTTAGGAGAGACTCCCTTCTAAACATAAGTGGTATGTCAGCCAGCAAGGGAAGCCACTGGAGAGGTCTTCAGGGGGATCCATGGCTATCTCCTGTGGAATCCTGAGATTTGTAGGTTAGAAAGGCAGTAGAGCTTTCTGGCAGAGAACTCCAAATACCTCTTCCTGAACTGCAAATGCCAAGATTCCACAAGATGGGACCATAGCAATTAAAGGGGCAACATAGTGCTAAAATTGCATGGTGCGATGGTCTCACATACATCCAATTCTGAAAGGAAGAAATGCACATTTCCCTAGGTGAAACATGATCCTCTCTCTGGCCATTTCTACCTTACACTGTTATAGTGCTATAATTACACTTTCAACATCCTGTGGAGTTCCAAGGTTTGTAGTTTACTGAAGCCAAACAGCTCTCTGGCTGAGAGTTCAAAATGCCCCTCCCTAAACTTCAAACCCCAGGATTCCATAGGATGTTGAAAGTGGAAAAATACCACTATAACAGTGTAGGATGGAAATGGCCTCTGTTTTGGAAATCCAAATCTGTTTGCTCAGGTGTTCTGGAAACAATCACAATATCTAGTGAATATCTGAGCACTGATTGTCACTGGATCACTAAAGGCAAGGGAGGTATTGTCTTGCCTTAGGCTACCCTTAGCAGGCTTACTCATGCCTCCTTATCACAGGCAGAGGGTCCCTGCCCCTTCTCTATTCTCCTTTTTTCTGAATTTCCAGTTTCCAAATTCATGAGCCTGTGTGTATGAGAGAGAGAGAGAGAGAAAGAGGGAGAGAGCTGGGCACATAGGAGGACAAGTTGGAACATTTCTAACTAAGAAACAGGAATTCTTTTTAAGTCTCTCACATGAGTTTGTGGACTGAATGAATGGGGTCAGATGAGTCAGGATCTGGCTGAATGCCTTCTTCCCTCCCTCTCCTTAAGTGTTTGTGCATGTCAGAACATTTGCTTGCCTGCGTGCTTCTGTATGTATTTCTGTGAGTATGTGTGTTTATGGACACCCTCTTTTGCCTCAGCAATATCTGTAACCAAAAGGGAAAAATGCCTCAATGAATGACAGATGAAACTTCTCAAGTAGTTAAGGACAGATGAGAAGCAAAAGTAAAAGGTGACAGAAATAGAGTCAGAACCCTGAATGCAACTGTTCAACGACTTGTGCTCAGGGACAAGGAGAACTACAATACCCACCAATGCATAGAAATAGAAGGTGACAACAAAAAAGGAAGAACAAGAGACCTCTTCTACAATATCCAAGAAATCAAAGGGAAATTTAAACCAAGAGTGGGAATGCTCTACAACCATCAGGGAAATGCATTACATGACCAAGTAGAAATAAAATGATAATGGAAGCAGTACATGAAAGAATAGTATAAAAGAGATTAAAGACTCACTCAAGTCTTGACAGACTCATTCGGAGTAGAACCATATGAAAACAAATGGCCAGTTTTAGAAAGTGAAGTAAGAACCGCACTCGGAGCACTTGGGAGAAATAAACCACCAGGAACAGATGGAAACTGGTTCTAATTAATGTAAAACTAGGGAGGGAGGGAGGAAGGGAGGGAGGGAAGGAAGGAAGGAAGGAAGGAAGGAAGGAAGGAAGGAAGGAAGGAAGGAAGGAAGGAAGGAAGGAAGGAAGGTGGCACAATTATACCTTATAATTAGCTAGAATCATTAGAGGTGGCTAGTTGACTCTGGGTTCAACCAGACTGCTTCAATGTATTGAGTTTCTCATTCTTTCTGTTTTCATTTTAACTGGTTATTCAGAGGTTTACACCTAGTCCTCCCTCTTGAAAGATGCCAAATCTCATATTCTTAATTTTTTTAATTTTTTTTTTCATTTATTTTTTTTCTGCCAGTGAGCTGTAATGGAAAAAAGGATGACAACAAAAGTCCTGCTTCTTTTTTTTTCTTTTACATATTTTTATTAAAAACAATTTTAACAAATATGAAACAACATTAAAGTAGAAAAACTCATAAAATACACAAGAATACTCAACATCTACTAACTCAACAACAAACAACTATCTAAGCAGACAGGCACAAAAACACCAAAGGGGTAAAAAGATTACCTGCATGACTTCCAACTCACTGGAGAATGATTATTAGTGAATACTTGTTGTACTTCTTCAAAGATTAATAGAGCAGCTATAACTAAATAATCTTATTCCTTATCTATAAAATAATTATATAAAATTTGACTACATTTATGCTTGTGATATAATTACTCTTCTACTTATATTAAATGTTGTTGTTGTGTGCCTTCAAGTCATTTCCAACTTATGGTGACCCTAATGCGAACCTATCATGGCGTCTTCTGGGGCTGTGTGTGTGTGTGAGAGATGCACCCAACGTCACCCAGTGGGTTCCCATGGCCAAGTGGGGAATCGAATCCTGGTCTTCAGGGTTATTGTCCACAGCTCAGACCACTACACCATGCTGGCTGGCTGGGTCTCATATTAAATGCAGTAATACCATTATATGATACAGGTAACATTCTACAATAATTTTTCTAGCCACGTTATTCAAATCCTGTTGTAGTATGTCACCCCGACTACTCTTAAAATCACTGTAAGCTCCTCTCATTGTTTTTTAAATTCATTCAAAGAACCTTCTCTAATTAAAGTCATCATTTTGTCCTTCAACAGGGGTCCTGCTTCTGATTGTCAGGAAAGAGCTGGAGACATCATCCTGCTGCACCCTGAACATCACCCGAACATACTTCTCTGTTCAATGTGCCTGGTGGCTTTTAAAGTATAGGAGCATACATACCCAGCATTGCCCAGGATTTTATTTTCTCATACTTAGCAATAGCATGTGTATTTCTATACTGCTTATAAGCTAAGCGCTCTCTAAGCGGTTTACAATGTGTTAGCTAATTGCCCCCAACAAGCTGGGTACTCATTTTACCGACCTGAGGAAGAATGAAAGGCTGAGTCAACCTGGAGCCAGGCAGGATTGAATTCACAACCTTGTGGCTGCAGTACCGGCATTTAACCACTGTGCCACCAGGGCTCAGAGGTATGATATGAATATGTAAGTATGTTTTTTTTTTTTTTTTTGTCCTCTTACTCAACTCAACTCTTACTCACACAAAGAAAGATTTGAGATTCTGTGTCTGTAATTTCCCAAACTGTCTTGTCCCGTACCTGTAACTTTTCTCCATATTCCGCAACCCGATCTGTATTTAAAGTTATTAACATACAGAGGTTGGGTTCCTGAGGGAATACACTGCTCTCCTCCTTGCTGCTAAGCCTCATCTCCATAGCAACCAGCCTATTCAAGACAGGCACATTTGACTGAGGCCCAAGAGCTCTCTGGCTGAGAGTTCTGAAAGTGCCTCACTAAACTGCAAACTCCAGGATTCCATAGAATCTTCTTAGGCAACCAACTATATGAAGTCTTCACCTGACACAGACAAACAGACTTTGGCTTTTATATATCAGAAGATTTAGGGAGTTGAGTAAAAGGACAAAAAACATAGTTACACATTCAAATCACACCTCTGATGCAGGATCTTGGCCATTTTCCTACCTGGAGGCACCTTCTGTTGCTTTGGAACTGTGGATGCACACTCAGCTTTATGAGAGCAGTTTATTGAAAGTCAGATGAGCTTCTAAACTCTATTCTTCACATATGTTCAGGACCCTGGATAACTCCTATAAACCCCAAATTAGCTCCCAGAAAACCTAGTCTTCATCAAGAGGTGGCCTGATAGCTATGTTTAATTATTTGGAGGGATATCATATGGAAGATAGAGGAATCTTATTTTCTGCTTCTCGAGAAATCAGGACTTGGAGCAATAGTTTCAAACTTCAGGAAAAGAGATTCCACATAAACATTAGAAAGAACTTTTTGAGGGTCAGAGTGGTTTGACAGTGGAATATGTTGCCTCACAGAGTGGTGGAGTCTCCTTTTTTTGGAGGTTTTTTAATCGAAGCTGGATGGCCGTCTGTCAAGAATTCTTTGATTGTGTATTCTTGTATGGCAGGAGGTTGGACTCATTGGCCCTTGTGGTCTCTTCCAGCTTTACGATTCTATGAATTCACCTCTTAAAGCTACAGAACCATTGGCTGCTTCAAGGAGCCAGGTAGCAACCTCAGGCAGCAGACAGCAGGGCCATGGAAGGGCCTGATTATTTCTTTCGTTATTCTTGTGTTTCTACCACCAAAGGCTGGGAGAAGTGCTCATGTGCCAAAACAACTATGCTGCCTTTGGGCCCTAAGAATGACCCATAGTTTGTTTGGCTGTGAGGGGGGGTTGTGGCAATGCTACTGGCTATTCCATCTCAGGCAGGGAATGTCTTGGGTTGGCCTTCATTTTAAATGCAAACCAACCTTACACAAAATGCACAATGTCATCCCTAAAGACTGAGGCTGAAATCCTATTTTTACTCCTAATCAGACTTGACTCTTGGAATCTATGAAAGTCACTTAGATATTCAATATCTTCATCAATGACTTGGATGAAGGAATAGAGGACATGCTGATCAAATTTGCAGATGACACCAAATTGGGAGGAGTTGCTAATACCTCAGAGGACAGAATCAAAATTCAAAATGACCTTGACAGATTGGAGAGCTGAGACAGAGCTAACAAAATGAATTTCAACAGAGAGAAATGTAAGGTCCTACATTTAGACAGAAAAAAATGGAATGCACAAATATAGGATGGGGGACATGTGGCTGATCAACAGTACATGTCAAAGGAATCTAGGAGTCTTAGTAGACCACAAACTAAACACAAGTCAGCAGTGTGATGCAGCAGACAAGAAAGCCAGTGTAATTATTGGTTGCATCAATAGGAGTATGGTGTCTAGATCCAGGGAGATAATGGTACCATTCTATTCTGCATTGGTTAGACCTCATTTGGAATACTGTGTCCAGTTCTGGGCATCTCAATTCAAGGATATTCAAGGATACTCAATTCAAGGACAAGCTGGAGCATGGCCAGAGGAGGGCAACCAAAATGGTGAAGGATCTGGAAGCCAGGCCCTATGAGGAGTGGCTTAGGGAGCTGGGGATGTTTAGTCTGCAGAAGAGAAGGTTAAGAGGGGACATAATAGCTATGTTTGAAAGGATGTCATGTCAAGGAGGGAGCGGGCTTTTTTCTGCTGCTCCAGAGATTAGGACAAGGGGCAATGGATTCAAGCTGCAGGAAAAGAGATTCCACTTTAACCTCAAGAAGAACTTTCTGACAGTCAGAGCTGTTAGGTAGTGGAATATTCTGCCTCAGTGGAATATGGTGGAGTCTCCTTCTTTGGAGGTTTTTAAAGCAGACGCTGGATGGCCATCTGTTGGGAGTGATTTGATTTGTGTTCCTACATGGCAGAATAGGGTTGGACTGGATGGCCCCTGGGGTCTCTTCCAACTCTATGATTCTGTGATTCTATGACTGACCATTTCAACAATGATTTGGTTGTGTTTGTTCTACTAGGGGCTAACCAATAGGGTTCATGTCTCAGAAAAAAGGGTGAGCACAGCACAGTCCAGGGTCACATGTGGCTCCTGGACCCAACATTTGTAGCCCCTGAAACTACCCAACCAATCCCAGAAGTTCCAAAGCTCCTAATGAAAAAAAAAACACTTTTTCAGTGGTATTTTCAGCCATGTTGTTTTTGGTTGTTGTGCCTTCAAGTCATTTCTGCCTTATGACAACCCTAAGGCAAACTTTTCACATGGTTTTCTGGGGCTAAGAGTGTGTTATGGGGCCAAGGTCACCAAGTGGGTTTCCACTGCCAAACAGGAAATCAAGCCGTGGTCTCCCCAAACCATATAGAAAGACCACCCACAAATGCAAGAAAAGATACAAAAATATGTGCACAAGCACCCCAGAACTCCATACTCTCCCAAATACTTCCCTTTTCCTCTGCAGTCCCACTCAAAATGGCAGCAGGAAGGGATGCAATGTCATTGTTTCAAGAAGACTGAGAAGGAAAAAGAAGCTGTTTGGGCTCACTCTGGGAGTGAGAAAATGAGAAGATGGGAAGGGGATTGATGCAGCCTGCCGTAGGGACACAGTTCTAGCCTTCCAATCCAGTCCAGCTCCAGACACTTTGCTGCATGAGGCAAAGACTGGCAATCAAAAGTGCGCGGTCTTTCAAAGCTTGAGTTTGGATCCCTGTATTTTCAAACATCTTAAGGCTGACTTATTGTTGTCAGCTCCTCTCTCAGCCCACACACCTATGTGGTGGGTAGACACAACCATGTGGTGGATGAATACAACCATACAACCTTCTCCATGGTAGGAAGAACTCCATCTGTCAGCCTTGAATATGAGAGAACTTCAATTCATTTTTTCCAGTTTCTTACCAAAATCTGCAAGTGTTTTCATGTTCAGGTCACCAAAAAAATCTTGAGATTTTAACAGAACTTGAAAGAGAAATTATCAGATTTTCCCCTCCAATTTCCCCATCAACTGGAATACAGCGGCATTACTGTTTGAGACCATGGAAATAACATCTAGGCCATTTCTACACTATTCTGTTATAGTGCTATTATTCTACTTTCAACCTGCTGAGGAATGCTGGGGTTTGTAGTTTACTGAGGCCAAAGAGCTGTCTGGCTGAGAATTCTAGATGGCCCTCCCTAAACTGCAAAGCCCAGGATTCCAAAGGACGTTGAAAGTGTAGTGTAGTATGGAAATGGCCCTAGTAATATCTAGCAGCCACCAGACAATATCATTCTCTGTTCTTCATGAATTTGTCCAGCCCCCTTAAATGAGACACATTAGATGACAGTAAATCCCAAATGCAGAGATGGAGGGCAGCAATCCAAGATGGCAGCCATGAGCACATCTTGTGGAGATGAGTACCACAGCTTGACACTATGGAAAGTTGTTTGTTTTTTAAACGAAACCTTGAATAATTTTTGATAAGCCCTTGAGTGAAAAGAAGGGAGAAATAATGCTTCAGGGAACTTCCAGGTAAATTTTTATTTTTATTTCATGCTTTAATTTCTTGCTGAAATCTCTACATTCCAATCTAAAGAATTTGGGAAGGTGCTGGGATCTGTAGTTTGGAAAAACTTCTTTCTTTCTTTTCTTATTTTTTTTTTTTATGAGCACCTTTCCCTGGGCTACCCGCAAGGCTGCTTTCTCAGTGGGGAGGACCATGGTGGGCATGGCCATGTGGTCCCCCCTCATGCTCATGGTGGCGCTTCTCGTGGGCCAGAATGGCGAATTTCGACAGCAGTTCCATGCATTCTGGAAAATTGATTTTTTTGTCCTTGTTTTTGTCCACCTCAGCAAAGAGTTTATTCACGGCCTCTGGGTCTCAAGCATTCTGCAAGAAAGATTGAGAGAGAGAAAGAAGGGTTGAATTGAACAGGGGAAACAGCATTCAAGTCGCTCTTTCTTTGACTCATCAAAGGAGATGGCGATTTCTAAAATACCAAAAACACTTTGAGCCAAAGACTGGCCAAGCTAGAACCAAAAAAGCAAAGCTTCTGAATGAGCTGCATTGCCCACCATCCCAGAGCTCTCAGTGTATTTCTCAAAAACTATTCTGTGGACAAAGTTGGGGAAAGCATTGATTTCATTTCAAGTTTTAGAGACTCTTGCCTTGAGAAAGTGGGGGAACTGCTCTTCAACCATCTTCTTAAATTCAGCTGGATCCAGGGTGTCCAGTTCTTCACCTTTGGAATGTTTACAGTCATCATAGTATACATCCATTATTGTGTCAAAAATCCCTTCCATCTTAGTCTTAGACATTCTGAATGGCTTCTGCTAGCCACCTATGACAACAAAGCAAATGGAGATGGGAGAAATTTTGTCAGTTTTTCTTTCTGCCCACGTTCATCATTTTTAATGGTTACACCCATATATATTCCAACAGTTCATTGATTCTTTTAATATAATCTCACACTGTAATTATAAAGTACCTTGCAGCTGCCTTTGACTTATAGGGACCCTCTTGTAGGTATTTCTTGGCAAGTTTTATTGCAAAGAAGTTTGTGATTGCCTTCCTCTGAGGCTGAGAGAATGGGACTTGTCCAAGGTCACCCAGTGGGTTTCCAAGGCTCATTCCACCACCCTGGCTGAAGAAAAAGTTCATTTGTTGTTATGGGCCTTCAAGTTGACTCTGAGATATGGCAAACCCTATCACTCTCTCTCAGCCTCAGAGGAAAGCAAAGGCAACCCCCCTCTGAAGAATTTTTGCCAAGGAAATCCTGTGATAGAATCATAGAATCATAGAGTTGGAAGACACCACAAGGGCCATCCAGTCCCACCCCATTCTGCCATGCAGGAACACTTCATCAAAGCACTCCAAAAGATTGCCATCTAGGCTCTGTTTTAAAAACTCCAAATAAAGAGACTTCACCACACTCTGAGGCAGCATATTCCACTGTTGAGCTAATCTTGCCATCAGGAAGTTCTTCCTAATGTTTCGATGGAATCTCTTTTCCTGAAGTTTGAAGCCATTGTTCCACGTCCTACTCCAGCAGAAAACAGGCTTATCCATCCTTCATAGGACATTCCTTCAAATATTTAAACAGAGCTATCATGTCACCTCTCAACCTTCTCCTCTCCAGGTTAAACATACCCATCTCCCTAAGCCATTCTTCATAGGGTTCATGGTTTCCAGACTTTCTATCATTTGGTCACTCTCCTCTGGATAAGATCCAGCTTGTCAATATCCCTCTTAAATTGGGGTGGCTAGAAATGCATGGAATATTCCAGCTGGGGTCTGACCAAAACAGAATAGGGTGGTACTATCCCTTCACTTGACTTAGACATTATACTCCAATTGATGCAGCCCTTCTTAGCTGCTGACTCATATTCATGATAGGTTTACACTGTCTTAGGTATTCCTTATAATTGTTGCTGCTGTAGTTGGTATTACTATTATTATTAGAATTATTAGTATTATTCCTTCCTTTCTCCCAAGATTGGGACTCAATGTGGCTTACAAATTAAAATGATTACAATGTAATTAAATGTCTCCAAAATGTCGACATTAAAATAGAATTAAACTATTAATAGTATTAAAACCATTTGAAACATACACTTTTTAAAAGATTTTAAAATCAGTTAATACAATATAACCCCTTTCCTTAAAAGACTTCCATATTCTAAAAGCCCATCCATTTTTTTTAAAAAAAAAGAGTTTGCCTGCTGACAGAAGGCCTCTGTGGAGGGAGAGTTCCAAAGCCTAGGAGCATTCACCAAGAAGGCGCAGTCTCATGTTCTCACCAATCATACCTGTGAAACAGTGGGACTGATAGACTTGCCTCTCATGAGGATCTCAGAATCCAGCAGGCTTATAGGCAAAGACACAGTCTGTTATATATCCTGGACCTAAGCCATCTAGGGCTTTATAGGTGATAACCGGAACTTTGAATTGTGTCTGGAAACAGACTCGTAGCTAGTGAAGCCGATGGAGCAGGGAACTTGACTAATCCTTAGAATCAGCCCCACTTCACACCTTTTAGAAGAAAGGTAACCTGTGAGACTGCAGTCTTGCACACACTTTATCCAAATGCCAATTCCAATGCATGAACGAAGGCTTACCTTTGTTATGCACATCAGTAGCATTGTGGTTTCAGTGCAATGGAATGACCAAGGAAGGATGTAAGCAAACAAGCAATTTGACATACTAGTGGGAAGAGGAGGAAGGGGGAGAACATTTGGAGTGAACAGAAGATGGAGAATGTTCGGGGGGGGGGGATCGACCCTCTGGAACTTACCTAGCTCAGCACACAAGGACAACCACGAAAGATGAATGAGATGTAAATTCTTAAGAAGGCTGTCTCATTTATAGTCTGGCGGTCTCTCTCATCACTCAACCATGGCACCCCACCTGGTTGTGGTTTGTTAAGACCGTTCTGTCCCCAAAGCCTTTCTTAAGATTTTATTTTGACATGTTGGGTGTTTGGTGTCATTTTGCCAAGATCCCCTGTGTGTATGTGTGCACGCACATGTTTCTGTGAATGAGAGATAAAGGATCAAGAGATTGGTCATACCCAGGCCCATGACAATGCTTAAATAATTGGTGTGTCTGAGATCTGTCCAACCTCCTACCTGTCATCTTGTTTCCACGGTATTGGAGCCAAATGTCATAATAAACGGAGCGGTGGGGCTGGGATTAACCAAGCGGATTGGTTATGGATTTACTTGTTTGAGTGAGGTGTGTAGAACACCAAGACAGGAGAAAACAATGAAGGCAAAGATGTGCTATCTCTAGAAAACAATATTGCTATGGGAACAACACTCAGTGAATGCCAAGCGATTACCACACTCCTGGGATTATTCTTAATTTTGGCAGGGTCTGATAGATTGTGTAATAGCTTTGATGGCTGTTGGCTACTTGATGGTGCACATGACCTCTGCTTGGATAGGGGTCCTAGGAAAAGAATATGGCAAACTTTTTTTTCCCACCTTCTAAATTTAGCATTTAGAAGGAAAAGATCTACAGCACAGTGGAATTCCCCAAGGGATATTCTTTGAGGTGTGGTGTTCCTCCTTAGGAAGGATTGATAGTGGTTGGTGGCTGTCATGTCCAGAAGGTGCTGAATCTGAGCTCCATGGTTTAATTTGAACTTTCATGTTTGAATTTGAACTTTCAAGGAACAAACCTAATTGCTGAACCAATTTTGCAGAGAGGGTTCAACACTTTGATATCAGATTCAAGCTTGAAGTAAACTCACTGCCCCTCTTGATATGGAAGTCACCAGTTACCTTTAGAGAAGATAGAGATTGGGAGTGAAAAACACTCAATTTGTAGGCCACATGTGGCCTCCCTGCTTATTTTTGTAGCCTGAAGCCTGCTCCAAGAAGCTTGATTTTTCTTTAGAACAAGATGCAAGACCTCTGGGTCATTTGTTCTCCTAAGAAAATGCTCTTTGTTAAGTTCCACTGGTGGTAGGTGAATTTTGTGATCTGTGGCAGGTTTCAGGAGAAAGAATAACTTCCTGAACCCATCCACAGTACTCACCCTTCATGTAGACAAACTGGGAATGTAAACTGGATTCATATAAAGCACTCTAGGCAGGACTGCCTTTGCAAACTGTTCAGAAACTTCACCAAGTATGCTGCAGCCAAGCTGTTAACTGGGGCTGTGTACAGGGAATATATAACCCGTCTGTTGAAGCAGCTCTACTAGCTAGTGGTCCATTTTTGGGTGGAATTCAAAGTGCTGGTTATGATATCTTAAGCTCTATACAGCTTGGGTCTAGACTGTCTAAAAAACTGTATCTCTCTATATGTTGTTGTTGTCGTTGTGTGCCTTTAAGTCATTTCCAACTCATGGAAACCCTAAGGCAAACATATTATGAGATTTTCTGGGGCTGAGAGTATGTGACACACCCATGGTTACTCAATGGATTTCCATGGCCAAGCAGGGAACTGAACCCTGGTCTCCAGGGTTGTGGTCCCACACTCAAACAACTACACTATGCTGGCTCTCTTTCAGCAGCCCCAATCTTCATACCTCTCTGTCCTAAACTACAGCATATTTTCTTCCTTTGACAACCCATTCTCTCCAATCATCGAAGCCACACATTGCCAGTTCATTTTCCTTCTTACTTCTTTGCAAAAAGTCAACAAGGGGGTTCAAATCTTTAAGAAGTCTCACAAACAACCTTTCTCTAATCCAACAGAACTGCTTGTTCATTTCTGTTGAGTCCATCATCTTCAATGGTTACTCCCTCTTCATGGGCAGCACTGTGTCTGGAGGGCATTTCCACCATGTTTGGAGGTTTGGTAATATTTCCACCAGGATTTGGGTCCCTCTGACAAATTATATCCTGCAGAAGCCTATCTGAAACAGGAAGTAAATAGACAGTGACTTCCACACACTTCCTGTTGCTAAAAAAGGGCCTCTCCTGGGCCTAAATCAGGTCAGGAAAGCCCAGAAAATGCTCCCGTGTCCCCAGAGGGGTTTTGGAAGCATTTGGGGGGAATGCATTTTCTTTTTCAGAGGGAGGGCAGTTCCAGGCTGGGCCTGCAAGGTCTCTTTGGGGATTAATACATCCCCTTAGCCTTCCATAGCTGCCCACTCCATTCTAGAATAAGTCTAGCTCAAAGAAGAATTATCTGTCTGGGTTTCAAATCAAAGACAGACAGATTGTAAATCAAGGTGTGGGGAATTCCTGGCCTGTCACATGTTTTAAACTACATTTCCCTCTGTCCCTTACTCTTAAACTTGTTGGGTGGAGATAAGGGGAGCTGTGGTACTAAACATTGTCCAACCCCTTTATATCCAGCCAGATGCAGATTGACCTTCATAGGCATCCAAGACCACCAAATGCAAGGTTGGCTACAGCCGAGGAACATGATGAACAGCCTTTCTGGATTAAGCCAAAGGACTCTTTCATTCAGTGTTTGGCTCTCAGAAGTAGACTACTCCAGGCCATGGAAGCTCTGTTCCAAACCATCACAGGCACTGTCCTCTCTAGCCCAGCATTCTGTCCTCCCCTCTTCCTGTAGCAGCTGGTGAATTCCATATCTGCCGAACAGTGAATCCACTCCAGCTTGAGGTTGAAATTTTGAAGACAGAGTTCATCACTTTGGGGAGCTCCTTGAAAATGTGGACTAAAACCCAGCATTGATTTATTGTCGTGGTTGTCATCATTATCATCATGTTCATCATCATCATCATCATGCCATCATCATACATAGAACTTTACAAGAAAAAGAATAACAAAATAGTTCCCTGCCCTTAGGGAGATAAATAAAACAGGACACACAAGGAAAAAGGAAACAGCAGTGGAAGAGGGGATTCATTTCAGCGGATCTGGACTCTTCTTCTGTCCCTACAACAGCAGGGCAGTGGCAGTTGAAACGAAGGGAGGGCCTTTCTCCTGCACTATCTCATTGGCATGGAAGATACCAGTGACTACTAGCTGTCAGAATGACCAGCCAGATACCTTAATAGAAGCCCACCATAAGAGTTCTATAGCACCTTCTGTTTCTGCTCCCCAATAATTGACACACAGCAGCATATTCCCTCTAGTGCTCAAGGGAATATATTGTACATATTGTATAGCCATCACGTCCAATAGCCATTGATGGCCTCACTCTCCATGAATTTGGGAAGAAAACCTTCATTAATTTCATTCTCATCAGAAAGAACAAATAATTTAAGCAACTTTCTCTCCACTATGAGAATGTTTTCCAGGATTGGTATTGTCAGGGTTTCAAAAAAAAATAGCAATTAGGGACAATTGAATCATTACATGCAGGGTTGCTAGCCTGAGAGTAGCTGCTAAAAAAAGTGTCACCCAGTAGGTTTCCATGGCCAAGCAGGGAATAGAACCTGATCTCCGGGTCTCAGTCCAACATCCTTTTTTCCTTTCCTGTTTTTTTTTAATTAGAAATTTTAAAAATTGACACAAATATATAATACAAAAAACAAACAACCAAACCAATATATAATAAAGACAAACAACAAAATCAACCTACATATAAGGTTACACTAAACATATGAAGAAAGAAAATTATATACATATATACCGTACTTAAACTAAACTAATAATCAAAGTGTACTAAACTAAACAACAAAAAGAGACTGCATCTAATTAAAAAGGGCTCCTACCCTTCTTGCAAACAGCTCCAAGATATGAAAATATACTTAAATTCATTACTTTCTACTGTTTTAAATTTGTTGCTCCTTATATTTATATTGCCAAACTATTTTAGTTTCTAAATTTCCTAAATTTCTTATATTTCCTAAATTTCCATTTCCGAAATCAGTATTATTAACTATTTGAAGATACTGTTATTTAATTCTGCTTTATTATTACTCCCTTTAATCAAATCAAATCTATCTTAAACATATTATAGCAACAACTTATAATCATATTTAATTTTTTCTCACCATCTTTCTCAGGATATTAATATACTACAACAATTTTTTAAAAAAGAAAGACACAGTATTGAACAAGTTCAGAACCCTAGATTCATCAAGTCACCCTCATTTATCCTTAAAAATTCTATTAGATATCTCCATTCTGAAATAATTTCTTCATTAGAAATTCCCAGTCTTAGTGCAGCATTCAAACTAGTCACATCACATTGGTTCTCTCTTATGAGGGGCCTACCCTCACAGGTATGGGATTTTTCCACAGTTTGTTCAGTCTATATAAAAGGAAAAACTTTCTCTCTCTCAAACAGAAGACATCCCTGATGATACGATATACCAGCCAGCCCTATGAGGGGCAGGTTTTCTGGTCCTTGAATAAGCATCATTCCTTATAATAAGGGACACTTACCAGCCTTATAAGGGACAAACATTTTGGCCCTCAAATCAGGGACATCCCTTATAACAAGGAACATCTACCAACCCTATAAGGGACATCTCTTATGATAAGGGACATCTGTCAACCTTATCCAGGACTGCAGTGAAGGCACTCTGGATTTCAACTCCAGCTTTGTAGGACTTCTCTAGGGCAATGTGGTTCTGCACCTTGGAGAACTACTTGACAGTCTGGACCATGCCATTTCTGCATTACACAGGCCCTTTTCACGTGGCATTTGCCCTGCGAAAGGGCCCCTGGAGCATTACGTGACTGAGAGGAGAGATCCACACGACGCACTCACAACCGCACAACGCTCCAGGGCCTGGCAGGAGCTGATCATGCACTATTTCATTTTCAGCTTCGAGCTGAAAATGGTGCATGATCACTCATCGCTCCGGGGCCCTGCGTGCACTCGCCATGCATGCAGAGCTCTGGAGCCACGGCGCTCGTGCTTCCTGACCCAGCACAGCCTGGGAAAATCCCAGGCTGCACTGCGGAAGGAAGAGAAGGGGCTCTCGCACAAGCAGGCAGCAGCTGTTGAGCTGAAGGAACCGGGACGCGAGAGCCTCTCTCTAGAGGCTGCTCGCATGATCCCCGCACCCCAGCTCTGCAAAAAGGTGAGTTGTGGAAATGGCCACAGTTATAGTGCTATTATTCCACTTTCAACATCCTATGGAATCCTGGGGTTTGCCTTTTAGGGAGGGGCATTTAGGGGGCCTCAGTAAACTACAAACTCCAGAATTCCACAGAAGGTTGAAAGTAGAATAATAGCACTATAACAGTGTAGTGCAGAAATGGCCTTAGAGTGGATTCATTGTCCCACTGACATGGATGACAACAACGGCCACCCAACAGGAAAACCACCTCCCCGAAGCTTGGCCTGGCTGAACTCTTTGTGACCTTCTTTTTTCAATCTCTCTCTCTCAATCTCTAGGCAGAAGGGGCTACCCTTCTAGGTGAGACCTAAGCTCTTGGCTTCCTATGAAATTGCGTTCAGCATGCGAAGACACACTTCTTTCCCAATTAAGAACTGAACATAGGCAAACGCCTTGAATAACTAGACTGAGGCATATCCTTCCTCTTTTGTCCACTGTGAAAGAGAAGCAAGAACCTGCATTTCAGTCCTGGGTGTCTCTTTGCAACATTGCCCAAATCTGAGACCAGATTATCAACAGTTCAGTGGGTGCACTCCCATTTGCTTCTGGCTTCCTCTCTAGGCTTGTATAGAGCTTCTATTGTTTCCTATTGATCTCAGCATTGTGGCCAACATCCTACCTCTACACACAGCTCTACACATGCAGTTTCCCACCCAACTTCCACCTAGCATCTGTCAAGCACCAAGAGGGGTCACTGCCATTGTCACTTACAGATGAAGGGATGAGAGAGGCAATTCAAACCATGGTGAGGCAGCTGGCATATCTTCCAACTATCTCAATTTGACAAGGACAATCTAATTTGTGGATCCCAGGATGCATAGCCGCCTGTCAAAAGTGGATCTCCTGGATGTACATAGAAATAGTGTATGGTAGTTAGTGGAGGGGCAACCCTAGAGTTTAGCTAGAGTGCTACTAAGTGTTAATTGATGATTGCAACAATGTATCCATTCAGAGCTGGCTTGTGCATTGCAATGTATCAAAAGGTTAATTGCTTTGTTACCTACTAGTGTATATACCTGGCGTTGCCTGGGATTTTATTTTCTTATAGGTAATACGTGTTAGAAAGATTTAAGATCCTGTATCTCTAATTCCCCAAAATGTCTTGTCCAGTACCTACAACTTTTCCCCATATTCCCCAATCCAATCTGTATTCAAAGTTATTAACATACAGAGGCTGGGTTCCTGAGGGAATATACTGCCCTCCTCCTTGCTGCTAGGCCTCATCTCCATAGGAACCAACCTGACGCCCAAGAGTTCTGTGGCTGAGAATTCTAAAGGTCCCTCCCTAAACTGCAAACCCCAGGATTCCATAGAATCTTCACAGCCAGCCAATCACATGAGGTCTTTGCCTAACACAGACTAACAGATTAGATTAGATTATTAGATTAAATCAGATTAGATTATTAGATTGCTACAATGTACCCTGTGAGGGGGAAAATATCAGAGCAGGCAAAAACAGAAGTGTTGAGAGGTGTTTTGGGAACTCAAAATGTCTAAGATAAGGTGCAGGAAATATGTTTCTGCCCCAAGGATGAAAAGAGGGTAAACAGCTGTAGGTCTTGGAAATGTCTAAAGATGTGGTATGATGTTAAATTTATGATCCTCTACAGTCACAGCTTTGCCAAAGATTTGCATGTGTTGGTATAAACCTGTGATCACTATATATGTTTTAGTCTCAGCAACTTCAGAAGCAAGTGTGCTCTGTTGCTTGCTTTCCTACAAATAAACACTGCTGTTTATCTCAGAATGGAGTTTGTGGACTGAAAGTTATGGCCATGGCAAAACCTTTATCCTCCCTCTTTTTTTTCAATTGCCTTAAAATGTCTTGGTTTCTCTCTCCTCCTCTCACCTTCCCCATTTGTCTTTGACTGACTTCAATTGCTGCAAACTGAGTCCAAAGCGCACAAATAGTTTGCAGCTAATTATTAACTCAGCAGAGGGAGAGGAGAGGAGGGGGAAAATCTTGCCCTTCCCAATAGGCTCAAGCAAAAGCAAACTGCTGCAGCCTCTCCTTGCTTATGTTTTCTACCTCGTCACTAATTTTTTTTTGCATCTCTACCACACTGTCATGCTGCTTGGCCACATGTGTCCCAATGTTCATCTGTGAAATGTTAGAGGGTATAAACTGTTCCATGCTTGGTTGTAGAAAGATGAGGGAGCAATCTTAAAAGAAGTGCACTTGACTTTTTTTCTTCCCCCAGCAACCCAGAACAGCTGGATGTTTGTGGTTGGAAATGCCTCCCGCACACACACACACCAGCAAGTGACAACAGAGGAGTCTGCTGGACTTGACAGCTGCTGGACAGGACAGTTTTGGACAAAGAACAAGGACAAGTAAAGAGCCCTCTCCATCCTATCAAAAAAAAGTTTTATGCCTGCTGCCATGCCCTGCTTCCAGAGCATAGACTCTGACTCAGAGTCTGAAACAAAGGGCATCCCAGAGGCTGAAACAGAAGGCATGCCAGAGCTTGCTGTACAGAGAGAGGTTACAGTGCTAGAAACAGAGCAGGGGATGGTGCCAGCTCCAACAGAGAGTCCTGCCTCTTCAGATATGGAGGAACACTTACCTCAACCCAGGTTCGCAGTGCACAGGCAGCAAAAGAGAGAGCCAGCATCACTCTCTCAGGATTTATAACCAGCAACAATCAATCAAGTCTCAGCTGCACTAGGCTCAGGACCTATTTAGTTGGTGTCCTTCCCCTCCAGGAGTTGTCAGAGCTTATCTGATCTGCTACCTTGCTGGATGCCTTGACAAATGCTTGGATTGACCTTGGACACTCCTTTGCTGGGAAACTCTTCTGGACTTTGTTTATGACTCCTTGCTTACTGCCTGGAAGTAAGTAACAAGCTGGGAGATATTCAGTTTGTTTTGTTTATCAGCTGTGCCAGAACTGACATAGGACACCTGCACATCCCTCTCTCTCTCTTTTCTCAGTCAATGTGGAGGTTGATATTTCCTTCCTTCCTCCAAAATGACATCCCACCACCACCCTGAGACTTCCCATTGAGTGGCTATGGGCCTCTTGAGGCTGATGGAGACCAGAAGGAACAGAACACCATCTGGCTATGTCCCTGTAACCAGATTTGAAATGATTGCATCATCTACTGAGACCTCCAGATGATGCAGTCATTTCACATATGGCTACAGGGACATGGCCAGATGATTCCCCAGTTATGCCCCCCCCCCACCATTTTCCATCAGGCATGAAATGAGATGGAGGCACAATGGCTCTGTGATAAATCCAGGGGCTGCTGAATGGCCAGCTGTAATGCAGTTCCACAAACAGAACTACTACGCCGTGTTAGACCATACAAGAAGCTCCCACGTTTCAATGCCCCATTATCTGATGACTCACTCTTTTAACACTTCCAAATTAAGGACAAGTTTCATTAATTCCATGTGGGTGCCACTCTTTGCTCAGTTCTTTTTGCCTACAGAGCCTTGCTTGAGACCATCTGCACGCACATAGTCCCAAATCTTTCATATCAAAATAGCAGATCCCTTGGTTGACTTCATGGAATTTGTCCTTATTGCAAGCATCAAAGCAGTGGACTTTCATCTGTTCTTCTTCCCTATGGATGCTAGCTAAGGACCACACATGTGTTGCTTGCAAACTGAGCACAGAGAGAGGGGGAAGGAGCCAAGCCAGCTGAGAGACTTTAGACCAGAGCATGTATGTTATGAGTCCTCAGTAAGCCTCTATAAACCTTCATGTTCCCTACAGTAAGTGGGTTCCTCCTTTCGATTATTTCTACTTTCTGACATGTTCTGCTCCCTAACCTGTCAGATAAATGGGAGAAGCCTATACAGGACTATGACTTGTTTGTGTTACTTGGGTAACTGAGTTAAACTGTTTAAGTTGCAGGCTCACTCAGAAGGATTTTGGGGCTGAGGTCTATTGTGCTGTTCAGTCTCAGTGAGTGAAAGGAAGTATTTCTTCACACCACACCTGTGGAACACAGGTTTGTGGAGCAAAAGGGATTAGACTAATTCATGAAAGAGGAGTGGTTGTGAATGGTTATTAGCCGTGACAGTTGCCCAAAAGACTTCAAAAATAAAAGGAAAGGCATTTCTGATCTCATCTGTGGGCTGAAGAAACAAGATCCAAGTGTATATTCTTTCATTATAAGTAATCTACTGCAATCCACTTTGGAGATAACTTGATTAAAAGGCATGATAAGATCCTTCTAAATGGCTCTGTGGAATCTGCAGGTGTACTGGCAATCTACCTCTTAAATCCATCAGGAGAAGACTGTTGACCTCAACCCCTGCTCATGGGCTTCTCAATGGGGAGGCGTCTGGCTGTTCCCTGTTGGAAACAGGTTGCTGAACCAGAGGGAACAATGGTCTGATCCACCAAGGTGCTTTGGAGGACTTGGGAGATGATTTCCAGTGCTCAGGAAGGTTTTTAGAAAAAAGGTGCTTTGGTTCACTTTCCCCCTTAAAAACTGGAAGATCCAAACTGTCCTAATCAAACTGCCATCAACAATATTTTTCTGCCTAATTTTTCTCCTCTGCCCATACTCCTTCCAGTGTCCACTTTAAGGAAGTTCTGAGGCCACAGGGATGTAGAAAGAAGAAAATGTAGAAATGCAGGAAGAACCAGCTAAGACTTCTACTTTTAACAAACAATACGTTCAAGAGTTTGCATTGCACACCAAACCCAGGGAGAGCTGGGAACAGGGTGGGTTGAAAGGCAGATGGTTGCTTCACAGTCACAAAACTCACATTGCTTCAGGTACTGTTTTGTTAAGAAACACACAGCCCAAGTTTTAAGAGAACAAACATTTGGCAATCTGTTCAGGTTGTTGCTTTTAAAAAAGAGAGAACTCTGTTTTTCTCCCCCTGCCCTTCTTTGCAGATAGGTTTATGTACTGGAAATTCACTGTTTCCCTTCCCAGGGCACGAGTTTTTAATTGTTATCTTCCATTTTTGTCATGCCTTTCCAATGAAAAACACAAACTGGTAGTTAACACAGTTAACACCATTAAAAACAAAAGAAAACCAAATTAGAAAACACAGCCACCAAAATTATCACAATAAACAGTGAACAGTGACCCCATTCTGTACCAGTGAATCTATTTTGACTTTAATCCAATCTTGAGAGTGTGTGTGTATGTGTTTTCTACCTTCAAGTGGTATCTGACCAATCACAGCCCTAAGGTGAACCTATCAAGGGGTGGTCTTGGCAAGATGTGTTCAGATGGGGTTGCTCTTTGCATTCCTCTGAGAGACAGTAACCTGTCCAAGATCACAAAGTGGGTTTCCATGCCTGAATGGAGATTCAAAGCCTGGTCTCCTGTAGCCTTAGTCCAATACTCAAACCACTACACTACACTTCCTCTATTTTATTTATCTAACAGTTGACTCCTCTACTTATGACAACCCTGTCCTGGTGTTTCTTGGGCAAGATTTGTTCTAAAGGGGTTTGCCGTTGCTTTCCTCTGAGAGACTGTAACTTGCCCAAGGTCACCTAGTATGCTTCCATGGCTGAGAGGGTTTTGAACCTTCATCTCCTAAAGTCCTAGTCCAATGCTCAAACCACATTGGCTCCACTGTTATGTACCTGCAAGTTGACTCTGACCTATGGCCATCCTATTCTAGTGTTTTCTTGGCCCTGTTTCTTTGAGGCAGGTCACCATTGTCTTCCTCCGAAGCTGAAAGAGCATGACTTGGATTTGAACCCTGGTTTCCTGGAATCCTACTCCTGAAGGTTCACACAAGTCCCCCAAGATCTTTTGATCCCGGCAGTTCCCCCCTCCCCATCTTTTAGTACACAGTGACGTACAATGCAATAAGCACTGGAAGATGATCCTGGAGACCAGAGTTTGATTCCTCACTCAGCCATGGAAACCCAGTAGGTGACCTTGGCCACATCACACACTCTCAGCCCCAGCAAACCCCTTGATAAGGTTCACATTAGGGTTTCTATACATCGGAAATGACTTGAAGGCACACAGCAACAGCAAGTAGCCAGTCGGGGGCCCATGGGAGCTCGGAAGAGGATCATAAGGGCAATTGTAACTGCATCCTCTGTCTCATCCAGATTCCAAAATATACATTGGTGGGCCCATCAAGAAGCTTGAATCACAGGATGCCACCTTTTGAAGCCCACTGACTTCCTCATCAGGCAAAGGTGGAACAAAGTTCAGGGAGGGGAGATTATTTTTTTGTAAGCCTGCATGTTGTATCTTCTGATGTTACACAGCAGCTGTGCAGCAGATAGAAAATTCAGAGCTTGCCCCAGTTCTGACTTATAAAGCCCTATTCGCCCACCCTGCTTTTAAGATCTTTGAAGGAAGGCTTTCTCTCAGACCCTCCACCTTGTAGCAAGGAAACAAGACAGGATGGGGATTCTGCTGGTGTATCATCCATCCAGCTGCCCAACTGTCTCCCTGCCTGGGCTTCTGGAGGTGGTCTCAAAAGTAGCATTAATCTTCCCTCATGCCTATGGCATTTTCAATGGTTTTTAATCATGGGGGGTTTTTTAACAAAATAATGTGATTGTTTAATTCGTTTTCAACTTTGTCAAACTTCCCTTTTTGCTTAATCTTTTAAAAGCGATTGTAAGTCACATTGAATCTCATCTTAGGAGAAAGGTAGGATATAAATTCAATATGTCTATCATATAAAAGTCAATGTTTCTCTATGAGTTTCTGAGTTTGTTTGTCTGCGTCAGTCAGGCGAAGACCTCATATGATTGGCTGGCTGTGAAGATTCTATGGAATCCTGGGGCTGGAAGTTTAGGAAAGGACCTTTAGAATTCTCAGCCAGAGAGCTCTTGGGCTTCAGGCCGGTTGCTATGGAGATGAGGCCTACCATCGATAAGGATGCCAGAAAACGTTTGGGAGGCATATGTGAGAAAAATTAAAGAGACATACACAACATATGTCCTTTTCGCACCTTACCTTTTACCGGTGCTGGGCTGGGGTCCTTGCGCGAGAAGGCTGGGGAGGAACTGTTACTGTACTTTCTAGTCCAGACTTGTGGTATATTAGATATCATTTGATATCAAGAATTTGGCCTTCACTACCCATTCCTCTCCATGTGCTTGTGAGGCTCCTGGACAAGCACGCACATGGGCACAGCCGAAAATAGTTGAACTATTCAAAACAAATCCAGGCAGGCCAGTAACTGCCGGACTGCTGCTTCAGGAGACCTCCAGGCAAGTACCTTCTTAAGATCACATTATGTATGCACGCCGTTTACAAAAGATCCCCTGCCCCACGCAGGCAGCTTGACGAGCCAAATATCCAACTGTCAAGCACTCCGCGTTTGCATACTGTCTACGCTATTGACAATGCTGTCATAATTCAACCATCTAAAGTACTGACCTTTTGGAAGCTTTGTCTCCAGCTCGAAACCCACTGCTTTCCCCGGGAATGGACTAGCCTACAGGCACATTTTCACCTATAAGACCCCCTGATTTTGAGCGTCTCTTTGGATCGCTCCTGGCTTCCATCCTGCCTTGCTGCCGCTCTGTTTGCTGAGCCTTCCCCTCAGCTTACACGTGCTGAGAATCTCCACTCCAACTGACTTTTCTTCTGACTACCCGGGCTTCAGGATCAGGTGTAGTATCTCCCCTGAAAAATCCCTCTTAAAATCCTGTATCCAACTCCTACCTTTCTTTCATTAGGTCTGCGTGAGTGTCTGCATGCATACGTTTTGACTGTATCTCAAAATAAAGGAAAACAATTATTATTTATTTCTGTTTGATTATTGACTCGGTCTGACCCTGTAAACATTGGGTTTGAGAACTCGCTAGGTTGCCCTGCCTCTTGCATTGCTTAGCTTGTGCTCTTGCTAATTCCCATTCCCCATTATTTGGAGCACATTGAGGTGTCCCCCATGGGACCCCAGAAATCAGGATAACAGAACGCTGTAGCATCCATCCTGCTTCAGCTCCGCAGCTCCTTCCTGGTCGCGCAAACACCCTGCCCCTTCCTTCTGCAGTGCAGCCTGGGAGTTAGAAGCTGCGCTGGGGCAGGAAGTGTGACCGGTGCAGCTCAGGAGGCTTTGCACGGCAAGTGAGTGCGCATGAAGCCCCGGAGCGATGAGCGACCACACAGCATTTTCGGCTTAGAGCCGAAAATGAAAAAATCCATGCGCGCTCTGTGTCAGGCACTTGAACGTCGTGTAAATGTGAGTGCATCATGCAGACCGCTCCTCACATTTACGCAACACTCAAGGGGCCCTTCCGCATCAAAAACGCCATGCGAAAAGGGCCATAGTTACAAGGTCTTCTCACCTCCCACAGTAGATTGTATAGGCTCCACATATGAGAAATCTTAAAGCTGAAATTCAAAACAAAAAATGCTTTCAGAAAAACGTAAACCCATTACACAAATTCAACAGAAAGAAAAATTAAATTAAATTAAATTAAAAAGCCAGTTCTTCAACATCACCAGAGAACACAGATTAGATTGGTGACTATGGGGAAAAGTTACAGGTACTAGAACAGGCCGGTTGCTATGGAGACAATGCCTAGCATCATGGAGGAGGACAGTGTATTCTCTCAGGAATCCAACCTCTGTACGTTAGCAACTATGAATACAGATTGGATTAGGAAATATGGGGAAAAGTTACAGGTACTGGAGAAGACAATTGGTTGACTTCTTAGGAGCAAAATAAAATCTCAGACAATGCCAGGTAAATACACTAGTAAATAAATAAATATCATCACAACTGATCAGAAGCTCCAACAAAATGTTGTATTAAAACTTACCTCTTCTTCAGCACTGCACCCAGCAATACTCTCCATTCCATGCATTCTGCTCTCACCCACTTGTCCCAGGAGTGGGAATCATGTGGGCTTCCAGCTGTAGTCAGACTACAACTCCCAGAAGACTTTTGCCAGCATGCTGGGAGTAGGAATGAAAAGAATAGTCAGCAATATTCAGAAAATGGCGAAAAGCATTTTGTGTGTGTGTTGTGAAACCCTAACAAGAAGAATCCTGGACTAAGGAGATATTTGCCGTTTGGAATTTACTCTGCACAAAATTTGCACATGCGTGTTTTGGCAAGGAAACGTTTTTTACAATGAGGACAATATTTCTATGCAGGAATAGTATTTGCTATGCAGAAATTGCTGTTTCTTTCACAGAAAATGAGGTAATGGGGGTGTTTGTCCAATGCAAAATTTGCCTGTGGATGATTTGAATCAAAAACAACAGACAGTATCCTGTATCAGTTATTTAGTTACTTAAATAACCTCTTCTGGCTTGCACCCCCAAACCTGATGAAAGAATCATTCACCTATGTTCTGAGCAACAACAGACTGGAGCTGCTTCTCCCCTTTGTACTTCTGTTACCATGCCTTATACCCCTATCACTTGGCATAGCATGATTGCCCAAAAATATTAGTTAATTGACATGAAATCTGATTATACATAAATTGGACACTTCTGGTTGGGAAACATGCAGTAAGTAGGACACCTAGGCAAGGTCAGCATGACCACAGAATGGCAAGGCTATAAGGCCAAGAAGAGTTAAGTGAGAAGCCCAGACTAAATAGACTTCCAGTAATCCTGTCAATGACCCAACATCTGAAAACAAAAGTCAAAGGATCTGCCCAGGTGTGGCAGGCAAGCGCCTCTGTTATGCACATTTCCTACCAAAACCTTTCCCATTGACCTTACCCAGCCAAGACATTAAGAGGCTATCAGGACACCCATCAAGGTTTTGTCACCCAAAGTAAGACAATCAGTCCATTCTAGACCCCTTTTGTTTACTCTGCCAGAAAATCGTTAATATCTCTTCAGGGTAGGGAAAAGGGTATATAAACCGTAGCTCAGACCCCACATTTTGCTAGCACTTTGGGCATCACACTACAACCCAGGCTCTTATTCTTCCATACTGCCCTCAAATTCTCATGTTTGAGTCACCTTTCCTTGATCTTCTGCTCCAGGACCAGTAGATATCACCCTATACAACTGAAATCTCTCTCTAGCCAGTTTTTCTGACCTTTCCCTTCACTAGCCTTGTATAGTTTGTAAGACTGCTTGATTTCTTGTGTGTGTCTGTGAATCCCCCACTAAAACATTATTTTGACTATCAACTGGTGTCTTGCTGTTATTACCAATATACACAGGGGAAAAGGTCCTTCTCACAGGCCTCCTTTTGAGCTATTATTCCTCACCTTCTTGAAGAGATGCTGGCACTGCTGGTGGACCTCAAGGTTCCCCCACCTTTTGGGGTGGCACTTCTATCAATATTGCCTCCCTTCCCTGAGAACCCTGGTGTTTCTCTTTCTTGCTTCTCAGTGATCCTTTTTGGGCTAGGATCCATTTGGCATGTACCAGCAGAATCAGAGACATCTGTGTTTATTTTATGTACACCCAAGTCAATGTGGTTGGATCCCACATGCTCTGCTTTGGCTATTGCTAAAGGACTTTACACCCCAAGGCTGAAAAGAGAAAGATTCACTGGCCATCATCCAGTGACAACAAGATCTCACTGCTTTGGCTAGGCATGAACATATCAACTTCAAGGAAATGTATTTTTGAACCTAAGGACTAGAATTCTACTGGCATCTTCTACATGTGTCCGTTGAACCATGGAAGTAGATGGACATTCAGAATCACTTACTATATTGTTTGGGGAAGATGCACTGATGCATTTGGGTTGCAGCTTAGCCTAGCCCAATGCAATATAGTCCTTCTGCATGTGAACCTACTACAAATCTGAGCCATATACTGTGCCTGAATTTACTGTACAGCACCTGAAGCCCTCCTCACAGCCATTTCATACTTCATGGGGAATGGGCAGGATCAGACAAGCATCTAGCTATATCCCTGTAAACAGACACTAAATAATTACATCAGCGATGAGATCTGCCGAGGTCTTGCAGAGCCTTGGTTTCACAACAGTCTTGGTTTCGCAACATCGCTGTCTACCCCAGGGACTGCATAGCAGAATCAACACATCACGCCACAGGCAAAGAGATATACTACACAGCCCTGATATAAGAGAAAAGGACATAAAGGAATCCAGCAGCACCAAAATGATGAAGAGTCTGGAAACCATGCCCTCTGAGGAGCAGCTTAGGGAGCTAGGTATGTTTAGCTTGATGAAAAGCAGCTTAAGAGGTGGCATGATAGCCATGTTTAAATATTTGAAGGGATGTCATGTGGAAGATGGAGTAAGCTTGTTTTCTGCTGCTCCAGAGACTAGGACCCGAAGCAATGGATTCAAACTACAGGAAAAGAGGTTTCAACAAAACCTCAAGAAGAGCTTCCTGATGGTAAGAGCTGTTTGACAGTGGAATATGCTACCTGGGAGTGTGGTGGAGTCTGCTTCTTTGGAGGGTTTTAAACAGAGGCTGGATGCCCATTTGCTGGAGGTGCTTTGACTATGTGTTCATGTATGCCAGAGGTTGGACTCAATGGCCGTTGTGATCTCTTCCAACTCTATGATTCCACGAACACCTTTGAAACTAACTGGGAAAGAATAAAATTTTCTTGCATAAGCTTCTGAGTCCACAAGAACCTATGCTACAAATTTCTTTTTCCTTGTTAGTCCCAGAGATAGTGCTGGATTCCTTCATGTCATTTAATACAAAAACATGTTAACATGAATACTACACCCGATGTAAAATGCCAACCATGATCAGGCTCTATTTTTGTAGATCATAGAATCATAGAGTTGGAAGAGACCACAAGGGCCATCCAGGAATACAAAATCAAAGGAATACAAATACAAAATCAAAGGAATATAAAATCAAAGGTGAAATCTCTTTTCCTTTAGTTTGAATCCATTGCTCCATGATCTAGTCTCTGAAGCAGCAGAAAACAAGCTTGCTCCATCTTCCGTGGCTATCAGGCTATTTCTCCAGGCTAAATGTACCCAGCTTCCTAAGCTGGTCCTCATAGGGCTTCATGGTTTCCAGGCCATTTTGGTCACCTTCCTCTAGACGTGTCTAGCCTTGTTCAGTCCTATATATTTCTACTTCCCTTTTTGTTTCTTTTACCTTCTTTTTTTCTCTCATTCTTCTCTACTCTCTTTTGTAATCATACTTTAAAAATCCAAGGGAAAAAGCGGTAATTAACTCAAATTAATAAATATTTGATTAAATTCATAATTAAAGAATGGATGCACTGTACAGAGACCTTTGTTCCTTTCTATTTTTTTCCTCTGATCTGAAAAAATAATAAAAAGAGCATGTCCTGCGAGAGTTCTGAGCTTTTGTGTGCCTTCTTGACAAGCTCACGCCCAGCTCCGTGAATCACACAAAGGAGAAGTCACAGTTCATTCCTCTACCACTCATTGTGGCTTTACAACTGCTTTCTGTTGCATGTGACAGAGATTAAAAGCATGACCTGGAGCAACTCAGATTTAGAAAGTGTTCCGGGGGAAAAAAGTGGGAGGGACAAGTTTTGTTCTCATATTTTCATTGCAGATTCACTCAGTGCAGTCTGGCCAGCTTTATTTGCCCCCACCTTGGCTCAAAATACTCAAGATTTTAGATTTGAAAGGACCCAAGGCCAAACTCTGTGAACTCTCTTGGGAGGAACAGGCCATTCTGTTAGTGACTTCTGCCCAGATCTTTTGTTTCCTAATCTCTGAAAGCCTTCCTCTTTTTCCTCTTTCAATGGAAATCTACAAGGAAAGAATTAAATTGTTCCCTATCAGCTGGTCTGCCTAGAAGCACAACCTGAGGTCACTCAGAGTTGCAGGGCTTATTTTTAAAAAATACAGACACACCTCAGTTACCATCCACAATCTCTCAGAGATCACCATCCTAGCCCCTATGGATGTGGAATCCTGACACACCAACATCAAACACCAGGGTGGGTGGATTGCAATCCCGGATAAGGCTACAGCAGACCTAGCCACCAAATTCTGCCGCTTTGTACGTATTCAAAACTACTTCATTTTGGGGAACAATATGTACCTCCAAGTCATAGGCACTGCCATGGCACCCCACCACACGGCATCACAGTATGCAAACATCTTCATGGTTGACCTGAAACAATGCTTCTTCAGCACGTGCACCCAAAGGCAGCTCTACTTGATGACACCTTTGTAATTTGGCCACATGGAAAATGATGCCAACAAAACCAGGTTCTGTTTCTGTCCTGGTGTGTGACCAGCTAACAACCACACACCAGGGGGAGATCCAGAAGTTGCTGCAACAACAAAAAGATTGGGGGATGAGATTTCCACAAAACAGGCAAGACAAAGAGAACGCACAAGCCTTTACACATTTCTACATGTTAATGAGAACGCATCTACGATTACATCACTTCCACATGAATCTATTAGGCATCAGGTATCATAGGTATGCATACACAATCAATAACATATCCAACATCCCATAATAGTTGGGGCAATTTGTACCCCTCCGCCATCTCCTTTAAAGCTGAGAGGTTTTATGCTCATCTTCATAGGCCAGGCATTAGTCCTTCTCTGTTATCCTATTCCTTGCGTTCCTTTCTCACAGTTTTTCTTTTTGATCCTGCAACCATTAAGCCTGATGGCTCAGTCACCAACTAAACAAATGTTGATCAGACAGGCAGGCTTTCAGGATCTAGAAATAGAGTCCAGGACAAGCCTGATACTAAGTTCTTTTGGTTGACTGTAAGTCCCATTACCCTTGGCATCGCAGATCACCTGGTGAATTTAGTTTCTTGGCAGGACTCTATGTCCCATTATTCCCAGGTCTTTCCTAACAAAAGAAATCACTTGAGAAGTTCCACCAGGATTTCTGCAACCTCCACCCTACCACCAACCAAACCTGAAACAACATACACAATAAATCCACTTTCTTGACACCACCGTGCGACTGCATGATAGACATCTAAGCTCTACACACTATCAAAAACTCACTGGTTGCTACATATACTTACATACTTACACATACTTACAGTGGAAACCTCCAGTTTCCACCCAGAACACACTACCAAATCTATTGTTTTCAGCCAAGCTCTCCGATACAACTACATCTGCCCACAAGATAGAGACTCAAATCTCTTTGGTTTTCAACAGCTGCTCCTCAAACTACAATACCCACCTAAGGAGATGAAAGAACAAATTAATAAGGCAAGGTTAATACCCAAGAACTGTTTACTGCATGACAGATGAAAAACACAAAATGACAGAACACACCTGCTGGTCACTTACCATTCCCAGCTGAGGCCATTTCTGCCCTACATGTTATAGTACTATTATTCCACTTTCAACATCCTATGGAATTCTGGGGTTTGTAATTTTACTGAGGCCAAAGAACTCTCTGGGTGAGAATTCTAAATGCCCCTCCCTAAACTGCAAAACCCAGGATTCCACAGGATGTTGAAAGTGGAACAATAGCAATATAACAGTCTGGTGCAGAAGTGTTCTGAGACCATTCAAATGCACATAAGCAAGCTACAGTCAGTTCTGGAGAACACAGCCCTATCACAAGCAATGGGAGGCAGACCTTTATTAGCCTACAGACAACCTCTAAATCTTAAACAACTCACTTAGAACAGAATACATAACATGGATGGTGCTGGAGGGATAACACTCTGCCACAAACCCAGATGGCAACTCTGTCCTCTCATCTCTGTCCTCAGCAACAATACAGGGGCCAATAACATCACTCATAAATTTGGGGTATATTTACTTGCTCTTCTTCCTGTGCCAGCAATGCCCCTCTAAACTCTACATTGGACAAACAGGATTGTCTCTGTGCAAGAAGATTACTGGACACCACTCTGAAATCAGGAATGTCAGTACCCAAACACCAGTTGCAGAACATCTCAACCTTCCTGGACACACAGTAAGGGACTTACAGGTTGCAGTCCTTGAACAAGGAAATTACAAAGGAAGACTAGAAAGAGAAACTGTTGAATTGGATTGCTGTATTTGCCAGCATATAAGATGGACTTTTTTTAGCTAAAATTACCCTCAGAAAATGGAGTATGTCTTATATGCTGGTAATTCTAAATGCCCAGGGAAGGGAGGGGGAGCGAAAGGAGCTCCCTACCCAGGCAAAACAGGAAGGGAGGGTGTACGAAGCCTGGTGAAGCACTGTTTTCATTCCCTTCCTTTCCTGTACATTTTGCCTCACCAGGGTGCTAAACAAAAAAAAATTTGGAAAATTATCCCGTGAAAAGTGGGCTGCATCTTATAGACCTGTGCATATAACATGCCAGCAAATATGGTACTTGTATGTTCATAAATTCCAATCCATTAGAAGAGGTATGAACAAAGACAATGACTTCATGATACACTACATACAGTGGCCCCTCCACTTTCATAGAATCATACAGTTGGAAGAGACTACAGGGGCCATCCAGATCAACCCCCTGCCATGTAGGAACACACATCAAAGCACTCCCAACAGATGGCCATCCAGCCTCTGCTTAAAAACCTCCAAAGAAGGAGACTCCACCACACTCCATTAAGGCAGCATATTCCACTGCCTGACAGCTCTGACCATCAGGAAGTTCCTCCTGAGGTTCAAGTGGAATCTCCTTTCCTGCAGCTTGAATCCATTGCTCCTTGTCCTAGTCTCTGGAGCAGCGCAAAACAAGCCCACTCCCTCCTCAACATGACATCCCTTCCAATATTTAAACATGGCTAAAATGTCCCCTCTTAACCTTCTCTTCTGCAGACTAAACATACCCAGCTCCCTAAGCCGTTCTTCACAGGGCATGGCTTCCAGACCCTTCGCCATTTTGGTTGCCCTCCTCTGGACACGCTCCAGCTTGTCCATATCCTTCTTGAATTGAGGTGCCCAGAACGGGACACAGTATTCCAAATGAGGTCTAACCAATGCAGAATAGAGTGGTACCATTACCTCCCTCAATCTAGACACCATACTCCTATTGATGCAACCAAGAATCGCATTGGCTTTCTTGGCTGCCGCATCACACTGCTGACTCATGTTCAGCTTGTGATCTACCAAGACTCCTAGATCCATTTCACATGTACTGCTATCCAGCTATGCATCCCCCAGCCTATATTTGTGCATTCCATTTTTTCTGACTAAGTGTAGGACCTTACATTTCCCTCTGTTGTCTCTTTTATGAGGGTCCAGGACACAGAATGCTCACAAAACTGGGGGGGGGAAAAGAAATAATTCCCTGCACTCCTCTCCCATTCCCTTACAGGGCTCGCCCACCCATTCTCTTGACTTTTGCCTTGGTGTGCATTCCCCATGACAGTCAAAAGGCAAGGGAATGGGAAAGGGCTCACTAGAGGTGGACAAGGAAGGTGAGCACGTGCCTTCTGCCCCCTCACTTTCCTTTGCATTTTGCCTCAGCGTGCATTCTCCGCAGCAGGGCCAAAAAAGAAGGGAATGGGAGGGGAGCACCAGAGACAGAAAAGGAAGGCTTGTGCATGCCTCCCCCTGCATCCCCTTGCCTTTTGCCTGAGTGGGCTAGCCTTCCTTCTCCATACCCGGCAAAATGCAAGGGAATGGGAGGAGAAGAATGGGGGACAAAGGCATGCTTGCACCTCGTGAATAACCAGATTCACTAAGGTCAAACCCATGAATGTAGAGGAAAGAATGTATATTAATACAAAAGTCCTCACTACTGCCTATTGTAACAAAAGGAATCTTTTCAGAGAGAGTTTTGAACCCTAGGAAACTGACTTTTGCTGATCAGATTCGTGGGTTTCACACATCAGCCCTTAACTGATCATGGTAAATATCCAAAAGACTTGTATTTCTGTATTTCCATGGCTGAGCAGGAATTCAAACCAGGGTCTCCAGGGTGCCAGTCTCACATTCACTGTATATCTGAAAGACGCAGCCCTTTAAAAATTTAGGTTAATTATCATGATTTGCTTCTTTCTCGATTGTATCACATTCCATCTCATTCCCACACCTGTGTCAATGCAGTTTATACCTGAGCGCTTATTATCACTTGGAACTCACATCGAAAGAAGTGGGTTTATATCCACAAAAGCTCATGTGGAAAAAAAAGCCAGTTAGTCTTAAAGTGCTGCCACATTTCTTTCTCTTTCCCCCTCTCCCTTGCTTCCTCTTTTTTATGTTGCTCAGTTAATTAAGTTTATTTGTTCATGAACATTACTTGTTTAACAGGAATTTTGCTATTAGAGGTAGAAACAGCAGCGAAAGAATGAGAATAAAGTTCCCAAAACAGGAAAAGAAGAACAGTTAGCACTAATGAAAACAACCAGGACCTGCATAAGCAAATAAGAGCATTTTAAACCTTCTAGAGCAGTGGTTCTTAATCTGGTTTTTCTGAAGGCAAGAAGAAATGTTATAAGCCTTTACAGTTAAAAAAGAGAGTAAGAAGGAAAGAGACAGTCAGATGAGTTCTGGAAACATTGATCTCAGAGCGCAGGTATCTTTTACCAGTGCCGGACATGATTTGTACACAGTATCTCAAACTGTTCAAAAGTTATAAAACTGTTTGATAGCAAAAAAAAAAAAAAAAGTACTCAGCACTTCCTACTTCTGCGTGCAATGAGAACATGCAAGTGAATAATGCTGAGTGTCTGAGCGAAAGCATGTGATATTTCTTGCTACCACATGTACAGCTAGACGCCACCTTGAGCTAAGTCTTGGTGGTCTGCAGCAACAAAAGATATTTTAAAGGGGGTCCATGGTAAAGAAAAATGTAAGCACTGCTGTTCTGGACAGTGGTTTCTTCCAAAATGCAACCCAGGCTGACATTTTTTGGTGACTTCCATTTTGGTGGCCAGATCTCTGCTTTTTCAACACATTAGGGGTGGCCAGGGAGGCTGGCTTGTCTGCTTTCCCCCATTCTCTGTTTTGCTGTTCATGCATGTTCAGTAAATGTTTCTGGAAACAGCTGCTGTTTCCTTTGCCTATTTGCAGGCAGGAATGCTCAGCTGCAGTAGGATCAAATAGAACAGAATCCTACTTTTTTCTGCTCAAGCTTTGTTTATTACAACGTTTACTGCAGACAAACAGCCAAAACTGGTCACTGTAAGTCTATGGTTTTCCAGCCTCCCAGTTCTGATGCTGCTGAAAATATTCCAGCTAGACAGAAAAAGGGGGGAAAAGAAGACCTGGGTGGGTGTAAAAAGCCTTTGTCAAAAGGTAATTCTTTATCAGAGGCTATATTGACAGAGTTATGCCTGTACGCATTTTAGTTCAGGGGTGGGAATTATGTGGCTCTCCCGAGATTGGACTGCAATTTCCAGCAGGCCTTAGCCAGGACAGTGGATGGTGAAGGAGGCTGGGTGTTATAATCAAGCAATACCAGCAGACCCTCATACCTCCTTTTGTTCAAATGGAATCAGCCCAAGATATTCAGCTGCTGGTGAGGGGACAAGATGGTATACATATTTCTGAAATAAGTTTCAGCACCTTGGATATACAGCTTTAAAGTTTGAACTAAAACGCAGAGCAAATTCACCATGTCCTATTGAAACGGGAGAAGATCGGACTTTTCTCAGCACCGACTGTGGGCAGGGTCCTCCAGCACTCCTGAGATCGACAGGGCCGTTTCGACAGAGGGCCTTTCCACACTACCTTGTTATAGTGCTGTTATCCCGCTTTCAACATCCTGTGGAATTCTGGGGTTTGCAGTTTACTGAAGCCAAAGAGCTCTTTGGTTGAGAATTCTAAAGGCCCCTCTGCAAACGGCAAACCCCAGGGAGGAAGGAGAAAGAGTGGAAGGAAAAGGGGAAGTAGTGTGTCTTCAGCGCTACAGATGTTTTATCTGAATCCGGCCTCTAATTGCCTAAGATCTCATTTGGCAACCAAAGACTCTTTACTATAGGACAGCGCCACCTAGTGGTAATCACTGACGATCACAATGTGGCTGAGGCCATTTCCGCACTACACTGTTATACTGCAACTATTCCACCTTCAGCCTCCTGTGGAATCCTGGGGTTTGCAGTTTAGGGAGGGACATTTAGAATTCTCAGCCAGATTGCTCTTTGGCCTCAGTAAATTACAAATCCCAGAACTCCACAGAATGTTGAAAGTGGAATAATAGCACAATAACAATGTGATACAAAAATGGCCTGAGTTGTGGAAAGAACTTTGATAGCTAAGCAAGAAGTACATCTTAGATCTTAGAAAAGATCTTGGATCTTAGAAAAGTTGCTTTAGGGATTACAAATCCCCACAGCTCCCCAGCCAACATGGCCAGAGACTCTGCTGGCTGTGGGATTCAGGGTGCTATATTCCAAAAACATTTCACTTTCCCAAGCTATGCTTATTATTGATGTGGTTTCCATGCAAGATTTGAGAGCATCAAATGACCAGAAAAATATCAGCTTTTTTCTGCTCTTGTGCTTTTAGGCACAGTTCAATGCTTCTCCTTGTTTCTCAGAAAAATTATACTAGGCAGACAAACATCTGCCCAACTATGTCTAAATAAGCTGTGATTCTGTCTAGACATGTTAAAAACTTGACATTTTCTAGAAAAAGCCTAGCTACAAAGACTAATTGAAAAACTGAACACCCTGAACAGGGAAAAAAAAGTTCATCATAAGCAAATGTGGAAGAGGTTAATACTAGTTAAAGAAAAATGGAAACAGTAATTCTAAAATACAGAAAAAATTGATTGAGAAAATTTCCTCATTTGTCTAGAGAACATTTGGAGTACAGGATCAGTCAAGAATTCTTCTCCCAAATCTTCCATGTTGAGTTGTGTGGGGAGAGTTAGATACTTAATGCCGAAATTCACCAAACAGATCCAGAAAAGTGGGTGGTGGTGGTGCAGGAACATAGAAAGCTAAAGAAAAGGAGACTTTGGTGGGCTATGTCTCCTCTGAAGAATCTATTTTGGATTCAGAACTGGGTTCCACTTCTGGTGCCGGTTTCCACTTTAGCTGCCATGGAAACCTTCCACGGAATTATGTGACCTGCAGTTGAGGGAGGGGCATTTAGAATTCTCAGCCAAATTGTTGTTCTTCTTATTGTTATGTGCCTTCAAGTTATTTCCGACTTATGGTAACCCTAAGGTGAACCTATCATGACGTTTTCTGGGGGCTGAGAGTTTGCAATGCACCTATGGTGGCCTGGTGGGTTTCCCTGGCCAGACAGGGAATTGAACCCTGGTCTCTGGGGTTGTAGTCCAGTGTTCAAACCACTACAGCATGCTGGGTCTCTCAGATTGTTTTAGGACCTCAGGATTCCATAGGATGGAACTGTGGCAGTTCAAATGGAATCACAGTGCTGCAATTGTGTGACATGAATCAACCTCCAGACTTAACAGAACTTTCTGCACAAAAATTTACTCCCAGTTCCCACCTGTATCCACACACTTTTTTTTTTATTTCATTTGCCCTTGTTTCAGATGTGTGGAGGGCTCCTTTGTTGCCAAGAGAATCAGGAAAAACTTAAAAACTACCTAAGGGTTTAGCAGTGGACCACAATCTAATTTCCAGCCAACCCTAGTGAGACAAGCATCTCGTGGCCACCAAACTCTTCACAGATCCAACTGCCATCAAAGACAGAAATGCACAGGACTAAGAAATGTCCAAAGAGGCAAACACTGGAGAACACCCAACAGAATCTGAGGAAGAAAGGAGAGATACGTCTCCAGTGCTTGGTGGATGGTATTTTTATCTTTTGTGTTTTAGGAGAAGCCCAACGTGTCTCAGCCTATGTGTGTGTGTGTGTGTGTGTGTGTGTGTGTGTGTGTGTATTTCAATGGCCTTCTTCAGGGGCTACATAAACCCAAACAGAAATATTAAATTAAAAATCAAAAGGACAACAGAGAAGTATGCCATAGTATCTACATGAAACACTGTAATACATTTCAATGTATATTGCTTTCAATTTGCGTATACTGCTTAAAACCTATAGCTTGGTGTTGTTGTGTGTCTTCACATCAGTTCTGACTTATGGCAACCCTCAGGCGAACCTATCATGGGGTTTTCTGAGGCCTGCAGTTGATGTATACAGTAGGATAGAGTGAGGAGTTCGTCACAAACACACAACAGTTATGGATGAGTAAATCTAGGAAACTATTCCATATTCTCAAATGCTACTTAGTCGTGACTGTGACACCATGGTCTGGCCTGAACTCCATATCTAATAGAAACATCATTCAGACATGTTCTAATTGTTGGCTGTGATGTACAGGATGCCTCCAAGATCGAGTATATAGGCTTAGAGGTTTCAAAAGCTTTATTCAGCATCATTGAAGAAAACTCTTGTTTCCTTAGTGTTCTGAATTAAGCTTTTGAAACCTCTAAGCCTATTGTTACCCTGATTTCTGGGGTCCCATGGGGGATACCCTAATGTGCTCCAAATAATGGGGAATGGGAATTAGCCAGAGCACAAGCTATAGCACTACAAGAGGCAGGGTAACCTAGCGAGATCTTTTACCCAGTGTTTACGGGGTCAGGCCGAGTCAAGATCATGACACAATAAAGTTCTAATTTAGTTCTTTTATTTGTAAAGTCACAGCGCACTTGCGTGCTCACTCACACGGAACTAAGAAATACTGTGTATTTGCGTACTCACACACACAGACCTAAGAAAAGAAAGGGAGGAAAGTAGATAGGGGATTTTAAGAGGGAATTTTGGGGGAAATACGACACCTGATCCTGTAGCCCGGGTAGTCTGAAGAAAGTCTGTTGGAGCAGAGGTTCTCAGCACGTGGAAGCTGAGGGGAAGGCTCGGTGAATGGAGCGGCAGCAAGGCGGTATAGAAGCCAAGAGCGATCCAAAGAAGCGCTCAAAATCAGAGGTTCTTATAGGGGAAAATGTGCCTGTAGGGTAGTCAGTTCCTGGGGAAAACAGTGGGTTTCGGGTTGGAGACAAAGACTCCGAAAGGTCAGTATTTAGTATGATTGGATTTTGCTGGCGCTGTCAATAGCGCAGACAGTATGCAAATGGAGAGTACTTGACAGTTGAGTAGTCAGAAGCGCTAATCTCGTCAAGCTGCCTGTTAGGGGCAGAGAATCTTTTGTATGCTTGGTGCATACGTAATTTAGTTTTAAAGTGTACTTGCCTGGAGGTCTCCTGAAGCTGTGTGCCAGAAAATTACTGGCCTGCCTGGATTTGTTTTGTATTTTTCAGCTTGTTCAGCCGTGTCTGTGTGCGTTCTCGTCCGGGGGCCTCGCAAGCACGTGGAGGGGAGCAGTTTGGAATGGCCAATTCTTTGATATAAAATCATATTTAGTAGACCTCGGGCTCGGACTATGCACCACAGTAATACTATTCTTTGGACATGGAGCTAGTCTGTACATCACATCAGCTGAATGGATCACCTTCTCCCCTATACACTGGTAAAGTAAGTTTAAGGCAGAGTTAAGATCATGACAATAATGTCAAAATCGTGACTAAGTAGTGATCATGAGTATGAAACGCTTACAGATAGGTTAATCTAGGTAATTGTTTCATATTCGTGATTGCTGCTTAGTCACAATTTTAACCCTATGGATGTAATTATTTCCCCCAAGCTACTTTATTGGGCATCAGTTGCATGGGGAGAAGGAAGTCTGTTCTGCCAGGGACAGGCACACGATGAACAATATTTCTATGAGGTTTGTTGCAGGGGGTGGGGAGGGTCAGGCCAGAAGAGGTTGCTTAGTTAAGTTTGTTTAACCTAGTATACTTAACAAAGCAGCTGGTGCAGACTACCGGCTGACATTTCTGACATAAGCTTCCCTGGCTGCGCTCCACTCCATCAAAAAGCTTCACTCCATCAAAAAGCTTCAGCTAGAAATGTCTCCTTCCCAGTTAGCCTCAGAGGTGCTTCTGGAATCCTTTGTGTCTTCTTTCAGATAAAACAGACTAACACTCCTGTTGGGGGTAAAAAGTTTTCTGAGCATTTAGTGTGTTGTTTCTGGTTTCCTACGCAATTCTAAACAAGCTATTCTATCTTTTTGCAAGAACTGTGTCAAAAGTCTGTTAAGATAACTGACTGAAATATGTGATTGTTCACAGAAAGAATGTTAAAATGACCTGTTGTCTGCTTCCCTGTCTTGTTTATGTTAAGCAATTCATGCACATTTTCTCTCCCTTTGGAAGCTGTATAAAAATCCCTATATTTCAATAAAGCTTTGTCCATCTGATCAGACTACTATTTCAGCCACTCTGACAGCAAGGGGTGAGCAGATGTTCTCTCTTGGCCAAGAGTTATTGTATATGTGTTTGTTTGTGTGTGTGTGTGAGAGAGAGAGAGAGAGAGAGAGAAGGAGAGAATGAGACTCCTTCTGCACCTGATTCAAGGCAAATTCAGCTCCGTGATTCTACCTGGGAAACTAGGGTGGACTGGTATTTCAGTCACTTTCAACACACTTATCTTACTCACAAAGACAAACACTCATGACTGACAACAAGCCACAGAAGAAGCTGGACAAAATGTTGTTTTTATTGATGTCTCTTGTTCCAGGCCGCACAATACTGACTAATCACCTGACTCCAACTTATACCCTGGATGGGTATGCCCCAATTCTGGGACAGCAGGGCACCCTCCCTGGCATGCACGCATTTTGTTCTTTCTTCATTCTTCTCCTTCCAATTCTTTTTTTTCTCCCATTTTCTGCCATCGTTTCCCTTCTTTCCTGCAGATTAAACAGCAGCAGCACTACCCTCCCATCACTCAGCATGCAGATTCTTATGGGTAGCAACAGTGACCTGGACGATCATCTGCATCCATTCTTCAAAAGACAGCTCCTTGTCTTGATCTTGATCCAACTGCTTGAAAAGTTCCTCAATGGTGGGAGGGTTGACTTGGTTCTGCCCAGGAAACACCCCCACAAGAAAAAACACATATGAGATACTGACTCCATTGACTTCAATGCAGAACTTGGAAAAGTTCCTTTTTGGACTACAACCCTCAGAATTCCAAGGCCATGATGGCTACAGGATTATGGGAACTGTAGCATGGGAGAGGCACATTCCCAAGCTCTGTTCCTACTGCATGTCCTGTTTAAGATGGTAGCTAAACAGACATCACTGTGAATTCCAGGTACTATCTATCTATCTATCTATCTATCTATCTATCTATATATATGAATGAATGAATGCCTTCCACCTCTTGTTTATCTCCAGCATCTGGTACAAAACCTCTGAATATGGAAAAATCCAGTCAAATCCTGAATATGGACGCTCCACCTAATCCCTAAATATGGAAACTCCATTTATCCTCTGGATATGGACATTCCGCTTAAACCTTGAATATGGAAGCTCCATTTAAGCCCTGAAAAGAGAATCTCCATGTAAACCTGGATGGGAATGTTCCACTTAACACTTGAATAGGAAAGTTTCATTTACAGCTGAACAGGGATGCCCCATTTAACTAATCAATATGGACGTTCCATTTAACAATTTAACATGGAAGCTCCTTAATTCCTATGGTTGCAAGCAATTGTTTAGTGGCTTTGAAGTGCAGGCATTCATTGCAACAGTCCCAGAAGCCAGGCTCCCAAGCTGAGTCCAAAAATGGAGGTAGCTGTTTGGCAGTGGCTGGTGGCTTCCATTTCAGTAGGACAGTGAATCTGCTCTGAGTTTTAGTCTGAACTGTGGAAAGCTATCCAAGGTGCTGAACCTCAGCCCTCAAATAGGTTCAGCACCTCAATAGGTTGAGTGCAAATAGGTTGGATAGTTCTTTTATTCATATAGTGTCATCAATGTGCATGGTACTGCACAGAGTAAAAGAATAAAAACTTTAAAGTTCAGACTAAAACCCACAGTAGATAGACCACTCCTTCTGCCACCACTGAACACATATTGAGCCATATTAGCAGAATAGGTCTATCTGTTTTTGTCTCCATCAATAGCAGATCTTTTATAAAGTTCATGTGTCTTGAGCAACTCACTTCGAAGTACTGTTATCACACTGTATACTTCCACTCTGTGGGATGTGCTACTTTTATAATTGGAAATATTTATGACTGGAACACATGTTTGAAAGTGCTCTGATTGTAAGTGTATGTCAGGTCAGGATGACCTTAGACATGATCAGTTCATAAATTCAGAGAGAATTAGGTGGGAAAGCCCAATGCTGTTGGGCTTGGGATAATCCTTCCAAAAACTGTAAGTTATGAGCATTCCCAGAAACAATAGCAGGCAAAACTGCCCTGGTGAAGCAATCAGGGACCCTACTGTGAGCATATCCTACAGAGACCTTCCCCATTCACACTACCTGACCGAAATGTTAAGGGATTTTCAGGACTCCCATCAATGTTTTGTCATCTAAAGTTAAGACTCCTTTGTCCCATTCCAGACCCCTTTGTCAACCCTGTGAGAAAGCCATTACTACTTTGTCCATGCACCCTCCTTCAGGGTAGGAAATAGGGTATAAAACTCTAGCTCCAACCCCAATAAATTGTAGTACTGGGACATAATACATGATGCTCAGACCTCTGTTTATTCTTCCTATCTTCACACCCTTTCCACCCAATTTCTCTCTATCCACCCTTTCTTGCTTCATTTTCTAACAGCCGTATATGGTTCTTGAGAATGTCTGGTTTCTTGTGTGTTTGCTAATTCCCAGTAAAGTACCCTGTATAACTTTTAACTAGAGTCTTTTCTACAGTTACTACTGATATAGACAGGTGAAAAGATCCTGTCATTACCTTCCTCTCACAGGCCTCCTTTGAGCTATAAATCCCCAAATTCCAAGGACATGCTGGCATTGCAGGTGGACCTCAAAGGCCCCCAGCTTTTAGGGTAATGCTACTTTCTATTAAAAGGATAGTTCACAAAAATATAATCTTGTCTAGAAAATCCTTTCTCCACATCCTCACTAAGAGAGTAGGAAGAGTGCAGCTAAACTTAGAATGAAATAAAAGGAATCAGGAGTAGTAGGTAATATCATTATCCCGGCTAATTAAAAGAATACTTATATTTCAAGCCTACAAAAGCTGGTCTGGCTGTAATACTACTGTTAACAAACAGGGCTGCAACAAAATGTTGACACATTGAGCACTTTTTTACAGAATATCACCCCATTTTCCACCACCAACAGTGGTCAGCCAACCACTTCTGCTGAATGTGTTCAGACCCCACAGTTCGATGGGGGGAGTGGGCAGCTATTAACCCTTTGGTGCTTCTCTTCCTTAATTATTTTCCTGCCTTTGAAAACCGACAGGTTTCTCAAGCCTTTCTCTTGTGCAATGAGTGGTGTGTTTTTGACCTCGTAAGCCCAGAATGGAAAACACACTGCCGTCCAGCTCTTGTTAGATTGCAGTTCCCTCTATTATGGCTAGAGATAATGGGAGCTGGAATCTTGACAATCTCTCTGGGGGCGCACAAACTCAGTGTGTCTGCTGCAGATTCTCACATCTTCCCTTTGGCTCTGTCCCAGAGGGACTCACCTTCAAGAACTCTGCCAGCTCCTTCTCGACTAATTGTTTGGTCTCCCCTTTGCTCAGCTTGTCTGGATGAGGTTTCCGGACCGAATATTGGTGAAAGACGTTGATGATGGTCTCAAGGGCATTTTCCAACTGAGACATCGTTCAGGGTGGGTCTGGAGGGAGGAAATGGGATGGAGAAGAGGAAAGGTCAGGGAAAAATTTCAAGTCATACATGAAATAATACAATCTCTTCCTCCCACAATCGGACCCGAGGCAGCTTATAGTATAGTTTAAAACAAAATACTGTCATAACAATTTATAGTGCAAAATTAAAAGAGGGATGAAGGCAAAGAAGCAGTCCTGTTAAAACCACTAATTCTTATGCTCTGTTAATCCCAGCTGTTACAGTAGTTAGAAACATCTCATAGTTGCATGTTTGACAATACAGTGGGCCCTAGGTATCTGCTAGGGTTTAGTTCCATGATCTCCCATGGATACCAAAAGTCATGGATGCTCAAGTCCCATACAGTGGTGCATGGTATCCCTTGTATAAAATGGCAAAATCAAAGTTTGCTTTTGGGATTTTTTTTTTAAGTATTTTCAAGCCATGGTTGGTTGAATCCGGAAACACAGAACCCACAAATATGGATTGATGACTCTACTGTTCCCAGATAGAGGACATAATAAACACAGCTGATATTTCCTGAAGATATGATCCAAGACACTTTGAATCCTGTTCAAGATCACAATGTATTTATCTCTTTAATTTATATTCTCCCAAATGGAACCCAAAGCAGCTTACAACAGAAATTAAAATAAGGTGTGATAATCAAAACTTGATGTTTTAAAATAAAAAATACTTTAAAACGATTAAAAAATCATTTAAAGCCATGAGAGTAATGATGAAAAATGCAGTCCACACATACACATGCACACCATTAAAGATCTTTCCACATAGCTACCTGGTCACCTAATGCTTTTCCATATAGAAAAGGTCTCCACCTGCTGATGGAAGGAGAACAGGAAGGTGGATAGCCTGCTCTGCTGGAGCAGAAAGTTCCAAGGCCTGGGAGCTGCCACCAAGAAGATTCTGACCATGTCCTTATCAAACATACTTGCGAAGGTGGTGAGACAAAGAAAAAGCCCTTTACTGAAGATCTTAAAACTTATCCAGGTTCTATCAAGAAGGATGGTCCTTCAGATAGTCTGTTGTTGACATGTGCCTTCAAGACATTTATGACTTATGGCGGTACACCTATCACAGGGTTTTCTGGGACTAAGAGTGTGTGATGCACACACGATCACCCAGTGAGTTTCTATGCCTGAGAGATGGATCAAGCCCTGGTCTCCAGGGTTGTAGCCCAATGCTCAGATCACTGTACCACACTGGTTATGACCCATAACCAGCACTATATGGATCCTTACCCAAGAGTAAGTTCCATCCAGCATACTGGGACTTCTTACCAAATAAATACACATAGGATTGCATGTCAAGTTTCCCACCTTCTGCCCACTCAGCTTGGAAATAACCTCCATGGATCACAGAGAGACTTACTTCTTGTAACTGCACAGTAAGGCCTCAGTTATTAACAATGGTGAAAATTCTGAAGCCATTCAGATTATTGCTGGACCTTTCACACAGGAGCCCTAGCTCTCAGGGTGAGTGTTGCTGGGAGTTGCAATCTATCTACATCTTAGATGCCTGCACAATTCTCAGCCCAGTCTCCAAGCTTCTGAGTAGATGCCTACACCCTCAGGCTAGGTGGTCCACAAAGGTTTCACTTACCTGGTCTCCAAGAGTACAGGACCTTCTGCAAAGAGCAAGGAAAATGAATAAATCCCATGAGGTTCAGGGGACTTTTATACTCTCTTGGAGTGGCTAGGGATGATGTTGAAACAATCCCTCTAGGCTCGATAGCTATCAGTGGTCAACAAACACACACTTCTTACTTAACTCCAATTTTTCCATCAGCATTGTAGACATCAAAGAGGTATAGAAGATTACCTTTAGCCCACTTGGCCACCCTGGGAGGAAAATATTTTTCAATTGTTTCTCCTTCAGCAATCGGCAGATGTTCTGCGACCAAAGGAAAATTCCAGCATGGCCAAATCTCTGTCCTCTTTAGGCGTTTCCACTGTTCCTTCTTTTCCTGCAGATCAGATCCTCACAAAAAATGGAGGCTTTGAAGATGTCCACTCAGACCTGGTTTCAGGTTTTCAGAGACCCCAGGTCAGCTGTTTTCGGGGACCCACCTAGTATCCAGTATGCCAAAATGCTGGTGATGATCTATCAAGCTCAGGTTCAGGTTCAGGTTCATCTGAAGGCACATATAAGCCTGTTCATGTTTTGAGATCTTCTGGGGAGGCCATTCTCATCATTCCATGACCCTCACAGGTACACCTGTTGGAACATGGGAGAGGCCCTGTTTCCCTCACACACACACACATTTTCTCCCCACTCTCTCTTATATGTGCACACACACTCATTCTTCCTCTGTTTCTCATGCATACTTTGTCTCTCTCTCACACACACACTTTTTGCCTCTCTTTTTCTGTGCACACTTTCTCCCTCAGTTTCCCACACACACACACACTATCTCTCTGTTTCTCTGGCATGCACTCACTTTTTTGATCTTAGACACAGTGGATCAAACTGCAGTGGATTTTAATGTGGAAATGAGGGGGTTGCTTTGAAGGGTATCACTGGCTGGGAGATTTGGGAACTGTAGTCAGCATAGTGTAATCCTTGCCTATTCAACTAGGACTCTTGATATACCAGGGTTCAGAATCCTGAACAGCCATGGAAACCCTCTCTCTGTCTCAGCCTCAGAGGGAGGAAAGAACAAACTCCTTCTCAACAAATCTTGGCAATAAAACCCTAGCGTAGAATGGTGTAAGCTGGAGTTGTCATGAAAGCAGACAACAACAAAAAAATTGTGGAGAAAAGATGGAAGAAATCAAATTATGTTCTATTATATAATGTTCCAAGAGCTGACATGGCATAGTTTTTTGAGCATTGGACTATGATTCTGCAGACTGGAGTTTAAATCTCCACTCAGCCATTGAAATGCCTGGGTGATCTTGGGCAAGTCATCATCTCTCAGCCTCAGAGGAAGAAAAAGGCAAATCTCCTTTGGACAAATCTTAAGAAAACCCCACAATATATTTGCCGAAGATTTAACAGTGGAGAAGAAGGCAGCCCCAGAGGCAGGAGCACAACTTCCATGCTTGTCCTAGACATTGTTTAGGCTAGATACACCTCTGTAAATAACCATTGAAAGGCTTCACCCTTTTACAGAAAGTGGTGTTATAAGTGGGAAGGCAGAGCTGTGTGGAAAAGACAAAGCGCCTTCTCAGACTGGGAAGCTTCCGTACCAATCTGAGAGAGAGAAGTAAGCCCCGATCACAGGCACTGTATCTTTTCTGAGGCTTTAGGCTCTGTTTCTTACACTTGCAGTGTAAGTATGGGGGTTAAGATAAAGACATTGCAGCCACAAATAAGAATTCTGCCTCTCCCATGATATTTTCTTCCAGTCCCAAATCCTACCATTGCAGAAAGTCAGACACTGAGAATCATTTTTTAAAAATATTTTTATTAACATGTATTTTGTATGTAAAAACAACATATAGGGGATTGTAAAGACAAACAGTAAGTAAACAGACAAAGAAGCTCTAGCATCTAACCTGATACTAAATTAACAAAATTACAAACAAACTGAAAAGGGACCAGAAATACATATAAAAGACTTTCAATTCAACAGGTTTTGGTTATAAGATAGTCTACAAGATATACTTCTTCTTATGTATTATCATTATCACACTACTGTCTAGTATTTAATAACTGTAAGCTTAACCTTCAAAACCAATAACTGACTTTTTCACCCAATGGTGTCTCAGGCCATTTCCACACTAGGTTGTTATAGTGCTATTATTGCACTTTCGACATCTTATGGAATCCTGGGGTTTGCAGTTTTGAGAGGGGCCAGCCAGCCCCTCCCAAAACTGCAAACCCCAGGATTCCATAAGATGTTGAAAGTGGAATAATAGCGCTATAACAGTCTAGTGCAGAAATGGCTTCAGATATACAATCAATTTATCCCAACCATTTTTAAATTTAACCATAGATCCCTTCTTAGTTAAACTTGTTAATTTATCCATTTCTGCCAAATCCAGCATCTTCAACAGTCAGTCTTCAAGCAAAGGAGTAGCCACACTTTTTCATCTCTATGCATACAGCACTCTCACCACCATGATTATGCAGTGAAAAATTCTTTCCAACATCTTATCGGTCTGCTCATCAGTCAGACGCAATAAAAATAGCTCAGGTTTGAGTTGAATCTTTACCTTTCAAATATCTTCCATCAGTCTATGTATCGTCACCCAGAACTTCTTGGCTTTCTTACGGGTCTACCACATGTGGTAAAAGGCTCCTTCTTTTTGATCACCTTTCCCACAAACATTTGAGGAAACTTTATGCATTTCAAACAACCTTTCTGGTGTTAAATTACATCTATTCATCATTTTGTAAAAAATTTCTCTAAAATCATAACTGAGAATCAGCGATGTAGACTCGAGTCAATAGACTCGAACTCAAGTTGGATTTAAGTCACTTCAGTGACTTGACTCAGGCTCTTTCCACAGCTTATCTGCAACCGGGGATCATGCAAGCAGCCTCTTTTCCATGAGGCACTCACATCCCCTCTGCCTCTTCCTTCCGCAGTGCAGCCGAGTATTTTCCCAGGCTGCGCTTGGGGAGGAAGCATAAGGGCCATGGCTCCGGAGGCTACACACGGATGGTAAGTGTGTGGGGGGCCCCAGAGTGATATGCGATTGCACATCATTTTTAGCCAAAAGCCAAAAATAATATATTGCCTGATTGGTGCCTGCTGGCCCCAGCAGCATCACACGATTGCAAGGACATCATGTGAAACGCTCCTTGCAATTGCGCGATGCTCCAGAGATCCTTTTGCATGACAAATGCCATGCAAAAAGGGCCTCAGACTCAACTTGGCCATAAATGATGCACTGACTCAACTTGAGACTTGTATATTTTTAATGACTGACTTGCTGTCCTTGGTTCAGTAACATAACACCTTCAGACAACATCTCCATCTCTTTTTGTTTATTAGTCACATGGCAATCTCTCTCAAGCCCAAAGTGTGGGTGCATTTCTCAGAGGGGAACAACAAACAGGTTAGGCAACGGGCTTGAAGCAGGCTCGAGGTTTGCTCAGCAGCCTGTCCCTGCTGCATATCAGAGGAGCCTTCTAAAACTTTTCCCAAGAGCAAAAACAAGACTTGCCTCCAGATTGCAGGGTGCATTTCTCAGAGTTAGGCAACAGGCTTAAGGAAGAAGGATCCTTCCTTCTAAATCTTTTGAATCTTCAGTAATGGGGAGTAAGATAGGATCCTATTGTGCACTTCCAAAGCTACAGATGGCAAAATTGCAAATGTGGAGAGCTGACTCTCCTTAAATTGTTCAAACTGAATTTATTTCACTTTATCCAATAATTCTGGAATTTTGGTTGGGGTATAAAGTTGGCTTCCAGACTTGAGACTTGACTTGAAAGTATCTTCAAGGACTTGAGACTTGACTTGAGACTTGAAGTAAATGATTCAAATACATCACTGCTGAGAATCATTCCCACCTAAAACTCTTCTATTTGTTGTGATCCTCTTCCCTTGGTCACTTTGCCTGCCTCCTTTTCTTTGGCTGCCAGAACTGGATTTCTAAGTGCTTAGCTGAAGTTTTAAGTTCCTACAGTGTTAGAAATTTGGGCATTTACTGCTGCCTTCCTCTGAGGCTAAGAGAGTGTGATGCACTCTTGACCATGTAAACCATGGGTTTACATGGTCGAGCTGGAATTTGAACCCTGGCCTCCTAGTCCAACATTCAAACTACTACACTACTCTTGTTCTTAGTAGAGGATTGGGGGGGAGAGATATAAAGGTCCAAATATTAGGCCAGATGTTGAGGCCATGAGGTTTTTAGAGAGGTTCCATCATCAGATGGAGACTGAATGAGTCACTGATAGTTGAGCTGGTCATTTTATCAGCTTTGGCTTCTTCCTCCATCTTCTCATTCTGTGGGTCACTTCGCGTTAAAAAAGGAACTGAAGAGAATTTGAAATGTTTCCTGCTCTTCTACCATCTTGGTAGACCCTAATAATGCCCAGTTGTGGATTTTTGTTGTCTCTTTTGCTCCCTTCATGAAGCAGCACAGCTACCTGTGATGCTTGTGAGGATTTGCTTGCTTGCTTGCCTTTGAGACTTATTTGACAGTAATAAAAAACAATTTCTTCTAAAACAAATGAGTTGGTCAGACCTCAGCTGGAGTCCTATGTCCAGTTCTGGATACTGTAATTTAAGAAGGAGGTCACCAAGCTGGAACATGTCCAAAGAATGGCAACCAAGACGGTAAAAGGTCTGGAAACTGAGCACTGCAAGGAATATTTGAGAGTGTATGTTTAGCCTGGAGATGAGTGAGAGGTGATAAGATAACCATCTTAAAACATCTGAAGGGCTGTCATGTAGAAAATGGAGCTTGTTTTCTGCTGCTTTCTGTGAGAAGACTTGGACTACAAGATTCAATTTATGAGAGAAGATTTTGACTAAACATGAGGAAGAACTTCCTGACTGACAGTTAGACCTCTTTGACAGTGATATAAACCAAGATTTCTTAAGTTAATGTAATGTGGGAGACCTGTAGGCTTTCTTTTTCCCAATGTCACAGGTAGGAATCAACATCATATCCGTGTCCATTGTGTGCAACAGTTTCTTGCTTTCCTACAAACTCACCAGAAACCAAAACTGGTCCATGGACCACCATTTTGAGTAGCACTGGAACACGCTACCTCCGAAAATGACAGGATCTTCTTCCTTGGCTGGTCTGGGATGTGAGCCCTCTTCAAACAATCTTTTAAACTCCTTTGAAACAAAAGTTTTATGCCCACCCATCTGTCATGTTTTAGCAGTGAATCCTCCACATTTGCAGGGTGATAGACGACAGTCAGCCCTTCACACTTGCTAGGATTAGAGGCACAGAGGACCCCTGCAAAAGTGGAAAAATCACAAATAAAATGTGTGTGTGTGCGCGCGTGTCTGTGAGAAGGAGGCCAAGGCATGGTGGGGATGGCAGACACCCAGGGTCCCAACCAGATCAGAGAAAGGAGAGGGAAAGAGGGTAGGGTCAGTGTGGTGCCCCTATACTCCCTCTCTTTCACACCCATCTCCTTCCTCTGATATAGAGGGGAAGGGGCACCAGGAGAACATTTGTGGTGCTGGGAAATTGGGCTGCTGGAGGAGGACCAGAAGTGGGTTTTAAAAGGCTGTATGGCCTGATCAGAGCCATTGAGAGGGAAGATTTCCTCAGAAAAAAAGCACTTGAGTGGGGGGCAGGTGTAGGAGAAACACAAATAATCAAATCCATGAATGTTAAACCTGCACATGTGGAGGGCCCACTCTACATGATTTTACTGATCTACAATTAGATGATTCTATGATTTAAAAAAAGCTGATATCCACTTTTTTAAAAAAAAATGCTAGAGAGCATAGACTGGATGACTTTTGATATCTTTTCTACTTGGGGGGGGGGACTTCTATTACCGCTAATAATTTACCTGGAACAGAAAACTATATCAACTGGAAAGTAAATCATGATTTCAGTCCAAGCCATCCATGCCTATAATAAATCAAATCAAAATTATTTTTTAGAAAATAGATGGTCACAATATTAAAAAAAAAAAATTACAGGCATATATAGAATGAATGGGGGTGTGATATTACAAAGCAGATTATAAAATGTTCCAAGGAAGTAAAGAGTCAATAGGTGTAAAACTGAAGTGCAGAAGACATTGACCAGTGAGCTTCAAAGCAACATAGCAATGAAGGTTGATCTTCCCCAGTTCAGGTGGTAAGAGGGGTCTGGGGAATTTCCCTCAAATTGCATAAGCTGCAGCAGGAAAGAAAGGAGAACAATGGTTGGCATTTTTACCCCTATCTGATCCCATGCAGCTGAAGCTGTATGTAATCTAAAAACCTGGATATGGTCTCCAATAACATAGTTGCCAAGATTTATGCACAATAGCTGTCAGGATTTACACACAAGTTTGTGATATGACATGTCAGGATTCCAGACAGTCAGATTAGCTGACCAGTACCTTTTCTGGGTTACTCCATTCTATTCTCCTTATTCACCAAATTTCCATTCCTTTCCTTTAATAATCAGTGAGGATTCTTTGCCCAAACCATTTTCATTAGGTTGTTTTGGGGGTTTAGTCTCCACATTATTAAGGTCCTCTCCAACATCTTGGATCTGTAAAAGCACTGTAAAGTTCTGCCTAGAGAGTGCAACAAGCTACATTATCGCCATCATCATCACCACCACCACCCAAAAAAGCCCCTTTTTACTGCTCCACCATCATCCCAACATGACTATCTTCTGGGTAGTGGTATACGGAGAGAGCAGACACACAGAAGCACCCAGTTCTGTTCCTGGCACTGAAGACACTGCTCAGTTATAGCATATAATTCTATATATTACAAAATATATACTTTGATTGCCATAACTGTAGTTAAAGTGAAATCCTGAGGCTTGCAATTTGATGAGGCACTAGAGATCTCCAGCTAGGTGTTCTAAATGCCAGGAAGGAACTATGGCAGTTGAAGTGGAATAATAGCACTAAAATTGTGCAGTATGAATGGGCCCAACATCGCCTTCAATGCAGGAACAGGGCTAGATGCACAGCCTTCTGTCCAGGACTTTGGATGTCTCCAGGCTCACGCTGGTCTCCACCAGACAGGAAATAACTGTATGGGGGAGCACAGCAGCTAAAAGGTGGGTTTGGGAGGAGGGAGGAGACATACCATAGTTCCACCCGATGGAACTTTATGGTACATCTTCCAGATCCAGTTTCTGTTAATAATTAAGGCTACAGAAGGCCCATCCATATTCATCCTGGAAACCCTACAGTATGACCATGCTGGCTGAAGTATTCTGGGAGTTGTAGAGGACAAACTTTGCCAGGCTGTGCTCATTTGTAGCTCCTCTGTTGTCACACTGCTTGAAGGTAGCAGTGTACATTCCAGTTGCAATCTTGTGTGATCCAGTGTAGCTTAACAGTTCAGCGTGTGGAATTATGCAATCATACAATGGCCCATTCACTTACCCTTAGACATACTGTAGAGTCAGTTCAGGTTGCCCACCACCATCACCATTGCATGCCTGCAGAGACCATTTGGGGACTGAATAAGTGTCTAGCTATGTCCCTATAGCCAGACACAAAATGATGATCTCTTCTGCTAAGCTCTGCTGGTGTCCTCTGTACGAGTCAGCAAATGATATAATCATTTTGTGTCTGGCTACAGGATCATAGCAGAAGCTTCTATATTCTCCCATTGCTCTCACTAGGCATGGAATGGATGTTGGGGGAGAATGCAATGATTCTACAATAGGCCAAAGAGGAGCAGGCTTTGGTCAATGTGAGAGGAGGAAGGAATCTTCCAGTAGATTAAAAAAAAGGGAGATATGCAGGTATAAGGTTGGAAACATAGACACATAGAGTTGGAAGAGACCACAAGGACAGTCAAGTCCAACCTCCTGCCATGTAGGAATACACCATCACAGCATTTCAAACAAATAGCTCTCCAGCCTCTGTTTAAAAATCTTCTAAGAAAGAGACTCCATCACACCCCAAGGAAGTGCATTCCACTGTCAAACTATTCTTACCATCAGGAAGTTCTTCCTAAGATTTAGATGAAATCTCTTTTCCTGAGGTTTAAAGCCGTTACTCTATTACGTCCTAGTCTCTGGAGCAACAGAAAACAGGTTTGCTCCGTCCTCCATATGACATCCCTTTAAATATTTAAACACAGCTATCATGTTGCCTCTTAATCTTCTCTTCTCCAGGCTAAACATACCCAGCTCCCTAAGCTGCTCCTCACAGGACATGGTTTGCAGACCTTCTACCATTTTAATCACCCTCCTCTAGACACGTTCCAGCTTGTTAATATCCTTCCTAAACAGTGGTGCCCAGAACTGGACACAGTTGGCTTATACCTGCACATGCCACTAATGGGCGGACAGCAAGTTCTGCTTGCAATTTCCGCCACCAACTGAAATTTGGCAAGTATTCAGGCAAGAGAAAGTGGGTTTTTTGAATTGCTCCCTTGACACTTTGAGTTCTAGAACTTCTTGTCTGGTGTTGGCACCAGGAAAAGACGGAGCTTTTTCACTGACCATTTTTCAGCTTTTCTTCCTGTCGCAGGCAAATGGCTAAATCCAAATTACCAGAGCAGACCTGAGGAACCAATGCCTGAATGTTAAGCCAAGACTTGTGTAATTTCCCATCACTTCAATGGATCTACTCCAGCTGAGAACTAACAACTTGGGACTGAGGCCCAGACTGTTTTGCCAAGCAACACCTGGTCTTCTTTTTTCTTCTTCTACTCTTTCCATCAGAGGCAGCATGCTGCAATGTTGGAGTGTTGGACTATGAGTCTGGAGATCAGGGTTCAAATCCTTGCTCTGCCATGGTAACCTTGGTTTGGCTTGGGCACGTCACACTCTCTCGGACTCAGAGGGAAGCAAAGGCAAAACCCCTCTGAACAAATCTTGCCAAGAAAACCCCTTTACACATTTGCCTTAGGGTTGGCATAAGTCAGAGTGCCTTGGAGTGCACAACCACATGTGTGTTGGAGCACAACCTCCATGTGTGTTGCTTCATTGATCTTTCCTGCTCTCTCTTTGCTCATTCTCTGTTGCAAAACCTGAAACTGAAAATGCTGCAGGCGTCTTAGGAAATGGGTGAAGCAACTATTATTTCTCTCTCTCTCTCTCTCTTTCTCTCTTTTTAGAAAAAGCTAGGGAAATTTAAGCAAAGATAACAACTGTAAACCCAGCCTCATCTTGTCCCAAAAAGGCAGCCCTTTGGCAGTGCCAGAATTCACACATGCTCAATCACAAAATCACAGAGTTGAATGTGACCACAAAAGTTATTCAGGTTGTCAAATGCTGGCACACTGCAACTCTCGCCTTTCCTTAACAGACCGGCTACAGCTGCTGGGACTTGCAATCTAAAAATATCTTGGTTGTCACATGATTCTCTATCCTTCTCTTAGCTATAGCAAGCTGAAGAGGCCAAGCAGCAAAAAAATAAAATAAAATAAAATAATGCATTATTCCAAGTGTAAATTCATCACTTGAAAAATGCACATTATTCTAAATGTAAAGATCCTTCCAAATACAAGTCTTCAAGCTATAGCTCATTTAACTATTGCATAGATTGGACCATGCCCTTTTAAGTCATGGACTTTAAGCTCCTATCACTTGAAGGATTATAAAGACTTAAATCTAATCCCCGCCATACTTTGTAACTTTCTTTACATAGAAGAAAATGCCATTGGCAGTGGGTGGGGAGAGACTTTGATGGAGTTTGCTTTCAAGCAAGTGGGCTTGGCAGTCTTAAAGATTTCTCCTCTCTGTGATTCATGGAAAGACAATACATACCAATGACCAACTGAGAAAAGGAAAATGAGGGACACTTGTTTCGGGTTCAGCAAACAAAATGACTGGTTGAACATAGAGAGGTGAATGTCTAAGAAAAAAAATGGAGATTGGGAAAGACCTTTTGTATCTTTCCAAAGAAAGCTTTTTAAAAAAAGATCCCAGTGGAAATCTACTGGAATCTGGGGATCTTTCTGTGCAGAAAATAATATTTCTGCACAGAAAAAGCAGTCTCCTATACAAAAAACGTTGCTTTCTATGCAGATCATCCACATGCGAATTTTGCACAGAATAAGTACCAAATTGTGGAGATTCTCATCAGTCCAGAATTGATCTTGTCAGGGTTTCCCAACACTCAAAAAAAAAATATTATTATTTTGGCCAATTATTGAATATTTCAGAATATTCTTTTCATCTCTAGTTTCAAATCCCACTGCTGTTTTTCTTACTACAGGAGTGAGAATGTATACCTTGGGTTATTTAACATTCACTGAGCTGTCCCAACATCTTGGGCTGCCTGAGACAAAGATGAAGATGAATGCCTTTCTGCCTCCACCCAGCACATGCCGCCCGAGGCCACAGCTTCACTCTGCCTCTGGGATGGGAATCTTGAGGCCCTCCTGAGGGCAATGGGCTACAGTTCCCAGCATTCTTCACTCTTGCCTATGCTAGCTAAGGGTGATGGGAGTTGTAGTCAAACAGCATCTGGAGGGTTACACAATTCCCACCTCTGGCTAAGCTCTGCAATGTGTGTGTGTGTGTACATGTGTCTGCAAGTTGCCTGTCAACTTATGGTGGCTCCATGAATTTCAGAGGGTTTTCATAGGCAAGGAATATCCAGAGGTGCTTTTGCCAATTCTTCCTCTGAAATATGGACAACACCTTGCCTTCATTGGTGGTCTCTCATCCAAGTCTGAACCAGAGCTGACCCTACCTATCTTCAAGGATCAGACAGGATATTTGCATGACTCCATAGTAAATAGGAATATATGATTTTGGTCTTTTGGCCTTTGGAAAGCTTTTTAGTAATGACTCAATTCCATCTGCAGGATTAAGCAACAATAGTTCCTGAAGACTGAAGGCAAGTAGAACACTGAAATCTTCCTGGCCAATTTTGGATATTTCTCCTTTTTGCAGCCTTGTGAATAAGACAGGTCCATACTTGCAAATATCTGTTCCAGGTCCAGATAGTTCTGTGAATATACTCAAAAAAAGAGGAGCTTCTTTCAGTTCACGGAAGGTTTCTTTCTTCTAAATCCCTTAGAAATCACACTGTTTCGAACCAGAAAATGATGCTTTTGGGAGAGTAGGGGTATCTGAGACTGATTAGATGCAACTGGATTCTAACTCCCATTAGCCACAGTTAGTAAGGCCAACAATTGGGGAGGATGGGCATTTATTAATGTCCTGTTTATTCATGTGATTCATACCCTGCCTTTCTCCTGGGAGTCAAGGTGGGGTGAACTGATTTGATTTCATTTATTCCCCACTTTTCCCCCAATACAGGAATCAAAGTGGTTTACAACTTAAATTAAAACTAAACAGGCAAATCAAGGTGTGGTACTAAAGTTTATCAAGCAACCAGTCCAATTAAAAGAATAATTTAAAACAAAAATGCATTCAACATGTTTTATGCATTTTTCTAAAGCAGAAATAAATCAAGTAGATATAAAGAAAAAAAAACCCTAGAAATAAAAGCATAAAACATCTCAAAGGATGATGAGAATAGAGACAGTGTCAGAAAGAGAAAAAAAAGATAGCATGGACCTGGCTAAATTGTTTGTGATTGCAGCAAAATTGTAATTGCAGCAAAAACGAGGTGCTGGAGTGTGTCTGGGCTTTGCTCAAACTTGCCCACCTCTCTCCAGTGCAGTGGAAGTTGTAGTGCTGCTTCCAAGACGTATCTTGGAGTGCCAATTTCCCTTTCCTGGAGAATGGAGAATGTAAAAAGCACAACACTCCTGCCCTCCACACACACACTCTTATGTTTTGGGGAGGAAGGAAAAAAATAACATTTTAAAAGTTCCGGGTAACTTTGCCTTGGCCAGAGCTTCCCACTCTCCCTCAAGGAAAAAAGCAGGCTTGTTATAAGTGCAACATTTTAATAATAATATTTAAAAACTGGGAAAATAGAATATTAAGAATTAACAGGAGATTTATCAAGCAACTCAACTAGCTTAGAACACTGGCTGTCCACATACTTCCCCTCTGGTTGCAAGAAGGAAAACCAAACCCAGGCATAAAGAAAAGAAAGATTATTCCCCAACCCCATGTTGACATTCCTAGCCCTCAAACTCCTTTCAAAAGAACTGAAAACCTAATGCATCTGACTAGATCGTCCCTGGTTTCCTTATAATCCTTTCCTGGGATTCCTTTCCTTGCTATAACATGAAGTATTTAGCAGCAAGCTTTCATTATATGGCTTCTCCTCCCTTTTCATCCCAGAAGCCTTCAGATCTCCCTGTTCTCATCTCCCATTAGCTAAAGGGTGTCAGACCTAATCCATTCTCTCCCCTATGATCTTTTGCTCAGATCCCCAAGTTCCAGTGATACGAAGAATATTTGTTACTATTCATGCCCAGGTCGAAAAACAGGGTTCCCGATCATTGGAAAACCTCTGTTACCCTGTATTCTGGGGGTCCCAGGAGGGACACCTAAATAACCTTGCAATTACACAAATTGGGGAAATTAGCCTAGAGCATTAGTTGGCAAAACAAGAGGCAGGGTAACGCAGCGGAATCTTGTAACCCAGTGTTTACAGGGTCAGGTCAAGTCAAGAAGCAGACCGGTTTGAAAGTAATGAATGATCTTTATTAAAGACAGGCACACAATGTAAGCAACACATGCACACAGATAACTAATGAAAATAAAGGTGTGAGTAAGATAGCGGGATTTTCAGAGGGATAGTTGGTTCGGGTGATACGAAACCTTTCCTGAAGTCCATAAGAAAATGGAGAGCGAAGCTGGGGTTCAATGTGTCTCAGCACGTGGAGCTGAGGGGAAACTCGCCAAGCGATGTGGCAGCAGGGCGGTCTGGAACTCGAGAGCGATCCAAGGAAGCGCTCGAAATCAGGGGTTTCTGTAAGGAGAATTGTGACCGCAGGCTTGGTCGGACTTTGGGAAAACAATAGACTTGGAGCTGGAGACAAAGACCCTTTCCACCCGTTACCTTATCGCGAAGGTGGGGGGGTGCCATTTGCAGAAGCAGGCTCTTGCACGAGGCGCTCTCTTCGCTGCTCCTTCATCCCGCAGCTGGCTTCCTGGTGACGCGACCGTCGCGTGAGCGCCTGCCCCTTCCTTCCGCAGTGCAGCCTGGGAGCTGTAGGCTGCGCTGGGGGAGAAAGCTCTACTGGCGCGCCTGCGACGACGTACCGCAGGGCAGGTAAGTGCACGCAGGCCCCGGGGAGCCTTGCACGACTGCGCAGCATTTTCAGCTTGAAGCCGAAAATAAGAAAATGCGTGTGTGGTTCGCATTAGGCTCGTGAGCGTCGCGTAAATGGGAGTGCATCTTACGGGCCACAGCTCCCATTTACGCGACGCTCAAGGGGCCCTCTCGCAAAAGAAACTGCGTGCGAAAAGGGCCAAAGCCTCCGAAAGGTCAGAATTTGAATGATTGAGTTAGAGCCAAATTGTCAATAGTATAGCCAGTATGCAAACGCGGAGTACTTGAGCGTTGTATGGTTCGATCATCAAGCTGCCAGGGCGGGGCAGAGGATCTTTTGAAAGTTGCGTGCATACCTAATGGAGGTACTTGCCTTGAGGTCTCCTAAAGCGGCGAGTTGGCTGTTTCTGGCCTGCCTGTATTGTTTTGGAATATTACAGCGATTATCAGCCAAACCGGTATGCGTGCTTGTCCGGGGACCTCACAAGCATGTGGAAGGGATATGTAAAGCCGAATTAGTGATATCAAAAGATATCTTTTATATCCCCCAAAGCTCGGGCTAGCCAGGGTGGTCACACCTCTTTAGGAAGAACAACAGATCAGTGAGAATCTTGAACAATTTCCTCCCAGTATTTGAAGACCCCACATGTTGTGGAGGAATTATTCTGCGTAGAAAAAAAAACATTTTTTGTGTGCAACCAGTTTTCTACATAGGAAAAAGGGTTCCTAGACAAAAACAAAAACCATCATTTTCTGCACAGAAAACAGTTTCCTGAGCAGGAAAACATTGTTTTTGCTATGCAAGAAACGTTTTAGCCCCCCTTCTAAACAAAAAAACTCATGTGTTTTTCTATCCAGAATAATTCCTCTCCAGCAGTTTGAGATAGTCAGATATGAGGATAACACAGTGAAGAAATGTTGTGGGTTGTTTTTTTGTTTTGTTTTTTTTGATACAGTGACAGATTTCTGGAGGTGTGACTATTCTGAGGGCTTTTCTGCAGTACACTGTTATAGTGCTATTATTGCACTTTCAACATCCTGTGGAATTTTGGAGTTTGTAGTTTGCTGAGGCTAAAAAAGTTCTCTCTCTGAGAATTCTAAAGACTCCCCCCTAAACTGCAAAATCCAGGATTCTGCAGGATCTTGAAAGTGCAATAATAGCACTATAACAATGTAGTGCAGAAAGGCCCAGAGTGCCAGAGCAGCCTAGCTACAGGTTGCCAGGCAACCAGAATAGCTCATCAGGAGAGAAACCCAGCTCCATTAGTGTGTGGGAGGGGCTGATGGCTCAGATACAAAAAGGCAGGCACTGAGTCTTTTGTAAGAAAGAGCTCTAAAGTCACTCCTTCAACCAAAGAGAGCTCTGGAATAAAGTCCTTCAGTCAGCCAGGGAGTTTGTCTGTGTGGGAAGGGTTTGATTCTAAGGAAAAGCCTAGGGAAAGGCAGAAGAGTAATCAAACAATTATAAAATTTGGTCAGAAAGCGTGAACTAGATTGGGGGTTGATCCTTTGGTGAGAGTGTAGCCAAAGGGCTGCTTATGATACGACTTCTGATATGAGAGTTTCAAGATATAAGGAAACTGTCTAGAAGGACGCTGAAGAACTGTTTTAGGTTTGACCTGCATATGTATTCCAATCATTTGTTCTGTATGTTAATTTAATAAATATTACAGTTTATTTTTATAAATGCTAATTGGCTGAGTAATATACAGTATTTAAAGACACACAGAATGCATGATACCTTTGAAAGGCCTCACCCTTTTACACAAAAGCAGTGTTATAAGGGGGAAGGCAGAGTTGTGTGTGAAGTGACAGGGCACTTTATCCAATTGAGGAGCTGCCATACCCATCTGAGAGAGAAAGTTTTTTCTGTGTTCATTTCATATATATTCCTCTGGAACAGGAGAACCAGTGCTCCTCTGGATGTTCCTGAACTATGGTTCCCATCTCTGGCAGGCTGACTTCTGTCAGATTGCCATGGTGATTCCCAATCTGATAAGGCACCCTGTCTTTACTATACAGCTCTGTCTCCCCCCATAGCACAACCTTTGCGTAAAAGAATAAGGCTATTCAATATTTATTTAGAACCATTTAGTAATTTTATGGTAGCAGCGGCAGAGCTTGGAGTGCATGTTGGGAGGGCGGGAGGGAGACTAGGCTATGGCGCAAGGGCGTGGCCATGGTGTGTGGTGGCGTGGCTATGAGCCGGGATGCCCCAAAAACATGACCACCCCCATCACCCCTCCCATCCCTACATGACTCTATGGTAGTGTGTTTTCTAAGTTACTTATCACTATAGACGACTTAGGCCAAGTCAGTATTTGTAAAGATAAACTGTAACCTTTGTTAAGATAGCAGTAAGAATAAGGTAGTATGTTCATATTCAGTTCAGTGTTGATACGTTTCTTCAGTGTGTTCTTCAGACAAAATTAACAGTTAACTCCCTGCGCAGAAACAGTTCAATCAAGTCTTTGGACTTTGAGGAAAGACACAATTGTACAACAGCACTTTGGTTAAACTCCCACCAAAGGCTTAACCCCAATTTAGGTCACACTCCCTGTCCAGATCCTGCTAGGGCTCAATTACTCTGTTGTATCTCACTAGGCTTCTACTGAGAACTAAGGCCATTTTTGCACGAGACTGTTATAGCGCTATTATTACACTTTCAACATCCTATGGAATCCTAGGGTTTGCAGTTTAGGGTGGGGCCAGCTGGCTTTAATGGCCTTGAATTTAAGACGCTCTTGTACGGAGGTCTTAATCACGAGACCAAGATGGCTTTAGGGTTGGTGGATCCAGCCACCACCCACTGGGAAGAGTTCGGTAACAACCTCCGACGGGTCTCCGACCTGCTGCAAGAGGCAGGATCCCTAAGACCTCCCCCCAAGATGCATAGGAAGGACCCTGGGAATTGGGAACCTATAGCCGAGGTTACCAACTCGAACTATGGGCCCCATTCCCAGCATAGGAAAATGGCTCCAAATTCCATTCCGCAAGGGAATTGGAACTCTCGACCGCCACCCAGACAGGACAACAGGCAGTGGCAGGGACGGGATTTCCACAGCCATCCCGGCAAGGCAGGAAATCCCCCACAGCAGCCAACTGCCCCCAAACAGCTCTCTGACTCGAGCTCTCCCCAGGAGACATCTGGTGGGTATGATCCCACAGCCCAGACGTACTCCTCTGACAGAGTAAGAATCTGGGGCATGTTAAGACAGCTCGGACTGGACATGAGCCAGTTTGATGGGAGACCCACGAGCGAGCTTCTTGACGCCTTGGACAGGCAGGTCCAGCTGAGAAATAGCCAGCCTGTGAATGAGGTGACCAACGGTCCCCCTCCGGCTGGATATTACCCTGACTTAGAGTTGTCAGGATAGGAGTGCCCTCGGTCCCAGGATCTCCCCCAGAGGGTTGTGGTTTGACTGAAGCCTGACAAATCGGGTAGATCTAGGGTGAAGGCAGGCACTAGGACTGATAGGGAAAAGACCCCTACCACCCCTCCTGCAGACTCCGGAGCAGCGCCAAAGGTGCTGCTCCCTAACCTGAGAAGACAGGGTGATCCCACCCCTGACGCTATCCGCTGAACCAGATATGGCAGGGGGCAACCCAATCTAAGTCTGTTGGAGGACACAGGCACTCAGTGCACAATAAAACAAGGCAGATTGCACCTCCTTCTGACTCAGCCCCAAGTGCGAATCCAGCCACCTTCGAGACCATACTACTTTCAGAGCACCAAGAAGGATCGCACCAGGCTAAGGTTCAGGAGGAAACACCATTCTTTCAACTGGCAGACATGGAAGCCCCCACCAAGTTTGACATTGCCAGCATGTGTGAGAGCCAGGAAAGGGAGGACACACAGCAAGGGGAAGCCAGCCCCAAGCTTCCGAAGCTCTCCATTGTCCCTGCTCTGAGCCCCCCGCTAGAGACCTGCAGTGTCCCCCGAGATTTTCTTGAAGCCTTGACCCGGAGAGTTCTTCCACTCTGTGCCATCTTTCAGGGGAATCTCAAAGGAGACTGGGGATTTAAACAGCAAGAGGTTCCTGCCCAGCCAGAGCAAAGGTCAGCAACGGTACTCACCCCGGCACACCCTGTGTTGACATTACGCACTCCCATTAACTGCAGTCCAGCAGGGGAGATTTCGATAATGGAGAGTTCTAAATGCCACACGGAGGCGGACATGGCTACTGCCTTCCCCTCCACACGGCTGCTTTGGTGCCAGCATGTCTTCACGCTTCAAGGCACCCAATTGATTGTGACTCTGGTGATCATGAATGGGGCCAAGCTAGTTTACGGCTCCACCTTGGTCACCATCATACCTGGAGAGGCAGTTTTCCAGGAGGCATACGAGTCCAAGACCAGCCTCCTCCATGACTTGGAGAAAGGGGTCCCAAACCAGGAGTGGGCACAGCCACTCCTGCCAGTAGTTCTGGAGACCCTGCAAAAAGAATGGAAGGGTCAGCCGGTTGATCCTGCAGCGGTGGTCATCCCCAAGCCAGAAGATCCTGGTGCCCAAAGACCCAACGTAAGCTCCTTGATTTGCCAGACTTCCTTGAGTCACAAGGAAGTGCCAACCGTTAATTTGTCCGAGGAGTTTGTCTCCATTTACGAGGCATTTGATAATGGTTGAACGAGCCTTGTCTGAAGGGAATAGAGGTGGAGTGGCGACCCCTCTGGATCCCGATACTGTAAATAGTTCGGCTATGTAAATAGTTGTAATAGTGTTGTTGTTGTTGTTGTGAACTGTTTCAAGGTAAATGTCCCGTCTGGTTGCAAAAGCCTATCCAAAGGCGACAATCTTTCAGGCCTGCCTCGGAATCCAGCTTTCTTGAAGTAGGGAAGTTGTGCATTTGGAACCTACACCTAACCACCGGCACCATTCCTGCAGACCCCGAAGCCTTCGGTATACATCATCAGGCTTGGAGTCAGGCTCTAGGCTTGAGCGATGAGGGGGACCTCAGTGAACTGCCAAGTCAGGGATGACTTTGGTTATTTGTCTGCCAACTGGAAGCCCGCTTTGTTGTGGAATTACTTTGGATATCTCAATCCCGCCTCGTTCTGGGACGACTCTGGGTGATCCAGTCTCAGGACTAGCGCGCACGAATGGGAACTTCATAATCCGGGTTTCCTTCATGGTGCTGCGTTGTTAGACCTTGCAGGGGCCGACCGTTTGATGTGGGTTCTGAATCCACAGCCTCTCTCCCTTCTCAGCCTTCCTATGGCCAAAACCGCTTCAGTCTTGGGAGCTATTTAAGTCCTTGCTCCCACCAACCCTTCCAGATCATTGTGAGCAAAATTTCCAGTTTCAGCTAGAACTCCCAGTAGGCTTTGAGCTGGCCATGTGCATTTATGGTATACACTGGATAATGATCCTGTCAGTTTTTCTGTTAAAACTCTAATAGGTCAATTAATCCAGAAGACTGGGAAGATCCCGAGGTCATACCATCGCCCCCAAGTACCGTGGGGGGGGGTGACGAAGAAAGTTGCCACTCCATCTGATGGGTGAGGCTTGGAGATTCCTGGTTCTTCGACGACACCCGTGACTGTGAGGGAAGGTGACCATGCAGCCTTCCGTGTGCCACGACGAACTTTTGCCATTCCTGCTACTGTTTGCTGAAACCTATGGACTATTCCAGTCTCCAAATTCTGCAGACTCTTTGCTCCTGAACTTGCAGCGAGCCAGGCTGCACCGACTCGGACATTTTGTTGTTGTTCCTGCTCCGTTGCCTGGATGACTTATGTTTTGCTCACCCGCTCCAGCCAAAAGACTTTTCCTGTTGCAAGGGGGATGCCAAGACTTTTGCTTGCACCTCACCTCCCCTGGACTATGACCTTTCATTCCACATTGAACTGTTTGCTCCTTGGATTGCCTTCATTGCCAGACTATGCATTGGACTTACCGTATTTCATTGATTGCTTCATTTTGCATTTGCTATTTTACTGCCATTTACTCATTCTTCGACAGTTCCCTATTGACGGGACATTGGACATTGTTTATTATTTAATTGTTTGTTATTGCGTTATTGCCATTTGTGTGTGTGTGTGTTTAGGTTTAGGTTTTAAGTTAGGAATGTCTTTATAAGATAGTAATCCTTTGCTCTTCCCGAAATTCCCTTTCCTGAGGAGTGATACAGCTATCAACCTGCAAGCCCCTATTTGGCTCTAAATTGATTTTTGCTTTTTAATTGGAAAATGTCCACTATTGTCCCCAACATCGCCCATTTTCGGGGGGGGATTGTTACTGCCCTGGCTAGTCTGAGCTTTTGGGGATATTTAAAGATATCCTCTTGATATCATAATTCGGCTTCACTTCTCTATTCCCCTCCACTTGCTTGCGAGGCCACCGGACAAGCATGTAAACAAGCTCGGCCGTTAATTGCTGTAATATTCAAACTACAATACAGGCAGGCCAGAAAACAGCTGACTCACTGCTTTTGGAGACCTCCAGGCAAGTACTCTAATTAGGTATACAGGCAACCTACAAAAGAGCCTCTGCCCCACACTGGCAGCTTGATGGGTAACCTACACAATACCCAAGTACTCTGTATTTGCATACTGGCTACTCTATTGAGAACCGCTACGATAACTCAGTCATTCAGATTCTGACCTTTCAAAGGCTTTGCCTCCAACTCCAAATCTATTGTTTTCCCCCAAGTACGGCATAGCCTGCAGTCACAATTCTCCTTATAAAAACCCTTGAGTCTGAGACCTTCCTCGGATCGCTCCCGAGTTTCATCCCGCCTTGCTGCCGCTTTGCTTGGCAAGCCTCCCCTCAGCTCCACGTGCTGAGCTACATCGCACCCCAGCCTCTCTCTCTATTTTTCTGGGCTTCAGGACAGGTGAAGTATCACCCAAACCAGCAACCCCTCTACAAATCCCTCTATACCATTCCAACCTTTATTTTCTTTAGTTATCTTGAGTGAGTCTGTCGCATACACTGTTTTGCTTGTATTTAATAAACATCATTTATTATTTCAACTTCTGTGTTCTCCTTGATTCGACCCGACCCCGTAGACGTAGGGTTCAAGATCTCGCTACGTTACCCTGCCTCTCGTAACGCTAAGCCGTGCTCTGAGCTAATTTTCCGCACCTTTAGTTCAGCACATTTTGGTGTCCCTCCTGGGACCCCCAGTACACAGGGTGACAGTATGAAGCAGAATCTCACCAAGCCAGTTCATTTCAACCCTTTCTCCATCTGTGTCAATAGGGAAGAGAAGCCTCATGGGTAAACTTGTCTTTCGTTGGGATTTACCAGCGGTCAAGGGTTGCTTCCAGACAAGTTGTGTTTCCCTGACTCTTCAAAGCTATGCCACTGTCATGTGCGGGCTAGCTTCCATCCTCCCAACCCTCACCCACAAGCTGAGGCAGGAAACCGGTGGTTTTATTTTGTTGTTTGTTTAACACTGTTTTAATCTCACCTTTTGTGCTTTTAACTCTATGTGTTATCATTGTGATTTCTGCCTTTTGCAAACTGCCTTGAATCCCAGTCTATGAAAAAGAAGGGATATAAATAAAGTGATGACAATGACACTGCTGTAAACTGGGCAATATGAAAGGATCCTAGAAGCTAAGCCAGACTAGCAGCTGAGTCTTAGCTAAGTGCTGGTGGTGGGGCAGAAACCAGCAGGCAGCAGGCTGGGTTAAATGCACCTAAAGTGAACAAAGTTCTCTATCTGTCAAGAGAGGGGAGCAACTGCAGGGATATACATGAAATGCTTTTAACTATCATTTTCCTGCATACTAGATGTGTATTCATTCTGAACAATTACACCTGGTTGATACTGGTTTAACTGCCAAGGCTCCATCCTATGGGACTGTGGGATTTGCAATCTGGTGACAACAACATCAAAAACACCTTTATTAGGGCCACATGGCCAGGGAGAAAGGCCAGTATTGTGCTGATTGGACCAGGGGTGTCATTCCAAATATAAAAACCCACTGTTGGAAAGCTGGGGAGGAGGCAATTCTCCCTCCCTATTATGGACACTACATCTTCACCGGGATCCCTTATTAAGAAGCATATTTTTGTAAAAGAGGAAAAAGAAGAAATAAATAAGGAACCAATGCTATTACCAGTAAGCCAAGTCTCTTTTCCATGTTTCCTTTTCCCTAATATGGATTTAGATCTGAAAGGTACACAACTTCTCTCTTCAGTGAAACGAAGTGATAAAAACAACTTTATATGAAAGCAATGGAGCCAAAATGTGGCAATAATGAACAGACTTGGATTAAAGATTTATTTGGGATTTTTGCAACTCGGACTTGAATTGATTAATGATTGAACCTTAAAACGGCATTTAACTGAGTTGTATGTCAATGAGATGTAGTTTCTGGCACCATCTACTGGACACTGTTAGAATTAACTGCGGGAAAGCTAACGCTGGAGTTTAGTGTTGTTATTTTTTGAAAGATTACTCCAAATATTTTTTTTTCTTCTCTTCAATTGACTTAGGTGTTTTGCTTTCTTAAAAACGGACTCCCAATTTCAGCAAGAGGAAGGACCAGCATATTTTTTGGATTTTTAAGAAGAGTTTAAAGAATTTAGAGATGCACAATTCAGAAGGTGTGATGAAATAAAAAATAATTTGGTTATGGATTTTGGTGATTCCAGGAATAATGAGCAACTGACAGAAGAAATCTCAGAGGAAAAATTAGAACTGAATGAATCTATGTTTGATTAAAAATCTGACATTCGAATCAAAAGGGACCAGATTTAGCTGGCAGCTTTGTTGGAGGAAGAATATCAAGCTGGAATAAGGATCATTCTGGAACAGGAAATAATGAAAAGAACAGATCCAACTGGCCAGTTCAAAGGACCCATAATAAGGAAAAATAAGAATGTTAATTCAGAACCAAAAAAATATAAAGGTGGCTTTGAAAAGAATAACTTTGGAAAAATGGGGTGGGATATTTTTTATTATTATTAATCCTAAATTATTATTAATGCTAAGGAAGGTTTTTATTGTTAAAAGGTTTTGATTTGGAATTGCAGCATGGATTACGTTTTAATTCTGTGATATCCAGAATATTAATTTGACACTATGCTGTTGTTAGAGGGAGGCAACCTATTGGTAAGAATATTCTCATACAGATAAAAAAGAAGGAGGGGAGAGAAGATAAAGAAAAATGAGCTGTATGAAGGGAGAAATGATTTTTAAAACTGTGACTATTTTATGATTTTTTTTAATATTAGAAGGAAAGAAAGGTAGATTAAAGACAGGTATAAGACAGTAGTATATTAATATAGAAAACCTATTATTTATTAATAGCTACAATATAGGGGTTAAATGGATATGCCTAATACTGGGTGTATTGTTGATGTGAGACTCAAGTACTGTATGTTTATGTTTTAGTGTAGTGTGGTTTGATTTTGAATTTTGTGGGGATTTTTTCCCTCCACTGTGTTTGTTTTTGTGTTGTTGTCTTGTCTTTCTGTGCTTTATGTTGTTTTATAATAACAAAATGTACTAAAAAAGAAAAAAAAACCACTCAAAATACTACTTCAAAACAAAGATTAACTACAGTTGTTGTTGCTCTTATGTGCCTTCAAGTTGCTTCTGATTTTTGGCAACCCAAAGGTGAATGTACCATGGGGTTTTCTGGGGACCGAGAGTGTTTGATGGGTCCAAGGTCACCCAATGGGTTTCCATGGCTGAGCGGGAATCAAACTCTGGTCTTCTGAGTTGTAGTCCTGTGCTCAAAGCATTCCACCACACTGATGTACATTCCTTTTAAAACAGGAAATGGAAGGATGCGTCCCTCCCTAGAAATAGCAAGGGATTCTATGGTGATGGCTCAAGTTCCACATATTGTCTTCATGCCCTCTTCCCCTGTGTTGGCCTCATTCTCTACATGTGGGCTTAATATTCCACAACCGATCAAATGGGTCTATTCTAGTTGGGACAAACCAAAAGGATACCATCCTCAGATTGTCAGCCTACACCATAGAGCTCTGCAGATTGGCGGGACAGAGTGTCTCCTTCTCTCCCTTTCAGACAAGAAGGCCAGAAATGATACTGAAACAGAATTCCCAGTTCCAACCCTTGGGATCTTATTGCTCTCCTTTGATTCCTCTAGATCTGGTACTTGGGCCTCAAAAACCCCACTAGCCTGGAAAAGGGAATGTGTCAGTGTCGTAAAGTGTGAGCCAGGTTTTCTTGTAAAGTATTCAGTACAACCAGGGTGATGTAACTCATCCAAGGAAATCCACCAGATTAATATGGGCACATTACACACTCCCAGCCCCCAGAAGACCCTGCAATAGTTGGTTGGTTGAGATAAGTTGAAAACAATTTGAAGGCAAACAACAATAATTAAATTAAAACAACCAGATAGAGATGAAGAAAAGAAAAAAAGAGAAGAGGGAAAAAAGAAAAGATTTCTTGGAGAACATATAAAATTAAATGTACGTTGGTTCCATATTATATAACAACACCTTAGTTTCAAACAAACTAACACTTCTCCCTGAACTCTTTGTATATTCTCAACCATCGAACCCTGTTCCCCTCTTCTTAGCAGGCACCATCGCTAACTGCTATAAATTCTATTTCTAACTGGCCCTCTCTCTATTTTGTGGTTGTTGTATGTCTTCAAGTCATTTCTACCTCCTGGCTACCTTAAGCTGAAGGTTTATCATAGGGTTTTTATGGTAGGATTTCTTCAGAGGGGGTTTGCCTTTGACTCCCTCTAAGGCTGAGAGAGTGTGACTTACTCAAGGTCACCAATGGCTTTCCGTGGCAAACCCTGTCCTCCAGAGCCATGCTCCAACGCTCAGACCACTACACTACACTTGTTCTCTTTCAAATTGGCCCTATCTCTGACTCTGACTGGCCTTCCCTAACTCTCATTTTAATCTTTCCCATCATCATTCTCCACCATTTAGTGTTTCATGAATTGTGACCAGTTGGCAGTCCAGAGGCTGCCCAGTTTCTTCTTTCACAGAAACCTTCTGCATCACAGCTGCTGGTGATCCCTTTGGCCTGGTTGCTGTTACATTTTGGGCTCATCTGGCAAGAGGTTCAGCAAAATGAGAACAGCAAGCTCCCCTGTTAGCTTAGGGGCCAAAAGCGGCCTATGGAAACATGGTACTCCAAGTGGCCCACGGAACACATTGTTCCAACCCTGGTCTATGTTTTAAAACATAGAATGCTATCCAATTTGAAAAAACTAGAGGAGGAGGAGGAGGAGGAGGAGATGTGGGTTGGAGTAAATACTATATCAGGAGTCAGGCTAAATGTCTGAATCTCTGGTTGAGAATAACTGAGGTGGTGTGTGAAGCTACGGAGACCTTTCTGTGTAGAGGTAGCTAGAATGTGGGCAAAAAAGAAAACAGAGGATGAACTGGTCTGTTTCACCCCCTATATTCTATAGCAAGAGTATAGATCTTCAGTAATCTCATTCTCCACGGAAGGATTCTATCATGTGCAACTGTTGCACGTCGATTTTTTTCCCACAGAAAGTAGCATTTCCTGCCCAGAATGTAAGTGTGAAGCCCCCCAGAGCCCCAAGAGGAGGGATCATTTTTCAGTGATATTTGAAGTAAAAAAAAAAAAAGGAGGGGCAATGGCCCCTCTCAAACAGCCCATTAATGTGGTGGGTTCCTTCCTTCAATTCTTTAGAGCCCTCTAGGCATCCCCAAAAACTGCAAAAAGAGGGGGGGAGTGCCAGAAAAGACAGGGTGAAGAGGGGGAACCACATGTGCCATCTTGAGCTCACTGGGTGAAAAGCAGGATAGAAACCCAACTAACAATAAAAAAGGCACTTGACAACATTCTGAAGGTTTCTCCCTCCCATCTTGATTGTTCCATCAGCCAAGGAAAGTGTCATAAATTTGGGAGATCTGAGTTGATTTATGTAGCAGAACTCCAGGTACCAGAAACCCCCATGACTGTATTTCTGCTTCCATAGACCTCGCCAAGACGATAGCAACAAGACAAATATATACCTCAATGAGACTTGTCCATCTGCATCTCCATTTATTTCACCAAAGATGGGATCAATGATGACAAGTTCCTTTTGATGCCTTGGTTAATAAGCAAACTATCAAAGAAAATGAGGGAGGCAGGGACGAGAAAGGGGGTCAGTACACTCCAGCAAGGCAGTTTTCAGATGGAAATCAGTGAAAAGCAGGATAGAAATCCAATTAACAGTAAAGAAAGACACTAGACAATTTTCTGCAGGTTCCTGACTACAATCTTGTCAAACATCCCCATCAGCCAAGGGGTATTGAAAGTTTGGGAGATGCATCATGGCTCCATGTTCTGGGCTTCCCAGCATCAGTCACGGCCGCTACTGAGTGGCAGATCTCAGACCACAAGAGAATATGGCAACAACATAACGAAAAAACTCTGAAACGCGGAGCCTAACCATCTCATCTCCACTTATATTAACTTCAGAAATAATTTCAAACTCATCAGGAATGACAGCAAGAACCTCCTTTCAGTGCCATTGTTGAAAGAAAAGCCATCAAAGGAAGGGAGGAAAGAAAAAGAAGAGCCAGTCAGTACACAGTCATTTCTCACATGGAAATGAGACCCACTGAGACCCGGTCTGGAAGAGCCCTCCCTTGCATGCCCTTGCACCACACAATAATTGATACAACTCCATTACCATTGATGACACTGGGAATCTTTCCATCAGATATATGACACTCATGCTGACCATTTCTCCTTCTTCAGCTGACTATCCACTGAGCAGACAAAATTTCTTCCTAGGCCTTCTACTGAGCTCATCAGAAGTTGCTGCCTCACCTATCAGGATCATATTTGGTTAAAGTTAGTCAGAGAGTGTCAGGGTCAGAGACCCGGGCAGCAAGACAGCCCGGAGAAGGGAGTGGGAGAGCTAGCAGAGTCCTGCCAGGAGGAGTCAAGGAAGCACTTACTCAAGGGAAGTCCATTTACTTAAGCCAGAGCGACAAGCAAAAGCCAGGGTCAGAGTTCCAAAAGCCAGGAGTCTGGAGCCAAGAGATCAATCCAAGGTATCAGAAGCCGGGTGCTGGAAGCAAGGAACAGGCAAGGAGAGGACTTGTAGAAAGTTTGCCACAAGCAAAGGAAAGCTTCCAGGCAGGCACTTATATAGCCCAAGACACAGGTGTGACTAGTCACTGCTTCTTGAACTTGATCAAGGAAGCCTCCCTTTGCTCAGGTCTCTTGAGTCTCCACCTTGTTTGTGGGCTGATTGACACAGGCTCCAAAGCATCTTTGGATTCGGATCCCTGTTGCCCTAAAGGAGCAGGCAGAGGAACATCCAAGCCTGCTTGGTCCATGGCAGCAGGGGGAGCTCTTGAGCTGCAGGACTCATCTCCAGCCAGAGCCTGCCCCACGCAGGCAGCTTGATGAGCGGACTATACAACTCTCAAGCACTCTGCATTTGCATACTGGCCACTCTATTGACAATCTGGCTATAACTCAACCATCTAAAGTACTGACCTTTCAGAGGCTTTGTCTCCAGCCCCAAACTCATTGTTTTCCCCAAGTACAGACTAGCCTGCAGCCACAATTTTCCCTATAAGAACCCCTGACTTTGAGCGCTTCCTCGGATCACTCTTGGCTTCCATCCCGCCTTGCTGTCACTTTGTCCAGCGAGCCTTCCCCTCAGCTCCATGTGCTGAGAATCCACACTCCCCAGCCTCTTTGCTTTTACGGGGCTTCAGGACAGGTATAGTATTTCCCATACCAAACCTCCTCTCAAAATCCCTCTATCCCACTCCTACCTTTATTTCTATAGCTTCTTGTGTGAGTGTGTCGCATACACTTGTGTGATTGTATTTGAATAAATCAATTATTATTATTTCAACATCTGCCTCATCCTTGACGCGGCCTGACCCCGTAGACATAGGGTTCAAGATCTCGCTACGTTACCCTGCCTCTCACATTGCCAACTTGTGCTCTGTGCTAATTCCCTCCCCATTGTTTGAGCACATTTAGGTGTCCCTCCTGGGACCCCCAGAAATCAGGGTAACACATCCTACCAGCCACCACTAAAGGTCCTTAGATCTACTTCTCCCACCCCCAGGAGAAAGACTGAAAGCTGGAGGTTATCACTGCCACCTTGAAACCAGGTAAATGGTGGTCATGCCTTGAGTGCCAGCCTATGGGATAAGAAGCTGATCATTTCAGAAGCTATGCTGTGGTGGCTGTTGGTGGGCCTACTCTGTGGTTCATGTCTTGTCTCTCTGCACCCTCACTAGTTTATTGGCATCGTTGGACAGGAGGGTGGAGGGGCCCTTCTACTTCTCTGAGTATTAAGCAATACTCTCTCACACACACGCACACACACACACACACTCACACACACACACACACACACTCCTACCTCAATTTAAGATAACGCTTCGTGCACATGAAACATGCTAGGTGATAAAACATCATATTCAGATTTGTTGTTCTTTAAGGGACCACAAGACCAATGGCTGTGGCTAATATCCCTCTAGCTGCCTGACAAACTCTTGCACCCCCCTCTCAGATTCCCTTTGGAGAGTCTGAAAGAACTTTTAGACCTTTTCAGTCTCTCATGATAAATGCCCAAAGGAACTCAGCAGCAGACTTACCAAAGCTTTCCATAATCTGTTTCAAGTTAGGCTGCCCCTATATACACTTCTCTGGAGTCCTTTTATTGCCATAAAGTGACTGCCCACAAGCTACTCATTGCCTAGTGTCTCTTAATTTCTGAGTGACACATCATTCTTCACAGGTAGGCCCTTTTCATATGGCATTTTCAATGCGAAAGGGCCCGTTGAGCATTGTACACATGTGAGGAGCAATCCACACTACACACTCACATTTGCGTGATGCTCCAGGGCCTGACAGGGACCGCGCATGCATTTTTTCATTTTCAGCTTTAAGCCGAAAATGGTTCATGGTCGCGCATCACTCTGGAGCCCCGTGCGCACTTACCTTGCATGCGGAGCCTCAGGAGCCGGGCAAGTCACATTTCCTGTCCAGTGCAGCCTGGGAATGTCCCAGGCTGCACTGCGAAAGGAAGAGGTGGGGCTCTCGCACAAGCAGGAAGCTCATGAGGAGCCAAAGGACCCCAGATGCGAGAGCATCTCTCCGGAGGCTGCTCATGTAAGCACCGCACCCCAGCGCTGAAAATAGGTGAGTTGCAGAAAGGGCTGTTGATGCCACGTGTACATGGAAGCTCAGGAGGATGGAAAGCCGTACCTTCCAGGCGTATCATTCAGTTATAACAGGGCTGACACCTGACAAAAGTTCTTGGACAGGTTCCTTCCAGCTCCTCCTGAATGCATGGTGAGATGCAAGGAAGCCATTTGTCACTGAGCCATGATTGTTAATCTCTAGGAACAGGCATAGCTGGCAAGCCTGAAGATGAGGTGAGAATAAGTGAAGGGTCTGGCTGTGTTCTTACAGAAAGACACAAACCTAGATCATCCTCCATCAAGATCCGCTGGGACCTCGGGAGTTCTTAGTAGATGCTTTCATGAGTCTGCATCTAGCTACCAGAACATGCACAGATGCTTCTCTCCTCCCCCTTCCTTACTCCAGCAAGAATAGAATAGCTGCTGGAAACAGCTATTGCAGAAAAGCAGTCAGATGGGAGGAGATTTGCTTCTGTGGAGGGAGAAAATACCAGTCTCCACAACTACCAAAAAACAAAAAGCAAATGCCAGCAAAAAGTAGGATTGTTCTTTTGAATGTCATGGCCATGATCCAACCATGATTGATGGGGCCAGGGGGAATTCACATCTGGGATGCTTCTATAACACAGTCCCCATTTCAAGTACACAGAAGTCAAAATTTCCTATAAAATCGATTGTAAGAAGAGCACTATGGACAGTCACAAGTTTCAAGCAGATTCTCCTCAGCAATGGTGGTCACATACCCTCCACCTGTCCCAATTGAAGAAGAATGATTCCAAGTAATCCTCTGTCATCCCATTTTTTAGCTACATTAAAATCATCCCAGTTTCTCTCTCCTACTGCCACTTCCTTCTTTTCACCAAGGCTTACTTCCATTGCTGTTTGCAGTATATAAACTGAAAGGGCAGAATGTTTCAAATCAGCAGAGAGGAGGGGAGGGGAGGAGAGGGGAGGGGAGGGGAGGGGAGGGGAGGCAGAACGTTGTCCTTCCCTATTGGCTCAAACTGATGCAACTTCTCCTAATTTCACCATTCTTCCTCATTCATAACCTTGGTCTTCCTAGAATGCACTCCATTTTTTCATTTGTGAAATGTTGGAAGTTATGCTGGGCCCACTTGGGCTTTGGGCATTGTCAGTAAAAGACAGCACCTTCAAATCTATTGAACCTCAGAAACCGTCGTGAAGCCATTGCAACTCATCTGAGGCTGTTATCATAAAACCTGTAAGACAGGTACCAAGTACTCATAGTCTTCTGGTGGATGCACAGTGGACTATGTACCTTAAGAGGTGGTGGTTCATGTTGCTTGAAATGACTGAGTATCATTGTTTTCACTGGCCCATTAACAAAATTATCCAAGGTACCCGCAACTTGTAAATCCTATTTCAGATGGATTGTGTATTTGGACAACAGGAACTGATCATCATGCATTCTCGAAGAAGCTTGAAGTCAATGCTCTGGGCCTAGGAAAGACCCATTCCGATGTTCTTCAGAGATCATTCCAGGACTAAAGGCACAACCAAACACTGGAGGTCACAGTCATTCTCTGTGCAAGCAGTGGCTGGAGTGACATCCTGGATCATGGAATCCTTTTATTTTCTTTTTTTTCTCTTTCTTTTCTTCTTTCTTTCTTTCTTTCTTTCTTTCTTTCTTTCTTTCTTTCTTTTTGAAATACTTTTATGAAACAAATAAAACAATATACAAGGGAATAGACACAGATGGACTATTTATTGTCTACAGACTAAGCTAAGGTACAATGATCAGTAACTCAAGACAGAAAAAAAGGGGGAGAATGGAGGTATTGGTCACCTCTGGTTTCTTTCAAGAAGGGTCCAATTGCTTGTGACATCTCCCCAATCCTATTTCTTTTCATTTGCCAAGCCCACCAAGAGGTTCATGGTCATCCATCTAGGATATTCACAGAACCTTTCACCTAAAGAAGTTAACATGGTTGTAAGAGAGACAAGCCAGCAATCTGTCAGTATTTTTCCCATCAACCCAACTAGGAAAAATCGCATAATAAGGCGGTGTACACAGAGAAGAAAGAAATGGAGAAGTAGAACAGGGTCAAAAATGAGACCAGAAGTCAGACAAAAGAAAACCTCAATTCCGTTACATCATTGAACAGAATGTTGAATTGTGAGTCCACACCTGGATAAATCTCAGTGACCGAAAGGATCTGCTGCTGCAATAGTGACTAACAATACAGTTCAGGCTCTGATAAATCTAGCCTTCACAACAGCAGAAGCAGCAGCAGCAGCAGGAGTATGAACTCTGACTTTGCAATCATGTTCAATTGAATCCTTTTGGGGAGGTTCCCAATGGCTGTCAAAATCATCTCTTGTGGGGAAAATTTGCTCTGATCACTGCTTTAGCAATGCAAAAAGGGCAGGGTAATTAGGGATCTTTTAACCCAATGTTTACGGGGTCAGACCCAGTCAGAAATCACACAAACCATTCAAATTTAAGTATTTTATTGGCATAGATGTTAAAATCCATACTATTACTCTGCTGCACTCACTCCAACAAGCATACAAGACTATAGAAATTTAGAAAGAGGTGAAAGTTAAGAGAGAGAGAGACATAAGGGTTTTGGGTTAACACTGCACCAATCCAGAAGTCTTCAGCTGGGAGAAAACGATCTCAGCCACGCCTTTTGAGGCTGAGGGGAGCTTACCAGCTTCATGGTTTGCGGGTCTGGGAGAACTCCAAAAAAGAATGAGAAAAAGGGCCTAGTTATAGAGCTGACCCATGTCCTGGGGAACAGATGGCTGCATTTTTATAAAGATGGATTTCAGCTTTGTAGTTCAAAGGAAATACAGTCAAACATCCTTGTAGTTTTCTGTAAGATGAGTATCTCATCCGGGGATGCATACCTCAAGGTGTCACATTCCAGGCTGTTTGCATTGTTTATTTATTCCTAGAGAGTTATTGTCTCCTGATCACTGCTGAAAATCCATTGAAGTGGCCTTTGAGCCATTTGCAAGATTACCCAGGATGCGTGACAGAAAACAGGCTACTCTTTTATCTATTTCCATAGCTCTACTGCCTACGTGTCCTTCCAGTATATCTCTATGGCTCACTATGTTTGATATAAAATAATTAGGACCCTCAGGACATAGTTTTTAGGTGGGTTAGGGGTATAACACAGAGGAAGATCAAGAATGAGCATGTTCGAGGTGCAAAGAGCTTACAGGGAGCACTGGCTTGGATTTGGAGGGATTTGGTTTGGAAGAGGCCCCGTTTGAAGGGAAGGCTCAGCTTGGCACCTTTGGGCCTCCAGAGGATATTCTGGAACCAGGGTCAATTCAGAGAATCTCCTGACCCTTGGAGGGCTCCTTCAAAGTTCAGGCTTTTAAAGGAACTCTCCAAAGTTCTGAACCTGTTTGGAGAATTGGTTTCAGCACCCTGGGGAGCTCCTTGGAAAGCTAACTTGGGTTCTCCTCTTCGTCTTCCCCTATCTCTGGTTAGTCCCAACCCGGTTTGGTTGGAGGCAGCACTCCGTGTGTTATTGGGGATTCTTAACCCAAAAGATGAGTGACTTAGAGGTCCACTCATGATGCCAATGCCTCTGTGAAAAGGTGGGGAATTATAGCTCAAAGGAGGCCTGCCAGGGAGGCAACCATGGGACCTATTCACATGTATATAATACCAGAATTACCTGAAAGACAACAGTTGGAGGTCGAAAGAATATTTTCTTGGGGGAAATCAGAAACACACACATGAAATCAAGCAGTCTCACAAGCATATAAGACTAACAGAAGGAAAGGAGGGAAAAGTTGGATAGCCAGGAGATTAAGATGAAGTGGATGCATTAGTGGATATGTCCAAAAATTAATACTAAATGACAGATACACCTGATGGTAGGTAAGAAGATCTAGAAAGCCCACTCCTCTCAAATCTTTTGATTGGAATATGGCCAAACTTCAACAACCATCCAGTGGTACAGAAAGAGTTAACTTGTCTTGGAAAATTGGTTGGCTGCTTGTTGATTTAGCTTGACAGGTTGCAGCTAGGAAAAGACACAGAGATTGGCAACAGATTGGGGGAGTGAATTATTCTCTGTTATTACCCTGCTTGCACAGTTCTCATAGATTTTGAAGGAGAAGAGGTAGATCAACCGTCTTTTGTTTTTGTTGATTTCTTCTGCACTTTATAAAACTTGGGAGTACCTTTTCCATCAGCCCCTCCTGGGAGGGTGCATCCCACCCCAGGCACCCCAAAGCCAGCCCTGGAAAATTGAATTGCAAGCCAGGGATACTCTGGGCAGAATTAGTTGGCTATGAGAAGATGCCAAGCCCTGTGAGCCAAAAGGCTGAGATGCTTCTCTGCTGTCTGTTATCGGAAGCACTATTTACCACCAATAAAATTTATGCTGGGCCAATAACATGCATCATTATTCGGCACCAAAAAAAAAAAAACCTCTTGAGGCCTGAAAGTACACCCAGTTCCAGCCCAGTAGAGACACTGGTTATTATCCCTGGAGCAATGTGCAATGCCTGGTGGCGACTGCATTTTGTGAGAACTGAATATGCTTTAAGTATCCCAAGTGATGTTCTGTAAACAGGTGGTATATTAAGAAGAGACTCCTCCAACCAGCCCATTGCAGCCTTTTCTCTGTGTGTGTTTATTGAGGAGAATTAAGAGCTGAAAAGCCTGGTTGGGCACACCCTCAGGCTGGCAGATCTGATGTTCTCTAACCCTACCTTGCATGACTGCAAACTACTGAGGCATCTGATACATAGGTCTGATACATAGTACATTTCCTGACAACGTAATATATGAGCTATTCTTCTATTAGCATTCCCCTATTAGTAAGGTACATAATGATATATGAACTATTCTTTTACTTGCTTGATTGCCTTTATGCAATGATTGCTGCTATAGCTATGTAAACTGATGAGTTATAAAAGATAGCTGTTGCAAATAAACATGCAGCATTCCCCATGCTCCAGAAGATATCTCCCGTGTCTTTCGTTACTTCAGTTTATGGGAAAGAGACGAATTCTCAAAGCTTTTCAGACTGCCCCATGGGTCAACTTGGCTCTTGCTGGGTTTTCCCAAAATCATGGTGATACTTGGATCGCTGTCAGACAGGTTGTTCTGTCCCAACTCATCCAAGCAGGGCCAGGCACACATTACTAAAGTCATGTAACCCTTCATTTCTCTGAAGACGGCTACGTCCTCTAACAAAAAGTAGCCCTGTGACACTCACAATGTTTGCCATCTTCATTAGAGTCCGAGGGAACAGAACTGTGAAGTGCCCCAAATTATACAACAATTTGTGGTCCTTTCAGCACAACATTGTGCTTCTTCCCCAATCCTGTCGCATTAATTAATAAAGATCTACATTCCTTTTAAAACAAGTAACTCATTTTTTAAAAGGATCCAATATGGAAGGAAATGGGAGTTGGAAGGAAGTTGCTTCTTCCAAAATGCCAATGGACAAAATTGTGACTGCTCAGGTTGCAAGTGTGATCTCCATGGTTTCTTTGCCTCTAATAATGAACAAGGTTAGGGCAAGTTTGGAAATGGTGCAGAAGAGTGGTTTCTCTATACCTGGGAGACACTCTGGGCCTTTCTGCACTACACTGTTATCTTGATATTATTCTACTTTCAACCTCCTATGGGATTCTTGGGTTTGCAGTTTAGGGAGGGGCCTTTAGGATTCTCTGCCAGAGAGCTCCTTGGCCTCAGTAAATAACAAACCCCAGAATTCCACAGGATGTTTAAAGTGGAATCATAGCACTATAACAGTCTAGTGCAGAAGAACTGTTTAGCTCAGCGGTGGTACTGGGGGATACCAGTACCTCTGTGCAAAAGTGGGGAATTAATTAGCTCAAAGAAGAGGCTTGTGAGAGGGAGGTAATTTAAAGAGACCTTTCTACTAATGTTTACGAGCTCACGCAGGAAAAGAACCAGCCAGAGATTCAAAAGTAAGCTAAATATGTGTTTTTATTGGGGGATGGGAATTCACTCATGCATACACACAAGATACACACAGTCAAACATTCACACAAGAGCTGACTGAAGGATGAAGGGAGGAAAAATTATGTATAGACAGGCTGAGGGTTTTTGGGTTTGTAATTACCAGTCCAGAACAGTAGTGAAGAAGTTGAAATGTGGCTTAGACTTCTGTCTAAGAGCAGACGAATCAGGATTCAGAGCTATATAACGGGGTCCACCATTTCATCCAACTGCTTCTGACTTCTCAAAACCAAGGGTTTATATTCTCTGGTTCCCTCCCTGAAGGGGTGTGGTTTGATTGCTCTCCCAGCCTAGTGGACAATGGAAGTTGCAACGCAGACAATGGGGTCTGGATGGTCCTCATGGTTTTAATGTCTTGGTTGAATGGGGGGTTTCTGGGCAAGGCTGCAGTAGGATATGCACACCACGGGGGCCCTTGCCTCTGCATCTGAGCACCTTATTGTTTTTTGAGGTTGGTAGTTGATACGATTAGCTCAGAGCCATTAAGTCAGGCTTTCTTGGCTAATTTCAGTGAACTTTTGACCTGGTCACACTGGGTTTACCTTCTGGCCTGTTTTTCAGCAAGGGTCCCTTCTTCCAGTCAGTGTATGTAATTTATATTTTATGCCAACACATCTGCCAATTAATATCTTTGCCAATTAGACCATATCAAAATATGGGGGTGTTCGGCCTGGTAACAGGTTCCTTTCTCCAACCCTTTAACACCCCACCAAACACTCTAAGAACTGCAAAAAGAGGGAGAAGATTAGGAGGAGAGAGGGAAGAGGAGGAAAAGCAGCTAGAGGAGGAGGAAACAAGAAGGTGAGGAGGGGGGGAAAGGAGGGCAAGATAGGGCAAGGGGAAAGAGGAAGAGCCAAGAATGCCACCTTGGGCTCACTGGATAAAAAGCAGGATAGAAATCTAACTAAGTGTAATGAAGGACAATTAATGCTATGGGTTCCTTTCACCAACCCTTTGGGCCCCTCCAAAATCCCCAGAAACTGCCAAATGAGTAGAAAGAGGAGGAGGAATGCCAAATGGGACTGAGTGGAAGAGGGGGAACCATATATGCTACCTTGAGCTCATTAGAGAAAAAGCAGGATAGAAATCCAACCAACAGTAAAGAAGGACACTAGACACTGTTCCGCAGGTTTCTGCCTCCAATCTTTATTGTCTCACATCTCCATCACCCAAGAAGTGTATTAAGAGTTGGAGATGCATCAGGGCTCCATCTTCTGGGCTTCCTGGTGCTGGACATGCCCATTACCGAGTGTCAATTCCCATTTTAGCCACACCCAAGGAAATAATTATATCCAAAAATTCCTCAAAACTGATGGATCCATCCTCATTTCCATTTAAATTATGCTCATGATTGATGGCTAAAAACTCCCTTTGATGCCATGGTTGAGAAGAAAAACATCAAGGGGAGGACGTAAAGAAAGAAAAAGAAAGACGGTCAGCACACAGCTGCCAGGTATTTCTCAGATGGAAATGAGACCCATCTCAATCTCCTTAGACTATCATTGCTGGTGATTAAGAACAATACACAATATACAACACAATAAATGTCATGAACATACGGGATCTTTGTTTCATATGTGGTGGACCTGTGATAATGCCGAAAAGTATTGGATGGAAATACAGATCATGATTCAAAGAATTCTGAAACATCAAATACTAGAGAAACCTGAATTGTTTTTACCAGGAATTTGGAGTGATGATACTAATATTGACAAACAGCAACAGAAATTATTTCAATATATGCTACCGGCAGCAGAACTTGTCTAGACAAAGTTTTGGAAGAAAATGGAAATCCCAGTGATGGCCAAATGGTTCAATTGATGTCATTTGTAGGGATGGATAAATTGTCAGCCAAATTAAAGAGAAATTCTAAAGTGTTCATTTTGGAACAGAGACTCTTAATGGATTACTAAAGGGATAATGAGGTTGACATGCAATATACAAATTCATGCAATATGCAAGTTCAAAATCCTAAAATCATCAGGTCAACCTCTAATGATTTCAGGATTTTGAACTTGCATATTGCATGTTCCTTTTTAATCTTCTAATGTTGTTATTATCATGAGATTGAGACTATGAAAACTAAATATGACTATAGGTTGTTGCTGTCTCAATACTTCTTTTTAATATGTATATGACTTTTTAAATAGAAATAATAGATTTACTGAGAATTAATTAATGGTTTATCCAATTAAATAACAGTACTCTGTAGTGATTAATAATCTTGATATATAATTTGAAATGGAAACCTAAGAAACTCAGACCTTAAAATAGTTAATGAGTATAAATATAATGAGCAGCAACTTTATTAGTAATCTTAAGTAATGATTTTAAATTAAGTATACTTATATAGATAGGAGCTCTTTGAAACAAGGGCAGCCCCAATGTGGCTGCTGGATGTTAAGGTGGGTTAGGTGGGTATTTGCAATTATGGGACATTTGGAGGGAGCTTTCTTGTGAGAACTCACACTTCTTCAAAGCAGTCTGGAAGATCTCTTCCTTGCATTCCCTTGCACCAAACAACAATTGATACCACTCCATTACCACTGATGTGCCCAGGAACACTTCCATTAGATACATTGGAGTCCTGCTGCCCATTTCTCCTTCTCCAGCTGTGTATCTGCCAAGCAGAGAAATATTTCTTCCTAGGTCTTCTTCAACTGAGCTCTTCAGAATTTGTTTCCTTGCCTCTCCGGACATTTGGTTAAAGTCAGGCAGAGTGAAGAAGCGGGAATCCATCCCACTTGGAGAACAAGTCGCTGGTATCTTCCGGGCCAAGGGGGCACTGAATTCTCCCCAGGTCTTTAAGGGCACTACCTCCAGCATGGGAACCTGTTTGGGGGAGATGGTTCAGCACCTGGGATCACTCCTTTAACCCCAGAGTACATTCACTGCTTCTCTAAGTCCCACCAGGCTCGACTAAAGGTCCTTTGACCTTCCCCTCAGCCCTGAAGACTAAACGATGGAAGTTATCACCATGCTAACCTGCAAGCCACTAAATAGTGGTCATGCCTTCAGTGCCAGCTTATGGGACAAGAATACGATAATTGGGGAAGGCGTGCTATGATGGCAATTGGTGGATCTACTCAGTAGTCCACAGCTAGTCTGTCTTTGTCCTCTCCAGTTTCTCTCTCTCTCCCCCCTTCACTCTCTCTCTTTCACACACACACAAACCTCAATTTAAGATAATACTCCATGCCTGTGAAACATGCTAGGTGTTGAAATACTTATACCATGTTGAGATTTCCTATTTTTTAAGTCACCACAAGACTGATGGCTGTGGCTGATATTCCTAGAGTTGCCTGACAGAAAGAAAGGCTCTAGCACCCACCTTCACAGATTTGCCCTGGACAGTCTGAAGACCTTTTCAGTCTCTTATGCTAATGCCCAAAGGAACTTAGCTGCAGACTTACCAAAACTGTCCATCAGTTCCTTCTGATGTTCCAGGGACTTGGGAAAGTGAATTGCTTCAAGGTAGGCTGTTTCTATATGTACTTCTCTGGAGTCCTATAATTGCCATAAAGTGACAACCCACAAGGTACTCACTCCCTACAGTCTTCTAGTTTCTGAGAGACACATAATTTTTCACAGGTTGATGCAACCTACACATGGAAGCTCAGGAGGGTGGAAAACTGTACCTTCTCAGGTGAGGTCCAGTTTACGACAGGGCTGGCACCAGGAGGAGTGGACAAAAGTTCTTGGATTAGTTCCTTCTAGCTCCCTCTCTAATACATGGTAGAATGCAAGGAAGCCATGTGTCACTGGGCCATGATTGGAAATCTCTAGGAACAGGCATAGAGGGCAAGCCCTGAGGGTGAGGTGAGAAGAACTCCAGGGTCTGGCTGTGTTCTTACAGAAAGATGCAAACCAAGATCATCCTCCATGAAGGGAGGTCTCAAAGGTGATGTCATAACTCTGTTTCCCCTCCTGCCCCACAGAGTAAGGCCTTGGTCAGGAGAAATCCAGCCATGGCCTCCCAAATTTGGTATTTAACCACAGTCCTGGTATGATCCCTGAAGAATTTGGGATGAGACTTTCCTAGGGCTGGAATGTTTCCTTCCAGCTCCTTCCAGAATGTGTGACACGCAATAGCTGTTACTCTGGTTTCTGGGGGTCCCGGGAGGGACACCTAAATGTGCTCACAACAATGGGGGGGGGATTAGCACGGAGCACAAGTTGGCAATGCGAGAGGCAGGGTAACGTAGCGAGATCTTGAACCCTATGTCTACGGGGTCAGGCCGAGTCAAGGATGAGGCAGATGTTGAAATAATAATAATTGTTTTATTAAAACACAATCAAACAAGTGTATGCAACACACTCACACAAGGAACTATAGAAATAAAGGTAGGAGTGGAAAGCGGGATTTTGAGAGGAGATTTGGTATGGGAAATACTGTACCTGTCCTGAAGCCCGGTTAGAAGCAAAGAAGCTGGGGAGCGTGGATTCTCAGCACGTGGGGTTGAGGGGAAGGCTCACTGGACAAAGTGACAGCAAGGCCAGATGGAAGCCAAGAGCGATCCGAGAAAGCGCTCAGAGTCAGGGGTTCTTATAGGGAAAATTGTGGCCGCAGGCTAGTCCGTACTTGGGGAAAACAGTGAGTTTGGGGCTGGAGACAAAGCATCAGAAAGGACAGTACTTTAGATGACTGAATTATGACCAGATTGTCAATAGAGTAGCCGGTATGCAAACGCGGAGTGCTTGAGCGTTGTATGGTCCGCTCGTCAAGCTGCCTGCGCGGGACAGGGGATCTTTTGTAAGTAGCGTGCATACATAATGTGGTACTTGCCTTGAGGTCTCCTGAAGCTGCATTCGGCAATGACTGGCCTGCCTAGATCTGGTTTTGAATGGTTCGGCTATTGTCGGCCGCGCCTGTGTGCGTGCTTGTCGGGGGACCTCGCAAGCACGTGGAGAGGAATGGGTAGAGGAGGCTGAATTATTGATATCAAAATGATATCTTACTATCCCACAAGCTCAGACTAGAAACAGCGGTAACATAGCTGCTCTCAAAATACCCAGCCTTTTGGAAAAGGGACTTATGAACTGAGTGTACCTTGGATCATTTCATTCACGGGCAAATGTAGGTGATGATACACCCTCATTTTCTAGAACACAAACTGCAGTCTCTGAAGATGTCATCAACTCTGCACATGACAGCCAATTATGATGAGCTGGTTCGTCTTCAGCTGCCTCCAGGGCCAAAAAGAAGGAGGAAAACTAGTACAAATGTTCAAGGCCTGGCTGTCTGGAAGAATCCTAGGACCCAACTCTATTCTTTACGTCTTTGTCTCTCAAGCAGAGCAGCCTCACCTCTCATATTTTTTTGATCTGGTGAGAGGAAAAAGAGCATGTGCCAGCTGGACTCACAACAGGCTGACTTCTGAGAATTTGGGAGGCAGCAAAATGCCCTCAATTTGCATACCAAACACTACTGGAGTTTGTCTATTGGGAGCGCGGATGGTGCCCACTCAGGGTGTGACTATGGGGCTGCAACAGAAATAAAGCTATTGTCCCCTGCCCCCCCAAAACCAAATAAGAATTCAGCCACCCAATCAGATGTTGCTTCAGTCTGCAAATTTCTGGCCTTGTAGTAACTGAAAACTTTGGCCTCTCAAGGAAGGGGTCAAAGTGGGGGAGGGAATATGAATACAGCCAACAGAAGCATTGTAGGTGTGAAGGATTTTCAATGTCTTCTTCTCTGCAATGCCACAAATTTAGGGACTGGTGAAAAGAAATCATGGGAGGGGAACGATATTCTTACTGGGGGGGCAATGTCCTCATTTTGCTCCCCCCACCAGAAAGAAGAGGCAGGAATAGGTTCCAGGATGACACTCCTGTCCTCTCTAGCACCATAGAGAGCAGCTTAGGCCTCCAAAATTTGGCAGTGCCCCTCGTCCTGGTATGATCCCTGAAAAATTGGGGACGGAACATTCCTAGGGTGAGAATGTTTCCTTTTAATTCCTTCCAGAATGCAAGGTGAGCAATTCCTGTTGTCGAAATACACACCCTAATTGAAATGAGATTTCTGACCTGAGTATACCTTGCTTAATTTTGTTGTCTTCTTTTGGTTAATGGGCCAGAAAAAATGGCTGCATCATTTTAAGCAACACAAATCATCCTCTCTTAAGATACAGCCAACTTTCTAGTCAAGGCAACCCATTCTACTCTTAAACAGCTCTTCCAGTCCAAACATTCTTCCAGAGGTTTTGGTGGCATCTCATTTCTTCTAATTAGAATCCCAATTACAGCTCAGATATTTACAGAACTGACTTGATGGCTCCCTGATCTTCAGCATGTATCTTTTGGACTCATCTTTCTGGCGACGTGCACACTAATTGCATGGTCTTTTCTTTAATTTGCATGAAACCCAGAGTTCCAGACCTTGCCATGTTGAGGTAATCTCTGACCTACTAGCAGCCAGTGTCCCTTTCTTTCACATGGCTTCCAGTCATAAGTGTATATAATTTATATGTTATGCCAATTAAACGTAACTGCCAATTAATATATTTTGCCAATTAGAACATATCAAAGCATGGAGGTGTATGGCTGCTAACTGTCCCTTTGAATAGAGGTGCCAGAAATAGTGATCCAACTCAGAACCTGGTAGATTAGGTGGATTACTTATTTCAAGTGGATCTGTCCAAAACTATTAAAATAAAAGAGTTATGCCAGGTGGTAGGTAAGAAGACCAGAAAAACTGGTCCCCTCGCCTTTGGTTAGAATATGGCCAAACTTTAACAGTTATCCAGTGGTACAGAATGGGCAAACCATCTTCTTTGGAGGTGTTCAAGCAGAGGCCAGGTGGCCATCTGTCAAAGGGAGTGCTTTGGTGTGTGTTCCTGCATGGCAGAAGGCTGGACTGGATGACCACTGTGGCCTCTTCAGACTCTATGATTCTGTGATTCTGTAAAGAAGCTCAGAGTATCTACCCATACCACGGAGTCCTGCTTCCTGGTAGGGCAGAATGTCACCTCCCCTTTTGGAAGGGAAGGCCAAAACGATATGACAAGGGAACGCCCCTCCAGGACGGCCCTACATTTCCAGCCAACAGGTTGCTGGCAGTCACTTTCCCCTTTTATTTTCCTGTTTGGTATTCAGGCCACAAGGAGACCATGAGACTGGAAAAGGGAATGCGTTAGCTGTTGGGTTCAGCTGTGCTAAGTGTGAGCAATGTTTGTTCTCAAGTATTAAATTAAAACATCCAGAAAGGGATGGAGCAAAGAAAAAAGTAAAGATCTGTTTGAAGAACATATAACATAAACACATAAACGTAGGCTGATTTTACACACAGAACATAGTAACACCTTAGCATCAGACAAACATTTCTCCCTGAACTCTTTGTACATTCTCAGCTTCTATCCAACTCTGTTCAGATCTCCTTTATTTCCCTCTTCCTACCCGGTCCCATCTCCATTTCAGACCCTATTTCTAACTGGCCCTCTCTCTATTTCTCGGTTGTTGTGTGCCTTCATAGAATCATAGAGTTGGAAGAGACCTCGGGGGCCATCGAGTCCAATCCCCTGCTATGCAGGAACACCCAATCCCCTGCTATGCAGGCAGGCAGGCAGGCAGGCAGGCAGGAAGGAAGGAAGGAAGGAGAAGGAGGGCAGGAGCAGGAGGAGGTGAAGGCAGTGCCCGATAAGAGAGGGTGGAAGAGGGGGAACCTGGAATACCATTTTGAGCTCACTGGATGAAAAACAGGATAGAAAGGCAGCTAACAATAAAAAAAAGGACATGACAACATTCTGAAGGTTTCTTCCTCCCATCTTTATTGATCCATCAGCCAAAGAGAATATATTAAATTTGGGAGATATGAGTTGATTTATGCATCAGAGCTCCAGGTGCCAGAAACAGTATTTCTCCTTTGATGGACAGTGCTCAAGACGATGCTAACAATATGAACAAATTTGTTAAATGAGACTTGTCCATTTGTGTCACTATTTCCTTCACCGGACATGAGATCGATGATGACAGGCTCCTCTTGATGCCATGGTTGAGGGAGGGAGGAGAAAGGTGATCAGTACACTCCAGCAAGGTGTTTCCCAGTTGGAAATGAGACCCATCTGAATATCCCTATATATCATTACTGATTATTAAGAACATTACATGAAGTAAAAGCAGAAGACAAAACCAGGTGAGCTTTTAATATCTCTGTCAAAATCAAGAAAGCCCCGTGATCCTGAAAATTCTTCATCAGAAAAGCTTTCATCTTCAAATTCAGATTAAAATCTGTGCCCAGGTGTAATTCTGGCACATCTGCTAGAGCACTATGCCAACCTGTCTCTGATGTTGACCCCCTCAGGGTCTCTCTCTGCCCACACTTCTTTTTCTGAGACCCCTCATGCTAAAAGGGAAATGCCACCTTGCTGCACCCAAGTCACCACAAGAATTGACCTCCACAAACACACACACACACACACACACACACACACACACACACACACGGTGTGGCTGCTGGCTGTTAAGGCAAATTTGATGGGTATTTCCAGTTATTGGATTCAAATACATTTCAGTACAAACTGTGGCTGAATATGGTACAATCCTGGACCCACAACTCTAGGTTAGAAATCCATAATACCAGCCAATATTTCTAAATAGATGGATTATTTCCTCTACGGAAAACGCTTTTTTCCTATCCAGAAAATGCCGCTTTCTGTGCATACACAAACACACCCACACAAATGCACACACATAAATTTAGCACAGAATAAATCACAAATTTCAAAAATAATCATCACTCCCAGATATTTCTTCGCACATTTTCCATACACTCACAAAACATTGAGAACAAGCTCCTCCTAACGCAGCATAGTTATCTATAATGTCACATTTCGACTGCTCACTTTCTTAATGTCACATGCAAAAGATTGAATTTTACAAAAAGCAGGCAGGTGGGTGTGTAGCAACATTTTACTGAAACTCTCTCATAAGAACTCACGCTTCTTCAACTCAGTGTGGAACCACCACCACCCCCTTGCATTCCCTTGCACTGAACAATGGTTGATCCCAGCTGTCTGAAACTCAGAGCTCCATAGTTTTTTTAATTGTATTGTAGAAAACAGTCAGTGATGCTTTATACTGCAAGAATCAAACGCCTGTTGGAATGCAGAATGGTACATTAGGGAAAGAACCATCCTGTTAACTCCCTTACCATCCCTGTGCCTTGGAGCATGAAGTCCATGACAAACCCCTGGGCCAATACTCCTTCTTCAGCTGAGTTTCCACCACACACAGAAATATTTGTTCCTAGGATTTCTTCCGCTGAAGTTATCAGAAGTTTCTGCCGTGCCTATCAGGAGAATATTTGGTTAATGTCAGGCAGAGAGAAGAAACAAGCATCCATTCCACATTGAGAACAACTTACTGGAGTCTCCCAGGTCAAGGGAGCAGTGAATCCACCTCAGATCTCAAACCAGCCTTTACAGGAATTATCTTGGGTGCTGGAACCTGTTTGGGAGAAATGGTTCAACATCTTCGAAAATACATTTAACCCCAGAGCAAACTTTCCAACCCTCCTGCACACATACAATGTAGACACTACCAGCCACCACTAGAGGTCGTTCTCCCTGCCCTCTCTAGAAAGACTGAACGATGGTGGTTATCTCCACACCATCCTGAAACCGTGAAGCAGCCAAATGGTGGTAATGGCTTGGGTGCTATGGTATGGAGAAAGAAGTTGATAATTTGGGAAGTTGTTCTGTCCTGGCTGTTGGCATTCCACTCAGTGGTCACCGTCTAGTTCCTCTCCCTCCTTTTTGGTTTGTTGGCTTGGTTGAGGAGGTGGGTGGTGGGCATTTCTACTTCTCCCCTTTGGGATCCCCAAAAGCGAGCTATGTACTCTCTCTCTTTCTCTCTCTCTCTCTGTCTTGCACTCTCTCTCTCACACGCACACATACACACACAAACACACACATATCAATTTAAAATTATACTCCATGCATCCGACAGATGCTAGGTTGTATATGTGTGTCTGTGTGTGCATTAGAATCATAGAGCTGGAACAGATCACAGGGGCCATCCAGTCCAACCCCCTTCTGCCATGCAGGAACCCACATCAAAGCACTCCCAACAGATGGCCATCCAGCCTCTGCTTCAAAACCTCCAAAGAAGGAGGAAACTCCACCACACTCCATAGAGGCCACATATTCCACTGCCAGACAGCTCTGACTGAGGTTCAGGTGGAATCTCCTTTTCTGTAGCTTGAATCCATTGTTCCTTGTCCTAGTCTCGGGAGCAGCAGAAAACAAGCCTGCTCCCTCCTTGACGTGACATCCCTTCAAATATTTAAGCATGGCTATCACGTCCTCTCTTAACCTTCTCTCTGACAAACCAAACATACCCAGCTCCCTAAGCCGCTCCTCATAGGGCACGGCTTCCAGACCCTATTAGTTGTGTTGTTCTTTAAGACAGCAGAAGACTATTGTGGCTGATGTTCTTCCAACTAGCTTTGACAGAATGACAGACTCCAGCGCTGACCTTCACAGGTTCCCCCTTGGAAGTCTGTCATGATCCTAATTAAATTTATCAGTAAACTTACCAAACCTGTATGTCAGTTCCTTCTGATATTCCAGGAAGTTGAAGGACAGTGAATTGTTTCAATGTAGGCTTCTTAGATGTATACTTCCCTGGAGTACTTTAATTGCCACAAATTAACTGCCCACAAGGTAGTCATCGCTCAGCTTCTCATAGTTTCTGATCCTTCACGGGGTGATGCCACGTGCCCATGGAAACTCAGGGTCATGGAATTCCACACCTTCCACAGGGAACATTCAGTCTGTGTACTTGGAGAACAGGAATTACTCATCATACATTCTGCAAGGAGTTAGAAGGAAGTGTTCTCAACCTAGAACGTGCCATCCCAAATTCTTCAGGAACAGTTCTAGGACTGGGGGAAATACCAAATTTCGGAGGCCTTAGACACGATCTGTAGTGCAGCAGGTGACTCAAGTGTCACCCTGAATCATATTCCTGTCCCCTCCTTCTAGGGTGGGAGGAAAATGAAGGGATTGCACCCCAATACGAATGCTGTCACCTCTCCCATGAATTTGTTTCTCCAGTCCCAAAATCTCTGGAATTGCAAAGAAGAAGACGTTGAAAATCCTTCCCACCTACAATTCTCCTGTTTGCTGTATTCTCTTCACCACTTTGACCCCTTCCATTAGATGCCCAACCTGGATTTCAAGTGTTTAGATGATGTTTTCGGTTGCTACATTGTAGAAATTTGGGAACTGAAGTAACATTTAATTGGGTGGCTGAATTCCTATTTGGGGAGTGGCAATAGCCTTATTTTGCTCCCTCCCATGACCATTCCCTTATTGGGGACCAGCCACACTCCCAATAAATAAACTCCAGGAGCATTTGGTGTGCAATTGGAGGACATTTTGCTGTCTTTCAAATTCACAGGAGTCAGACTGTTCTCAGTCTAACTGGTGCATGCTTCTTTTTCCTCTCACCAGATCAAAAAATATCGGATTTGCTTGAAAGACAAAGACAAAGACAACAGAGTTGGGCGCTGGGACCTCTTCCTGACAACAAGGCCCTGAACATTTGTACCACTTTCTCTCCTTCTTGTTGGCCCTGGGGTTGGCTCTGGCCTGGCAACAGAGAGGACTGTCTTGCATGCCTGTTTGAAAAACCTGGCAACCAGGGCTGAGGAGAGTGACACTTTTTTATTTATTTTTGTTCATCAGCACTCTTAACCTGTTCCTACCAGGTCAGCTACCACCAATATAGATACTGAGACACTGTGTTGGTGATGACATGGAAAGCCTTTCCTCTTTGGCCTTCATGTCAATTCCAGAAGGGAAGGAAACACTGGCCTGCATAAAATATCCTCATTGGTAGGAGGGCACTCTGGCACCCTCCTGCCCCACAGGGCAAGCCCTTGGTCAGGAAAAACCTGGCAGTGGCCTTTCATATTTGGCACTAACCACAGTCCTGATATGATCCCTGAAGAATTTTGGGATGACTTTCTGAGGGTTGAAATGTTTCTTTCCAGCTCCTTCCAGAATGAGTGATGAGCAATACCTGCTCTCAAATTACGCAGCCTTTTGATTTATGAACTGTGTGTGCCTTGTATAATTGTGTTAATGGGCAAGTGTAGGTGATGATCCACTCTCATTTTGGAGAACACCAACTGCTCTCTGTGAAGGAATCATCAACTGTGCAGCCGACAGCAGATTATGATGACCTGGTACATCTTCAGCCACCCCCAGGGCCAAACAGAAGGTGAAAAACTGGGACAAATATTCAGGGCCTGGTTGTCTGGAAGAAGTCCCAGGGTTCAATTCTGTGGTCTGTGTCTTTGTCTTTCAAGCAGTGTTCACAGAATCATAGAATCATAGAGTTGGAAGAGACCCCAGGAATTGCGGCCACCTGTGCATATCAGCCCTCAATCATGAAGAAGGCTGAGACGGACGGCTCAGGGGGAGGCTGCATTGAGAAAACAATAACAAGCAGCATGTCTTCACAGCAGCTATTTAAGTCTGCCGTCATGGCTGCCCTTTCCTTGCAGGAAATTACTGGCAAACCCTCGGACCTTTGTGTCTCCTGCTCCCTGAAACCCTCCGGATGGATCTCTGCCTCCTGAACTTTAGGACTGGACCTTGACCTTGCTCGGCTTGCATTTTCCTTGTGTTTGGTGTATTCCGACTCTCCCTGCAAGTATTCCCGACCTCCCTCCTCCCTTGCTGGCTGAGGCTCAGCAGGGAGAGAATCCTGACAGGGACTCACAATGCTCACCACCTTCACTAGCGCCCTAGGGAACAGAGCTGGGAAACGCATTGAGTTACGCTGCTCTTCGTGGTCCTTTCAGCACAAGATCGTACTGCTTCCCCAGTCCTGTGGCCCTCATTTCTCAATTTATTTATTTATTTTTTTTGAAATTGATTGAACACAACAAAAAAGGGAAATAAAAAAAGAAAGCAAATAAGTAAAAAAGGAAAAAGGAAAAAATTGCATATCTTCAATATCTTACAAATTTTTCACTATAAAAAAACATATTTCCTCCTCCTCTCCCGATCCCCAACATTTCTTCCATTTTATTCCATTTCACTTGGATGTTTACTTTAAATTCACTCTTATTTGTTCCTACCTAATGGTCTACCTTACTTGATATCCACTGTATTTCTTTTGTTGAACGCTTTTCTTACTGAAGTCTTATTGTACTTTAGTTCTTTAGTTTTTTTAAAATTTGTTTTGCTTTAATTTATTTATTTCTTTCACCAGTTTTTAAGATAATCCAATATTGGCTCCCATTCACACTCAAACTCTTGCATTGACTTCTCCTTTATTAACATCATTAGCTTCTCCATCTCCATCATATCCATTGCTTTTATCAGCAGATTATCTTTCTAGGGCTTCTCGTTAGTTTTCCATTTTCCACATGGTTTAGTCTTGCTGACATTACCAAATATAATACCAATTTAGAATTCTTTTTTCAACATTGAAAAATGATCAATCATGTTTAACAAGCCTAATTCGAGTTTAAATTCATATAGACTCAAGAATGGGCGATATTTTCTTTACACTTCCAACACGTTCCTTCTCCTTTTTTGAATATCCAGGATTATTTGGCAGTTGTCATATACCACTAATGTAACATTTCACAGTAATTCTCTTTCAATCCTCTATATAAATCAAATTTTAAATCTTTATCCCAGGATCTCTGCCATCTTTCCAAATCTATTGAATGACCAATGTTTTCTGCCCATTTGATTGTGGTCTTTTTTATAGTTTACAGTTCTTGTTCCATATCTGTTTCTAATAAGATCTTGTATCATTTAGTCATAACTTTTGGTAGTTCCTTTGTTAGGATGTCATCTCACTTGTTATATTCTTACCCAGACCCTTGCAATTTACTCCCTATTTTAAATCTTTCTGAAGGTTTTCTATAAGGCACTAATTTGGCCCTAATAAAGGGCCACTATTTAAAAAATGATTTTATTAAAGCACACAACATTTGAATATCTAAAACTACATAGAAGGGATAAAATACAAGACAAAACCAGTGATAAAGATAACAGACACATGTACAATACCACAAAAACATCTTTTTAAAAAAACAGAGAAATAAAGTCTAATCTAAAAATATTAAAAGTAACCACTTGACTTCCAAAACTGCTTAGGAAAGATCTTGTGTAATTTTATGGTTTATACTTATGGGTTTTTTTGACAAAATTTGTTCTGGGGGGTTTGCCTTTGGCCATTTCTGCACTACCCTGTTACAGTGCTATTATTCCACTTTCAACCTCCTCTGCAATTCTGAGATTTGTAGTTTACTGTGGCCAAAGAGCTCTCCGGCTGAGAATTCTAAAGGTCCCTCTCTAAACTGCAATCCCCAGGATTCCACCAGATGTTGAATGTGGAACAATAGCATTCTAATAGTGTAGTGCGGAAATGGCCTTTGTCTCCTTCAGAGATTGAGAGGGTGTGACTTCGGGCCTTTCCGCAACACACCGTAATAGCGCTATTATTCCACTTTCCACATCCTATGGAACCCTGGGTTTGCAATTTCAAGAGGGGCCTCCCTGCAGGCCCCAGGATTCCATAGGATGTTGAAAGTGGAATGATAGCGCTATAACAGTGCAGTGTGGAAATGGCCTTCATTAAGGTCACCCACTGGCTTTCAGTGGCTGAGAAAGGAATTCAATCCATGGTTGCCAGAGCTCAACCCGCAGACCGCTATGGCACACTGGGACTCTTTCTAATTGACCCTTTCTCTACTTCTGATATCTGTCTCCATTCCAGACAAGCCACTAGTTCTCGTCTTTTGCCTCACAGCTCCCCGTCCCCCGGCATTCCACGAACAGTGGCTGGCTGGCTGTACCAAGGGTTGCTCGGCTTCCCGCCTCAGGGAGACCTTCTGCATCGTGGCTGCTGGTGGTACCATTGACTCTCCTTCCCCAAGGAAGGGATGAGTCATGTGACCTGTTTTCTGCCCAGTGCAGGAAAGTTTTCAGAAACTGAACAGATTTTGAAGATGAATTGAAGTTCAGGGCTTGTTCTGTTCAAAATTTGCTCGTGGACTCTTTTCCACAGAAGACAGCGTTTCCTGCACAGAATGTCAGCGTGCCTTCTGAATCCTCCCCCAAAGAGGGAGATTATTTTTTCAATAATTGTTTTCAACAAGAACAAGGCAAGGGCGGCTCCCAACAGCCCCTCATGCAGTAGATTTCTTTCCCAACCCTTTAGATTCCCCCCTCCAAACACCCCAAAAAAGTCCAAAAAAGAGGAGAAGGAGCAGGAGGGGAGGGGAGGGGAAGGAGGAAGGTGAGGTAGAGAAGGAGGAAGAAAGGTGGTGGGGAGGGGGAGGACGGGGAGCGGAAGAAGGAGGTCAGGATAGGGCAGGGTGGAAGAAGAGCAACTGTGGATGAACTCATTGGATGAAGAGCAGGATTGAAATCCAGCTAACAGTAAAGAAGGACACGAGACAAGTTTCTGCAGGTTTCTCCCTCCAGTTTTTATTGCCTTATATCGCTCTCAGCCAAGCAGAGTGTTGAAAATTTGGGAAATGCCGGTTGATCCGGTCTCCATGTTCTGGCTTCCCGGTGCCAGACATGCTCATTACTGACTGTCAGATCCCAGGGAAGGAGAGAACAAGGTAGCAACAAGATGAACAAACTCGTTAAAACTGACCTGTCCATCCTCATCTACATCTATATTAAGATCAAGAAGGATGGTGATGAACTCCTTTTGATGCCATAGTTGAAAAGGAAAACATGAAAGGAAGAGATGGGAAGGGAAGGGAACAGGGAAAAAGGAAAGGACAGGAAAGGGGAAAAAAAGGAAAGAAAAGAAAAGAAAAAAGGAAAAAGGAAAGGTGGTCAACACACACCAGCAAGTCATTGCTCTGATGGAAATGGGACCCATCCTAAACTCCTTATCCTCTCATTACTATCGTACTATCATTAAAGGCAATATATGAAACAAATGGAAGTCAATTGTTAATGCCTCAAAAATCAAGAAATCCCTCTGATCCTGGAGATTCTTCATCCAAAAATCTCTCATCTCCAAATTCAGATTAAAATCTGAGCCAGGGTGAAATTCTGGCACATCCCCCTAGAGTGTTAGGACAACATCTCCTGTCTCTGACGTTGCCCCTCAAGGCCTCTCTTTGATCATACTTCCCTCTCTGAGACCCCTCATACTCCAAGAGAAAGGCCACCTTGCTGCAGAATAAATTCCCACCCACCCACCACCAATGTGGCTGCTGGCTGTTGAGGCAGGGTTAGTTGAGGCAATGTGGCTGCTGGCTGTTGAGGCAGTGACAGTCATGGTCATTTTAAAACAGAGCATGGCTGTACATAAAGCAGTCATGGACCCATAATTCTGGCTTGTGAATCCATAACTAAAATCCAGGATGGTAGTCAATATTTCACCACAGGGGTATTATTTTATTTGCAGAAATTGCCATTTCCTGCAGAGACAATGCAATTCTCTGTGCAAAAAAGAACCTGCAAGAATTTTCATCAGTCCTGGATTTTCCTTTGCACATCTTCTTGACACTCAGGAAACACTGAGAACAAGCCCTTCCCAAGGCAGCATTGTTCCCCACAACATAACATTCAGAATGCCCACTTTCTAAATGTCACCCTTAAAAGACCAAATTTCTCAAACAGATAAATGGGCATGTAGGGACGTTTGAAGGGAGGTCTCTTGTGAGAACTCACACTTCTCCCACCCAGTCTGGAAGAGCTCTCCCTGGCATTCCCTTGCACCAAACAACAGGTGATACAACTCCCTTACCACTGAGGCAGCCGGCAAACGTTCCATCAGATACCTTGGATTACTGCTGGTCATTTCTCCTTCTTCAGCTGGTTATTCACCAAGGAGAGAAATATTTCTTCCTAGGTTGTCTTCTACTGAACTGGTCAGAAGATTCTGCCTTGCCTATCAGGACCATATTTGGTTAAAGTCAGGCAGAGAGAAGAAGCGGGCATCCATTCCACCTAGGCAGCAACTCCCTAGCATCTCCAAGGCCAAGGGGACAGTAAATTCACCTCAGGTCTTAGACCTGCTTCTAGAGGAGTTATCTCTGGTGCTGAGAGGGGAGGGAGGGAGGGAGGGAGGGAGGGAGGGAGGGAGGGAGGGAGGGAGGGAGGGAGGGAGGAAGGAAGGAAGGAAGGAAGGAAGGAAGGAAGGAAGGAAGGAAGGAAGGAAGGAAGGAATGAATGTAGGGAGGGATACCAACCTCCACAACTACAAGAGCACGTGCAAGCAAAAAGTAGAATTTCTCTTCTTTATGTGACTGACAAGATGTCACTCAGGGTCTCTTCCTTTCCCACCTTGCTTGGGGGCCTTCTGGGGAAACCCAAGTGAACTCTCCAGATGGTTTGGCCTTCAGTTCTGATTGTTGGGGACTCCTTGCTCAGAGGAACCGAAACGGCAATTTGCAAACCAGACAAGCTCAATCAAGAGGTCTGCTGTCTTTCTGGAGCCAAGATCAACCACATAATGGAGAGGCTAACCAGGCTGGTCAAGCCCACTGACCATAAGCCCCTCATTTTGGTTCATGTCGGAACCAATGACACTGCGAGGAGCAGCTTTTACCACATCGCAAAGGACTACGAGCTTATGGGGACGAAGCTTAAGGACCTTGGTGCCCAGGTGGTCATTTCATCTCTCCTCCCTGTTCAAGGATATGGCGCACAAAGGGAAAGGGCAATAGCAGAGGTCAACAACTGGGTCCGCATATGATGCCGCCAGCAACGGTTTGGGTTTTTGGAACACGACCTGAATTTCCATGAACGTGGGCTTCTGGCAAGGGATGGGCTGCACCTCACGAAACTTGGCAGAAATGTTTTTGCAAACAGTCTCGCAAGGAGGATTAAGAGGTCTTTAAACTAAGTTCCACTGGGGAGGGAGACAATATTATTCAGGGCAAGGACTCGGCGAGCGCAGGGGGAAAAGGCCCAAATGATACTGGACAAGTAGTACAAGCGGCCAGTGGCGGGAGGAGTAGAAACTATAGTACAGGACTTGCAGGAAGGGCCCGGGGACTTAAGTGTCTCTACACTAATGCACGGAGTATGGGAAACAAGCAAGATGAACTTGAACTCCTAGTACAACAAAATAAATACAATTTGATAGGCATCACTGAGACCTGGTGGGATGAGTTTCAGGATTGGAATTTAGGAATAGAGGGGTATAGTCTACTTTGTAAAAATAGACCAAACAAGAAAGGAGGAGGAGTAGCCTTGTATGTCAAGGATGTTTTCACCTGTGAAGAGATCTGTGACATAAACCCAGAAAGCCAGGTCGAGAGCATCTGGGTAGGAATTAAGGGAGCGAGAAACAATAGGGATATTCTGGTGGGGGTTTACTATAGACCTCCAACCCAGACTGAGGACTTTGATGACGCCTTCCTCAACCAAATGACTGCACATTCAAAAAGGAGAGATACAGTAATAATAGGAGATTTCAATTACCCGGATATATGTTGGCAGTCAAGCTCTGCCAAGACAACAAGGTCCAGCAAGTTTCTTGCTTGTCTTGCAGACAATTTCATGGTCCAGAAGGTGGAAGAGACTACAAGGGGATCAAATATTCTAGATCTGATCCTGACCAATAGGGATGACCTTGTTAATAAGGTGGAAGTGGTTGGATCTTTAGGGGGGAGTGACCATGCCCTATTGGAATTTGGCATTCAGTGGAACGGAGAAGATAAGTGTAGCCAGACATTCATCTTAGATTTTAAAAAAGCGGACTTCTGTAAACTTAAGGAGCTGCTGGCTGGAATTCCGTGGTCAAGAATAGTGAAAGGAAAAGGAGTTCAGGAGGCATGGGAGTTCCTTAAAAGGAAGATACTGAAGGCACAGTCTAAAACTGTACCAATAAGGAGGAAAAATGGAAGGCGTCTGAAGAAACCAGAATGGTTGACTAAAGAACTCTCAGTTGAGCTAAGTGTTAAGAGAAACATGTACAGGAAATGGAAGAAGAGGGAAACCACCAAAGAAGAATTTAAGCAAGTAGCTAGGAGATGTAGGGAGGAAGTCAGAAAGGCTAAAGCACAGAACAAACTTAGGCTGACCAGAGACATTTAAAACAATAAAAAGGGCTTTTTTAAATATGTCCGTAGCAAAAGGAAAAAGAAGGAGACGATAGGGTCGCTGCGCAGAGAAGATGGCGAATTACTAATAGGGGGAAGAGAAAAGGCAGAACTACTTAACACTTCCTTTGCCTCAGTTTTTTCCCAGAAGGATACAAGCACTCAACCTGGCGGTTGGGGAGCAGGTGAGGGAGCAGGGGAAATGAGGTACATAATAGGAAGAGAGGTGGTACAGGAATACCTGGCCACACTGGATGAATTCAAGTCTCCAGGGCCAGATGAATTGCATCCTAGGATATTAAAAGAACTGGCAGAGGTCATTTCGGAATCGCTTGCTATAATCTTTGAGAAATCTTAGAGGACAGGAGAAGTTCCAGCAGACTGGAAGAGGGCAAATGTTGTCCCCATCTTCAAGAAGGGAAAAACAGAGGACCCAAATAATTATCACCCAGTCAGCCTGACATCAGTACCCGGAAAGATTCTGGAGCAGATCATTACGCAGTCAGTTTCTAATCACTTAGAAAGCAACACGGTAATCACGAGAAGTCAACATGGATTTCTCAAAAATAAGTCATGCCAGACTAATCTGATCTCTTTTTACGATAGAGTTACTAGCTTGATAGATGAAGGGAATGCTGTGGATGTAGCATTTCTCGATTTCAGTAAGGCCTTTGACAAAGTTCCACATGACATTCTTGCAAAGAAGCTAGTAAAATGCAGGCTGGACAGGGCTACTGTTATTTGGATTTGTAACTGGTTGACCGACCGAACCCAAAGGGTGATCACGAATGGCTGCTTTTCATCCTGGAGAGAAGTGACTAGCGGGGTGCCACAGGGTACTGTCCTGGGCACAGTGCTGTTCAATATCTTCATCAACGATTTGGATGAAGGAATAGAGGGCATGCTCATCAAATTTGCAGATGACACCAAATTGGGAGGGGTTGCTAATATGCCAGAGGACAGGATCAAAATTCAAAATGACCTGGATAGATTGGAGAGCTGAGCCAAAGCTAACAAAATGAAATTCAACAGAGAGAAATGTAAGGTCCTACACTTAGCTAGAAAAAATGGAATACAGAAATATAGGATGGGGGACACGTGGCTGGATGGCAGTACGTGTGAAAGGGATCTAGGAGTCTTAATAGACCACAAGCAGTGTGGGAACATGAGTCAGCAGTGTGATGTGGCAGCCAAGAAAGCCAATGCAATTCTTGGCTGCATCAATAGGAGTATGGTGTCCAGATCGAGGGAGGTACAAGTACCATTCTACTCTGGTTTGGTTAGACCTCATCTTGAATCCTGTGTCCAGTTCTGGGCACCCCAATTCAAGAAGGACATGGTCAAACGGGAGCAGGTCCAGAGGAGGGTGACTAAAATGGTGAGGGGCCTGGAAACCATGCCCTATGAGGATAGACTTAAAGAGTTGGGTATGTTTAGTCTGCAGAAGAGAAGGTTAAGAGGGGACATGATAGCCATGTTTAAATATTTGAAGGGATGCCATGTAGAGGAGGGAGTGGGCTTGTTTTCTGCTGCCCCAGAGACCAGGACAAGGAGCAATGGATTCAAGCTGCAGGAAAGGAGATTCTACCTGAACCTCAGTCAGAGCTGTCTGGCAGTGGAATATGCGGCCTCTATGGAGTGTGGTGGAGTTTCCTCCTTCTTTGGAGGTTTTTAAGCAGAGGCTGGATGGCCATCTGTTGGGAGTGCTTTGATGTGGGTTCCTGCATGGCAGGGGGTTGGACTGGATGGCCCGTGTGGTCTCTTCCAACTCTACATTTCTATGATTCTATGATTCAGTTTCCAAAAAGGCCAAACAATATGGCCATAGAAATGGGCTTTGTGGCAGATAAGTTAAAAACCTTTGGAAGACCAGAGGATGGGAATCACTCTGTTAGGACATGACCATGATCCAACCCATGAGACTTTTGGAGGGGGTAAGGAATTCCACAGTTAGGATGCTGCTACAACACTGTCTGTATTTCAAATACACAACTGGCTAGAATATGGATTAGCAGAGGAGCTCTCTAAATGGTCATCAAGTTCAGTTAGACACTTCTGAACAACAGTGATCTCCTCCCCTCCACCTGTCCCAACTAGGTAGAAACAGTCCCAATTAATCCTCTGTTGTCCCCAGTGGCGTATCTGGCATAAACAGCACCTGGGGCAAGCGTGGAAGTTGTGCCCCTACTTTCTAACACACTTTTCATGTGCGAAATGTTGGAAGATATGCTGTCGTTCCCATTTGGGCCCACCTAGGCTTCAGACATTGTCAGTAAGGGACAGCCCCTTTACATTTATGGAACCTCAAAACCATTAGCAATCGCAACAGCAATAACAATAGCATGTGTATTTCTATACCGCTCATCAGCAAAGTGCTCTCTAAGCGATTTACAATGTGTGAGCTAATTGCCCCCAACAAGCTCGATAATCATTTTACTGACCTGCGGAAGGATGGAAGGTTGAGTCAACCTGGAGCCCAGCAGGACTGACCTCAAAACGTTTTGGCTGCAGTACCAGAATTTAACCACTGTGCCACCAGGACTCATTAGTGCCAGGTAAGTCTTTTGGGGCTGTGTCATACAACGTGTAGAACAGGTACAAAAAAAAAATCAAAGTCTTATGCTGGGTGCACAGCGGACTATATATTTTGAGAGACAATATTCATGTTGCATAAGATGATGGGGTATTATCATTTTCTTTGGGTCATTAACAAAACTACCCAAGGCACATTCAGCTCATAAATCCTTTTTCAATTAGGTTGTGTATCTGGACTACAAGAATTGCTTATCATGCATTCCAAAAGGATCTGGAGAGAAGTGTTCTGGCCGTGGGAATGTCCCATCCGATATTCTTCAGGAATCCTTCCAGACTAGGGGCACTGACAAACTCTAAGCTCCTACAGAGGTGAGAATGGGCTCCTCCTTGGTGTCCAATAGATGACAGGCAAAGACCTTTTGATTCCCAGAGGGTTTTAAGAACTCTTCTTTTTTTAAAAAAAAAAAAAAACAGGGTGTATGATACAGTGTTTTAATCATAATTTTGAAATGATTCTTTAACAATGAGAGTTTCTGTGTTCTTGACTGAATCACAGAATAATAGAGTTGCAAGAGACCACAGGGGCCAATTGTTAGGATTTCTATGTTCTTGATATGGTCATTCCATCTTAAGGTTTAGCCTCCCTATATCTTCACTATACTTTATTTGCTCTAATATGCACACCACTTACAGTTCCAGTTCTCCATGTTTGCCTTCAAGTTGTTTCCAACTAATGGCACGCTATGGTGAACCCTCAGTATGCTTGCTTGGCAAAATTTCTTCAGAGAAGGCTTAGCATTGCCCTCCTCTAAGACTGAGAGAGTGGGACTTGGCCAAGGTCATCCAGTGTGTTTCCATAGGGAGTGAGGAGATTTGAGCTCTGCTCTCCCACAGTCCTTATCTAAACATTCGAACCACTACACCAAACTGCCTTCCCTCTTGACAAAGAGGAAGAGGAGGACAACTTTGAGACTGTGAGTCTAAGCCTCCTCCAACCAGCATGGGAAGTGCTGGTTTTTCCATTCTCCAAGGCACCCTCAGCTTGTAAATCTCTTTTCCAAGAGGTTGCCTATTCCACGACAGGAATTGTTCATCATGTATTCTGGGGGAGGCTGTAAGATAATGTTCTACCTCTAGGAAAGTCCTATTCCCACATTCTATTGCACACACATTTTACTACTAGAAAACAGCTGGCAAACTACTTATCATCTACAGGCTAAGCTACGCTACAACCATCAGTAGCTCAAGACAAAAAAAAAAGGAAAAAAAGGAGCCACTGGTCACCTCTGGTTGCTTTCAGGAGGGGAGAAATTCTTTGTGATGTCTCCCCATCTTATTTTCCTTCCTTTGCCAAGCCCATCAATGGGTTGGTGGTCATCCATCCAGGATATTCAGTGAACCTGCTACCTAAATAAGTTCAGATGGTTGTAAGAGAAACAAACCAGCAATCCATCAGTGGCTTTACCACTAACCCAATTAGGAAAAATCACAAGATAAGACAGTGGGGACAAAGAAGAAAGAAATGGAGAAGTGGAAGAGAGTGAAAAAAGATACCAGTAGTCAGACAAAAGAAGACCTCAGTTCTCTTCCATTATCACAAGTAGAGTGACTCATTCAACTGAGCATTGAATAGTGAGTCCACACCTGGGAAAATCTCAAAGAATGAATGGATCTCCTGCTATAGAGCCTAACAGCACAGGCCTTGGTAAAACTAGGCTTCAGAGGAGCAGCAACATCAGCAGGGGTATAAATTCCTTACAGCACTATGCCACAACCCCACATCATCCTTCGCAATACCAGCAATGCTATTGCCGGGATCGGATCGAGACCTGAATGCTCCCTCCCACACCTGTCAGCTGCCACCGGACAGGTAGTGTTACGGAAACACTCCTTTCCTTTTGCAGTGCAACCAGCCTCTTCCTGGGCTGCACTGGAGAAGAAAGCACTTGATAGTGCTTCCAGCCTTCATACATGTCAGCAGCCAATGAGATCATTGTAGGAAAGGGTACTATTACCAGATTTTTTCCAGGAATGGTATACCACGTGATCACCATGGCTGGGGACACAACAACAGTGGGATCATTGTGCCACAACATCATATGATTGCACGGGTTGCAGCAATGTGTTCCCGTGCCAGGATGGCACCTCTGAGTTTACAGAAATGTTCAGTCTCAGTAGAGGAAGATCAGGAATGGGCACGTTCAAGGTATGAAGAGCTTACAGTGAGCACTGGCCAGAGGGATTTCATCTGGAAAAGGGCCCATGTGAAGGGGAGGCACAGCTGAGCACCTTCTGGCCTGCGGAAGACTTTCTGGAACCAGCGTCAGTTTTGAGAATCTCCTGACCCTTGGAGGGCTCCTTCAATGTTGTGAGTCAAAAGAACTCACAACCGTCACACTGCTGCTGAGATCGGGTTTGTTGCCAGATTGTGAAGGTGGTTGCTGAGGTGGCCGTGGAGATTTGGCAAATAGTTCAGCTACTTTGCTGTGGTGCAGAACATTGTTGGGCCTCAATCCTATTAGTAGCCTGACTAGAGTAGACCCATTAAATCCATTATATTTAGCTATGTGTTGACTCCCTGTTCAACAACTGGCAGAATGGACCTACTCTAGTCTAAGGATCCTCAACGTGTTGGCTCAGCCATAGAGTCCTGCTTCCTGGTTGGCCAGAGTGCCTCCTTCCCTTTGGAAGGCAAGGCCAAAATGATATTGGGACGGATCCCCATTCTAGGTTGGCTCCTACTGAGGGCTCCTGGCATTCACTTTCCCCTTTTCCTCTCAGATCTGGTAGTCAGGCCTCAAGCTAACCACAAGACTAGAAATGGGGATGTCTTTGATGTAGGAATCAGTGTGGAAAAACATTATCAGTTTTTCTTGTTAATTATTATATTAAAACACCCAGGCCCTTTTTGCACAGCATTTGCCATGCGAAAGGGCCTCCAGAGCATCGTGCGATTGCAAGCATCGTTTCAGATGACGTCCTCGCAATCGCGCGACTCTGCCAGGGCCAGCAGGTATTGACTGCACACTATATCATTTTCGGCTTGTAGCCGAAAATGATGCACAATCGCACATCGCTCCAGGACCCCGCACGCACTTACTGTGACCGTGGAGCCTCTGAAGCCACAGTGCTCTCGCTTCCTGCCCCAACACAGCCTGGGAAAATGCCCGGCTGTGCTGCGGAAGGAAGAAGTGGAGCCTTCATGGTGCCAGCCGGCCAGCAGGCAGGAACTGCAGAGCAGAAGCAGCGGGGACACAAGAGCCTCTCGCAAGAGGCTGCTCGCGTGATCCCCGTGCCCCAGCGCCGAGAAAAGGTAAGTTGCGGAAGGGGCCCCAGACAGAGATGTTGAAAAGAAAAAAAAGTAAAGATTTGTTACAGAACATGTAAAATAAATGGTTAAGTGTATCCTGGTTCCATGCAAAGCTTATAATAATAACTTAATTTCAAACGAAGTAACCCTTCTCCCTGAACTTTTTCTGCATTCTCAGCTGCTGTCCAACCTTATTTAGATCTCTTCTATTCCCCTCCTCCTAACTGGCCCCCTCTCCATTTCTAACTGCTCCACACTCTATTTCTATCTGGCCCGATCTCTATTTCATTCTTGTTCTGTACCTTCCTGTCATTTCTGGCTTCAAGCAAACCTATAAGAAGCATTTATCATGGGGTTTTCTTGGTAAGATTTGCTCAGAAATTTGCCTTTTTCTCACTTGGAGACTGAGAGGGTGTGACTTGTCTAGAGTCACCCAGTGGCTTTCTAAGGCCAAGGGTGAGGAATTTGAACCCTGCTCTCCAGAGCCGTTGTCCACTGCTCAAACCACTACACCACACCGTGTCTCTTTCTCTCTATCTCTGATTAACTTTATCTAACTCCATTACAGACCAGCCAGTAGTTTTTTATCTTTTCTCCATAGCTTCCCACCCTTCAGCCTTCCATGAACTGTGATTGGCTACCTGTACCGAAGTTTTCCCAGCTTCCTGCTTAATGGATAGTGTGACAGGCCCTGACTTCTTCCAGACTGGTGTGACAGTTCCCCCATCTGAAAAGACACTCTGCCTTTACCACATGGCTCTACCTTCCCCTTTAAAACACCACCTTTGTGTAAAAGGATGAGGGTTTTCAATGTTTATTTAGGACCCCTTAATAGTTTTATGGTAGTGTGTTTTGTATGTTTCTTTAAACACTCTATATAGTTCCGCCAATTCTGTATTTATGAAAATAAACTGTAACATTTAATAAGGTAACATACAGAATGAAGTATGTCAGAGCTCAACTCCCAGCCCGTGCTTAGCTGCCAGCGAGGGAAGGAAAGCGTTAGTATTTGCCCAAGAGGAGGAGGTAGTGGGGAGCATTCAGCGTTAACAACTCAAGTAGAAACGCTGAGCTGAGCCGAAGTCAAGGTCAATCGAAAAGTCAAGAATGCCAAAAGTCATTCCAAAAGGTCAAGAACGCCGGAATACAAGGGTCGTGGGAGCTGGAGTAGCGTTTTGCTACAAGCAAACAGCAAGCCATGCTGACAGACTTATATAGCTGGGGAGGACAAATTTTTCTCATCGTTGTTCTGTTTTCTCCGTCTCACCAAAACGGCTTCCCTCTCAGCTTCTCTCTTTTGTCTCCTCCGTGACTGAGGGCTGGGGAGCAGAGATGGATCTAATTCCTCTAAATCACTGCTGGCCCCTTCTCCCTCTGGCACTGGCTACAACAACTCCATCTCAGCTTCTCTTTCAGCTGGTAGGGGTGCTGGCAAGATAGTTTGTTCGCTCACTGGCTCTGTTTCTGGCACAATCTGAGCCATCATCCATCACAAAGTATTAGAGTTCATATACATGCCAAAGTTAACACATTTCTTCGGTGTATTTTAGTTCCCTTATATCTTTAAACTCTCATATGAAGTCCAGATATCATGAAACAGCACTTTGGCAACACTCCCACCAAAGGTTTAACCCCAGTCTAGGTCGCACTCTTGGACCAGATACTTCTAGGGTCCAATTACTCTTCTGCCTCTCACTAGGCTTCCACTGAGAATTAACCCCAAACAGAAACACCCTCTGACTGGCTAAGGTTCTCTTCTCCATAGCTTCTTCCTAGGAATCTCACTGAAAGATTAAAAACCAACACAGGGTACTTAACTTATCTAACTTTTCCTCTCAGCCACCAGCCCCTTGCACAAATTATTGGGCTGGGTTTCTCTCCTGAGGAGCTATTCTGGTTGCCTAGTGACCTATTTCCAGGCTACTCTGACGTGTCAGATAGCCACACCTCCACAACTTCATCCCAGATGCCTTCTGCATCATGGCTGCTAGTGTCACCCTTGCCACTTTTGGTGCTCCTCTGGAAACAACTAGAGCAAAATGGGAACAGCAAGCACCCCACTTGGCTTAGGAGCCACAAGAAAGCTATGGAAACATGGCATTCCAAATGGCCCACGGTACATGTTATTCTATGGTACATGTTATACTGTGGTCTATGTTGAAAACACAGAATGCTATCAAATAAACAAAACTTGAGTAGGCAGAGATGTGGGTTGGATCAAACACTATATCAGGAGTTGGGCTCAGTGTCTGAATCTATGTTTGAGAGTGACTGAGGTGGTATGGGAAATTACGGAGACCCTTCTGTTTGGTGTCAGCTAGAATATGGCCAAAAAAGAAAAGAGAGGGAAAACTAGTCTCTTTAAACCCCTATATTCTATAGCAAGGGCATAGATCTTCAATAATCTCATTCTCCAAAAAGGAATTAGTAATGTGAAAAATATTTTTCCCACTGCAGGAATGTTTGCCAAAATTGAAGAGATTTTTGAAGATGATTTGAAGGTCAGGGCTTATTCTGTACAAAATTTGCACATGGACATCTTTCTACAGAAAACAGCATTTGCTGCCCAAAATGGAAATGTGGCTGTTGAAGACCCCCACAAAGCCCCCACCTGGGGGAGAATGGTTTTTCAGTAATTCTTTTCAAGCAAAAACAGGAGAAATGTCTCTCCCAAATACCCACTAATGCAGTGGGTTGCTTTCTCAAACCCTTTAGAGCCCTCCAAACACCTCTGAAAACTGGAAAAAGAGGAGTAGGAGCAGGAGGGGAGGGGGGACAGGAGGAAAAGGAGGTAGAAAAGGAGGAAGGAAGTAGGAAGGAAGGAGGCCGGGAGTGGGAAAGAGAGAGGGAAAACAAAGTCGGTACAGGGCAGGGAGGAAGGGAGGTGAGGAACCATGTGTGCTACCTTGGGCTCATTAGATGAAAAGCAGGAGAGAAATCCAACTAACAATAAACAAGGACACTAAACAACACTCTGCAGGTTTCTGCCTCAACTCTTTATTGTCTCATGTCTCCATTAGCTAAAGAGAGTATTAAAAGTCTGGGAGATACAAGCTGAGGATTCATCATGTTTCTTCATTCTTCATGTTCATTCATGATTCTTCATGTTCTAGGCTTCCTGATGCCAGACACACCCATCCCCGAGTGTCATTTCTCATGTCAGCCATGTTCAGGGCATCAACTGAAAGGAAAAATTCCTCAAAACTGAGGGTTTTATCCCCATTTATATTGAAATGAAGCTCAGGACTGACAGCAAGAAACTCCATTTGATGCTATGGTTGAGAAGAAAAACATCAAAGGAAGGAAGGAAGGAAGGAAGGAAGGAAGGAAGGAAGGAAGGAAGGAAGGAAGGAAGGAAGGAAGGAGGGAGGGAGGGAGGGAGGGAGGGAGGGAAGGAAGGAAGGAAGGAAGGAAGGAAGGAAGGAAGGAAGGAAGGAAGAAAGAAAGAAGGAAAGAAGGAAAGAAGGAAAGAAAGAAAGAAAGAAAGAGAGAGAGAGAGAGAGAGAGAGAGAGAAAGAAAGAAAGAAAGAAAGAAAGAAAGAAAGAAAGAGAGAGAGAGAGAAAGAAAGAGAGAAAGAGAGAAAGAGAGAAAGAGAAAGAAAGGAAGAAAGAAAGGAAGAAAGAAAGAAAGGAAAAAGAAATGATCAGAACACAGCAGCAAGGCATTTCTTAGATTTCTCAGTCTCCTTACGCTGTCATTGCTGATGATTAAGAACAAGTCAAGATACACAATGCAGTACATGTCAAGAGAATACCGGGACTTGGTTTCATATGGGGTGAACCTGTGATACCTCCAAAAAGTATTGGACAGAAACACAGATTGTGATTGAAAGAAATCTGAAACGCCAAGTGGTTAAGAAACTCGAATTGTTTCTACTAGGAATTTGGAGTGACAGTACTAATATTGACAAACTGTAAGGCCCCGCTTCGGGGGTCCCCAATATCAGTATGGTTTGGATGGGCACCATATCTAATTGGCATCATATGTAATTGGCAACACAGTTTATTGGCTCTGATATCAAATTCAAGCCTGAGAGGTGGCGGAGAAGTCAAACCGAGTGAGGGAAAGAATTTGACTATAAATATGAGAAGGATAGGTCAATTCAAAACTTCCTCCAGGTGAGATTGAGTCATTTGTCAGACTAATACACACCATTCCTGTGGATAAGAGGCTTAAATAGAACCTGGAACTTTCCAGGAAATCCAACTGTGAGGAGCCCGCCAGGACACTGATTGACAGATATCCATCCCTTGTACACCTGGATTCTTTCCTCTTTCCTCACAGCACCCACAATAGACAGCTATTACAACATCCCTCATGTCTTTGTCAATCAAGCACTAAGTTCATCAACAGGTGAAAGACCCATTGTCCACAGCAGGTTCCCTTTGTCTTGCATCTGGAACCGTCACTGTCACAGGCTATTTTAAGGGTACAAATACCCCTGATTTGAGGATGCCCAGTGCAGTCTCTCAAAGGTCTACCTGTCACTCTGTCTGTCTGGCTCCTGAATGAGAACTGTCCTTGGGTCCTTCCTAAGCCAAAACACATTTCTGCTCTTTACTACCCTTCTGGACTGGTAATTATAAATCCCCCCAAAGCCCTCAGCCTCTCTATAATTTTTCCTCCCTTTCTCTTTCAGTTAGGTCTTGTGTGAATGTGTGATTGTGTGTATCTTGTGTGCATGCATGAGTGAATTCCCCCCAATAAAAACACTTTTTTTTGCTTACTTTTGAATCTTTGGCTGGTGTCCATAAATGCTGGTAGGAAAGATCTCGCTAAGTTACCCCTCTCTCGCAGCCTCCTGATTTTGAGCTAAATAATTCCCGACTTTTTCAAGGAGGTCTTTGGCATTGCAGGGTGGCCCTTGTGGCACCTACCTTTTGGGGTAACAAGATAGCAACAGAAATTACTTCAATATATGCTATGGGCAGTACATAAAATATTGGAAGAAAATGGAAATTCCAATAATGGCGAGATGGTCCAACTGATTGATATCAGCTGTAGAGATGAATAAATTGTCAGCGAAATTAGAGGGAAATTCTGAAGAACAGTTTAATTTGAGAGATTTTAATGGATTATTTAAGGGATAATGAGGGTGACCTGATGATTTTAGGATTTTGAATTTACGTATTACTATCCCTTTTTAATCTTCTAATTTTATTGTTATCATGGGATTGAGACTACAAAAACAGGCAGAGACAAGAAGAGACCATCCATTCTACCTGGAGAGCAACTCACTGGCATCTCCTGGGTCAAGGGGGCTCTGATTCCACCCCAGGTCTTTAAAGGCATTATCTCAGGTGATGGGACCTGTTTTGGGAAGATGGTTCAGCACCTGGGATCACTCCTTTAACCCCAGAGTACATTCACCATTCCTCTAACAGGGATACCACCACCTACCACTGAAGGTCCTTTGACCTGCCCCCCCTCCCAGAAGACTAAATGATGGAGGTTCTCACCATGCCCCACTGAAAGCAGCTAAGTGATAGTCATGCCTTCAGTGCCAGGTTATGGGGCAAAAAGTGGATAATTTGGGAAGATGTGCTGTGCTGGGTATTGGTGGATCTATGCAGAGGTTCACATCTAGTCCCACTGTGCGCTCTCTCCCCCTCCTTCCCTCTCTCTCTCAACATATACCTTAGGCCCTTTTCACATGTGGGGGGGGGAAACGGGCGAAAACACGCTAAAACGGAGCTTACCCGCAGGCGGGTAAGTCCGTCGCCACGCGGAGCAGCGCGAGCTCGCTGCTCCACAGTCCTCCAGCGTCCCAGATGGCAGCTTCCGGTTGGTGGAGACTCTCCACCAACCAGAGAAGCTCGCCAGCCGGAAGCCCGCCGCTGGCAGATCTGTAGGCACGCACTCGCGTGCGCCTGCAAATCCACTTTGGAGCCAGGCGACGGAGCAGCACGGGGCTGCGCGCTCCGTGCTTTTTAAAAACCTCAAAAAGAGGTTTTTAAAAAACACGCAGCCCGGCTAGTTCCGACTGCTCCTGAGTGGATTCTGGTGTGGAACTACAAAAAGTAGTCCACTCCAGTCCACTCTACAGTGTAGAAGACCGCAGTGACAGGTCGCTCTGCACCGTTTCAGAAGCCTGGTATGGAAATGGCCTTAATTTAAGATAATACTCCATTCATGTAAAACATGCTAGGTTATGAAATATTTATACCAGTTTCAGATTTGCTGAAATCACCAGAAGACTGATGGTCGTGGGTGATATTCCTCAAGCTGTCTGATAGAATGGAAAGCTCTAGCACCCACCTTCACGATTCCCTCTTGGAGAGTCTGAAGGAACCTTAAGACCTTTTCAGTCTCTCATGGCAAATGCCTAAAGGAACTTAGTTGCAGACTTGCCAAAGCTGTCTGTCAGTTCCTTCTGATGTTCCAGGGACTTGGGAGAATGAATTGGTTCAAGGTAGATTGTTTCTATAAATACACATGCACACTTACGTGCGTACACACACACACACACCCCTCTCTGGAGTCCTTTAATTGCTATAACGTGACTGCTTACAAGGTAGTCACTCCCTAATGTCTCCTAGTTTCTGAGTGATGCATAATTTTTCACAGATTGATGCCATCTACACCTGGAAGCTCAGGGGGGTAGAAAGCCATACCCTCCAGGGGTGACATTCAATTTTCAACAGGGCTAGCACCAGGAGGAGTGGACAAAATCTCTTTGGATTGGTTCCATTTAGCTCCATTTCTAAAGCATGGTGGGATGCAAGTGAGCTGTTACTGCCCTGGCTAGTCCGAGCTTTGGGGATATTAAAAGATATCCTCTTGATATCATACTTCAGCTGCACTTCTCTATTCCTTTCTACGTGCTTGCGAGGCCACCGGACAAGCACGTAAACAAGCTCGGCCATTAATAGCCGTAATATTCAAACTGCAATACAGGCAGGCCAGAAATAGCTGACTCACTGCTTTAGGAGACCTCCAGGCAAGTACTCTAATTAAGTATGCACGCTACTTACAAAAGAGCCTCTGCCCCGCGATGGCAGCTTGATGGCTTAACTACACAATACCCAAGTACTCTGCGTTTGCATACTGGCTACTCTGTTGAGAACCGCTAATCATTCAGATTCTGACCTTTCGGAGGCTTTGTCTCCAACTCCAAATCTATTGTTTTCCCCCAAGTACGACATAGCCTGCAGTCACAATTCTCCTTATAAAAACCCTTGATTCCGAGCCCTTCCTCGGATCGCTCCCGAGTTTCATCCCGCCTTGCTGCCGCTTTGCTTGGCGAGCCTCCCCTCAGCTCCACGTGCTGTGCTACATCGCACCCCAGCTTCGCTCTCTATTTTTCTGGGCTTCAGGACAGGTGAGGTATCACCCAAACCAACAATCCCTCTAAAAATCCCTCTATACGACTCCAACCTTTATTTTCTGTAGTTATCTTGTATGAGTGTGTCACATACACTGTTTTGCTTGTATTTAATAAACATCATTTATTATTTCAACTTCTATGTTCTCCTTGACTTGACCCAACCCTGTAGACATAGGGTTCAAGATCTCGCTACGTTACCCTGCCTCTCGTAACGCTAAGCAGTGCTCTGAGCTAATTTTCCCCAACTTCAGTGGAGTACATTTTGGTGTCCCTCCTGGGACCCCCAGTTCACAGGGTAACAGAGTGGTGGAGCAACGCGGGCAGCCCCGATACCCCTAATTTGAGAAGGAGTCGCGAACCTCCTCAAATAAGGCCGGTACTGACTTGGGTGACGGTCGGTCAAGTTGTTAGACAGAAACACGTGTGTGTGGAGTCTGTGTGTTTGAGCTCTAGAGCTATTCTATCTGGGTGGTTCTGCTCCTTTTCGTTCTTGGCTGTGTACGGTGGCCGTACCTACATGGTCACTAGCTTCGGCAGTGAATCACTGTAGATGACAGGACCATGCAAGTGGCTGACCCGGGAAGTACCTCCCCAACTTGGGGTCTATCGTGGGCTGGGATCCGAAGTGTTAGAGTGTTAGCATGGTAGGAACAGTCTACACTCATCCAACACCATAGTGGCAAGGCAAAATAGCACTTCCCCCCCTTAGAGTAGTACACGGGTGAGTCCCGTCCTTGTTAGGAGTTAGAGTATGGGTGTGTCCCGTCAGTTGTTGTTGTTGTGTAGCTTTGAGAGTGCGGGTGCGTCCCACTAGTAGCTGTGAAGCGCGGGTACGTCCCACTGTGTAATTTCGGGTGCGTCCCGAGTGGCTAGCCGACTAGGTGCGCGTGGTGATTCCCAACCTAGCCTATGGTTTAGAGGTTTTGCCCGTGGTAGAGGAAGGTACCCCTCACCCAGAAAACCAGTTAGGGATGGTTCGCTTTTGGCTCCTTGCCCTTTTTCCCTGCTGCTTGGCCAGGCGGCGCTGTAAGTTCCACTGGGTTCGTTTCCCCCCTTCAGGTAGGCGGAGTACTCCTGAGGGTTCCCTGGGTCTAGGTGACCTCCCTGTCCCTGAACCGTTTCCTCGTCCTTTGGTCCCCAGTGCTGTCGAGGTGGAAAACCGGGCTCGGGAGTACCAAAGTGACTTTGTTTGGGCAGGCTGGAGATAGGTTCCCATCCCTTTTTCCTAGAGAAGTTCCGCAGAGTTCGTTTCCCTACAGTCCCCCAGGGGTCTCGGTGATCCTTCCCGTCACTCCAGTTCCTGGTCCCGTTTGTGGCTTGTAGTTTGTGGTTCGTAGCTTGTAGTTTGCAGTTTGTGTCAGAGATAGTTGTGGTTTGTGTGGAAAAATGGCGGAGAGTAGTAAGGTCACCATCAAGGACCTCATGTTGGAGGAAGAGGTCAGAGGTAAACTAGAGAGATGGGTGTTGAGTAAGGGGAAATTCCCCTGGAAGGACACCATCTTCCAGACGGCCGATCCCTTTACCATGCTCCGGGAAGCGTACACCCTGCCGTGTAAATCAAAGTCTAAGGCCGCTTTGGCCGCTTGGGGACTTTGGCTTACGACCAGAGATGCTAGTAGTGCCCTAGTAGAGACCAGAGAAAAGTTAGCTAGTGTGGAGAAAGAGAATGCCCAGCTTCAGGCCGAGGTCAAGACGTTGCGTGCGGACAAAGTAACCTTTGCGTCCGTAGCGCAGGCGTCCGCCCAGAAGCTGAATAACATCACAGTAGTGGCGCAAACATGGGAAGAGAAAGCCCATGCCTTAGAGGCTGAGCTGGATCATGCCCGGTCTGCGGCCAAGTTTATGGTGGGGCAAGTGAGGGAACAGCAGGAGGCTGTTAGCCACGTAGCTTGCCAGAAACAGATTGATTCGCTGGAGAGCCAGCTCCAAACGCGCAAAGCCTTAATTTCAGCCGTGTGCCCCGGCTGCTCCCTACGTTCGCTGAGGACTTTTCTGGGGAGGTACTGCCGGAGGATGCTCAGGCAACCGTTCCCCACAACCCAGACTGGAGTGACCCTAAGGTCCCAGTCCACCCTGTAGAGACACGGTCCATGATGAGACGGACCACCCTCCTTGACGAAGGCAGCTCTGATAGGCAAGAGACGCAGGAGATGCAGGTCACCGAGACTAGGGTCCCCTGGCGTGCTACTGAACCAAAGCAATTGCAGACCAGCTGGGTCCTTTAAACCGGTCCACGGAAATCATGTGGCTAAACGCGGTGATACATTCTCACCCGACAGCCAATGGTCAGGACCTGACCCAACTGGTCCGACTTTGCATGTCCCCCTCTGAACTCCCTACTCTTTAGTCAGCCGTGGCGGCTGGAGGCCTGGTTAGGCTCGAGGCACACAACTGGATGAGAGAGGTAGTGAGGATTTTGTGGCCCGGACAGAGTGCAGGTGTGCTCTATGTCATGGAGCAACAGGGTCCTCGTGAGAACCCTGAGGCTTACGTGGCACAGAAGCAGCTCCTTGCCATTCTGGCTGAGAAAGTCCCCTTGACGCCCTGTGGGTATAACTTTGACCATCTCGAATTCAAGATGCTCCTGTACGGAAGTCTTAATCATGAGACCAAGATGGCATTAGGTTTGGTGGATCCAGCCACCTCTAACTGGGAGGAGTTCAGGAACAACCTCCGACGGGTCTCCAACCTCCTACGCGAGGCAGGATCCATTAAACTTCCCCTAAGGCACACAGAAAGGAACCCGGGAAATGGGAACCCATATCCGAGGTCAAGTACTCAAATTATGGGCCCCATTCCCAACACCTGAAAACTGCGCCAAATTCAGTTCCCTGAGGGAACCGGACTCTGTGCCCAGCCCCCAGGCAGGACAACAGGCAGTGGCAAGGAAGAGATTTCCGCGGCCAGCAACGTTGTGGCTGGGTTGAAGCCAGACAGGTGGGGAAGGTTCTGGGCGAAGGCAGGCATAGGGACCTAGAGCAATAAGACTCCTGCCACCCTTCTTGTGGACTCTGGTGCAGCAGTAAATGTGCTGCACCCCAAACTTGGGAGGTACGGTGAACCCACACCCAAGCACGTCCAGCTGTCTGGATATGGCGCGGGGGGTCACCAAGCTAGGGCATAGACAGGCATCCCAATGTCTATAGAGACGTTTCGTTTTCAGTTGTGGGCGTGCGAGAACCAGGGAGAAGATTACGGCCTTTTAGGCATCGGTTTTCTCAGGGGAAACAGGCTCACAGTTGATTACGCAAACGGGTTTCTATGGCAGCTAGATCAGGGACCAGTAGAGATTTCGGCAGCGCACCGCTGTGCCGCCATTAAAGCTCCTGCCCCTATTCCAGTAACTATTGAGCAACTGGTATGTTCACACCCAGAGTTGAATTTGGCTACTGCCTCACCCTCTGTGCAGACGCTCTGGTGCTGCATTGTCCTCAAGGGCCATGGCTCCGTCTTAATTGTGACGCTCGTAATTGTAAAAGGGGCCACGGCTAGCTACGGCTCCATTTCAATGACCATTGTGTCTAGTGAGAAAGGTTCCCCGGAGGCATATGGGTCCAAGACCAGCCTCCATACCGAATTGAGAGTGTGGGTCCCAAACCAGGAGCAGGCTTTGCTGCTCTTGCCAGTAGTCCTGGAGACCCACAAGAAGGATTGGAAAGGGAAACCCCCAGATGGAAACACCCTTTTGTTAGCACGACAGCGTGGCAGATGGGCTTTGCTTCCCTTCATGGGATGGCAACCCCCATGAAGAGGTGGTTGCTCCAGCTCCCCTCTCCTTCCCCCTTCCTTGTAAATAGACCCTTTCTGTTGTAGTAACGGAGCCCCCATCTCTGTGTTCCCTACAGGGAGACGGAATGGAACCGCTCCTGAGGATTGCAGTGTTGTTTTGCATGAGTAGATACGCCCTTGGAACCTCGCCCAAATCCATCCAAGTTTATACAGATTGGCAGTTCAATGTACAGGCAGTGTGTTATTGGAATCCTTATCCAGAAGTAGAAACCTTGTTGACAGGGACACAGCTGCTCCCCTGGTTCAAGAGAAGGTATCCTTTCGAGTTATCCACAAGTTTCCATATACATGCTAGGAAAAGATTGAGTGCAGTATTAAGAATGGCTATTGCCAACGAAGAGGTTAAACTCAGCCCCAGCATGGCCACAGCAGCCTCTCCCATGACCACCAGGATAGTCTGGGGCGACTACAGCTATGCATCTTTACTAGTGCTTAGCTTCACTTTTGACAACTGCCGTCCTATATGGGTATGGAAAACGTACATGTTCCATTGCCAGAATGCCACCCTGACCCTGACAGGTTGTAAGTTCTCCTGCAGGAAGATGTGGTGTCCCGATTCTCATACTCACACCCCTCCTCCAGAACGTCACCCAGCTATGTATGTGGGTAGTTCCGTAGTTCGCAAAGACATAGAAATGGTCGCTTACTCGAGTGTCCAACCCATAGTAACTAAAATGATACCAAATTTTACAGTTGTCAACATCTCGAGAGTAATTCCAACTTGCCAACCGTACCTAAAACTTGTATGGACAAAGTGGGAGCACTGGGAGAAACAATGGCTGTCTTTCTCCCACCCACATACTCGCCCTAAGCGAGTCTTAGGAATCACTTTAGGTGGAATTGGAACTGGCAGCATGTTCATCAACACTATAGATAATGAGGTTTTAGCAAACAAATTAGGCATAATTGGCACCAAAACATTGGAATATCCTCCACTGCTGACCTAACCAACGTAGCGAGAGGAGTAGATCTAATCAATCAATTACTCCCACAGTGGGTTGGCGTCGAGCGAGACGTAATATCCGACCTTGGCCGTGTTCTACAGATCACAACAGGACAACTTCAACTTATCAACTTCTCTCCCCATACTATGGCACTCAGGGCATTACTACCACTTGAGGAGTTTCAGGATGGTGTGGAGAAAACCTCCATCATTCAGTCTTTCCAGAGAGGGCAGGGGGAAGGACCTCTAGTGGTGGCTGGTGGGCTCTATGTTGCGGGGGGAGATGGAAAGTTTTATCTGAGATTAAAGGTATTATCAAAGAACCATCTCCCCTAAACATGTCCCAGCACCTGTGATAACTCCTTTAAAGGTTGGTTTGAGTTCTGAGGTGGATTCACTGTTCCCTTGACCTGGGAGACTCCAGGAAGTTGGTCTCAAGGTGGAATAGATGTCCGCTTCTTCTCCTTGCAGGACATTAATCAAATGTTCTCCTGACAGACAAGGCAGAAACTTCTAACAACTTCAATGGAAGAAATCCCAGGAACAAATATTTCTGTGTATAGTGGAGACTCAGCTCAAGAAGGAGAAATGGTCCAGGGGTTTGCAGTGATGTATTTAAGTCTTTCACTGCAAGTCTCAAGTCAAGTCTCAAGTTTCTGCCTTTAAATCTCAAGTCCTTGCAAGATACTTTCAAATCAAGTCTCAAGTCTTGAAGCCAACTTTATACCCCAATCTGTATTCCAGAATTTCTGGACAGAGTCAAATAAAGTCAGTTTTAACAATTTAAGTAAAGTCGGCCCTCCACTTTTGCAATTTTGTCATTTGCAGCTTTGGAAGTGGGGAATGGGATCCTTCTTGCTTCCCATTTGCCAAGTTGGAGGCTTTTTCAGAAGTGGGGAATAGGATCCTTCTTATTCCCCTTTACTGAAGCTTAAAGAGGTTTAGAAGGAAGGATCTTCCCTCCTCAAGCGCCATTGCCTCACACATTTTCTGTTCCCCTCTGAGATATGTGCCCTGCACTCTGTGCATGAGTCTTGTCTTCTGCTCTTAAGAAAAGTTATAGAAATCTCCTCCTGTATGTAGCAGGGACAGGCTTCTGAGCAGACCTCAAGCCCATTGCCTGACCCATTTGCTGTTCCCTCTGAGAAATGTGTCCACACTTTGGGCTTGAGACAGATAGTCATGTGACCAGTAAGTTGTTAAAGTTTCTGGATGAATGTGTTATGTTACTGAACCAAGGGCAACAAGTCAGTCATTAAAAATATGCAAGTCTCAAGTTGAGTCAAGGTAGTGTGTAATTTTTGCCAAGTCAAGTTCGAGTTCAGTCACTGGAGTGACTTGAGTCTGACTGGAGTCCAAGTCAAGTGACTTGAGTCTACATCACTCAGGGTTTGCCACGTATCTGATGGACTTTGTGCTCCAAAACACGGGAATGGTAAGGGAGTTGAAAGGATGGCTCTTTCCTCAACACAGCATTCTGCATCACAACAGGTGTTTGGTTCTTGAGATATAAAGCATCATTTACTGTTTTCTACAATGCAGTTAGGAAAAATATAGAGCTATGAGTTTCAGGCAGTTGCTATCAGCTATTGTTCAGAGCAAGGGAATGCAAGAGTGGTGGTGGTTCCAAACTACTTTGAAGAAGTTTGAGTTCTCATGAGAGAGTTCCATTAAAATGTCACTGCACACTCACATGCCTGCTTTTTGAAAAATTCAATCTTTTGCATGTGACTTTCAGGAACTAGGGAGTCAAAATCTTATCTTGTGGATTACTGTGCTGTGCTGGGAGGGGCTTGTTCTCAATGTTTTGTGATTGTATGGAAAACGTGCAAAGAAGAATTTGAGAACGATTATTATTTTTGCAGTTCATGATTTATTCTGTGCATTTTTTATCTGTGTGTGGGGGGTGCCTTCATGTCCCTTCCAGAAGGGAAGGAAGTGCTCTGCCTTGCATAGAAAAGGACTTCATGATAGGAGGGTGCTACACCCCCCTCCTGCACCAGAAAACAAGGGCCTTGGTCAGGAGAAACCCAGCAGTGGCCTCTCAAATGTGGCACTAACCACAGTCCTGGTATGATCCCCGAAGAATTTGAGATGAGACTTTCTTAGGGATGGAATGTTTCTTTCCAGCAACTTGCAGAACGTGTGTTGAGCAACGCCTGCTCTCAAAATAGGCAGCCTTTTGAAAGGGAATTTATGAACTGAGTGTGCCTTGGATCATTTTGTTCATGTGCAAGTATAGGTGATGATACACCCTCATTTTCTAGAACACAAACTGCAGTCTCTGAAGGTGTCATCAACTCTGGACATGACAGCAGATTATGATGAGACAGTTCATCTTCAGCTGCTCCCAGGACCAGCAAAAGGGGAAAAACTGCAACACATGTTCAGGGCCTGGCTGTCTTTGTCTCTCAAGCACAGCAGCCTCAAATCTCGTATTCTTTGATCTGGTGAGAGGAAAAAGGCTGATTCCTGAGAATTTGGAAAGAAGCAAAATGTCCTCCTGTTGCACACCAAACGTTGCTGGAGTCTATCTATTGGGAGACTGCTCGGAAGCCCACTCTGGGTGTGGCTATGGAGCATGCACAAAAATTAGGCTATTGCAACCCCCTCCAATAAGAATTCAGCCACCCAATGAGATGTTCCTTCAGTCTCGAAATTTCTAGCATTGTTCCAATTGAAAACTTTGACTTCCCAAGGAAGGAGTCAAAGTGGGGAAGGGAATATGAGTACAACCAACAGACAAATTGTAGGTGTGAAGGATTTTCAACGTCTTCTTCTCTGCGATGCCAGAAATTTAAGGACTGGAGAAAAAAAATCATGGGAAGAGGACAACATTTTTATTGGGGGGTAATGCCCTCCTTTTGCTCTCCCCACTTGGAGGGGGATGTTACCCTGTTTACTGGGGGTCCCGTGAGGGACACCAAAAGGTGTTCAACAATAGGTGGGGAAGATTAGCTCTGAGCACTGCTTTAGCGTTACGAGAGGCAGGGTAACTTAGCAGGATCTTGAACCCTATGTCTACGGAGTCAGGCCGAGTCAAGGAGCACACTGAAGTTGAAATAATAAATGTGGTTTTATTAAAAACACAATCAAACAGTGTATGCGGCACACTCACACAAGATAATTAAAGAAATAAAGGTTGGAGTGGGACAGAGGGGTTTTTAGAGGAGTTGTTGGTTTGGGTGATACTTCACCTGTCCTGAAGCCCGGTTGGAAGCGGAGAAGCTGGGGATCGTGGATCTCAGCACGTGGAGCTGAGAGCAAGGCTCGCTGGACAAGGTGACAGCAAGGCGGGATGGAAGCCAAGAGTGATCCAAGGAAGCGCTCAAAGTCAGGGGTTTTTATAAGGAGAATTGTGACCGCAGGCTAGGTCGGCCTTGGGGAAAACAATAGATTTGGGGCTGGAGACAAAGCCTCCAAAAGGTCAGAATTTGAATGATTGAGTTATAGCCAAATTGTCAATAGGATAGCCGGTATGCAAACGCGGAGTACTTAAGCCTTGTATAGTCCGATCATCAAGCTGCCAGCACAGGGCAGAGGATCTTTTGAAAGCTGCATGCATCCTTAATGAGGGTACTAGCCTTGAGGTCTCCTAAAGCTGCAAGTCGGCTATTTCTGGTCTGTCTGTATTGTGTTGGAATATTATGACAATTATCGGCCGAGCCTGCATGCGTGCTTGTCCGGTGGCCTTGCAAGCAGGTGGAGAGGAATGGGTATGTGAGGCCGAATTATTGATATCAAGAGATATCTTTTTATATCCCCCAAAGCTCAGGCTAGCCAGGGCAGTAACAGGGAGACAGGAGTATGATCCAGGACAACAATCCAGCCCCCTCCAGCACTATAGAGAGCAGTTTAGGCCTCCAAAATTTGGTAGTGTCCCCAATCCTGATATGATCCCTGAAAAAATTGGGATGGGACATTCCTAGGGTGAGAGTATTTCCTTTTAATTCCTTCCAGAATGCATTATAAGCAATTTCTGTTGTCCAAATACACAGCCTATTTCAAATGGGATTTCTAAGCTGAGTGTGCCTTGCTTAATTGTGTTGTTGTCTTTTGGTAAGAGGCCAGTAAAAATTGTTGCATCCTTTTAAGCAACATGAATCGTCCTCTCTTATGGTCCAGCCAACTGTATAGCCAAGGCAATACATTCTTCTCTCAAACAGTTCTTCCACTCAAGGCAGTTGTCCAAAGGTTTTGGTGGTATCTCATTTCCTCTAGTTAGAATCCCAGTTGCAGGTCAGACATGTACAGAAATGACTTGCTGGCTTCCTGACTTTCAGCACATACATTTTGGACCAATTTTTCTAGTGGCAGGCATGCCAATTCCAGTTCTTGTTGTTTGCCTTCAACTTGAACCCAAGGCAAACTCATCATGGTATCTTTGCCAAGGAATCTTCAGAAGAAGTTTGCCATTGCCTTCCTCAAAGGCTGAGAGAGTGTGACTTGTCCAAGGTCACACAGTGGGTTTCCATGGGCAGAGAGGGTATTTGAACCCCGGTCTCTCAGAGTTCTAGTCCAACCCTGTAACCACTATACCATGCCGCCTCCCCTATTTTCTGAGGAGGAGGCGAAGGATTTTGAACTGTGACTCTAAGAGTCCCCCAACCAGCATGGATCAAGGATCCGGTGCTCTGATCACACGGAGGTCTGATCCATAATCACTGACCACCAAGAAGGCAGGTCTCTCAAGTTTAGAATTTTTTAGTGTATTTTATTTTTAAATGTTTATTTTTAATATGTAGTAGTATCAGTAATAATAATGATAATAATATATGCAATAAATTCCTTCCCACTTTGATATGTGTTATAGTGGTCTTGTGCCTATCTTATTTTTAATATACCTCTCTTCGCCCCTTATGTTTAGAAAAAAGATTTCCAAAAGACGTTAACAATTCCTTTAAAAAAATAATTTCTCCTTCAAAAAGTTAGTGTCTCTAAACCTTCTCAGTCTATAAATAACCTCACATTCATTCTATCTTCTTTTCTATCTATATTAGAATAAGCCTACCAATAATTTTTCTACCTCTAAGATCACTATTTTATCAAATTAATCCCCAAGACTTTACAGAAATAAAGCATAATCCATCCTACAACTCCACACCAAAACCTTTTAATGACAAAGGCTTTTCTCATAAATTGAAATTCACAAAAATACTTGTTGTCCTACTCCCTTCATTCCAAATTTTTTGAAAATCATTATTTCCAAGACCACTTTTCCATTTCTTTGCTCTAGATTAATCTCCACGTTTTTTCCTTATTGCATATCCTTCTAACCAACTTGCTCAATCTGTTCCTTTCATTCTTGTCTATTCCAGAAAGTTCTTCATTCTCTCTTGTATTTTTCTCATGCATCTTCTTCCTTAATAACCAGAAGCCATCATTTTCCATCCAGTTCTTCAGCTCAAAGCAAATCAATGTAAAATTCTTTTGTGGAGCTCCCAATTGAATCCCGTCCTCCTTGGTTCCCACATCATCTTTTTGAATATCATTCTAGAATTCTTAAATTTTAAATCAGACATAGATCCAGTTTTTCCTCTTAGATTTCTTCTTTCACTTGCTCAATATTCCTGGATTCACTAGAATCCATATCAAGAAGATTTTTTTAAAAATTTCATCAGACCTTCTTGATTGTTCATCTTTAAACTCCTTTTAAAAATAAAATAAAAAATGCTGGTACTTCCTCTTGCTAAAGTTGGTAATCCATTTTTAAATCAACCAGAACAACAAAGTCAGTTTGTTAAAAAAAAATATTTGGAGTATTTCTCTCTCAAAGAATAATATTAAATTCCTGATGCAGCTTGCAACGGTGTCCAGTAGATGCAGCCAGGAGCCAAGTGGCATCAAACAATACCTCGATTAGGTGTTCTTTTAAAAGTTCAGCTGATAAATTAATTTCAATTTGAAAAGATCCAAAATAGATTTTTGATCAAAATCATTCCATGAGGAAGTTCATTGTCACAACATTTCAACACCTTTATTTGCATATAAAATAGTCTTCATATTTGTCATTGGAAGAGACATTGCACACTGTCCCTTTAAATCTAAATCCACATTAGAGAAAAGGACATGAAAACAAGGGAATCAGCTTACTGGTATGGCATTGGCTCCTTATTTCTCCTTTGGACGGAATAGTATTCTTGTTAAGGGATCTCGGTCAAGATGTAATGTGCATAAATGGGGAACGAAAACTCCCGCCCGGCAATCCAACAGTGGCTGCTGTGGCCACCAGTCTGTTCCCAAGTAGGGGCTCTTGCAACCTGTGATCTGGCAAAATTGTTTCTGTTACAGCCATTGTCATGTAGCTGATAGAGGTAGTTTAAACTGCCCCTCAAAAACTGAAAAAATCAAGAACTCATCATCAATACCCAGTCTCCGGCCATTTCCGCACTAGACTGTTATAGTGCTATTAGTCCACTTTCAACATCCTATGGGATCCTGGGGTTTGCAGTTTAGGGAGAGGCCTCAAAGGGCCTTTGACTTAAGGTCGCAATCCCATTAGCAACCCACACCTTCCATAAAAAGGATTCCTTGCCAATTTTCAAATCTGGGTTCCCCCATAAAGTCAGTTTGGCATGAGGACGTGGGTGAAATTTCAGTTGACGAGACAATATTGGCCACACAGTTCTGACTGCTGAAATTGTTGACAAAATACTGCCCCCCCCCCTTTTTAATATAATGTGAACCAAGTACTATCCGTTTGAATAGGTGTGCCAGAAATGAAGACTCCAAGGCTGAGCCTGGTGGGTTCAGTGGATTACTTACTTTAAGTGGATCTGTCCAAAAACTAATACATTAAGACAACTATGCCCGATGGTAGGTAAGAAGATCAGAAAAGCCAGTCCCCTCGCCTCTGATTGGAATATGGCCTCATTGTAGCAGCTGTCCAGTGGTACAGCAAGGGAAAAATTGCCTTGGGAAATTTGTAGGCGATTTTTGGCTTTAACCAGGCAGTTTGCTGCTGGAAAAAGATATGGAGATTGGGAACAGATTGAAGAAGTGAACTTTTCTGTGTTACTAATCCGCCTGCACAATTCTCATATATTTTGGGTGAGAAGAGGTCTTCTGCATTTTGATTTTGTTGCTGATGTTTTCTTCTGCACTTTATAAACCTTGGGAGTCCCTTTTCCGTCACCTCCCCTAGGAGGGTGCATCCCAGCCCAGGCACCCATAGCCCGCTCTGGGAAGTTGAATTGCCAGCCAGGGATAGTCTGGGCAGAACTAGCTGGCTATGAGAAGATGCCAAACCCCACGAGCCAGAGGGTTGGGGTGCTTCTCTGCCGTCTGCCATCTGCGGCACCATTTGGCACCAATAAAACCCATGCTGTACCAGTAATTCAGCACACACAACGCACCCAGAAAAACCTTCTTGGGGAGGTCTGATAGTACACTCAGTTCCAGCCCAGTAGAGAGATGGCTTATTATCCCCGGTGCAATGTGGAATGCCCGGTGGCCACTCGATTTTATGAGAACAAAACAGTACCTGGAAAGATTCTGGAGCAGATCATTAAACAGTCAGTTTCTAATCACGTAGAAAGCAACGCGGTAATCACGAGAAGTCAACATGGATTTCTCAAAAATAAGTCATACCAGATTAATCTGATCTCTTTTTATGATAGAGTTACTAGCTTGATAGATGAAGGGAATGCTGTGGATGTAGCATTTCTCGATTTCAGTAAGGCCTTTGACAAAGTTCCCCATGACATTCTTGCAAAGAAGCTAGTAAAATGCGGGCTGGACAGGCCTACTGTTATTTGGATTTGTAATTGGTTGACCGACCGAACCCAAAGGGTGATCACGAATGGCTGCTTTTCATCCTGGGGAGAAGTGACTAGCGGGGTGCCACAGGGTTCTCTCCTGGGCCCAGTGCTGTTCAATATCTTCATCAACGATTTGGATGAAGGAATAGAGGGCATGCTCATCAAATTTGCAGATGACACCAAATTGGGAGGGGTTGCTAATATGCCAGAGGACAGGATCAAAATTCAAAATGACCTGGATAGATTGGAGAGCTGAGCCAAAGCTAACAAAATGAAATTCAACAGAGAGAAATGTAAGGTCCTACACTTAGCTAGAAAAAATGGAATACAGAAATATAGGATGGGGGACACGTGGCTGGATAACAGTACGTGTGAAAGGGATCTAGGAGTCTTAATAGACCACAAGCTGAACATGAGTCAGCAGTGTGATGCGGCAGCCAAGAAAGCCAATGCAATTCGCGGCTGCATCAATAGGAGTATGGTGTCCAGATCGAGGGAGGTACTGGTACCACTCTACTCTGGTTTGGTTAGACCTCATCTTGAATCCTGTGTCCAGTTCTGGGCACCCCAATTCAAGAAGGACATGGTCAAGCTGGAGCAGGTCCAGAGGAGGGTGGCCAAAATGGTGAGGGGCCTGGAAGCCATGCCCTATGAGGATAGAGTTAGAGAGCTGGGTATGTTTAGTCTGCAGGAGAAGGTTAAGAGGGGACATGATAGCCATGTTTAAATATTTGAAGGGATGCCATGTAGAGGAGGGAGTGGGTTTGTTTTCTGCTGCTCCAGAGACCAGGACAAGGAGCAATGGATTCAAGCTGCAGGAAAGGAGATTCCACTGGAACCTCAGGAAGAACTTCCTGACAGTCAGGGCTGTCCAGCAGTGGAATATGCTGCCTCGGAGTGTAGTGGAGTCTCCTTCTTTGGAGGTTTTTAAGCAGAGGCTGGATGGCCATCTGTCGGGAGTGCTTTGAGGGTATTCCTGCATGGCAGGGGGTTGGACTGGATGGCCCGTGTGGTCTCTTCCAACTCTACATTTCTATGATTCTATGATTCTATGATTTAAGAATCCCAATGATCCTCTGTAAACAGGTGGTGTAATAAGAAGAGACTTGCCAATCCAGCCCTTTTCAGGCTTTTCTCTCTGTGTGTTTGTGGGAAGGAGAAGCATTCTCAGAGCTTTTCAGACTGCCCCATGGGTGAACGTAGGTCTGGTTGTGGCTTCCTACCTGCCAATATGACAAGGGGGTTGCTGGCAGACTGCCTGTCCTTTCCTGGCTCATCACAGTAACGTCAATGTCAGATGAGTTTCCATTTTGAGGGAAGATGGCTGCGCCCTCCAACCGAACCTTGTCCCCCTGGGGCACTCACAGTGGTCTCCACCTTTATTAGCATCTGAGGGATCGGAGCTGTGGAAATACCTTGAGTTCTGCTGCAGTTCATGGTCCTATCAGCACAAGATTATAATTCTTCTCCAATCCAGTGGCCCTAACAAAGGTGCACACTCCTTTTAAAACAAGTAACATATTTAGGTCTTCATTTGCCTGACTACTGGTCTCATTATTGACCCTGTTCTACTTCTCCAGTGGAAACCTAGCAGGGTCTTTTTACCAGTTTTTATGGGGTCAGGCCAAGCCAGAAAACGAGAAAAAGGTATTGTTCCCCTGATTTCTGGGGGTCCCAGGAGGGACACCTAAATGTGCTCACAACAATGGGGAGGGAATTAGCACAGAGCACAAATTGGCAATGCGAGAGGCAGGGTAACGTAGCGAGATCTTGAGCCCTATGTCTATGGGGTAAGGCCGAGTCAATGATAAGGCAGAAGTTAAAATAATAATAATTGTTTTATTGAAATACAATCAAACAAGTGTATGCAACACACTCACACAAGGAACTATAGAAACAGAAGTAGGAGTTGGATAGAGGGATTTTGAGAGGAGGTTTGGTATGGGAAATACTGTACCTGTCCTGAAGCCCGGTTAGAAGCACAGAAGCTGGGGAGCGTGGATTCTCAGCACGTGGGGCTGAGGGGAAGGCTCACTGGACCAAGCGACAGCAAGGCAGGATGGAAGCCAAGAGCAATCCGAGGAAGCGCTCAAAGTCAGGGGTTCTTATAGGGAAAATTGTGGCCGCAGGCTAGTCCGTACTTGGGGAAAACAATGAGTTTGGGGCTGGAGACAAAGCCTCCCAAAAGTCAGTACTTTAGATGATTGAGTTATAGCCAGATTGTCAATAGAGTAGCCAGTATGCAAACGCGGAGTGCTTGAGAGTTGTATAGTCCGCTCATCAAGCTGCCTGCGTGGGACAGGGGATCTTTTTGTAAGTAGTGTGCATAAATAATGTGGTACTTCCCTTGAGGTCTCCTGAAGCTGCATTCGGCAATGACTGGCCTGCCTAAATCGGAATGTGAATGGTTCAGCTATTGTCGGCCGTGCCTGTGTGCGTGCTTGTCCGGGGGCCTCGCAAGCACATGGAGAGGAATGGGTAAAGAAGGCCAAATTATTGATATCAAATGATATCTTACTATCCCACAAGCTCGGGCTAGAAACAGTGGTAACAGTATCAAATAAATGATTTTATTGAATGAAAATTTCACACACCAACGCAATCAGTCACACACTCACACAAGACCTATTAAGAAGCAAAAGAGTGGAAAATGGATAAAGGATATAGTAAAGGGATTGTAGATGGAATGATACTGCATCTGTTCTGAAGGACTTGGTCCAGGAAGCAGCAAGCAAAGTGGAACTCAGCAAAGAAACAGCTGAGGGGGTTACTCAACTAAGAGAGAAATGGTCTGCTAGTGTGGCAGGGAGTCATCCTGAGAAATTCTCAAAAACTAGGATTACTTGTACGGGAAAACGTACCTTGAGGGCAAATCCTCTCTTGGGGAAAACAATAGGCACCACAAAGGAAATGAAGCTCCACAATGACAACTTGTTTTGCATGATGGTTTTATGATGTGTTGCCAATGTTTCAGGATCCTGTAGTGTAAATTTGTAGCTTAAATTTGTGTAGATGGTCCTTGCCTTGTGTGGTTTTTCCGACACTGGTGCTCAGCTTGGGAAAACACGCTAATCCCCTCAAGTTGGCTCCTCTGTGGCTGAGAACCCTTTGTTTACCGTGGGTTTGCACAGCTTGAGGTCTCCTTGGGCTACGTGACGGGGATTTTACTGGCCTGATCTAGTTCTCAATCATTTGACTGTTTTTGCCTACGTGCTCATCCGGGCAACCTCTGTGGCATGGTGAATCACATTTGATATTAAAAATTGTAGACCCCGGGATAGGGTGTGCCAGTGGGGTAACACAGGAATGATCCCTAAAGAATGTGGAAATGGGACTTTCCTGCGGTGAGGACATTCGCTTCTAGCTCCTTCTGGAATGCATGATGAACAGTTCCCGTTGTCCCAAAACAAAGCGTATTTGAAAAGGGATTTACAAGATGAGGGTGCCTTGGATAATGGGAAAACCAGCACTTGCCATGCTGGCTGGAGGATTCTTGGACTCATAGACCCAAGGATGTTGTTGTTGTTGTTGTCATCTTCCTCCTCCTCCTCCTCCTCCTTCTCCTCAAGAGGGGAGGCGGCATGGTTTTGTGGTTAGAGTGCTAAGACGAGGACTGTTGGAGAGTAGAGTTCAAGTCTCCTCTCTGCCTATGGAAACACACTGGATGACCTTGGCCAAGTCCCACTCTCTCAGCCTTAGAGGAGGGCAATAGCAAGCCTTCTCTGAAAGAGTCTTGCCAAACCCCTTGCCAAGGCATTTGCCTTAGGGTTGCCGTTAGTTGGAAACAACTTGAAGGCAAAGACAGAGAACTGGAACTCCAAGTGCTGTGTGGTTTAGAGCAAATACAATATAGTGAAGTTATAGAAAAGCTCAACACCAAGATGGAATTGCCCTATCAAGAACGTAGAAATGCTAATCGTCAAAGAACCATTTCAAAATTATGATTAAAACATTGCCTAAACCCTCCCCCCGCAAACATTGAATTCTCAAAAGCCTGTGGGAGTCAAAAAGTCTTTGCCTGCCTTCCATTGGACTGCAAGGGGAAGCCCATTCTCAGCTCCCTAGGAGTTTAGAGTTTGGTAGTGCCCTAGGCTGGAAAGATCCCTGACGAATGTGGGAGGGGACTTTTCTGGTGCCAGAACAATTCTTTCCAGCTCCTTCTAGAATGCATCATAAGCAGTTCCTGTTGTCCAAATACACAACCTATTTGAAAAGGAATTTAAGAACTGAGTGCTCCTTGAGTAATTTCATTAATGAACCAATAAAAATGGTGATACTCCATCATTTTACGCAACATTTTAAGCAAAATCTCCTAAGGTACATAGTCCACTGGGCAGCCAGTACAAGACTGTGAGTGCTTGGTACTTGTTTTGCAGGTTGCACAACCATGGCCTCAGACAAGTTGGCAGGGCTTCCAGATGGTTTCTGAGGTTCCACAGATTTGAAGGTGCTGTCTCTTAGTGACAATGCCCGAAGGCCAGGTGGGCCCAAGTGGCCATGACAGCACATCTTCCAATATTTCACACATGAAAAGTGGGACACATGTGGTCAAGCAATAGCGGAGTACATTCTAGCTGCCCAAAGTTATTAATCAGGAAGAATGGAGAAGTTAGTGGAAATCATATCAGTTTGTTCTTGCCTGAGCTGACTGGGAAGGGTTAGATTCTGCCCTTTCCTCTCCTCTCTGCTGACTTCAGCACAGTCTACTCTTGCACTTTAAACTCTGTTTGCAGCAATTCAAAAAAGCTTTGGACAAAGGAGGAAAGTGGGGGCAGGAGAGAGAAACTGACTTATTCTTAATTCAGCAAAAAGGTGGTATGATAGAGGATTAATCAGGACCGTTGCTGCCAAATTGGGATAGGTGGAGGGTAGGTGATCACTGTCATGCAGAATAGTCTGTCTGAACCTGGCGACAGTTCATAGAGTTCCTCTTATGATCCATTTTCTAGCCTGTTGTGTATTTGAAATGGAGACTGTGTTGTAGCAGCATCCTAGTTGTGGAATTATCTGCCCTCTCCAAAATCCTCATGGGTTGGATCATGGCCGTGTCCTCACTCAGCAATTCCCATCCTTTGGTCTTCCAGAAGTTTTCAACTCAAGCTGCCACAATCCCCTTTCCACTGGCCATATTGGCTGGTCCTTTTGGACACTCAAGCCCCAACCATCTGGACAGTTCAGTTGGGTTTCTCCAGAACTCCTACAAGCAAGGTGGGAAGGGAAGAGACAGTGGGTGGTATCCTGTCAGTCACATAAACGGGAACAATTCTACCTTTGGCTTGTACGTGCTTCCCCCCCCTTCTTTCCCTCTCTCCACTGAAAGCAAAGCTCCCCCTTTCAGAGTGCTATGCTGCCATTTAGTCCCCAGAAGCTCGTCCATTGTTGGTGGACAAATGGGGGTTGGGTGGGCAGAGTGGAAAAGCTTCTGGGTGTCTTCTGGTGCCTATGTGCAGACATATGACATCATCTGCTTCCAGAGGACCCAGCACATCTTGGTGGAAGATGATCTTGAGTTGCATCCTCCGGTAAGAAAACAGCAAGAGGTTTCTCTTATTCCCATCCTGTTCTCAGGGCTTGCCAGGTCTGATGGTTTCTAGAGACTTCCCATCATGACCCAGTGACACATGACTTGCTTTTATGTCACCATGCCATTAGGTAGGGCACTGGAAGGAACAGCTCTGAAACAGCTCTACTCCCATTCCTATGCCAACCCTGTCATAAACAGAATGTCCCTCTGAAAGGTAGGATTTCCACCCCAATGATCTTCCATGCACACGTGGTATCACTCTGTGAAGAATTATGTGTCACTCAGAAACTTGGAGACACTGAGCAAGCACTTTATGGTTATTTTAAAAAAAACCTCCAGGGAGGTATATATAGGGACATCCCATCCTGAAACAATTCACTCTCCAAAGTCCCTGGAACATTAGAAGAAACTGACAGTTGGCTTTGGTAAGTCTGCAGCTAAGCTCCTTTGGGCATCTACCATGAGAGACTGAAAAGGTTTTAAGGTTTCATCAGTTTCTCCAGGGGGAAGCAGTGAAGGTGGGTGCTAGAGCTTGTCATTGTATCAGTCAGTCGCAGCCATCAATCTTGTGGTCCCTTAAAGAACAATAAATCTAAATATGGTATATGTATTTGCTTAAATTGAAGTGTGTGTGTCTGTGTGAGAGAGAGAGGGAGCATTGCTTTATGTTTGGGAGCCCAGAAGGGAGAAGATGTGGGCCTCTGAGTGAAATGCCAATAGCCAATAGCCAGCACAGCTCACCTGCCTGAATTATCAACTTCTTTTCCCATACCATGTCACCCTAGGCATTACCACCACATAGCTACCTCATGGTTTCAGGTATGGTGATAACCTCCATCATTCAGTCTTTCTGGGGCAGGAGGCAGGTCAAAGGACCTCTAGTGGAGGCTGGTGGAATCTATGTTAGGGGAGCGATGAATGTACTCTGGGGTTAAAGGAGTGATCCCAGGTGTTGTGCCATCTCCCCAAAAGAGGTTTCAGCACCAGGAATAACTCCTTTAAAAGCTGGGGTGAGACCTGGGGTGGATTCACTGCCCTCTTGACCTGGGAGACACCACTGAATTGCTGTCCAGGTGGAATGGATGCTCGCTTCTTCTCTCTGCCTGACTTTAACCAAATATGTTCCTGACAGGGAAGGCAGCAAGTTCTGGTGACCTCAACAGAAGAAGACCTAGGAAGAATTCTTTCTCTGCCTGGTGAATACTCAGCTGGAGAAGGAGAAATGGCCAGCAGAACTACAATGTATCTGATGGAAATGGGCCCAATTGCACCATTGGTGAGGGAGGTGTATCAACTATTGTTTAGTAGAAGGGAATGCAAGGGAAGGCTTTTCCAGACTGGTTGGAAGAACTGAGAGTTCTCACAAGATAGCTCCCTTCACTCACCCCTACACACCCACCTATCTGGGGTTTGACAAATTTATTCCTTTGTATGTGACGATCAGAAAGTCCACACCTTAACTCAGAATGTTATGCTGTGGACAACGATGCTGCCTTGGGAGGAGCTTGTTCTCAATGTTTATAAGTGTCACGGAAATGTACAAAGGAAGATCCAGGACTGACAAAAAATTTTCACAGTTGACTATTTATTCCAGTCCAAATGCAGATTCTTCTTTGCACCGAGAATAGCATTTTCTGTGTAGGAAACAGCATTTTCTGCAAAGAGAATAATACACCCTTATCGACATACTGACTGGCATCCTTGATTATGGATTCCTAACCTAGAGTTACAGGTCTGTGATGGCTCCATGTAAAGCCATGCTCTGCTTTAAAATGATCATTACTGCCATAATTGCAAATACCCACCAAACCCGCCTTAACAGCCAGCAGTCACATTAAGAGGTGAGGGTCTGTTCTGCTGGTGACTTGGGTGCAGCAAGGTGGCATTTCCCTTGCAGCTGGAGAGGTCTCAGAGAGGGAAGTGCCGTCCAAGAGAGGCCCTGAAAAGCAACATCAGAAGCAGGAAAAGTTGGCCTATCGCTATAGAATTACACTCCGGAACAGATTTTAACCTAAATTTGGAGAGATTTTCAGATGAAGAATTTTCAGGATCAGAGGGCTTTCTTGATTTTTGAAGCAAACATTAAAAATTCACCTCCTTTACTTTCATGTATTGGTCTTAATTATAGCATGACAGTAATGGTAGAATAAGGAGTTCAAGACGAGTCTCATTTCCATCTGAGAAATGCCTTGTTGGTGTGTACTGACCACCTTTCTTTTTCCTTCCTTCCTTATTTTGCTTCTCAACTACAGCATCAAAAGGAGGTTATCACCATCACTCCTGACCATTATAGAAATATATATGAGGAGGAATGTCTCAGTTTTTCAGAGTTCTTTGATCTGCTGGTTTGCGTTGTCGTCTGACATCTAACACTGACATCTAACACTGACATCTAACACTGAGTAATGGGCACATCTGACTCTGGGAAGCCCGGAACATGGAGCAAAGATGCACAGATCAGCTGGCATCTCCCAAACATACAACGCTCTCTATGGCTGATGGAGATAAGGCTATAAAGGTTGGAGGCAGAAACCTGCAGAAAGTTGTCTAGTGTCCTTCTTTACTGTTAATTGGATTTCTATCCTGCTCTTTGTTCAATGAGCTCAAGGTGGCATACATGGTTCCCCCCCTTCCACCCTGTCCTATCTGCCACCCCCTTCCTCTTCCTCCTCTTCCTCTCCACCCCCTCCCCCACTACTTCTTTTTTTGCAGTTTTTGGCTGTTTCAAGGGCTGTAAACGGCTGGGGAAAGGAACTCACTGCATTAACGGGCTGCTTGGGAGGGGCCTTTGCCCTTTTTTATTTCAAATGTCACTGAAAAATCACCCCTCATCCTGGAGTTCCAGGGGCTTCAGGAGCCACACTTACATTCTGTGCAGCAGATGTTCATTTCTGTGAAAAAGAAATTCCACGTGCAAATTTTGCAAGAATAAGCTGTGAACTTCAAGTCTGTTCACTTTTAGAAAACTTTCCTGCAGTGGGAAGAAGATTGTTCAAATGACTCGTTTCTTCCTTGGAAAAAGAGATTAGTAAAGATTTATGCCCCTGCTATAGAATATAGAGGTTTCAACAGGCCAGTTCTTCCTCTTTTCTTTTTTGGCCATATTCCAGCTGACTCTACACAGAAGGGTCTTCATAACTTCCTGCACCACCTTAATCACTCTGAAAGAGAGATTTAGACATTTGGCCTGATTCCTGATTTAGTATTTACACCAACCCACTCCTCCTCCTCTAGTTTCTTTAAATTAGATAGTATTTTATGTTTTAAAGCATAGACCAAGCTAGGAATAACATTCCATTTGGAATCCCATGTTTCCATAGGCCTCTCATAGGTCCTAAGCCAATGGGGGTACCTGCTGTTCTAATATTGCACAAAATTTTGCCCAGTGAGCCCAAATGTGGCAGCAGCTAGGCCAGCGATACCACCGGCAGCCATGAGGCAGAAGGCATCCCTGAAGCAAGAAGCTGGGTGACCCTTGGTACAGCCCACCAGTCATAGTTTGTGGAATGCTGGGGGGCAGAGAGCTACAGGGGAAAAGATAAAAACTAGTGGCTTATCTGTAATGGAGTTACATATCAGAAGTAGAGAAAGGACCAATTAGGAAGTGTAGTGGTCTGAGCGTTGGACTTTAGGTCTGGGGACCATGGGTTGAATTCCTCATTCAGACACTGAAAGCCACCGGGTGACCTTAAGGAAGTCTCACCCCTTCAGTTTCAGAGGGGGTCCAAGGTAACCCCCCTCTGAACAATCTCACCAAGAAAACCCCATGATAAACCCTAGTCTTGGGTTTGGGTGGAAGCTGAGAATGTAAAAAAGAGCTCCAGGAGAAGTGTTACTTTGTTTGAAAATAAGATGTTACTTTTTCCCCCTTACACCTCTTTCTGGATGTTTTAATTTAATAATTAACAAGAAAAATTTGTCCCACTTAGCACAACTGAACCCAAGCGCCAACAAATCAACTTTTCTAGTTTTGTGGTCTCCTTGAGACCTGAACACCAGACCTAAAGGAAGAGGGGAAAATGAGTGGTGGGAGCTGTCAGACTGGAAATGTAGAGTCAACCTGGAGAGGGGTTCCCTTGCAAGATCATTTTGGCCTTATGTTACTCTGCGTCCTGGGGGTCCCTTAGAGGGGTTCCCAATGCCTTTCAAAATGATCACTTGTGGGGAAAATTAGTTATGAAAACTGCTTTAGCAATGCAAAGAGGGCAGGGTAATTAAGGATCTTTTACACAATGTTTACGGGGTCAGGCTCAGTCAGAAATCACACAAAAAGGTCCAATGAATGACTTCATTGAATAGTAATAGTTCGCACTAATGCAAACACGCACACACGCATCCAAGGGTTAATAGAAATAAAGAGTGGAAATAAGACAGAGGGATCGTTGAGGGATTCACAGCTTGGGTGACACTGCACCTCTTCCTGACGTCCTTGTTCCAGGAAGCAGCGATCGAACAGCAGATCAGCGAAGAGATGCTGAGGAGATCGCGCAGCTGTTGGGAGGGGGGACTGGTCAGTTGATATGACCGGGAGGGATCATACTCCTTCTCCCTGCCTCACATTTTTCTCCTAACTAGCCCAAAAACAGGCACTATTTGTAGGAAAAAATTACTTTGAACGCAAATCCTTTCCCGGGGAAAACAAGCAGGGAGAGAAAAGAAAAGCAACTCCACACCTGGTATTTCTCTGATATCAGAAGATAACAAGGTGTCATCCCAGTAACAGGATCTTCCTTCACTTTGAGGCTCCGGTGTGAGTTTCTGGAGATGGGTTTGATAAGGTTCTATTGCTTCCAGCGCCCAGCTTTCCGGGAACACTTTTATTCCCTTCAAGTGGACTCCTTAAATGTTAAGGACCTTGTGCCCACCATGGGTTACCGCAACATGAGGTCTGCTGTGGCTACGTGACTGGGGATTTTACTGGCCCGATCTGGTTCGTTCAATCATACAACCATTATTGCCTACGTGCACATTTGGGTGACCTCTCAGGTGGGTTAGATTAATTTTATATCAAAGTTGTAGACCACAGGACAGGGTTTACCAAAGGAACAACACTTCCCTTCCGAAAGGGAAGAGGACACCCCACCCTACCAGGAAGCAGGACTCTGTGTTCTGGGCTGGCACTCTGGAGATCTTTGGCATGGGGTAGATCAATTTGACCAGGTGTTGAATGGTGAGACAACACATAGGTAAATCTAATGGATTAATGAGGCAACTCTAATCAGGATTAATCAGAAGATTTAGGTCTGACAATGTTCTGTACCACAGAAGAGCAAATGCACTGTTTGCCAAATCACCTTGGCCACCTCAGTAGCCACCTTCACAATAGGGCAACAGAACCAATCTCAGAAGCAGGATGATGGTGGGTGAAAGTGTAAGAGATGACCTCCCCCCAGCCCCAAACCAATAGCCTAGTGCTGAGTTGGAGTGTTCCCCCACGTAGGGAGAAACCACTCTCATGTACTGTTGCTAAACTCACCCTGCTCAGTTTTAGAAGCAAAGAGGCTAAATATTTGAAATTTGTGGACTAAATATTTGAAATTTACTTTGACTCATGACGTAAAATGATGTATAGATACTATTTGACCCCAGATAGATTGTCTAAGATTTATAAAGGTTAACCTAATCTTTGTTGGAAATGTGAAACTAAGGAGGGGACATTTTCCATTTACGGTGGACCTCTGATACAGCTGGAAATATTGAATTATAATTTGTCAATTGATAGAAAAGATACTGAGATACTGAAAATGAAAATACAAATGGATCCAGAGGGGGGTTTTTTTCCCTGGGACAGATATAGGATGGGTGACACCTAGCTCGCACAACACTGTTCTACTGCTCTTATTCCACCTTCAACCTCCTGTGGAATTCTGTGGTTTGTAGTTTCCTGAGGCCAAAGAGCTCCCTGGTTGAGAATTCTAAAGGCCCCTCCCTCAACTGCAAAGCTCAGGATTCCATAGGATGTTGAAACAGGAATAATAACAGTGTAACAGTGTAGTGTGGAAAGATCCTTAGTCACACACCTGCTCAGTGGTGTATCTAGGCCCAACAGCACCTAGGGCAAGTGTCTTGGGACCCTGGGGGGACGGGGGGCAGGGGTGGGGGCTGTGGTGGCAGGTGGGGGGGCTCTGCTTCTGCCACCTCTGCCACCCCTGCACCAGGCCAGGAAGGACCCAAGCAGCGGTGGGGGGCAGCGGCGGGACAGGGACAGGTGGTAGGTGGGGGTGTTTCAGCTCCCCCCACCAGCATTGGTGCCTCAGTTGCCCCACCCTAGATACATCTCTGCCCCTGCTTTCCCTAAAAACCCACAACCTTTGTGGATGAAGAGCAAAGCTGAGTAGTCGTTACTCCAACAAGGAGTGGATAACCTGCGGTAACGTGTTCTTAAAATAAAACAGAAAAAACTTCTCTGGAGGATGTACTTATAGAAAAATAGAATGACATCTTTTAGAACCAACATGGGAAAAGGTATTGAGGATTCAGAAAAAATAAAATAAAACTACCTCAAAGATATTTACTATTTTCTCCAAACATCTCAGTGTTCCCTCAATGGAGCTTTCACTCCCACACCCCTTTGGATCTCCCAGCACAAAGGTCTATTTCCCCACTCAGGGTTCCCCTCTCTCAGACCCCTTTCAGAGGCTGCTTGGTTACTTCTCTGCCCCACGCTACACCTCTGAGAAGCTCACCCTCTCCCAGAAAACCCTCTTCTGGTTTACTGGACGCTCTGACTCTATGAAACTCACTGAAGGAATAATAGATTCTAACCTACACCTCCCATATATATGCGCTATCTTTTAAAATCTGTGTCAGTTTGGCAGTTCCAGCAAAATCCACAATCTTAACAATCCATTCTTTGGTTGTTGGTGCTTCAGTCTGATAAGCACCAGCCCTTTTTAAAGTTCCCTTTAAATATTCAGTCAGTCCCCAGTCACCCCAATATTCCATATTCTCACCCCTTCCAACAGATCCTCACTTTATTACATACACTGTATCTCGTATACATAACCCTACTTTACCTTAATGCATGTGATAAATGAAACAACATTTTTAAAAGTCAATAATGTCACAGCAAAAAATGCAATAATGCAGGCAAAAAAATGCATCAACTTCAAGTTCAAAGGAGATCTTTGATGGAAGAGCTGTCCTTTTGGCTCCATGGCTGGAAAGGAAAAGGGTGGTTGGAGGAAAACTTGGGTGTTGTTGCATGCCCTGAAGTCTTTTCCAACTTACGGCAACCCTTAAAGTGAAATTAAGGGTTTTCTGGGGCTGAGTGTGTGTGACGTACCCAAGGTCACCCAGTGGGTTTCCATTGCCAAGCAGGGAATCGAACCCTGGTCTCCACAGTCATAGTCCAATGCTCAAAAATCTGTCTTCTGTTCATCTCAAAAGATTTAATACATTCTAATCTGCTTCTATTCTTATCTCCGTATCTACTAGGACCTAACTCTACCTTTAATTGACTTTATCTTCTCTTCCTTTCTGGATTCCTTTCTGCTTCTGGTTCTTCACCTAGGCAGAAAAAATGAAATGCACAAATACAGGGTGGGAGATACCTGACTTGATAACAATACGTGTGTAAGGGATCTAGGAGTCTTAGTAGACCACAAGCTGAACATGAGTCAGCAGTGTGATGCGGCAGCCAAGAAAGCCAACGCAGTTCTTGGTTGCATCAATAGGAGTATGGTATTTAGATCAAGGGAGGTAATAGTATTACCCTATTCTGATTTGGTCAGACCTCATCTGGAATACTGTGTACAGCTCTAGGCACCTCATTTCAAGAAGGACATTGAAAAGCTGGAACGTGTCCAGAGGAGGGTGACCAAAATGGTGAAGGGTATGGAAGCCATTGTTACCCTGCTTGCTGGGGGTCCCTTAGGGGGATTCCCAATACCTGTCAAAATTATCACTTGTGGGGAAAATTAGCTATGAACACTGCTTTAGCAATGCAAAGAGGGCAGGGTAATTGGGGATCTTGAGCCCAACTTTTACAGAGTTAGATCGCAAAGAATCAGGCTAACTGTTCAAATTTAAGTATTTTATTGACATAGATGTTAAAACCCATACAATCACTCAGCTGCACTCACTCCAACAAGCATACAAGACTATAGAAATTTAGAAAGAGGTGAAAATTAAGAGAGAGAGAGAGAGAGAGACATAAGTGTTTTGGGGCAATACTGTACCAATCCAGAAGTCTTCAGCTGGAAGAAAACAACTGAGAAGTCCTACTCAGCCCTGCTTCCTGAGGCTGAGGGGAGCTTGCCAGCAGCATTGCTTGCGAGTCTGAGAGAACTCTGAAATGGAGCAGAAAAAGGGGGCTAGTTTTAGAGCTGAAACATGTCCTGGGGATCAGATGGCTGCATTTTTATGAAGATGGATTTCAGCTTTGTAGTTCAAAGAAAATACTGCCAGGTATCCTTGTAGTTTCCTGCAAGATGAGTTTCTCATCCGAGGATGCATGCCTCCAAGTGTAACATGTCTGGCTGTTTGAAATGTTAATTTGATCCCAGAGACCTCTTGTCTCCTATTAGCGCTATTATTGCTGAAAATCCATTCAAATGGTCTGTGTGAACCATTTGCAAGATTCACCTTGGGTGCATGACAGAAAACAGGGCTACCCTTTGATCTATTTCCATAGCTCTTCTGCCTACATGTCCTTCCAGTAGATCTCTTTGGCTCACTATGTTTGATATAAAATAATTATGATCCTCAGGACATAGCATGTAGGTGAGGTAAGTGAGGGAACACCGTGCCCTATGAGAAGTGGCTTAGGGAGCTGGGTATGTTTAGTCTGCAGAAGAAAAGGTTAAGACCGGACATAATAGTTATGTTTAAATATTTGAAAGGATGTCATATCAAAGAGGGAATTTTTTTCCCCACCACTCCAGAGACTAGGACAGGGAGCAATGGATTCAAACTATAGGAAAAGAGATTCTACCTGAACCTCAGGAAGAACTTCCTGATGGTCAGAGCTGTCTGGCAGTGGAATATGCTGCCTGTGAGTGTGGTGGAGTCTCCTTCTTTGGAGGTTTTTAAGCAGAGGCTGGATGGCCATCTGTTGGGAGTGCTTTGAGGTGGGTTCCTTCATAACAGGGGGTTGGACTGGATGGCCCTTGTGTTCTCTTCCAACTCTTTGATTCTATGATTCTATGCTGCAGTTCGTGGTCCTCTCAGGACAAGATTGCACTGCCTGCCCAATCCTGTGGCCTTAATAAAGGTATACATTCATTCTAAAACCAGTAACACATTTTTTAACAGGATCCAATACAGAAGGAAATAGGAATTGGAAAGAAACCTCCTTCTTCCAGACTTGATGGTAATGACTTGAGTTCCAAGTGTGGCCCCACGGCCTCTTCACCTCTTACACTGAAAGCCATTAGGGTGAGTTTGGAAATGGTGCAGGAGAGTGTTTTTTTCTATTTCTGGAGGACACTCTCACTCAGCCGTAGTACAATGCTTTGGGGCCAGGGGAGCTCCTATCTTGTCCATCCGCCCACTCACTTTCACAATGCTGCTGAGATTAGTTCTGCTACCATATAGTGAAAGTGGTTGCTGAGCCACAGAGATCTCACAAACAGTACAGCTACTCTCTGTGTGTGCAGAACATTCTCAGGCTGATATCCTGTTAGTACTAACTAGAGTAAACTCTTTAAGTCCATTAGGGCTATCTATGTGTTGACTGCCCCTTCAACAACTGACTGATCTACTCTAAAGACCCTCAGAGTATCTGCCAACGTCATACAGTCCTCCTTCCTGGTAGGGCAGAGTACCTCCTTCACTTTTGGAAGGGAAGGCCAAAATGATATTGTGAGGGATCCCCATTCTAGGCTGCTGCTTGGTCGGCTGTACCAACATTTGCTCAACTTCTTTCTTCAGGGATACTGTTACCCTGTGAACTGGGGGTCCCAGGAGGGACACCAAAATGTGCTCAACTAAAGGTGGGGAAAATTAGCTCAGAGCACTGCTTAGCATTACGAGAGGCAGGGTAACTTAGCAAGATCTTGAACCCTATGTCTACGGGGTCGGGTCGAGTCAAGGAGAACACAGAAGTTGAAATAATAAATGATGTTTATTAAATACAAGCAAAACAGTGTATGCGACACACTCACACAAGATAACTAAAGGAAATAAAGGTTGGAGTGGTATAGAGGGATTTTTAGAAAAATTGCTGGTTTGGGTGATACTTCACCTGTCCTGAAGCCCAGGAAAAATAGAGAGCGAAGCTGGGGTGCGATGTAGCACAGCACGTGGAGCTGAGGGGAGGCTCGCCAAGCAAAGCGGCAGCAAGGCGGGATGAAACTCGGGAGCGATCCGAGGAAGGTCTCGGACTCAAGGGTTTTTATAAAGAGAATTGTGACTGCAGGCTATGCTGCACTTGGGGGAAAACAATAGATTTGGAGTTGGAGACAAAGCCTCCGAAAGGTCAGAATCTGAATGACTGAGTTATCGTAGCCATTCTCAATAGAGTAGCCCGTATGCAGACACAGAGTACTTGGGTATTGCATAGTTTACCCATCAAGCTGCCATCGTGAGGCAGAGGTTCTTTTGTAAGTAGCGTGCATACTTAATTAGAGTACTTGCCTGGAGGTCTCCTAAAGCAGTGAGTCAGCTATTTCTGGCCTGCCTGTATTGTTGGTTGAATATTACGGCTATTAATGGCCAAGCTTGTTTACGTGCTTGTCCGGTGGCCTCGCAAGCACGTGTAGAGGAATAGAACGGTGCAGCCTAATTGTGATATCAAGAGATATCTTTAATATCCCCAAAGCTCGGACTAGCCAGGGCAGTAACAATACCTTCTACATCAAGGCTGATGGTGATACTGTCAGACTGGTTGCTGCCACATGTGGGGTCTTCTGGCAAAAGTTTGAGTTAAATGGGAACAGCAAGCACCCCAATTGGCTTAAGGGGTACGAGAGGCCCATGGAATGTTCTTCCAACCCTGGTCTATGTTTCAAAACATAGAATGCTTTCAAATTTAGAGAAATCAGAGGGAGAAGGAAGTGTGGGTTGGATTACATACTGTATCGGGAGTCAGGCCAAATGCCTGACAAAGACTGAGGTGGTGCAGGGAGTTCCAGAGACCCTCCTGTGCAGAGTGACTGGAATATGGTCAAAAAAGAAAACAGAGGTAGAACTGGTCTGTTTAAACCTCTATATTCTATAGCAGGGGTATAAATCTTCAGTAATCTCATTGTCCAAGGGAGTGATGAGGCAATTTTCTTCCCATTGCAGGGAAATTTTAAAAAAATTGAACAGATTTGAAGTTCAGGGCTTTTCCTGTGCAAAATTTGTTCATGGAATCTTTTTCCCACAGGAAACAGCATTTGTTGCCCAGAATGTAAGTTTGGCTCCTGAACCCCCACATACACACCAAAGCCCCCAGGTGGGTGGGTGAATTTCAGTTATTTTTTTTTCAAGGAAAACAGGGTAAAGGCCCCTCCCAAACAGCCCAGTAATGTGGTGGGTTCCTTTCTCCAACCCTTTAGAGGCCCCCTAACCCCCCAAAAAACTGCAAAAAGAGGAGGAGTAGGAGGGGAGGGGGAGGAAAAGGAGGTAGAGGAGGAGGAAGCAAGGAGGAAGAAAGTAGGTGGGGATGGGGAGGAAAGAGAGGAGGAGGAGGAAGGAGATTAGGGTAGGGCAGAGTGGAAGAAGAGGAATCATGTATGAGCTCATTGGATGAAGAGAGGAATAGAAATTGAACTAACATTAAAGAAGGACACTAGCCAATGTTCAGCCAGTTTTGGCCTCCAATCTTTATTGTCTTACATCTTCCTTCAGCCAAAGAGAGGGTTTGAGAGATGCAAGCTGATCTGTACATTGTGGTTCCATGTTCTGGAAATACACCCATTACCGAGTGTCAGATCTCATTATAGAGAATGGCCAAGTCACTCAGAAAGCGAATATATTCCTGAAAACTGTGGGTATAAAGGTCAGAAACAATGGTTAGAACCTCCTTTTGATGCCATGGTTGAGAAGAAAAACAGGAAGGAAGGAAGGAAGGAAGGAAGGAAGGAAGGAAGGAAGGATTCGCGGTTTATTCTTGTGAAATTTGCAATTTGGAATTTTTTTTTTCACAGGAAAGAGCAGCTGCTGCAGAAAATGTAGGTGTGGCCTGAAGGCCCAGAGAGCCCTGAGATGAGGAATGATCTTTCATTGATATTTGAAGTAAAAAGGGACAAAGGTCCCTCTCAGACAGCCCATTGATATGGTCAAACATCCCAAAAAACTGCAAAAAGAGGAGGATCAACAGCCGCAGCAACCAAATAGGACAAGGTGGAAGAGGGTTAACCATGTATTGTCACCTTGAGCTCACTGGATGAAAAACAGGATAGAAATCCAACCAACAGTAGAGAAGGACATTAGATAACTTTCATAGAATCATAGAATCATAGAAATGTAGAGTTGGAAGAGACCACACGGGCCATCCAGTCCAACCCCCTGCCATGCAGGAATACCCTCAAAGCACTCCCGACAGATGGCCATCCAGCCTCTGCTTAAAAACCTCCAAAGAAGGAGACTCCACTACACTCCGAGGCAGCAGATTCCACTGCCGGACAGCCCTGACCGTCAGGAAGTTCTTCCTGAGGTTCAGGTGGAATCTCCTTTCCTGCAGCTTGAATCCATTGCTCCTTGTCCTGGTCTCTGGGCAGCAGGAAACAAGCCCTCTCTCTCCTCTACATGGCATCCCTTCAAATATTTAAATATGGCTATCATGTGCCCTCTTAACCTTCTCTTCTGCAGACTGAACATACCCAGCTCTTTAAGTCTATCCTCATAGGGCATGGCTTCCAGGCCCTTCACCATTTTGGTCGCCCTCCTCTGGACCTGCTCCAGCTTGACCATGTCCTTCTTGAATTGGGGTGCCCAGAACTGGACACAGGATTCAAGAGGAGGTCTAACCAGACCACAGGAGAGTGGTACCAGTACCTCCCTCAATCTAGACACCATATTCCTATTGATGCAGCCGAGAATTGCATTGGCTTTCTTGGCTGCCACATCACACTACTGACTCATGTTCAGCTTGTGGTCTATTAAGACTCCTAGATCCCTTTCACACGTACTGCTATCCAGCCACGTGTCCCCCATCCTATATTTCTGCATTCCATTTTTTCTACCTAAGTGTAGGACCTTACACTTCGCTCTGTTCAATTTCATTTTGTTAGCTTTGGCTCAGCTCTCCCATCTGTCCAGGTCATTTTGAATTTTGATCCTGTCCTCTGGTGTATTAGCAACCCCTCCCAATTTGGTGTCATCTGCAAATTTGATGAGCATACCCTCTATTCCTTCATCCAAGTCGTTGATGAAAATATTGAACAGCACTGGGCCCAGGACAGTACCCTGTGGCACCCCTCTAGTCACTTCTCTCCAGGATGAAAAGCAGCCATTGGTGAGCACCCTTTGGGAACGGTCAGTCAACCAGTTACAGATCCACCTGACAGTAGCCCTGTCCAGCCCGCATTTTACTAGCTTCTTTGCAAGAACGGGCTTCTGCCTCCAGTCTTTATTGACTTAAATCTCCATCAGCCAAGAAGAGTGTTGTAAGTTTGGGAGATGCAAGCATTGTGCATTGTGGCTCCATCAGGAATAATGGCAAGAACGTCCTTTTGATACCATTGTTGAAAAGAAAAACATCAAAGGAAGGAAGGAAGGAGGGAGGGAGGGAGGGAGGGAGGGAGGGAGGGAGGGAGGGAGGGAGGGAGGGAGGGAGAAAAAAAAGATAAGGTGGTCAGTACACACCAGCAAGTCATTTTTCAAACAGAAATGAGACCCATCTTAAACTCCTTATGCAAGCTGATGCAAGCTGATCTATGCATCGTGGCTCCATGTTCTCAGCTTCCTGGTGCAGACACGCCCGTTACTGAGCATGAGATCTCAGACATGAGAGAGACCAAGACAGCAGCAAGACAAACTCTGGAAAACTGACATTTCCCATCTCAACCGTATTTATATGAAGGTCATGAATGATGGTGATACACTCCTTTTCATGTCATAATTGAGAAGGAAAATATCAAAGGGTGAAAGGGAGGGAGGGAGGGAAAAGAGAAGTTGTCAGTACATACCAGCAAGTTATTTCTCAGATGGAAATGAGACTCATCTTAAACTCCTCATTCTAGTATTATTATCATACTATCATTAAGAGCAATACATGAATCAAAAGCAGGTGAATTTTTAATGCTGGCCTCAAAAATCAAGAAATCTCTGTGATACTGAAAATGCTTCATCTGAAAATCTCTCTTCTCCAAATTCAGGTTAAAATCTGTGCCTGGGTGTAATTCTGGCACATCCTCCTAGAGTGTTAGAACAACTTCTCCTGCCTCTGACATTGCCTTCTCAGGGCCTCTCTCAGACCGCACCGCCCTCTCAGAGACCCCTCACACACTGAGAGAAATGTCACTTTGCCACGCCCAAATCACCAGCAGAAAAGACCTCCATCCCCCAGTGTGGCTGCTGGCTGTGAAGGTGGGTTTGGTGGGTATTTGCAATTATGCCAGTCATGGTCATTTTAAAACAGAGCATGGCTCTGAACTCACACCTGAACAAACCACTCTGAATGAGCTCTCTCTTCCATTCCCTTGCAGCAAACAATAGATGACAGAACTCAGTTATCATTGTATTCTTACACGCTGTTGGTATTCTTACACGCTGTTTGAAAGATCAGAAAACTAATTATACTGGCTTATGTCTAGCCTTAACCACGTATCGACTCAATCTCCAAATTTTAAATGGTGCCATAGAGAATGATTGCCCAGCCAGATATACCTATCTTTCTGGCACCAGAATGAGTGTTATCGATTATATAATCATCTCTAAGGAGCTGCTAGGGCAGGTTGGGAAGTTAGAAGTTATCCCAAGATTTGAAAGCAATCATTTCACTGCAGCTACTTGACCTTATTCAACAGTCTTATGTGGAGGACTTCTATAATTATAATTATAACATAATTTCTGAAGGGACAACTTATTGCCGTGCCAAGTGGAGTACACAATTATTCTCTTTTTACTTGCATTGATCAATATGGTCCTACACTGCAGGATTGGGGGCTAGCAATTATAATCCCTATTTTTAAAAAGGGATCCAAAAATGACCCAGCCAATTACAGGCCTATCAGTTTACTAAATACCATCAGTAAATTATATGCAAGGCATTTACAGAGGAAACTCTTGGATTGGTTGGAGCAAGAAAACATTATAGCAGAGGAGCAGGCTGGATTCAGGGAAGGGAGATCAACTATTGATCAATGTTTTGTTCTTCAACATCTAATTGAGAAATACTCTTCAAACAACGTGACTTCCCTGTATGCTACCTTTATTGACTTTAAAGCCGCCTTTGATTCCATCTCTTGATCAATTCTGTAGGAAAATCTGGAGGTATCCTCGATCGATAGACGATTACTTTTTTTAATCCGCATGCTTCATGAAGGGACTTCCTTGAAAGTAAGATGCTCTCCTTGGGCTCATCTAACCAGTGCAATCAAAACAGAGAAGGGAGTAAAGCAAGGTTGTATTCTGGCTTCGTTGCTATTTAATTTTTATATTAATTCATTGGTGGGATGGCTTCAAAATGTCTATTTTCATTCCCCTCAGCTAGCAGGAAGATCCATCGCTGTGCTTCTATATGCAGACGATGTGGCTATACTCTCAAGGACTCCCATTGGACTAAAAAGAGCTCTTAAAGCCTTGACTCTTTTTTGTAATGAAGATCAAAATTACAAAATAATGGCATTTGGGGAAAAAACAAGAAGCTTTCATTGGACTATAGACAATCACCAAATAGATCAGGTTTCTTGCTTCAAGTACCTAGGAGTAATTTTTCAATCCTTGGGTAGCAGGAAAACTCATGGTGATTATATTGTTAACAATCCCCAAAGGAGCTCAGTCGCTATCCAAAAGTTTTTTATGTATAAAGGTGGTCAATATGTTCCAGCAGCCCTGAAAGTATTTGAGGCAAAACCAATCGCTCAGCTTTTGTATGGTGCTCAATTAGGGTTATTTCCTAACGCGTACAATCTAAGTTCTTAAGATCAGTTTTTCATGTTCCTAAATGTGTATCCAATTCCATGTTATGGTTAGAGGCAGGCCTTCTGAGTGTAGAGGCCAGAGTATTGATTTGTATAATTAATTATTGGCTTAGATTAAACTTCATACCAATTGGGCTTGCATCCTTGGTTCGGGAAGACCAATTTCATTCTAAATGGAAACAGATGGTTGTTACCAAATTGTCAATGCTGGGTTTGTCCCCTGATAGCTTATTTAGGATGCGCTATGATCAGGCTAAATCAGTCATTAAACAACGTATTTTTGATATTGAACACCAATCAGATTTGGCCTGTTCTCCATCCTTTATTGCTAATGAGCAGGACAAGTATCACATGTTGCCACGGGCCTATCTAAATATTTTAGAACTGCCCAAACATCGTTTGGCTTTTAATCTAGCGTGTTGCCGTAGTCTTCCATCTGCTGTTCTTGAGGGTTGATATAAAAAAATTCCTTATTTGGAGAGATATTGTCCGTGTGACTCTGGTCAGATTGAAATGGTTGAACATATTCTTTTTTCAATGTATGTTCTACAGAGATTTAAGAGCTGATATTATCTCCCCAATCCTTCGGGAACACCTGAATTATCTTATACCTTCTTATTGTTATCAGATATGAATTCTGACATAACGTATAAGGTTGCCAAATTCTGAGCTGCAGCTATGAGACTAAGACAAAAGATGTTGGCTAGTGAGTAGATGCATATCGTATATCTTGTAATCCTTGTGAGACTGTTATCCCTTAGTAGTATTATATTCTTGACCCAATTTATTAGGCTGTTTTTATTCATGTTTATGTCTACTTGTATCAGTACTTAGGTTTTTTTGTCCTTGGTACTGTTTTGGTGTAACCTTTTTTCTGGTCTATGACCGTAATAAACAATATCTATCTATCTATCAGTTATCATTGATGCCTCTGGGAAAACTTCCATCAGATACATTGTAGTCATGCTAACCATTTCTCCTTCTCCAGCTGAGTATCCACTGAGCAGAGAAAGATTTCTTATTAGGTCTTCTTCTATGGAGGTCGTCAGAAGCTTCTGCCTTGCCTATCAGGACCGTATTTCGTTAAAGTCTGGCAGAAGGAAGAAGCGGGCATCCATTCCACCTGGACAGCTACTCACTGGCATCTCCCAGGTCAAGGGGGAAATGAATCCACCCCAGGTCTCAGCCCAGCCTTTAAAGGAATTATCTTGGGTGATGGAACCTATTTGGAGGAGATGTTTAAGACCTGAGATCACTCCTTTAACCCCAGAGGACATTCACCGCTCCCCTAACATGGATCCAACCAGCCACCACTAAAGGTCCTTTGACTTCCCCTCTCTAGAAGGCACTTTCCCAAGTTTTAAAGGAAAACCATCTAAAAATGATGAATGGGTGGTACCTAATTCTGGCAAAATTAGACAAAATGTATAACACAAGTAAAAAATAAATGCTGGAATTGCCAAGAAAAAAAAAAACAGCTTGTTCTTCCACATGTTGTGGACATGTCCAACAACAAAAATGTGCTGGACAAAATTGCATTCAACGGTAATAGAGATTTTTCAAGTTAAATTTCCCTTAAGTCCAGAACTTTTCTTATTGAACATGACCCATGAAACATTTGTAAGAAAATTTTGAAGAATGTCGTTATATACGACTTCTGCTACAAGAATCTTACTTGCAAAATTATGGAAGAGGAAAGAAATCCCTGGTATGGAATAGTGGATAATCAAAGTACTGGAAATGAAGGATAAGGATGCCTTAACTCATCTAATCAACAGAAAATTGTTAGACAAAATTGAAGACGAATAGACCCCAGTATTAAATTTCCTCAGAAAGAAATGGAATAATCTGAGTAAAGGCTGATCAATGGATACATTTACTTTCAATATAATTAACATGATTGACATGTATTATGAAACTTAATGCATACTGAAAGGAAAGAATTTGAATAAGGTATTAACTAAGTTATGATTAAAAGGGAAAATAACAGAAAGAGGCAAAGAGGACTTTGTTTGACAAGGGAATGAAGTTTAAGTAAGCTTAAGTAAGCTTCTTATGAAAAGAATTCCAAAAAAGGGTAAGAGAGAAATAAATAAAGATATACATTTAATATTTATGGATAGATGCAGAAGGATCGGAATTTGTTACTTTGTCAGAGGTTGAATTTAATCAAATCAATGATATATATTTATGAATTTTGTTAATTTTTCTTTACGGGTTCTCTTTGGTATATTTAATGAAATTAAGTATATTATTGTATAGCAAAAAAGGAAACTAAACTCAACCAGACAAGATTTAATGATATCCATACTATTGTGAAATGTATAATGATTAACTTTGAGTATTTTATTTTTATTTGTGTTTTTATAATAAAAATAAAAATAAAAAAGAGAAGCTTTCCATTGCCCTCCTCTAAAGCTGAAAAAGTGTGACTTGGCCAAGGTCATCCAGTGTGTTTCCATAGGCAGAGAGGAGATTTGAACTCTGCTCTCCTACAGTCCTCACCTAAACATTCTAACCACAAAACCATACTGCCTCCCCTCTTGAGCAGGAGGAGGGTGATAATGACAATATTGGGAATACGGGTCTAAGAATCTACCAGCCAGCATGGCAAGTGCTGGTTTTTCCATTCTCCAAGGCACTCTCAGCTTGTAAAGCCCTTTTCAAACAAGTTCTGCTTCTGGACAACAGAAATCATTCATCATGCATTCTGGAAGGAGCTGGAAGTGAATATTCTGGCCCCAGGAAAGTCCCATTCCCACATTCTCCCACATTCCCTGTTGGACCCTGTGGTCTTGGCAGAGTTTGACTGCCAACATATATCAAGATAGCTGAAATCTCCCATTACTACTGCATCTCTCCTTTTTGAATGTGTGGTCATCTCCTCCAGGAAGCCCTCATCCAAGTCCTCAGGCTGACCTTGAGGCCTGTAGCAAACTGCCACAATCACATCTCTATTGTTTCTCAGTCCCTTAATTCTCACCCAGATGCTCTCGACCAGGCTTCCTGGATTTAAGTCATGGATCTCTTCACAGGTGAAAACATCCTTGACATATAAGGCTACTCCTCCTCCTTTTTTGTTTGGTCTATTTCTTCCAAATAGGTTATACCCCGCTATTCCTACATTCCAATCATCTGCTGAACCATTTACCACAAATAAAGTTTATGCTGTACCAGTAAAGTGCACCAGTGTTCAGAACCAAAAGAAGTCTTGGGGAGGCCTGAAAGTACACCCAGTTCCAGCCCAGAAGAGAGCCTGTTTATCATCTTCGGTGCCCAATGGCCATTGCATTTTCTGAAAACTGAATATGCTTTAAGAATCCCAAGTGATGTTTTGTGAACAGGTGGTGTATTAAGAAGAGACTGACCTAGCCAGCCCATTGCAGGCCTTTACCTCTGTGTGTTTATGGTGAAAAGAAGCATTCTCAAAGCTTTTCAGACTGCCCCATGGGTGAACTTGGCTCTTGTTGGGTTTGGCCAAAAGTCATGATGTAACTGAGCTCTACAGACTCAATTTGATATGGTTTAATTAGCAGAATAATTTAATTGGCAGATATGTTTAATTGGTATAAGATACAAATCATAAACACTTATGACTGGAAGCCATGTAGAAGAAGGGACCTGGCTGGAAAACAGGCCAAAAGGTGACCCCTGCATGGCCAGGTTGTAGATAATCCTTTCAATGAGAATAACAGCCAAGCTCAGAACAGAGCAAAAACCCCTGCTGTGTGCATTTCCGATCCAAGCCTGCCAAAATCCTCCTTCCTGTTGATTGTTATTGCCCTGGCTAGTACGAGCTTTGGGGATATTAAAAGATATCCTCTTGATATCATAATTCGGCTTCACTTCTCTATTCCCTTCCACGTGCTTGCGAGGCCACCGGACAAGCACGTAAACAAGCTCGGCCGTTAATAACCGTAATATTCAAACTACAATACAGGCAGGCCAGAAATAGCTGACTCACTGCTTTAGGAGACCTCCAGGCAAGTACTCTAATTAAGTATGCATGCCACTTACAAAAGAGCCTCTGCCCCACGATGGCAGCTTGATGGGTAAACTATACAATATCTGCGTTTGCATACTGGCTACTCTGTTGAGAATTGCTACGATAACTCAATCATTCAGATTCTGACCTTTCGGAGGCTTTGTCTCCAACTCCAAATCTATTCTTTTCCCCCAAGTACGGCATAGCCTGCAGTCATGATTCTCCTTATAAAAACCTTGATTCCGAGACCTTCCTCGGATCGCTCCCGAGTTTCATCCCGACTTGCTGCTGCTTTGCTTGGCGAGCCTCCCCTCAGCTCCACATGCTGAGCTGCATCGCACCCCAGTTTCGCTCTCTATTTTTTCCTGGGCTTCAGGACAGGTGAAGTATCACCCAAACCACCAATCCTTCTAAAATTCCCTCTATACCACTCCAACCTTTATTTTCTGTAGTTATCTTGTATGAGTGTGTCGCATACACTGTTTTGCTTCTATTTAATAAACATCATTCATTATTTCAACTTCTGTGTTCTCCTTGACTCGACCCGACCTCGTAGACATAGGGTTCAAGATCTCGCTACGACGTTACCCTGCCTCTCGTAACGCTAAGCCGTGCTCTGAGCTAATTTTCCCCAACTTCAGTGGAGCACATTTTGGTGTCCCTCCTGGGACCCCCAGTTCACAGGGTAACAGAGTGGTGGAGCAAAGCGGGCAGTCCCGGTACCCCTAATTTGAGAAGGAGCCGCGAACCTCCTCAAATAAGGCCGGTACTGACTTAGGTGACGGTCGGTTGAGTTGTTAGAGCACTGTTAGGCAGAAACACGTGTGTGTGGAGTCTGTGTGTTTGAGCTCTAGAGCTATTCTATCCGGGTGGTTCTGCTCCTTTTCATTCTTGGCTGTGTACAGTGGCCGTACCTACATGGTCACTAGCTTCGGCAGTGAATCACTGTAGACGACAGGACCGTGCAAGTGGCTGACCCGGGAAGTACCTCCCCAACTTGGGGTCTATCGTGGGCTGGGATCCGAAGTGTTAGAGTGTTAGCATGGTAGGAACAGTCTACACTCATCGAACACCATAGTGGCAAGGCAAAATAGCACTTAGGGAAGAAATCCCCCCCCCCTTACAGTAGTATACGGGTGAGCCCAGTCCTTGTTAGGAGTTAGAGTATGGGTGCGTCCCGTCAGTTGTTGTTGTTGTGTAGCTTTGAGAGTGCAGGTGCGTCCTGCTAGTAGTTGTGAAGCGGGGGGGTGCCCCGCTGTGTAATTTCGGGTGCGTCCCGAGTGGCTAGCCGACTAGGTGCGCGTGGTGATTCCCAACCTAGCCTATGGTTTAGAGGTTTTGCCCGTGGTAGAGGAAGGTACCCCTCACCCAGAAAACCAGTTAGGGATGGTTCGCTTTTGGCTCCTTGCCCTTTTTCCCTGCTGCTTGGCCAGGCGGCGCTGTAAGTTCCACTGGGTTCGTTTCCCCCCTTCAGGTAGGCGGAGTACTCCTGAGGGTTCCCTGGGTCTAGGTGACCTCCCTGTCCCTGAACCGTTTCCTCGTCCTTTGGTCCCCAGTGCTGTCGAGGTGGAAAACCGGGCTCGGGAGTACCAAAGTGACTTTGTTTGGGCAGGCTGGAGATAGGTTCGCATCCCTCTTTCCTAGAGAAGTTCCGCAGAGTTCGTTTCCCTACAGTCCCCCAGGGGTCTAGGTGATCCTTCCCGTCACTCCAGTTCCTGGTCCCGTTTGTGGCTTGTAGTTTGTGGTTCGTAGCTTGTAGTTTGCAGTTTGTGTCAGAGATAGTTGTGGTTTGTGTGGAAAAATGGCGGAGAATAGTAAGGTCACCATCAAGGACCTCATGTTGGAGGAAGAGGTCAAAGGTAAACTAGAGAGATGGGTGTTGAGTAAGGGGAAATGCCCCTGGAAGGACACCATCTTCCAGAAAGCTGATCCCTTTACCAAACTCCGGGAAACATACACCTTGCCACATAAATCAAAGAACCCTTTCGGACCATCTAAGGACGCTTTGGCCGCTTGGGGACTTTGGCTTACACCCAGAGATGCTAGTAGTGCCCTAGTAGAGACCAGAGAAAAGTTAGCTAGTATGGAGAAAGAGAATACCCAGCTTCAGGCCGAGGTCGAGACGTTGCGTGCGGACAAAGTAACCTTTGCGTCCGTAGCACAGACGTCTGCCCAGAAGCTGAATAACATCACAGTAGTGGAGCAAACATGAGAAGAGAAAGCCCACGCCTTAGAGGCTGAGCTGGATCATGCCCGGTCTGCGGCCAAGTTTATGGTGGGGCAAGTGAGAGAACAGCAGGAGGCTGTTAGCCACGTAGCTTGCCAGAAACAGATTGCTGCTCTGGAGAGCCAGCTCCAAACACGCAAAGCCTTAATTTCAACCGTGTGCCCCGGCTGCTCCCTACGTTCGCTGAGGACTTTTCTGGGGAGGCACTGTCAGAGGATGCTCAGGCAACCATTCCCCACAACCCAGACTGGAGTGACCCTAAGGTCCCAGTCCACCCTGTAAAGACACGGTCCATGACGAGACGGACCACCCCCCTTGGCGAAGGCAGCTCTGATAGGCAAGAGACGCAGAAGATGCAGGTCACCGAGACTAGGGTCCCCTGGCGTGCTACTGAGCCAAAAGCTATCATGGATCAGTTGGGTCCTTTAAATTGGTCCACCGGGATCATGTGGCTAAACGCGGTGATTCACTCACACCCGACAGCCAATGGTCAGGACCTGACCCAACTGGCCCGACTTTGCATGTCCCCTTCCGAGCTCCCTACTCTTTAGTCAGCCGTGGCGGCTGGAGGCCTGGTTAGGCTCGAGGCACACAACTGGATGAGAGAGGTAGTGAGGATTTTGTGGCCCGGACAGAGTGCAGGTGTACTCTATGTCATGGAGCAACAGGGTCGTCGTGAGAACCCTGAGGCTTATATGGCATGGAAGCAGCTCCTCGCCATTCTGGCCGAGAAGGTCCCCTTGACGCCCCGTGGGTATAACTTTGACCATCTCAAATTCAAGACGCTCCTATGCGGAGGTCTTAATCATGAGACCAAGATGGTATTAGGTTTGGTGGATCCAGCCACCACTAACTGGGAAGAGTTCGGGAACAACCTCCGACAGGTCTCCGACCTGCTGCGCTAGGCAGGATCCCTTAAACCTCCTCCCAAGACACACAGGAAGGAACCCGGGAATTGGGAACCCATATCCGAGGTCACGTACTCGAATTATGGGCCCCATTCCCAACACCGGAAAACTGCACCAAATTCAGTTCCCTGAGGGAACTGGACTCCGCGCCCAGCTCCCAGGCAAGACAACAGGCAGTGGCAGGGAAGAGATTTCCGCAACCGGCCCGGCAAGGCAGGAAGTCCCCTACAGCAGCCCACTGCCCCCAAACAGCTCTCTGACTCAGGCTTTCCTTGAGAGACGTCTGGTGGGTACAATCCCACTGCCCAGACGTACTCCTCGGACAGAGTAAGGGTCTGGGGCATACTCAGAAGTTTCGGGCTGGACATGAGCCAGTTCGATAAGCGGCCAACATCGGAGCTTTTGGAAGCTCTAGATAAGCAGCTTCAGGCAGGAAGTAAACAGCCAGTCCAGGCCATGACTGACGGCCCACCTCCGGCTGGATACTACCCTAACCTGGATCTGCAAGCATAGGGGTGCCCTCGGTCCAGGAAGCTTCCCCGCAACGTTGTGGCTAGGTTGAAGCCAGACAGGTGGGGAAGGTTCTGGGTGAAGGCAGGCATAGGGACCGAGAACAATAAGACTCCTGCCACCCTTCTTGTAGACTCTGGTGCAGCAATGAACGTGCTGCACCCCAAACTTGCGAGGTACGGTGAACCCACACCCGAGCACGTCCAGCTTTCTGGATATGGCGGAGGGGTCACCAAGCTAGGGCATGGACAGGCATCCCAATGTCTATAGAGGCATTTCATTTTCAGTTGTGGGCGTGCGAGAACCCCCTGGAGAGAAGACTACGGCCTTTTAGGCATCGGTTTTCTCAGGGGAAAAAGGCTCATGGTTGACTACACAAATGGGTTTCTATGGCAGTTAGACCAGAGACCAGTAGAAATTTCGGCTGTGCACTGTTGTGCCACCATTAAAGCTCCTGCCCCTATTCCAGTAATGACGGAGCAACAGGTATGTTCACACCTGGAGGTTCATCTGGCTACCGCCTCACCCTCCGTGCACATGCTCTGGTGCCGCCTTGTCCTCAAGGGCCATGGCACCATTGTAATTGTGACTCTAGTAATTGTAAAAGGGGCCATGGCTAGCTACGGCTCCATTTCGATTACCATTGTGACTGGAGAGAAAGGTTCCCCGGAGGCATATGGGTCCAAGACCAACCTCCATACTGAAGTGAGGGTATGGGTCCCAAACCAGGAGCTGGCGTTGCTGCTCTTGCTGGTAGTTCCGGAGACCCGCAAGAAGGATTGGAAAGGGAAACCCCCAGATGGGGACGCCCTTTTGTTAGCATGACAGCGTGGCGGATGGGCTTTGCTTCCCTTCATGGGGTGGCAACCCCCAAGAAGAGGTGGTTGCTTCAGCTCCCCTCTCCTTCCCCTTCCTTGTAAATAGACCCTTTCTGTTGTAATAACAGAGCCCCTATCTCTGTGTTCCCTACAGGGAGATGGAATGGGACCGCTCTTAAGGATTGTCGTTTTGTTTTGCGTGAGTAGATACGCCCTTGGAACCTCACCCGAATCTAGCCATGTTTATACAGACTGGTAGATTAATGTACAGGCAGTGTGTTATTGGAACCCATATCCAGAAGTAGAAGCCTTGTTGACAGGGACGCAGCTGCTCCCCTGGTTCAAGAAAAGGTATCCTTTTCAGCTATCCACAAGTTTCCATATACATGCTAGGAAAAGACTGAGTGCAGTATTAAGAATGGCTATTGCCGGCAAAGAGGTTAAACTCAGCCCCAGCATGGCCACAGCAGCCGCTCCTATGACCACCAGAATAGTCCAGGGCGACCACCGCTATGCAGCCCTACTAGTGCTTAGCTTCACTTTTGACAACTGCTGCCCTATATAGGTATGGAAAACCTACATGTTCCACTGCCAGAATGCCACCCTGACCCCGACAGGTTGTAAGTTCTGCGTGAAGATGTCGTATCCCGATTCTGATACTCACACCCCTCCTCCTCCAGAACGTCACCCGGCTATGTATGTGGGTAGTTCCGTAGGTCGCAAAGACATAGAAATGGTCTCTTACTCGAACGTCCAACCCATAGTAACTAAAATGATACTAAATTTTATGGTTGTCCACATCTTCAGAGTAATTCTAACTTGCCAACCGTACCCAAAACTTGCATGGACACAGTGGGAACACTGGGAGAAACGATGGTTGTCTTTCTCCCACCCACACACTCGTCCTAAGCAAAGTGTCTTAGGAACCGCTTTAGGTGGAATTGGAACTGGTGGCGCTTTCATCAATGCTATAGATAATGAGATCTTAGCAAACAAATTAGGTGTAATTGGCACCAAAACTAGAGACATTGGAATATCCTCCGCTTCTGGCCTAACCAACATAGCTAGAGGAGTAGATTTAATCAGTCAATTACTCCCACAGTGGGTTGGCGTCAAGCAAGATGTAATATCTGACCTTGGCCATGTTCTACAGATCACGACCCATAATTTGTCGGTAGCGATACAGTGCACACAACTGCAAAGCACTGTGATCACCTTTGCCGCTCAGGTGATCCAGGCCAGCCTCATGGGGTTAATGCACCCTGAGATCCTGAGCCTACTCCAAGAGCGATACCCAGAATTGCTGGAACATCCTGCCACTTTGGCGCAAATATGGCATGCCACGTGGACAAGCCTAACTCTCACGGTGGACGTTGCCCATGAACGGATTCTGGATCCGGTAATTCTACATCCAGTCTCCCATTTAGGACACCCCCTCATAGCTGCTAATGCCACTTTGCTGCCCCCACGGATGTACCATTGGTCCAACGGTACACATTCTTTTGATTTAGCTGGCTGCCTATTTAACCACCATTGGATTCAGTGTTTCCACGACCTTAATGGTCTCAGCCTCAGTGATACCTCCGAATATTTGGTAGTGCCGGTAAACAACACAGTCATGGCCCAGATTACCCATGAGTGCTTCTGTTTAAGGACTCCTTGTACCAACTTGATCATATTGCCTAGTGGTGCGACTGTAAGAGCAAACTGTACCACTGGGAACCCCTGCTTTTGTTCACGGATGGTCCAAGACTGTTTTGGCCAGAACTTCTATCTCCAGCGGGAGGTACAAGATTATGTGTTTGAAAGTGCCTACGCACCTACTGAATCCGAGTTAGTTGGATTCCATCTTGAGGATGAGATCCCCGCGTCTTTGTGGCTCAGGAATCTGACCAGTTTGTTGCAACAAGAAAGGAGGTCTCGCACTCCCTCCACCAAATTGCCTTGACTGTTAACCATACTGCTCAGACAATAGTCAGCACCTCAGAGGAGTTGAAATCCGCCGCGAAACATTCATGGTGGGATGTCTTTAATTGGTCCTCCACGGGCCAGGCTATAGCACACTTGGCTCTCCACCCTTTAGTAGTCTTAGTGGTGTTTCAGATCATTTTGGTAGTCAGTCTTGTTGTTTTGGTATTTTGGATTAAGAAACAGATGCTCATGTTACAAGCTGTCTGCTTTTATTAAGGGAAGAGGTTCCCCCATTTGTAAATAGTTGCTTGCTGTAGAGTATAATTAGTAGGTTTAAGTCTATCCTTTAACCTTTTAAGGGAGGGTGTTTTTGGTTTTGGAGGAAACGGATTCTTGGGATGGCTGTCCCGAGATCCTTTTGTCCTCTGAGGTATATTGGGCCTACAGAGTCATCCCTGATACTCTGAAGAAGGTGAGTCGGACCGGAGTGCCGACCTTTTCTCACTCCGAACGCCGGCATTCTCTCACTCGGAGGGATTGCCTTGTGCAATGGCGTTCTGGTGGGATTGGGGCTAGACGAAGGGGGCCTCACGACCCTCTCAGGAGAACCGGGTCTGACTCTGGACTCTTGGTCTACTGCCCAGGCATGTCCCTCATCCCATTGAGGGCCTCCTCCCCACTTCTTTCATGTGACTGGATTGTTAGGGTGAGAACAATCGGAGCTGCTATTTTGGTTGTTACTCCATTCCATTTTGATTTCACCAATTTAGAACCACTCTCCAACACCCCATAAGGGCCGGAGACCCACACAATTGGCCTGACGCCCGGCCCCGGTGCATTGTGTCTCATTTGCATATGTTATTAGGACATTTGCATACGTGCGTCCATCCAGCCGGACCAATCACCAAGGGAGTCAGCATCTGCTCTGGTAACAAGCAAGCGTAGACTCGCATGTCTCTGATTTGGCTTATTCTATCTTTTTCACCAGTGTTGGGGCCCTGCAGCCAGGCAGAGGGAAAAAAAAAAAAAAGAGGATCAGAGCCTAACCTGCTTCAGTCTGAGTGGGCAGCGGATACTCTTCTCATATCACATCACGATATTTGTTGCAGGCCTGGTCTTGCTCAGAGTGAACTATAGTTAGGAACTCGACTCGCCAAGCTCTGGCAGACGTGTCACCAGCCTAGAGTGACCATGATCTGCAGTGGCCTTAACAGCGCCTCTCCTGGTATGGCTTTAAGATCTGGTCACATCCTGTGTCCACCAGCTGCTCCCAATAGATTCCCATCTTCCAACAGATCTCATTCCCAGTAGGCTTTGAGCCAGCCATTTGCATTAATGGTATACATTGGATAATAATCATGTCAGTTCTTCTGTTAAGACTCTAATAGGTCTATTGCTCCAGAAGACTGGGAAGATCCCGAGGACATACCATCGTCCCCAAGTACCGTGGGGGGGTGAAAAAGAAAGTTGCCACTCCATCTGATGGTCAAGACTTGGAGATTCCTGGTTCTTCAACGACACCCATGATTCTGAGGGAAGGTGACCACGCAGCCTTCCGCATGCAAAGATGGACTTTTTGCCATTCTTGCTACCATTTACTCCCCCTAGAAAACCTAATGGACTATTCCAGGCTCCAAATTCTGCAAAGACTCATTGCTCCTGAACTTGCAGCGAGCCAGGTTGCACCGACTTGGACATTTTGTTGTTGTTCCTCCTCCTTTGCCTGGATGGACTTATGCTTTGCTCGCTTGTTCCAGCTACAAGACTTTTCCTGTTGCGAGGGGGGGGGGTGCCAAGACTTTTGCTTGCACCTCACCTCCCCCGGACTATCTGAACTGTTTGCTCTTTGGATTGCCTTCATTGCCAGACCATGCATTGGACTTACAGTATTCCATTGATTACTTCATTGAGTGCTTCATTTTGCATTTGCTATTTTTACTGCCATTGCTCATGTTTCAACAGTTCCCTATTGACGAGACATTGGACATTGCTTAATTGTTTATTATTGCGGTATTGTTTACATTGGCGTGTATGTGTGTTTAGGTTTAGGTTTTAAGTTAGGAATGTCTCTGTAAGATAGTAATCTTTTGCTCTTCCTGAAATTCCCTTTCCTGAGGAGTGATATGGCTACCAACCTGCAAGCCCTATTTGGCTCTAAATTGATTATTTCTTTTTAATTGGAAAATGTCCGATATTGTCCCCAACATCACCCATTTTCGGGGAGGGGATTGTTTCTCCCCTGGCTAGTCCGAGCTTTGGGGATATTAAAGATATCCTCTTGATATCATAATTCGGCTTCACTTCTCTATTCCCTTCCATGTGCTTGTGAGGCCACCAGACAAGCACGTAAACAAGCTCGGCCGTTAATAGCCGTAATATTCAAACTACAATACAGGCAGGCCAGAAATAGCTGACTCACTGCTTTAGGAGACCTCCAGGCAAGTACTCTAATTAAGTATGCACGCCACTTACAAAAGAGCCTCTGCCCAGCGCTGGCAGCTTGATGGGTAAACTATGCAATACCCAAGTACTCTGCGTCTGCATACCGACTACTCTATTGAGAATTGCTACGATAACTCAATCATTCAGATTCTGACCTTTCGGAGGCTTTGTCTCCAACTCCAAATCTATTCTTTTCCCCCAAGTACGGCATAGCCTGCAGTCATGATTCTCCTTATAAAAACCCTTGAGTCCGAGACCTTCCTCGGATCGCTCCCGAGTTTCATCCCGCCTTGCTGCCGCTTTGCTTGGCGAGCCTCCCCTCAGCTCCACGTGCTGTGCTACATCGCACCCCAGCTTCGCTCTCTATTTTTCTGGACTTCAGGATAGGTGAAGTATCACCCAAACCACCAATCCTTCTAAAATTCCCTCTATACCACTCCAACCTTTATTTTCTTTAGTAACTTGTGTGAGTGTGTCGCATACACTGTTTTGCTTGTATTTAATAAACATCATTTATTATTTCAACTTCTGTGTTCTCCTTGACTCGACCCGACCCCGTAGACATAGGGTTCAAGATCTCGCTACGTTACCCTGCCTCTCGTAACGCTAAGCCTTGCTCTGAGCTAATTTTCCCCAACTTCAGTGGAGCACATTTTGGTGTCCCTCCTGGGACCCCCAGTTCACAGGGTAACACTATTTTCAAACTTGAGGTCCCTCAGTGTGTTGAGACAAAGTATGTTCTTAGCATGGGAGAACTTATAAATATTTGCTTCTTCTCTGGTTGAAAGTTGGGGATTTAGTATTGCCCTGCTCTAGGGATCTGTCCTTGTACTAAGAGAATATAAAACAGAGATGTGTGCTTTCTTCATTTCAAAGAATTTGAGGGTTCCATGCTATTTTACTACCTAAAGTGAAGAACAAAATGGCACCACTCCCTCTGACACATACAGAAAACAATAACAATTGTAAGAGAAGTCATTTTTTAAAAAAGTGTAAGCGAGACTTTCTGCCCTTTCTGCAGCTTATCTTCTTACGGCAGGGTCCAGTGAGGATCCCAGCAGTGGCCCTCCATGCCAGCAGGTTCAGTACTGAAGGAAGCATGGTGGCCATGTATCTTCCTTCTGCACTGTAGCCGGGCACTTTCCCATGGTGCGCCAAGACAAGAAGTGCCTCCATTACTCTTCTGGCACTTTAACAGGCCTGGTAAATGCAGGATCGTGGTGTGATCACATGGAAAACACTTCAGTGATTTAAACTGCAATCACTTTACCTGCAGATGGGAGAAGGACAGGATTGTGATGACTACAAGCAGAAGCATTGTCACAGTCTCATTCTTCTCCTGTCCCCATGTCAGGATGGGAGAGTACTCGGGAAAGGACCATAGTCATCCACTGTATTTGAGGACAAGCAAACATCATTAAGTGATTTAAGAAGAGTCATCAATATTTTCAGGAATTTCCTCCATCACCTCACTGCTTCCTCACCTCTGTCCTCCAACATCTCATGCTAAAGCAATTTTGAGTCTCAACAAGCCTAGAACCATTCAAAAGAATTTGATGAATCCCAGGGATGACTCAATATTCAACAAGAGGTCCAATGGGTCTACTCTCATTTGGATTAACCAACCAGAATTGATCTCTCACAGCTACCTCACCACCTCTACTGTCTATCACAGATGACTTCCACAATCCACCTGTCAGGCTGATGATATGGTAAAACAGAAGAGATATATAAGAATTCCCACATCTCCAAAAAAGAGAACACAATCTGACATCATATCAAATGCTTATTTTCATGTCTCTGGACATATCAGTACACAGCCAAAGTTGCCAACAAAAGCAAGATATTCCTAAACATACATTGATTTTGACTTTCAAGGTGAAAACGACTAAAAAGCAAATCAAATCAAGTTGTTCCAAGGTAAGATTCTCCATTTATTACAATAGGAAAGAACATGGAGACTAATTTTTTAACAGGTGGAATTAGGGAGGGAAAGAATATTCTAAAATATCCTGTCCCTGCCAATAGGGCCACAAATGGTTTCTTTGAGGATTGTGAAACTTTTGTGTGAAGGATGCTGGAAGACACAAGAGCCTCCACAGTTTGGGAATTATGTGACACTTCTCGCCTTATATTCATTTCATTAGAAGTTATTTTTAGATCACAGGAATTAACTAGCAAGCGATAGATAGATAGATAGATAGATAGATAGATAGATAGATAGATAGACAGACAGACAGACAGACAGACAGACAGACAGACAGATAAAATGAGCAAAACGTTTCAGGTACCACTGAGAACCGGCATGTTGTACCGGCTTGATTATTGGACTATGACTCTGGAGATGAAGGATCAGTTCCCTGCTCGGTCATGGAAATCAGCTGGGTGACCTTGGATATCTCACACGTTGTCAACCACAGAACATCCTTTGTTAGTGTCACCTTAGGGTCACCACAAGTCCGAAAAAACTTGAAAGCAAACATCAACAAAATACCCTTCTTCAGCTGCTAACTATGATACTCGGTGGAACCCAAACTGGGAATTTGAAACAATAACCCTGTTTTCCACACTCCTCAGTGGAACTTGGTCCCTAGAGAAGAGATTTATGGAAGTATGTTTCACTAGTGGATAGGAATGGAAGATATTATATCTAGTATAGATTTCTAGGAAAAAGAGGCCATGCTTGGCTCCCCATTCTGAAGACACAAGGTGGTATGAAAAGAATTGAAACTGAATGATGTGAGTGCAACCAAAGATCCTCCTGCAGCCATTCTGCTTACTGGAAGAAGAAAACAAGGAAGTAAAGTGAAAGCTGATAGCATTTGAAAAGTCCCTGAAAGAATGTGTACGGACCCAAGAGATATTGAAAAATACTCTCTGGAATCCTATATACAATATGTTGCTACCTAACTATGATAATTACCTCATTAATCCAAGAAAAGCCTGATGCCCCAATCTCTGCTTCTCAGTCAGAAGACACTGAGACTGATGGAAGTCTGTTCCCGTGACACTTGGGAAGCAACTGCATAATGTAGAGTCAAAGGCTTTCATGGCCAGGTTCCATTGGTTCTTGTGGGTTTTTCAGGCTTTGAGGCCGTGTTCTGGTTGTATTTTCTCCTGACATTTCGCCTGCATCTGTGGCTGGCATCTTCAGAGGAATGATGAATTGGAAGTGGAGTGGAGAATATATATGCCAATCTCCTACCCCAGAGGGTATTCAATACACACAATAGTCCTATTGTGTGTATTGAATACTTGTTCCTGGAGGGAGACTTCCTGAGCCCAGGTGGGGCTCATTAGGGCTCGTTAGTACCTTCTGTGTTTTGATTTTGGTGTTTTCAATACTGGAAGCCAAATTTTGTTGACCTTCCGATTCTCCTCTTTTCAGTTAAAATTATCCAAGTGTTTGTGGATTTCAATGGCCTCTCTGTGTAGCCTGACCTGGCAGTTGTTAGAATGGTGCAGAATTTCTGTGCTTTCAAATTTTCTTCCAAATGATAAAAATGAAACAAGATTTAAAATAGTAAAATAAAGAATCAAAATTTAGGATAGTTAAATAAAGAACAGGAACCATTTTTCTTCTCCTCCTCCTCCTCCTCCTCCTCCTTTTTTTTTTTTTTTAGTCCTGTGACCGATTCAAGGGACTATTCTCATTCTCTCATATTCTATACTCAATTCTCTTCAGGTGACCTCCCTCCCTCTCCCCATTCTATGTTGTATTTGCAGCTACCCTAAATTACAACCTGAGCCCAGATGTGTGAAATAACATTCGCACCCCCCGTTATTCCCTGCAGACATTCAGAGAGCTCGCATTGCCCTCAATGGGCATTCTTGCCATTCGTCCTCGTCCATCTCCAACTAAAATCTTCTAAATCTGCCACTTTTGCTCATCCCTACCTACTGCATTCCTAGCTTTGAATGTCACCCATAGCAACATCTCCCTTCCTCTGCTACAAAATTTGCAGGAGGAAGGAACTCAGAGCTCTCGGCTGCCCCATCACCTGGCGAACCAAGGGGAGGAGTGGAGAAAAAAGCAAAGGAAAGTAGATGAGGCAGGAGAAGAAGAGAAAAAGTAGAGGAGGCGAGGTTGCACCAGATGCAGAGTTTTGAGAGAGACCGAGCTCGAGAGAGAGGGTGTGTGCCTCCAGAGTCATCTCGTTACTTTTTGTACAAAAAATCTTTTTCCATGGTATTTTTTTCATCCCCTCACAATGCCCTTCCCACCAGGTCTGCACATATTGCATTGCAAACGTTTCCTGGGGGGGAAAGGGCAGACGACGATGTCCAATAAAAAATCCAAAAGAACCAGCCAACAAATCAGTGTGGCCCTTGCAAAAAAGACACAAGTGGGAAGCACAGCTTCCCAAGGTCACACACTGTCCCTTTGTTTCAGGACTGAACCAAGCTTGGAACAAATATCCTGGCAAATGGAAACTCACCAGAACAGTCAATGTTTCTCAGGGCATCATGGCCTGGTGGAGCCTCCAAAAAACTGCCGCCGGGGGTGGACCACATCTCCCAAGCTATATCACTGCTCCTTGGTGCCCCCAAAATGCGCTGCCCAAGGCAGAAAACTCTTCCCTCCTGTGGACCGCATGAAATTCTTTGGTGGGCAGCAAGCGGTTCGTGGGACATATGTTGAGGAGGCCTGCTTTAGACCCACTGAATCTATACAACTTATATGGAAGTCACTTCATCATTCAACAATGGCTTGAATGGCCCTATGTTTGTCAGGACAATCAAGACAACAGGCCAGGTCAGTCCTACTGGGCTCAGTGGTGCTAAGCCTTGCTACTACTTTGGGAAAGAAAAAATGGAACAAATGGTGTTCTTGTAACATATCTTCAGTTACATTAGATTATTACATTTTAATTTTTCATAATTCTTTGCTCTCTTCCTGAAAAGTGGTGATTTATTTTTGTTGTTTTTTTGTTTTTTTTTTGGTTATTGTATTGGGATCACTCTCTTTGTACAAAATTCTACTTTTTTTTGGACAAAACCACATTCTTTTTGACTTGTGTGTGTTTGTTTCTCCTATCTTCCCTGCCTTTTTTGTTACTGTTCCTACTGCTGGGAAACAAAGCTTTTTCTCTTTGTCTTTTGCAAAAGGACATAAAGGAAAATTTAATGAGACAAACTTGTTTTCAACCCTGAGGTCTCTCAGTGTGTGGAGACAAACTGTGTTCTTGGCATAGGAAAACATACAAATATTTTCTTTTCCTCTGCTGAAAGTTGGGGGTTTAGTGTTGCCCTGCTCTAAGGATCTGCCCTTGTGTGAAGAGAATATAGAGCAGGGATGCGTGCTTTCTACATTTCAAATAACTTGAGGGTCCCATGCTATTTTGCTACCTAAAGTGAAGAACAAAATGGCATCATTCCCTCCAGCACTTGCAGAACAAAATAAAATTGGAAAGAGAAGTCATTTTTTTAAGGTGTAATTGAGACCTAGGCCTTTTCTATAGCTTATCTTCTTATGGCAGCATCCGGTGAGGATCCCTGCAGTGGCCCCCCATGCCAGCAGATTCAGCACTGAAGGAAGCACAGTGCCCATGTCTCTTCCTTCTGCACTGTATCCAGGCACTTTCCCAGGCTGCACTGAGGCAGGAAGTGCATCCCTCACTCTTCTGGCACTTCCACAGGCCCGGTAAATGCAGCATGGTGGTGTGATAACAGGGAAAATGCATCAGAAATTTAAACCACGGTCTCTTTACCTACAGACGGGAAGAGGACAGGACTGTGATGACATCGTGCAGAAGCGTTGTCGCAGTCCCATCCTTCTTCTGTCCCTGAAGCAGAATGGGAGGATACTACGGAAAGGGCCACAGTCATCCACCTTATGTGAGGGCAAGTAAACAACATTAAGTGATTTAGGAAGGGTGATCAATATCTTCAGGAATTTCCTCCATCCCCTGACTGCTTCCTCGCTCTCAATCTTCCACATCTCATTCTAAATCAAAATATTTTAAAATATCCTGTCCCTGCCAAAAGGGCCCAAAATGGTTTCCTTGAGGATTGGGAAACCATGGTGTGAAGGAGGCGAGAAGACACAAGAGTCTCCAGAGTTTGGGAATTATCTGACATGCAAAATGTGCAGATTCTTTTCAGAAAAAGTGGCATTTTCTCAGCAAAGGAGAACAAAAATCTCTATTGTGTGTAAGAAATATGTTTTCCAAGCAGAAATGTGAACCAACAATATGATAGAAATATCTGTCACTAGTCCAATGGGCTTGGGAGGTCCGCATAAAAATTCATGATTATTTCTTATTTCTCCAATAAATGTTTTGTCTTATATTCATTTCATTTGAAGTTATTTTCATATTGCAGGAAGTCACAATTAAGCAATAGATAGATAGACAGACAGACAGACAGACAGAGCAAAACACTTCAGCTACCACTGAGAGCCAGCACGGTGTTGTGGTTTCATTCTTGGACTATGACTCTGGAGATGAGGGATCAGTTCCCTGCTCAGCCGTGGAAACCAACTGGAAGACCTGGGTTATGTCAAACACTCTCAACCCTAGAAAATCCTGTGTTAGGGTCACCTTAGGGTGGCCACAAGTCAGAAGCAACTTGAAAGCACACATCAACATATCCTTCTTCTGCTGCTAACTATGATACTCAGTGGAATATAAAGTGCAAATTTCAAACAACCACTCTGTTTTCAACACTCCTTGGTGGATCATGGTATTTTCCTCTAAACTGAGAATGTGCACTCTTAGAGTCTTCAATTTGACAGTGGAGTTCAGCCTCTAGGAGAGGGCTTTAAAACTCCAGATTGCACCCATAACTAGCCCCTACTGGTATGAGAGACATGACTTGCAAGATAGAGAAGGGTGGACTTTGCCTTCTGCCTGCAAGCAAGGTGGGAATGGACTCCTTGATCAAGAAATTCAGCACTCCCATTTATAACGCAGCATTCGATTGAACTGGAATGAATGGCTGCAAGCAGGAAAGGAGTAAAAGCCATAAGAATCTATAAACCATGTAGAATATGGAGGGTTGGAACTGAAATTCCTCACAGATAAAAACTCTTGAAATCAGAGGAATTTCTGCCACATCTCTTACTATGGCCATTTTTCCCTTCTCCCACTGCAAGTCTTTCTCTTAGTCTCTGAACAACCATCCTCACTGACCTCTTGAAACCGAGACCTGGAATCAAGGTATGACTTCTGCCTCCAGAGAAAGTAAACTTGCTTCCCTCTCCAAGCACATTTCCCACACTGCAGGAATGTTGGAATAGAAACAGATCCTCCCAAACAAGTGCACATTTGAGTATCATGGTGCAATAGCAACTTAATGCTGAAAGAAACCGGGCAGCGAAGCTGATGGCAGCTTAGAGAGATCGCTGTCTCTAAGCTGTGCCCGCGAGCGGCTATCTCAGGTGCGATTTTTGAAATCAAGCAAACCTGAAGATCCGAAATAGGATCTCCAGTGTTTTTTGATCGCCTGAACGAAAGCTCACCCAGTTAAGGGAGCCCAGAGGGGGTTCATCGGGGACCTGGATCCACCACCTCGTTAGCCAGAGGTGATTATCACCGGAACGGCAGCAAGCTGGTAGCGTGAGGTCAGAGAACTACCACAGCCGCTCGACTTGTGCTGAAGAAGGTGACTTCTTAAAAGCAACGCCTGGACCTTTTTAAAGAACTTTGTAAGTAGATAAGAAGATTCCTTGTGCTTTAGAATTCGGCTTGCCAAACATCGGGAGGCTGTGGGAGAATTCCAGTTTATCAACTGAGTACCCCACGGTGAAAGAGAAGAGGGCGGTGGAAAGCTTTCCATAAGTCAAGGGGCTTTTTCCTCTCATATCCCATCCCAGGATTTTCAAGATTTTCAAAATTAAAGGACTTAAATTTGAAGGTTATAGGGGTTTTTTTGTAAATCTTGGACTTTAGTGGTCTTCTGTTGTACTTTACTCTTGGACTTTTCTTTTGAAAGAATAAGCTACTTCATTGCTACTGGAGGAGCTGTTGTAACTTCGTTTCCCTTTGTCTTGATTTTATAACAGTGGGGCTGGGAGAGCTGCGAGAGCCGACAGTTTGGATATACATTCTGTATTTGATTGTTATATAATTCGCTCTTCAGTTAGGCTGTCTCATTTTGGACTAACTTTTGGACTGACTTTTTTTACCAAAGTGGAGTTTGGAATACGACTTTTTAACAGTCTGGATACAGATACATATAAAAGAGACTACAAATAGACACTAAGAAACAAACAAACTGGAACTGACAATTGATAAGATCATATGAATGAAGACGCGGAAAAGGGACTTAATTGTCTAGAAGCAGAAACTGAAACATCTACCCCCTGATATTTAAAGACTGTGCTTTGAAGAAGAGCTTAGAATCCAGCAAAATTCAGCATATAGGGCTATTAATAAACAAAGGGAGAAAATCATAGAAAAAAGCTAGGGGGAGAAGACAGAAAACATAGCCAGAAGATAAAGAGAAAGGAAGAGAACAGAAACACTAAGACTGAATCCAGATTGACTAAAAAATAGTAATTTATATAATTCATACAACCAAATAGTATATAGAATATAAATGAGTAATGTATATATATTGAGTATATACGTTATTTGGTATTTTGCTTCTGAACTCATTGCTGGAAATTATATCAATCATATTAGATCAACTCAGGTTAATGAATTAAAAAGGAGGATAGTTGATTTTGCTGGAAAAGATATAAGTTATAAGTATTATAAGTATTATAAGTATTATATGAAGTATTATAAGTTACAAGTTATAAGTATTATCTAGTTAAAAATCGTACTATGAAGAGAAAAATACTTTTATACTTTTATACTTTTATAAGTTACTAATAAAAATCATTATATATATATCTTAAGTTAAATATTATAAATAATTTAAGTTAAATATCAAGTATTTAAAATTTGGATAGAAGAATAAGAATTGTTAAAACTGATCATAACCTTATGGTTAAGTTGTAAAATTTGATTCAAGACTCAGAAGTGTTTTAGAAAAGCAAAACTAGCTAAATTGTTGGGAAAGTTGAAGTTAGTTAAAGTGACCTTGAGCAGGAGAGAAACTGATAACAGTCTCACACAGCTGGACTGAACTGTAAACAAAGATACCAGTAAAGCTGAATTATTAAAGTAGCTCCAAAGATATTGTGACTCAGTAGCACCACCTGGTGACAAGTGGGGATGTTGCAAGCTTTGAAAATCTTGTCTATTAATTTAAATATCTTTGAACTAAGTTAAAATGGCTACGGGTACCAGAGGAGCCCAAACCAGAAAGACTGTGCAAACATAGAATCATAGAATCATAGAAATGTAGAGTTGGAAGAGACCACACGGGCCATCCAGTCCAACCCCCTGCCATGCAGGAACACCCTCAAAGCACTCCCGACAGATGGCCATCCAGCCTCTGCTTAAAAACCTCCAAGGAAGGAGACTCCACTACACTCCGAGGTAGCATATTCCACTGCCGGACAGCCCTGACCGTCAGGAAGTTCTTCCTGAGGTTCAGGTGGAATCTCCTTTCCTGCAGCTTGAATCCATTGCTCCTTGTCCTGGTCTCTGAGGCGGCAGAAAACAAGCCCTCTCCCTCCTCTACATGGCATCCCTTCAAATATTTAAACATAGCTATCATGTCCCCTCTTAACCTTCTCTTCTGCAGACTGAACATACCCAGCTCTCTAAGTCTATCCTCATAGGGCATGGCTTCCAGGCCCCTCACCAATTTGGTCACCCTCCTCTGGACCTGCTCCAGCTTGACCATGTCCTTCTTGAATTGGGGTGCCCAGAACTGGACACAGGATTCAAGATGAGGTCTAACCAAAGCAGAGTAGAGTGGTACCAGTACCTCCCTCGATCGAGACACCATACTCCTGTTGATGCAGCCGAGAATTGCATTGGCTTTCTTGGCTGCCACATCACACTGCTGACTCATGTTCAGCTTGTGGTCTATTAAGACTCCTAGATCCCTTTCACACGTACTGCCATCCAGCCACGTGTCCCCCATCCTATATTTCTGCATTCCATTTTTTCTACCTAAGTGTAGGACCTTACACTTCTCTCTGTTGAATTTCATTTTGTTAGCTTTGGCCCAGCTCTCCAATCTATCCAGGCCATTTTTCAATTTTGATCCTGTCCTCTGGCGTATTAGCAACCCCTCCCAATTTGGTGTCATCTGCAAATTTGATGAGCATGCCCTCTATTCCTTCATCCAAGTCGTTTGATGAAAATATTGAACAGCACTGTGCCCAGGACAGAACCCTATGGCACCCCGCTAGTCACTTCTCTCCAGGATGAAAAGCAGCCATTGGTGAGCACCCTTTGGGAACGGTCAGTCAACCAGTTACAGATCCACCTGACAGTAGCTCTGTCCAGCCCACATTTTACCAGCTTCTTTGCAAGAATGTCATGGGGAACTTTGTCAAAGGCCTTACTGAAATCGAGATATGCTACATCCACAGCATTCCCTTCATCTATCAAGCTAGTAACTCTATCATAGAAAGAGATAAGATTCGTCTGGCATGACTTATTTTTGAGAAATCCATGTTGACTTCTCGTGATTACCACATTGCTTTCTAAGTGATTAGAAACTGACTGCTTAATGATCTGCTCCAGGATCTTTCCGGGTACTGACGTCAGGCTGACTGGGCGATAATTGTTTGGGTCCTCTTTTTTTCCCTTCTTGAAGATGGGGACAACATTTGCCCTCTTCCAGTCTGCTGGAACTTCTCTTGTCCTCCAAGATTTCTCAAAGATTATAGCAAGCGGTTCCGAAATGACCTCTGCCAGTTCTTTTAATATCCTAGGATGCAATTCATCTGGCCCTGGAGACTTGAATTCATCCAGTGTGGCCAGGTATTCCTGTACCACCTCTCTACCTATTATGTGCCGCATTTCCCCTGCTTCCTCACCTGCTCCCCAACCGCCAGATTGAGTGCTTGTATCCTTCTGGGAAAAAACTGAGGCAAAGAAGGTGTTAAGTAGTTCTGCCTTTTCTCTTCCCCCTGTTAGTAATTCACCATCTTCTCTGCGCAGCGACCCTATCGTCTCCTTCTTTTTCCTTTTGCTGCGGACATATTTAAAAAAGCCCTTTTTATTGTTTTTGATGTCTCTGGCCAGCCTAAGTTCATTCTGTGCTTCAGCCTTTCTGACCTTCTCCCTACAGCTCCTGGCTACTTGCTTAAATTCTTCTTTGGTGGTTTCCCCCCTTTTCCGTTTCCTGTGCATGTTTCTCTTAACGCTTAGCTCAGCTGAGAGAAACAAATACACAGACTGCCAGAAGATCCCCTTTAGATATGTCCTCAATCTCAGCAGACACAAATCTGATCCTGGAGGAATTACGGAAATCCAGAAATGAAATGGGACAAGAAATAAGGCAGGATATTAAGGAAACAAGAGCAGAAATCAAAGCTGATATTAAAAAAGAGATAGAAGGCCTAAGTAAGAAGATGGACCAGATGGCTAAAGAAATATCAACAATAAAAAAAAGATGTGTCAACATTAGAAGAAAAAACTAAGCAGATGGAAGAAAAAACAAGGCAAATAAAAGAACAACAAGTGATTGAAGAAATGAGGCTGAATAGAATTGATACAAGGTACAGAGAATGTTGTCTGAAGCTAAGAGGTGTAGTGGACCAGTCAAGTCAAGAGAACATATATGATAAAATAGTTCAAGCCTTCAAGACTTACACTCAATTGTCAGAAGAAAGACTCCACACCAGCATTGAGAGAATCTTTAGAATCAACTCTAGAATAGCAAAAGAACGAAATCAGCCACGGGATATAGTGGTGCATTTCACAAACTTGAGAACTAAAGATATAATACTAGAGAAGAGCTATGTTACTGCCCTGGCTAGCCCGAGCTTTGGGGGATATAAAAAGATATCTATTGATATCGATAATTCGGCTTCACATACCCATTCCCTTCCACGTGCTTGCGAGGTCCCCGGACAAGCACGCACACAGGCTCGGCCGATAATCACCGTAATATTCCAAAACAATACAGGCAGGCCAGAAACAGCTGACTCGCCGCTTTAGGAGACCTCAAGGCAAGTACTTTCATTAGGCATGTACGCAGCTTTCAAAAGATCCTCTGCCCCGCTCTGGCAGCTTGATGATCTGACTATACAACGCTCAAGTACTCCTCGTTTGCATACCGGCTATCCTATTGAAAATTTGGCTGTAACTCAATCATTCAAATTCTGACCTTTCAGAGGCTTTGTCTCCAGCCCCAAATCTATTGTTTTCCCCAAGTCCGGCCTAGGCTGCAGTTACAATTCTCCTTATGAAAACCGCTGACTTTGAGCACTTCCTTGGATCGCTCCATCCCGCCTTGCTGTCGCTTTGTCCAGTGAGACTTCCCCTCAGCTCCACGTGCTGAGATCCACACTCCCCAGCTTCTCCGCTTCCAACTGGGCTTCAGGACAGGTGAAGTATCACCCAAACCAGCAACTCCTCTAAAAACTCCTCTATCCCACTCCAACCTTTATTTCTTTAGTTATCTTGTGTGAGTGTGCCGCATACACTGTTTTGATTGTGTTTTTAATAAAACCACATTTATTATTTGAACTTCTGTGTGCTTCTTGACTCGGCCTGACTCCGTAGACATAGGGTTCAAGATCCTGCTAAGTTACCCTGCCTCTCGTATTGCTAAAGTAGTGCTCAGAGCTAATCTTCCCCACCTATTGTTGAGCACCTTTTGGTGTCCCTCACGGGACCCCCAGTAAACAGAGTAACAGAGTGGTGGAGCAACGCGGGCAGCCCCTGTACCCCTAATTTGAGTAGGAGTCGTGAACCTTCTCAAATCAGGCGAGTACAGACTTAGGGGACGGGTAGTCAAGTCACTAGAGATTCTGTTAGGCAGGAACATGTGTGTGTGTGTGAAATCTGTGTGCTTGAGCTCTGGGAGCTACTCTATCGGGTTGGGAATCTGTCCCCCTTTCTTGCTTGGTTTGTGTATGTCAGCCACCCCGGCATGGTCACTGCTGGCCCTTGGACAGTGAATCATTGTCCGATAGCAAGGGGTGTGCACAAGCTGTCCTGGGAAGTACCTCCCTAACTTGGGGTCTATCGTGGGCTGGGATCCAAAGTGTTAGAGTGCTAGCACGTTAGGAACAGTCTACACTTATCCAACACCTTAGCGGCAAGGCAGAAAAGCAATTAGGAAAGGAGTCCCTCCTCCTTTCTTCCCCCTCCCCAGAGAATACAGGTGCATCCCATCAGTTGTTGTTGTTGTGTAGCTTTGAAAGCTTGGGTGTGTCCTGGCTGTGTAATTTCGGGTGCGTCCTGATTGCTAGCAAACTAGCTGCGGGTGGTGATTCCCGACCTAGCGTAGGGTTTTAACAAGTTTGCCCCGAGGTGGAGGAAGGCACCCCTCACCCAAAAATCTGTTAGGAATGGTTTTAGTTTAGGTTCCTATCCCTTTTCCCCCGCTGCTTGGCCAGGTGGTGTAGTAAGTTCCATAGGGTTTGTTTTCACCCCTTCAGGCAGGCGGAGCACTCCAGAGGGTCCCCTGGGTCTAGGTGTCTCCCTGTCCCTGAACCGTTTCCTCGTCCTTTTGTCCCTAGTGCTGTCGAGGTGGAAAACTAGGCCTAGGTGTACAAAAGTGACTTTGTTTGGGCAGGCTAGAGATAGGTTCCCATCCCTTTTTCCTAGAGTTCAGAGTTCGTCTACCTATAATCCCCCAGGAGTCTAGGTGATCCTACCTGTCACTCCAGGTCCTGGTCCCATTTTTGGTTAGGAAATTCAGAGGTTAGGAATGGCTGAGAGCAAGGTTACAGTCAAGGACCTCATGTTGGAGAAGGAGATCAGAGGGAAACTAGAGAAGTGGGTAGTAGGCAAAGGAAAATGTCCCTGGAAGGAGTCCAGCTTCCAGACAACAGATCACTTTGCCACCCTAAGGGAGGCGTATGCTCAGGCACACCAGTCCAAGAACCCATTTGGGCTGTCAAAGGATGCTTTGGCAGCCTGGGGACTTTGGCTGACTGCCCGAGATGCCTCAAAAGCCCTGGTAGATGCCAGGAATATATTAGTGCAGGAGAAGAAGGAGAATGACCGGCTTCAGGCAGAGATTGAGGCACTGCACGTGGACAAAGTAACGTTCGCGTCCGTCGCGCAGGCCTTCGAGCAGAAGCTCAACGATACCACCTTGCTGGCCCAGTCTTGGGAGGAATGAGCCCATGCCTTAGAGGCTGAGCTCACCCACGCCAGGTCTGCAGTCAAGTTTATGGTAGGGCAAGTGAAGGAGCAGCAGGAGGCTGTGAGCCATGTAGCTTGCCACCAGCAGATTGCAGCACTGGAGAGCCAGCTCCAAACGCTCAAAGCCCTAATTTCAGTTGTGTGCCCGGAGCTGCTCCCAACGTTCCCAGAGGATTTTTCTGGGGAGCCACTGCCGGAGGATGCTCGGGCAACCCTTCCCCACAATCCTGACTGGAGTGACCCTAAGGTCCCAGTCAACCCAGTAGAGACACGGTCCATGACCAGACGGACCACCCCCCTTGGCGAAGGCAGTTCAGAGAGACCTGAGATGCAGGAAACTCAGGTCACAGAGTCTAAAATCCCGTGGTGAACTGCGGAGGCCAAAGCCATTGCGGACCAACTGGGTCCTCTAAACCGGTCCACCGGGATCATGTGGTTGAACGCGGTGATACACTCTCACCCGACAGCCAATGGTCAAGACCTGACCCAGTTGGCTCGGCTTTGTATGTCTCCCTCCGAGCTCCCAACTCTTAAATCATCCGTGGCAGCTCGAGGCTTGGTTAGGCTCGAGGCCCACGACTGGATGAGAGAGGTAGTTAGGATTCTGCGGCCCAGACAGAGTGCAAGTGTGCTCTATGTGATGGAGCAACAGGGTCCTCGTGAGAACCCTGAAGCTTATGTGGCACGGAAGCAGCTCCTCGCCATTCTGGCTGAGAAGGTCCCCTTGACGCCACATGGGTATGACTTTAACAGTCTCGAGTTCAAGACGCTTCTATATGGAGGTCTTAACCACGAGACAAAAATGACTGTTGGTTTGGTGGATCCAGCCACCACCAACTGGGGAGAATTTGGTAACAACCTCCGGCGGGTCTCCGACCTGCTCCGTGAGGCAGGATCCCTCAAACCTCCCACCAAGCCAAACCGAAGGGAACCCGGGAATTGGGAACCCATATCCGAGGTAACGTACTCGAATTATGGGCCCCATTCCCAGCACAGGAAAACAGCTCCGAATTCCATTCTGCGAGGGAACTGGAACTCGAGCCCTAATCCTGGGCAAGACAACCAGTGTTGGCAGGCCAGGGACTCCCGAGGTCCGCCTCACAGGGCAGGGAACTCCGCTCCCCCGCCTGCCGCCCCTAGACAGACTCCAGACTTGAGTGCTCCTAGGGAGACGTCTGGAGGATACGACCCAACTGCCCTAACGTACTCTGTCGATCGAGTACGCCTTTGGGGCATGTTACACAGGTTCGGGCTGGACATGAGCCAGTTCGATAAGCGCCGCAAGTCCGAACTACTTGAGGCCCTGGAGAAGCAGCTTCAGGTGGGAGGTAAACAGCAGGTCAGCGCTGTGACCAACGGCCCCCCTCCAGCTGGATACTACCCTAACCTGGATCTGCAAGCATAGGGGTGCCCCCGGTCCAGGAAGCTTCCCCACAACATTGTGGCTAAGTTGAAGCCAGACAAGTGGGGAAGGTTCTGGGTGAAGGCAGGCATTGGGACCGAGAGAGATAAGACTCCTGCCACCCTTCTTGTAGACTCTGGTGCAGCAGTAAACGTGCTGCACCCAAACTAGTCAGGCATGGTGAACCTACGCCCAAACATGTCCAGCTTTCTGGATATGGCGGGGGGGTCACCACACTAGAGCATGGACAGGCATACCAATGTCCATAGAGATGTTCCATTTTCAGTTGTGGGTGTGCGAGAACCGGGGAGAAGACGACGGCTTTTAAATCATTTTATTCAAAATTCTCATTATAAAAACATACATATTCAATTGTCAGCTTCATTTGAAATATATCTGATCTTCCACATTGATCTAGATTCCATTTTCCAGATTTCTACAAGCTTAAGATACTGTACAACATTATACTGTTAGTTTATCTGATAGTTCTTACATTTCATTCTTCATATTTCCGCTTCATGATATATATCCTGTCACCCACACGTAATATAACTTTAATCGTGAATTACATATTTCCAGCTGTTAAAACCCAACAATTACCTGTTACAATTTGCCATTCTTTCTGTATCTCATCGTCTGATTTCCCCTTTAATCTCTGGGAGACCATATCCGCATTTTTATTTTCAATAAATGTAGCCCACCATTGTTTTATTGTGGGTATTTGCTGAGTTTTCCATAGCTTTGCATATTCAATACGAGCTGTTGTTATCATGTACAATAATATTCTCCAATGCTTCTTTATACCAGTACCCTCTATTATATCAATCATATTCAGCAAATACAATTCAGGTGTCTTAGCAAACTGACCTTTCACTAATGTACAAATCACTTTATGTACTCCATTCCAATATTTTTTAGCTTTTGAACATATCCACCACATATGATATGTCGTACCGACCTCCTTCTGACATTTCCAGCACTGTCCAGTACCTGTATTATAAATCCTTCTCAATTTATCTGGTGTCATATACCATCTGTGAAATAGTTTGTAATAGTTCTCTCTCAAATTCTGGGCTACTGTAAATTTCTGTGTTTTTTTCCAACTCTGCTCCCAAGACTCTAATTGAATTGAATGACCAATATTTTCAGCCCATAAAATCATTGTTTCCTTTACTGTTTCTTCTTGTTTCTCCTGCTATAATATCTCTTGATGGATTTGAGCAAGAAGGTGAGGCGGATTTTCAAAAAGCCATTCAACTACTCCAACTTTCTCTTTTGGTTCAATTCCGTAAGTTTTTATGTCCATATGAAGCCTTTCTGTTAATTGTCTATAAGGAAACCAACTCAGTCTTATTCCCTCCTGTTCTAGTTTTTCCCTTGTTTTCATCTTAAGATTGTTGGACGCTGATCTCTCGATTATATCGTCATACCGCAACCATTTATCTGTATCAGTCCATCTGCCAAAAAAAACCTCTTGCGGTGAGACCCATGTGGGGAGCTGCCTCATGTTTTTGACTTTATAATCATCCCAGATTTTCAAAAGCGATTTTCTAATATAGTGATGTGAAAAGTCCTTATCTATTCTTGCTTTATCATAAAACATATAGGCATGCCACCCCATCCTCAAGTCAGCGCCTTCCAATGCCAGCGTTTTCATATCTTGAAGGTCTATCCAGTCTTTTATCCACATAAAAGCCGCTGCTCTGTAATATAATTGCAAGTCTGGTAGTCCCATTCCTCCTCTACTTTTTATATCTGTCATAATGTTCCATTTGATCCTAGGCTTCTTCCTCTGCCATATAAATTTAGTTAACTCTCTCTTCCATTGTAAGAAAGGTTTCATATTTGTTATTATAGGCAGGTTTTGGAACAGAAAGTTCATTTTTGGCAAAACATTCATCTTTACTGCTGCAATTCTCCCCATCAACGAAAGCCACAAAGAAGACCAATTTTGTAGATCTTTTGTTATTTCCTTCCATTTTTTCTCGTAATTATTTTGAAATAATTCATTATTTCTTTTAGCTATCCAAATTCCTAGGTATTTTACCTTTAGTCCTGTTTTAAATCCTGTTTTTTGTACTAGTTCCCTCTCTTCTCTTTCAGACATGTTTTTGGTTAAAAGAACTGTTTTCTCCTTATTAATTTTGAAACCAGAGAATTGTCCATATTCTTGCATTGTAGAGTTCAATTTTTCTATAGATTTACATGGATCGTCCAAAAACAGGACCAAGTCATCTGCGAAAGCTTTCAATTTGTAATGATATTTCTTAATTTGAACTCCTATTATTTCTTTGTCTTTTCTTATAGCATTGTTAAGTATTTCCATTGTCAAAATGAACAGCAAAGGTGACAAGGGGCATCCTTGTCTCGTCCCTCTATGGAGTTCTATCTTTTGTGTTCTTTTGCTGTTGATGACCAGTCGAGCTTGTTGTTGTCTATATATTTCTTCAATCTATGCAATAAATTTCTCTCCTGCCTGCATCTGTTTAACCACTGTCTTCCTAAATGGCCAACTAATCATATCGAAAGCTTTCTCCGCATCAACAAAAACCATGGCCAATTTCCGTTCATTATTTTTTCATAATATTCAATTATGTTTAGAACTGTTCTAATATTATTTCTCAAAGATCTTTTAGGTAGGAAGCCATTCTGATCTTCGTCAATTATCTCTGGTAAGACTTTCTTAAGCCTCTCTGCTAATATTGAAGCAAAGATCTTATAGTCTGTAGTCAAAAGTGAGATTGGTCTATAATTCTTAACGTCTGTCCAGTCTCTTTCTTCCTTCGGAATCAAAACCACATCGGCTTCCCTCCAGGTCTCTGGTATTCCATCATTCATTATTTCATTTATAGTGCTTTGCAAGGGCATTGAAATTTCATGTTCCAAAATCTTATAATATCTTGCAGTAAACCCATCAGGTCCAGGAGTTTTATCATTCTTCAAGTTCCTAATAACCTCAACAACTTCCATCATAGTAATGGGATTATTCAAAATTAATCTCTGGTCCTCATTAAATCTCATTCTGTTCGTCTTCTTCAGATATTCTTCCATTTCTTGCTGATTCTTCTCTTTTGGGATCTTGCTCATCAGTTTCACATAGTATTTATGAAATACTTGTTTTAATCTCTCTTGTTTTGTAATTTTTTCTTCTCCTATTCTAATCTCAGTTATAACATTCCGAGCCCTTCTTTTACACAACATACCTGTCAACAGTTTGGACGGTTTGTTAGCTTGTTCAAAAAAGTTATATTTCATTCTCCTTATCTGTTGCTCTATTTCTTCCGAGTTGAGTTGATTTAACTGAGCTTGCTGTATCTTCATCTGTAGTCTAATCTGTTTATCTGACAGATTTTGTCTCAGCTGACGTTCAATTTCTTTCATCTTTTGCAAAATTTGCTGCTCAGTATTTCTCTTTTCTTTCCTGATTTCTGCCATCCATCTGATAAAGTTACCGCGCATGACAGCTCTACTTGAGTCCCAGATAGTTTTCATCGGAAGTTCCGTCGTTAAATTCTCATTAAAATAATTAGTTATCTCTGTTTTTGCTTTTGTTATATATTCCTCCTTATTCCAAATCACATCATTCAATCTCCATCTTCTTTCTCTATCGTTAATCTTTATCTTTAGTTGTATTGGATTATGATCACAACATGGATTAGGAAGTATGTCCATATCTGTAATCTTCATCAGAAGTTGTTTAGATACCAACATCATGTCTATCCTTGACATAGACCTATGTCGATCCGAATAGAATGTATGTCCATCCAGCTGTCCATTCTTGTATCTCCAAGTGTCATATAAATTTAAAGTGTCCGTCATATTAAAGAAGCTCTCGGGTAGTTTGCTATTGTTTCGGGGAGATGACTTTTGCATTGTCCTGTCAACCTGAGGATTAATTACGCCATTAAAATCCCCAAGAACAATTATGTTGGAGTTTCCAGTTTCATTAAGATATTCCAATATCTCTTCCTGTAACGTAGGGAAAAATTCACCTTTGGCTCCATTTGGTGCATATATCCCGACGATTAATATTTTGTCTTGTTTCAGAGTAACTTCTACTCCTATGTAGCGACCATTTATGGCCTGAAACATTTGCTTTGGACCAAATTTTGAATTTACATATATCAAAACTCCCCTCTTCTTTTTATCAATCGTAGCTGCATAGCAGCTACCTAATTTCGGATTCCTAACATATTTCAGGTCTTGAGTCCGAATTCGAGCTTCTTGTAGACATATTATATCAATATTCTGTTTCTCTAAATGTTGAAATATTTGTCTTCTTTTGTATTCAGAGTTAAATCCCTTAATGTTCCAAGAGCAAATCTTCAAATCCATTTTGCAAATTATAATAAGTTTTTATTAATGTCATTTATCTTATTTCAACAGTTCTTCACCTACCTCCCCTTCTTCTTGTTCCCCAGTTGCTTCCTCTTGTTCACCATCTTCTTCTTCTCCCTGTAATTGTCCTCTTTCCTCCTCTTGAAGCAACGGTTCTTGTTCTTTCTCCCCTTCAGAGGTATCCTTCTGTAAGTCCTTCTTCAGTCTCTCCATCATTTCTTTAGCTTTGTATATTGAATTAATTCTGTATCTCTGCTGTCTATAAATGAAAAACAAACCTTCAACCCTTTCCCATCGATAATTAATCTGGCATTTTAACAAAAGGTTAGCCAATGATTTATATTCTTGACTTTTCTTTAGGATTTGGTAAGGTATGTCTTTAAAAATTCTCACATCTTTATCTTCGATCTTCAATAGTCCATCGTAGCTTCTCTGTAATATTTTGTCTCTAATCATAGTCCTCGTAAATGTTATAATAATGTCTCTTGGTAGTTTCCTCTCTCTCGCAACTCTAGAGGAAACTCTGAACATTCTATCAATGTATATCTCCATCTTTTCTTCTTCCATGTCTACAAATTCTGCCAAGGCCGGTAGCATTTTTTCATAAAGGTTCTCTGATGAAGCCTCTGGAACACCTCGAAATCTCAGACATCTTTCCCGATATCGTAACTCCTGCTGTGTGATTTGAAGTTCATCTTCCTGTTGTTTCCCCTTCACCTCATCCATCTCCTTTTCAACTTGTTTAACTTGTTGTTTTATCTCCTTAGTTTCAGTCTTTAACTTTGTCACTTCCTTTGATATATTTTCCAATTTCTTCCCCAATTTATCAATTTCTTGTTTCATATCAGCCCTCATCTCTTTCCTTGTTTCTTTTATGTCACTTCTAATCTCTTCTTTCATACTTTTAAACTCTTCCATCATCTGTAACATGAAATCTTGCGATTTCTGGGGCATATCCACGGATGTGCGTCTGACTGCCTGGGATGCTGTAGTTGTGGCAGCTGCTGCCGCTCCTCTTCTTGTCCTTTGATCCATTTCTGACTTTTTATCTTCTTCTTTCTCTTCTCAGTGTTGGAATTTCTTTGCTAGTTATTTAAATCACTCTCAAATATGTTTACCAATGTGATCAAAGAACACTTGCTATTTATATATTATCAGTTCATAGAATTCATGTTATTATTTCAATTCAATGCATTTATAAATCATTTAAATCAGTCCCATATATCCCCAAGTTCAATTGATTGATTTATCTAAACATTAAACCACCTACCCAGTCAACATTTCAACAATATAGAAATAAAAATAAAAGTGATTACTATATTTAGTTAGTTATAAGAGTTCCTTATATACCAATCTATATAGAAAGAGTTAAAAGATAAGCTTATATGTATATACAAATCCACTGATTAATTCTATGAGATTATATATATCTGTAAAAAGCCTTATCATATACAACAATTTAAAATCGTCAATAATATACTTGTTTCATTCATCAAATTCAACAGTAATATCATGTAATAGGCTCATTCAAAATCCTCAGCTAGCTGTGCCTAGGCCCATTTTCTCCGCTTCCCCCTCCCAGCAGATATCAAATCTTCTCTCTCCTCTGGAACTGTTCCCAGACCTTGACTGTGAGAACTTCTTCTCCTTGCAGTGCTGATATTAAAAGTCTGGATAGTCCTCTGCGTGGGGGCGAAGTCTCTCCATCTTTTGTCCTTCCAGCACAGCCACAGCAAAAAGGCTTGTTAGCAATTTTATTCCACAGAAATGTCCCAGTAGCAAAGCAAAATCCTCTAATTCCAAATATTAAATGTTTAGTTCATGAAACAGAAGAAAAAAAAGAAAAAGAAGAGGAGAAGAAAAATAATCTCCACTCTGAAAAAGTCTCTTCTCGTCACCAAACAATACTGTACTCCACGAGTTGCCAAAAGCCACGTCTGTCCCGGAAACACAGTCCAAATTGTAACAAACTTCCAAAGATCAAATGCCTTCCATCCGTTTACAAACTGTAAGAGCTCGATACTATAAAGTTGTCTTCTCTTCTCCAAAAAGTACTATAATCCTCTACATTGAAACCACATCTCCAACACTCCCAAAGTATAATTATAAAGTCCCAAATCACCCGTCCAAAATTTATCAGCAAGATTGCAAAACTTAGTCCGTTTAAAAATCAAAACCAGGAAGAGAGATTAGGACCAATTTGTCTGTCCAATGTCAACCCATGTGCACCGTACCCACACACACACACACACACACATCCGTCCCCGCCCCTACATCACTCGCATTAAGCTTTGCCATTGGCTTTTGTCCACTCCTTCTGGTGCCAGCTCCGTCATAAAGTGAATGTCACCCCTGGAAGATATGGCTTTTCACCCTCCTGAGCTTCTGTGTACATGTGACATGGCCCTGTGAATTATGTGTCACTCAGAAACTTTGTGAGCAGTCACATTATGGCAATAAAAGAACTCCAGAGAGGGAGAGCCTGCCTTGAACCAATTCACTCTCCCAAGCCCCTGGAACATCAGAAGGAACTGATGGACAGCTTTGGCAAGCCTGCAGCTAAGCTCCTTTGGAGAATAAGTCAGAGATGACCCCAGCATGGCCAGGTCATAAAGCCTGACTTAATAGCTCTGAGCTAATCCTATCAACTGCCAACCTCAGACAACAATAAGGTGCCCAGGTGCAGAGGCAAGGACCTCTGCCATGTGCATATCCTCTCGAAGCCTGGCCCAGAACCCCACTCAACCAAGACATTGAAACAATCAGTCTATTCCAGACCCTTTTTGTTTACCCTGCCAGAAAGCAATTAACTCACACCCCTTCAGGGAGGAAAACAGTATATAAACCCTTGGTTTTGAGAAGTCGGATGCAGTCAGATGAAATGCTGGACCCCACCATGTCAGTCTGAATCCTGATCTGTCTGCCCTTGGACACAAGTCTAAGCCACATTTCAACTTCTTCGCTACTCTTCTGGACTGGTAATTATAACCCCAAACCTTCAGCCTCTCTATCCATAATTTTTCCTCCCTTTACCTTTCAGTTAGCTTTTGTGTGAATGTCTGACTGTTTGTATCTTGTGTGCATGCATGAGTGAATTCCCCTCAATAAAACACATTTTTAGTTTATTTTTGAATCTCTGGCTGGTTCTTTTCCTGTGTGAGCCTGTAAACATTGGTAGAAAGGTCTTGCTAAGTTGCCCCCCTCTCGTTAGCCTCCTGATTTTGAGCTAATTAATTCTCCACTTTTGCATGAAGGTACTGGCCTCGTGGGGTGGCCCTTGTGGCACCTACATTTTTGGGTAACATAGCAGATTAATCAAAAAGGTTCGTGGATCCCTCCTGGTGTATCAGTTTGCCCCATAGAGGTGACTGATTATAGGCGGAGGGAGAAATTGTGAATACCATCAAGCCCAATAGTGTGTTTTTGCCAGCTTGTAAAAAGCCTTAATCTTCACTAAATCTCTGTCTTGCAAAGAAGAAGAGCTCAGAAATAAACAATTTAAAAAATTTTGCTCAGTGTAGACCTTCTCTATAACTTTTGCAACATAATCATGTGAGTACTGATTTGGATGAAGGGAAAAAGATTGGGCTTTATTTTCCATTTTTTTAAAAAAAAAAGGAGAATAAATAGCAATGATTACAGGGGCATGTAAAGTAATGTTGAATTGAATTTTACTTTAAGTGATTAAGCAACAGAGAGATATTTGAAAAAAGACATTCAAATAGTGCTGAACAGGGGATTAAATTGTGATACAAAGCAGGAGTGCTTATTAGTGGACAGAAATACATTAAAATACATCAGATTCACTTGATGGACTGTAAAATAGTTTAGGAGAATGAATAAGTTTTTTTTATTTACTTGAACATGGAGATAAGCAGGGCTACCTTGAAAAACAGAAGCAGAACTATTGGCTGCTGTGGGAAGGAACTTGCCTTTAAAGGAAACTCTGTGGAGCAGAATGAGCAGAGACCATCATCTGGTGTTAGAAAGGAGCTGAAGGGAAAGGAAAGCAAAGTCTATGTCCCTTTCCACACCTTACCTTTTTTCAGCACTGGGGTGCAGGGATCACGTGAGCAGCCTCCAGGGGGAGGCTCTCATGTCCCTGCTGCTTCAGGTCTGCACGAGGTGCCTGTTCCTGAGCAGGTAACATGAGAGCCCCACCTCTTCCTTCCACAGCGCAGCCTGGGAGTTTCCCAGGCTTCACTGGGGCAGGAAGCGTGACTGCCATGGCTCCGGAGGCTCTGCAAGCATGGCAAGTGCACAAGGAGGCCCTGGAGCAATGCGTGATTGAGCACCATTTTTGGCTAAAAGACGACAATGAAAAGTGCGCGAGAGGCATCTGCCAGGCCCTGGAGCATCGCACAATTGTGAGTGCGTTGTGCGGATCACTCCTTACAATCGCACAATGCTTGAGAAGCCCTTTCGCATGGCAAATACCGTGTGAAAAGGTCCTATGTGGATATACAGTCCTCCCTCTACATTCGCGGGTTTCACATTTGCAAATTTGATTATTCACGAGTCTGCAGCCCCTCCACCATTCTCTTCCTCCCCTTCCCTGGCAGGAGCAGGTGGGCCACAGGATAGCCCAGGAAGAGGGCCACTAGTCTCCCTCCCAGGGATGATGGTGGGCTGGCCCTGCTCTGGCCCTGCACGCTTTGTGGTGGGCAATCCTGGGGCACATTAGCTCCACCCAGAGATGCCGTGTTAATGGGAGATTTCAATTATCCTAATATTTGTTGGCAGTCAAATTCTGCAAAGACTGCAAGGTCCAACAGGTTCCTCACTTGCCTTACAGACAATTTCATGGTCCAGAAAGTGGAAGAGGCGACTAGGGGATCAGCTGTTTTAGATCTGATCCTGACCAACAGCGATGACCTAGTTGATGAGGTGGAGGTGGTGGGATCCTTAGGAGGGAGTGACCATGCTCTTTTGGAGTTTGTCATCCAGTGGGAAGGAGAAGCCAAGTGTAGTCAGGCACGCATCCTAAATTTTAAGAAAGCTGATTTCTGTAAACTTAGGGAGTTACTTCCTGAAATCCCATGGTCAAGAATACTAAAGGAGAAAGGAGTTCATGACGGATGGAAGTTTCTTAAAAGTGAGATACTGAAAGCACAATTGAAACTGTGCCAATAAGGAGGAAAAATGGCAGGTGTCTAAAGAAACTGGAATGATTGACTGAAGAACTCTCAGCTTAGCTAAGTGTTAAAAGAAACATGCACAGGAAATGGAAGAATGGTGAAACCACCAAAGGGGAATTCAAGCAAATAGCCAGGAGATGTAGGGAGAAAGTCAGAGAAGCTAAAGCGCAGAATGAACTCAGGCTTGCCAGAGACATCAAAAACAATAAAAAGGGCTGTTTTAAATATGTCCGCAGCAAAAGGAAAAACAAGGAAATGATAGGATCGCTATGTGGAGAAGGTGACCAATTAATAATGGGCAGGAGGGAGAAGGCAGAACTACTTAATACCTTCTTTGCCTCAGTTTTCTCCCAAAAGGATAGAACTATCCAACCTGGGGCTTGGAGAGCAGATGAGGAAGCGAGGAAAATGCAGCACAGAATAAGTAGAGAAGTAGCATAGGAATATCTAGCTAAACTAGATGAATTCAAGTCTCCAGGGCCAGATGAATTACATCCAAGGATATTAAAAGAACTGGCAGAAGTCATTTCTGAGCCACTTGAAATAATCTTTCAGACCTCTTGGAGAACAGGAGAAGTCCCAGCAGACTGGAGGAGGGCAAATGTCATCTCCATCTTCAAGAAGGGGAAAAAAGAGGACTCAAATAATTATCACCCAGTCAGCCTGACATGAATTCCAGGAAAGATCCTAGAGCAAATCATTAAACGGTCAGTTTGTAATTACTTAGAAAGCAATGCCATAATCACTAAAAGCCAGCATGGATTTCTCAGAAATAAGTCATGCCAGACTAATCTTATCTCTTTTTATGATAGGGTTACAAGCATGATAAATGAAGGAAATGCTGCAGACATGGCATATCTTGACCTCAGTAAGGCCTTTGACAAAGTTCCCCATGACATTCTTGCAAAGAAGCTAGTAAAATGTGGGCTGGACAGGGCTGCTGTTAGTTGGATTTCTAATTGGTTGACGGACCGCACATAAAGGGTGATCATCAATGGCTGCTTTTCATCCTGGAGAGAGGTGACTAGTGGGGTGCCACAGGGTTCTGTCCTGGGCTCAGTGCTATTCAAGATCTTCATCAATGACTTGGATGAAGGAGTGGAGGGCATGCTGATCAAATCTGCAGATGATACCAAACTGGGAGGGGTTGCTAATACACCAGAGGACAGGATCAAATTTCAATACAACCTTGACAGATTGGAGAGTTGGGCCAAAGCTAACAAAATGAATTTCAAGAGAGAGAAATGTAAGGTCCTGCACTTGGGTAGAAAAAATGAAAGTCACAAGTATAGGATGGGGGATGTGTGGCTGGATAGCAGTACGTGTGAAAGGGATCTAGGAGTCTTGGTAGATCACAAGCTGAACATGAGTCAGCAGTGTGATGCAGCAGCCAAGAAAGCCAACGCGATTCTTGGTTGCATCAATAGGAATATGGTGTCTAGATCGAGGGAGGTAATGGTACCACTCTATTTTGCATTGGTTAGGCCTCATTTGGAATACTGTGTCCAGTTCTGGGCACCTCAATTCAAGAAGGATATTGGCAAGCTGGAACGTGTCCAGAGGAGGGCAAGCAAAATGGTGAAGGGTCTGGAAGCCATGCCCTATGAAGAATGCCTTAAGGAGCTGGGTATGTTTAGTCTGTAGAAGAGAAGGTTAAGGGGGGCCATGATAGCGAAGTTTAAATATTTGAAGGGAAGTCATGTTGAGGAGGGAGCAGGCTTGTTCTTTACCACTCCAGAGACTAAGACAAGGAGCAATGGATTCAAGCTGAAGGAAAGGAGATTCCACTTGAACCTCAAGAAGAACTTCCTGACGGTCAGAGCTGTCTGTCTGCCTCGGAGTGTAGTGGAGTCTCCTTCTTTGGAGGTTTTTAAGCAGAAGCTGGATGGCCATCTGGTGGGAATGCTTTGATGGGTGTTCCTGCATGGCAGGTGGTTGGACTCGATGACCCCTGGGATCTCTTCCAATTCTATGATTCTATGATTCCCATGATCACTACCCAGAAGGGACACCCACGATCTGAGCCTCGTGTGCTTTGCTCAGTCACCACCTGGAAGGGAAAAGGGTCTAACCTACCCTGTGACTGCCACCCAGAAGGGACGCCCATGATGTGAGCGAAGCAGGCGAGGCCGCTCAGGCTTCGCGCACTTTGCTCAGATCACCAGCCTCCATTCCAGGCAGCAGTTGTGGGGGAGGGCCTAACCTACCCCGCAACTGCTGCCCAGAAGGGATGCCCATGATCTGAGAGCCGGAGAGACCTCAGCCAGGCTATCTCCAACTGCTCCAGCCTCACCTGCTTTGCTCTGTTCGTGAGGTCCCCCTCAGTGGGAGATCACAGGCAGGATAGCAGGAGGGAAGGAACGCCCGCAATCTGAGTAAAGTGGGTGAGACCAAATCGGGCAGCAATCACTGGCTGAGGTCACTCCAGCCTCATGTGCTTTGTTGAGATTGGGGGCATCCCTTTCAGTCAGCAATTACAGGAACAGAGCTAATCCCCCTGCGATCTCCACCTGGGAGGGCCACCTAAGATCTCAGGAAAGTGTGCTGGGCCAGAGCAGGTCCAGCCACATGATCGAGAGGGCCTCCAGCCTTCCTGTCCATGGGCAATGGCATGGCCGAGTCGCTCCAGCCAGCCACGGCTACCCCAGAGGGACACCAGCAACCTCGGCCACGCCATAGCCCCTGGGGAGTTGTTTGCAGCTATTCCACTTTTGCAGGTATTCTTTGCAGCAAACCCCCATGAATGTGGAGGAAGAACTGTAATTGCTTTCAAAGGCAACTGCATTGAAATAAATGATCAGAAAGTGCCATCTGGTACTTGAAAGGAGCTGAAGGAGAAATATTTTGACTGTGTGTGAAAGTAATGGTTTGTAAAGGCAACTGAATTGATATGAATGAGCAGAGAGTGACATCTGGTGCTCCAAAGGAGTTACAGAAAGTGGGAATATTTTGAAACAAGGCTTTTTCTTTCTTTGGCCATTTCCACGCTAGAGTATGCTGATCAAATTTGCAGATGACACCAAATTGAGAGGGGTTGCTAATACCCCAGAGGACAGGATCAAATTTCAAAATGACCTTGACAGATTGGAGAGCTGGGCCAAAGCTAAGAAAATGAATTTCAACAGAGAGAAATGTAAAGTCCTACACTTTGGCAGAAAAAATGGAATGCACAAACCTCCAGTGGAATTCTGGGGGTTTGTAGTTTCCGGAGGCCCAAGAGCTCTCTGGCTGAGAATTCTAAAGGCCCCTCCCTCAACTGCAAACCCCAGGATTCCATAGGATGTTGAAAGTGGAATAATAGCACTATAACAGTGTAGTGCGGAAATGTCCTGAGTAAAGATAAGCCGTCTTTCATAAGAAAAAGCCTCTTAAAAGAGAAGTGGCGTTGCCTAGACACTGGCACCATCTAGTGTTCTCTGGTGTCATAGCAGCTCAAGTATAAATGTTTGAAGGACTGAACTTATAGAGTAAAAGTGGTTTGCCACGAGATAGAGGGATAAACGGCTGCGTAACTGGTAACTGAAGGGAACCTGTCTTGAAAGAAGTAATTCCTCAACATCCAATTCACTGCCAAGAGTGCTCTGACGCTTTGTGTAAACCATGCAAACTAGGGTTCTTGATGTCCATCTCCCCATGGAGGAGGGGCAATGCCGTGTTGTGATTCTTGTAGACATATAGTGGTCTGTGGGATGGGGGGCACATGTAGGTACGTAGAAATGCTGAGTGTGACAGGAACAGTGGAAATATAATTGAGAATTATTAGAGACCGGATTCTTCGAGATCAAATGATCAGTATTGTTTATTGGCTGGGGCAATATTAACCAGCTTAGGTAAATAACATTTGGTTGTTGTGCTTAGATGACAGCAATTAGAGGGTGATTTATGAGGATTAGACCGGAGGTTACAATGGTTAGGGTTAAAATTAGAATGTCAAAGACCAAGGAGAAAATTCTAAATATCAAAGTGACCATAGAGAGGAGTAGTTTCAATAAAAGAAAAACAATTTGGCAATTAGGAAAGGGGGTGTAAATTTGGAAGAACCACCAACTGGCGTCAGGAATAGATGCTAATAGATACAATAATCCATTAGCATCTATTCCCGATGCGCGTTGGTGGTTCTTCCAGATTTACTATATAACAAAGTAGCTGATGCAAGGTATTAATTCCAGCAACATTTATATGACTAGCCTCTTATGTTTCCAATAAACATCATGGAAATTATACATGTGTTTTCTTGAGCAATACAAAGTAGCAGTTCTTGACAGGCGAACTGTGACAACAGGGCATAATACATTGTGTTAACAATGGCGGAGAATGGGATCACAGGGAATTAAATTCAAATTGCATTATGATTTAAAATAGAATTTTGTAAGATGATGTATCGATAACATGGGACACCAGAAATTTGGCCAGAATGCATAAAGATGCACCTAACAGATACTGAAAATGTAAACAGCATGTGGATCTTTTTACCATATGTTACTGCCCTGGCTAGTCCGAGCTTTGGGGATATTAGAAGATCTCGTTTTGATATCATAATTCGGCTTCACTTCTCTATTCTCCTCCACGTGCTTGCAAGGCCACCAGACAAGCACGTAAACAAGCTTGGCCGTTAATTGCCATAATATTCAAGCAACAATACAGGCAGGCCAGAAAACAGCTGACTCGCCGCTTTAGGAGACCTCCAGGCAAGTACTCTAATCAGGTACGCACGCAACCTACCAAAGAGCCTCTGCCCCGCGCTGGCAGCTTGATGAGTAAACTATGCAATACCCAAGTACTCTGCATTTGCATACTTGCTACTCTATTGAGAACCTCTGCGATAACATAATCATTCAGATTCTGACCTTTCGGAGGCTTTGTCTCCAACTCCAAATCTATTGTTTTCCCCCAAGTACGGCATAGCCTGCAGTCACAATTCTCCTTATAAAAACCCTCGATTCCGAAACCTTCCTCGGATCGCTCCCGAGTTTCATCCCGCCTTGCTGCCGCTTTGCTTGGCGAGCCTCCCCTCAGCTCCATGGGCTGAGCTACATCGCACCCCAGCCTCGCTCTCCATTTTTCCAGGCTTCAAGACAGGTGAAGTATCACCCAAACCAGCAACCCCTCTAAAAATCCCTCTATACCACTCAAACCTTTATTTTCTTTAGTTATCTTGTGTGAGTGTGTCGCATACACTGTTTTGCTTGTGTGTGTAATAAAACATCATTTAGTGCTTCAGCTCCTGTGTGCTCCTTGACCCGACCCGACCCCGTAGACATAGGGTTCAAGATCTCGCTACGTTACCCTGTCTCTTGTAACGTTGAGCAGTGCTCTGAGCTGATTTTCCCCACCTTTAGTTCAGCACATTTTGGTGTCCCTCCCGGGACCCCCAGTACACACGGTAACACATATGTGGAAGACACATGACAAGGCCAAAAAATTCTGAAGTCAACTATATCTTATGGTTAGAAAAATGGTAGTTAATTTTCAGACGAAAGCAGAATTGTACTTGCTGGGATTAGTAGAAGAACCAGTGAAGAAGAAATATAGCAAGATTCTATAACGTATAACTGCAGCAAGATTGTTACATGCTCAGAGATGGAAGAGTATTGAGATTCCAGCAAAAAACGACTGGTCGGTTAAATTACTGGACTTAGTAGAGAGGGACAAATTAACAATATTGATATGAGAAAAAACTGTGGAGGTTTTTTGGGGGGATTGGGATATGTTAACATACCACTTGCAAAAGAAAGAGAACAACATTCTGACTGTAGGATTTAGTAATTTGTATTTTGGGAAGAATAGCAGTGGAAGTATTTGATATTTGTACTTAGAAAAGTTTTCATTTTTTACGTGATCAATAGTCTACTGGAAACCACCTTTTTGAACATATGTATTAGCTGTTATTTATATACCATGCAGTGTTTTTTAGGTGTCTTTTGGAGTAATTTTTTTTATTTCAGTTTTTGTTTATTTTATTTTTTCATTTAAGGTTAGTAGTTGTTATCATTGTTATTTTTGTTTAGTTCTTTAGCTTTGTAGCTGAAATTACATCTCTACTTTTAAAAATTACTCTACTTTTAAAAATTACAAGAACAAAAATTGAATTAGCTCAGCCAAGCCATTCAATTGCTGAAAGACAACAGTTCCCAAACTTCTTCTCCCACTTTCCCCCTTAGTCTTCGGCTTATTTCAATTTCAACCAATTTCAAAGTGCACTTCGCACTCAGTTAAAGCAGCAGAGGAGGAAAGGAGAGGAGAGCAGAGGGCAGTCTTTCCAACAAAACCAAATTGCTACAGCCTCTCTTAGCCTGCGTATTCTTCCTGATTAATAACTTTTGCTGCCTTGATCACACTCCAATGGTACCAGGTCACACATGTCCCAATTTTCAACTGTGAAATGTTGGAGGATGTGCTGTCATTCCCACCTGGGCACACACAGTTTAGACCTTTGCAAGTAAAAATGGCACCTCAGGAAGAATCTCAAAGTCAAGGCAGGTGTTGTGAGACCAGTGTTGTATAAGCAGGAAAAAATATACCAGGTTATCATACTCTTATCTCAGGTGCACAATCGTCCATACCTTAACAGACAGCAACTTATGTTCTATAAAATGAGGGTGTATCATCACCTGGACTGACTCATCAACAAAATTATTCAGGGCACACACAGTTCCCAAATCCCCCCTTTCTTTAAAAAAAAAAAAAAAGCTGTGTGTTTTGAGTATTTTGTCATGCATTCTGGGAGGAGCTGGAAGGAAATGCTCTAGCCCTAAGAAAGTCTCGCATCAAATCCTTCAGGGATCATACCAAGACTCTAGCTACTGCCAAATTTGGAAGACCACTGTTGTGTTTCTCCCGGCCATGTGACGCAATGTATACTCGACTTCATTAAAGTTAATCAATGACACCTGGATAGAAAGAAAAGAGTTCTTCTCTATTTCATTTGCTATGTCCATGCAACCAAGACAAGCCACTCCAAAGAAATGGCAGCGCGCAGGCAGCTATGTACCCTGCCAAACATGATTACAGAAGCAAAAATGCTGGTTAATTGGCTAATCCAAATTCATGTATATAGAAAACTATGTCGTGAATACATTATTATGTCAGCATTCAAGCATTGCACATGTGCATATAAGTGGTCCCAAATTATAATACCAGATCCCAACTTGGGGGTGTGAAAGTTAATATTATAATGAAGCTTAGTGAAGCTAGAGGTAACTTTAAGTCATGGCTGGCTGCTCCACCTCCGATCAATCTGGTTTAGGCCGACTCTCTTATCTACAAGGTTACAAAGCTGACCAGACTCAGACGGTTGAATTCTATTTTAAGATAGCTTTTACAGACTCCCATTGTTTTCACTGTGTTTCAAGATACAACTTTTTGTGAATGTCTGCATTCCAAGGAGAATGACACACTTCCCAGGACTAAAGTAAACAATAATGTCCTATCAAGCTGGATTTAGCATAAGTTTTAAAAGAGTATTTGACTGCATTACCCACCCATCATGTTTTAACTGCCGCTTAACAGATTTCCCTTCACAAAGTCCATATTCTTTATTTCAAGCCATCAGTCAGGGCCTCACTCTGTGGTGCAGAAGGGGCCCACGGTATCCTTTTCCATCACAGGGTCCTTTTCTATGCAGAACAGAGCACTTCCTTCCCTTTTGGAAGAGAGAGATGAAGGCCAAGGAGAAAAAGTTTTCCACACTATGAACAGCACAGTGTTTCAGCATCCATATTGGTGGCAACAGGTCTGCTAAGGGTAGATTCAGACCTGGACAGGGGAAAAAATGATTTTACACCCCTTAGCCCTGATTGCCAGGTTTTTCAAAAAGCAAGACAAGACAAGACAAGCCCTCTCTTTTGCCAGGACAGCTCAAAACTAGCTGGACCCTGTCGGCCAGGTCCACATCTCAAGTCTCCTGAGATGTGGACCTCAGCTTAGTCATACCAGGGCCGTGTTTACTGCCAATGCAAGACAATCCACGATTGGCTGGTGGATGAGAGGCTGGCCGATATAAAGGCCCGCGTGTACACAGACAAGAAGTGGACCTCTCCTGACAATTCCAGGCTCCCACAGAATGGGAGTTCATGCAACAGGCCAGAACTCTTGTGAGAGGCCCTCCTCTCACTACACTTGAGGTGGTACCTCAAATGCTGCTCACCTCAGTCTCCTGGGCCCATAGAGCTGAATAGCAGGTGTAGAGGTACAGCTACAGAGGTCAGAAAATAAGTGCATTGCCCTCCCAAATACAAATTCTGCCCCCCCCCATGAAATTTTCCTTCAGTCCTAAATTTCTATCATTGCAGAGTGAGATCCTGAAAATTTTTCACACCTGAACTTCATTTTTGCCAAAACTGTACCGCTAAAAATGTTCAGCTGAAGTTTTATCTATTGCAATGCTATAATTTTGGGGGCTGAAGGAACATTTTATAGAGGGGCAGAATTCTTATTTGAGGGTCAATGCTGTCATTTTGGCCATCCTGTAGCTACAGTTCTGTGCTAAGATCATTTCTCAAAGTTCTCTGGAACAAGAGGAAGAATCCATTGTCTCCAGCTGTGGTTCAACTGCAGTATCCATCATACTTTAACACTGGCTAGGATGGATAGGAATAATGGGCATAAGAATCAAACCACACCTGGAGGACCCCAGTTCTCCAATTCGCCTGTCCTGCAACAAGGTAATACCTGCATTGTGTTGAATTAAACCTTTTCTTCCAAAACCAAGACAAGCACTTGTTATGGAAGTCTGGCCCCCAGGTGGCTGTAGACAACATCACAGGCTATGTATACTTTAATTGATGGAACAAAAAATCCATTTCAGAAACAAGATGCAGACTTCCACAATCCCCTTGGAATCCAAGCCAATTGTCCGGGTTTCATAGTCTTGGATTTAGGGCAGAAAAAGACAGACACAGGCCATTTCCACACTAGAGGCCATTAGCACATTAGACCCTCGGCGTCGCCATTTGTGCGATGCCGTTGGGTTAGGGATGCTCTTTTCCGCACCTTCCCCTTAAGTGGATGGGTAGCGGCGTTGCCACCTGTGTTCCTTCCACATTGCAGCATCCTTGGCCACTTCCATGCTCTGTCTTCACCCTGCCCTGCTGCCCCTGATTGGGCGTTGATTTTTTGTCGTTGTTATTTTGGAAGCTGTAATAACACAGCAATGTCATAACAGTATGAGATGCCAGTACACTATTGTACTTTTGCCTTGTGCTCTTTAAAAATGTATGTTAAAAAATTAAAAGTTTTGACTCAAAGGAGACATTTAAAATAAACAAGGAGAGGGCACAGAAAGTTACCACGCCATGGGAGTCTTTGAGGGAGGGATAGAATCATAGAATCATAGAATCATAGAAATGTAGAGTTGGAAGAGACCACACGGGCCATCCAGTCCAACCCCATTCTGCCATGCAGGAACACCCTCAAAGCACTCCCGACAGATGGCCATCCACCCTCTGCTTAAAAACCTCCAAAGAAGGAGACTCCACCACACTCCAAGGCAGCATCTTCCACTGCCGGACAGCCCTGACCGTCAGGAAGTTCTTCCTGAGGTTCAGGTGGAATCTCCTTTCCTGCAGCTTGAATCCATTGCTCCTTGTCCTGGTCTCTGGAGCAGCAGAAAACAAGCCCTCTCCTTCCTCTACATGGCATCCCTTCAAATATTTAAACATGGCTATCATGGGCCACCCACTGCTGGATCTACCATAACAGGAAGCGCTATTGAGTGGTATAACAGCACTCCACTATGACGGCAGGCGGGATTGAAGTGCTATAGGCCCTTGGCGAATTTTTCTGGAATTTTCTCTGGAAATAGAATATGGTGATTCTGCCATGCAGAAATACACCAATGAAGTTCTCCTGACAGATAGTCATCCAGATTTTGTTTTAAAACCTTAGAAAAGGAGACTCCACTACACTCCATTGAGGCAGCAAAGTCCACTGTTAGACTACTCTTACTATGAAGAAGTTCTTCCTAATGTTTAGGTTGAATGTCTTTTCCTGTAGTTGATGCCATTGCTCTGTGTCCAGTCTCTGCAGCAGCAGCAAACAAGCTTGCCCCATCTGTCATATGACATCCCTTCAAATATTAAAACATGGCTGTCTTGTCACCTCTTAACCTTCTCTTCTCCAGGCTAAACATACCCAGCTCTCTAAGCCACTCTTCATAGGGCTTCATGGTTTCCAGACCTTCTACTATGTTGGTTGCCCTCCCCTGGCCACATTCCAGTTTGTCTATATCGTTCTTGAATTCTGGTGTCCAGAACTGGACACAGTATTCTAGGTGAGGCCTGACCAAAGCAGAATAGGTAGCACTATTACTTCCCTTGACCAAGACACTATACCCCTACTGATGCAACCCAGTATCATATTGGGTTTTTTAGCTGCTGCTTCACACTACTGACGGTTCAGCTTGTGATCTACTAAGACTCTTAGATCCCTTTCACAAGTATTGTATTTGAGCTAGGTGTCACCCCTCCCATATCTGTTCATTTCAATGTTTTTTCTGTGTAACTGTAGTATCTCATATTTCTCTCTCTCTGTTGAAATTCATTTTGATAGTTATGGCCCAGTTCTCTAATTCATTAAGGTCATTTTGAATTCCGATCCTGTCTTCTGGGGTATTAGCTGTCTTTCCAAACAGGGAAGCTAATGTACAAACCCACCTGGAACTCTGTTGTTCATAAAAGAAACTCACTCCCATGTGAGAAAACAAAGATTTGATCCTCAGAATGTTCTATGATGTCTTTATTCATCATTTTGACTTAACATTGTGAATATCATTGCTAAACATTATATATTGCAAAACATATACATTGTTCATCCTCCGCTTTGTTGTTGTTCATCCCCAGCCCATTGCAACCACAAGGTCCACATCACCCTAACATCGATGCTTAATAAAGAGCTAATGGAAGGTGGCATGAATTTTACACTGGGAGATCTTGTGTTTTTTGTTCCAAGCTTCTCCTTTCCCTCTCCACCATTGTTGGAGAAAAGATTTGTGGTTCCTATAGCTTTTCCTCTGTAGAAAGAAAAGCAGTTGGGAAGGATGGGACGAAGTAAGGATTCTCAGAGGGGAGAGGCATAAGGTTTAAGGACCAAAAGCTAATGCTTTCCAGTTCTAGGGGAGCCAGAAATTGTTCCTCCCATGACCTTAATCCTGTTGTTAGTCCTAACTAGAGTAGACCCATTGAATCAATGAGATTGTTTACATGTTAACTCGCCATTCAACAACGGACTGAATAGGTCTATTCTAGTTGGAACTAACCAACTGGATGCCAGTCTTTATCACCTAAGGAAGGTGTAGGGAATGTTGAGCCTTCCAGATGTTGTTGGTTCCAACTCCCAGAAGCCCTGCTTTACTTGACCAATGGGAAGAAGTCATGGAAGGTGAAGGCCAGGAGCTCTGGAGAACCAAAGATTCTCTCCACCCCTTTCCAGATGGTTTGTACAGCCCAGGGAATACTAACACAAAAGGACTCTAATATATATGTTGCAATGTGTTCTTCAGAGAGGTGATGGAAATCAGTCCTTGTCTGGCCCGCACCGGTCCTCGCCGTGACTGATGCGATGGAAATCATCAGCCAGGAGGGCAAACACACGGATGCTCTCCTCAAAAGTCAGGTTCTTGTCGTTGTTAACATCTGCTTTTTTGAAGAGCTCCTCTATATAGCCTGGGCGGCTCCGATCCTGTGCAGGTGAAAAGAAAACATAATAAAACTTTGTTCAGCAAATCCCCACGTAGGGGAAGGAAAAGTTGTCAGCCAAAAGAAACCTTCCTCTGAACACTACCGCATTTAGTTCAGACGAGCAACTATGGTGGATCTGATGGCCAATTTCAATGGTGTTTGTGCCACTTCCATTTTGTACAAATGTGCATGTTGATTTCACTGATGCTGTGTTGTTAAAAAAGCACGCCAGGGGCAGTCATGCTACTTACAGATTGTTTAAATGTGCCTATTGGTCTCACTGATGCTCTTTTATTTGAAGAGTGTATCAATGGCATTCATGCCACTTGCATTTTGCTTAAATGTTCCAGTTAATTCCACTGATGCAGTTTTGTTAGAAATGTGTGTCAATTACATTCATGCCACTTGCGTGTTATCCACCCATGCCAGTCAAGTTCAATGAGGCTGTTTTGTTTAAAAAGAACATCAACAGTATTCATGCGGCTTACATTGGTGGGAGTCTCTTCCCCTGTCGACCGAGAAGCAGCTGCCTGCCATTTCCACTCCCTCTCATGAGCAACCCCTGTCACAAATCCCCCTTACGTCAAAGATCGGTCATGCGAGGGGAGTGGGAACGCCAGCCAATCATTCCTCGATCAACAGGGGAACAGATTCCCGGTGATCCCACCATCCCACCTTCTGCTCACTGATAATATCCCGCCATCTGCTTACTGGTAAGTGGGATTTGGGTGGGTGTGTAGAACTTTCATGGCCCTCACGTGGCTGCTGAACTAGGGACTACACAGGGATCATAAATGCAAAACAGCTAGAGGAGTGCACCTATAGGTTACATATTCACAACTGCCTAATAGGAATCTAGCCATTTTTAAAAATAAAAAAGTGTGTGTCAATTTCACAGACACTGTCTATGGCCATTTCCACACTACACTGTTATAGTGCTATTATTCCACTTTCAACATCCTTTGAGGCCCCTCCCTAAACTGCAAACTCCAGGATTCCTTAGGATGTTGAAAGTGGAATAATAACACTATAACAGTCTAGTGTGGAAATGGCCTATATTTTGTTACAAATGTGTATCAATTACATCCCAGCTCTTTTTTCTTTTTTTTTTAATTTTGATTAAAACAAGTGCACCAATGGCATTCAAGAAATTAGGGGCCACATCTGCTCTCAGAAAATCTTTCTACAGCTTCCCGGTTTGGCATACATCCTTCCATCTTTGTTCCAAAAACCTCCCTTCCCTTGGGGTTCACTCACGCAAGCAGCAAGGAAGGTGGGAGCCTGGCATTGGAGGAGCTCCTTCAAGTCCTTCAGGCTCAGGTAGTCATCCTTGCCTTCGCGAGGTGAATACTGGTGGTAGACGTTGACTATGGTCTCCATAGCCTTTTCCAGGGTGCAGTTCGGCTCGCAGTTTGATTCCCGTGCAGTCCTGGAATGAGCTGTTGTGGCCATGGTGTACACTATTCAATCTGGAAAGCCTAGGAGTGGGAGAGAACAAAACAGACGCTAGTAACCAGCAGCGACCGAAGACAGGAAATTGGGATTCAGGCCGTACAAATTCTGCGACACCGCCTTTTTTCCAACTCTCCCCCTCCTAAGCAGCGCAATGATTGTGATGATGGTGAGGTAGGGACAGAAAACTTGGCAACTGAGGGGTTTTCACGTCAATGATAGTTTAGTCAGAAGTTTAAAGGAGCTACCCAAATGGGTTCACATGTGGGGGAACAAGATCCAGAATCTGAGGGCCTTTCCACATTACAGTGTTATAGTGCCATTATTCCACTTTCAACCTCCTGTGGAATTCTGGGATTTGTACTTTCCTGAGACCCAAGAGCTCTGTGGCTGAGAATTCTAAAGGCCCCTCCCTAAACTGCATACTCCAGGATTCCATAGGATGCTGAAAGTGGAATAATAGCACAATAAGAGTTTAGTGCGGAAAGGTCCTTAGAATCATAGAACTGTTGGGTCAGAAGGGACTACAAGGGGGCCACCTAGCCCAGCTATGATGCAGGAATACACAACTAAACCATTCCCAAAATATACTCACTCTACCTCTGTTTAAAAATTTCAAAGGAAGTCAGCCTATCACACATACACAAGGTGGTGCTACCATACCATACCGTCCGTCCTATGAGATATGCCATTTTCATAAACTGGACTTATTAATGACCGGAAAACTTGACCAGGGTCACGCTAACCAGAGACGTGTTCAGGGTCATGATGGCGGGAAAGTCCAGATCGGATTCTGCAGAAAACCCAGACACTGGTGGATTTATGCTAAGCCCTTCACTGCTTCAGGCTCTTTGCATTTCCCAACCCAATGGAAGACAAACTACCCAGATAGTGCAATCAGAGACCATCCCTCGATCTTACCCTATGGAGATCTTCCCTATTCATTCTACCCGACTGAACATTAAGCAGTTTACGGGGCCATGTGCATTTTTGCTCAGACCTGACTTCGAATATTGGCTTACAAAACTTACATCTATGAATATATTTATAGGCACTGGCAAACCTACACCCTTTTTTTTGTCATCTCTTGAGGAGGCAGTGTGATCCAGGTTTTTTTTTTTTTGCCAAGGACAAAGACAGCATTCTGTTGAGGTCATTGAGACTGCAGTTTCCAGAATCCTGGGCAAATGTGGCTGGATTCTGGGAGCTAGAGCCCCCCCCCCGCCCCCAAGGCACTTTTTTTCCCCTCCTCAAGTTGTGTTGCCAATTCTCTGGATCAGATAAACCTCACTCTCAAGTGCCACTCTCCCAGTCCTCTTGGAGCAAGAGAATGAAGTTTTGTGAATGTTTGGACCATAGCAATGCTATAAAAGATGCCAAGCCATGCCATCTACAGAAATCGCTAGTAAAGAGAGGACTCACCAAACTCGCCAGATGATTCCAAGAGGTGACTGTGATGTTTGGAAGGTTCCAGCCGTGGCTTTTATATACCTCCTTGGAGCTGCATTTCAACATAGGTGATGAAACCAATGTTGGCAGTCTGCGGCAACTTGATTTACCAACACCCAGGAATTATTACAAACTCTGATTCCTCCTTGGCTCATTTATTCTTCCGGGTGTGATTCCACCTGACAGACCAACCACACCTTCACCCTTGTTCACTCATGTTGTGCAAAACTAAGAGCCAAACAACCCGATAGTAATGCTTCTTTGCATTCATTATGTGGGAATGGGATGTTTCTTTTTACAATTGGTTTAATTGCAAGCAGGAAGGGGAAAGGTTTTAATCTCATGTTCCCTTGTCCCCCCCAAAAAACTGGCATTTACTCTGAGGATAGAGAGTTAAATGCTTTCTGCCACTGTCAGGATTTTCTCTAGGGAACAGGAAGAAAAAGCAGGGAAAGGGAAGGTTCGGATCCATATCCTGTGCCTATGGTCATTCCAGGAATTATCCATTCTATAAGAGCATAATTGCATACAGATGGCATTTCATGTGTTAAAGATGCTTTGTTTAATCTGGATTAGATTTCAGTAACTAGAACACCCTTCCTGTGAATATTTTTGGATTAAGATAAAGGTGGGCCACATGATGTCTGCAGGCTGTATCTGGCCTGCCAAGATTATTCTTTTTTTAAAAAATGTTTTTAAAAAACCTTTTTAAATGGTTTAAATTCTGTAGGTGGTTTTAATTGCTTTTCAAAATAGCTTTTACATTCACTCCACTGGTGTTTTTTTGGCATGCTTTTGATTTCGTGTGGTAGTCTGTAAGTCCGTTGAATTCTCATATAGGGGGAAAGATGCAACATTAATGTTGTTTTCAAACTTTGCTACTTTCATTTGCCATTGGTCCTGGGAAAAAAGCCTCAGACTGGGAAGGAAAAGAAAGGAAAAGAAAAGCAATGTCCCAAACTCAGCTCCTACATGGAAGCTCAGTGTTGTCCAACATCTCTATAAACAACTTGGATGATGGAAGAGAAGGTAGGCTTATCAAATTTGCAGATTGGACACCAAATTAGGTGAGGTAGCTTAATACCGCAGAGATCCAAACTCAAGATTCAAAATGCCCTTGACAGGTGGCAGAGCTGGGACACAACTAACAAAATTAAAATCAACAGGAATAAATGTAAAGCGCTACAGCTAGAAAAGAAAAGGGAAACGGGGAAATACAGGAGGGGCATCAACTGGCTTGAAAATAGTCCATGTGAGAAGGATCTGCAGTGGTCTTAGCAGACCACAAGTTGAACATGAGTCAACAGTGTGATTCAGCAGCCAAAAGAGCCAAAGCAATTCTAAGCTTCATCAACAGGAGCATGATGTCCAGATCAAGGCAAGTTAGTAATGCCATTCAGTTCTACTTTGGTCCAACCTCCCTTGGAAGGTGGTTCCATATCTGCATGTCACAGCTCCAGAATGATACTGACAAGCTGGAACGTGTCCAGAGGAGGACAACCAAAATAGTAGAAGGCCTGGAAACCATGAAACCCTATGATGAGTGGTTTAGGGAGCTGGGTATGTTTAGCCTGGAGAAGGGAAGGTCAAGAAGCAACATGATAGCATTATTAAAACAATGCTATTTGAAGGGATGTTATATGGAGGAGGGAGCCAACCTGTTTTCTTGTACTCCAGAGACTAGGACACAGAGCAATGACTTCAAACGTCAGGAGAAGACTCACATTAGGAAGAACTTCCTGATGGTAAGAAAAGTCTGAGAGTGGAATGAATACCTTGGATGATGGTGTCATTAAACAGAGGTTCCTAATGAAATCCAAGGTAAAAAAGGAGATACATCTCCAATGGCTTGTTGGATGGCTTTTAATTTATTTTTATTCCCTTTCAAAACAAGCCCAACTCATTTCAGTCTATGTATAAATTTCAGTGGCCTTCTTCAGGGGCTACATAAAAACCAATACAAATAGACACATCAAACTGAAAATAAAAAAGGACAACACTTAATTGTGCTATAATATCTACATAAAACATCATAATACATTTCAGTTCTTGCATATGGCTTAAAACCTGTAGATAACAATATGCTATCTAGCAACAGAAGTTTGTGGAGCATTTCCAAAGATGACCATTGAAATATATATATGGTGAACCCTCTGCATGTTTCCAGAGTTCGGTTCCAGGACTCTCTGCGAATAGAGAAAAATGAAAATGATCACACGCCATGTTATTAAATGGTGGCAACACATGAGCGGATGCTTCAGCACATCCACAATCTTGTCACCACCGTTGTATGTAAAGGACATGGCACTCTGCTGCCACTCAAAATTGCAGATCCAGAGGTTGCATATACAGGGGTCCACTATATAGGCCAAAATGCATTGGGTTCATTCTAAAATTTAAAAAAAAAAAACTAAATTCATCCACTGAGCACTTGGAGATATATCTTCCATTTCGTCCTTGGACACCATGCAATTAAGCCATTATGCAAGCTACAAGAAGATTCTGGCCAGATCAGACAAAACATCCATTCTGAATAGTGCCCTATTTTCTACAAGGGCCAATGCTTATGGGCAGCCCATAAGTGCAGCCCACCCAATGTATATGAGCAGGTTCTGTTCCAGGAACTCCCATGTAAAACAAAAACTTGAGTGTGGTCAATGGATGCAATGTGTGTCCCCCCACATCCTCACAGGCGTGCACTCCTTGTGCCCATTGACTATAAAGGGAGAGACACTTTATGCAACTTCACATTGGTGTGTGCGGATGTCACAACAGAAGAGAGCACACTGTAATTAGCATCATCACAGTCCTTATGAATCTCCCACCATTTGTCCAAAGAGTTGAAGATGGAGAACATCTTCCCTACTTTATCTTCACCACAGCCATGCAAGGTAGACTAGGTTGGGAGATTGTGACTTTTGCCCAAGGACACCCAGTGAATTTCATGACTCAGTGAGGACTACAGGAAGACTCAGTGAGGACTAGCATAACCCAAGTCCTGGTCCAAGACTCTAACCACTACACCCCACTAAGCTTTCCCAAAATAAAACACGGGATCTTGTCTTTCTTCTCCATCAACAACAGATCTTCAGAGGTTGACTGTTTTTGCATAGGGATGCTCCATTTAGCCATCACAAGAATGCTTGGACATTTTACTTTTTGGGGACTGTAGCATCTAGATCAACTGCTAGAGATATTGGTTGAGGGATGCCACAAAGGGCTGTCTCTGTTTTTAATTTCTTTAGCTCTGACAATGATTATATAAACATCACCATTAGGGATGGGCCAACTGACTCCTCGAATCCTCAGCAAGGATTCGAGATTCACTTATTCGAATCTCCATGCCAAAATAGGCAAGCTGAATCTTTCAAATCCACCAACCAAAAAATAGTTTTCTTAAAAAAAAGTTTTTAAAAGTTTAAAAGTTTTTTTAAAAAGTTGCTTTTAAAACCCTTTTTTAAAAAAGGATTCAAAAGATTCAAGATTCGTGAGATTTGTGGATTCCCAGAACCTTCGAGGGATTTACATTCGGAAAATTCTGGATTCGCCCCATCCCTAATCATCTCATCATCATTGTACTACTCCTACTACTACTCCTACTACTCCTACTACTACTACTACTACTACTACTACTACAATAATATTGTTATTATTACTATTACTATTTCACTTTTTCCCAAAATTGCAACTCAAAGCAGCTCACACCTCAAAATAACAATACAATCAAAAACATACAGAATGTGAATATTAAAATGGAATCAAACTGTTTACAGCATTCAAACAATTACACTTCAGCAAAAGAATAAAATGCCATTTGAAAAGGTAAAAATCTCTTTAAAAACAGTCAAAACAATGCAGCACACCCTAGCCCATTCTTTAAAAGCGTTCTGTTTTGAAAGCCTGTCTGAATAAAAAGGTTTTAGCCTACCAACGGAAGGGCGACAAGGAGGGGGAAATTGTGGCCTCCCTGGGAAGAGAGTTCCAGAGTCTGGGGCGTCCACTGAGAAGGCCCTTTCTCGCATTCCCACCAACCATGCTTGCGATGCTGGTGGGCCTGAGAGAAAGGCCTCTTCTGATGATCTCAGAACCCAGGCCAGCTCATTCAGGGAGACTATTGTTTTTAATTGCCAACAAGTCAATCTTGGGTCACGGTGACCCTATGGATGAGAGACCTCCGATCCACGTCATCATCACCCACCCTGTCTTCCTTGATTGAGTTCATCCATCTGTAATGCGGTCTTCCTCTTTTCCTGCTGCCCTCCACCTTACCAAACATTATTGTCTTTTCTAGTGAGTCATGTCTTCTCGTGATATGGCCACAGTACAACAGCCTCAGAGAGATACAGGTTGCCAAATAGTCTGAGCCTGAATTGTGTCTGAAAACAAACTGGCTCCCCTTCTCCAAGGCTTCACCTAGCACTATCTGAAAGCCGTCAGACTCAGTGGCCCTCACCCTTCTGAGACTTGCAAAACGGAAGAAATGTGTATTGCAAATTCAAAAATACAGCAGCAATTGGGAAACCAGTGAAGGCTAGTGGTACCAAGGTCAGTGGGCTGTAGTGAGAACTGTCCAGGGTACTGAAACATGTCCTGAAATTTCAGAAGACCCAACATGGTATAGGAGTGTTGGATAAAGATACTGGAGTTTCCATTCCAAGTCAGCCACAGAAACCCGTCTGTGTGGCCTTGGGCAAGTCATACTCTCCCAACCTCAAAGGATGTTCGTGGTAAACTTCCTATAAAGAAATCTTGCCAAGAAAATTCTGAGATAGGATTGTTGGAGTCAAGAGCAACAAGTTGGGATGGGAAGTCTTTCGAAGTTCAAGGTCAAACCTGGCTCAGATTCCCCATTCCAATGATCTCAGAGCTACTACAGCCTTACCAATTAATGCAATGCAACTGTGAATTTTAATTTATCATTTCTGCAAGTGCGTCTTACGGGAACATCGAGGAATTTCCTGGCATACCCTCAATGACCTTGGGTGTGGAATTAAAATGTTCTGCAAAAGGATGAGCTCAGCAGGAAGAGAAATCCAAGGAGCATAATTCATCATTATTCTGGCAAACGTTTTGTAACTCTCCTTTCTCTTGGTCATGATGGGACTGTTGGATTAGTGATACCATGAAGCAACTTTGTTGTGTACATAGTACAATGAGCTCCCATGGGTGAGGCTTGGAGACGTGTTGGAAGGAAGGCAGAATCAGGAAGGAGACCACAGCTGGGAAGGAACCTCTTGGCTGGGTGGCCTTCTGAGTCACTGACCCAATCCATTTAATGTTTTGATCTTTTCAGAACTGATCACCTGCTGGGAGATTTGGCAGACCTTCCTAGTCGACGGAGAAGTCTTATGACTTCGAAACATTGCCTCAGTTTCTCCTCCAGTTGGGTTTTGCCAAATGACATCTCAAAAACATATAAACAATGCGTATTGAAATAGAATTAAACTTTTAAAGAATCAAAACATCTCAAAAAAGATAAAAAGAGTCAAGAAGGTAACAATCAAAATTAAAACAGTACAGTATCCTCCTCACCCATTCTTTTAAAGCTTTCTGTATTAAAATGCCTGACTCAATAAAAAGGTTATAGCCTGCTTCCAGAAGGACAACAAAGAGGGGGGCGTTCTGGCCTCCCTGGAAAGGGACTTCTAGAGGTTATGGGCAGTCACTGAGAAGGCCCTCTCTTGCATCCCCACCAACCATGCTTGCAGTAGTGTGGGACTGAGTAGACAGCCTCTTCTCAGGATCTTAGAGCCCAGGCCAGTTCATACAGGGAGATTTAGTGTGTCAAATAGCCTGAGCCATATAGGGCTTTATGGGTCATCACAGCACTTTGAATTGTTCCCGGAAATGAACTGACTTCCAGGCCCTGGTCATTTGTACCAGCTCCCCTCCCACGCCTTGGCCCTGGGGACAGCAGGAGATGAAAAAGGCCAACTACTCCTGAGTTGACAGAGGGCCTGCCTGCCTATTTGAGAAACTCCGCAGTAGAAAGCATCAATTTAAAACACAAGATTGTGGCCCAAATACTGCCTCATCAGACGTTGCCACCTAGACACAGCTCTACCACCGTAGCTACTTCTTCCTGTTGTGAGTCCAGCTGGCACCTACTCTTCTTCCTCTCACTGGATCAAAAATACTGGGTTTGGAGCTGATCTACCCAAAGACAAAAACATAAAGTGTGTAGATCAGTAGGCCCTCCTCATTCATGTCACCTTTTCTTATGCACTGGGACACTGGCCTGGGAGTGACAGTCTGCACTGGTAGAGCCCAATGTGCATCTGGACACTCTTGGTGCTGTCCTGTTTCACATTTTCACAGTTAATTAACAGGGTTTCTGAGTCCCTCTGCTACATAGCCAAATAAACTCCGGCCTGTATTTCTGAATACACAGTTGAAGTGTTAATGTTACTACAGTGCTCGAAATTTGAGTGGAAATGTTCGAAATCTGAATGGAAATTTCAAGTTGGGGGTACAGAATTTGGAGGGTGGGCAATGCTTTCATTTTGCCCCCTTTCCATGACTACACCCCTGGCACAGCCCACCACAGGGCTGTGAAGCAAAAACTGTCCCCCCACTGCAGTGGCCTACCCAGAGATAGGGGCAGGCACCTTTCCTGTCCTGTCCTGTGCTACGGGCCTACCCAGAAGCATGAGAGACAGAGTGGTGTAGTGGTTTGGCTGTTGGACGCTGGAGACCAGTGTTCAAATCTCTGCTCAACCCTCCACTGAGTAATCTTGGGCAAGTCACACTCTCCCAGCCACAAAGCAAGGCCAAGGCAAACCCCTTTGGAACAAATCTTGCCAAGAAAACCCTGTGATAGGGTTGCTTTAGAGTTGCCATAAGTCAGAAATGACTCGTAGGCACAACAACCACAGTAAACAAACCCAGAAGTATAATATCGTCACTTGACCTCTACCTCTGATGTTACTCAGGCAGACTTCCCCTGACCCTGAAGTTTCTGCTTGAGTCCTGTTAATTACCATGGCTCCAAGCATGCAAATCCTCCATGGAATAATCTAATAAGGCAACAGCACAGCAGGCGAGTCATCCTGTTCCCCTATTTTGCTAATCACCAATTCAGCCCCATTCCGCAAGTTCAGACCCACCTATATCCTGCCCAGGCAGGTTTTCAGCAACTTCAGGTTGCCTTGTTAATCAGTCGAGTGTGGACAGCTGTCTCCACTGGGCCTGACAGCTTCTCCCCTCCCTTTGGGTGTGCTGGTCCTCTTGCAGAGCCAACAATGCTGGTGTTCTTTGTCTGAAAACCTTGGTCTGCCGTAGCCTCATGTGCATCCCTTGAATTACAAGTCCTTCGCACTTTGGAGAGCCTACCCTTAGAAGCCTATAGCTGAGGCCATAATTTAGCCAGAAATTAGGAAGAGATCAGGAAGAGGTATTTATGGATGCAGTTGAGACCTCTAATCCATTCCTAGAGATTCAGCACGATGTATTAGTTTGAGAGCTCAACTAAGACCCTGGAGGCCAGGGTTCAGTTCCCAGCTCAGCCATGGAAACCCACTGGGTGACACACTCCCATCCTAGAAAATCTCATGATAGGTTCATCTTAGTGTCGCCATAATTCTGAAGCAACTTGAAGGAACGCAACAAAAATGACAACCCATCCCTGCCCACATAATTCATCCTGTTGTGCTGCTCAATCTGATGTATGTCTGTTCAAATGTTAGCCCCAGTGGGATCCTTGCTGAGGTACTCTCTCCCTGGGTAGGACAAACACATAGCAATGGGAAATGCACTTAGCTGCATCAGTAGGAGCATCATGACCAGATCAAGGGAAGTAGTAGTGCTGCTTTATTCTGCTTTGGTCAGACCTTACCAGGAATACTGTGCCCAGCTCTGAGCAGCACCGTTCAAGAAAAATATTGGCAAGGTGGGAATGCATCCAAAGAATGGTGATGAAAGGTCTAGAAGCTAAGCCTTCTGAGGAAGGACTTAGGCCATTTCCGTACCTTACCATCTCTGTCGTCATCCTGCTGTGATCCTGTCAGCACCTTTGCCAGAATGGGAGCATATCCCCAATGCTTCCCTGCTCATCCAGCCAGCTGCCTGTGGATGGGAGTGCGAGTGACACACACCTTCCTTCCACAGTGCAGCCAGTCTCTTTCCCATGTTGCACTGGGAAAGGAAGCACCTAGATCGCACTTCCCCAATTCCGCGTGGCCACAGAGCATCACGTGATTGCAAGCCATTAATGGACAGGTGGGGACACGTTGGCAGCAGGACTGCAACAATGTCATGCAAAAGCACAACTTGCGACTGGCAGTAACACATCCTCATCACAGGACAGTGACGTCATGCAGTAACGGCCATAAAGAATAAGGTATGTTTAGCTTGGAGAAGAGAAGACTGAGAGCTGGCAAACAGTCATCTTTAAATATCTGAAGGGCTGTCACATAGAAAATGGAGCCAGCTTGTTTTCTGCTGCTCCAGAGATTCGAACAAGAACCAGAGAACTCAAATAACAAGAAAAGAGTTTCCATTTAAACATTCGGAAGTACATTTTTTGACTGCAAGAGCTATTCAACAGTGAAAGAGACTGCCCTGAAAGAGGGCAGAGTCTCCTTTACTCCTTCTTCAAAGAGAGATTGGATGGGAATCTTTCAGAAGTGCTTTGGTTTTGTATTCTTGCATGGCTGGAGGTTAGACTAGGTGGTCCATGGGGCCCTTTCCAATTCTAAGGGTCTTTCCACACTACACTGTTATAGTGCTATTATTCCACTTTCGACATCCTGTGGAATCCTGGGGTTTGCAGTTTAGGGAGGGGCATTTAGAATTCTGAGCCAGAGAGCTCTTTGGCCCTCAGTAAACTACAATCCCCAGAATTCCACAGGATGTTGAAAGTGGAATAATAGCACTACAACTATGTAGGTTGGAAAGGCCCTAAGATTACATGGTTCTAATCTTTGTTTGTGTGGTTCTCTCTTGCGGTTCTAATTTTTGTTTCAGGAAAAACATATTAGCACAGCTGGCAGAATTTGATCCTAGTAAGATCTTTGTTCAGGCATTTTTTATCTGGTTAGGATAAGCACAGAAGAACAAGCAATGCACTAGCAAGGCAGTACTGGTGCTAACACGTCACTGCTTGGGGAGAAATGTGTTAATGCTACTGCCAAATTTTCATCCAGTAAGAGTTCTCTTCAGGCATTCTCTAGGCTAGGATAAATAGGAAAGTTATGCATTCATAACTTTGATACTGTTACCCTAACTTCTGGAGGTCCCTGGGGGACACCTGGATTCTACAAAGGTCGGGGAAACTGGCAGAGTGCTACTTAGCAAAGCAGAGGGCAAGGCAATGCAGCAAGATCTTTTATCCTATGTCTACGGGGTCAGGCCGCACAAGAGAGAGAGAAGTCAAGTGTCTTTTTAAAAGTACTTTATTTTGACAGAATTAGCAGAATTTCCTCACACTCACACAAAGCGATCACGCACACAAGCACACAAGGGCCCTTTTCGCACGTTACCTTTCTCCTGGAGCCATCGCGTGGCGATCCCAGGAAAGCCTCTCCTAGGAGGGAATCACATCTTCTGCGCTCTCCCTCCACGTCAGCTGCCTGCTGGATGGGAGGAAGCGCGTTGCCTCAGCTCCTCCCTTCTGCAGCCCAGCCTGGCAGTTTCCCAGGCTGCGCTGGGGGAAGAAGTGCAGCCGTTGCGCTTCCTGATGTTCCGCACGACAGGTAAGTGCAGGAGGGTCGCGGGAGGACTCCGCAATCATGGGTCATGTTCAGGAGAAATCGAAACATGATTTAATCCGAGATTGTGATAGGATGGCCACAAGATGGTCGTGGGATCGAAACAACATCATGCAGAACCGTCATCGCAATCCCACGGCCATCCCATTTCACGCTGGAAGTGGTGTGCGAAAAGGGCCAAGGACTACGGAATGAGAAAGGCTTAAAAGTGGGAAAGCTAAGAGAAGAAAGCAATTATACTGCACCTGATCTTGAAGACTGCAATTCGGGAAAACACGGGAATAGATCAGCAGACAAAGAAAAAGACTGACGGGAGCCTTTAAACTAGCAGACGCTAGTCAAAGGTGGAAAATTCTCCAGAAAAGGATAGAGAGAATGAGCAAGCAAGCTAGCCAGCGAGAGCACCGGAACAAGACCCAATTATAGTGCAAAACATGCCTGGGGGGGACAGACTCTTTTCCCTGGGAAAGGATAGGAACTGGGTTATCCAAATGGATCTCAGCTTCGTAGTTCCTGCTAACTTCATCCAGGAGACACTTAGGCCATTTCCACACAGGTTAAAAAAAACAGTGCAGTGCGTCCTCCACGGAGGATGTCTGCACCTTGGAGAGGACTGGGACCGTAATACTTAGCGTAGATCCGCACCTCAGTCTGCTCCGGAGCAACCCCAAGTGGTCCTCCAGCGTATTTTTGAAAAACCTGATTTTTCAGGTTTTTCAAAATGCTGGTGCGTGCCATTGCGTGCCTGCTCTCCAATGCAGATTCGCAGGCTCGCACCAATGCGAGCCTGCGATCTGCGGACGGCTGGCTTTAGGCTGGCGAGCTTCAGTGGTTGGTCGTGACCCACGACCAACCGGAAGCCGCTGTTTTGGATGCCGGAGCAGTGTGGATCTGCGATCATGCACTGGTCCTCCTCGCCCCGGAGCGGACCGGACCCAAATAAGATCCAGTGAGTAGCGGCAGGGAGCGATTCCCTCGCTGCATGTGGAAATGGCCTTAGTCTCTAAAGGTGTCAAAGTTGCAGCTGCCCCATTTGAAATGTACATACATGCCTTTTTGAGGTTTTCCTCTGGATACATGACTGGGGGTTATTCGGTCAGACCTACACCAGAGGGTTTCAACCTTTAGACCTGGATATCTACCTTTCTATCCAGCGAAACTCAAGCTCAATAAATATATAGATTCTCTTACCCGAGATAGGGTCTGTCAGCAGGTAATAAATATCTCACTCCCACTGTTAGCAGATCGGAAATATTTTCTCTCTGATGAAATCATAGATTATAATACAGTATTCTGGCTAATTTTTTTTTTAAAAAGCTGCTAGTGTTTCAACACTGTTAAATAGTTTATTTTATTTTATGCAGCAGTTGGCATTAGAGCCTGATCTTATTGGTAATTCATACCTCAGCAGACCTATCAAGCCCACTGTTGAATGGCAAGAGATTGGGAAAGTTACTTCTTTGTATCACAGTTCCCCAGACCCCAGCCAGCACTGTAGATCATGGAATATTTTTTTTGACCCCCAAATCTCTTTGCTGACTTAGCCAAGCCTAGAAATTTTGGGCACAATTCTGCATCATAGTCTACACTGCTTATCTTTACAAAGCTACAAATCCTACAATACGATCTGAAGGTGAGTGGCTGATGAAGCTGTTGGATATGGCTGAGATGGACAAATTGACTACATTAATAAAAGGAGGGTATTTGAGTGAATTTTAGAAACAATGGGAGCAGGTTATAATGTTTCTAAAGGGGTTTAGGAGGGGAGATATAAAACAGCAGGATTTGAATAAATATGGCCGGAAATGTTATTGCAGAACATGGCATTTTCTACATTGTAACATTATTCCATTTCACAAAATAGTATAAAGGTAGTTCAAGGTCATATAACTGGTTTTCTAGATCAAGAACAAGATTGTTTAATCGTAGATATTTTATTGAACTTTGAAGAAGTATATTAAGTAATCATAAATAACTGTGCTCTGGGGAGTTGGACGTCACGCATGTGCCCATTTTCCCTTTTGGTGTTTTTGTGTTTGTTAGCTTATTCAGTTTGTTTCTTTAGATAGTAGATATCAGGTATTTTTGTGTATTTTTCTCCTTATACATTGCTAGTGTATTTACCCAGCGTTGCCCGAGATTTTAGTTTGCTCTTAAGGACTCACCAAACTGTCTTCTCCAGTACCTGTAACTTTTCCCCATATTTCCCAATCCAATCTGTATTCAGAGTTGTTAACATATAGAGGTTCGGTTCCTGAGGGAATACAATGCCCTCCTCCTTGCTGCTAGGCCTCATCTCCATAGCAACCGGCCAGGTCCAAAAGCTTTCTGCCTGAGAATTCTAAAGGCTCCTCCTAAACTGCCAACCGCAGGATTCCATAGAATCTTCACAGCCAACCAATCAGATAAGTCTTCTCGCCTGACACAGCCAATCGTATGAGGTCTTCACCTGCCTGACACAAACAAACTCACGAACTCACAAACTTTGATTGTTATACAGTAGGTTTTATATTAAAACTATATATACACAAATATTACAAAAAAAAACCAACCAAATCCTTCACTACATTGCATGAAACCCTGATAGTGCATTGCCAAAGCACATATCAGGACACCAGTAAGAATGCTCCAACACTGATGCACATCATACATTCCTGTTGTGCTCCAGCACTTCCTAGCCTGTGTTTGGATGCAAATTGGAGAGCACCCCAGTGCACGTTAGTGCCCATTAAGCCCTGGGCCATAATGCATCAGCCACTCCTCCCCACCCCACATGCAACAGACACCCTTAGGTAGTATCATCACAGCAGTCCCTAGTTGAATGCAGACATTATGAAACTGTGCAGTTCCCCATTCCCAATTATGAAGACATAGTTCCCATCCTAAATCACAGCCTCCCTTGTCTGGAGCACAGTTCCCAGAATCCCCCAGCCAACACAGCCACTGGCCATGCTGTCCAGTGGTTTTTGGGAACTGTATTTCCTTTTAAAAGGAAACTTTTTCCAAGTGACCTTCACAATTGCGAAGTAGCTGTTGGGTAGAGGGGAAGGAAGTTGGACAGGCTGAGTCTCGTATGTTATTCTGGGAAAGGAGGCCTGGTGGATGAAGGAATAGGGAAGAAACCAGATTTCAGAATCACCATCCCCAGTTCGCCCAAGGAACCTGTTGGTTTAGTCTTGCCCCACCTAGACCTGTCACAGGAGTGGGTGTTAGGACAGAGCAGACACTTCCGAGAAATGTCAAAGGCTTTGTTTATCATCCAGCACAAACTAATAGACCTTGGGTATGAGTTCTGGCAGGGATGATTTTGTTACCCTGATTTCTGGGGTCCCTTGGGGGACACCTCAATGTGATCCACGTGATGGAGAATGGAAACTAGCCAGAGCACAAGCAATAGCAATGCAAGAGGCAGGGTAACCTAGCAGGGTCTTTTTACCCAGTTTTTATGGGGTCAGGCCAAGCCAAAAACCAAACAAAAATGTCCAATAAATGGTTTTATTGAATGAAAATCTCACGCAACAACGCAATCACTCACACACTCACTCAAGACCTATTAAGAAGCAAAAGAGAGAAAACTGCATAGGGGAGTATTGAAGGGGTTGTAGCTGGGGTAATTCTGCACCTTTTCCTGAAGTCCTTGGTCCGGGAAAAATAGCGGAGAAGTGGGGCTCAGCACGGAGAAGGCTGAGGGGATTACTCAACGGACAGAGAAACGGTCTGTTGAGATGACCGGGAGTGATCCAAAGAACCACTAAAAAACTGCGACTATTTGTAGGGGAAAAAGTACCTGGAGGGCTAATCCTTTCCCGGGGAGAACAATGGGTGTTGCAACGAGAAAGAAGCTCCACAAAGGTAACTTTCTTTGCGTGATGAGATTACAAGATGTTGCCCAAGTCTCAGGATCTTCGGTTGCATTTGGTTGTGGTGTGACTTCATGTAAATGGTCCTCGCCTGATAGGATATTTGCTCAACTTGGGGCAAATATGCTAATCCCCTCAAGTCGGCTTCTCAGGGGCTGAGGACCCTTTGTTTATCGTGGGTTTGCACAGCTTGAGGTCTCCTGGGGCTACGTGACTGGGAATTTTACTGGTCTGACCTGGTTTTTGATCATTTGACCATTGCTGCCTACGTGCCCATCCGAGTGACCTGTCAGGCACATTGAATCATATTTTAATATCAAAATTGCAGACCCCAGGATAGGGTTTTTCCAGTGGGACAACAATTTAATTGGGGATGGATAAACAGAACAGGGAAAAAAGCGCGCTATTCCTTCTCCTCTTCTGCTACCTCTCTCCTCCCTTTGTGGTTCTGGATATGTGCTGCCCCAGGAGAACTTCTAAATTGAGTGCCTCAAGCAAAGGATATGCGCTTTGCCACATCTCCAGGAACATAAGAAATTACATTCTACAGAGACATGGCAAGCCTCGGAGACATGACTTTTGAGGATTGCAGCTTCCAGAATTCCCAGAAGGCATGGCCTTTGGTCACACTGGCATCTCAGAATCATAGAATCATAGAGTTGGAAGAGACCACAGGGGCCATCCAGTCCAGCCCCCTGCTATGCAGGAACACACATCAAAGCAGTCCCAACAGATGGCCATCCAGCCTCTGCTTAAAAACCTTCAAAGAAGGAGACTCCACCGCACTCCATTGAGGCAGCATATTCCACTGCCTGACAGCTCTGACCATCAGGAAGTTCCTCCTGAGGTTCAGCTGGAATCTCCTTTCCTACAGCTTGAATCCATTGCTCCTTGTCTTAGTCTCTGGAGGAGCAGAAAACAAGCCTGCTCCCTCCTCAACATGACATCCCTTCAGATATTTAAACATGGCTAAAATGTCCCCTCTTAACCTTCTCTTCTGTAGACTAAACATCCCAGCTCCCTAAGCCGTTCCTCATAGGGCATGGCCTCCAGACCCTTCACCATTTTGGCTGCCCTCCTCTGGACATGCTCCAGCTTGCCAATATCCTTCTTGAATTGAGGTGCCCAGAACTGGACACAGTATTCCAAATGAGGCCTAACCAATGCAGAATAGAGTGGTACCATAACCTCCGTCAATCTAGACACCATACTCCTATTGATGCAACCAAGAATCACGTTGGCTTTCTTGGCTGCCGCATCACACTGCTGACTCATGTTCAGCTTGTGATCTACCACGGCTCCTAGATCCCTTTCACATGTACTGCTATCCAGCCACACATCCCCCATCCTATACTTGTGCATTCCCTTTTTTCTGCCTTACATTTGTCTCTGTTGAAATTCATTTTGTCAGCTTTGGCCCAGCTCTCCAATCTGTCAAGGTCATTTTGAAATTTGATCCTGTCCTCTGTGGTATTAGCAACCCATCCCAATTTGGTGTCATCTGCAAATTTGATCAGCATGCCCTCTATTCCTTCATCCAAGTCATTGATGAAGATGTTGAACAGCACTGGGCCCAGGACAGAACCCTGTAGCACCCCACTGGTCACCTCTCTCCAGGATGAAAAGCAGCCATTGTTGAGCACCTTTGGGCTTGGTTGATCAACCAATTACAAATCCACCTAACAGCAGCCCTGTCCAGCCCACATTTTACTAGCTTCTTTGCAGGAATGTCATGGGGAACTTTGTCAAAGGCCTTACTGAGGTCAAGATATGCCATGTCTACAGCATTTCCTTCATTTATCATGCTTGTAACCCTATCATAAAAAGAGATAAGATTAGTCTGGTATGACGTATTTTTGAGAAATCCATGTTAACTTTTAGTGATTATGGCATTGCTTTCTAAATAATTACAAACTGACCGTTTAATGATTTGCTCCAGGATCTTTCCTGGTGTTACCGCCATTGCTAGCCCGAGCTTGTGGGATATAAAGATATCTCTTGATATCAATAATTCGGCCTCATATATCCAGTCCTCTCCACATGCTTGCGAGGCCCCTGGACAAGCACGCATACAGGCTCGGCTGATAATCGCTGTAATATTCCAAAACAATACAGGCAGGCCAGAAATAGCTGACTCACAGCTTCAGGAGACCTCAAGGCAAGTACCTCCATTAGGTATGCATGCAACTTTCAAAAGATCCTCTGCCTAGCGCTGGCAGCTTGATGCTCCAACTATACAACGCTCAAGCACTCTGCGTTTGCATACTGGCTATCCTATTGACAATTTGGCTATAACTCAATCATTCAAATTCTGACCTTTCAGAGGCTTTGTCTCCAGCCCCAAATTCATTGTTTTCCCCAAGTACGAACTAGCCTGCGGTCACAATTTTCCCTATAAAAACCCCTGACTTTGAGCATTTCCTTGGATCGCTCTTGGCTTCCATCCCGCCTTGCTGTCGCTTTGTCCAGCGAGCCTTCCCCTCAGCTCCACATGCTGAGATCCACGCTCCCCAGCTTCTCCGCTTCTAACCAGGCTTCAGGACAGGTGGAGTATTACCCAAACCAACAACTCCTCTAAAAATCCCTCTATCCCACTCCAAACTTTTCTTTAGTTATATGTGTGAGTGTGCTGCATACACTGTTTGATTGTATTTTTAATACAAGAACATTTATTATTTCAACTTCTGCGTGCTCTTTGACTCAGCCTGACCCCATAAACATAGAGTTCAAGATCTCGCTATGTCACCCTGCCTCTCGCATTGCTAGCCTGTGCTCTTGACTAATTTCCCCAACTTATATAATTGACAGCGCCTTTAGGTGTCCCTCTCAGGACCCCCAGAAATCAGGGTAACACTGGTATTGATATCAGGCTGATTGGGCGATAATTATTTGGGTCCTCTTTTTTCCCCTTCTTGAAGATGGAGACAATATTTGCCCTCCTCCAGTCTGCTGGGACTTCTCCTGTTCTCCAAGAGTTCTGAAAGGTTATTGCAAGTTGTTCAGAAATGACTTCTGCCAGTTCTTTTAATATCCTTGGATGTAATTCATCTGGCCCTGGAGACTTGAATTCATCTAGTTTAGCTAGATATTCCTGTACTACTTCTCTACTTATTCCGTTCTTCATTTCCCTCGCTTCCTCACCTCCTCCCCAACCCCCAGGTTGAGTATTTCTTTTGGGTATTTTCTTTTGGCAGTATTTGAGTATTTTCTTTTGGGAGAAAACTGAGGCAAAGTAGCTGTTGAGTAGTTCTGCCTTCTCTTTTCCCCCTGTTAGTAACTGGCCATCTTCTCCGTGCAGTTACCCTATCATTTCCTTGTTTTTCCTTTTGCTGCAGACATATCTAAAAAAGCCCTTTTTATTGTTTTTAAATCTCTCTGGCAAGCCTGAGTTCATTCTGCGCTTCAGCTTTTCTGACCTTCTCCCTACTTCTCCTGGCTATTTGCTTGAATTCCTCTTTGGTGGTTTCACCATTCTTCCATTTCCTGTACATGGTTCTTTTAACACTTAGCTCAGATGAGAGTTCTTTACTCAATCATTCCGGTTTCTTTAGACACCTGCCATTTTTCCTCCTTATTGGCACAGTTTTCAGTTGTGCCTTCAGTATCTCACTTTTAGGAAACTCTCATCTGTCACAAACTCCTTTCTCTTTCGGTATTCTTGACCACAGGATTTCAGCAAGTAACTCCCTAAGTTTACAGAAATCAGCTTTCTTAAAGTTTAGGATGCGTGTCTAGCTACACTTGGCTTCTCCTTCCCACTGAATGATAAACTCCAAAATCTTTGTCACAAGATTTATTAACAAAAGTATTCCTGTGGTGAGAACCAGCATGATGTAGTGGTTTGAGCATTGGTCTATGGCCCTGGAAACGAGGGTTTGATTTCCTGCTCGGCTGTGGAAACCTACTAGGTGACCTTGAGTGTGTCACACACTCTCAGCCCCAGAAAACCCTGTGATAGTTTCACCTTAGAATTGCCATAAGTTGGAAACAACTTGGAAGCACATAACAACAATGCCCGTAGTGATTCAGAATTCCAAAATACAGGAATAAATCTCACAGAAAGAAAAATGTGTAGGCTTCCCTGCCTTACAGGTGATGGAAACCGCTTTGAATTATTTTATTGGAAACAAAATGAGCCTGGCTCTTATGTTCCTGGCCAAGCAGAGACACTACCAAGAACCTTCATCAACTGCCTGGCAGCCATACTTTGAACCAAACACTTTCAACTGAGGCCACACATCCATGCGCCCACACTTCTGAAGATAACCCTTGGCCTCCCCATCTTTTAACACACCCGTGAAAATATGCCTTTGTAGTTCTCTCCAAGAAGCCACCTGATGATGCTTATCTCCGTGATCCTGCATCCAAGAGGGTGTGTGCTGTTGCCATTTGGTCAAGCCCCAGACAGCAAAGGATTCTGATATTTCTAGAATTCTGCTCCTGACTTATCAGCTGGGAGGGAATTCCCTGTAGAAAAGTGGCTTGAATCCAAAATGATTTCATGAATTGCCTTGTGTTCTTGGAAAACGAATTCAGTTGGTGTTGATTGTCAAATGCCTTCTCCTCCTCCAGGGCTGCTCCTAACCTGTAGAACTCCCTCCCACAAGAAGCTAAGCAGACTCTCTCTCTGCTCTTCTTCTATTGGCAAGCAAAGACATTCGTATTCAGACAAGATCTGGGCCATTAACTGGTTGCTGCAGAAGGGTCCTTTAATGGAGGGTGTTGACTTTCCTAGCCTAAATCACCTAAAAGCACCAGATCCCATCTGATCTTGAAAGCTAAGCCAGGTCAGCCCTGGATGGGAGACTGCCAATGAATACCAGGGGCTGTGGCCTATATTTCAGAGGAAGGAACCTGCAAAGCCACCTCTGAGTATTCCTTGCTTAAGAAAACCCTGTGAAATTCATGGGGAAGCCATAAGTCAACAGGCGACTTGAACACATGTACACACACACACACACACACACATAGTGGTTGCCCTTCCCCTCTTGTTATGTTTTTAAAATGTTCTAACATTGTTTTATTCTGGTCCTCGGTTTTAATACCATAGACTGATATGTTGTTTTGTAGCTGCTCTTTAATACTGTAACTTCATTACGGGCTCACCATTCATGGGATTGCATAGTTGGAAGCGAAGACAAGGACCACCTTGTCCAACTCTCTACCATTCAAGAATAGACAGCTAGAGTACTCTTGAGAGCTGGGCTTCCAGATTCTGTCTAAAGGGCTTCAGCTAAAGAGGGTCCAGGTACTGTTTTTGAGACAGACAGACAGACATTTCATTTATACAGGTTGAGTGTCCTTTGTCGAAAGTGGCTGGGACCAGAAGTGTTTCACATTTCAGAGTTTTTTGGATTTTCGAATACCGTGGACCCTCCACATTTATGAGGCTCCGGGGTGCAGAACTCTCACAAAAGTGAAAAAGCTGCAAATAACTCCCCCTGCGAACCCCCTCCCATTCCCCTCCAGAGTTCCCCCCTCTCATTCCTTTGCCTCTGGCCCCAAAACTCCAAAGGGGAAGAAAAAAGACAAGGTAAAGAGACTTCTGGTATATTTCCCTCAGATGACGAAGAGTGGAACACTGAGTTCTGGTGTTCTAGATATTTCAGGTCACCATCCTGAGAAAGGAGATTCCTCTTAGAGGGGAGGCATAGGTGCAAAGAGAGCACCTGACCAATCAGCAGCCATTACACAGCCAGATGTGCAGCCACGTGGCAGACAGGACATACCTCCAGCAGTGGGAGGAGGACTTTGCTCACCCAGAAGGGAAAACTTTCTTTTTAAACATAAGCCTCACAAGCCTGGGGTGAGGAATGCAATGGAATGGGAGGAGGAGAATGGGGAGGGGGAAGGCAAGCACGTGCCTCGTGAATAATCCATTTTGTGAAGGTCAAACCCTTGAATGTGGAAGGAAGACTGTACCTGTATTTGCATATACATAAAATATAGTACTGCACAGGAGATCTCTGGGAAGCCTGCAAACAAGCAAGCAAGAGTGCCACAGCTGCTGCTTTATGCTGAGTACTGCCAGTTCACAGATCCTCACATCTCTCTCTAGCCTGAAATCTCATTCGTTTGCTACGTGTGTATGAGACATGCGGCTGGAGAGAGACTGAAGATCTAAGAGACAAATGAGCAGGAGAGCTGCAGCCACTCCATCAAAGAGAGAAGCAGGCAACTGGCCACAAAAAGTTTCATGTTTTGGAGGTTTTTGATTTCAGATTTCCAGATACGGGATACTTAGCCTGTATTATAAATGAGACTGTCATACTTTCAAGGTATCATGAGGCAACACGACTCATGGGAGAAGGTGATGATACTCAGTGAAATGGAAGGCAGTAGAAAAAGACAGAAACTGCGCTACAGATGGATTGATTCAATCAAGGAAGCCACAGCCCTGAGTTTGCAAGATCTAAGCAGGGCAGTTTGTGACCAACGCTCTCAAAGGTTTCTCATTTAGGGTTGCCGGAAATGAAAGATGACTTCAGGGCAAAATTACAAAAAGCAATCTTGGGTTCTAGTTGGTGTTTAGAAAGCCAGCCATGGTTCACAGTCCTTAAACAGAGTCTATAGCAGCAGAGTTGTCAGTTTAAGGAAGTATCCAGCAGCATAATCAGCACACAAAGCAAGGTTAAAGGTTTTTCAGGAACGTGAGCCAAGGATCAAAAGAAGAACACATTGCTTCCACCAGAAATAGCAGTTGTCTGCAATGGACTTCTCCCCACACCATCTCTGGTATTTATTGGCCAGCAGGCTCCCCCAGCTGATTAACAAGACTTCCCCATATAAGTGCTCTGAGTTTTGCGCTTTCTTCCTTTCTCATCTATGCTGGGCTGCAGTAAATACTGTCCTGTTCATGTCTCTGTGTTGCAGATGTTGGGAAGGGTCCAGTCTGTGTTTGCACCTGCATCCTGGACTTGGGCATGACAGGTGTTTCCACACTCCTCCTGCCAGCAATCTCTGCTTAGACCTTTAAGCAGGATCGCTGTCACAATTCCTGCTCACACCAGAGGCAGTCATAGTATCCCAAGCAACAAGAGAAGAGACCCTCATCACTCACAGCAGTTGATGCCCAGCGAGGGAAGACTGGGTGACATTTACAATCCCTGCACATTCCCTACATTATTGCCATAGTTGTGTATGAATAGGGAGCATGCATATAAATCACTTACGTATCTGTAACTCTAGGGTCTGGAAGCCATGCCCTATGAGAAGCGGCTTAGGGAGCTGGGGATGTTTAGTTTGCAGAAGAGAAGGTTAAAAGGGGACATGATAGCCGTGTTTAAATATTTGAAGGGATATCATGCCGAGGACAGAGCGGGCTTGTTTTCTGCTGCTCCGGAGACTAGGACAAGGAGAAATGGATTCAAGCTGCAGGAAAGGAGATTCCACGTGAACCTCAGGAAGAACTTCCTGACGGTCAGAGCTGTCCGGCAGTGGAATAGGCTGCTTCAATGGAGTGTGGTGGAGTCTCCTTCTTTGGAGGTTTTTAAGCAGAGGCTGGATGGCCATCTGTTGGGAGTGCTTTGATGTGTGTTCCTGAATAGCAGGGGGCTGGACTGGATGGCCCCTGTGGTCTTTTCCAACTCTAGGATTCTATGGTTCTAGGGCCATTTCTTCAGTACATTGTTATAGTGCTATTATTCCACTTTCAACCTCCTACAGAATCCTGGAGTTAGCAGTTTAGGGAGGAGCCTTTAGAATTCTCAGCCACAGAACTGTTTGGCCCCAGTAAATTACAAACCACAGAATTCCACAGGAGGTTGACAGTAGAATAACAGCGTTATAACAGGGTAGGGCAGAAACAGTCATGTCATGCATCTGTAACCACAATCATGAATTCCAACCAAACTTCAGAAACTTCAGGACCAGCAACTCTCAAGCCATTTACTGGATAAATGGAAACATGTAAACAACGGTTCACAGTTTTTTTTTAAATTCGTATTTATTAATGTTAATAAAACAAACTTAATTTACAACAGCAACAACAAAAAGAAAAATACTATATAAACACAATATATACGTATAACGAAAGCTAAAACTAAGCCAAACTAAATTAACCTGAACTAAGTCTAGGACACAATGTTAAAACACATTGTGAAAACACTAATCTATTCCCATAAACACAACCCTGCCTACATTGACTAACTAAAATACAAAAGAATTCTCACCCCCCACACATGTATGAACTTTAATGACATTTGTGTAATGACTGTGTAATGAAGATGGTTTTTTAATCTCTTGTCAGCAGTTGGTAGAAAAAAAAATAGGTTGAGATCTTGCAACAGAGGCTATGATGTATAATTTTATAGCAACAGAGCTACGCTCATGACACGTAGCAGACGCCACGCCTGTGAATGCACAACGGAGCACTGTACATGATGTCATCAAAACTCTTGCACACTGGGATGCACCGGATACAGTGGTTGGAAATCACTGTGGGACTTAGATTGACATCTGCCAGAAATAGAGCTGAGCATTTTCACAACATCCACGTTCAGCAAGGAGCTATCATCACGTTACTATGTAAGGGAACCACCAAAGTGCCTGTTTGTGTATTAAGACCAATGTGCATCAGAACGGTTGCACATCGAGATCAATACACATCAAGTGCTCAATGTCCAATGGCTCAGGACTGCCAATGTGCATCCAGTGCTCCAGACGAACATTGAGACCCCGGCTAGGGAATGCCAATGTGCATCAGTAGAGTCCATTGTGCATCAAGGCACTGTTGTTGATGCTCTGATACGCATCTTCCTAATTCACTAGGAGAGTTCTGCAGCACCTCTACTACACAGCTCAGTACTTATAAAGGTACACAATGAAGACCATGATATAACTGTCGGCACCACAGTTCGGGAAGGATATTGACAAACTGGAAGGTTTCCGGAGGAGGGCAACTAAAATGGTAGAAGGGCAGAAAACCATGCCATCTGAGGAAATGCTTAGGGCGCTGGGTCCTTCTTTGGAGGTTTTTAAGCAGAGGCTGGATGGCCATCTGTCAGGAGTGCTTTTATGCGGACTCCTGCATGGCAGGGACTGGATAGCCCCTGAGTGGATGGTCCGTGTGTTCTCTTCCAACTCTATGATTCAATGATTCTATGATCCTATGATTCTGTGTTTAGCCTGGAGAAGAGAAAGTTAAGAGGTGACATGATAGCTATGTTTAAATATTTGAAGGGATATCATACACAGGACAGAGCAAGCCTCTTTTCTGCTGCTCCAGAGACTAGGACATGGAGCAATGGCTTCAAACATCAGGAAAAGAGATTCCATCTAGACTTTAGGAAGAACTTCCTGATGGTACGAGCAGTTTTACAGTGGAATACACTGCTGCTTGGGAGTGTGGTGGAGTCTCCTTCGTTGGAGTTTCTTAAACAGAGGCTGGATGGCCATCTGTTGGGAATGTTTTGATGGTGTATTCTTCATGGCAGGGATTGGACTGGATGGCCCTTGGGGTCTCTTCCAACTCTACGATTCTGTGATTCTACATGGAATCACAGCCACCAAGGGTCAGGACTGTTGCAGAAGAGCCACGACGCTGGCTTCACTTATGCAGTGGTCTCAAAGGCATAGCGACATCTCTGCTTCCCTCCAGAGAATATGAACATTATGCAACAGTGCAATTCCTCTTTACATGACCATAAGTCAATTTACAATGGCGTAACTTCCCAACATGATGTCAAGCACAGATAAGATTCAAAAACACAATTCTATTCTTAGTCCCAAGTAAATCAGGCCCATTGAATGAAGAGAATTTACATATGTGTCTACTCATGTCATGGACCCAGGGCCCTTCTCCCACTCAATGCTGACTTCTGCCCTTGACTAGGAGATGGAAACTCCCCAGGTTCCATTAATTAAATGCTGCCACCACCCACTGGATTAAAAATCCCTGTCTCAGTAGCACAGTTGGATGCCACAAAGGAGCCAACAATCTTTAAGCTTCCTTACTAGGTCATTTCCTTACTAGACGGTTATAGCACTATTATTCCACTTTCAATATCCTATGGAATCCTGGGGTTTAAAGTTTAGGGAGGGGCTTCAAAGGTTTGCAAACCCCAGGATTCCATAGGATATTGAAAGTAGAATAATAGCACTATAACAGTCTAGTGCAGAAATGGTGTCGGAGACCCCTTTTCTCCCCCCACCCCCTCCAGGAGAATGGAATCTTATATACGCCTGAAGCCGACAAGCATGTGGAAATAGAGAAAGCAGGGAGTTCTTTAAAGGAAAGCATTTATTCTAAGAACAGTGTTACTGCCCGGCTAGTCCAAGCTTTGGGGATATTAAAAGATATCCCTTGATATCACAATTCAGCTGCACCTTTCTATTCCTCTCCACGTGCTTGCGAGGCCAGTAGACAAGCACGTAAACAAGCTTGGCCATTAATAGCCGTAATATTCAACCAACAATACAGGCAGGCCAGGAATAGCTGACTCGCTGCTTTAGGAGACCTCCAGGCAAGTACTCTAATCAGGTATGCACACAACTTACAAAAGATCCTCTGCCCCGCGCTGGCAGCTTGATGGGTAAACTATACAATACCCAAGTACTCTGTGTTTGCATACTGGCTACTCTATTGAGAACCTCTGCCATAACTCAGTCATTCAGATTCTGACCTTTCGGAGGCTTTGTCTCCAACTCCAAATCTATTGTTTCCCCCAAGTACAGCATAGCCTGCAGTCACATCTCTCCTTATAAAAACCCTCGATTCCGAGACCTTCCTCGGATCGCTCCCGAGTTTCATCCCGCCTTGCTGCCGCTTTGCTTGGCGAGCCTCCCCTCCGCTCCACGTGCTGAGTCACATCGCACCCCAGCCTCGCTCTCTATTTTTCCGGGCTTCAGGATAGGTGAAGTATCACCCAAACCAGCAACCCCTCTAAAAATCCTTCTATACCACTCCAACCTTTATTTTCTGTAGTTATCTTGTATGAGTGTGTCGCATACACTGTTTTGCTTGTATTTAATAAACATCATTCATTATTTCAACTTCTGTGTTCTCCTTGACTCGATCCGACCCCATAGACATAGGGTTCAAGATCTCACTACGTTACCCTGCCTCTCGTAACGCTAAGCCGTGCTCTGAGCTGATTTTCCCCACCTTTAGTTCAGCACATTTTGGTGTCCCTCCCAGGACCCCCAGTTCACAGGGTAACAACAGGCAATGTAAACAACAGAAAATATCACCATAGATGGGAGCTCCTTCCCCCAGGTCTTGCTTAGAAGTTACAAGTTACAGATAGTTACATCATATCAGCCAGAGCTCTAAAAAGAACAGAAATCCTAACGTGACTATCTAAGAACATCCTAGCTGCTCACATCATTGGTCTATCGCTGAGATGGTGTGCAGAAACAGAGCCAGGAGGCAAAGCCGAGCAGGGTCCACCTGCAGCCGGCAATATGCCTCCTCTGGCTGGTGTCTTTGCTCTTCGCTTTTGTTCTCCTCTTGCCTCGTGGCCTCCTGAGGGTTTTTAAAACTTCTGGACCAAAGCATCTCAAAGATTCTCACCTTTCTCCCCCTGATTGGGCAGCCATCTCTCATGACCTGTGACGTTTTGTGATGCTGACCCCCGATAAAATGTAACCTAACCCAGCACTCATTAACCCTTTGTGTGCCTGGAGGGAGAACTATCTCCCTCCAGCTTTGTTACCTGGATAATGGGGGTTCATTATCACAACTCACCACTCAACAATGGGTTCAATTGGGTCTACTCTAGTTAGGACTAACTGCAATTCAAGAAGGATGTTGAGAAGCTGGAGCATGTCCAGAGAAGGCCAACCAAAAGCATCAAGGGTCTGGAGACCATGCCCTATGAGGAACAGCTTAGGGTAGGTCTAGCCTGGAGAAGAGAAGGTTAAGAAGTAGCACGACATCCACGTTTAAATACTTGAAGGGAATTCATATGGTGGAGGGGGAATCTTCCTCTCTGCTGCTCCAGAGATTTCCAACATGGAGCAATGAGAAAGAGATTCCACCTAAACATCAGGCAGAAGTTCTTGATGGTAAGAGCAGTCCAACAGTGGAATACGCTGCTGGTAGTGTGGTGGAGTCTCCTTTGGAGGTTTTTAAACAGAGGCTGGATGGCTATATGTCTGAAGTATATATGGCATATATGGTTGTATATGGCAGAATGGGGTTGAACTGGGTATCCCTTGGGGTCTCTTCCAACACTAAGATGCTAACCAATAGGTATCAAGGGCATTGTCACTGCATAACTTTAAAAAAATCTACTATATAAAAGTCAAGGTTTGTGAGTGAGTTTGTCTGCTTGTCTATGTCAGGCAGGCAAAGACCTCATACAACTGGCTGCGTGAGGCGAGAAGACCTCATACGATTGGCTGGCTGTGAAGATTCTATGGAATCCTGGGGTTGGCAGTGTAGCGAGAGGCCTTTAGAATTCCCGGCCAGAGAGCTCTTGGGCCTCAGGCCGGTTGCTATGGACAAGAGTCCCAGCAGTAAGAAGAAGGGCAGTGTATTGCCTCAGAAACCAAACTCCTGTCATGTTAACAACTCTGAATACAGATTGGATTGGGGAATATGGGGATAAGTTACAGGTACTGGAATAGGCAGGTTGCTATGGAGACGAGGCTTAGCAGCAAAGAGGTGGACAGTGTATTCCTTTAGGAACCCAACCTCTGTATGTTAACAACTCTGAATACAGATTGGATTGGGGAATATGGGGAAAAGTTACAGGTACAGTTTGGTGAGTTCTTAGGAGGAAAATAAAAACCCTGGGCAATGCCAGGTAAATATTCTAATTAGACATAAATGTAAAACTTCACAGAATAAACATAAAACATTCCCAACCTTTTGTTTCTTTCCTTGGTTTTTAGTACAGGCTCTTCCTTTGTTCAACTTCACAAATATTAGACTTCACTGTAAAGCTCTAAGGAATCTCCAAAATAGTTGCCCACTGGTTTTTTTTTCTTTCTGTATTTGACTTTAGCACAAAGACTGTCATTATCAAACTTTTAAAAAAAAAACCAATTAGGCCTTACTGTAAAACCTTTGGAAGGAGAAAAACAATCTCTCCCTCTGTTCATCAATCAGATATGCACCCTACCTTTTGAAAAAAAAATCTAACCCACTTTGCATACTAGATTTAGACATCTGGGTGTGACAGGTACTGTTTGGCATTGCACAACATGTAGATCTTTGGAAAGAAGGAAAAAAAACTTCTGTGGCGGAAGGGAGGGGTGAACAACACATCTCGCACACGAAGGAAAGTATAAAAGCCCTCTGGTTTGGAGATCAGCATTGACAGCATCTCGTCTCCTTCCAGATCTGGTACCCTCTGGTAACTTCTGGTAAGTGTGCCTTCTTTCCAAGTATCCGGACGCTTGCTTTAGAAGCCTAGTGTCGTAGAATTCGAAGAGATCCCAAAGCTCATTCATTTAGCTGGCTAGAACATTAAAACTGAATGCAGTAGGAAAAGAGGAAGACCACAAAACAGGTGGATTGGCTCCATCAAAGAACTTCTGTCTGTTCTGGGTTCAGGAGACCCAAGGTTTTCAGGGGTGGAGGGCCCAACATCAACAGTCAAGTTGTTCTTAATTTTGCCTACTTGCAGGGGGAAGACAAATTACCTTTTCTATTTGCATACTGAATCATCCTTAAATGTGAAAATTCTTGCAAGCTCAATGTGTTCTCTCTCACTCTCTTCCCCCTATTTAGTTGTCTATGTCTGTGTGGCAGGGGGTTGGACCCCGTGGCTCTTGGGGGATCCCTTGCAGCTCTAAGATTCTTTGATTCTACTTAGAGATCTCCCCCATGTGTTCAGTTCAGCTTACTCCTGACTACATGTGCTTAGACTATTGTGAATAGCTTAATTCAGTTTCAATAGTTTTCAGCAAAGTTGCCATGAGTCTATTGTAGCATAAAAAGGGGAAGAGGGGGAAGGAAAAAAATTGGGAATCTCACAGCACTTTTTAAGACTAAATAATTTTTGTATTTTGGCATCAGCTTTTGTGGCTCTTCACACGCAATACAAAGCAGTTTTACAGCTTCCGGTTATTAAGAACACAGGAAGCTCCCAGCTTTGGATGCCCCATTATCTGACAACTCGCTCTTTTGACACAAATTAAGGACAAGTCCCAGTAATTCTGCAGGGGTTTCGCTCTTTGATCTGCTCTTCTTAGCTATGGAGGATCGCCTGGGACTCCTCACATGCACGCACTGCTTGCAAAATGCGCTGGGAGGTGGAGAAAGGCGCTGAGCCAGCTGAGAGACTTTGCAAGCAGTGCATGCACGCACGCAGTTCCAAGTGACCCTCCTTAAGTTCTCTGTGCTCCTTACAGTACAGTATGTGGGTTCCTCGATTTTAACCAGTTCCATTTTCTGACAGTGTTCTAGTCCCTAACCTGTCTGATAAGTGGGGGAAGCCTGTACTTACACAAGCCATTTCCACACTAGCCTGTTATAGTGCTATTATTCCACTTTCAACATCCTATGGAATCCGGCCGGCCCCTCCCATAACTGCAAACCCCAGGATTCCATAGGATGTTGAAAGTGGAATAATAGCACTATAACAGGCTAGTGCAGAAATGGCCACAGTTGTGAGAGTAGGTGAGAATGTAATAGGATTCAGAAAGATGCAACCATGAGTCTGTTTTAATGCTCACCTGTATATGTTTTTAGTTATATTGTTTGTTGTTGTGTGCCCTCAAGTTTTTTTTCACCTTATGGCGACCATCAGGTAAATCCACCACGGGGTTTTCTTGGTAAGATTTGTTCAGAGCGGGTTTTCCCCAGCCTTCCTCTGAGGCTGAGAGAGTGTGAGAGTGTCACCCCGTGAGTGCCCACGGCCAAATAGGGATTCAAAACATGGCCTCCCAGAGTCCAGCACTCAAGCCACAACACTACCGTGGCTCTAGATTGTACTGTACTGTACTTGCTTTAAATTGTATCCCACCTTGAGTCCCCATGGGAAGAGGAATACGTTCGGCCCTCCACATTCATGGGTTTCACTTTCACAGAATTGATTTTCTGCAAATTTCTTCAACCCCTGCCCCTCCACCTCAGGCAGTTCTTTTCCAGGGGAACCTTTCCTCTCAGCAGCTGCGATCCAGCCATGCAGCTCTTTAAAAACCCACCTCAGGTTCTCCTCCACCAGCCACTGCCTGACCAATAAGGATGGATTGCACTCTGATGTCGCAACATCACAAACCCTCTCCCGATGTCCCTCACAGACTCAAGGAAAGAGAAGGAGAGAGGAAGTATAGGGCCACCATGCCAACCCACCCTCTTTCCCTCACCTTTCCCTGACCTTGGGTGCACATTGTCCCCACCATGGCCTAGCCCCCTTCCTGCAGACAGACACACACACACGCACACACACACTCTTTTCCACTTTTGCACCCCTAACCCTAGCGAATGTGGAGGGCCAATTGTAATAGATTGAAGACAGTCTTTATTGGTTCCTGTGGGTTTTTCAGGCTTTGAGACCGTGTTCTGGTTATATTTTCTCCTGATGTTTCGCCTGCATCTGTGGCTGGCATCTTCAGAGGAATGGTGAATTGGAAGTGGAGTGGAGAATATATATGCCAATCTCCTACCCAGGAGGGGAGGGAGCAATTAGCATAATAGTCCTATTGTATAATAGTCCTATTGTATATATATTCTCCACTCCACTTCCAAATCACCATTCGTCTGAAGATGCCAGCCACAGATGCAGGCGAAACGTCAGGAGAAAATACAACCAGAACACGGTCTCAAAGCCCAAAAAAACCACAAGAACCAATGGATTCTGGCCGTGAAAGCCTTCGACTCTACAGTCTTTATTACTCTTGGGAGAGCTTAAAAAGAATAGCTGTCTTCTTTTTTTTTTTTTTTTATTGCTTGATCAGTGAGAACCTTTCTGATTGTTAATTCCTAAGAAGGCTCAAGCACATAGGAGTCATAATGATCCCATTCTGCCAGAACATTTCAGAGGGGTTTAGCACTACAGTTGACCGTTCAGCATTGTCCCAGGCCCTTAAGTTTCTGAGCCACACCTGAGATTCAGGTTTTACGTACTAACCACAGTTAACCATCACCAGTTACCATCAAAACACCCACATACAAAAAACATATTTTCCTGTTTAGAAAACCTTAGGACAAAAGTATTACCTAAAAGGGCTGCTTCCAGGTCAAGATGCTCCTTCTCACCTACGTAGGGAGACAGGGTAGGGAACATTTAATCTAGACGACTTGCTTCGGGAGGTGCAGAGCAGAGCGAAAGGTAAGCCCTGGCACCACTACAACTGGGAGGAAGCTAACTAAGTAGAGGTAGAGACTCCCAGAGAGTATTTGCAATTTGCAGCAACCAATGAATGAATCCTTAAAACTGCAGCAATCTCTTGCTCTCCTAACTAAGCTGGAAACTTTCACCCACCTCTTTCCTCTTGCATGGAGGAAACCCTTTTCTCCCTCCTGGAGATGCACCATGAAAACTTGGAAGATTCAGCACCAAGCCCAGAGATTTGGGAACCCTACTCTTTGTCTAGTCCTGGGTGGTGTCAAGCTCCCCCTACCCCATTCTGTTCCACAGCCCATGCTCACAGCAAGTCTGTAAAACCACAAAAATATAACTTTCATAGAAAGTCTCAAGTCCACTAGAATTCCTTCCTACTCTGAACTGACCTAAAAGGAGAGTTGGCTTCCTTCCATTAGCTCTTTATTTTTGGTGTCCCTTCAATGTTCCTCTCCTTCTTGCAGTGTCTCCCAAACCCTCAGCAAAATGAAAACTCAACTGGAAAAAGCCATGGAGTGTGTGGTCAACATCTACCACCAGTACTGCATTCTGGATCCTATTGATGACTACCTGCAGAAGAAGGAGTTTGAGAAGTTAATGAAGGAACAGGCCCAATCTTTCCTGAAGAACACTTTGCCTGTAAGTTATCATGCAAACAAGTGAAAAGCCTTCTCTAGCTGTGGGGCAAAGTTCTAGATCAAGGGAGCCATGACCTTCCAGGTGATCAGCTAAAACTCCCATCATCCCACACTCATTGGTTCTCCTAGCTAAGGCAAAGGAGTATTGCAGTCCATGCTCATCTGAAGAGCTACAGCAGGGATGGATGACTGGAGAAAGCTACAGGGCCACACACCGCTACCACATCTTCCCACAAAAATGCACCCCCCCCAAAAAAAAATAAGCTCCCCAAATGCCTTCTGAGACTATGGAGGGCATTTTCACCATGCTTTTAAAGTCTCCCTGGCCCATTTCAAGTCCAGCAGAGGCCTTTTTTTAAGAACAGGAAGTGAGTAGAAATCACTTCCTGTCCTTAAAAAACGGTCTCTGCTGGGCCTGAAATGGCCCAGTGAGCAGAAGTCACTACCCGCTTACTTCCTCTTTCAAAAAATGGGGTGAAACACCTCCCACAACCCCTAGAGGCCGTTTTGGGCAAAAAAATTGAACCCCATCAGGCCCTGGCAGCCACAAAAACAGCCTTGAAGCCACCCCTAGGCTACACGTTCCCAGTCTTTTCCCAGGTTTATCATGTAGGTAGAAAATATGCCAAGGAAGTTTCTGTTGTTTGTGAATATATCTTCTGTAGGTTGAAATTTGTTTCCTGTTGGTGACCGTTGCCAGTATATCTAGCTAGAGAAGGCAATAATGCCTTGTAAAGTGGAAGGCTGTAGGGAAAGAAGACCAGGTTACAGATGGTTAGAGTCAACCAAGGAGGCCCCAGCCCTGAGCTTCCAGACCTGGGATGGCTGTTGGTGACAGGGCTCTTGGGGGTCTCTTGTCCATAGGGTCCACGTCAATCAAAGCTGACTTGACAGCAAATAACAACAGCCAACCATACACTATTGCCAATGAAGTAATAGCCACACTTTCAAATACTTAGTGAATGATGTGATGTTAGAGCAGAAGCAGAAGCGTATCTAAGATGGGGCAAGTGGGACACATGCCCTGGGCACCTATGCTGGGGAGTGCAAAAAAAACATGCATGTAAGAGTGGGGTGGGGTAGGGGTAAGAAGGTAGGGGCACAACATCCATGCTTTCCCTAGGTGTGGTTTACACTAGATATACCACTGAGCAGAAGTACCTAGTCATAGGTCTCGAGATATGTCTGGACTTTTTTTCCCAGAAGCCTGACGGTTGACCACCATGGTTGGTACTTCTGGAAGTCCTGCAGCATATTTATTTATTTATTGTATTTGTAGGCTGCCTTGCTCCCAGAAATGGGACCCATTTCAATTCAAAACCAAAGAAGGGAGTCCAGTATTTTGGAGAACCCCTCATCGCAGACTTTCCGTATGAAAGCCTACCCTTGACTCTGCCTTTCACTGTGTTCAGATTTATAAAAATGAACGGTGCTTCCATAGCCAGCCTAGGCATGTCAATATGTAAAATGGACTAGTAGTGGCAGGCTGTAGATAAATATAATTGTATATTAATAACAGAAAGTATCCTAAATCATACGAGCAAGTGATGTAGTACAATGCTTTTAAGCCAAAGTTTTGAACTCAGGTGGAGAGTTCTAGATGCATTAAGTATCAGGTTCTAGGTGTTACATGGGTTTGGGATTCCTCTAGATTTCAGCTCCAATTTGTAGCAGGTGGATGAATTCTATAGGTCCCTAAACATATAGAGATATCAAAGACATATAGAGATATAAAAAAAATTATTCAGCTCCTCAAGATCTATGTTCCAGATGTTACAAGAACCATGTTCTAGGTATTACAAGGCTCCCCAGAAAGATAGAGTTGATGGAGTTGTATCCTTGTGTTGCAGTCATTCATCTTTCTTTCTCTCCTTCTTTCCACAGCCCAATCTTGATATAAATGCTTACATCCAACAGCTATTTCAGAAAGCAGACAAGAACAAGGATGAAAAGCTCAAGTTCACAGAATTCCTAACTGTGTTGGGGGCTGCCCTCAACAACACTCATGAAAGATCCCATCACCTAGACAAGGAGGGACATGGGCACGGTCACAGTCATGGCCACGATCATGGCCACGGTCATGGCCATGGGCCCGTTTGATCAGAGAATAGAGTCTCTCCTTGGTTATTGTTCCTGTCAATTCCCGGCATAGCTGTATCAGCCACCTACACCCCCAAAATTATACTGAAAGCACAAATGGAATTGACCGCCTTTCCCTTTCCTTGAGTAATAAAATACTTCTCTGGGAACCCTCTGATATTTATCTTCTCTCTTTGTGATAGACTCCTTTGTTACCCTGTGAACCGGGGGTCCTGGGAAGGACACCAAAATGTGCTCAACTAAAGTTGGGGAAAATTAGCTCAGAGCACAGCTTAACGTTACGAGAGGCAGGGTAACGTAGCGAGATCGTGAACCCTACGTCTACAGGGTTGGGTCGAGTCAAGGAGAACACAAAAGTTGAAATAATAACTGATGTTTATTAAATACAAGCAAAACAGTGTATGCGACACACTCAGACAAGATAACTACAGAAAATAAAGGTTGGAGTGGTATAGAGGGATTTTTAGAGGGATTGCTGGTTTGGGTGATACTTCACCTGTCTTGAAGCCCGGAAAAATAGAGAGCGAAGCTGGGGTGCGATGTAGCTCAGCACGTGGAGCGGAGGGGAGGCTCGCCAAGCAGAGCAGCAGCAAGGCGGGATGAAACTCGGGAGCGATCCGAGGAAGGTCTCAGAATCAAGGGTTTTTATAAGGAGAACTGCGACTGCAGGCTATGCCGTACTTGGGGGAAAACAATAGATTTGGAGTTGGAGACAAAGCCTCCGAAAGGTCAGAATCTGAATGATTGAGTTATCGTAGCAATTCTCAATAGAGTAGCCAGTATGCAAACGCAGACTACTTGGGTATTGCATAGTTTACCCATCAAGCTGCCAGCACGGGGCAGAGGATCTTTTGTAAGTGGCGTGCATACTTAATTAGAGTACTTGCGTGGAGGTCTCCTAAAGCAGTGAGTCAGCTATTTCTGGCCTGCCTGTATTGTAGTTTGAATATTACGGCTATTAACGGCCGAGCTTGTTTACGTGCTTGTCTGGTAGCCTCGCAAGCACGTGGAAAGGAATAGAGAAGTGAAGCCAAATTATGATATCAAAGGATATCTTTAATACCCCCAAAGCTCGGACTAGCCAGGGCAGTAACACCTTGGGCAGAAAGTTACTAGGAAGAGAGCAAGTCAAGACAAACCAGGGAGGGGGGGGACATTTAGTATTGTGGACACTGACTGGTCACAGCCCTCCACGCTTTCAGTCTCCAACCAAATTGAATATGAGATCTTTCAGAAGCCAAGCACTCTCTGACCATTTCCACACAGTTGTTATAGCGCTATTATTCCACTTTCAACATCCTATGGAAGCCTGGGCTTTGCATTTTAAGGAGGGGCCTCAAAGGCCATCCTCAAAGGCCCCTTCCTAAATTGCAAACCCCAGGATTCCATATGATGCTGAAAGTGGAATAATAGCACTACAACAGTCTAGTGCAGAAATAGCCTCCATCCCTCCCTGTGTCATGTCCTGGATAACTTGCTCTGACAAACTTCACTCAGAGTTTCAAGCAGAAGAGTTTATTTGGAGCAAAGCAAGTAACACAGAACTTTCCCTAAAAAAGTTGCTGAGACTATCACATCTAGGATTGTTACAGATTTTATACCTTGTCATACAAATTTAGGCATCATAAATGTTATATCACTTCCAGGCATTATCCCAGGCCCTCTGCTATTTAGATAGCTTTCATCCTAGGAGCGAGAAAAAGGTCCTGTACCCTTCTCAATGCCTAGTCTGTTCTCATAACACTGTCCCACTACTTCACATTCTCCCCTCTGATCTTCTTCCCTCTTGCCTGGATACAAAGTGACATTGTATACTCCAGCAATTAACCATTTGATGCTTTGGCTATTTTAAGAGTTCCAACCTGCAGATAGTTGCAGGTAGAAATTAGCAAAGAATATATGATAGCTCTGCACCAAGCTGTATGTCTGTTTGATCTAGCTAAGCTACTCTATTGCAAATACTGATACATTCAGCGTATGTATGACAGTAGCCATGCATCCAGACAGCCTGTATATCTCTTTCCAAGTTCCATGGAAATACTGGAAACATAATCAAAGTTTAAGTCCCTGAGTACAGTGGGCCCTCCATACATGTGGGGGTCCCATTGCAGGAACCCCTATGAATAACGGGATTTGCAAATGCTCACATCCCATTATATGCAGTGGCAGAGAGCCACACATGGATGAACCAGTGCATCCATGCATACTTCGCTGCCATTTTAAGTACAAGGAGGCAACATTTTGTGCAAACATGAATTTGCATGTGCAGAGGTCACAGGTGAGGAGGGCCCACTGTATTTTGTCAGAACAATGCAAAAAAAATCATACATTCATTTTTCAAAAAAATATTAACTTTAACACAAACAATCTAATTCACAAATAAGAACTAAAATTAAACTGAGAGTGAAACACAGTACTAAAACACGAAACACAAACTCAGGCTTGAGCTCAGGCTTGCTAGAGAGGTTAAAAATAACAAAAAGGGCTTTTTTGGTTATGTCTGTAGCAAAAGGAAAAAGAAGGAGGTGGTAGGGCCACTGCAAGGAGAAGATGGAGAGGTGGTAACCGGGGACAGAGAAAAAGCAGAACTACTTAACAGCTTCTTTGTTTCAGCCTCTGAAAAGAAAAACAGTGTTCAACACAGAGAAAACAGAACAGATGATGTAATAAGGGAAATGCAGCACAGAATAAGTAATGAGGCAGTACAGGAATACCTGGCTTCTCTTAATGAATGCAACTCACCAGGGCCAGATGAATTACATCCAAGGGTATTAAAAGAACTAGCAGAAGTAATTACAGAACCGCAGGCAATAATCCTCGAGAGTTCCTGGAGAACAGGAGAAGTGCCAGCAGACTAGAGGAGGGCAAATGTTATCCCTATCTTCAAAAAGGGGGAAAAGAAGACCCAAACAATTACTGCCCAGTCAGCCTGATATCAATACCAGGAAAGATCCTAGAGCGGATCACTAAACAGTCAGTTTGTAATTACTTAGAAAGCAATGCTGTGATCATTAAAAATCAACATGGATTTCTCAAAAAATAAGTCATGCCAGACTAATCTTATCTCTTTTTACAACAGAGTTACAAGCTTGATAAATGAAGGGAATGCTGTGGATGTAGTGTATCTTGATTTCTGGAAGGTCTTTGACAAAGTTCCCCATGACATTCTTGCAAAGAAGCTAGTAAAATGTGGGCTGGACAGGACTGCTTTTAGGTGCATTTGTAATTGGTTGACCAACCAAACTCAAAGAGTGCTCACCAATGGCTGTTTTTCATCCTGGAGAGAAGTGAGTTGTGGGGTGCCACAGGGTTCTGTCCTGGGCCCAGTGCTATTCAACATCTTCATCAATGACCTGGATGAGGGAATAGAGGGCATGCTGATCAAATTTGCAGATGACACCAAACTGGGAGGGCTTGCTAATACCCCAGAGGATCAGATCAGAATTCAAAATGACCTTGACAGATTAGACAACTGGGCCAAAACTAACAAAATGAATTTGAACAGGGAAAAATGTAGGGTATTATACTTACGAAGAAAGAATGAAATGCACAGATACAGGATGAGTGATACCTGGCTTGAAAACAGTACATGTGAAAGGTGAACATGAGTCAACAATATGATGCAACAGCTAAAAAAGCCAATGTGATTCTGGGCTGTACCAACGGAGTATAGTGTCAAGATCAAGTGAAGTAATAATACCACTTTATTCTGCTTTGGTTAGACCACCTCTGGAATACCGTGTCCAGTTCCAGGCACTATAATTCAAGAAGGATATTGACAAGCTGGAATGTGTCTAAGGAAGGCAACCAAAATGGTAAAGGATCTAGAAGCCATGCCCTATGTGGAACGGCTTAGAGAGCTGGGGATGTTTAGCCTGACAAAAAGAAGGTTAAGAGGAGACATGATAGCCATATTTAAATATTTGAAGGGATGTCATCTAAACATCAGGAAGAACTTCCTGACATTGCTGTTCTATAGTGGAATCTGCTGCCTCGGAGCGTGGTGGAGTCTCCTTCTTTTGAGGTTTTTAAGCAGAGGCTGGGTGGCCATTTGCTGGGGGTGCTTTGAGTGTTTGTTCCTGCATGGCAGAATGGGGTTGGATTCGATGGACATTGTGGTCTCTTCCAACTCTATGTTTATGATTCTAAATGATTCTAAACATTCACCTACAAACACACAAAAGGGTTCTAATCCGTCAGGACAAACCATACTGAAAAAGAAAAAATGAATTAAAAAAAATATTCTACCCTTACAGATGGAATAGAATTACTACTAAGCACCATCACAGATTATTGCATCATTAGATTTCTCATTGCTCAAAAAGTCCATACACAGTTTTCAATCTTTCAAACAATCTTCAGTTGGCTTATTCCCTGTTAGTTTGGCAATTTGGGCTAACCCAGCAACCTTAATGAAAAAAATTATACATTCAAATTAACACGCAGGCACTGTTGCAAATGTTCTATGCATCTAATGAGAAGCTGGTGAAGAATCTGATTGACTTTTTCCCTGTGTTGCTCAGTTGCATTACAACATTGGGATGCAAATCAGAAAGCCTTAAATTAAAAAAAAATGCAAAATAGAGGCAAATGCAATATAGAAATTAAGCTACAAAGAATTTCCCCTTAACAGAAAAAAATGAAAAGCCCTACAGGAAGTCCCCACCTTTTAATGCCCCATTATTTGACGATTCGCTCGTTTGACACTTCCAGATTAAGGACAAGTTCCATTAATTCAACAGGGGTTCTGCACTTTCATCAGCAGTTCTTGTCTACAGAGGCTCCCTTAGTAGTAAATTTTAAGTACAGTCACTCATCCTAGCAGTTGACAGAGCCACACCTCACCAGGTATGTCCAAATTGGTGTTGCTCCAAATCAACAAACTCGTTTTAGCAGATTTCAACACTACCAAGAGGAGGTCTTTTGTAAACTAGTGTCTTTTGATTCTCCATTCAAGATCCAACCCTCCCCAAATATATTTTGTTTCTAGAAAAATTCATCCTCCCATCCCAGCTGCTGTGAGGAATGCAGCTAGGCCCCCAAGGAAAGGGAAGCTTGCATGGCAGAGGATATCATAGGGCCTTTCCGCACTACACTGTTATAGCGCTATTATTCCACTTTTAGCATCCAATGGAATCCTGGGGTTTGCAGGCCCCTCAAAGGCACCTCCCTAAACTGCAAATCCCAAGATTCCATAGGATGTTGACAGTGGAATAATAGCACTATAACAGTGCAGTGCGGACAGGCCCATACTTTGCCCACCCCTGAGTAAGTGAGACTATATCACTATATGAAACAAGGGGAAAAGGTCACTCAGTTGTCACCAACTAACGCAAGCAAGCAAAGCCTATTTGTCCACAGATCATAATACCCCCTTGATAATCATTCCAATAAGCAGCTTTCAACTGAAGGTTTTCTTCTCTGGAGATAAACACTCTGAAGATAAACATGTGGGAAGGGAGAGCATGAAAACGATTTTCTTTAAACACTTTTCTAGCACAGATCAATCTTTTATGAGCTAAGAACTCACGTCATTGCCTTTTTTTCAACACTTTCTTCAACATTTCACGTGTTTCACTCTCCTCTAGAAATTTTGACATCTTTTCCCACTTCAGACAGCTGAAAATTCATGCTTCGGAAAAGTGGCACAGATAGGCCCTATGAGGAAACCATACCCTAAAAGAAGTGGCTTTGGGACCTGTGTATGTTAGCCTGTGGAAGAGAAGGTTAAGAGGCAAACGACAACTGTGTTTAAATTTTTGAACGGATGTCATACAGAGAATGGAGCAAGCCTGTTTTCTGCTGCTCCAGAGGCTAGTACACGGAACAATGGCTTCAAATTTGAGGAAAAAAGATTCCATATAAACATTAGGAAGAACTTCCTGATGGTAAGAGCAGTTCAGTAATGGAATACGCTGCCTGGAAGTATGGTGGGGTCTTCTTCTTTGGGGGCTTTTAAACAGATATTGGCTGGCCATCTGTCAGGAATACTTTGATGGCATATTCCTGCATGGCAGAATGGGGTAGGGCTGGATGGTCCTTGTGGTTTCTTCCAGCTCCATGATTCTATGATTCTATGGCCCTTTCCGCACTACACTGTTATAGTGGTGTTATTCCACTTTCAGTATCTTGTGGAATTCTGAGGTTTGTAGTTCACTGAGGCCCAAGAGCTCTCTGGCTGAGAATTCTAAAGGCCCCTCCCTTAACTGCAAACCTCAGGATTCCATAGGATTTTGAAAGTGGAATCATAGCGCTATAACAGGCTCACTAGCGGAAATGGCCTGGAACACCCATAGCTAAGCAACATCAGAGTACAGTCAAGATGGGAACATTATTAATAAAGAAGAACACACAAACTAGGGAGGCTGCAGCGATTTGCTTTTGCCTGAGCCTCCTGGGAAGGGCAAGATTCTGCTCCTTCCTCTTATCTCCTCGCATTGAGTTAACTGAATGCAAACTACTTTTGCATTTTAAACTCAATCTGCAACAACTGAAGTAAGCTGAGGACCACACAGAAAGGTGGGAGGAAAAGAAACTGGGACATTTTAAAAAGCAGCTGCAGGAGTGAAATGACAGAAGATTAATTTGGACTCTCCATGCCAAATCAAGACAGTTGGAGAGTATGTGACACTTCATTCAAAACGCCTGTGGCCAGAAGGGGGATGTTGGTAACTGTTGTTTGAAAAATAACCTTTTCCCAGTTTCTTGAATTCAGACCTAAGCCACAGCATCAAGCTCTTACTATCAGGAAGTTCTTCCTAATGTTTAGATAGAATTTCTTTTTCTGAAGTTTGAAGCCATTCCTCCGTGTCCTAGTTTCTGGAGCAGCAGAAAACAGGCTTGGTCCATCCACCCTATGACATTCCCTCAAATATTTAAATATGGCTATCACGTAGCTTCTTAACCTTTTCTTCTCCAGGCTAAACCTATCCAACTCCCTAAGTCTCAGAGAGCTTCATGATTTCCAGGCCTTCTACAATTTTGGTTGCCCTCCTCCGGACATATTTCAGCTTGTCAACATCCATCTTGAATTGTGGTGCCCAGAAGTGGACACAGTGTTCCAGGTGAAGACTGACCAAAGCAGAATGGAGCGGTACCATTATTCCTCCCAGTTTAGACACTATACTCCAATATATAATGAAAGAAGAGGCATCTCTGTGTGTCTGTAAAAAGATTGAGAGGAAGGTTACAGTGTGATCAGAGGACTATTTGCAGGAGTCTGTAAGGTTGCCAGGCGTCCTGATAAGGAATGTCCCTTATTTGACAGTCATAAAGCTTTTCCCTTAGGGTGTCCCTTATTATCAGAAATGGCCCTTCTTATGAGGGCCATCTCCTACTTGAGAGTTCAAACGCTTTTCTGTTTCTGTAGATTGAACAAGATATTTTAAGAAATCCCATATTGGGGGGGTGAGCCCTTTGTAAAGATAGAAGTCTGTGCATTGTGTCATTTATGAATGTGGACGATACGTTAATTTTACGGAGAAATGTGCGGCTAAATTGACTGAAATGGGTATAGTACAGGGGTTCTAAACCTGGGGTCCAGAAACCCCTGAAGGTCTGCAGAGCCCTCACTCAGCATCAACAGGGGTGAGGCGACATGAAGGGGGTCACGGGTGCTGAAACTGCTCCCTCGCTTGCACATGAAGGAGCAGCCTGGGTGCGCATGTGCGTATCCCCACTACCGTGTCTCTGACAAAAGGGACACAGTGACAGGTGTATGGGAGCGCCCAAACTATAACTCCAGACACCGGGGTTTGAATCCCCACTTGGCCATGGAAACCTACTGGGTGACCTCAGGCAAGTCACATTCTCTCAGCCTCAGAGAAAGGCAAAGGCAACAAGCATTGCCAAGAAAAAGAAAAAACATGATAGGTTTGCCTTAGGGTTGTCATAAGTCAGTTTTCAAATGGAAGAGACGTGATGGCTAGAAAGAACCTCCGTCTCCATGTGGCATTTTGTTGTTATGTAGCTTCATGTCACTTCTGACTTATGGCAATCCTAAGGTGAACCTATCCCGGGGATTTCTTATTTATTTACTTTGGCAAGATTTGCCTTTGCCTTCCTCTGAAGCTGAGAAACTGTGACTTGCCCAAGGTCACCCAGTCTCTGAGCAGGGATTTGAATCCTAGTTTCCAGGAGCCTTTAATAAAGAAATATAAATCTTTGAAAATTTAAATAAATATTTGAATATTTAAATCTTGAGTTATGCTGTGTGGGTTCCTGGCAAAAAATTATATTTGCAGATGATCCCCGGTAAAGACAAGGCTAAGAACCACTGGGTCTAGTCTAGTCTAGCACTTTTATTTGGTGGTTAGGTAGAACACAAACTTGTTATTTCATAATTGCATGACGTCTTGCACGTCATGAATTTTGACTGTCCTTTAACACTGTTTTGAAAACATGTCAATACGTAGTGGGAGGAAATACTGGTGTGCAGAATGAATACATCCTTCAATACCGTCTTGGCTAAATCCTGCATTTTGATCATATTCATCTGTTCCCTTGCAGAAGTTTTACAAAGAAATGGTTGCTACTTCATAATCCCACAAGATGGTGCTCCAGTACAAGATAAAAATGCTCTATGGGTCATCTTTCTCTATTTTATTATTGTCTGATTCAGCCCAAGAGATTTCAAAAAAACACAGTGAAAGCAAAAGTGTTGTTTTCCATCGGAATAGAGTCTTCCAGCTATAAGAAACTGTAAACAGTAAAGCTACACAGATCTCTGCCCAGGAAAAAGAAAGTTAGTTCTTTAGGACGTAAAAGTTCCTATGTGGCAAAGAGAAAAATGGACTCCATTCAACTGTGTTGTGTATGTGTGTGCATGTGTGCATGCATGTGTGTGTTACAGCACCAGAGAGAAAAACTTTAAACAAATAAATCAGTTGTAGCCATTTTCATCAATTCTGGGTACAGGGCTTCTGTAAAGTTAATAGCTCTTGATTGTCCATTTAGTACCTACTCTCCCCCAAAAGGAACACAGGGCAAGCTCATAACAAATGTATTGTTGTTAAGAAAATCCACCCCTTCCTCCTTTCTCATAGCTACTGTGAGGGTTGTAGAAGGAAAACTCAATGTGTGCAAGAGAAAGAGACAGAGAACATTTCCGCACGACACTCTTATAGCGCGATGATTCCACTTTCAACCTCCTATGGAATCCTGGGGTTTGCAGTTTCGGGAGGGGCCAGCCGGCCCCTCCCGAAACTGCAAACCCCAGGATTCCATAGGAGGTTGAAAGTGGAATCATCGTGCTATAAGAGTGTCGTGCGGAAATGGCCAGAGAAAGGAGATGATGGTGGTAATGATGGTGACACCATCCTTGCAAATGCAAAGAAAGAGGAGAGCGAGAGAGAATTTTAATTGTGTGAACCTACAGGCAACAGACTTTCCCCCATATTTGTTTTTTTCACTCAAGGATAGACAACTTCTGTCCATGAGAGTTCCATTACCTTATCACCACTGATAGTTAGTTGCTGATTGACCTTTCTTTTCTTTGTGCAAGAGTTTGTCCTCAGGACGACTGAACTCACAGATTGGTGTGTGCCTTAACTGTCAGAAGTTCCTCCGAGCGGATTATCTGTTGTTTTGCAAACCTACTGATGGGAATCGGGCTGGGAAGAGGTAGGGGGGAAAGCAAACTTTAGAAGGCTGAACTGAGCTCATCTCTTTTTTTAAAAAAAGAAAAAAATAGGGGTGGGAATTGTGTGGTTCCAGAAGTGGTTGGACTACAACTCACAGCAGCCCCAAGCAGCCTAGCCAAAGGTGAGAACTGCTAGGAGTTAACAGTCCAAGAACACCTGGAGGGAAACATGATCTCCACCCCTGCTGTAATAAGAAGCATAGTTTGGAAAAGTTATTTTTTTGGACTACAACTCCCAGAATCCTTTAGGCCCCACTGGTTGAGGGACTCAAGAAGTTAATAGCCCAAAAAGGTAATTTTCCCCATCTTGGAACAGAACAGTAGGGCGCCTTCAGATTACAACTGAATAAAGGAAGACAAGAGCAAAGGGAGTTACTGACTTGCTGCAGGGTGGATTATGTTTCTTTTTGCCTACATAGTTCTATAAAAGCCCCATATCCCATGCCTAGATAATTGCTAATTGTAAGCTCCTTGCTGGCAGGGGACTGTCCAGTTTTTTGCCACCGCATGAGACACATGTGTCCCTCTAGGTCAGACGTGAGAATTACCATCCTAATCTTTATTTATACCTCTGCCTTTTCCCCCAAACCGGGATTCTCAAGCCAGTTTACAAATTAAAACAAATACAACATAGTTTTCATAAATACAAGAGATTAGTATGAAAATACAATTAAAAGGTTAATACTTGAAAAAGCAGCTTAGAACATATTGTTACTGCCCTGGCTAGTCCGAGCTTTGGGGATATTAAAAGATATCCTTTTGATATCATAATTCGGCTTCACTTCTCTATTCCCTTCCACGTGCTTGCGAGGCCCCCCGACAAGCACGCATACAGGCTCGGCCGATTATCGCCGTAATATTCCTGGACGATACACGCAGGCCAGAAAACAGCCGACTCGCCGCTTTAGGAGACCTCCAGGCAAGTACTCTAACCCGGTACGCACGCAACCTACAAAAGAGCCTCTGCCGCATGCTGGCAGCTTGATGGGTAAACTATGCAATACCCAAGTACTCTGCGTTTGCATACTGGCTACTCTACTGAGAACCTCTGCGATAACTCAATCATTCAGATTTTGACCTTTCAGAGGCTTTGTCTCCAACTCCAAATCTATTCTTTTCCCTCAAGTACGGCATAGCCTGCAGTCACAATTCTCCTTATAAAAACCCTTGATTCCGAGACCTTCCTCGGGTTGCTCCCGAGTTTCATCCCGCCTTGCCGCCGCTTTGCTTGGCGAGCCTCCCCTCAGCTCCACGTGCTGAGCTACATCGCACCCCAGCCTCGCTCCCTATTTTTCCGGGCTTCGGGACAGGTGAAGTATCACCCAAACCAGCAACCCCTCTAAAAATCCCTCTATACCACTCCAACCTTTATTTTCTGTAGTTATCTTGTCTGAGTGTGTCGCATACACTGTTTTGCTTGTGTTTGTAATAAAACATCATTTATTGCTTCAGCTTCTATGTACTCCTTGACTCGACCCGACCCCGTAGACATAGGGTTCAAGATCTCGCTACGTTACCCTGCCTCTCATAATGCTAAGCAGTGCTCTGAGCTGATTTTCCCCACCTTTAGTTCAGCACATTTTGCTGTCCCTCCCGGGACCCTCAGCACACAGGGTAACAATATGACTGAGACACTAAAAAGCAATTAAAAAAACAACACCGTCAGCCCTCCACATTTGCTAGGGTTAGGGACACAGGAGCCCCACAAAAGTGGAAAAATCACAAGTATCAAAATGTGTGTGTGTGTAAGGAGATGAGGCATGGTGGAGACCAAGGGTCCAAACCAGCTGGGCCATTTCCGCACTACACCCTTATAGCGCGATTATTCCGCTTTCAACATCCTATGGAATCCTGGAGTTTGCAGTTTCGGGAGGGGCCAGGTGGCCCCTCCCAAAACTGCAAACCTCAGGATTCCATAGGATGTTGAAAGTGGAATAATAAGGCTATAAGAGTGTAGTGCGGAAATGGCCCACGTCAGGGAAGGGCAAGCGAAAGGGGGTGGGTTGGCACGGCAGCCCTATATTTCCTCTCTTGGGACCATCTCCTTTCTTGGGTGTGGGGAGGGGGCATTGGGAGAGGATTTGTGGTGCTGAGAATCCATCCTTATCTACTTCTTTCACAGCACTCTTCCAAGTATGAGTCTTCTGATTTCTTGACTACAGCATGCAGATCTTAGTGAACTGCAGTTCCCAGAATTCTTCACCATTGGCTTGTTTTCTCCCGCTTCGGAGACGAGGACACGGAGCAATGGCTCCAAATTTCAGGAAAACAGATTCCACCTAAACATTAGGAAGAAACTCCTGACAATAAGAGCAATTCAACCGTTGAATACGCTGCCTCGGCCGAGTGTGGCGAAATCTCCTTCTTCGGAAGTTTTCAAACAGAGGCTGGATGGCCATCTGTCGGAGGGCGGTGATTCTGTCTTCTTGCATGGCAGAATGGGGTTGGACTGGATGGCCGTGAGAGTCTCTTCCAGCTCTATGATTCTGTGATTCTAGTACTCTAAAATCCCAGAAGCCCCAGCCAGCACAGCCAGGCATAAGGGATTCTGGGATTTGAGGTCAAAACCATCTGGACAGGCAAAGATATAGAATCCCCAAATTAGAGCTCTGGTGCACCATGGTTCCAAAGCATTGGTCCCCAGGTAAATTAGGGACTTCAACTCCCAGAAGCCCCAGCCAGTGTAGCAATGGTGAGGAATTCTGGGACATGAAGTCCAAAAAAAATCTAGAGGCTCACACTTTGAGAACCACTGCTCTAGTAGAGAACTTCACATACCCCCTACTACAGATTCCAGGATTCCACAGGAAGGAACCGTAAGAGTTAAGATGGGATCAAACTGAGACAATGATATCATGCAAGCACCCATTACTTGACTGCATCTTCATTGCAACAGTTATAGCAGTCTGATTCTGCTTTAATTGCTATAGGTCCATTCTATGGAATCCTGGGATTTGTAGTTTGCAGGAGGTACTCCGAATTCTCTGCTAGAAAGCCCCAATGCTGTAGTTCAAGGGAGAGCATCAGAATTCTCTAGCACAGTGCTTCGCAGACTTTGGTCCTCCAGATAGTTTTGACCTCAACTCCTGGAAGTCCCAGCCAGCCTGGCCAATAGCAGGATTTTTGGGAACTAGCGTTCCAAACATCTGGAGGAGCAGCTTCACAGCACTTGCATAGGAGTCTCTTCACATTAACGATTTATGTAGAGTGCTGTGATTCCATTTTATAAATGTGCCCCCAGCATCCTGGGGAATCCTGGGGCCTGTAGTCTGGTGAGACACAAAAGGCCTTGAACTGAGAATTCCCTAAAGCTACAAATCCCAGGATTCCAAGGGATGTTGCCATAGCAGTTAAAGCAGACTCATAGGCCATTTCAACAGTACACTGTTATAGTGCTATTATTCCACTTTCAACATCCTGTGGAATCCCGGAGTCTGCAGTTTAGGGAGGGGCATTTAGAATTCTCACCCAGAGAGCTCTTTGGCCTCAGGAAACTACAAACCCCAAAATTCCACAGGATGTTGAAAGCGGAATAATAGCACCCTAACAGTGTAGCGCAGAAATGGCGATTGTTCCACTTCCAACCTCCTGTGGAATTCCGGGGTTCTCTCTGGCTGAGAAGTCTAAATGCCCCTCCCTAAACTGCAAAGCCCAGGATTCCACAGGAGGTCGAAAGTGGGATACTAGCGCTATAACAGTCTAGTGCAGAAATGGCCCTAGTGTTACACATGCAAACTGCGAAACCTCTCCATAGCGATCCAACCGCGAATTGGGGATGCTTCAAACGGCCATCCCCCGGGCTTCCACAGGGCAGAATCGGGACAGGCAAAGCGACATCGACCCGCTCCCGGCTGCGTAGTGCGGAGGCGCCCCTAGCCAATGGCAGAGCAGCGGCGGAGACGGGCAGGGGCCGCCGGGTCCTCCCGGCCGGCAGGGGCCGCTGTGGGCGCCCCGAGGGAAGGCGGGAGGGGAGGGGAGCGAGTGAGCCCGGCCGGGCCAGGCGATGGCGCGGGCTGGAGGGTAGCGGAGACGGGGCGAGCGCGGGATTGGCGTCTGCACAGGTAGGGGGGCTGCGTGCGGGCGGGCGCGGCGCGTTGCACTGAGTGGGTTCCCGCCGCCTGCCCGTTTCCCTCCTCCCCTTCCCCCCATTTTAATTAGAATTCCTCCAAACCCGTCTTTCCTTTGCTATCTGTCCATATCTCTCTCTCTATCTGTCTCGTATATGTATGTGTATGTCTGTTTCTGTATTTCTCTTCTACCCGCCTGGCTGTTTCTCTCATGCTGGACCCCAGCCTGGGACGGCTGCATGGGAGAAAATTAATAATAATACTAATACGAATAATAACCCTTCTTGCCCTGTTGTTTTGCAGGCAGGACTTGCCTTCCCCCCTCCCTCCAAACTCCTAATTTTCTCTCCCCTCCACCCTCTCTCTCTGTTCCTCCCCGTTTTAGAGGCTCCCTGATTGCTTGCATTGAAAACACACACACACACACCCCGTTCCACCCCTACTTGGGGCAGAGACTTGGAAAAAACACCTTCCCTCCTCCTGCTTTTCCTCCCCGCCTATTCCCCCCCCCCGCTAAATTTGGAGGTCCCGTTATGCCAGTGCAGGCTCCGCCCTCCCCTTCCCGCGTGCCTCTGGAGGGGGAGAGGTAGGGGCTGCCTACCCCCCGAGATTTTGCTTCTCATTCTGAGCCCCCCCCGTCTGTCTGTCTCTCTCCAAGGCCGTGTCTGCACTAGACTGTTATAGCGCAATGACTCCAGTTTCAACGTCCTGTGGAATCCTGGGGTTTGCAGTTTAGGGAGGGACCTCAAGGCTCTCCTCTTTCTTTGCATTTGCAAGGATGGTGTCATCATCATTACCACCATCGTCTCCTCTCTCTGGCCGTTTCCGCACGGCACTTGTATAGCGTGATGATTCCACTTTCAACCTCCTATGGAATCCTGGGGTTCGAAGGCCCCTCCCTAAACTGCAAACCCCAGGATTCCATAGGAAGTTGAAAGTGGAATCGTTGCACTATAACAGTCTAGTGTGGAAATGGCCTCTCTCTTTTATCTGTCCGCCACGCTGCAGACCCTCTCCACCTCTACCCACAGGTAGCATCAAGATCTGTTGGAACCCCATAGAAAATAGCCAGTAGACCCCCTTGCACGTTTTAGAGGTCTGTGGTGCCCCCCCACACTAGTCAGGGGTTTGTAGGACTTGCACACAGTACTGAGAAATCAGTACCCCTACACACTAGTTAGAAGTTGTGTTCCCCCCCCACACACACACACACACGGGATCCCCATACACACATGCTTCCTAGAGATCTATGAGATCGACACACATAAAAACTACTTAAGAGATCTGTGGGACCCACACACCCACCTCTTAGCAGTCTGTGGGACTCACACACAGTGCTGAGGGATTGGTACCCCTACATGCTACTTAGAAGTCTGTGTGTCCCCCCCCCCCAACACACACTACTAAGAGGTCTGTGGGACTCCCATGCACACATGCCACCTAGAGGTCTCTGGGACACACGCACAAGCTCTTCATAGATGTCTGTGGGACCCACAGGCAGCATTGAGAGGTCAGTACCACCACACACTGCTCAGAAGTCTGTGCCCCCACACATTCTACTTACAGGTCAGTGAAACCCACACACACATACACACTGCTTAGAGATCTGTAGGACCCACACACCCACCTCTTAGAGTCTGTGAGACTGACACACACACGCTGCTTAAAGAGTTATCGGACCCCCATAATCGCTCCCACTATTTAAAGGTCTATGGGACCCACAGACACACTCCTGAGGGCTGCCTTCCAAATTAGGTTGTCCGCGTGTTTCTCCCCCTCCCCATAGTTGGTGGTCTAAAGACCAACACAGACCAGTTAGAGGTACTCAGATTTCTCCCCATAGAGACCAGTAAGAGATTTCAATTCGTCTGAGGCTTCCCTAGTGCCACCCCCATTCATTCTTAAAACATAAACACAAACTTCAAATTCTGATTCTTCTCCCTCCCCCAGGATTAAGGTCTAAACAGTTCATTTTCATCTTCCTGCCTCCTTCCTGCATTTTTTCTCAAAGGATTTCTGCCCCCCCCATCCCTCATCTCTGTCCCCACCCACACATAACCACACCGCAGACTCTGCTCCTAATTCTTTCTTAAGTCTCCTAGGGTTTGGACTAAGGCCATTTCCGCACTAGGCTGTTATAGTGCTATGATCCCGCTTTCAACGTCCCATGAAATCCTGGGGTTTGCAGTTTAGGGAGGGGCCTTTGCGGCCCCTCCCTAAACTGCAAACCCCAGGATTTCATGGGACGTTGAAAGCGGGATCATAGCACTATAACACTTCCGTGCGGAAATGGCCTAAAATTCCTCCCTCATCCCCAGACCTTAGGCACACCGCAAATCCCTCTCTTGCACACAATCGAAGCCTAAATCACAGCACCCCAGATCATTCTGGGATGAAGGAATTCTCTGGCCTGCGTGCTTCATTTCTCAGTTAATGCTTCCTGTCCCTCCCGTTAGTCCTGCCACCCTTGTTTATCCCAGAAGACAGGATATTCTGCAGCTCTCCGCACCTACTCATGTCACCCTATACTGCATTCCCAGCCCTGTTCTTGGACCCCCCCCCCATTTTCCTGCCCCTCTTCTGAGTAAAGTATTTGCAGCCCCATGTTTACCTCTTGACCACCTTACCTCTGTGAGACCCTTTCCTTCCTTCTCAGTAAACATAACCTTGCTGTAAAAGTTGACCCCCCGTCTCTTAACTGTATTGTAATGCAACTAAAGGTGATCTTTGCTCCCCACATTTCTTTCACTTTCACTATCAAAGCCACCCCCCCAAGATCTGAGAAAATCCCCCCCCCCAAAATGCTCTAGAGCCCCTCTTTGCAATCTTGTCCCTGCCCTTTAATACCCAGAAAATACTCAGAATACTTAATACTTAATACAAAATACTTAATACTCAGAAAAACTGTCTCCTTTCTCTTGCTAGGGCATGGGAGCGGTGCCATTTAAATACCTGCACCCACATTTTAATTGGGGGGTTGTTGCTTTCTTCCCCTGTTCTGTCGACCGTCTTGAGAAGGGCCTCAACCCAACTTTTTATCCTTGGATAACAAGTGCCCTCAAATTTTCTTCCTATAGTGATTTCATGGGGCAACCTCTATCCTTTCTTTTAACGCATTTTTAAATAGTTTTGATTCTTGTAGATTGTTTAATTACTTTTAAAAATAATTTCAATTTATATTTAACTAGTTTTTTTTTATTATGTTTTTAATCTGTTTTGTTTTGTAGCTCACCTTTGTAACCCACCTTGCATCCCAACATGGAGGAAAAGGAATGATATAAATGAATAAAAATAACACAATGACAGCAATACCATCAACAACAACCTTCCAACCCCCCCCCCCCAATATACACATATATATACACAGCCTTTATCTTTGTCTAGGAAACTTAGCTCTCCCCGCAACACACACACACACGCTTTCTCACACTTCTCCTAGGATGTTTTCTTCTCATAGGATATTCCTTCCAAAAGTATGTCCTCCTATATAAGATCTACCATGCCCTACTGGACACAAACCATGATTGTTTGCGCACCATTTAAACCGCTGTTTATGTTAGCCATGGTTTGTTGCTTTAGCCGTGCATTGTTCTGCAGCATAGTTGATGGTAGTCATAGTTTATGTTATATCTACCATAGTTTATGTTAGCCGTATATCTTATCTTAATTGTAGTTTATATTAACCATGGTTTGCTGTTTTAGCTGTGCATTCTTCCACAAACAACTAAGCAAACCACAGTTTGGCTGACGATTTCTGGTCTGTTTCTCTCCCTTCCCCTTTTATCAGTTCCTTTTTCTGAGTAACATAGCTGGGGAAACAAGAAAATAATAAGCTACAGTTCTTTGTTAGGATACAACTACATGGTTTAGGCAAGTCAGAGTCTGTAAGCCAACAACAAACCATGGCTTCTTGCAGAGGTTTATGGCTGGCTAACAAATCGCAGTTTGTTGGCATGGACAGATTTGCACACAACAGGAAGTTAGAAGCTACAATCTGGTTTACTGTTATGTGTATAACTATCCCATTTAATTCTAATAGGAATTACAGATCCCAGTGGGGAATGCAAACCACTCTGATTTTTTTTTTCCCCAAAGCACAAGACCTTGATCTCATTTTGTGAGTCGCTCAAGAGAACCTCTGTATACAGGTGCAGTCTACCTCGAAATGCCAAGCATAAGAAATACAGGAAATCTCCAGGCTTCCGGCTGGACTGGAGATGGGCCTCTGTTATGATCCAGGAACGTTCTTTTTATATCCCCATCATGATATTCGTCTCCCCTCTTCAAACTTGATTGCGATTGATAGGTAAAACCTCTGCATTCAGGGAAAACCAGTCTCCGAACAGCAGGCGTCAGGGAGCATTGACTTGCATTGATTAACGCCTTCTTCTCCTGCTTGTAATTCCCACCCACCCCAAAAAAATCTGTTTGGCTCCTGTTAGAATACAGATTAAACTGTCATCTTTGAGTAGATTTTTCCACCCTGATAGGATTGCTGAATTTGTGATCTGAGGAAGGAGCAGAATTATTAGTATGCTAGTATTATTCTCTTTTTCCTCATCAGTTTCTACCATAAATTCAGGTCATAGATTGGAGGCTACTGGACTGTATTTCCCATTATCCCTAGCTACTGTGATCAACAGCCGGAACTAATTGGAACTGTAGTCCAACAACACTGAGGGCAAGGTTGGGGAGCATGCCGCCCTCCAGACATCCTGGAACTGTAGCTCCCATCATCCCTCACTAGAAGTTAGGACTAAGAGAGTCACAGACCCCCCAAAAAACGTGGAGAACCACATTGTTCCATTCCTTTGACCTGAAATAAAGTTCAGGTTCCAGGCTTCATGGTTTTGGAATACAGGGCTGCCTTTAAATGCAAAGCGGCCTTGGACCGCATTGGGCCCTTGTTCCCTCTGACTCGATATGGCCGGGGATCATAGGCCCCACAGTCCCCGCCACTATAGTAAACTAACCACTGTTTCTTTGCGGCAATGAAAGTTAATGGAAGAAAGGGCCGCATCAGGGTCTAGAGGCAGGTAACCAGACTTAGTGCCTGGTTCCAGAGCTGTAGTCAGGCAATATCCCCACATCCTATCACCCCCCCCTTTCATTCCCTGGTTTTTAAAACTGGGGAGTTCCCACATCTGTCCCCTTTTGCTTCCTGGGTTGCCCGTCAACATCTGGCACGTGCCTACACAGCCGATCTCCCCTCCCCCCCCTTTCTCGCCGTCCCTGGCTTGCTTTGCTATCGTTCCCCCTTATCTCCTGTCCATCTTCCTAAATCCCACCGCCCTGCCCCGCTGATAGCCGTGTGGACATCTCACCCCCCCCCCGCCTTTGAGAGACCTCTGAATTGCTTCATTGATTCCCATCCGCCGATGTCATTTCACTGTCTGATACCAGATTATCAAGAGACCCATCTGTTCTAATGGCAGCTGGATTGTTGCACAGTCTCGGGGGGGTGGGGAGAGGCATAGACCAAGCCCTTCGTTTTGAAGACGGTGGGCGAGTTCGTTTGTTTGTCTGCTGCGGGGTGGGAAGGAGAGATTTCATGAATCGGGCCCTTTGTGTGGGTGTGTTGCCGGCTCGGTTTTGTAAGACGGTCACAAGCAAGGGTGTACGTGTCTGATTTTTGGTTTCTCCCCTCCAGACCCCTCCTGTGCAGCACTTGCAGAAAATGTTTTTCTAGTTTGGGACTACGGCTCCCAGAATCCCCCAGCCAGCAGGGGTTCTGGGACACTATAGTCCAAAAAAGCAACTTCGCTAGTGTTTTCCTCATGCACAGAGTGAGATGAACAGAGCTTAAAGAGGGGGGAAAAACAGTTCTGGATTGTTTTTATTTTTGATTTGGAAAATAAGGATAGTTTCCCTTAAAAAACTAAATTGAATTGATTTTTTAAAAATTGTTAATATTTTATGGATTTTTTTTATATTAGAGGGGAAGAGAAGTAGATTAAAGATAAGATAGGTACAAAACAGTACTTTATTTATATAGAGAAACTGTTATTTAGTAATAGCTACAAGTATAGGGGTAAATAAATATGACCATACTGAGTATGTCATTGGTTGCGGATCAACAGATGTTTACGTCTATGTTTATGTTTAGTGTAGAGTGGCTTGGTCTTGATTTTTCTACATAATTTTTGCACGTGCACGTGTTTGTTCTTGTGTTGTCTTGTTTTTCATGTTCTGTGTTTTATAATAATAAAAAAAAAAATTTAAAAAAAGTAAACAGAATTGTGCTGCAAGATAGATAATACAGTGGGGGCATAGGTAACAGGGTGACATCACTGAATTTGCAAACTTTCCAATCTTGTGTATTGGATCAAATCAAACTGTTGCATTTCCCAAACATCTTAAAATGTCAAGTGGAGTTAAGTAATACCTGGCATGCTGCCTGCTTCTTATAAGCCAAAGTTAGGCCATTTCCGTACTAACATGTTATAGTGCGATGATTCCACTTTCAACATCCTCTGGAATCCTGGGGTTTGCAGTTTCGGGAGGGATTCCAGAGGATGTTGAAAGTGGAATCATCGCACTATAACAGGCTAGTACGGAAATGGCCTTAGTTTCAACATGGAGGGATGCTAGTGGTGGAAGACAAGATCTAAATGGAAAAATATAAGGTTGCTGTAGGAGAAATCACGGAAACCCAAATCAATTCAGTTCCAGTAGCTTTGCTCCAAAGGTGGAGAAGCTGAGATGTTGGAGCCTTTCGGGGGTCCCTGTCCATCCTTCTGGGTTTCCCTAGTGGGAAACCTCCTCCTTTGGTACAGGTTTTTGCAAAGATTAATTCTCCCCATTCCAAATGCTGAAGTATTTCTCCAGACATAAGTTCTGTAGTAAGAAATTTAAGGCAGAAAATACACTGGGGGGATTGATCTTGTCCCTGTTGCATTGGCCCTGCCTATCATTGGAGTGTGGTCACCTCTCTCTGAGAACATCTCCAAAATTAAGTTTGGCACTCAGGCCAAAAGAAGTTCCCACCCTTTCTTTACTGTCTGGTTTCCTGGAGATCATTTTCAGGTTCATCCTAGGTGAGTGTGTGTGTATAATAAATTTCACCCTTGCTTTACTGTCTGGTCATTTGGAGATAATTCTCAGCTTCACCCTAGGCAAGTTAAAAACAAAAACAAAAAGAAATTTCACCCTTGCTGTACTGTCTGGTTGCCAGAGATAATTCTCAAGTTCACCCTAGCTGAGTAACTATTTTAAAAATTAGTTGAAAAGCTCAGAACTTGGCTCACTCCTCACTGGGTTAGTTTAGGTTGTGTCCTGTGTTCTTGCCTGACTGTACTTTTAATTTAGTAGGAAACTGATGCGATTGGGGTCTTCGGCCCATTTACAGTTTCAAGGATTCAGCTCAGTAGAAAGTGCTGAGTTTACACTGGCCCCCATCTGCCCCAGTGTGTGTTCAACATTTGGGTTCACTGTCACAGGACTCATGAAGAAATAAAGAAACCAGCTGCCTGAGCATGTACAGAGTACCTTTTCCCATCCATTGGAACTAATTGCAGTTCTTTGTTAGCTTGTTGAGAGGTAGCTTGGTGAGAATATTGGTATAGGGCCAAGGGAGACAGGTTCAAATTCTGCTTTCCCCCTCCTCTTTCACTGGTTATCTTCAGGCAATTGTTCTGTCTCAGCCTAACCTACCTCACAGGGTTGTTGCAACAGCTCAACAGTGCTCCTTGAAGGGAAGAGGTGTGATATCAGTGTTGTCCATGCATTTAAGGATTGGGGCCTTCTGGTTTTAGTGTGGCTAGTGATCAAGCTTGATCAGTTGTTCTGGAGCTGAGATGAGGAACCGGATGGTGTTGTCCTCTCGACTCCCATCAGAACCTACCAGTGTGGCCAGGTGCTGGCAGTGATGGGATTTGTAGTCCAGCAACATCAGGAAGGCCCAAAGTTCCCCATCCCTGCTAATGTGTCCTGCAAAAACTACAAGTTGAATATGCTTTCCCAAAATGCTCGGGAGCAGACGTGTTTCATATTTTGGATTTTTTCCAAATCCTTTAATACCTGCATTTGTATATACATCAAATCCAGTACTGTACAGGAGATCTCTGAGGAGCCCTTCTCTAAACTGCAAACCGTAGGATTCCATAGGATGTTGAAAGTGGAATAATAGCACTAGAACGGGCTAGTGCAGAAATGGCTTGAGAGACAAACAAGCAACACAGAAGTGGGCAGCAAAAAGTTTCAGGTTTTCGAGGTTTTCGGATTTCTGCATAAGGGGTACTCAGCTTGTATTACATTTAGCATCATGCTAGATAAATATTAATCAAAACGCAAAGTTTAGTTCAGGGGTGGACAGAATGTGGTGATGGGACGAAATTTGAACCCCAAGACTGCTTTTGTGGGCTTCCATGCCCCCAGAGACCCCGGGCTGCCATTTCTCCGGCCAAAAACAAGGGGGAATTTCATCCCCCTGAAACCTTAAGGAGTGGCAATTCAGCTTTTAAACCACAGATGGGCTAGTGTAGCAGGTTATGGGAGGCACGTTTGCCCTCACCCCAGGAGGGTCACAACACCTCTAAAAATCATCTCAAAAATTGCCCCCGAAGGCCCTCTGAGGACATGTGGGGCATTTCCCTCCCTAGTTTTGGACATTTGAGGCCCAGAGAGACCTTTTTTCACAAAAGGAAATGGGCAGAAGTCACTTCAGGTTCACTTTCTGATTCAAAAAGAGGGCTGCACTTTGCCCACCGCATTTTAAAGACGTGGCAAAAATCCCACCCCCCGTGTTGGAAGCAGCATTTTCAATATGGAGCATCTATTTCTCTCTCTCTCTGCGCCACATCTGTAAATAAGGGTTATTCCTTGTTAAGCCATTGATTCGCACTTTGAGGAAGTGAAATGCAGCAAGAGAGGGACAGAACAATCAGCTCTCCTTGGAAAAGAAGTGCCACCAGCAAAAAGTCCCCGCCTCTTGTCCTCACCCGTTCTGCTTCTCTGCAGGTGGGAACGGGAGGGGACTCTCCAAAGCTTATTTTTAGACTCAAGCGGGTTCACAGGAAGGCGATTCATCACATCTTTCTGCAGGAAAGACGCATAGAATCTGGCCCAGTTTTGTACCAGTCCTGCTGGTGCCTGCCTTCTATCAGCTGTGCCCGGGAGGGAAGCAAAACAACCATGGCTCTTGCAGGGTGACAGCGGCTTCCCCTTCTTTTGCTTGTTTGTGAGTATTTTTGTAAAAAAAGAACGCACTTCCCTCTCTGAGATTTTTTGCTCTTGGTTCATTCTCGCTTTCTCTGCCCTTTTCTTGGCACCGAAGAAGGGAAGTGTGACCGCTCAACAACTCCCTTCCTGTCATGAGAGGAAGCGTTGCCCTTCCTTGCTGGCAGACGCACAACGGGATGGAGGGTGTTGTTTGCTGGGCTGTTTCCCTGCTGTCCCAAAACTTCAGCAGAGGGAGGGCATTCTAAATTCAACAGCCTCTGGACCTGGGCTCAGAAGTAAGTACATTTGCCTGATTTTTGGTACTGGAGGCAATTCCTTAAAGTAGGAACGGTGCCCCCATCCAACACCCTGGCTTGCTTCAGGGGAAAAAAAAATTCCCACGCCTTCTGTGGGTTGCATTTAGAATGCATGGGTCACATGAGCTGGGTGTGCATTGCCGCACACAGGGTTGTGAGGAAAACTGCCGAACCATATCTTGGGAAATGTTAATTTCCAGGGCTGCGACTCCCAGTTCGAGCGCTGAACAGGCATGTGCATGTGGTGATCTGGGAATAATTTCTGTGTCTTGTTCCTAAACAGGGAGAACTTCCGGCCTATTAGTTTTTCTTGTGTTTATCCCTGTCATTGTAATTATTATATAACCCTTCTTTGTGTGGCAGCATTGGTTGGCGCAGCAGACATTTTACAGAGAAAAATCACAGAGCGGCAGTGTAGTAAAGTGGCTGCAGGGCAGGACTTAATTCATAAAGTTTGGCTTTAAGTTCCTGCGTCTGCTCAGCTGCAGAGTTGCTGGAGCAATCTTGGTTGATTCTCAGGCAGGCCTACCTCGTAGGGGTGTTGTGAAAATAAAAGGAGCAATAGGGTGATGAATGCGCTTCTCTGTGGAAAGGCAAGATAATTAAAGATACTCTTCCTCTGGACCTTGGAAAATTTCCTCTTTTATAGCTGCTGGTGATGGTGGTGATGATGGTGATGATGATGATGATGATGATGGAACTCAATGAAATGAACAACATACATAAAATATACAAATTAAAAACATACAAAAATATAAAAAAAAATCCAAAACATTCATAAAAGTATAAATGTAAGATTTAAAAAGCAATTAAGCCATTTATGAACTTAAAACATTACACGCTAAACAATATTAAAATGCATTTAAAGGCTGCATACAAACCTTAAAAACAGAACTGCACAGCATTAAAAGCCCAACCCTACTCAGTTTGTAAAAGCCTGTGGCACAAATATGTTTTGATCGGCCAAAAAAAGGAGAAGGACGGGGCCATCCTCGTCTCTCTAGGGAGGGAGTTCCAAAGTCTTGTTTCCAATGGCTACAGTTTCCTGAATCCTCCAGCCAGCCTCCTAGAAAGTTTTGGGAATTGTAGTACAAAAAAAGGAAACGTTTGGAGTGTCCCCTGTGTTTCGGTTCAGCAGCTTTCGTTGCAGTCCAGTCCAGTCCAGTCCTTGGAAAAAATAACTTTTGTAGACCACGTTTCTCATAATTCCCCCCCAGCCCCGCCATGGCCAGGGGCCCTTTCTCGGCATGAAAATGCTGTGATTCCACTTCAGTTGCATCCTGTGGCGTTCTGGGGTTTTCTCTTTGGGGAGGCACTAAAGTTCTCTGGCTGAGAGTTCTAAGTCTCTTTCCCTAAATTACAGACCTCAGGATTCCATAGGATGTTGCCAGGGCAGTTAAAAATGGAATCATAGCACTATAACTATAGTGTGAAGAGGGGCCGAGGTGGGTATTGACAGTTATGTAGCCAAAAGGAAGGCCACTGAAAAACAAGAAGGAGATGTTGGCAGGCTTGACGGGAATTCTACCATTTTCACAAAGAACATGTTTTTAAAAGATGAAGGAAGAAAAGCAAGAAGAACTAATAATATCTTAGTGAGAATGCTGCAGCAGAGACAGGTGTGAGCAAAATGGAGTTTACTAACATACTGCTTTCAGTTTTGCGACAAGAGACTGCAGGGCTCTTCTAGTGGTTTTGACATGGCTTTTGATGAAAGCAAGTCACATTCTGTGCCGACATCATGATTCAGGGCCTCCATTTCCTGCCTCTTGCAGTTCTCATGGTGCTGTGTGCATTGGAGGACCTATATTTTTAAAAGCAAAGTAAAAAATGTGGCTTTTGAAGACGTGAGCTACTCTTTCACGCTTCCCCTTCTGGAGCTCAGGCAACATTTTAGGAAACTGACTTGGTGCAGGGAGGGCTTAGTTTGCTGAATTCAGCAGCACCTCCTAACTGAACATACACATTTCGCTTGATGTGCTAGTTTTCCCTCTGCAGGGAGTTTTTTTCCCCTTATAAACTGTAGGAACATTGAAAAATTCAGTCCTCCAACGTCTCATCCCAAAGTGGTTCAGTCCAATCAGGACTTTATTGGACTTAAAAATCTGTCTCTTCAGGTTCCTATTTGCCTTCTCTGATAGGACCAACAAGAAAACAGTAAGTCATTTGTGGGGGATACAGGGTGGGAAGGGGCACCCGTTGGTGTCACAGCAGTATTCTGACTCCCACTTCCCAAAGAAGGAGGCCAAGAAGGCCAAAGGAATTCTGGGCTGCATCAACGGGAGCTTTGGGTCCCAAGCAAGGGATGTAGTGGCACCACGCTGTTCTGCTTTGATCAGACGTCACCTGGACCATTCTGGCACTAGACTGTCATAGTGCTATTATTCCACTTTCAACATCCTATGGAATCCTGGGGTTTGCAGGCCTCAAAGGCCCCTCCCTAAACTGCAAACCCCAGGATTCCATAGGATGTTGAAAGTGGAATAATAGCGCTATAACAGTCTAGTGCCGGAATGGCCCTGGAATTATTTGTCTCCAGGTCTGTTCACCACAGTGCAAGAAGGATCTCAACAAGCTGGAATGTGACTAGAAAATTTCAGCCAGGATGCTCAGAGGTCTGGAAACCAAGCTTTCTGAGGAACAGCTTAGGGAGCTGGGTATGTTTTGCTCGGAGAAGAAGAGATTGGAAGGCGAGATGATAGCCGTCTTTCCATATCTCAAGGGATTTCATGCAGAAGATGGAGCGAGCTTGTTTTCTGCTGCTCCAGAGACCACAACGCAGACCAGTGGGTTCAAATTCCACCAAGAGGCACCACCCAAATGTTAGGAACAATTTTTTTATTGGAATAGTGGAAAAGACTGCCTTGGAGGGTCTTCTTTTTGGAGTTGGATAGGAATCTCTTGCAAGTGTTTTAGTTGTTAATTCCTGCTTGGCAGGGGAGTGGACTGGATGTCCTTTGTGGTCCTTTCCAATTCTTTCAAGGCCCTATACTTCTAAAGCCCCCCCCTTTGACCAGTCTGCTTGCAGAGGGGCCTGAGGAGGGAGAGATTTGCAGATCAACAAACTGGCTGCCCTCCCCCTTACTTGCACCTTGCCACCTTGCTCAGCACATGGTTTGCAGGGTGCCCGGCGAGGGCACCTATTGCCTGGCAAAAGAGAGAGAAGAAAGGGGAGCCAAGGGATGTGGCTTCCTATTTTGGCAAGCAGGTGACGATGAGTAGGGGTGGGAGTGTGTGTGTGTGTGTGTGTGTGTCTTTGTATGTGCCAGGGCTAAAAATAGCACAGAGGAGCTTTGGCACAGAAAGGAGGTGAGGGGGCAGGGAGAAGAATAGAGAGAGCTGGGTCAGGGGTCTGCTTTTAAAGGCACGTGGGGAGGACGCTGAGCTGGTGAGTAGCTGGGCCTCGGCTGGGCCTTGGGGGAGTGATCTGGTCTCCCTCTTCCCCTACTTTTTCCTAACCAGGCGAACAGAGAAGCCTATAAGAAAAGCTGGAAGCATATTTACCGTGCATTTCTCTCCTGTGTATCATGGAAATGATGGGTTCCTTGCCCCAAGGAGCTTACAGTCACCAGTACTCTTCCCCTGCTTTTTCCTAGCTGTGGGAAAGACAGGGTGACAAAGGACTACGTAGAAAATGAAATGTATAAACTTGCCCTTCTGCGTTTGCTAGGGCACAGGACCCTCATAAAAGTGGAAAAAATTGCAAATATTAAAATGTGTGCATGCGTCTGTGGGAAGGGGGTGAGGCACGATGGAGAGAATGGGCACTTGGGTTGCAAGCCAGTCCAGGGAAGGAGAAGGTGGATTGGCACGGTAGCCCAGTACTTGCTCTCTCTCGCCCATCTTCTTCTCCTTCTTCGTGTGTGGCCCTACACGGCCCCTCTCTTGCCCGGCTCCTTCCTCGGGGGGGTGTGGGGAGCGTCGAGAGAGGGTTTGTGGTGCTGAGGAATCAGGCCGGGAGCCATCCTTAGCTGGCCGGGCAGTGGTGGTTGGAGGCGGACCAGAGGCGGTTTTTTAAAGAGCTGATCAGCCCCGCCAAGAGGGAAGGTTCCCCCAATAAAGAGGTGGGGGGGCAGACACTGAAGAAACTCTCAAATAATCAGATCTGTGCAAGTCAGATCCATAAATCTGGAGGGCTAACTATATTTGAGGTGTGTTTCTTACCTTTACATAATGGAAATGATTGGTTCCCTGCCTCAAGGAGCTTACAGTCACCCATTCCTCTTCCCTGCACCCGGATTTTCCTCACTGTGGGGAAGACAGGGTGACAAGGAGCTACGCAGAGAATGAAGTGTACATTCACAGTGTGTTTCTCTCCTTTTACATAATGATTGGTTCCCTGCCTCAAGGAGCTTACAATCACTGGTCCCTTTTCCCCTTCCCCCAGTTTTTCTCAGCTGGGTGAAAGGCAGGGGCTACAAGGAGGGTTAAAGCCATATTTGCAGAGTGTTTCTCTCTTTTACCTGGTGGAAATTATCAGTTCAATGCCCCAAAGAGCTTAGAACTGCCAGTCCTTGTGTAACGGGGAGAAGAGAAGGAAGGCGGGGGTACTTGGTTGCACCCTCACCGATTCCTTAAGGCACAGGCGGGCAGCGCATAGCTGCAAATGGTCCTTGATTCTTCAGACTGCCTTTTTTCTGGTCTCATAAAAATATGTGGTTGAATTGCTTCTCCTTCAACTTTTAAATAGGATGCAGGGATTTCATGCTCTGTTTAACATCAGACTTTTTCCCCCCCAAAAAACTGGAAATGGGTTTCTAGCTTTCATTTTCATCTTCTCATTGTTGTTTTTTTTCTCTAGACATTTTGGCTTCTAGAAAGTCCTGGGGCAGAAAATTCACCCCTGAAACCACCCCCTTTTTTAAGATGACCCAGCAGTGGCAAACATGTGGCCCTTTAGCTGTTGTTGGCCTCTTTAATTCCCATCAGCCCTAGACAGCAAGACCAGTGGTGAAAGCTTGAAGCAAACCCCACATGTTTCCAAATATTTTGTGCAAGTAGTAAATGAGTGCGTAAGCCAAAGAACCAGACGAGAACCTTTCCCTCCTTATCTGCTAGTGTTCTACTTGCGGGGAGTTTGCAGCAGTTTAGTTTTAATGTGGAGGTACTCAAAAGTGCTATTGTACTACCTGTAGCTTGAAAGTAGTGTAGTCACACCATCCTCTCTACCTTCTGCTACTTTCTCCTGCTGTTTTGAATAAGATGAACAAAATTTAAGATTTGAAATTTGACAGATTACCGCAAATTCGCTTCTACTCTCTTCTCTCTGTATGCTTTCATTCTGTCTTCTTCTGCTGGCAAGCAGCGTAGTGGTGCAGCTTGTCACTGCTTGGAAAGAACTTGGTATTCGTTGAGTAACTTGGGGACGGGGGAAGCTTGCCCGTTGCACGATGTGTCCACACCTCACTTTTAACCACTCCGATACCGCTTTGATGATTACAGATCCATTCTATGGAATCCTGAGTTGGGTGATTTAATAATTAGAATTCTCTGTTAGGGAGCACTGGGGCACTTGTAGAAATACAATTTTTTTGAAAATTTTGCGGTCATGGAAAAAACCCCCCTTTTTTTTTTCCTGGAAAAAATGGGAAATACAGAAGAGCCAGCCCTCCACATCTGCAGGTTTAACATTCGTGGATTTGATTATTCACAGATTATTTTCTGCCACCTCTGCTGCTGCCCTATGCCATTTTTAATTGGGCCTTATAAGTCTCGCCTCGTGTTCACAGTCTCTCAACAAGCCTCACGAGACTGAGAGAGACTGTAAGAGCTTGCAAACAGGAGGTTTGTAAGTCCCGATTAGAAATGGCATGGGGCAGCAGAGAGGGGGCAGAAAATCCTCCCAATTGCTCACTTCCACCTTGCAAAGGATCTCTAGGGCCTCTAAGGCAGGACCAGGTGGCTGGCATGCTCCCACAGTGGGTCCAAATGTATCATGTACTGTATATTTGAATCTGCAGTAGATTGAATCTGTGCATCGTACTATCCTTTTTGTGTGCATTGATTATGGTTTGAGTGTCCTGTAGGTATTTACAGTTTTTCCACGTTTGCAAGAGTCCTGCCTTCCTAGCCCCCGCAGGTGTGGAGGGACAACTGTACTTTTATAGGACCCTTTACAGGTTGAAAGTCAGTGCGTTACTTTAGGAGCAGAAACGGTATTACAGCGCGCCGTCTTCTGGTGTGCCACCCGGGCACATAAATCTGTGAAGCGTCACTTCCATTCTAGTCATAGAGCGTGGGGACACGTATTTTACGTCCATTGATTACAATGGGACACGACTCTCATGTTTTTTTGTTTTACACAGGGATTTTGGGAACAGAGCCCCCACATATACAATGAGTGGACTATACTTTTAACTGGATTTGACATTAAATTATTGTATTTTGTATACGAATGGTGCTGTTTTCAGAAAATTATTACAAACTAAACTTTTAATGCCACACGTGTAGATACGCACATGGTGTCTGAAAATTATCCTTCCAGTTTCAATTACATATAAAATTGTAATGATAATTTTCAGTCACTCTGTATGTATAGTTTGTTACAAGTGGAGCTACAAGAACTGAACTGTAAGGAACACCTAAACTATAAGAAACCTCTTTGGGTTTGTCCAGATTGAGGAGGAAGAGGGGAGACGTCCCATTAAAAAGAAGAAACCGTCAACATAGTAAAACTGAAAATTATTTTTGTGGCTTCCCATAGCACCAGCACACATTCCCATAAAAACAAATGAGAAAAGGAAACCAAGGCCAGAAATTGTGATGGTCTCATACTAGACGTGGTCTTGTAAACTCATTACATGATTTTTAAAAATGATTTTGGGACAGCAGTAATGTGAACACCTTGCCTTAATTATTGTGTTCATCGTTCTACAAGGAAAGGTTCCTTGATCCATTTCTTTTTCATTTGGGGGTGGAAGAGGATTCCCCCTCTCCAATTTTTCCATCCCCTCCCCAGGCCTTTAGATGTTTCCCCAAACTATAGTTCACAAGTTCTCCCATCTCTCTTCTCAATGTACCCATTTCCAGGCTGTGGTTTAGCATACACATTCAACGGGTTTGTGAGTTATTTCCTTCTGTTGGAAAGAATTCTCCGTCAAGTGACTGTTATTGGTGTTTGAACTGTATTTAATGTATTCAGTGTATTGTAATTGTATGCAGTAAATAATCTCTGTCAAGTGGCCATTATTTGTTGCTTGAATTGCATTTAATGTATTTAATGTATTATAATAATAAGTAGTCAACATTTTGTGCAGTCAACAATTTGTGTATATTAAAAATTCCAGTTACTTTTTTGTGACAAATATAAAAGGAAACTGAGACCACAAATTGTAATGATCCGATACCAGCATGTAATCTTTTAACTTCTCCTCTCCAGGCTTAACCTATCCAACTCCCAAAGCCACTTCCCCTTACAAACATGCAAGTCCCGTGCTGAATTCCACCATAATTTATAACTCATTCCTTCCTAGTTTTGCAAGACAATGAGGGTGTTTTGTGGCTTAAGAAAAGGGGCTGGTCCTCATTGGGGTGGCAAATGTGTACACTTCAGACTTGAAGGGCTCACAGATCTGACTGCTCTTCTATTCTGGACAGAAAGTAGAAGGGGTATCCCTGTAAATTTTTTTTTCTTGAAAACCCAAAACATTTCTAGGGCCCAGAATGGTATGATTAACATTATTTTGACAAGGAAGCAGAATGGAGCTTTAAATATTAGCGTTGCTGCTGTGGTTACAACAGGAAACTCTTTTGGTTCTCAAGTATTTAGATTGAGACTATTTATGAAGAGCGGAAGGCAGGCTGAGGAAGTGCAGTATCACACCCCAGCCTGAAACTGGTAGGGCTGTAGCAGTTTTGGGCCAGGGTGCAGCGATACCACTTTTGAGTGCTTTGGCATGAAAAGCAGGTAGAATCAAATTCATTGTAAGTACTGTTTAGCTATGCGTGAACAGATACCAAGTTGAAGAAAATGTATTTTTGGAATTATAGCCAGCTTGTATTTATATGCATACCCCGTGTTCATATCCTGTGTATTTCTCTTCTCCCTATTTTCGCTTTGTTATTTTCTGTTCCTTTTTTTGTAACTATACTTTTAACATTCCATTAAAAAAAAAATGTCTCCCTGCAAGTAGAAAGGTAGCATGTAAGGGGAGAAAGGTTTTTATCCAGCTCTTTGGTTTTCTCTTTCCAGGAACAGTTTGAACAGGTGATGTTCTCCACTCCCCATTCATTCCACACTTCACCTCTGCCATCATTCTACTTCCTGGGCAGAGAGGGATTTTATTTATTCATCCCTGGGCCTTCCTGCTTTCCCCTGCAAGGCTTGGTTGCTTGTGCCTCTGTGAGCATGTCCAGATCCATTGTCACTACCCTTTGGGGGTTTATGCATCGGAAAGAAATTATTAATGGATCAGATCTTCTCCTGTGATAGTTCTCTACCACTCCCTCTGTCTCAGTAATTATTTTTCTTTTGCTTTATTTTAAGAATGGAAGAGCTGTGCACCCAACGACTTCCCCTCTCTTTCCTCTCAGCCTTCTGGAGGTTCTGCTACATCAGCAGAAACGTGACTGGTTTTCTCTGTCACCAGTCCCTCATTCCGCTTTAGATGGCTTCCTTCCCCTTTCTGGTTCAGAGCCCCACGGAGTGCTTTGTGCTTAGCTTTCCACCCCTGAGCATTAAGCAGCCTTGCCCCAGGGTTGTTCTCCTTCCCTCCCTTGCTCCAAAACATCCTGGGCTCTTTACTGATCAGTACTTCAGCCATTTTGGGGGTCATTCATGCCCTGGAGCAGTTGTGCAAAAGCAGAAGTTAAATATAGCCTTGCAAAGAGTTGTATTTTAAAAATCAACCAATTTCTGAAATACTGCCCTCTTTCAACTTCCGAGACAGGGCAGCCAAAATGACTGAGGCGAGGGAAACCCGGAAAACTTCCTCTTTTTGGATTGTACCGCCCAGAATCCTTAATCAGCATGGCCATTGGCTAGGCTGCTCAAGGTTTCTGAGCGTTTCAGTGCAGACAGAAGTAACTTTTCCAAATACCCTTTGAGGGAAGACGAAGGGTGGATAGAGAAACCTGCAGTCCTCCAAATGTTGGACTACAGCTCGCATCATCCCCAAACTCTTGGCTGGGGCTCATGGTAACTGGAGTCCAAATTACGTAGAAGCCCGCACATTCCCAAGTTAAGGTATTGGGGGTCTTTTTTAGTTTCAGAAGGGGAAAAGATAGTAGGGTGGTTGCATTTGATACTCAATAGAGCAAGCCTTTGGGGCTTGTCATCACCTAGGTGGGGTAGACTGCGGCTTCCATCATCCCCAGCTGGCAGATACTGCACAATAAAACTTTTTTATTTAAAAGAAAATTCGGCTTGAATGGGTGAGTTTGATGCTGTGGCAGCCATTCCCACCTGCCAATTCCCAAGACCCGCCATGGGCGCCTCATCTCCATAACAGAAACTAGAAGTAGTAAGAAGTCCAATTTCCTAGAACTCAGAGTGGGGTCACAAAATAAGTCAGGGGGGTGCATTTTTAAGAGGGAAATCCATTTCCTGTAGGCTTCCAGCAACAACTTCCTGACAGCCTACTATCAAACATTCCGTGCGGCGTCCCGGGAGGGCTCCCGTTGGATGGGAATTAAACGGGAGGCGGGGCTTCTCAACCGCATCACCCCGCCCCTTCTGCTGATTCTCTCTGATTCCTCTTCTTCCCCCCAGATGCCGTGAACGGCCGCCATGACGGAGGAGTGGGCCCCGCAGCTGGTGGACTATTTTGTGGTGGCCGGCCTGGCAGACACGTCGAAGCCCCTCGAGGATGAAAGCCAGGCTTCGCCGCGGCCGGCCCGGCCCAGCGAGCCAATTGTGGATGTGGCCGTCATCGTCCGCTCCCAGAGCGAAGAGGTTCCCCACGGTTTCACCTGCATCGATCGCACCACCTCTGGGCACCCCGTGGAGCTCAACGCCGGGCTCCTCAACAACCCCCAGATATACATCTGCTATCGGCGGGGCCGGGACAAGCCCCCCATTGTGGAATTAGGGTAAGTGCTGGGATGGCGGAAGAAAAGAGTTTGGGTTTTTTGACAGGTATGTATTGTTCGTTCATAGAATCGCAAGGTTGGAAGAGACCCCCAAGGGCCGTCAAGTCCAACCCACTGCCACGCCGGAAGACACAATCAAAGCACTCTCAACAGGTGGCCATCCAGCCTCTGCTTATAAACCTTCAAAGAAGAAAAGTCCATCACGCTCCACAGAGGCAGTGTTTTCAACTGCTGAACCGCTCTTACTGTTGGGAAGTTCTTCCTAATGTTCCTCCTAATTAATCTCTTTTCCTGTCGTTTGAAGCCATTGCTCTGTGTCCTAGTCTCTGAAGCAGCAGAAAACAAGCTAGCCCACTCTTCAACGTGACGTCCTTTCAAATATTTAAACATGGCTATCACGTCACCTCTTAACCTTCTCCTCTTCAGGGTAAACATATCCAGCTGCCTGAGCCGCTTCTCATAGGGCTTCATGGTTTCCAGGCCTTTTACCATTTTGGTCACCTTCCCTTGGACACGTTCCAGCTTGTCAGTATCCTCCCTGAATTGTGGTACCTGGAACTGTTGTTGCTGTTGTATGCCTTCAGATTGACTCTGGTGTATGGGTGCCCCGTTATCCTAGAGTTTTCTTGGCGAGATCCCTTCTGATTGCCTTCCTCTGAGGCTGAGATATGTGACTCACCCAAGGTAACCCTGTACGTTTCCAGGGCTGGGCAAGGATTCGAACCCTGGTCTCCAGAAATCCTACTCCAGTGGTCATACCACTACAGCTATGCAACAGTGGTTCCTTTTGTGTATGTATAGAATCATAGAGTTGGAAGAGACCCCAGGGGCCATCCAGTCCAACCCGCTGCCATGTGGGAACACACATCAAAGCACTCCTGACAGATGGCCATCCAGCCTCTGCTTAAAAACCTCCAAAGAAGGAGACTCCACCACACTCCATGGAGGCAGCAGATTCCACTGCCAACCAACTCTGACCATCAGGAAGTTCTTCCTGAGGTTCAGGTGGAATCTCCTTTCCTGCAGCTTGAATCCATTTCTCCTTGTCCTAGTCTCTGGAGCAGCAGAAAACAAGCCTGCTCCCTCCTCGGTGTGACATCCCTTCAAATATATTTAAGCCACTTCCAATTTATGGTGACCCCAAGACAGAACTGAGAGCCTGAGAGTAGTGATTTGAGCACTGGACTTCAGACTTTGGAAACCTGGATTTGAGTCCCTGGTCAGCCATGGAAGCCTCCTGGGTGATCTTGGGCAAGTCACACTCTCTCAGCCTCAAAGGAAGGCAGAGGCAAACCCCCCTCTGAATAGACCTTGCCAAGAAAAACCCCTGATAGGTTCACCTTAGGGTTGCCATAAGTTAGAAACGACTTGAAGACAAACAGCAACAACAAACCATATTGAAACATTAGTATTTTCAAACAGGATAAAATTGTTTAAAACCATGGTGTTTGAAACCATGGCTAGAACAATGACAAATAAGCAAAATGAAGGACCACTAAGGCAAGGAAGTTTTGGATGAAAACTAATTTGGTTGTGGAAGGAATTTAAAAATAAGGCACAGGCCAGAATTATTTTTGTTAAATCTGTTAGGTTATGAGCTTACTGTGAAAAAAGACAGTGATGTACTATTGTGCTATATGATTACAGCTGATTTATGCAACAAAGTAGAGAAGTAGAAAAAGCCCTGCGATGCATGAATGGGTAGAAAATGCATGAATGGATAGAAAAATTAATAGAACTTTCTGGGCTAGATAAATTAACATTTTTGTTAAAGGGTAAAAGTATAGAATCATATTTGGTTATATGACAATCTTTCATAAATTATGTAAAGAAAGAAAGGAGAAACTGTGATTATTTGTTTTGATTAGATTATAGAATTCTTACCTGCTGCTTAATGTTAAGGATAACAATTTTCTTTCTATACTAGAAAGAAAATTAGAAAAGGTAATAAAGTAATAATAATTGTTCTTAAAATTTTCTTGGGCTGTTTTTGTATGCAAGTAGAGTTGTATGGGAAGTCAAATTTTAATTTTTTTGTAAATATGGAAAACTTTAATAAAAATAATTTAAAAAATAAAATAGTAAAAATAATTTAAAAAATGAAGGCTACAGATCCCATTAAAAGGCAAACAGATAACTTTTGCAACGTTGATGTCACCATGCTCAAGATTCACAAAATAATAATAGCTATTTATGATTTATTAATAAATGGGGGAAGTCCCGGCGCACCCTAAAAATAGCCCACCAGGGATCGAGAATGCCCATGACCCTTCCAGCCCTTTTCTTCCATAGTATGAACTTCTCACACTGCCTCCCTCTCCCTTCTAGGGTGCACTATGACGGGAAGGATCGCTCCAAACCAGGCTTCAAAATCATCGACACGACCCCCTACAGCCACTCAGCCAACCTGGCTTCCGGGAGTCCCGGGCACCAGCGCACTTACCTGATGTACCGGCGGGCCACAGAGGGCCAGGCCTACAGCACCTTGGGAATCACGGACATTTGCCTTATCATGCCCAGCAAAGGGGAGAGCACACCCCACACCTTCTGCCGCGTGGACCGGAACCTCAACGCCGGTATGGTGAGTACCAAAGAGGACAACCTGCCCGGGCTGGCTTTCCAGTATATTTGGGGCTGTGGATTGCTCTGCAGGCTCCCCCAGCTGATTTGTTTTCCTGCTGGCTTCCATTGAACCCACAGGTTGGAAGAATGTGAGTTCTTCACTGCTTGGGGAGCAAGACACACTCAATTTTGGATTGGGGGAAGGCCATAGCTCATTTGTAGAGGACTTGCTCAGCGCTCTGGGTTTAAGCCCTGGTGTCTCCCGGTAAGATGGTGAAGACCCACGTCTGAAACCTTGAAGAGCTGCTGCCAGTCAGTGCAAATGATACTGGGTTAGATGAACCATTGGTCTGGCACAGTATAAGTTAGCATCGCATGTTCCTGATTAAGACCATTTCCGCAGTAGACTGTTATAGCGCTATTATACCACTTTCAACATCCTATGGAATCCTAGGTTTTGCCGTTTAGGGAGGGGCCAGCCGGCACCTCTCTAAACTGTAAACCCCAGGATTCCATAGGATGTTGAAAATGGAATAATTGCATTATACGAGTGTAGTGCAGAAATGGCCTAAGTCTCCCCTTCACTCTGAACCATGGAATCTCAATATATTCTTAGGAGAAGGCCTATAAGTGAAAGAACTCCTGCTTTACACACAGAGGGGGTTTGTGCTTCTTTTAGGTTCTCCCAGCATGGACTAAGCCCTTTCCTCTCGCCACTTGACTCAGAGAAGGGGATGATTCCTGTTTTTGATAAGAGTTAATACTGTACCTTATGTCACAAAAAGAACCATCCCCTTCTCTGAATAGAATGGCAAAAGGCCTTTTTGAATTCCTGGGCAGAAAAACGGTGGTGTTGGCAGCAACCGGGGCAGCTGGCTCCCTGAGGTGGGATGGCTTTTTCCCTTCTGTGTAGAATGACTCTCGACAGCCACAAGTCATAGCAAAATGCATAATTTTGGCCCCAAAACTTGCCTTCAACTTATACATAAATATAAACATGAGTATGTATGGAAAGCCTTCCTTGGTTATGTCCTGGTGCTCCATCCCTTGCTCCACGCTGGCTTGGTGATTTTGCTCTGTAAAATGTCAGCTATGCCAACCACGGCTGCCACACGAAGACTGATTATATAATTCTGTGGTGTGAATTCTGGTTCAGTGGAAGTCTCTTTTATCCCCAGGCTGGGTGTTTTATTTTTTATAGTTTCTGCCATCACTCTTTCCTACTTTACTTACCATCCTCTCTTCTTTTTCCCCCTACAGTGGGGCCCTGCCCTCTTTATCTGCTACAAGATGGCACTGGCCAAAGGAAACACTCTGGTCTACGAAGCAGGTAAACAGCGGCATATCTGAAAGTCAGAGAGAAGCTGCCTGGAACCCCTATTGAACTGTGTTGGTGTGTTATTTAACTGATAAAGGCATACCTCAGTTAACAAAGAAGTTCCTTTTAACAAGGTCTTTTTATGCCTGCCTAGCCCTCACCTTTTCCTTCTTGTCCTCTATCTAGCTTAAAGTTTTTTAGCAGCATCAGCACTGGGGGCTGGAGAAACACAGACTTTTAGTGTTCTGTTGCAGCAGCATGTCTGCAGTAAATGTTGTAATAAAACTTGAACTGGGAAAAAATGGAATTTTACTCTAGGTAATCCTACTGTCATTGTATATACCTACCCATAGGAGGCAATGTGAATAGCAGCTGCCTCCAGAATCCCTTACTGAGCATGTATGAACAATAAGAAGAGAGGAAAGCAAATGAGCCTTCACCCACAGCATGGTTAAAAAAAAGCAAAAAACATTGATCTATAAATTTGGCCACCAAATTGTAAATAAAAAAAAGGGGGGGAGGCTGATAAAAGAAAAAAAACAATCATTCCTTTTGAAAGATGCCTTCAAGTGGTCACTAGAAGACTCAAAATATTTTTGTGTATTTATGCGAAGTTTACCTGAGCTGGGCATTTCATTTTCCATGTGCAAATTAGATTTTGATAAAAAGATTGCTGTAACCTCCTCTTTTTTTTTGTGCTGCAGGAAGCTGTCCCTATTCTTTTCATGTTATTTGTGCCTCCGGCCCCAAATTTTCTGTTAAAGAGCTAACGCTCAAGTACATATCTACTTTATTAACTGAAGGATACCTGTATGACTTTTAAAAGCGGCAGCGGTGTTTTGAATTGGGTTGTTCGGTGTTTGTTTATTTAACATCTGTATTATATGTTGCTTTAGCTATATTTTGTTTTGGCTTATTTGGTTGGCCCTCTACATGTGCTAGGGTTAGAGGAACAGGGCCCCTGCAGAAGTGGAAAAAGCATAGATGTCAAAATGTTTGTGTGTGTCTGTGGGAAGGGGACCAAGGTGTGGTAGGGAGAACAGGCACCCCGAGTCCAAACCAGGTCAGGGAAAGGAGAGGGAAAGGGGGTGAGTTGGGACGGTGGCCTTATATTTCCTCTCTTCCACCCATCTCCTTCCTTGGAGGGAGCATCACGAGGACGTTTGTGGTGCTGAGAAATCAGACTGAACTGTCCTTGGCTAGCCAGGCCACTGCAGGAGAAGGAAGAGGCTGCAGGAGGAGGAAGAGGACCAGAGGCAGGTTCTTAGAGGGCTGCACAGGCTGATTAGAGCTGCCGAGAGGGAAGGTTCCTCCAGAAAAGAAGCACTTGAGGTGGTGGGACGAGTGTTGGAGAAACTCACAAATAAAGCCATGAAAGTGAAACTTGCAAATGTGGAGGGCTGACTGTATTGTAAGCCATCATGGGTTTCGTATTGGGAGAAAGGCAGGATATAAATAAATATAAATTGTCACTGTTATTTGCCATAAAGTATCATAGAATCATTGAGTTGGAACAGATCACAGGGGCCATGCAGTCCAGCCTCTTGCTATGCAGGAACACACATCAAAGCACTCCCAACAGATGGCCATCCAGCCTCTGCTTAAAAAACTTCAAAGAAGGAGACTCCACCACACTCCATTGAAGCAGCCTATTCCACTGCCGGACAGCCCTGACCGTCAGGAAGTTCTTCCTGAGGTTCAGGTGGAATCTCCTTTCCTGCAGCTTGAGTCCATTGCTCCTTGTCCTAGTCTCTGGAACAGCGGAAAACAAGTCCACTCTGTCCTCGACATGACATCCCTTCAAATATTTAAACATGGCTATCATGTCCCCTCTTAACCTTCTTTTCTGCAGACTAAACACTCCCAGCTCCTAAGCCGCTCCTCATAGGGCATGGCTTCCAGACCCTTCACCATTTTGGTCACCCTCCTCTGGACACACTCCAACTCATCCATATTCTTCTTGAATTGAGGTGCCCAGAACTGGACACAGTATTCCAGATACCAAAGTGGAATAGAGTGGTACCATTACCTCCCTCGATCTAGACATCATACTCCTATTGATGCAACAAAGAATCACATTGGCTTTCTTGGCTGCTGCAAGACAACCTCAAGTTATGGTGACCCGATGAATGATTGACTTCGAAGTCACTCTGTCATCAACTGCTCTGTTCAGGTCCAGCAGGCTTAGAATAGCTGTGGCATCCTTGATTGTGTCCATCCACTAGTAATGTAGTCCCCTTCTTTTCCTTTCTTGCCTAAACTGGGGGGTGGGGGAATGATATGAGATTTACAGCTTTGACCAATCACTGCTGTGTGCACCTAAACTTGTAGGGCAAGGTATAAAATCTGGAGCCACCTCATATGTGATAGTGTCAGCAACTTCTACAGAAGGTTGCAGTGTTGCTTGCTTTGCTCCAAATATCATATTATTCCACTTTCAACATCCTATGGAATCCTGGGGTTTGCAGTTTAGGGAGGGGCCGGCCAGCCCCTCCCTAAACTGCAAACCCCAGGATTCCATAGGTTGTTGAAAGTGGAATAATAGCATTATAACAGACTAGTGTGGAAATGGCTGTAGACAGCAAAACAGAGAAACAAGGGGAGTACAGATAAGCCTCACCAGCTCCTCCCTTCCCCCAGCATGTTTTTAAAAAGCTTAGTAGATTTGGTCACCAAAATGGAAATTATTAGCAAAGTGCGGGCTGGTGAAAGGGGAAAAAAATCCCCAGATGAACTTCAGAAGAAGCCTTGAAGTGGTCTCTAGAAGATTCCAGATGTTTTTGTTCATTCACGCTGTGCTTACTTGACCTATTATTTTTTTCATTTCACATATCTTTAGTTCCAACTAAAAGGTCCCCTGAAACACATTCAAGCTGCTCTTGTTTTCTGCAGTATAGGACCCTCATCCTGTTTTTATGCAGCTCTCTGAAAATTTAGGGCCGGGCTCATGGATCTGCATCATTCTGGATCCTGTGACATTCCATCCCACTCACACAACTGTGCAAATATGCTTTATACCTGAGCATTTATTATCACTCTGTACCGCCTCTTGAAAAATGGGTTTATATCGACGAAAGCTCATGTGAATTTTTTTGAAAAAATTACAGGCTTCACCCAATTATCTGACAGATTAGGGACTGGGGCACTGCCAGAAAACAGAATTGGTTGAAAAGCAGAACCCATGTGCTATACTGTAGAGAGCATGAAGGATTTACGGAGTCTCACTTGGGACTCACAGTGTGCGTGCATGCGTGTGCTACTTGCAAAGTCTTTCCGCTGCCTTGGCACCTTTTTCCCCCTCTCAGTTCACTTTGCAAGCAGCACATGCAAGCAAGCAGTTCCAAGCGAGCCTCTGTAGGCAAGAAAAACTGTTGAAATAGCAGAACCCACATAAAATTGATGGAACTTGTCCTTAATTCAGAAGCATCAAAAAAGCAAGTTATCAGATAATGGGTCCTCAAAAGACAGAGACTTCCTGTAGTCTTAAAGTGCTGCTACGTTCATCCCCCCCACTTCCTTTCCTCCTTTTTGTGCTGCGTGAGACTAGCATGACTACTTCTTAGAAAACTATTATTTCCATGTTATCTTTGCCTCTGGGACCAAAGTTTCTGTTCAGGAAGTGATAGCTGAGAACATATCTACTTCATTAATTGAATTATACCCATATATCTTTATGGTGTAAGTGTAAACTTATATCAGAAAGTACCAAAGTCATAAACATCCAGGCCATAGTATTTGTGGTGTCTCTGTCTAGTTGTGAAAGTTGGATGGTGAAGAAAGCTGACCAGAAGAAAATCCAACTCATTTGAAATATGGTGCCGGAACAGAGTTTTATGGACAGGTGAATGGGTCCTAGAGCAAATGAATCCTGAACTTTCCCTAAAAGCAAGAAAGACCAGATTGAGGCTATTGTACTTTGTTGGTATCATGTGGCAGCCTGACTCATTACAAAAGACAGCAGGGCTTGACATAGTGGAAGGCAGCCAGAAAGGAAGACCACCACATTATGGATGGATAAAATCAATCAAGGAAGCTACATCCTGAGTCTACAAGATCTTAATAACAGGGTGTGTTGGAGGTCTCTTTGCAGGGTTGCTGTATGTCAAAACTGCCTTAGCAATTAACAGTATTCCCAAGCCAAAAGCAGGGAAATCATCCCCAAGTGGGCTTGTTTTGAAACCAGAAGTGACAGACATCACTGGGGGTCTGGGGACAAGAAATGACCCACGCTCGCTTCTCATGCTCCCACCCCTAATCTACACCAATGGGAATAAAAAAACTGTGGCTGTTTCAGGAACCCAGCTGGCAGGGGTGTGTATGTGGGTACTGTGTAATGTAATGTAATGTGTGTGCTTCCCTAGTCAAAGAGATAAAGCCAGCGGCTTCAGCTGGCCCAGGAAATTTCTGCCAGCCAATGAATTCAGATTGAATTTGTTCACTCTACCCAAGGTTCATAATGAGGTGGGCAGCTGCAGACCTTTTGAACAAGTCTACAAGGGCAGCCCCATGTGGAGTATGATACAGTAGTCAAGTCTGGAGTTTGCTAAAGCATGTCTGACATTTGAGGGGGCGGTATTGTCTCTCTCGGCAGGTCTCCTTAGTCGCTATCCAGAGGAGGACAATGAGGCTTTTCCCCTGCCTGAGTCTGTGCCTGTTTTTTGCCTGCCCATGGGCACCACCGTTGAGAGCTGGCCAGCTGATACCAAATACCAGCTTCCCGTCTTCTCCACCTTTGTGTTGACTGGAGCCTCTGGGGACAAGGTATCGTGATTGCAAAGTAGAGGAGAGCTATTGTTAGGCAGGAAGGATTGAGCAGGGCTAGAGCTTGTTAAATGTTATTTCTTTGGACTACAACTCTTGGAATCCCCCAACCAACATTGGGCAAACCCTAGTCCCTCAGAATAACTTTTCTAAGCTCTGAGTGGGTCCAGACGCTGGTATGGAAGCTTTTACAACAGCAGTCTAGAGCTGTTGCATTCTATCTCAGAAATATCAGGATAGTCAGGCAGAGAGGGCTGTACCACATGGCAGGACTGTTCCACAGAATGTGTAGGCCTGTTTCATTGCTGGCAGTCTGATTCAAGAGGAAGACTTGCCTGCAAGGACAAGTAATGGAGCTATAATCAGTCTCCGATGTTTGGGTTATTCTTTATGCAAATCAACAGCAATACTATGTTGTAATTGCAAATTCTAAGTGTTGATTATGCTCAGAACACATTATAAGAGTAGTATAATTCTTACACTGGAGCGAAGAGTCTTTGATCCTCTGAAGCTTTTGGAATTCAGCTCCCAGAAGTCCCAGCCACCAGGGCCAAGCATAAGGAACAATGGGAATTGTAGCCCAAAGCATCTGGAGTGTGAGAAGTTCAAAACTTATACAAGATCCTTGCAGAGAGAATCCTTCCAGGTAGGAAACTTTGACCTGAGCAGAGATGATTTGTCTAACTTAGAGATGAGCCACTCTCTACTTCCCTCCAAAAAAAAAAAATTTTTTAAAAAAATGTTTTGCCTCTAAATGCACATGGGAGGCATTTTTACCACATTGGGCAGGGATATGGGAGGCTGAGGTGTTTGGGGCCTGGAAGAGGACCTTTTTTGCAAGAGAAAGCGATCTGGATGTTACTTTTTGTGTTTCAAAGGGGCTTTCCTGGGTCAAAAACAACCCAGGCGGATGGGAGAGGGGGCAAAAATTCTGCAAAAATCTCCCCATCCCACAAAGAGGTATTTGGGGGCAAAAACTTGACTTTTGGGTGGTCTGTGAGCCACAAAATTAGCCCTAGTGTGGCTGCATTCAATCCATGGAAAACACTTTGCCCATCCCTGGCTTAAAGCAGCATGGAAATGCTGTCGCTTGAGTTCTCAGCCTCCACTGGCTACCGCAGAACCATGACATACGTCTAAAAATGATATCTTTGGCCTCTGAAATCTCATTTTTGCCTCTCAAAAACTGTGTTCCCAGAGCCACAATTAATCCCTTCAGCATTGTGTCCCCATTACAACCCTGAAACAGGAGAAAGTTTCATTCAAAAGACGCTCGAAAGTGATCCTGACTCTCAGAATGTCATTTCTGGTTCCAGCATGATGTCAGTTAGACAGCCCCGAGGGTTGGGAGAAGCCAGCGACGGCCACCTGACCCTCAGCGTCTATCCTTTCCCTGAAACCACCTCAAGATGGCCGGAGTGAGATTCAGAGAACTAGTGTTACCACAGTGCTTCAAAGACCAAGATAGAACCTGGAAATTCCCTGTTATAAATTTCCAGTAATGATTGTGGTCTGTGGGAAACATCAGAATCGTCCTGGGTCAGTCTGAAATACAGGGGAAAATATCACTGGCCTTTCTTGGAAGGTGGTTGTGAGAACTGCAGAGATAAAGTGTACAAAGTTCTAGGAAGGTTTGAAAGGAATTCTGTTAAAGCTAAGCTGACTCATAGTAGGAGACGTTTATTTCTATTTCATCAAAGGCTAGGACAATAAAAACAGAAAGTAAAATAAGGAAAAGAGGTTAAGCATTGATTCTTTTGCTGTCTGTCTGTGACCTTGCAGATAAATTGGTGGATGTTTCTAGTCCACATAAAGTAGGCCCTCCACATTTGCGAGGGATAGGAACACAGAACCCTTGCGAATGTTGAAAAACTGCAGATAACTCACACCCTCCTTTCACACTCCTGCCCTCCAACTGCACCAGCACACCCACACAGGAGGGGCAGCAGAGGCCATGCATGGAATGGAGGATTGTCCCCCCGCACACTCCTGCAGCATGCCTATGCGGGTGGCAGCCAAGGGAGTACAGGGGACGAGCGATTGCCAACCCTGCACGTCCCTGCTGGCAGCTGCCAGTGCGCCTGCGCTGCCAGTGGCCCAGGGAGTGCGGGCAATGGGCAATCACCCACCCTGCACACTCCTGCCGGCTGCTGCCAGTGTGCCCTTGCAGGCAACAGGCCAGAGAGTGCAAGGAAGTAGTGATCTTTCCCCCTCCCTGCCCCTGGGCAAAAGTCCAGGAATGGGAGTGGGAGAAGGGGGGGCAGGCAAGCTGGCACCATGAATAATCAAATCGGCAAAAGTGAAACCCACGAATGTGGGGGAGAACTGTATTTCTCTTGTCTCTCTTTTACTAGCCCTGCCTGCTCACCTGCAACAGACATGCTTTTTGCCACACTTTAAAGAAAGAAAAAAGTAGCACCACCTTCCCAATTTAGTTATGATTCCCTGTGTGGTCGCCTGGAACCACTTTCTGCTCACCCCTGATGAGTGGCTGTTAGCAGAGGTGGTTGTAGCGTCATAACTCCTTCTCTTCCTGCCTTTCTTCTTTTGCCCTAGGTGTATGGCGCTGCCATTCAGTTCTACGAGCCCTACCCGCGAGAATGCCTCTCGGAACGCCAGTGCATGCGGCTGAATTTGCTCACAGTGGTCGACCGGCGTCCCATCACCAGCAAGTCTGTGCAGACGCGTAAGAGCATCTGTGTCCTCTCCCACTGGCCTTTCTTTGACGTCTTTCGCAAGTTCCTCACTTTCCTCTACCGTTACAGTATCTCGGGACCGCACGTGCTGCCGCTTGAGGCGTAAGTTGGGACAGATTCAGTGGCTGCGTTGCTTCTTCGGCTGTGGGTGGATGCATTTGTCTTGTGCTTTTAACCTACATTTAACACATGCTTTTGCTGTTTTTTTGTATTGCGATGGAGCTGCTTTGTGTGTTCTAAAAGGAAGGGGAGAGAGGAATATAAGCAATAATTGGGACTCGGGATTTTTAGTTACAGTCAGCCCTCCACGTTTGCAGGTTTGACATTCACGGATTTGATTATTTGCGAGTTACTCCAACCCCTGCCCTCCCACCTCAGGTGCTTCTTTTTTGGGGGAACCGTCCCTCTTGGTGGCTCCAATCATACCGCAGAGCCCTTTAAAAACCCATCCCTGGTCCTCCTCTTCCTCTACCGGTCTCTGCCTGGCCAGCGAAGGATGGCTCTCTGCCCAAATTCTCAGCAGCACAAACCCTGTACCCATGCCCCACACACACCCAAGGAAGGAGATGGGCAAGAGAGAGGAAATACAAGACTACTGTGCCAACCATCTCCTTTCCCTGACCTGGTTTAGACCCTGGATGCCCACTTTCCCCACCCGTGCCTTTCCCACAGACACACAAAATTTGTTATTTGTGAATTTTTCATTTTTGCGAGGGTCCTGTGTCCCTAACCCTAGCAAATGCAGAGGACCAAGTGTATATTGGAAAATACCTTGGGTGAGAAAATCACAGAGAGGCAATTAAAAGAATAAAGTAGCATCACATTCCCAAAAGATTCCCTGTGTGTTCACCTAAAGCCACCTGCCTGCTCACCCCAGCTGAGCAGCTCCTTGCAGAGGCTGAAGTAGCACTGTTTCTGTTTCCAAAACAGAAAAACAAAACCAACTTGTCATGGGAATTTTTCCATGCTATATATGTATGTGTATGTACGTTTATCCATAGTTGCTTGGGCTTTATTAACCATTTTAGGACAGGATATGAAGTTCTAGTTATTCTCCAGGGAGACAAGCATTAGCAAACCGTAATTCTCAGAGGAACAGACTAACAAATAAGCACACTGTTAAGTTTGTTTATCTTTCACAAAATCTCCCACTTCTCATAAGAAGTCTAGGTAAAATGTTTTCTGTTCCCACAAACTCGCATCCATCCTAGTTCAACTAGTTGTACTGAAATCAGCTTTTTCTGAGCTTGAAATAGAATTGATAACTAGCACAGACAGTAAGCAAGTGAAGCTTATGGGACTACAGTTAAATTTCACCAAAAGAAGGTTAAACTTTTGAAACATAAGAGATGATTCTCTTTAGGTATATGTCCTTAAAAAAATGGTGTAGTCATTCAGTTGTTAAATTATAAGGAAAATGTATGCTATTCTCTTTATATTATTACAAATCTTCCGGTAAAATAGTTTCTTTATAAAAATTTGAATGCGTTTCAATATTTTGTTTTACTCGAACATCTTAAATCAGATAACAGTATATAGAGCATTCAACAATGTTTCTTGTTTTACTTTTTCTGGAAAACCCCAGCACTAGAAACCCACTAGAAAAATCAAATAAGTAAATACTTTTTAAAATGTTTTTTAAAGACTTTTTTTGGAATAACAGCTACTGGTTCTACTTAGAACTTGGAAGATTGACCCTTTGGGCACCACAAAATTCGGGTGGGGGCAGGATGCGTCCTTCACTTTTCTTCCCTTTTTCTGTTTTGGTATTCTGCCGTATTGGCTCACTGTGATTAGAGGTCCCATCATCCCCAGCTGGCCTGGCTGTTCATCAGAGACAGTGGGAGCTGGAGCCCAAAATTTAAAAACAAAATCTCAAAGCAGGAATTACGAGGGAGAGTTACGAGGGAGAATCCCCCTCTGTATACCACAAAATATCCCTTAGGGCTGGAGGATTCTGGGAGCTGCCATGCTAAAAGGGTCACTTTTCTAACTTCTGGGGCTGCCCACTTTTCTCTTGCATCTTGCAGCTCTGCTTTTAATGAAGGCTGAATGGCAAGCGTAGGGTTATCTCCTGTTACAATCTCTGCTGGTCAGACCTCAGGCATGGGAAAGATCCAGCAGGTTACGATTTCATCTCTGGTGTCTGGGGCTTCTTGTCTTTCTTCCCTGTGACTTCTTTGTTGCTCCTTCTAGGCACATCTCTCATTTCATGCACAATGTCCCCTTCCCGTCTCCACAGCGGCCTCGGATCTTGGTTCAGGTGAGCAAAAGCGACAGACCCAAACATCTTGTCCTGCTCTGTTGGGGTGGTACGGCAGTGCGGGGAGGGGGCGGACAAAGGGTTGCTCCCTTGATAACAGAGGAGCGCTGGTACCCATAGCTTCTTCAGTGGCGTCAAGCAACCAAAGTATGAGTCAGTCATTATTCCAGAACATTCTGGGATACCACGGAGCTTGAAGTCCTCCTCGGGCAGGAAGCAGCTTTACATCGACTGCACCCAAACCAAAGGAAAATTCCATGAAAAAAACTCACAAAGATACAATCTAATCAATAGGAGTGGGCAATCAGAGCTTTTGTGGGAACTGCAACCCTCAATATGTTACCTTTGGGGACTATAACCCCCAAAATTCCCCCAGCCAACTTGGACACTAGAGGGTATTCTTGGAGATCATAGAATCATAGAAATGTAGAGTTGGAAGAGACCACACGGGCCATCCAGTCCAATGCCCTGCCATGCAGGAACACCCTCAAAGCACTCCCGACAGATGGCCATCCAGCCTCTGCTTAAAAACCTCCAAGGAAGGAGACTCCACCACGCTCCATTGAGGCAGCAGATTCCACTGCCGGACAGCCCTGACCGTCAGGAAGTTCTTCCTGAGGTTCAGGTAGAATCTCCTTGCCTGCAGCTTGAGTCCATTGCTCCTTGTCCTGGTCTCTGGAGCAGCAGAAAACAAGCCCTCTCCTTCCTCTACATGGCATCCCTTCACATATTTAAACATAGCTATCGTGTCCCCTCTTAACCTTCTCTTCTGCAGACTAAACATACCCAGCTCTCTAAGTGTATCCTCATAGGGCATGGCTTCCAGGCCCCTCACCATTTTGGTCGCCCTCCTCTGGACCTGCTCCAGCCTGACCATGTCCTTCTTGAATTGGGGTGCCCAGAACTGGACACGGTATTGAAGATGAGGTCTAACCAAAGCAGAGTAGAGTGGTACCAGTACCTCCCTCGATCTAGACACCGTACTCCTATTGATGCAGCCGAGAATTGCGTTGGCTTTCTCGGCTGCCGCATCACACTGCTGACTCATGTTCAGCTTGTAATCAAAAGAAGTAATTTTCCCCCTAAGCAAATGAGTAGAAAAATTACATTAATGAGGAGGAATACTTGCTCAGATAGGTGCCTTGCCCTCAATACCCTGAATTTCAGCAGGGTAGGAAACAATGCAGATGGCAGCTGTTTCAGCATTTCCAGGTTGAGTATCCCTTATCTAAACTGCTTGGGATGAGAAGTGTCTCATGTTTTGGATTTTGGAATAGCGATATTTGCAGTCTTCCCTCCACATTTTCAGGTTTGACCTTTGCAAATTTAATTATTCACGAGGCGCACACATCCCTTCACCACCACCCCATTCTTCTCCTTACATGTCCTTGCATTTTGCCAGATGCAGAGAAGGAAGGCAAGCGTCCAGACAAAAGGCAAAGAAATTGGTGAAGGGAGACACGTATGGAGCCCTTCCCCCAGGGCTCGCCGCTCCCATTCCCTTGCCTTTGGCCCCAGCGTGGGAGGGGGATTGTTGGAGTTATTTGCGGTTTTTCCAGTCATGAGGGTTCTGCACCCCAAGCCCTTGTAAAAGTGGAGGGACCACTGTATATATATTACAATACTATACAGAAGATCTTGTTGGGGATGGTAGGAGTTTCAGCCCCACGGAAACGCAGCGGAAAAACCAGAGTTCAGCGAGCCAACAGCAGCAGCCTTGTTCCCCAGTAAGGATACTCACACACGGAGGAGTTTCCTCCAAAACGGGAGGCACGTCATCTTGCAGCAAAGTTCCGTTATATACAAAACATAGGACGGACGGACAAAAGCTCGCGCCAGGCACCAGGTTTGGTCAACAGACAAATACATACTGGCGTTGCTTTGTTATATACATATCTACAACCAATCAGGTAGAGGTTTGCACACCTCCCTCTACCATCTGCACACGACCCCAGTTTCTCATGCAACCTTGCAGTTACCCACAGCTGGGGCACGATGCAACATCTTTGCAGTGGGCTGATCATTTTCCCAGGGTTCCCTGCCTGGAATCCCTGACAATCCCCTCCAAAATGGTCAGGCCACTGTGTCGGACATTTTCACAATCCATACATGTCATACAATAAATGTTACATAATACAGTACATACATTCAAGGGTACAACGCATCTTCCACCGTACACTCTGGTGGCAAGGCCCAGTTTACTTGCCAACTTCTCATGGCCTACTACTGGAAGTGCCTTTGTGAGCAGATCCGCAGATGGACAATACCGCAGGCACAAAATCCCATCTTGGACCATTTGCCTCACATTTTGGTACCATACCCTAATGTAGTCCTACACTCAAATTTTCTGCCTCAGTCACACGGGACAACAAAATACCCTCCTCCTGACCTTTTAGGGATAAGCATAACTTTACTTCGTGACTCAGCAAGTTGGGTACTTCCTGACCCACTTTCACTGGAACCACTTCTGGAACTAGTGCTGACCTCAGTGCGAGGCTCTTTCTTGACTGTAAATGCAGGTTCAGCACTAGGTGGCGGTGTTGAACTCTTTGGTGTGACGTGGAGTGAGACTTTTGGCTTCTCCTCCTCAGTACTTTCTTCTTCATCCATCACCGCCCCTCCATCTTCAGAGCTTTCAAGTGTATCCAGGACACTGTCCTTTTCCTCATCAGACATCACTGCCCCTCCATTCTCAGGAACCCTTTTGTCACTTTTACCCAGGGGAACCAAAACCTCTTGATTACAGTGCAGTCTATCCCATCCTGAATGGATTTCAAAGTTTGCACTCCTAGAATACACTATTTTGCCAGCATGGTGTAGAAATCTATATTTGTTACCTTCATATCCCACAAAGCGTAACCGTCTAGATTTATCCTCTCCAGACTTACTGAAACTTGGAGGAACATACACACTAGCAAACTGACCCCAAACACGTAGATGCTGCAGGTTTGGCGCTCTACCATACAGTAGGTAATATGGAGTTTGCTTCACACTTGAACTCCACATCCTGTTTAAGTGGTAGTTTGCTGTCACTATTGCTTCTCCCGAAAGTCCTGCTGGGGCTTGGGCATCCTCCATCATACAGTCCTTCATTTGTTTTAACAGCCCAATTCTTTCTGCAAGACCATCCTCCCCGGGAGATGCGGGGTTGGTGGTTTTATGCCTTATGCCTTTCTTATGCATCCAGGCTTGCAGGCTGTTAGACGGGAATTCTCCCCCTCGATCTAACACAAGACTGGCCACTTTATAAGGAAATTCCCTCTCAGCAGCATTCACCCACTCTTGGAACTTTTCAGCTGCTTGACTTTTCTCTTTCAGCAGATAGGCATAGGAGTACCTGGTGTGTCTGTCTACAATTAGCAGGAAAAACCTGTTTTGCCCTTCAGCTGGCTTGAATGGCCCAGCCAAATCTGCATGTACCTCAAAAGGCCATTGGGTGACACACTTGCTTTTCTTGGCAATGGGGTAAGCCTTTACCTTAACCTTTTTACACACAGAGCACTCTAGGAACTTAGGACAATTTCGGACCTGTAACCCAGGGCATACTTTTGCCAACTCTTGCAAACCTTTGTAGCTGGCATGACCCATCACTCTGTGGAGGTAATGTACACACTCTTCATGTAGAGGTTTGTTTCACAAAGGGTTAACGTTTGCCACTTTTCCTTTGGGCAACATGTGGTACAACCCCTGCTTTTTCACCCCTTTTGCACAAAAAACACCATTTGCAGTAATTATACATTTCTCCCCTTCAAACACCACTTTGTAACCTTCACTGGCCAGTTGAGAGACACTCAAAATACAGTTCTGCAAATTTGTCACGCACAATACATTATTAAACGATTTCCCAAAACATGGCACATACGCAGTACCCATCTTCTTCACCTTGCTTGGTGCCCCATCTGCAAGGGAAATTGCTGTTATATTTGCATTTGTAACATCATTCAACAGCTTTAAATTGTTCACCGTGTGGTGAGTTGCACCACTGTCTAGCAACCACACAGACTGTTCTTTAGCCACAAACACATGGCCTTCAGCCTGTGACGACACGCCCCTCCGCTTCTGGGCTGTCTTCTTCCCTCTGCTCGGCGCTGGCATTCTGCAGTCCTTCTGGAGATGGCCAACTCTCTTACATCTGTAACAGTGTCTGGCAAAGCTGCACACTGCTCCTTCTTCCAGGTCAGATGCCTCCTTGGGAGCTGCCTCTCCCTCCTGGCGACTGGCTGTTCTCCCCTCCAACTGCAGTCTGGAATCGAACGGCTTACGTTGGACTTCCTCCAAAATCCTCCCGGCTACCAAGTCTACAGTCAGCTCTTCCTCACGCACACCCTGGAGGCTGTACATCAAAAAGTCCCACTCCTTAGTGAGGCTTCCCAGCAGAATAAAACTTTTCTGCATTTCTGGGATATTTACCCCTCTGTTGGCTGCCTCTTGAAATAACTGTTTCATCAGCATGAGGTGCTCTCTTACACAGCTTCCAGGACATAACTTTGTGTTATACAGTCTTTTCGTCCATAGCATTTTGGACAAACACGAGGAAGATTGATGCACACGCTTCAGAGCCTCCCAGAGCTGATATGCTGTGTCCGCAGCAGCAGCGTGAATCAACTGGGAAGGACTTAAAGTAAGCAAAATAACTGCTTTGGCTTTTTCGTCAGCAACACGATACGCTGCTATCGCAGCAGCCGACGCACTGGCCGGCGGCCGACCCTCGCTCTCCAAAACATGCCACAAGTTCTCCTTTGTCAGAGATGCTTTCACATAAATCCACCAGCTTTGATAATTCGTGTCATTTAGTCTTTCAAAACGCACAAAGCTTGTTTCAGTCATTCTGCTGCCTTTGTAAAAACAAAACACAGGAACGCAGCTGGCCAGCCTCCTCCTCCAAAGTATCCTTGAACAGCACCGGACTAAAAATTAACTGTCTCTGTGCCAAAACACAGACTCCCAAAGCACCGGAGAGCCAGGCAAACAGTCAAAAACAGTTCCAGTATCCAGGGGAAGAACAACTACAGGTGCGCTGTGGATGCTGTGCACTCTGGGCCTGGGCCCATAACCACTGTTGGGGATGATAGGAGTTTCAGCCCCACGGAAACGCAACAGAAAAACCAGAGTTCAGCGAGCCAACAGCAGCAGCCTTGTTCCCCAGTAAGGATACTCATACACGGAGGAGTTTCTTCCAAAACAGGAGGCACTTTATCTTGCAGCAAAGTTCCGTTATATACAAAACATAGGACAGACGGACAAAAGCTCACGCCAGGCACCAGGTTTGGTCAACAGACAAATACATACTGGCGTTGCTTTGTTATATACATATCTACAACCAATCAGGTAGAGGTTTGCACACCTCCCTCTACTATCTGCACACGACCCCAGTTTCTTATGCAACCTTGCAATTACCCACAGCTGGGGCATGATGCAACATCTTTGCAGTGGGCTGATCATTTTCCCAGGGTTCCCTGCCTGGAATCCCTGACAGATCTCTGGAGAGCCTGTGGACAAATGACCAGTAGCATCATAGCCACTGCCTCGAAGGTAGAAGCAGACAACTGGTAGGCTCCCCAGACATCCCAGTACTATAGTATATATAGAGAGAGAGATTGAGAGAGAGAGGGATATACAGATACAGATATCAGGTCGCTTATATCCTCAGTATTTCAGATCCTCAGTCTCTCTCTAGCTTTACATATCATACCCAACACAAGTAACGATCAAATGAGATGTGAGGCTGGAGAGGGACATGAGGATCTGTGAAAAGGCAGGAGGTGTGGATTCACGCCAAGCACTGTGCTTAGATTCCAACCATTTCACAGATTTCTGCATCTCTCCCCCCATCCTCATTTCTATCTCCAGCCTGGTTTCTTGTTTGTTCACTCCTTGTGTATGAGACACGAGGCTGGAGAGAGACCAAGGATCTGAGAGACAAACAAGCAGAAGTGCTACAGCTGCCACCTGAAAGGCAGCAAAAAGTTTCAGGGTTTTGGAGGTTTTTGGATATCTGGATAAGGATACTCAACCTGTTTTTGGTTAAGCCGGTCCTCAGACAGTAGTACATGGTCTATAAAAGTAAGCTAAGTATATACATGAACACAAGCAGATTGTATATTATTAGTCCCCATTGCTAGATGGCCAGGATGTAAAAATCTTCATAAATTTCATTCTCACAAGCAACAGGGATGTAAATCTTTGTAAGTTCTCTTTACTCCAGCAAGAACAAATAATTTTACAGTTTTTCTCCTTGCTGTGAGAAAATCATTGAAAGCTGTACGCTTTAAATAGAATATTTGCGGTTTGGGACATATTCTTTGCAAAAAATGTATATAGTTCCTTTTTGCTCAGAAAACTGCATTTTTCATGCAGAAAACACATTCCCTGCCCAGAAGACAGAAATATTTGTTTATGTATTTATTGCATAGAGGATGTTGTTTTCTGTGCAGTAAATGCTGTTTTCCGTGCAGAAAAGTCATTTTCTGTGCAAAAAGTGCCTTTTTCATGCAGAAAAGTCCCAAATTGTGAAGATTCTCATCATTCTTAGGATTGTCATCAGTGTTTTCTGTTGCTCGAGAACCAGCAACACCCACTTCTTTTTTTTAACCATGTTTTTAAAATATTCTTTCTGTCCACTGCTAGGTTGGCATTTAAGTCTTGCCAGCTTGATAAATAAAACCTGCTTCAGCAGGCAGTCCAGTGGCATAGGCCTCAAAAACTAGGACTTACCTCTATGCCGCAATCAAATAGCAGAGTGAAACCTCTGTGGAGGAAAACTTTGTGTATGGGTGTGTATTTTTTTTAAATGGGTGTGTATTTTTGATAAATGCACAGATTTTCATGCAAGAAGGAAACATGTCTTGAACCCCATTAAAAAAAGAAAAATAGGGTGGAAACAAAAGTGTAATTGACAGAGGCTAGCGTCACCCTTTCTATGTTCTTTGAAGGAAAGCATTTACAATTCAGTCTTAATGCAAGCATTTTTTTTTTAATTTTTGGCTGTCCAGATGTCTTCCTATGATAACTTGCTCCTGTGCCAGCCAGTCTCCTCTCCGCTGCCTCTAAGGTACAGCTGACTTGTTATCTGTGTGTCTGTTCATGTGAGCATCCTAAAAGGGATCCAGGGAAACAGTGTAGTGATATTGGGACTTGCAGGGCCAAAGCTCCAAGATATTTTGATGAGCAGGGACATAGACATTGCAAAGGCATCTTACAAATTTCTGATTGGTTCTTTATTAGTAGTTGCTGGCTTGGCCATCACTAGATTTTGTAAAGATTAAAACAAGCCATCTGTGACAACCTGATACAATAAGGTATGGCAACTAACACTTGTGGATTTGATTATTTGTGGGTTATTTTATTTTATTTTTAAAAAAATCTTACTTTATTTGCCCCCACTATGAAAAAAATTAAATTCTTTCTAGGAATCTCCAGGTTCTCCAGTGCAATTCATAGAGTTCTGCTGGGGGACCTAGAAATTCCTAGAGAGAACGTTTGTTTCGGCATTGTTAATTCCTCCTGTGTAACTCCGTGGCCAACTTCCACTGAAAGCTGCCATAGAATCATGCTGGAGGACCTAGAGATTCCTAGAGAAGTATTCTTCTGTTTTTTAAAAAAACAGTGTTCAAGATTTTTATTTTTATTCACATTTTCTCCACTTTCTCAGGGGTCTTGTGCCCCTAACCCCCATGAAAGTGGAGGGCTCGCTATAAATGACAAATTGCCAAAGGAAAGGAAGAAAAATACAGTTGTACTGTTACTTGAATTGTTTTGTTGTATATTTTGGGAGGGGGGAGAGATAATGTTGGTCTCCTTAGATGATGTTGCAAGGATGATGCACCAGTACAAAATAATTAAATAAAAATAAAAATTGGTGAGCAGGGACAATGACATCACCTCCCTTCCCTTATTGCCTCTGAGTTTAGGTGTAACTCAGACAACAGTGGGGTGGGGAGTGGGTCCGTACTAGCAGCAATATATCATTCTGAGCATTTCTTGTTGTTACTCATAGTATTGAATGGGAGGGGCATGGCCTTAGATAGCAATTAAGATCCATTCACTATACAAAAGACTTGCTCCTGGGAAAAATGAAAACTGCCAGAACTAGTTCAAACCTTAACTGTAGATTCTCAGGCTGGTCCCATGGACAGTATGTGATGTGAAAACACCAGCTATAAAACCAACTTCACCTTGCTTTTCCTTGTACCCTGCCCTCTTGCAGTGGTGCCAGTTTCCTCACACTGCTGCAGACGCTGGGCCCCGAAAATGCCGTTGCCCTCCTGGTGGCAGTCCTCACAGAGCAGAAGTTGCTCATCCATTCCTTGCGGCAGGATGTCTTGACCAGTGTGGGCGAAGCCTTGGTCTCGGTAAGTTCTTGTTCGGCTTCGGTCTAGTTTCACAATGGCTGGAGAGCAGGGAAAGATGGGGGGGCATGGGATAGCTTCGGAAGGATCTCCGACAATCCTGATTGCCTCACCTCAGAAGGGAGATTGTGCAGCCGGCAGTGGTGTGGTAAACAGCAATCCAAAATGATTGTGGGGTGGGAGATGCTTGTTGAACAGTTCCCCAACAGGGAGAGGAATTGTACGTAGGCTAGGAACATGAGTCAACCATGTGATGTGGCAGCTAAAAATACGAATACAGTTTTAAGGTACATCAACGGGAATGTAGTGTATAGATCAAGGGAAGTTATAATACGACTTTATTCTGCTTTGGTCACTTAGAAGACTGTGTCCAATTCTGGGCGCTGCAGTTCAAGAAGAACATTGACAAGCTAGAACATGTCCAGAGGAGGGAGACCAAGATGACAAAAGGTCTGAAAACTATGTCCTGTGAGGAGCGACAGATTGCTGGGTTTGTTTAGCCTGGGGAAGAGAAAATGAAGAGATGACATGATAGCCATGTTAAATATTTGAAGGGATGTCATGTGGAAGATGGGCCAGGGTTGTTTTCTGCTGCTCCAGAGACTAGAATACATGGAGCCATAGATTCAAACTACAGGGGAAAAGATTCCACCTAAACATTAGAAAGAACTTCCTGATAGCAAGAGCAGTTCAACAGTGGAAAACGATACCTTGGAGTGTGGTGGAGTCTCCTCGTTTGGAGGTTTTTAAACAGATGGCCATCTGTTGGGACTGCTTTGATGGTGCATTCCTGCATGTCAGAATGGGGTTGGACTGGATGGCCCTTGGGGTCTCTTCTAGCTCTATGATTCTACAGAATTCTGTGATTGCCAGAATGAAAACTGGAGAGGGTACCAGTACTTTTAACGCAGAGGTGGGCAGCTACACAGGACTGGGGGCCACATTCAGGCATGGGGGACTACACAAGAGTCTGACTTTAAAAAAAAATACTTTTTAAAAGTTATCTTTCTGTTATCTTTTCAGGAAGGAGGGATGGGAGCAAAAGGGGGTGGAAGAAGGGATGGGAGCATTTGGAGGTGACCAACAAGATTTCTCTTGAAGCAAAGAGCAAAGAGGATTTAAAGCAGGAATTTGGTGAAGGGGGTTGAACAAAAAGGATTTAAAGCAGGGATCTGTCCAAGGAGGTTGAGCAAAGAGGATTTAAAGCAGAGATCTTGTGAAAGGGGTTGAGCAAAGAGGATTTAAGGCAGGGATCTGTTGAAGGGGGTTGAACAATGAGCATTTAAATCATAGAATCATAGAAATGTAGAGTTGGAAGAGACCCCAGGGGCCATCCAGTCCAACCCCCTGCCATACAGGAACACCCTCAAAGCACTCCCGACAGATGGCCATCCAGCCTCTGCTTAAAAACCTCCAAAGAAGGAGACTCCACCACACTCCGAGGCAGCCTATTCCACTGCCGGACAGCGCTGACCATCAGGAAGTTCTTCCTGAGGTTCAGGTGGAATCTCCTTGCCTGCAGCTTGAATCCATTGCTCCTTGTCCTGGTCTCTGGAGCAGCAGAAAACAAGCCCTCTCCCTCCTCTACATGGCATCCCTTCAAATATTTAAACATGGCTATCATGTCTCCTCTTAACCTTCTCTTCTGCAGACTGAACATACCCAGCTCTCTAAGTCTATCCTCATAGGGCATGGCTTCCAGGGCTCTCACCATTTTGGTCGCCCTCCTCTGGACCTGCTCCAGCCTGACTGTGTCCTTCTTGAATTGGGGTGCCCAGAACTGGACACAGTATTCAAGATGAGGTCTAACCAAAGCAGAGTAGAGTGGTACCAGTACCTCCCTCAGTCTAGACACCATACTCCTGTTGATGCAGCCGAGAATTGCATTGGCTTTCTTGGCTGCCGCATCACACTGCTGACTCATGTTCAGCTTGTGATCTATTAAGACTCCTAGATCTCTTTCACACGTACTGCTATCCAGTACGCAGAGATTCAAGCAAGAGGAGATGGAAGGAGGGGTTGGAGCATTTGGAGAGACCAAAAAGGTGGTTGCTGAGGTTCTTGAGTTCTTGTTGAGGTGACGTAGGAGTATCTTCACAAGTTTTTGTGAGTTTGGGGTCTTTCTGCATGATTTGGGGGCAGGGATTACCCCCAAATCATACCAATTTTAAAAAAAAATGAGGGGGACTTTGATGGACCATTGAGAGTTTGTGGATCCAGGGATCACTCATGGGCCATCCTTTGCCCACACCTGCCCTACAAGGAAAACTAAAGCATTTTGGCAGGATGGATTAGAAAGCAAACAACTCAGTTAAAACCAGAGTTTGGAGAAGGTCAACTTCCAAGAGCGTCAAGCTAGCATGGCTGCAGGCAGGGCCATACTGGTTAGGAAAAGTTAAAATATTTTGCTGTGGTGGATTAGAAAGCAGGCAGTTGCAAAGGTGCCAGTGCTTGCGGGAAAAGGCTCTTCTCCCAGAATCCTGCAGTGGCCATGCTAGCTAGGGATTCTGGTAGTTGCCCCAAAAAACAACTTTTCTGAGCTCTGGAGGAAGCATAGCAGAGATTTATGAACTGTTATGATATACAGAAAATAGTTAGAGAAGAGTTTTTGCTCTCACAGATCTCAGGGTGACCTAGTAATTGTGTTCATTTGTTGCAATCTGTTTTAAGATTTTTTAAAAAAGGTGAAATAAGAAGTGGTTTTAAAAATACTGTGAAGTAAAATGAATAATAATTTTTAAAACTGCATTGGTTTGGTATGAAATTCAGGGTCAACAAATGGCAGGAATCCTTAATTGTCTGTGGAACTCCCTTCCACAAGATCCGACAATGGTCAATGTGTTGTTGTTGTTTTCTAATTAATGTAACTTGAAGACAAGTAACACACAAAGGACACATTCATGGAGGGAGGAAGGAGGAGGAGAAATCTGTAAGTATTCAGAAGGAAGGGGAAGCGTGGACAGGAACCAGTTTCCCTAATGAGCTGCTTTTCTACATGCAGGGAGATGCTGTTCTTCTTCGTTTTCTTTCTTTCATGAAAGCCAGTGGAATCAAACCAGAGAACTTTGTTTCCAAGCAGCACTGCGATCCTGTCTCTACACCAACACTTTCCTAACTTGATACCTTCCCAATTTTCTGGATTACAGCTCCCAGGGATGACGGAAGCTGTAGCTGAACTTGTTCGGAAGGTGCCACATTGCCCTGTGCCATCTGTACACCCTTTTTCAACAGATTTTCTCCACCTGCTGGGTTTCTTCTCTCCCTGAACCTTTTGTTGCTTTTTGTCTCTCATTCCTCAGATGATCTTCCCGCTTCGCTGGCAGTGCCCCTACATCCCCCTGTGCCCGCTGACCCTGGCCGACGTGCTGTGCGCCCCGGTGCCCTTCATTGTGGGCATCCACTCCAGCTACTTTGACCTCCACGAGCCCCCGCACGACGTCATCTGCGTCGATCTGGACACCAACACCATCTTCCAGTGAGTGCCTCCTGCAGATGGGCCACCGTGGTCAGCCTGCTCCCCATTCCTTGCAGGGAGTCCTTGCCGCTCACTTACTGATTGTGGTACAGGATGGGCTGCAGTTGAGGGCGGAGCGGAGGTTTCACCATCAGGAGGTTTCAGGTTGGGTCCCTGGTCCCTTCAGTTTAAATGGACCCAAGCAGCATCACTAGCAAAGAATTTATTTCATCTGTGGTTGGATTACAGCCGCCATCATCCCCAGCCAGCATGACTAGTGCCCAGGGAAGATGGGAAGTGCAGCCATTATTGTTATTATTACAGTCATCCCTCCACATTCACTAGGGTTGGGGAACAGGACCCCTGTGAAAGTGAAAAAAACGTGAATAACTCTAGGCCCTCCCAAACCATATTTAACACACAAAAAAGTATGATCACCATATTCAACCCACCGTGGATTCCCTTGAGGCATCAGGGTTCCTTCCCAAGACGTGGGGGGGGGCTGGGGGGGCCTACTGCCCCCTCCACTGCTGCCCCACACCATTTTTAAGAGGGACTTACAAGCCTCATTTGCAATTCCTCAGTCTCGTGAGGCAGTCCCTATTAAAAATGGCCTAGGGAGGCAGCAGAAGTGATGGCAATAATCTGTGACTGATCAAATCCGCAAAAGTGAAAATGTGAAGGGCTGACTGTATTATTATTGTTGTTGTTGTTGTTATTGTTATGATTATTATTATTATTATTGCTGCTGCTACTACAACTGTAACTAAAGTGGCAAGGATTTGGGGTGCAGAACCCTCATGAAAGTCAAAAAACCGCAAATAACTCCCCACCCACCCAAGCGAGCACTCCGCCTCCCATTCCCTTCCAGGGCTCATTCCCCCCCCCCCCCGCACCAGAATTTGCTTGCATTTTGCCCAAGCACGCTGCCGTCCTTCCAGGTGCCCAGGCAATAGACAAGCAAATGGGAGGGGGCAGCCATGGGCCCAGGGAAGGTGTGCATGTGTGCCTTACCCCCCCCCCACACACACACACACATTCCCTTGCATTTTGCGCTGCCTTCCAGGCACCCAGGTGATGGGCAAATGAATGAGAGGGAGCAGTCACACACTCGGAGGAGGCGTGCCTGAGTGCCTTTCTCCCCCATTCACTTGCGTTTTGCCTGGGTGTGCTGCCTTGCAAGCGCTCGGGCAATGGGCAAGTGAGTGGGAGGGGACAACCATGTGCCTCCCCCCCATTCACTTGCATTTTGCCCTTCCGGGCACCTGAGTGATAGGCAAGCAAATGGGAGGGGGTAGCAACACAACCAGAGAAGGCATGTGCACAAGGCTGCCCCCTGGCACTCCTTTGGCTTTTGTCCAGCTCCGTGGAAGGAAGAATGGAAGGAGGGAAGCAGGTGCCTCACGAATAAGCAAGTTTGCAAAGCTCAAAGCTGCAAACGTGGAAGGAAGACTGTACTGCTCTGGCTTGAGCCACCTTTATCCGGAAATCTGAAATCCAAAACCCTCCAAAAACTGAAGGGTTTTGCCACCAGCCTCCCAGTTCTGCAGCGCTCCTGCTTTGTGCAGAAGTGGGCAGCTGGCAGGCTCCCCAGAAGGAGGCTGGAAAGAGAGACACGAGGATCTGTGAAATGGTGGGAGTCGTGGATTCCTGCCGTTTCACAGATCCTCAGTCTCTCTCCAGCCTTGCATCTCATACACAACAGAAATAGCAAATGAAAAAGAATCCTGATGGAAAGTTGGAAGGGGGGAAAAAATCAGTGTTTAATCTTGGTCCCATCTCCAAAATACCTCCTGTGCAAATACAGGTATTCAAAAGCCAAAAAAATCTGAAATAGAGAACATTTGTGGTCCCAAGCATTTCCTGTGAGGGAGGCTCACTCTGTATTTTTTTCTTACCTCTTCCTATAGATCAAGGCAGGGAACAACAACGGTTCACACCAGTGCTTCCTAAAGTTTGGCCTTCCAGGCATTTCATACTTCAGCTTCCAGAAGCCTCAGACAGTTTAGCCAAGAGCCAGGAATTCTGGGAGCTGGAGTCCAAAACTTCTAGGGGCCCAGTGCTTAGGAACCACAGAATTAGACAGGTAATGCCAGCTATTACCTGACATCTTTTTTAAAAAAATCAGTACATTGATTTAAAAATAATCTGGGCAGGCCTGCCAGGAGAGGCTGGTTTTTTCCTACTGCTTTAAGGTGAGAAAGTGTATCCAGCTCACAAATCTCCCCCAGCAGGTTATTCTACAATCTGGGGCTTCCATTCCAACAGTCCTAGCCTAAGGGGACCAGAGATTTAACTCCATCCCTCTTTGGGTTAAACGCCCATGGAGGCTTGGAAATAAACCCTTTTGAGTTCTTTCTGGAGAATTCGATCTCAGGCCACAGCAAGGCTGCTTTGGGCTTGGCCTGACAACTGCACTCAGTCAAGAGGGGCTGGACAATATCTGCAAGTGAGGAGCAGGTGGGAAGGGTATGGCTGTGGGGCATGTTGGCGGGAGGCACTAACCGTACGGGCAGCTTTGCTCTGCATGCAGGTGTGAGGAACGGAAGCTGCTGTCGCCCCGGTCGCTGCCCCGCAAACCTTGCAAGGTGCTGTTGGCTTCGCTGAGCTCCCAGTACCAGCAGCTGGATGAGAGTAAGTACAGAGTGTGCGTGCACATACATGCACATACATATACATATACACCTGTAAGGACCTTGGGATTATTGTGGATCATGAATTGAAAATGAGCCGGAAGTGTGATGCTGCAGCAAAGAAGGCAAATGCTATCTCAGTCTGCATTAATAGAAGCATAGTTTCCAAACTGAGGAAAGTAATAGTCCCACTGTATTCTGTACTGGTCAGGGCTGATCTGGAGTACTGCATTCAGTTCTGGGGGGCCTCCTTTTAAAATGAAGGATATAGACAAGCTGGAGCAGGTTCAGAGAAGGGCAACAAGGATGATAAGAGGTATGGAGAACATAACATGTGAGGAAAAGTGGAAGGCATGTTCAGCTTGGTGAAGAGAAGGCTGAGGAGTGACATAGTTGCACTCTTTAAATACCTCAAGGATGGCCCCAAAAAGGAGAGAGCAGGCCTGTTCTCTGCTGCCCCAGAGGGTAGGACCAGGCCTGATGGGCTGAACTTACAGGAGGGTAGATTGCAACTCAACATTACAGGGAACTTCTTGATAGTTAGAGTGGTTCAGCAGTGGGACCAATTGCCTAGAGTGGCGACAGAAGTTAGGCAGTAGTGTGATAATGATAGAAACGCTAGAAAAAGTATATCTTGTAGATTATCTTAGAACTAAAAGCTGGTGAGTTAGAAGTCATTTATGTGTACTTTTGCCCCCTTTTTGTTTAGTTGTACTCTAGTTTCGGTTTCTTTGTCTGTTTATTTACTGTTTGTCTTTTTAATCCTTTACTCTTTAACTAAATGTTGTTTTATATGTTAAATACATGTTAATAAAAATATTTTAAAAGAAAGAAAGAAGGTGGACAGGTACCTGGTGGGAATGCTTTAGCTAGAGATCCTGGCAGTGGGTTGAACTACATGGCCCATGAGACCCCTTCCAGCTCTGTGATTCTGTGATTTCTATGTGCTGTGGGGCCAGGAGGGACCGGTGAGCAGTAGGATGAGAGGGGCACACAGAGAATCTCAGGAGTTTCATCACTGATATGGGTTGTGGAAGGGGAGCCGGCTGTGGCACAGCCGAATGCAAGTTACAGAAGAGGGAGAGGCTGTAGCTCAGCAGATACGTGTTGTGGAGTGGAGAGAGAGAGAGAGAGAAAGAGACGGCACTTGAGCCTCGTCCACGTTGTGGAAGCGAGAGAGACCAGCTCAGCCTAATGTTTGTTGTGGATGGGAGGCAAGCTCTAGCTAGGTTGTGGAAGAGGAAGTGACCATAACCCAGCTTCCCCTCCCATCAGGCTGAAGATAATGGGATCTGCAGTCTGAAAGATTTGGAGTATGCCAAAGGTGCGGGGGGATGGCAGATCAATGGGAAAGCCAGTGCTTTTCATGCAGATGTCCCTAGTTCAGGCTATTCACTGTATTTCCAGAGACCGTACTGCCTACAGGTGATAGTAGGTGTAGTCCATCATACCCGGAAGGCACCAGGGAAGGGGGAGTCTAGTTTACTGAAACATAGCCACCCTCATAAGCTGCAGAACCAACTTCCAGTTGTTTTCAGTAAACTGTAGATAGAGCTAAACCATAGTGTCTCCAGGCTTCGACAAGAGCAGCTGTGGAGGTTTAAAGACGGAAGTGAAAGCTTCCAGCCTCCCGCTTTGCAGCTCGCCGCCGGCAGAGGTTTCACGTAACTGTGGTTGCTGGCTGCCTCTGAAGGAGGGCTGTCGTGCCAGTCTGCTTTGTGAGTCTGTGCTCCTTAAGTCATCCTTAGCTTAGGGGCAGAGCGCCTGCGTTGTCCGCAGGAAGTCCCAGGTTCGTCCCTGGTGTGACATCCTGTAATAGGAAAAGTGAAGAGGAAGAGAACTTGCGAAAATGTTGCAGAGGGACTTTGAGACCCTTCCCTAAACTGCAAACCCCGGGATTCCGTAGGATGTTGAAAGTGGAATATTAGCACTATAACAACCTAGTGCGGAAGTGGCCTTGGATGAAAGGGTGTGAGGCACGCTTGTGAATAACAGAGGGCAGCCCATCACAGCACAGAGAACTCTGGGAGGGGAGAGGAGGGCTCCAGTGAGGGAGAGGAGGGTTTTTCATAGAATCATAGAAATGTAGAGTTGGAAGAGACCACACGGGCCATCCAGTCCAACCCCCTACCATGCAGGAATATCCTCAAAGCACTCCGGACAGATGGCCATCCAGCCTCTGCTTAAAAACCTCCAAGGAAGGAGACTCCACCACACTCCGAGGCAGCATATTCCACTGCCGGACAGCCCTGACCATCAGGAAGTTCTTCCTGAGGTTCAGGTGGAATCTCCTTTCCTGCAGCTTGAATCCATTGCTCCTTGTCCTGGTCTCTGGAGCAGCAGAAAACAAGCCCTCTCCCTCCTCTACGTGGCATCCCTTCACATATTTAAACATGGCTATCATGTCCCCTCTTAACCTTCTCTTCTGCAGACTGAACATACCCAGCTCTCTAAGTCTATCCTCATAGGGCTTGGCTTCCAGGCCCCTCTCCATTTTGATCGCCCTCCTCTGGACCTGCTCCAGCTTGACCATGTCCTTCTTGAATTGGGGTGCCCAGAACTGGACACAGTATTCAGGATGAGGTCTAACCAAAGCAGAGTAGAGTGGTAACAGTACCTCACTCGATCTAGACACCATACTCCTATTGATGTCTTTTTCAAAGAAAAAGAGTTCATTGGGGACAGTTGAAAACAGACAGCTGAGAGGGTTCTGTGGGAGAGAACGTGCACTGGGTGTCTGAGTTGATTGAAGGAAAAGGTCTGACATAACTCAGTTGGAATATTGGTACGGTCAGCCCTCCACGTTCACTCAGGTTAGGAGCGCAAAAGTGGGAAATCCAAAATATCGAAGTGCCCATGGCGGGGGGATTGGGGCTGAGGCATGGTGGGGAGAATGGACACCAGGGTCCAAACCAGATCTGGAAGAGGAGAGAGGAAGGGCAGCCTGGGGGCCCTGAACTTCCTCTCTGTTGCCCATCTCCTTCCTTGGGTGGGTGGGCAGCCTTGGGAGGGGGTGTCAGATGCTGAGAAATTGGGCTGAGAGCCTTCCTTAGCTGGCCAGGCAGTGGCTGGTAGAAGAGGAGGAGGACCAGAGGAGGTTTTTTTAAAGGGCTGCATGAGCTGATCCAAGCTACCAAGAGAGACAGTTCACCCAGGCCATTTCCGCACCAGACTGTTATAGCGCTATCATTCCACTTTCAACATCCTATGGAATCCTGGGGTTTGCAGTTCAGGGAGGGGCCGGCCGGAAGTGGCAGGAGCAGGAGCTGGAGGAACTCACAGATAATCAAATCTGTGAAAGTCAAACCTGCAAATGTGGAAGGCCAGCTGTATATGTTTGGAACTAAGAACTGGAACTTGAGAAACCATTCTGTATTTTATGAAAATAAAGTTGACCGATTGGTTACTTTGTTAAAACTGACCTTGATCTGCATCATTAACCCTGAATCAAGGGTGGGTCATGCTTACCATAAAGAAAACAAACAAACACATACTCTAGTCCACTGTGAGGCCACTTGAAGGCCCAGAACCCAAATCCAAGGAAGTGTTTTAAAGGGGACCTCAAGGGCAAAGTGGGAGTGACAGGTCTCCAAGGCTAGAAACTGCAAGGCCAGTTTAGAAAGGGGATCCCTCACACCTGGTGGAGGTGCTACCAAGCTTGGGGAACCTCGTAGAGCTGTAGAGCTAGAGTAAATCGTTGTGGGTGTGATGTCCTTTGACCATGCCATCGGAATAACCTTGAACCTTTTCCCAATCCAGTGTACAACAGACCAGTAGAGGAAGCCACCCTGGAATTTCTGCTGACGGATTACGACCTCATCTACGGACGACGGAAGCAGCTGGAACTGGACATCCAGGGGGCATTCCTTCGCTTCATGGCCTGCCTCTTAAAGGGGTACCGTTCCTACCTCTTGCCTATCACCCAGGCACCCTCTGAAAAGACCCGTGACTCCAGCAGTCTCTTCTATCTACAGGGTACAGCAGATTGCTTCTCCTTGCTTTGGGGATAAAGCTGCAAGCCCCGAAGGTTTTGGGTTCTGGGCTTGGGAAGGGGACGTAGAAAGCCTTTAAAAATATTAAGTACTTAAGTAAGTATTAATGGTAGTGGCAGAGAGGATAAATCAGAAACATTCTCTTGTCTGGCAATCTCTTCTCCGGTGTTCTTCTGTTTCAGGGTGGGCCGCTTCAGAGGTCCCCCCCCCCATCCAGAAGTACCGTGGGCTGCACCAGCCCCCACAAAAAAAAGTTTGGATTTGGATTTTTAAAATTTACTAAAACAAGGTACACAGAGTGTCTTGTTTTAGAAGAGAATCACACCTCTGGTAGCTATTGGAAGCGTGATTCCCATTGCTTTGTTCTAATGGTTGAACTCTCAGGGCCACACACCACGTGATTCCCACCCTGGTTGTAGCAGGAGGCATTCTTAATTGTTCCCTTTGCGCGTTGTGTAGGCTTCCTAAAATCACGTGATCGAGCCTACCACAAGTTCTACGGGCAGCTCTTGCGAACGCAGCTTTTCACGCAGTTCATCGAGGAGTGCTCTTTCGTCAGCGACCGCCACACCTTCCTGGAGTTCTTTGACTCCTGTGTTGAGAAGGTAACTAGAAAGAACCGGCTGGTTTGGCTGGGCCCCTGGGGCTGGATTTTCATTGAGGGCAGGGCATTTGACCGGTCAGAGCGTTGCTTCCTAAGTCTATTGTGCCGTCGGGGGGTTCCGCCACTGAGAAGGCCCTGTGTCTGCATATCAGAGCATCTTGGCGCTTGGACGCAGCGACTCCTGGCTCTGCTCCAACACTGGCAAATGCAGATGCTGTTCCTCTTTGGTGAGTCTCTCCTCCCCTTCTGTATGCCTGCTCAGGTGCAAGTGGATCTGGAAAAGCCAGAGGAATCGCCCCTGATTGAACTGGATGACACACATGGCAGCGAACACACCGTCTTCATCATGCCTCCTGAAGAACCAACTGGCCCCAACGGTACTGAGCTGCCACCATGTTACCAGTGAGTCTACCTTCAGCCCCCGATTGCAGTCCTCGCTCCACTTTCACGGATTTGACCTTAGAGAATGTGATTGTTTGCGAGGCATGCGCGTGTCTTCCATCCCATTTTCCTTTTCCTGTTCCCTTGCGTTTTGCTGGGTGCCGAGAAGGAAGGCGAGCGGGCCCAGGCCAAAGGCAAGGGAATGGCGAGGGGACATGCACACTCCTTCCTTCTCTGCCTCTGGTGGTTCCCCCCTCCCATTCCCTTGCCTTTGGCCTTGGGGCGGAGAATGCCTGCCGAGGCAAAACATGGGAAGACACACGCATACCTTCCTTTGCTGTGCATCATGTTCCCAGAAATAAGGAAGACTGCCTGTAATCTGCTGTTGTTGTTGTTGTTACCAACATCATTATTATCATTGATATTGGATTAAAGGCAGCCTGCAATTTAAAAAAGTACAAAGCTAAACGCTTACAAAAATCAACAGCATAATTAAGCTGCCTGCACAATATATCCTACTCACATTTATCCGGGAGTAAGTGACACTGAACATGTGGAAGACACACCTTTAAGTATTGTTATAAGAGTCATCATATTTTTAGGACGTTTGAATGGTAACAGATGGGGAGAGTACTTTGCCCTCCTCCTGCGGGTAGGCAGAATTAATAGCAACCTCCCTGTTGGTGTGGAGCTCTCCCACTTTAAAAACTGTCCCAGGACCACCCATGCATCTTGTTCACTTGTCTCCTCCCCTACCAAGCAGTTAGTTGCTAAACTAACCGAAATGGCCAAATTAACATGGGTTTTAAAGGATAAGCCGACTGAAGGGGTTGTTTGTTTGTTTTCTGAAACTGGAAACCGTTTATGGACTTTCTGAGCAATAAGAATTCAAACATTGCAATAATTTTTGGACATAGACTTCCCCCACTTAGGACCAGAGCACTGTCAGAAAACAGAATTGATTGAAAAGCAGAACCTGTGTGCTGTGCTGCAGGGAGCGTGACGGGCTTACGGGGGCTCACTTGGGACCAACCACAGGCATGCCACTTGCAGAGTCTCTCAGGCTGATGCCCTTTTTCCCCTTCTCAGCTCACTTTGGAAGCGGCACACACATGCACATAGTTCCAAGTTAGCCTCCGTAGGCAAGAAATATTGGTGAAAGAGCAGAACTCCCGTATGTCATGAGATAACAGGGCTTCAAAAGGTGGGCGCTCCCTGTATGGTTATTAATAGTTTGATTGGGCAGATTTGTAATGATAGAATAATATTTTTCTGTCTTATTTTCCCTTTCTCATTACAATTTGGTTGTGGGGGAGATCAGAGCCCTTTTGTGTTAGTGTTTAGTCAGTTAGTAAGCTAGTGCTTTTGTGAGTTAAAGTGTGTTTTGTTTAGTTTATTGTTGTAATATGGTGTTTAATTTTAAATTATGTCTATGCTAGAAATGGTAATTGGTGTTAAAATAAAATGCACCCTCGTTTCATTCCCTGCCGCCCCCAGGTATGATGGCTTTCCAAAGCTACAACCCAAACTATTTGAGCGCCCCCAGGACCAGCTCATGCCTTCGCTCTGCCAAGCCCGGAGCAGTGCTCCCAGCAGCCCCGCGCCACGCAGGACCAAACAGGTAAAAGGCAAGGGTTCATGGAATCACAGGGTTGGAAGAAACACCAAGGGTCATCAAGTCCAACCCCATGCAGGGAAACACCATCAAAGCATTTCTGACAGATGGCCATACAGCCTCTGTTTAAAAACCAAAGAAGGAGACTCCACCACACTCCCAGGAAGTGTATTCCACTGTTGACCTTCTCTTACCATCAGGAGGTTCCTCCTAATGTTTAGATGGAATCTCTTTGAAGCCATTGCTCCATATCCTACTCTCTGCAGCAGCAGAAAACAAGCTTGTTCCATCCTCCCAATGGCAGTCTTCAAATATTTAAATACAGCTATCATGTGCCCTCTTGACCTTTTCTTCTCTGGGCTAAACATACCCAGCTTCCTAAGCCTCATAGGCCATGGCTTCCAGACCCTTCACCATTTTGGTCACCCTCCTCTGGACACATTCCAGCTTGTCAATACTCTTCCTGAATTGTGGTGCCCAGAATTGGATGCAGTATTCCAGATGAGGTCTGACCAAAGCAGAATAGAGTGCATCAGCTGTCCAGATAGCTGTGTGTATAGGAAGATTGTACAATTGAAAGTTGGGAGGAGACCCCAAAGGTTCATCCCCCTGCCAGTGCAGGAATCCACAAACCTGGAGGGCCCTTCAGCTGGATGCTTTCCCGGTCATACTTCTGCACAAGAAAATGGGTCTTGGCAGTTTGCACCGAGGAGAACGGAGGGATCTGCAATATGGTTTGACTGGAGAGGGGTATATCAGGGGAAGACTGCTGAAATGCCAAAGGAGTTAAGATTTTCCCTGCTGTTCTCATCAGGGATGGGGTGTCTTGCACATCAGAGCTCCTGGCCTGATGTCCTTCACTGGTACATATGGAAAAAATACAAGTTTGTGAATAGGAGAGTTACTTGGTTAATGAAGTTGAGGCTTAAACATAGCTTCTGTAATATTTCATTGGTGTGTGCTCAGATTGCTTTAATTCACTGGAGTTTTTCATATTGTAATTGGTGTCCTTGTCCATAATCCTGCTGTGATTTTACACTGGGTCCAATGTGCTTTCTCAGTAGTTGTGCAAAGACAGTGCCCTATGAAGGGTTGTGTGAGCCAAGCAACACTAAAGTATAGTGGGGTGCCACAGGGTTCTGTCCTGGGCCCAGTGCTATTCAACATCTTCATCAATGACTTGGATGAAGGAGTGGGGGGCATGCTGATCAAATATGCAGATGACACCAAATTGGGAGGAGTTGCTAATACCCCAGAGGACAGGATCAAATTTCAAAATGACCTTGACAGATTGGAGAGCTCGACCAAAGCTAACAAAATGAATTTCAAGAGAGAGAAATGTAAGGTCCTACAACTAGGCAGAAGAAAATGGAGTGCACAAGTATAGGATGGGGGATGCATGGCTGGATAGCAGTACATGTGAAAGGAATATAGGAGTCTTGGTAGATCACAAGCTGAACATGGGTCAGCAGTGTGATGCGGCAGCCAAGAAGGCCAACACAATTCTTGGTTGCATCAATAGGAGTATGGTGTCTAGATCGAGGGAGGTACTGGTACCACTCTATTCTGGATTGGTTAGGCCTCATTTGGAATACCGTGTCCAGTTCTGGTCACCTCATTTCAAAAAGGATATTGACAAGCTGGAGCGTGTCCAGAGGAGGCCGACCAAAATGGTGGAGGGCCTGGAAACCATGAAGCCCTATGAGGAACGGCGTAGGGAGCTGGGTATGTTTAATCTGCAGAAGAGAAGGTTAAGAGGGGACATGATAAGCCATGTTTAAATATTTGAAGGGATGTCATATTGAGGAGGGAGCGGACTTGTTTTCCAGTGCTCCAGAGATTAGGACAAGGAGCAATGGATTCACACTGCAGGAAAGGAGATTCCACCTGAACCTCAGAAAGAACTTCCTGATGGTCAGAGGTGTCCGGCAGTGAAATATGCTGCCTGGGAGTGTGGTGGAGTCTCCTTCTTTGGAGGTTTTCAAGCAGAGGCTAGATGGCCATCTGTTGGGAATGCTTTGATGGGTGTTCCTGCATGGCAGGGGGTTGGACTGGATGGCCCCTGGGGTCTCTTCCAACTCTATGATTCTATGATTCTACAGCTATGCAAGCCCAGGTGGGCTGGTTCTGGTCTTGAGAGAGTGTACAGTTGTACCACTTGCAGTGGGGGAGTGTACAGCTATAACATCCACATTCAATCCTACAGCCTGTCCATGCTTTAGTAAATTTACGCAACCGATCCACTTAAGGGGATTTTACAGCATTTGAATGCTGTAAATGTTTTTGTTTCATCTTTAAAACTTTACCGGTTTCTTGTCAGGGGCCTCCTTGAGTTTCAGAGTGTATCTGAGCTTAACCCTTTGCAGTGGGTCCTTGGTATCCAGTAGGGTCCCAGGAGCCCTGCTTGGGTACCGAAATTTGTGCATGCTCAAGTCCCATGATAGTCCAATGGGCTAGGAAAATGGCATTTCTTATATAAAATGGCAAAATAAAGTTTTTAGCAGCATCAACATTGAGAGGGTGTTTTTTTTAAAAAAAAAAGAACTAGGGAAACACAGACTGTGAGTGTTGGGTTACAGCAGCATATCGACAATAATGCAATAAAGCTTCTTTTTTTTTTTTTTTGGAATATTTTCAAGCTATGGTTGGTTGAACTCACGGGTGCAAAATCCGTGGATATGGAAAGCTGACTGTAGATTAAATTAAATCAGATCCAGAAATGCTCAAATCAGTCCTTTTCACCTTCCGACCGTCTCCCTTCTAGGAAATGAAGATGGCTCAGCGGGTGGCACAGAAGTATTCGTCCGTGCCGGACATGTGGGCAAAGTGCCTGCTGGGGCACTGCTACGGCCTGTGGTTCATTACGCTCCCAGCCTATGTGCGCGCTGCCCCGTCAAAGGTGCGGGCACTGCAGACAGCGTACGAGGTGCTCAAGCAGATGGAGACAAAGAAGGTGGTGCTGCCAGATGAGGTACTTTATAATAATAATAAATTTTTATTTCTCACCTGCCTCTCCCCAAGGCTCAAGGCAGGATACAACATAGATTAAAATACTTTAAAAACACATAAAACCATTTAAATACATCATTTAAAGTTCAAAATTGACTTGGTAGGCCTGCCAGAAGACATAGGTCTTCAGTACTTTTTAAAATTCAGACAACCTGTTTTACTGTCAAATCTTTTCCGGCAGGTCATTCCACAGTCTAGGGGTGGCCGATGAGAAGGTCGTCTGGGTGACTGTTGCCAGTCTAGGCCTGGCTGGTTTAAGTAAATGGCCCCAGAGCACCTGAGTGTACAGGGCAGATTGTATGGGAGGAAACGATTCTTTGTAGATCCTTTATCTGTGCTTTCAGAAGATTTCAGGCATGGTGTCATGGTTTGAATGTTGGATTAAGACTCTGAGAAAGGGGAGTTCAAATCCCTCCTCAGTCCTAGAAACTCACTGTGACCTTAGACAAGTCACACACTCTCAGCCATGGAAGAAGACAATGGCAAACTTTCTTCCAGATACATCTTGCCCAAGAGTCAGCGTGGCATTGTGGTCAACTGAGACTCCAGGAGACCAGGGTTTGGATCCCCTGCCCAGCCACGGAAACACACTGGGCGACCTTGGCAAAGTCACAGGCTCTCATTATCAGATGAAAGCAGCTGCCCCCAGCCCCAAACAAATCTTGCCAACAAAACCCTAGGATGGGTTCACCATAAGCCAGCTTGAAGACACTCAAATACAAGATTGCTTCCTTTTCCTTTTCTTAACCAACGTAGTGTAGTGGTTTTATTGTCAGACTAGGACTTTGGGACACCAAGGTTCAAATCCTCACTCGGCCACGGAAACCCACAGTGATCTTGAGCAAGTCACACTCTGTCAGCCTCTGAGGGTGGCCATAGTAAAGCTCCTCTGAATCTGTTTTGACCAGAAAAGCTTATAAGAGGGTCACCATAAGTTGGAGTCACCTGGAAGGCACGTAACAACAACAGAATTAATTATTTGTTGCTTCTCCACATACACACACACATACCAGCAAGGTACATAAAATACAAGCATATTTCTGTTAGCAAAGCCTCTGACAAAGAAGCTTCTTTTTACAAAGACTTTATGTGTCCACCCAGACACTTCTTCCTTTCCTCATCCTCTGCCTAGCTGCAATTTTTTTAGCAGCATCAACATTGGGAGGCTTTTTTTAAAAAAAAGGACTGGAGAAACACAGACTTTGAGTGTTGGGTTACAGCAGCATATCCACAATAAACAACATAATAAAGCTTTATCTGAGAAATGGTGGAAGTCTGTTCTAGCCCATCCTACTGCAGCTGTGTGCACGTGCCTCCAATAGGAAAGGTAAACAGGAGCTGCGTCCTGACTGAGCTGGCATGAACAGCAAAAAAGAGAGAAGAGGGGAGAGTAGATAAACCTGTCTCACCAGCTACCCCCGTAAATCTGACCACCAAAATGGTAGCCGTGGGTGGCTGGTGAAAGAAAAGTCATCCCATCATGCATTTTGGAAGAAGCCAGCAAGTGGTCTCCGGAAGATTCAAATGTTTTTATTTACTGATGGAAGGCTTCCCTGACCTGGTTGTTTCATTTCACACGTGCACGGTGTTCATTCTGACTAAAACATTCAGTGAAACGTGCTGAACTGCCCTCCTTTTTAATGCTGTAGGACCCTCTCCCTATACTTTTCACATTATTTCTGCCTCAGCTATCAGTTTTTTCGTAAAAGAAAGAAGGACCAGGAACACTGCTACTTTGCTAACTGAGGTCTGTTGTTGTTGTGTGCCTTCAAGTCGTTTTCAACTTATGGCGACCCAAAGTTAAATCTGTCATGGGACTGAGAGTATGCAACATGCCCAAGGCTGTCCAGCGAGTTTTCATGGGAATCAAACCCTGGTCTCCAGAGTCCTAGTCCAATGCTCAAACCACTACATCGCAGTGAGGTATACTTTTATGTTAAAATGGGCAACTTTGGTGGGCTTGGGGGCCTCTAATGATCTCTGAGGGCCACATGGATTGCCAAAAATTGGGAGCTAAAGACTCACTCAGGAAGTAACCAAATCTCCTTCCAGTTCAGAAAAAACAAGGTGCTTTATACCATTAAATGGTATATGAGGCTCCCACAACTCATTTAAAAGGTGAGTTGCCACTCCCAGAAGAGCCACTTCGCCCGCTCTTTTTTTTCCCTCTTAAATCCCTGCAGAATGAATGGCGAAGAGTTAAGCTAATCACAGCCGGGTTTGCCCAAGGCCAACTCCTTGGCTGAGAATCTGAACCTGGGTCTTCCAGTCCTAACTTTCTAAAACAGGTGGGCATGCTCTGGGGAATAGCTGAGCCCCAGAAAACACAAAAACAGTAGCAAGGAAACGAAAGCAGAAGTGGTCAGAAGCCCACTTTTGGTTTGTCAAACCCCGTTTGGGCCAGCAAAGGAGGGTACTGTTTCGAAGAATTCTGACCAGTGGGAATTCAGTCTTTAGAGGAAAAAAGTTGGGGGCAGGTAGAATTTTGGGGGGTTTAGGGGAGGCCAGAAGGCTGCACGTGTTCCACAGATCACAGATTTCCCAGTCCTGCTCTAAAACCACTATGCCATACTGCCCCTCCTGATACGGTACCTTCTTGTCCCATCCAATTTGCACCCAAAACGATACTTCCTAGGGTTTCCTGTCTGAAAGGAAAACTGTGGTAGGCTTGCTCATGTAAAATTCTTCCTTGTCCTGTATCAGTAAAAGGAAATCAGGGCCTAAGCTCTCCCAGCCTTGTCACACTCTCTTTGCTACTGGTAGGTTTGCTACCGGATCCTGATGCAACTGTGCGGACAGTATGGCGAACCCATCCTCTCGGTCCGGGTGCTGCTCGAGATGAAACGGGCTGGCATTGTACCCAACACCATCACTTACGGCTACTACAACAAGGTGACAAAAGTCCCCTTTGGATGTGATTTTATTTACTTTGTTAAAATATTTATATATTATTATTATTATTTGGCCCTGAAAGAGACTTCTCCCCAAGATGGCATACAAAACAGAATGTCAGTATTAAATTCATCCTCAAGCATCCCGAGGGTGTATCTACAGTTAGTGTGGCTTCTTGCCTCTTTGTCTGCCAAGGCTTCATCCTGTAGAGTCCCTGGGAGTTTCGTTTTGTCAAAGAACTTTGCATTCTCATCTTGAATACTCTTGTACTTGTTCCTCACCAAACTGCATATCCCAAAATTCCTTAGGACAGGGCCATGGCAGTTAAAGTGTGATTGGTACAGGAAGAAAATAAAGTTTCACTGAGTCATTTGCATGATATTTTCTAACTCCACTGGAATGCCAGTGTTCTGGGGTAAGCAATAAGTGACATATGGCCACTGCTTCGCTGCCCTCACGCTGATTCATGGTTGCCCACACCATTCATCTCCGCATTGTCATTCCTTGACTCTCCTCACCACTTACAGTATTTGCTGGCATATTAGATGCACCGGCATATAAGACGTACCCTATTTTCAGACTGTATTCTTTAGGAAAATTTTGTTTAGTACCCCATCCAGGCAAAAAGGAAAGAAAAGACGGAAGGGGTGGAAAGACGTTCCTCTCTCCCCCGTTCCTGTCGGTTTTTGCCTGGGTGGGGAGAAGTCCCCGCCCAGGCAAAAAAGGAAAGGAAAACCCTTTTTGCCTTGGGGGGGGGCTTCTCCCCAGCCAAGCACTTGCACGAGCACTCCTTCCAGCCCCTTCGCTTTCCTCTTCATTTAAGCCTGGCAGGAGTTGCCATGTTTGCCAATGTATAAGATGACTCCATTTTCGAAAGGCATTTTTTGGGGGAAAAAGTGGGCCTTGTAAGCCGGCAAATGCGGTAATCCTGCACCATCCCTCCCTGGCTCCCCTCATCGCGCATCATCAACCTCTGGCTCCCCTCACCATTTAATCCCACACTGTCGCTCCCTGGCTGCTCCTCTTGTCCCTGTTCAGCTCCACATTGTCACTCCCGGCTAGGCAACAAGATGTGGCATTGAATGACGTGGGAGCCGGGAAGTGGCAGCGTGGGAATGAATGGCAGGGGGACAGCCAGGGAGGGACAAAAAAGGGTTGAATACAGGCAGCCAGGAAGTAGCAGTATGGAGTTGCAACGGTGTGAGGATACCTAGGGAATGGCAATATGTCATCTGTCCTTTTGGGAATCATTTTGTGTGTGTTTGCTGTTCTGTGGTGTTTCACATAACGTTAGCTGTTTCCCCTCTCCCTTCTCTTCCCCCCCCCCACTCCCTCCTTCCCGTCCCAGGCCATTTTGGAGTGCAAATGGCCGTCGACGACCCAGAGCGGTCGCCTGCGCTGGGCCAAACTGCGCAATGTGGTGCTGGGGGCCGCCCAGTTCCGGCAGCCGTTGCGCCAGCGGCAGCGCGAGGCAGAATTACGGAGCCTTGGCACCCAGTCAGGTAGGGGTACGTTTGTGTGTGGTAGAGGAGGGGTCTCAGGAGTCTGAGGGGCAGCCCATTGTCCAAATGCGACTCGCCTCAAAATATGAGGCCACCAGCCAGATCCAGCCTGAAGAAATGTTGATGGGGAAAAAAAATGCTGGAGGGTTGGATGTGTTAGTGCTTGTTAAGAGGACGTGTTAATTGTTTTTCTTTTTTTTGATCTATTTTATGGACCTTAACAAAGGTGGGCTAAACCAGGGACAGACAGATGATAGAAAGAGTTCTTGTGTGCAATGCATCCAAACAAAACTACTGATTAAAAATGATATTTTCCTCTGTTTTCTGTTGTCAGAGGGCCGAGGCACCAAAGCACCCAGGTCCCGGTCCCGGTCCAGTCTGCAGCGGCAGACCACTTGGTCCGGGGGCAGCTTGAGTGAGAATCTGCCATCCACATCGCTGGTGAAGAGTGGCAGCCTCAGTTTCCCTCAGCGGGAGTCAGAAGCTGGAACAAGCCAGGGTGAGCGAGACTGTGGGAGCCAGATTTCCCTCAAGGCTCCACAGAATATGCGGGGAAACTATCAAGGTGCCTGGCAGAAGAGGGGCCCGCAACTGTGGTAGGCTTTGTGGTGGTTGTGCGTGCCTTCGTGTCATTCCAGCTTATGGTGTCCCTAAAGCAACCCTATTATGGGGTTTTCTGGGGCTGAGAGTGTGTGACGTGCCCAGGATCACCCAGTGGGTCTCCATGGCCGAGCAGGGAATCGCACCCAGGTCTCCAGGGTCGTAATCCGGTGCTCAGATCACTGCACTATGCTGGCTCATCATGGTAGGCTAGGGACTGCATTAGTCCCCCGAGAGACCCTGGAGGGTCAGAGCCCCCCACAGCATCCCTTTGGGGAACAAATTAAACTTGCTCTGAAATAATTCCCAAATAAATATTAAAGGCATTAGTGTCAAAGGTCCATATGCTGTTGATGGAATCAACACACCAGGGCCTTGAGAAGAAAGCATGTCATGCTGATCTACATACAAATGTGGCAAAGGTTGAATGGGAAAACATTATGGAAAAGTCTTTCAATAAAGTCTATATCTTTCCATACAAGATCCCACACTTTAAAAATAATACGTTGTTGGTATCTAACCCCAGTAAGACTGAAATGTATAGACAGGTACTCATCTACCAAAAGCTAGGAGAGCTGCTGGACACTGGCTACATATTTTCCCACATGTGGTGGTAATGTCTCAGTATTTCTGAATTTTAGAAAAAGGATATTTCTAATAACAAGTCACATTGCAAACCAAACAGTCCCTGTTGACCCCCAAATAGGACTTCTCTCCATATTTTACAACAGCTATGAAGTATTAAATCATAAAAATTTGATTATCTTTTGTTGTTGTTGTTTTGCTACAAGATTGGTAATAGCGCAGAATTGGAAAAAACCTGGCTCACATCTCAATTGAAACCTGATCCAAAAAAAAGGGGGGGGGGAATAGCATTTATGCTTACGTCTGCTGTACAAGATAATAGAAATGACCAGTCAGAACTAAGGTTTTTTTTCAACATAGTTTCCTTTTATTGATTTCATCAATAAGGGTTTTTTAATCTCTTCACAATCACTACACCAGCCACCCTGGGGTAGTGGTTGGAGCGTTAGACTACAATCTGAAGACCAGAGTTTGAATCCCCGCTTGGCCATGGAAACCCACTGGGTGACCCTGGGCACATCACACACTCTCAGCCCCCAGAAAACCCTGCGATAGGGTCGCCATAAGTCAGGAACAACTTGGACGGCACACAGCAACAGTGACATTTGGATCTACGGAGAGAATCTTTAATTGAATAGAAAATTTATTGTTACTCTCTTATGCTCTGAACCTATGAACCAAAGATATCCTATAAGCCCTGAAAATATGCTATGCCTGGTGAGTGTCTTGTTTGTTTTGTTAAAAAAAAAAGTTAGAGGTATAATGTATGTCATATTGCTAACAAAAAATTTAATAATTTTTTAAAAAGCCCCTAAAGACCCCCCATGCATTTGGCTGGGTTTCCCCACCAACAGACCGTTTTGTACCCAGGAGCTGCTTATTTTTAACAGGAAGTGACTAGAAGTCACATCTTGTTTTAAAAAGGGTCTCTCCTGAAGTGGCCAAAGGGGCCCAAAAACATGGAGTTCGTTCATCCCTGTCAGCCCTTGGGTGCTATATGCTGTGCACGTGCCAGGCTTTGCCCACCCTGAGGTAGAGGGAGGTATTTGGGATTGGAAGAGGCTCCTTGTTTTTATCTGTAATCCTTCTAAGTCTAGCCGTTGTCTTCTCCCCTCCATGTTGTAGTAACAAAGGCCTTGGGCGAGCCAAGCCGTGGAAGCAGTGACACCCTCCCGGCCCTGCCCGCTTGGCTGCGAGGACTACGGGACGGGCCCGGAAGCTCAGAGGACGGCAGCCTCTCGGACGTCAGCAGCTTCCTGACGGACGAGAGTGACCGGTTGACTCTGAGTAGCGTGGACACTCAGCCCAGTTTGGGGCAGCCAGAGGGGGTCACCCCAGGGCCAGGCCCACCGTCGGAAAACCGGGGACTGGGAGGCACGCCACGCCGGAGCCTGAGTGCCAAGCTTCACCAGCTGCTGCTGTCGCCCATCAAGCGGCCTTCCCTGAGGCACACAGGGGCCACTGCGGAGCACCCGCACACACGCTCTGGGTCGGAGCAGCGTGAGCTTCCCCCTCGCCGTAGTCCACTGGAGAGTCATTTGCTGCTTCCTCGTGAACGTCCAGGCTCCACTGCCTCTGAGGTAGGTTGGCCCGAGTGAAACAGCACGCAGAACAATGGTTCCGATAGGTCCGTCTTGCTCAAATGAAAAGTGCTCCCTTACCTTTCCACAACAGAGCTCCGTATCCCTGGGCAGCGAGTACGATCTCTCGGATAATTCGGTTTGCAGCTTCAACCTCCGCAAATCCAGTGACCAGCTTTCAGAGTCCCCGGCTGTTAAGGTACGTTCTGGCTGCCAAACCTGGTATCCTTGAATCAGAAAAGACAGCAAGGGGCATCGAGTCCAACTTCCGCCATGCAGAAAACCCGCCACTAAAGCAACCCTGAGAGCTGAGGTTGGAAGAGACCCCAGGGGCCATCCAGTCCAACCCCCTGCCATGCAGGAACACACAATCAAAGCATTCCCAACAGATGGCCATCCAGCCTCTGTTTAAAAACCTCCAAGAAAGGAGACTCTGCCACACTGTTATGCAGCATGTTCCACTGTGGAACTGCTCTTACCATTGGGAAGGTTTTCCTAATGTTCAGGTAGAATCTCTTTTCCTGAAGTTTGAAGACATTGCTCCATGTCCTAGTCTCAGGAGCAGCAGAAAACAAGCTTGCCCCATCCTCCATATGATATCTTTTCAAATATTTAAACATGGCTGTCATGTCATCTCTTAACCTTCTCTTCAGGCTAAACATACCCAGTTCCCTAAACCACTCCTTATAGGGCATGGTTTCCAGGCCCCCAACTTCTTTTTTTTTCTTTTTTCTTTTTTTAAGGAATTTTTATGAATTTTCCAAAATACATAAAAGCATATATAAACACAAATATATATATATCATTATTATAATCGTTCCTCCCCCCCCCCCCGCTTCTATATATCAAACATTTTCCAGTTGAATCCTTCTTCTCCCTTTTACATAATCTTTGTCGAATACCCCAACATACTTGATCTGCAAACATTTACATAATTAACCAGAGCATTCTCTTTCAAAATTCTGAACCATTTTACTCTGACGGGAATATGCTAGTTTTTCAGTCTCTACCATGTCTAACATTTTTATTTTCCATTCATCTAACTGAATATCTGTTTTATCTTTCCAGTGTTGTGCATAGGTCAACTGTGCTGTTGTAGTCAAATGCAATAATAGCTTCTGTTGTTTTCTAATCTCCTGGTTCTGACCTAATACATTCAATAAGTAAAATTCTGGTACCATTTCAAAAAACTTTACAAATTTTTGAATTTCATCATGAATTCCCTTCCAAAATTTCTTAGCCTTTGGGCAGGTCCACCACATATGAAAAAAAGTCCCCAGCTTTTCTCCACATTTCCAACACTTCGCGTCTCCATTTTTGGCTATTTTTTGAAGTCTTTCTGGAGTCATATACCACCTATGTAACAAGTTATAGTAGTTTTCTCTCAAGTTTAAATTTGGAGTAAATGTTATATCTGTTTTCCATACTTCTTCCCAGCCATCTAAAGCCCCCAACTTCTTTTCAAAAACCTCCAGTAAAGACTTGTGGGATATTTATTCTTTATTTATTTATTAAAATATTTCTATCCTCTTTCTAAAGATTTTAGGTGGGCATAAAAGAAAACCAATGTGATCAATTTAAAACAAAGTTAATAGGGGGGAAAATGTTTTCAGAAGTCTAAAACGTATTTTAACAAATTAAAAGAAGACAGACTAAAACCAGCTGAAATACTTCAAAACAGCATAATATGGTGGGTCCTCCAGATTGACAGGAGGTCAGTTCCAGGACCACCCCCCAGATCCCAAAAAATATGAATGATTGCATCCCACATTATTAAATGATGGTGATGTGTACATGGATGCTTCAGCATATCCACATTCATCTCGTAGCCATTTTACGTATAGGATGTGACAGTCCACATTTGGTGGAATTTGCAGGTCTGAAGTCCACAGGTCCAGAGGGTCCACAGTACTATAAATCAATGAGATTAAATTTAAATACTTTAAAACAAGTAGGTAGGCTCATTCACTGTCAGGCTGCTCTTGCCATTTGGAAATTCTTCTGCATCTTTAGTTGGAATCTCATTTCTTAGAATTTGAATCTGTTGCTTCATCTTCTAGACTCTGGAACAGGAGAAAACAAGCTTCCTCCATCATCTCATCTGTCCAGTGTGAAGTACGAGTCCTTCTGCCCCGCCTTAAATCCTAGGACTGGTACCATGTTTATGCCCATTAGCAATGGTTTATTTTTTCCGTGAAACTCACTAGGGGCTGTCCGCTTATGATCTGGCATTGATCTCACAGCCACAACTATGCGTAGCATTGATCCACATGATGGCTCTTCAGATATTCAAAGGTGGCTATCATATCACTTCTCAGTCTTCTGCTGGCTAAATGCCCCCACCTTCCTCAAGCACTCCTCTCAGGGCTTGGTTTCTTTATCTTGCTTGGTTACCCTCCTCTCTCTCCATTCCGCCTTGTCCCATTTATCTCCGTCTCCCACAAGAGCTTTTTTCCACACCTCCAAATGATGATCTGAAGGCTCGGAGCAAGAGTGTCCTAATCAGGGGTCAAATTTGGGTGTCTGAAGGGATTCCTTGACCCCCTCACATAGCTGTCTCCCTTCTTTGTGACCTCTTTTCTTCCCATTCAGGTGCTGCTTTCGAGCTGCTCAAGGTGCCAGGCCTGTGACTCGCTGGTCTACGATGAAGAGATCATGGCTGGCTGGAGCTCTGACGACTCCAACCTCAACACCACCTGCCCCTTCTGCGCCCGTCCCTTTGTGCCCTTCCTCAGCATTGAGATCCAGGACTTCCAGGTTGCTCCTAGGTATGGACCCTTTGCAGAGTCCTGCCCTTAATTCCACACACGTGCCACACAGGATTCTAGTCCTCATGTGCACAAAATATACGTTCGGAAATGGGAGGGCTAGAATATTTATAAATATCCTGAAGGCATCAGAGCCCGTCTGATCTTGGAAGCTAAGCAGGGTCAGGCCTGGTTAGTACTTGGATGGGAGACCACCAAGGAATTCCAGGTGCTGTCGGCTGTATTTTGGAGAAAGGAGCTGGCAAAACCACCTTTGAGTATTCCTGGCCTATAAACAATTCGAAGGCACACGCACAAACTGAATATGTCTGTTAGATCTAACCAGTATAGGGCTTGACAGTAGTCTTCGCTTGTCCAATGGGATATGTTCCAAGACACACACACCCTGTGGCTCCTGGGGGGCCACAGTATCCTCACAGGGGGTCCGTGAAGGCTTTATGAAATGTTATGAGCCTTTACAGTTAAAATAGAAAGAATGAATGCATGAATGATTGAAAGAAAGAAAGACAGACAGATGGATGGTCATACACTGATTTCAAAGAGCAGGAGTGTTTTGCTGGTAAAAGACATCATTTATACACATTTTCATTACAATATCTCAAACCATTCAAAAGTTATGAATCTGTTTCAAAGGAAAGAATGTACTGAGCACTTGTCACTTTTGCATGCAGCAAAAACGTGCAAGTGAATGACACTGAGTGGCTGGGAGAAAGCGCATGACATTTCTTGCACAAAGCACACATACAGCCTGAAGCCACCTTAAGTCTTGGTGGTCCTCAGCACCAAAAGATGTTTAAAGGACATCTGTAGTAAAGAAAAAAATGGTTAAGAAGCACTGTGCTGGACAAAGGGATGATTTGCATTCCCAGTGGGACAAAGCGGGATGCATGAGATTTCGTCAGACTATTCAGAGCAGCACCTAATTTAAAACTTATGAATTGTTTATGTCTGGAATTTTCTATTTTATATTTTCAGTTGACCGCAGTTAACTGAAATTGCGGAAAGAAAAACTGTGGATAAGGAGGTGACCACTCTAGAGGTCATAACTGCCATTTTGACTGGTGTCTGAGAACAGACTGCCAGCTAACAGATCTGTTGGTGTAGGGGAGTTATATGATCCTTGTAGCATTGGAGAGAAATAGTCAGAAATAGACAAGTAACCACGTTTCTCCCCTCCACTTTTCGCTTCCACCTGCCCAGCATTGCAGACAGTTCTGACACCAGCTCGGTCTCCTCTGATTGGCCGCGGGACAGTGAAGCACCAGCCCCCGGCGGTCAGGGTCCTGTACTCAGTGACCGTTACCACTGCCTGTCGCTGGACGAGGCTGAGCCAGAACCTGGGCGGGAATCCAGAGCAGGATCGCTATGCAACGGTTTCACCGAATCTCCGGTATGGACGCCTTTGGGAATCCCCTACTGTTCCATGTTACTCTTGCTCAGAGAAGACAGGACATGATGGGTGGGTCAGTGGAAATTAGAAGAAGAGCAGTATGGAAAGCCCATCAAGGCAGGTCTCAGTTGTGACCCCAGACCTGTTCTCAGATACTAAGAAATTGGTTCCACAGGCTGGTGGCTACTAGCATTCTGTCAGTGAGGTGTGGCCAGTGCATCCTGTATCAGTTGTGGGCTGGCAAATCCACTGTGGGTTTTACTCCAGACTTTAAGGGACCTGCCCCAGGTGCCACAAATTTCAGCACCTTGGATAGGGCCATTAAAATTTGGACTAAATCTTGGAGTGGATTCATTGTCCCATTGTGATGGCACCCACCAGGTAGAGCAACTAAAACGTAATGTATTAGTGCTGGTTTTGAGAATGTGGATAGTCAAAGACTTGCCTTTTGCAAGCAAAGAAATTATGGCCATAATTTTGTATGGTCCAGAGTAGCCAGCACTACAGCTGGCCATTCACCAGTGCCCAGACCTATCATACAGTTGCTGCAAGCTAAGATGCTCTGGAGACCCAAGCAGATGACGTAATCAATTTGTGTCTGGCTGTGGAGACATAGCCAGCTGCTTCTCCAATCCCCCTGATCTCCACCAGGCATAGAGTGGCCAGGGTGGGAGCTGAAGCAACCCTTGTGGTAGGTCCAGCAGGGGGGCTTTGGTCATTATGGGGTAGGAGGCAAATACTGTCTTCCACGTCAACCAGAAATAGGTTGACTTATGCCTGCCTCTGGATCTAATGGGATACCAAGCTGCAATATGAACTAAATTGTTACGGTGAAGCGGGGGTCAGAGGGCAGGTAGCTTAGAACTATAAATTTTTCCAAGCTCGGCTTTTTCTAAGCTTTGCTTTTCCATTGGACAAGGGCATTTGCAATTGCAAAGGGAAAAAAGAAAAGCTGGTAATGAAAAAAAAATGACCCCTATCCTGTTCTTCATTCTTCCCCTTTTCCTCTTTTTTTTTTTCCCCTCCAGGTCCCTCAGACTCCGGCCCCCCACACTGAGCATCTGACCTTTGCCTACCTGAGCCCCTTAGTTCTGCGCAAGGAACTGGAGACCCTGCTGGAGAACGAGGGAGGGGAGTTCCTTTCTCAGCCGGAGCTGGTGGACAACCACCCCATCATCTACTGGAACTTGGTGTGGTATTTCCAGCGCCTGGGTCTACCCAGCAGCCTTCCCCAACTCCTCCTGGCTTCGAAGCATGTCCAGGCTGCCTCCCAGGTATGCCCGTCTCTCCCATCCTTGCTTCAACACCTTTCAGTCTGTCCCCACAACAACCCTGTGAGGTAGGCTACTCTGAGGGGGAAAGAGAGAGACTGATTCAAGCACTGCCTCTTTGACAAAGCTTGGAGAAGGGACTTCTGCAAATTATAGGATCAGAGAGCTGGAAGGGGCCTCCAGATCATTGGGTCCAGACCCCTTCTTAATGCAAGATCTCCAGCTAAAGCATCCGAAGCAGGTAGCTGTCCAGCCTCTTTTTAAAGGTGCCCAGAGGAGGAGACCCCACCACCAATCTAGGCACTTGGTTCCATTGCCCAATCGTTCTTACTTAGTAGTTCTTTCTAAGGTTCATGATGGGCATATCTGTTTGACCCTGGGTAAATGCCCTACCAAAATCTGCGGCAGTGTGAAGCGGCAACAGCAATGCTGACATCACACAGACACCAGGAAAGCAGGGAAATGTAGTGTGGAGTTGGCACGGGGAGGACAACTAAAGTGAAGATGAGAATGCTCGAAAGCCCAAGGGACAGCTCTCTCCTCTGACATAGAACAGGAATTGCAGCCATCAGGGAAATCAAATCAGTCAGATTTATCAGTAAAAATAGGTTGTGCATCACACAAAGCTTCTGGGAGCAAGGAGAGGCCCTGCGGCTGACACAGAAGAGGCTTAGTGGCCCCCTCTGACCCAAACAGACTTCTGCAAACCATGAACCATAGAGTTGAAAGGGGCCTGCTAAGCCATTCAGTCCAACTCCTACTCAGTACAGGAAATCCATCTAGAGCATTGCAGCAGGTAGCTGTCCAGCCTCTTTTTGAAGAGGTCCAGAGTAAAAAGCTCCACCAGCTCTCTAAGGTAATTGATTCCACTGGCAAATATTCTTACTGTCAAACTGTTCCTTTTAATGTTCAATCAAAATCTGCCTTCCTGTAACTTCATACCGTTAGGCCTGTCCCTACCCTATGGGGAAGCAGAGAACAAACCCACATGCTCCTCTCTTTGGGTGGCCTTTGGATATTTAAAGAGTGCAATCATGTCACCCCCTCTGTCTTGCGTTCACCTGGAGAATCTGTTTGGAGAATTGACAGTTGGGGGATTCTGGAAGTTGTTATCTCAAAAAAAGGTAACTTTGTCAGAGTTCTGCCTTTTGACAAGCCAGACCCCCCCCCCTTTAAAAAAAAGTTTCTTCTTACCCTGGCACATTCTCTGCAATTCTTTTTCTCTCCCTTCAGAGTCCCACCCAGGAAGGAGCCCTCGTGAGCGTGCATTTGCTCTGGGATGTGTTGACACCAGACCCGGACAGCTTTCCCCCGCTCTACATCCTTTGGAGGTTCCACAGTGAGTGGCAGGCTGGAAGGCCAGGGGGAGGAAGAAAAATAATCTCTCTAAATTATCCCCCCACCCCCATTTCCCATTGGGATATCAGGTTGCCCACTGTGGAGCAGACAGGCCTTTGGTCTTCTCTACCAGGCCTCCTCTTCTGTTTGTATCACCCACAACAGTTAGGAATGAAACCTCCCTCTCCCAAGGCAACCCACCTGAAAAGACTACTTTTTGGTCAACATGAGCCAGAGAGTGCTGTTGCGTTCATGTCCCCATTAAAGTCTGATCCGTTCAGGCTCTTCATATGTATTAAAATTGTTACACATTCAACCTGCCTTCCCTCTGATGAGTTCAGGGTGATATCCATGGCTCTCCTTCTCTCCACTTTGTCTTCCTAATAGTCCCTGTTTATGGGCTTCCCTTAGGGCAGGATGAGGGTGTCAGATTCTACCACCACCATCTCAGATACCCCCATGAGCTGCACCCACACACAGCGCACACCTTACTGGCTCCATTTTCATAGCAGCCTTTCTCAAAATGGGAACTGGAAGTGACATTGCATCACTTCCAGTCACCATTTTGAGAGGGACTGAAGGAAATAAAGATATGGAGTAGGTTCTGGAAAGATGAGGGAGGAGGAAGTTTCTGAGCATTTGGAGGGGTTTTCTGGCAATTTTGGGGTGAAAATCATGCTGAATTTTTTTAAAGAAATGGCGAAGGGTTCCATGATCTGTCACTTCTGGTCGCCAGCTGCCTCATGAAGCCCAAGGGCTACGTATTTCCTTTCCCTGCCTTTGGGGCATCTCTTTTGCCACTGAATGCTAACAGTGCTGACCGAAGCAAGCCCTGCGGTCTGATCCAGAAAGGCTTTTCATAAGTTCTTCACCTCCTCCTTTTCCCTTCTCTTCTGGCAGGTAACATCCCAACTCGCCTCCAGTCCTGGCGCCGACACAACCATCCCTTCTCGCTCTCTTTCCTGGAGGCCGTGCTGAGCTCTGTCGGAATGGGGGAAGTACACAAAGCAATTGCCCTCTTTTTGGACACAGTGGCAGGACAGCCCAACCCCATACACATACAGAGGTACAGCTGTTTTTCTCTCTCTCTCCCCGATGCAGGGAATCAGGGGATGGGGGTGTGAATTGACCAGTTAGAACATAATATGCAAGACATAAGTGTGGTTGCAAAAAAAAAGAATGCTAGGAGAGAATAAAGGTGGCAATTTCAGGAGCACAGCAGTATCAAAAAGGGAAAAGATGATTGTGACAAGCTCTTCCTTCTCCCAGATTGGTGTGGCAGCTCCCCAATCTGATATGACACCCAGCCTTTACCACACAGCGCTGCCTTCCGCCTTCTTTCACCACCTTTGTGTAAAAGAATGAGGGTTTTCAGTGTCTATTTAGAACCCCTTAGCTGTTTCATGGTAGTGTGTTTTCTTTGTTACTTTAAATACTGTGCAGAGCTCAGCTGAGTCAGTATTTATAAAAATAAATAAATAAAATGAAAAAATAAACTGTTAGATTATTTAGATAACAATAAGAAGTAATTCCAAACAGACTGATGAAACATCTAAAGGAAGTTGCCTTAGATAGGATCATAAGAGCATAGTTATGAAGAGTGACATCTACCTAGAACAGGTCACATCATGAAGTGACACCTCATTGTTTCCTAGGTTTTAAGACAGAGAGTGTCAGTAATGTCTGGTTAATTATGAAACCTGAAGATCATGATGATGAAGATGATGCATTTCAAGCTCTGTATGGAAGGAACCCACAGTCTAAAAGTTACTCGTCTGAGTAAGACAGAGTGGGCCAAAAGCGGCCTGCAGGCTGCCTGTGGCTCTTGGGGTCCCTGGGTGAACTCTGTGGAGCCTCCGGAAGCCCCTCAAGCCCCCCCCCACAAAATATTTTAAATTCTTTTCAGGCTGATTTTGGGGTGATGTCTTGTCTCCAAATCTCCCCAAACTGCCAACAGCTTGCTCCCCAATCCCTCAGGCTCCCAAAAGAGAAAAAATAATCAGCCTCAAACCAGCCAAAATGGCAGCTGAAGTGACGTCATGTGATGAAATGTGTTCCTGCAGCCCACCAGGCAGGCGCAGGGAGGAAAAACAGCCACCGCCGCTATTTGCAGTTGCCCACCCCTGGCGCAAGAGATAGGAAAGTATTAAGTGCCCCTTGGGGACATTTGTGGAACCAGAAAATCAAGTGGGAAAATAGAGTAGAAGGGTCACAGCCTCCAAAGTCCCCCCCACATTAAATATGAAAGAATTTTAGTTAGTTAATTTGTTAATTAGTTACCATTCACCTCCTTTAGAAACTTAAAAGTGAATGTTAACCAATTAAAATTTATAGGATTCATCTCCCAGTTTGAGTTTTCAGTCTGTTAGACTGCTAAATTAAAAATGCCATTTAGAAGCACTCAGAATGACCACTAATGAATTGAAACAATGAGATATGTTAACGGCTCCTCAATTTTAACATTTGTAAGGCCGATTAATGTCGGAAACAGGAAGTCTACTTACCTGTCCAGAAATTTTGGACTGCGGGAGGGGCCTTCCCCTGTGTCCCACCAGTGGGGAGCAATACGAAGTGGGAAAGCACAGGAGACGACCCTCTCGGTTGTGGCACCCTGATTGTGGAATGGCCTTCCCTTGCATGTCTAACTGGTGCCAGCATTGGTTTGTTGATTTATTTGTGTTATATCTCACTTTTTTTCCCCAGGATGGGACCAAGGCACCTTACAATGATTTAAAACAAGGCTCAGTGAGAATCTTACTGTACAAAATTTAAAAAAAAAAGTTAAAAACACATTTAAAACATAACTATTAATAAAGGATGAAAGCACAACACACAACTTGACACACACAACTGCTACATCATTTAAACCTCAAAAGTCTGCCGAACAAAATATACTCTGGGAGAAAGAGTGGCAAGGGGGCTCCCTGAACCTCCTGTGGGAGTTCCACAGCCTCAGAACAACCATGGAGAAGGCACCAAGCCAAAAACGTGGCTTTTTATTAAATTCTTCAGGAACTAATTTACCTCAAAGTGTACACGTCCACTTTTTTTAAGTTGTTTTAACTGTATTTTTCTTTAATACGTTTTTATCTTATTTCAGCGATGTATGGTTTTAATCTTGGAAGTGTTTTTAAATTGTTTATATGGTCCACTGGCCTGCAACCCCATTAGAAAGGGGAGGAAAGAAATATGTTAATAAATAAAAGAATAATAATTTAAAATAAATTTAAAAACAGGCAGCAAATTTTAACAGATGATGGGTAACAAATTGATTTTGTGTTTGCAAAATGTTTTCAACTTCTGGCCAAGAGAGATCTTGGGACCAGACTGAATGTAAGGCCATTTTTGTACTAGCCTGTTACAGTGGTATTATTCCACTTTCAACATCCTGTGAAATCCTGGGGTTTCAACATCCTGTGGAATCCTGGGCCTTTGAGGCCCCTTCCTAAACTGCAAACCCCAGGATTTCATTGGATGTTGAAAGTGGAATAATAACGCTAGAACAGTCTAGTGCGGAAATGGCCTAAGATAAGATATGTAAGTTGGGGGTACAAGGCTTGACTGTAATTCAGTGGCAGTCTGATTCCTCTGAAAACACATGTCCTACTTATATTCAAAGTATACTGTAAGTACTTATATTCTTCTTATATTCCCTTTCCTCATCTTTTCCACTTTTCAGGAGCATTTACCGTGAGATCCTGTTTCTCAAGCTGGCAGCCTTGGGCAGAGACCATGTTGACCTTGGTAAGAATAAGATGGCGGGTGGGTCTCCCCATTCTTTTTGAGGTGGTGGGGATGGTAACAGACAATTTCTTTCTAATTTGGTGGGGTGGGCTTAATTAATTCTTGTTTGCCTGTGTTTATTTGCATCCATGCTTTTGCATCCATGAGATCTAGAAGCCTGCTGCTGTGTTTGTGTTGTTTTTCCTTTAAAAGTGGAGGAGGTAAAATTCTCAAAATGCTGAATAGCAGATACTTCTCTGGTGAAATGGCAGAATGGTTGTGGCTCAAGAGAAGCAGGGTATGGGACCTAGTTCATGAGATTAGTAGTCAGTAAACAAATGAAGTCTAAAAATAAATAAGAAATATTAACATATATACTGTGTATATAAAATAAAAAGTTTTAAAATTATATAGCAGACCTACCAATCAATAGTCCATATATAAGTACCTAGTCCATGCAATTTTATAGGTCTGTTGGGCATGACTCTTTAATTGAAGAAAGATTAATGGCCAAAGACTTTAACAACCTTTCCATAAAACATGGAGAAGATGTTGTAAGAACAGGAGGCTGTGGCGTCAGTATGCCAGTCCCACAGTTCTGAATTTGACTTGTCTGTTTTTCTCATGTCTGACTCCCATTTCCTTCATAAGTGGCAAATGGCTGACCCTGCTTAGCTTCCCAGATCAGACAGATGTAGTGCCTTGAGGGTATTTAGTCTGGGCCAAGATTCCAGACCTCAGTGAAATTCACTGAGTGTCCTTGCAGTGGTCCTTTTCTCTCTCAGCTTGATCTGCCTCCCAAGAGAGTCATGAGGAAAAAGTAGACTTGAAAGAGGAGAGCCATGGACACTTACAACTCATAGGAAGAAAAGGCACAATTCAAAGTACTGGTCTTGACCTATAAAGCCCCATATGGTTTGGGTCCAGACTATCTGAAAGATTGTATCTTCCTATCCAAGCTGCCTGAACCTCCAGATCTAGAGGGGGACTTCCCTTCTGTCCTACAACCATCACAGCAGTGATGTATTTAAGTATTGTACTCCAAGTCTCAAGTCAAGTCTTAGGTCTCTACCTTCAAGTCTCAAGTCAGGTCTCAAGTCCTTGCAAGACATTTTCAAGTCGTCTCCAGTCTGAGAGACAACTTTATACCCCAAGCTCTATTCCAGAATTTCTGGACAGAATTGAATAAAGTCAGTTTTAACAATTTAAGTAGAGTCGGCCCTCCATGTTTGGGATTTTGCCATCTGCAACTTCAGAAGTGGGGAATAGGATCCTTCTTACTTCCCACTTGCAAAGCTGGAGCCTTTTTCAGAAGTGAGGAGTAGGATCCTTCTTACCCCTCCTCCATTACTGAAGCTCCAAAAGCTTTAGAAGGAAGGATCCTTCCCCATCAAGCCCATTCTCTAACACATTTGCTGGTCCCCTCTGAGAAATACACCCTGCACTCAGGGCAAGTCTTGCCTTCTGCTCTTAGGAAAACTTTTAGAAACCTCCTCCTATATACAGTGAGGACAGGCTGCTGAGCAGACTTCGACCCTTCCACAAGCCTGTTACCTAATACACTTGCTCTTCCTCTCCAAGAAATGTGCCCACGCCTTGGCCTTGAGACAGATCATCATGTGACCAGTAGGCAAAAAGAGGCAGAAGCACTGTTCAAGGTTGTAAGGTTTCTGGATGGATGTGTTGTTACTGAACCAAGGGCAGCACTAAAAATATGCAAGTTACAAGTTGAACCAGTGTATCATTTATGGCTGAGTCAAGTCCAAGTTAAGTCATTGAAGCAACTTAAGCCCAACTTGAGTCTGAGTCAATCAACTTGAGTCTTCTTCACCGTATCACAAGTATGATTGGTCAGGTCATGGGAGAGAGCCTTCTCAGTGGCTGCTCCCACACTTTTGAACTCCTTCCACAGGAGGCTAGGTTGGCCCCCTCCGTGATTCCCTTTTTGCTGGCCTTCAAGTCATTGGTCGACCTACAACAACCCCTTCAATTTCCCAGGCTTTTCTTAGGCAAAGAATCCTCAGAGATGGTTTTGCCAGTTCATTTCTCTGCCTACAGCACCTGGAATTTGTTGGCGGTCTCCCATCCAAGGGCTAACTGGGACTGACTTTGCTTAGCTTCCAAGATCAGACAGGATCTGATGCCTTTAGGGTATTTAGATCAGGACCATAAAATATGTTTAATTAATATTTTTGACCAAGAAATCTTTTGTAAATTCTTATGAAAGTCAATATGTAAGAAACTTGGCATTCAATAAACTAAGCCAGAAAAAGGAAAGAAACAAGAAAGAAGATAAAGAATATAAAAAGGAAACTAAGACAAAACAAGATTACAACATGCAACTAGAGTGAGACTCCCAAATTAGACTTCATCAACAGCGAGAAGAAGGTGAAATTGAAGAAGCTGAAGAATCCAAAGAAGAGAACAGAGAACCAAACAAGGAGAAAGAGGTACCTTTAAAAAAAAAAGATAGCAAGGAAATTTAAATAATACTAATAATGACAAACTGGAAGACAAGTCTGGTAAAGGAACAGAGGTAGAAGAAGAAATAAAATAAAAATTCCTGAAACTTCTACAATATGGCTTTAAAACTACTTTGTTGGAATGTAAATGGTCTGAATTCCCTGATTAAAAGGAAAAAAGTATTCCATTACCTCAAAAAAACCTTGATATCATATGTATTCAAGAAACTCATATGATAGAGAAAGTATGATAATGTAAAAGAGTTTACTTTCAATTCTGAAAGGCATAATGCCTGGTCCAAAATCAATATTGTCTGGTTATGCAAGACATTGGTGAATAAAAGCCTTGATATGGAAACATTACCAAGGACTATATCCAATCATAATCCTGATATTTTTGGAATTGAAAAATTAAAAAAAAGGAATATACATGGAGATTAAATGATTTATTATTAAAAAATGAGAAAATAGTCAACGAAGCAAAACAAGAATTAAAAATCGTTTTTATTAACAATATGAACAAAGAAAGCCGATACATATTGTTTGGGACACAGCAAAGGCATATATGAGAGACTTCTTTGTCAAACAAGATATCTTACTTAGAAAACAAAGAAAACAACAAGAACAAAGGATTATGGAGAAATTAAAGGAGATAGAAGAAATCTTGAAGAAGCATCCTGGAAAAAATGGAATAAAAAATGACAGAGTACTACAGAAACAGCTATCCACTTTCTCGATCAAGGAAATCGAAACAAAGTTGAGCTCTATTAAGCAGTGGAATTTTGAGCACATAAACAAACCTGAAAAGTGGTTAGCATATAAATTAAGGAAGAAAAAGGAAAGAAATATCATATCTCAAATAAAGGATAATGGGCAATTTTTATCAAAACAGAATCAAGTAAAGCATTTCAAAAATACTTCTCCAAGTTAAATCAAGAACTTCAAATTCAGGAAGAGAAAAGGAAAAGATACATCATTATTTTAATAAAGAAAGGATGCCTAAAATAACTGAATCCTAGAAACAAGAACTAAATTGAAAGATTTCAATACAAGAAATAACTCAAAACGATAGCCAGATTAACGATTGAGAAACCACCAGGACCAGATGGCTTCACCATGCTATTTTATGAGAACTTTGAAGATAATATGATATTGCCCTTGCTGAACATTATGAATCAGATAAATAACTTGTATATACCACTATCATGAAGAGCAGCAAATATAATTCTTACACCCAAAGAAGGGATTAAAAATTGCAGGCTGATTTCACTTTTAAACATTGATTGCAAGATATTTGCATCAATACTAGCCAAAAGACTAAAAAAAAAAAAATCCAGCTGGCACTTCCCAAAACTGCAAACCCCAGGATTCCGTAGGATGTTGAAAGTGGAATCATAGCGCTATAATAGTCTAGTGCGGAAATGGCTAAAGATAGAAAAGAGTATATGTCGAGGGTGCTGTCTTTCACCATTATTATTCATGATGGCATTAGAAATTTTAAACAGAATTAAAGGAGCACAAGTTAAGGATCAACAATATAAATTAAAACCCTTTGCAGATGACTTAGTAAGGAATACTAGAAGACCTGTTGAAAAACATAAAGGGATTAATAGAAATTTTACATGATTACGGGGACTGTGCTGGATTTAAGATTAATAAGGAAAAAACAGTTATGATCACAAAGAATATACATAAGGATCAAGAAGAGGAACTGAAACAAATTTTCAAACAGAGAAGAAAACTAAATATCTAGGAATTATAATTACAAAGTATAATTACAAATTATAATTACAAGGTAATATCTAGGAATTATAATTACAAAGTAAAACTCAGAGTTATATGAAAATAATTATATTCCAATTTGGAACAAAATTAAAGAAGATCTTAAGAAATGGTCCAATTTAAATTTGTTCTAATTAGACCGAGTAGCCACTATCAAAATGAATATCCTCCCTAAAATTATGTTTATTTTCCAAAATCTCCCACTTATAAAATACGAAGAACATTTTAGGAGGTGGTGTAAGGAAATAAAGAAATTCTTATGGCAAGAAAATGACTTAGGATTAAATAGAGTACTTTGTTAGATATCACAGAGAGAGAGAAGGCCTAGGTCTCCCAAACATAAAGATATATCACCACACTTTGCATTGGGTTCTAGATTGGATAAACTTGAAAAAAAGAAGAAAGTTGCAACTTGAAGGTCTTAACACTAAGTATGGTTGGCATGGTTACATTTGGTGCAACAGAGCTAATACTGATAATGAATTTAACAAGCACGTTATATAAAAGTCACTGTTAATAATGTAGAATTTATATAAAAAGAAATTATATGTTAAGATTCCACCATGGAGATATATCCAAGAAGCTTTTCATAAGGAAGAACATGGCCATATAGAAAATTGGTTAAAGTAGGAAGACATATTAGATAACAAACCAGAAGGAGATTCATTTAAATCTCTGGAAGAACTGAAAAATGAAGGTATCAGTTGTAATTGGCTCCTATATAGACAATTAAAAGAAAGATGTAGGATTGATCAACAGAAGTTGTTGATAAGAAAGCAAACCATATGGACAGTAAAACTTTATATATGAATGATCATGCGATATCACTGTTATATAAAATTTTGCTGAAACTAAAACTAAGGCAAGAGATTATTAAACATAATATGATTAATATGATTAAGTGGGCCCAGAATTTGGGGCACACAGTTGCATTAGGGGATTGGGAAAAACCAGGGACGACAAATCTGAAGTTTACAGAACGTATCATCCTTAAAGAAAATTACTATAAAACGCTGTTCAGGTGGTACTTAACCCCAGTGAAGTTAACCAAAATATATAAAATGCCTCAGATAAATGCTGGAAGTGTAATGAAGAAAAAGGTACATTCTTCCATATATGGTGGACATGTAAAAAAGCAAAAATATTTTGGCGGGAAATATATAACCTAATTAGGAAAATTATACGTATATACTTTCCTATATCCCTAGAACTAGATCATCTTGAAAAGAATTAATGCACTTGAACAGAAGAAATATGGATGATTATTACTATCTATGGTGACAGCGGCAAGAGTGCTCTGTGCTAATAAGTGGAAAGGTGATGTTATTCCATCAAATGAAGAATGGATATATAAACTCTTTGATATCTATCAAATGGATATGTTAACTATGTTTATACGTAATCAAAGCATGGAAAAGGTTAATCAGGACTAGAGCATCATAAAAGATGTATGGAAACAGAGATGGGGAGAAATGCTCCTTAGAGATTTATAAACTAAACCACATGCTCCTCTCTCTCCTATCCTATGCTTTTTTTAAAAAAATGACAATATACCAAGGACTTTAGCATGATAGTGAGAGTCTGTAGAGATTATACTCTAATATTTATACCTTCTATTCGATTCATCGATAAACTTTTTCTGATATATGGGACATCAGATTTTTTTCCTGGGGACGTATTATTTTTTCTGATATACTTAGCTTCAGGTGTACAATAATCCATATTTGGCACATATTTTTATTTTATTCTCTTCACTTGTATGTATGTATTTAGAGTTATTTACCTGTACATTTAAGTCAGAAAATCTACGAGTTTTTTTTTCTTTTTTCTCTCTTTCTTCTTGTGTAAGAGGGTTAAACAGCTGGTGTATTTTTATGTTTTCATTTGCTTTATTGTTGTGCAGTGTGATAAAAAATTTTGGATAAAAAAAAACAAACTAAAAAAAGAGGTAAAATTAGAAATATAAAATGATATTTTTACCATGTATTATTATACTGCTATAAATGTTTATTTTGAAGCCGGAATCAGAGTCAGTAGGCTCCAGCCCCACCCAAAATTGGTTTTGGTTCTACAGCCCTCGTTTTGACATTAACTATTTCTCCCGTGGCCGCTTCTTCCTTTAATCTTTTAGTCCTGCCCACTCAGCTGAGATAAACGTGTCTGTGTAAGAATTCCTTGTAGAATAAGGATGAAAACACTTCTTGCCTTTAGCACCCGTGGCCTTTTAAAACTTTTTTAAAACTTATTTGTTATAAATGCATTCAATTCAGTTATTCATGGTCTGACTCTGCTGTTTCCTGGAACGCTTGCGGACACGCAGGGTCCCCTTTATGCCACGCAATTGTAACATTGTGGTTCTGCTTTCATTGTCTTGGTTGCACCCTGCACGATCCTTGTGTTTGTAATCTGGAGAGGCTCTGGAGGTCTCTGGCAGAGAATTGCAGGTTGTTGTTGTTGTTGTGTGCCTTCAAGTCGTTTCCGACTTATGGAGATCCTAAGGCGAACCTATCACGGGGTTTTCTGGGGCTGAGAGAGTGTGACAGACCCAGGGTCACCCAGTGGATTTCCATGGCCGAGTTGGGAATTGAACCCCGGCCTCCACAGCTGTGGTCCAACCACGACACTGAATAGCCCTCCCTAAACTACCAATCCCAGAGTTCCATAGGCTGGAACCATGGGCCTCCCACACTACAGATCTAGAGCACTGCGGTTCCACTTTGGCTGCCATGGCAACGTCCTGTGGAACCTTGGGACTGGTAGTTTTAGGGAGGCATTTGACCTCTCTGGCTGAGAATGCTGAACGATGAATCTCAAGACTTCGTAGGATGGAGCCAGGGCGGTCAAGTGGAATCACGGTGCTACCATTGGGCCCAGAAGGAGGGAAGGCTGCGAGGTGTCTTACATGTCTCTTTCTTCCCCTTTTCCTCAGCTGACTTTGACAAGAAATACAAGTCCGCCTATTCCAAGCTGGCCAGTAGCATGGGGAAGGAGTCGCTGAAACAGCGGAGGGCCCAGCCCCTCGCCTCGAAGGCCATCGACTGCCGAAAGAGCTTTGGGGCCAACCTGGAATGCTAGCGGGGTCTCTCCTCCTGCCCCTCTCTTTCCCGCTACCTCCTGCTCGCCCCCCGACCTCCCTTCCCCTCTAGAATTCCAGCTACATAGGAGTAAACAAGGATGAAACTGGAGCCGATACCAAATCAGGACAGGAGGCGGTTGCCACGGCAGCACCTCTTTCCTGTTTCCGGGGGCCCCGCGGCCTCCTTTTCCTTTGAGGGACGAACTCGGAGCAGGGAATTGCAGGATGAGAGAGCCGGGGCCTCCTCGCTTGACCTGTCTGTGAGCACCTCCTTTTTGGGCCGGCACTCTCGGATGATTCCCCCGTCCTGCCGACCAAGGGGAAGAGGGGCTCGGGAGGCGCACAGCGGGCTTCAGGGGACCACGTCTGTGTCGGGGTCCAGGGTGCGCCGCGGCTGACGGTTGCCGGCCCCTGTCTTGGCACTGCACTTCGCACGTGCATGCGACGCCCAGGCACGACACCACGACTCTCTGTGTCTCCCCCTGCCACTGCGCACACCCTCCTCTTCCTCCTCTTCGCCTGGGTCACCCTAGAGTTTTGTCTATTTTTTGTGCATAGTGTTATCTTCCAGAAGGTGGATGTTTCGCCCGTCCGTCCATCAGCTGTGGGGCACCAGCCATGTCTCGTCTCCCACAATCAAAACACGTTGGGGGTTATTTTGGGGCGAGGAGAGCCCTCATGGAGGGGGTCTCCCCCTGCCTCTGTCCCAACCCAACACCTCTTGCCAGTTTTTTTTTAACCGTCAGTGTTCAAAAGAAGAAGAAAAGCTAGTTTATAATTTATTTATTACTGAGCCCTTTTGCGTCCTCCCCACCTTTGCTCCTCTCTCCACACTTTTGCCAGTGCTTTAGCTGTAAAAGAGTGTCCCGGAGCAAACGATTGGGGCAGAAAGGAGGCAGAGCGTGGACAAATTATTATTTCTTTTGCTGCAACTCCCAGAGTTCTGGGAGTTGTCATTCCCCAAAAAGTAACATTTCTGAGCTCTGGAAAAGGGGGCACACCATGTACTACATCTCCTTTGTTTCTGCCTCGCCGTTCACCAAATTCATGCATCCTTGGGGCAGCCCCCAACCTGTTACGGACACTGTTTTTGCCCCCCAACCCTGGTGCTGGGGGTGCTTCTGTATGAAGGGACGAAGTGGGAGGGGAGAGAAAAGGGTTGTACAGTTTAACACACACATACACTTCTCACGACTTTGTCTCCTCAGGGCTCGAATTGTGCAATATGGAGAGAATCTCCATCACGCCCCCCCCCAACTTGTTGTATTGTTCTCGCTCTCTCTCCTTTTTTTAGTTTGTTTTGTTTTGTTTGTTTGTTTGTTTGTTTGTTTTCAATGTTCCTGGTTCTGTAAATAAAGATGCTTCTGTATTTTCCTTTCACGAGTCCTGCCTGTGTTTCGCTTTGGCAAGCAGTAAATGAGGAAGCGTGGAAGTAAGTCAAGGGTGTATCCGTACTATGCAGGTTTATGGCAGTTTGATGCCGTTTCAACAGTCACAGCTCTGCTTTATTGAATCCTGGGATTTGTAGCTTGGTAAGGGACTTAGAATTCTCTAACTACTTTGGTAAGAATTCCCTAAGTAGAATTTAGCCTAGGATTTAAGTGGTATTTAACTTTGTTGTTGTGTGCCTTTATGTCGTTTCTGACTTGTAGCAACTCTAAGGCAAAGCTGTCATGGTGTTTTCTGGGGCTGGGAGTGTATGAGTACGTGTGAGTTTCCATGGCCGAGTGGGGAATTGAATCCTTGTGTCCAGGTTCAAGTAACCACACTGGCTCTCAGAATCTTAGAATTCTCTAAATAGTTCAGTAAGGTCCTTAGAATTTGGTAAGGTGCTTAGGCATGAGTCCTTCCACAAAACTACAAATCCCAGGATTTCACAGATTGAGACTATGACAGGTAAAGCGCTGTGAAACAGTGATAAAATTGTGTGGTGTTGCTGCATTTCTTGGGTTCAAGGGTTGCATTTTGACATGCTGTTTTATGTGCTGCCTTGGAGAATAGTCTCTCCTGGGGCCAAATAATCACGTACAAGTAGATGCGTTCCTGAGCATCACTCCCTTAACAGGACATTTGGTACCAGAAGCAGAAATAGAATGGAGATAATCAGGATCGGTTTTTCCACATCCTTCCAGAATAGATCCAGGGCTTATTTTTTTCTTTCACCAGCCTCCGCTGATGCTTAATAACATCACCCAGAGCCATTCCTAGGCCTCAGGTTTTGGCCTGGAAACCTTGGAGCCTTGGACAATCTTGAATTGGCAATTCTAAGGCCACTTCCTCACTATACTGTTATAGTGCTATTATTCCACTTTCAACATCCTGTGGAATTCTGGGATTTGTAGTTTACTGAGGCCAAAGAGCTCTCTGGCTGAGAATTCTAAATGCCCCTCCCTAAACAGCAAACCCCAGGATTCCATAGGATGTTGAAAGCAGAATAATAGCACTGTAACAGCGTAGTGTGGAAAGGCCCTGAGAGAGTGAGTGGTCAGTACTTAATGCATTAAGGTCTGTCCCTCAGTCTCAGATTTTGGCTTGAAAACCCAAGGACCAGGAACAACCATGAAGTTGCAAGGGGTTCGTAAAACCGAGCCTTCTTTGTACTCACGTGAGAATGAATTGCACATTTCAGTAGACGTCAGTGCTCAGATTTTCACCTGTGGCTTAAACGACAATGACAGCCAGATCTCTTGCATTTTTCACTCACTTACATAACACACCAGGAAGTGCCTGGGGACACACAGGGAGAGAGCCAATCCTCTTGCTTTCAGCATCAGACCTCTAACCTGAGAGAACTGTGGAGCTATTCCAGTTGCTCCATTGATCATCTGGCCCTGCGTGCGCATGGACCATGTGCCAACTGGAAAAAGCTGAAATGTGTTTCTTTATTCATTTTCAACATTCGTGGACCACCTTTTATCTAAAAGAAATGAAAGGTGGTTCATGTTGGAGATAGATACAAGAAAACAATATAGAAAAGGATAAAACAAATGCCATAAAACACACACACACATACATATACATACATGGGCTTCCCCCACTTACCTGACAAGTTAGGGACCAGAGCACTGTCAGAAAATGGAATTTGTTGGAAAGCAGAACCCATGTACTGTGCTGTAGGAAGTGTGAGGGACTTAGGGAGGCTCATTTGCCATGAAAGCTGCTTACAAAGTCTCTTAGTGCCTTTCCCCCCTCCAACTCAGCTCGCTTTTCAAAGAGCACACGTGCACGCAAGAGGTTCCCGGCAAGCCTCCGTAAGCAAGAAGAACTGACGAAAGAGCAGAACCCCTGCCAAATTAATGGATCTTGTCCTTAATTTGATGCTCAAAATTTATGGATGAGTTCCATTAATTTGATGGGGATTCCACTCTTTCATCAGTTCTTCTTGCCTGTGGAGGCTCATTTGGAAGCACTCACACAAGCACGCGCATGCAAAGTGAGCTGGGGAGGTGTGGGGAAGGTGCTAAGCTGGCTGAGAAACTTTGCAAGCAGGGCAGGCACGGTCTGTCCCAAGTGAGTGCCTGGAAGTCCTTCATGCTCGCTGCAGAACAGTCCCTGGGTTCCGCTTTTCAACCAGTTCTGTCTTCTGACACTGCTCTCGTTCCTAACCTGTCAGATAACTGGGGGAAGCCTGTAAGTACATAGCCCCCCGGGAGAGTTTGGGCAAATTCCAGCAACAAATCAACTAAGCTGTACAAATTGTAGCAAACTGCTACTTTAATCTGCACCCAGCCCTTTCTTCTTGCTCCAAGCTGAGCCTACCAAACCTGGAGAATTTCCACCCTTATCTCACACCTGAGCCATTTCCACACTAGACTGTTATAGTGTTATTATTCCACTTTCAATAGCCTATGGAATCCTGGGGTTTGCAGTTTAGGGAGAGGCAAAGGATTCCATAGAATGTTGAAAGTGGAATAATAGCGCTATAACAATCTAGTGCAGAAATGGCCCTGGAGATGACCCATGAAAACTGGAGACTCAGTGCCAGGTCCTGAAATCTAGCAACCCTAGCTGGACTACAACCTCCATCCATGCCCTAGCTGGCAGGACCAGCAGTCTGGAGGGCACCAGTTGTCCTAGAGGGTGTAAGGCCCGTTGAACACAGTGGAGCTTACATCTGAGTAATTGAACATAGTTCAAGGTTTGGGGCATTACTTGAAAAAGCAATGCCCCAAGCCTTGAACTATGACAGATATAGTTCTGAAGCCCCTCAAAAGTAAGTGGTTACCATTATAGTTTTTAATAAGTTTTTTTTTTAACTTTCCTGTTTCTTGAAAAATAACCAAGATACACTCAGCCCTCCACATTTGCAGGTTTCCCTTTTGTGGATTTGATTATTCACAGATTATTGCCATCACCTCTGCTGCCTCCCTAGGCCATTTTTAATAGGGACTGCAAGCCTCATGAGTCTGAGAAACTCCAAATGAGGCTTGTAAGTCCCCCTTAAAAATGGTGTGGGGCAGCAGCAGAGGGGGCAATAAGCCCTACCAGCCCCCCCACTTCTGCCTTGTGAAGGAACCTCGATGCCTCAAAGGAATCCACAGTAGCTTGAATATGGTGATCATACTTTTTTGTGTGTTAAATATGGTTTGGGAGGGCTTAGAGTTATTCATGTTTTTGCACTTTCATGGAGGTCCTGGGCCCCTAACCCTAGCAAATGTGGAGGGATGACTGTAGTATTAAGTGGCTTTAAAGACAGCTCATCGGGGTGGTGGTTGTTGCTGTGTGTCTTCAAGTCATTTCCGATTTATTGCAACCCTAAGGTGAATCTGTCACAAGGTTTCCTGGGGCTGAGAGTATGTGATGTGTCTGGGGTCACCCAGCAGGTTTCCATGGCCAAGTGAAGAACTGAACCCTGGCCTCCAGGATCATAATCCAATGCTGAACCCACTACACTACGCTGGCACCTACCCAGGGGTGAAAAACAGCCTCTCCTCCCATCCACTTCATTGACACCCAGGGGTGTAGCTCCACAGAAGCAAAATGGGTGTGTTGCTGTTCAAAGCACACTGCCTGAGTCTACAGCAAAGAGCAAGATTTCTCCCCTCCTTTCTTTCCCCCCTACAGAGTCTATTGAGTGCAAGCCACAGCAATTGAGAACAAAGAAGGAAAGTGGGAGGAAGAGAAAGAAAACAGGACATTTTAAATGCAGCTGAAAAGTGGGAAGATAGAGTATTAATTGGAACTAACCCTGCCAAATTGGGACAGTTGAAGTGATCTGTCAAGCCTGGCTTTGGCCATTTCCGCACGACACTGTTATAGCGTGATGATTCCACTTTCAACCTCCTATGGAATCCTGGGGTTTGCAGTTCCGGGAGGGGCCGGCCGGCCCCTCCCGGAACTGCAAACCCCAGGATTCCATAGGAGGTTGAAAGTGGAATCATCGCGCTATAACAGTGTCGTGCGGAAATGTTCTTTGTCTCACCCATCTGCTTTCCAAGATACCTAAATAATAGTTGCAGTCGTAGTAGCCAAACACGTGGTTGTGTGAGTCAGTTTTCAGCATAAAAAGATATAAAAGAATCCTATAGGCCATTTCCGTTCTATCCTTTTACAGTGCTATTATTCCACCTTCAACATCCTGTGGAATTCTGGGGTGTGTAGTTTACTGAGGCCAAAGAGCTCTCTGGCTGAGAATTCGAAATCTCTCTCCCTAAACTGCAAAGCCAAGGATTCCATAGGAGGTTGAAAGTGAAATCATAGCACTGTAACAGTGTAGTGCAGAAACGGCCAAAATCGCTGGCATAAGCTTTCAGAGACTCCACCACTTGCATCTAAAGAAGTGGAACAGAGACCATGGGTCTTTCTGTACTACATTGTTATAGTGCTATTATTCCATTTTCAGCATCCTATGGAATCCTGGGGTTTGCAGTTTAGGAAGGGGCATTTAAGATTCTCATCCAGAGAGCTCTGTGGCCCCAGTAAACTACAAACCCCAGAATTCCACAGGAGGCTGAAAGTTGAATAATAGCACTATAACAGCTGGGTATGGAAAGGCCCTATGCAAGCTGATGCTAGAAATTCCTTTTTCTTGGTCTCAAGGCACTACAGGATTCTTTTATATCAGGACGGGCAACTGTGGAAGGCTAGAAGAGCTGCATTAGCTCCCCAGAAGACCTTGGAGGGCCGTGCCCCTTTACAGGCATCCTCCCCCTTTTCAATAACTTGTTTTTCAACATCCCATTCTTTTGGAAATTATAGACATGTATTGTTCTTTCAATCTTTTGTCAGTTCTACTCCTCTTGTCTTCTTCTTACAGGGAAAATGAGGGTATCACGGAGGCTCGCTTGGGACCCTCCCATGACATCACCAGCATCTGTCTCCTGTGATATCACAAAGGTGTCATCCCTAAGTCTTAGATTTTGGCCCTGAGAAATAGGAGCCTGGGATAATTCTGACCTGGAACCCTAGAGAGACTGAAGATTGCAATTTATTTAAGTCACAGCCCAGGACAGAAGCCACAGAACTGGAAAGTCACCCCTCAAAGCCAGAAAGCAAAATGAGTAGAGACTCACCCAGAGAGGCAACTGAAGGTGATGGGAGCAGAACAATGCATCATGCAGAGACACGGTGTGCACTTCCAAAAAGCTTTAGTGACACAACTGGGTGTGATACAATACTTCAGCTTACTCAGTGCAAGTCAGCATGCTATATGGACTTGCCTTCACTACGGCCAAAGTCCAAAAGCCAAACTGGTGTAGTGGTTTGAGTAAAGGACTCTGGGACACCAAGGTTTGAATCCTTGCTTAGCCTTAGAAACCCACCAGGTGATCTCGGACAAGTCACACTCTATTAGTCTCAGAGAAAGGCAATGGCCAATCTCCTCTGAAGAAATCTTGCCAAGAAAACCCTATGACCACAGGACATGTGAAAAGGATCTAGGCATCTTAACGGACCACAAGCTGAACATGAGTCAGCAGTGTGATGCGGCAGCTAAAAAAGCCAATGTGATTCCTGGCTGCATCAATAAGAGTCTAGAGTCCAGGTCAAGGGAAGTGACAGTCCCACCCTATTCTGCTTTGGTCAGACCCCAGCTGGAATCCTGTGTATTGCAGGGCACCACAGTTCAGTAAGGATACTAACAAGCGGCAATGGAGGGCCAGAGAAGGGCAACCAAAATGGTAGAAGGCCTGAAGTCAAGAAGCCCTATGAGGAGTGGCTAAGAGAGATGGGTATGTTTGGCCTGGAGAAGAGAAGGTTAAGTGTTGACATGATAGCTATGTTTAAATATTTGAAAGGATGCCACATGGAAGATGGGGCAAGTTCGTTTGCTGCTGCTGCTGCAGAGGTTAGGTTCCTATGGAGCAATGGGAAAGAGATTGCATCTAAACATTAGGAAGAAGCTCCTGGCGGTAAGAACAGTTTGACAGAGGTATCTACTGCTGCCTGGGAGTGTGGTAGAGTCTTCTTTGGAAGTTTTGAAACAGAAGGTGGATGGCCGTCTGCCAGGAATGCTTTGATGGTGTGTTTCTGCATGGCAGAAAGGGGTTGGACTGGATGCCCTTGTGGTCTCTTCCAACTCTATGATTCTGTGTCAGAGTCACCATATTTTGGACGCTCCTTGAAGGCACATAATGACAACAAGCCCACTTTTTGTACCTCTTATCTTCCTTTGTCATTAGTCTTCAAAGTTTGACCTCAGATGACATTACTGCCAAGCTCACAATCTTGTCTTGCTCATGCAACACAAATACCATCCCCCCTCACACAAACACACTCCTTCCTGCTGCTGTTGCCCTTCTAAGAACCTTTCAAATTTTGAGGGCCAGGTCGTGACAAAAACATGAAGGCGTGAACTGAAATCCAGGTGGCAGTGCTCATGAGTCTGTTTGCACGTTGTTGTTGTGTGCCTTCACCTTGTTTCCAACTTACAGTGGCCCTAAGGCATCCCTATCATGAGATTTTCAAGGGCTGAGAGTGTGTGACACGCCCAAGGATATTCAGTTGGTTTCCATCACCAAGCGGGGAATCAAACCCTGGTCTCCAGAGGAATAGTCCAAAGTTCAAACCACATGCATACACACAAATCGTTCGGTTTCTTCTCCTGCTTTCTGCTACATTTTTTCTCAGTCTGTTGGTGTCTTACTGCATGCGTAAATCCCCTTACAGAAGCAGCTGGAAATTTCTATCCAGCAGAGAAGATTCACAATGGGTTTAATTTGCAGCATCATTGTGCATTTGGCCATGCCTTCGTTTCAACATTGCCCTTCAACACATAGGTACTGGAGCACAATCAGGGTACAACTCTACGTTAAGATATTTAATCTGAACCATCCAAATGTAAGATCTAAGGCAAGAAGCTGCTTCTACACTCCTTCCAAATAATTATCGCCCAGTCAGCCTGACGTCAGTACCCAGAAAGATCCTGGAGCAGATCATTAAGCAGTCAGTTTCTAATCACTTAGAAAGCAATGCGGTAATCACGAGAAGTCAACATGGATTTCTCAAAAATAAGTCATGCCAAACTAATCTTATCTCTTTTTATGACAGAGTTACTAGCTTGATAGATGAAGGGAATGCTGTGGATGTAGCATATCTCGATTTCAGTAAGGCCTTTGACAAAGTTCCCCATGACATTCTTGCAAAGAAGCTAGTAAAATGTCGGCTGGACAGGGCTACTGTCAGGTGGATCTGTAACTGGTTGACTGACCGTTCCCAAAGGGTGCTCACCAATGGCTGCTTTTCATCCTGGAGAGAAGTGAATAGCGGGGTGCCACAGGGTTCTGTCCTGGGCCCAGTGCTGTTCAATGTCTTCAACAACGACTTGGATGAAGGAATAGAGGGCATGCTCATCCAATTTGCAGATGACACCAAGTTGGGAGGGGTTGCTAATATGCCAGAGGACAGGATCAAAATTCAAAATGACCTGGACAGATTGGAGAGCTGGGCCAAGGCTAACAAAATGAAATTCACAGAGAGCAATGTAAGGTCCTACACTTAGGTAGAAAAAATGGAATACAGAAATATAGGATGGGGGACACGTGGCTGGATAACAGTACGTGTGAAAGGGATCTAGGAGTCTTAATAGACCACAAGCTGAACATCAGTCAGCAGTGTGATGCAGCAGCCAAGAAAGCCAATGCAATTCTCGGCAGCATCAATAGGAGTATGGTGTCTCGATCGAGGGAGGTACTGGTACCACTCTACTCTGCTTTGGTTAGACCTCATCTTGAATCCTGTGTCCAGTTCTGGGCACCCCAATTCAAGAAGGACATGGTCAAGCTGGAGCAGGTCCAGAGGAGGGCAACCAAAATGGTGAAGGGCCTGGAAGCCAAGCCCTATGAGGATAGACTTAGAGAGCTGGGTATGTTCAGTCTGCAGAAGAGAAGGTTAAGAGGGGACACGATAGCTATATTTAAATATTTGAAGGGATGCCATGTAGAGGAGGGAGAGAGCTTGTTTTCTGCTGCTCCAGAGACCAGGACAAGGAACAATGGATTCAAGCTGCAGGAAAGGAGATTCCACCTGAACCCCAGGAAGAACTTCCTGATGGTCAGGGCTGTCCGGTAGTGGAAGATGCTGCCTCGGAGTGCAGTGGAGTCTCCTTCTTTGGAGGTTTTTAAGCAGAGGCTGGATGGCCATCTGTCGGGAGTGCTTTGAGGGTATTCCTGCATGGCAGGGGGTTGGACTGGATGGCCCGTGTGGTCTCTTCCAACTCTACATTTCTATGATTCTATGACTCCATACTCCTGTCGTTCCACCCTATAGAATCCTGGGATTTGCCATTTAGGGAGGGGTACTGAGAATTCTGAGCCAGGGAGCTGTAGTGCCTCACTAAGCAACAAACCCCAGGATTCCATAGGAGGTTGTCATGGCAATTCAAGTGGAATCATAGGCTTATAGCCAAGTAGTGTAAAAGGGCCCTAGTCCCAACAGCATCTAGGTTGGCAAAATGTTATTTATATCCACGTACACACTATGGATCATACAGCTTTGTTTTTGTTGTGCTTATCAGGGTCTGAATGCCCCAAGGGCACCAGATCCTGTCTAATCTTAGAAGCTAAGCAGGCTCAGCCCTGGTTAGTACTTGGATGGAAGACCACCAATGAATATCAGGTACTGTAGGCTATATTTTGCCACCTCTGAGTATTCCTTGCCTAAGAAAACCTTATGAAAAATTTATGGGGTCACCCTAAGTTGACAGGCAACTTGAAGGCATGCACACACACACACACACACACACACACACACAAACTGAGCATATATCCCTCTGATAAATTCTGAAATCAGAGGAACTTGCCTGAGATTTTGGCTTCCCTTCACACTACAGAATTATACTGCTATGATTCTGCTAAAATTGACATGGCTGCATCCTATGGAGACCTGGGATTTGGAATTTAGGGAAGGGTATTTAGAAGGGTATTTAGAGCCAGCATGGGATAGTGATTTGAGTGTTTGATTAGGACACTGGAAGACCAAGGATCAAATCCCCCCTCAGCCATGGAAACCCACTAGGAGACCCTAGGCAAGTCATGCTTTCTCAGCTTCAATGGAAGACAAAGGCAAATCCCCTCTAAATAAATCCTGCCAAGAAAACCCCAGGACAAGTTCGGTTTCAGGTCACCATATGTTAACAAGGACTTGAAAGCACACATCAACAATATTTAGAAGTCTCAGAGTGCTGTAGTGCCAAGCCAAACTATAGACTCCAGGATGCTATAGGGTACAGCCATGGAATCATAGAGTTGGAAGAGACAGCAAGGCCCATCCAGTCCAACCCCTGTTATGCTGGAATACACAATCAAACCACTCCCAACAGATGGCCATCCAGCCTCTGCTTAAAAACCTCCAAAGAAGGAGACTCTACCGCACTCCACTGAGGCAGTGTATTCCAGCATCAAACTGCTCTTACCATCAGGAAGTTCTTCCTAATGTCTAGATGGAATATCTCTCTCATTTGAATCCATTGCTCCTTGTCCTAGTCTCTGGAGCAGCAGAAAACAAGCTTGCCTCATTTTCAACCTGACATCCTTTAAAATATTTAAACATGGCTATCATATCCCCTCTTAACCTTCTGCTCTCCAGCTAAATATACCCAGCTCCCGCAGCTGCTCCTCATAGGGCTTCTTGGTTTCCAGGCCTTTTACTGTTCTGGTTGCCCTCCTCTGGACACATTCCAGCTTGTCGATATTCTTCTTGAGTTGTGCCATGGCCATCGGAGTGGCATCACAGTGCTATATATGTGTTGTGTGAAAGGACTCCAGGTTTCATGGTACTTACTCCTACGGAGGTGCATAACAGTTAGGGATGAAGGCACTTGGCCTTCTGAAATGGCTACCAGTTTAACGGAGTGTTGAATCTAACCTATGTTTTACTCCAAACTATAAAAGAGCAATCTAAAGTGCTGAACGCTATCTCTAAAATAGGTTTTAGCACCATGGAGAGCTCTTCTAAAATGCAAAATGAAACCCACTTTGGATTCACTACTCTAGGGACACAGAAGCCACCAGCCGTCACTATGTGCACACAGTTACAAACAAAGAAGAACATGTATAGAAAGTTCAGTATTATTTTAGTTAAATAATTAATCAACCCCCCCACCCGGAACTCAATTGAAAGTGAAGATTATATATTTAACATTGAAAGGCATTCTAAGGAACCTGGGACCAACTCTGCTGGTGTATGTCTTGTACAAATGGTTGGTCAGCTTGGTCTAAGACCCTTTCCACACTCCACTGTTACAGTGCTATTATTCCACTTTCAACATCCTGTGGAATTTTGCGGTTTGTAGTTTACTGAGGCCAAAAAGCTCTCTGCCCCTCCCTAAACTGCAAAACCCAAGATTCCATAGGATCTTGAAAGAGAAATAATAGCACTGTAACAGAGTAATGTGAAAGGCCCTAAAGAATTTTCAATGAGAATACCTTTTTTTTAGCAGTGTGGAGAATATACACATATCTCAGGGAATGAAGGTAGTACTGTTGATTATGTGTTAGCCTCTGATATTCTTTTCAGTTTTATTGATAACTTTTATGTGGCTGATAATAATATTTTAATTAATTAATTAACTCTCCACTTGGGAATCCAAGCGGCTTTCAAAGTTCTGCTAAAATCTTCCTTTAAAAAGTTTACAAAGATTAAACAGACAACTTTTTAAAAGCAAATTGTTAAAACAATTGAAGGCGTGTTTAAAACATAACTGAGAGATTTAAAGAAGAGAAAAGCAAAGCACACCACACGGAAAACACCCTTCTGCCACATCATTTAAGCACCAAAGGCCTGTCTAAATAAAAAGGTCTTTGCCTGCCAGGAGAGAGAGATTCTATGGGTTCTCTTTCAAGCTCACTGCAGTCAGTTTCTGAAAGCCTGTTGGAATAGGAAAGTTTTTACTCACCAGCGGGAGAGCAAGAAGGGAGCCATCCTAGCCTTCCTAGGTAGGGAATTCCAAAGTCTGGGAGCAACTACCAAGAAGGCCCTCCCTTGAACTCACCAAGCACACCAGGGAGGGTCCTGGAAAGATCCCCAAAGATCTTGAGGCATATGTAGGATCGTGAAGGAAGATATAAAGTTCTTAAAGTATCCTGGATCCAGGCTGTAGTAAGTGCTATTTGGCCTAGGCCTTTGTGAATTCCAAAGCCACTTTACCAGATGCAAGTGTGCTGGAGGCCATAAAACCTTATACCAAATAAAACATTTTAGCCTTTAAGATGCCTAAGACTCATTATGGTCTACAAACACTCTTCAAGGGTGGTCCCATAAGAAGTGTGCTGCAGTAGTCTAAACAAAGACATATGTATGCGTAAATGTTCAATAGTAAATTTATTACTCAACCCGCTATTTGCAGTTAGACTCTCATACTCTCAGCTGTTCTGAGATGGTGGGGACATTCTCAGCTAATCATCTGCTGACCCACTTTTTTGGCTGCTTTTAAAATGTCAATTTTTCTCTTTTCCTCCCACTGTTCCCTTTTCTCCTCAGCTTCCTTCAGATGCTGCAAACTGTCTATGAAGTCCAAAAGACGTTTGCACTCAACTCATCAGGGAGGAGAAGAGAGGAAAGAATGAAATTTTGCCCTTCCCAGTAGGCTCTGGCAAAAGCAAATGGCTGCAGCCTCTCCTAGCTGCCTCTCCTTCTGTATGAACAACTTTTGCAATCTTCACTACGTTTGCAATCTTCACCACACGTCCTGGTTTTCATCTGTGAAATGGCGGAGGGTATGGAACCTGGATTCCACAAGGGTGCCACAAAATTAAACTATATTTAATGACTTTATTTATTATCATATATTGATTCAATTCATACCTCATCTTTCACCACAGGTGGTTTACAATAATTATTACAAAAATTAAAAAAACCAAACACTTAACACTTCAAAGCACACAGTTTAAAACAATATGAGATTTATTTAAGACATTATTGAACATATACAAGACAAAAACATCATACCCTCTGTAACTCTACTGATTTGGCAGGAACAGTCAGGGTTTTTTACTGCCGCTTTTAAAATGTTCCAAGTTTCTCTCTCCTCCTCTACTTTCCCGTGTGATGCTCAGCTCATTTCAATGGCTGCAAACTGAGTTCAAAATGCAAGAGGAATTTGCACCCTATTAACTCGGCAGAGAAAAGGGAGGACAGAATCTTGCCTGTCCGGATAGGCTCAGGCAAAAGCCGATGGCTGCAGGCTCTCCGAGCTTCTCTGTCCTTCTGTGTTGGCAACTGTCGCCCTCTTGACCGCACTCTGATGTTGCTCGGCCACATGTGTCCCAGTTTTCTTCTGTTAAATGTCAGAGAGTACAGGATAGCGGTATAGCAGCTTGAGGGCTGGACTATGACTCTGGAGATCGGGGTTCAGCTCCGCGCTTGGCCGTGGAAACCCACTGGGTGACCTTGGGCACACGACACGCTCCCGGCCCCAGAAAACCCAGTGGTAGTGTCACCTTTGGGTCACCGTCAGTCAGAAATGAATTTGAAGGCCTGCAACAGTAAAAACAGCATAATCAGATCACAGGATTCTCTGTAGGGAAGACGGCCACATTGCACGCGTGGCTGCGAATTTGCAACAGGTTGCTCCAACTTGCTTGTTGTGTCTGCTGGTTTATGAATTTCATGAAAAGATCAGCGGTGGGTTTTCTGCATCTGAGGTGCCGATATTCAAATACATGTATCGTACTGGTGGAACTACAAGTTCTGTTTTGTTTCCTGTAATAAATTTTACACATACTCCTCTACAAAATTAGATATAAATTTACCGTGTCTCTACCCAGTTTTATTCACGTGTGTGGATGCACGCATGTGTAAGAATTTATACCCGTGTACGCCTCCAGGGGCCTTTCTGCCCTACACTGCTATAGTGCTATTATTCCATGTTCAACATCCTGTGGAATTCTGGGGTTTGTAGTGTCCTGAGGCCCAAGAGCTCTCTGGCTGAGAATTCTCAAGGCCCCTCCCTAAACTGCAAGTCCCAGGATTCCATAGGAGGTTGAAAGTGGAATAATAGCACTATAACAGGTTAGTGCGGAAATGGCCTGTGTGTGTGTGTGTGTGTGTGTGTGTGTGTGTGTGTGTTTAAGGTAATCCACCAATGCTCATGGGAAAATAAACCAATGTATTCTTTGTAGAAGCCACCGAACTTTTATATCCTCTCCTGTTTCGTTATGCAAAGAAGTTTAACAGTTATCCCTCAGAAATTTTTATTTTGTTCAGCAATCCCTCTCTGGTCTAAGGCATGCCCGCACTCCAGCCAACCTGACTCACTCAAAGTGTAGTTCAGGGCCTACTCTATATGCACTTCTGAGGCGTGTATTTTATTTACTTATTTATTTGTGATGGAATGTTTATTAACGTATTTATTTCCCTAAAAATGGAACATTGACAGCGAGAAGGCCAACATGACATACGGTGGCCACGTGAGGTCAAAAAGCCCCGAGGGCCAAGAAGGAGAGATGAGAAGACTCCTCGCCTTTCCTTGCCCCTCCCTTTATTTTTATTTTTGCCCGCCGACACATTTATCCATCTATCCGTCCATGAGGCCGCCGGTTACCCGGATGTGGCGGCTTAAAAAAAAAAAAAAGGGGGGGAGAACCTATTAAAAAGGTGCCCCGCGGGGAACTCCGTCGCCGCTCGTTGGCCTCGCCTGACGCCAGTCACCCGCTCCTCTTAGCCAATCGGGACCGCCGGGCGGGCTCCCCGACACCGACCTCCCTGCCCCGTTGGAGCGCGCAGGAGTCGCTCCCGGCGGCCGCCCAATGGGCGTCGTAGCCAGCCGTCGGGAGGCGGGGCGTGCCCGGCGGGGCCCGCTGCCCAATCAGGAGCATTGTTTGTGGTGGGTGCCGGCTCCGGCGGCGGCTGCTGCTGGTGGTGGTAGTGGTGTTGGTGGTGGCGCCGCGTCTGCTGTCCGCCGCCCGCCCACTCGCCTCGCTCCCGGCCCCGCCACCCTCCTGCTCGGCCCGGGGGACCGCCGACCTTCCCTCACATCACACAGCCCGGCAGGTGAGGAGGGGGGGGACAAGGGGGCGGGGCCGAGTCGGTGATTGACGGTCCAGCGTCCTACGCGGAGGGGGTCTTCCCTCTTTGGGGAGGCGGGGGGGGCTCGGATGGAGAGGGGCGGGGTTCGCCAGAATTTGGGGGGAGGACAACGAGCGTCCTTTGGAAAACTGGGATCGGGAGGAATAGATACCTGTGGGGCTTGCCCATCGTGGCATGAGAGGTGAGTGGCCATCCTGGTGGCCTTTGGGCTGCGGAGGGAGGGAGGGGAGGAGATTAATGGGGGCTATAAGGAATGGCGAGATATATATATATATGTATATATATGTAGGGAGCCCCAGAAGGGGGGGACATATTTGGGGGAGCTGGTGATTCTGTCACGAGGGGCGAGTGGTCATCGTAGGGGCCTTTGGACTGCGGTGGGGCCGGGATGAGAGAGCAGTGAGGGGTTTGATGAGGAGCGGGGAAGGTAATTTGGGGGGTGAGAGGGAGTCGGGGGTCTCCTTAGTATTGGGGTGCAAAGTCGAGGCCATCCGCATGGTTTTTTTAAATCCTTTGGAGGGTTGACCCCCTTGTCACTTTTGAGCTGTGATTGTCAATGGGGGAGGGGGAATGTAGCCCCTTATGGGATGTGTTAGGAGGGTTACTGTGGATATTGGGGTCCAACAGGTGCGTGGGCTGGGCCTCTGAGGGGTCTGCGTGCTCTGCCGAGGGTGTGAGGTGCTGTCCTTTTAGGTTGCAAGGAGAGATGTGGGGTTTGGGGGAGATGGATTTTGGGGGTTCAGAAGGCCTTTATAAAGGCTGATTTTTTTCTCTCTCTCTCTTTCGCAAGTTGTGAGTTCTTCTTTTAATGAGCCCGGTGTGTGTGGTTTACTGAGTGGGATGGGATGGGGGGATCCGGTCTTTTTAGAAGGTGCCATCTTGAATGTTGGGGTTCAGGGGACTATTTACAGAGAGGCTCACCTGCTACCCAGTGTGAAGTACCATTTTAGTCAAAATTAAGCTGAGGTGACGTGTGGGTGTACACCTCGTCCCTAAGGGGATTGCAAAAGCTCTCCTGATATCGGGGTGTTGATCATATCTAATGAGAGATGCAGAGCTACCGTTCTCATAGTTGTGGGGTGCCTTGATGTCTTTTCTGGCTTGGGGTGCTTTCTTTTCCTTTAGAATTGCACTGGAGCAAATTCTGAAGTTCCAGAGACAGTTGGAGGGATGACAGAGCTTTGGCTGTGGCTGTTGGATGCCATCAGCTTGAATAGCTGGACCTAAAATATGTGAATCCAGTGAGGATGTGGGTGTAGCAGTTCATAAGAGGCTGCTCCATCCTGAATTTGGGGTTCGGGGGACTCTGTGGCAGCTGAGTCACAGCAAATGGAAGATTAAGCTGGGCTTTGTGGGAAGATTGGGGGGTCACCTTTTGCAGGCGAGTGTCGCCCTGATTTGGAGAGGGTGTGCAGGAGGGAGGTGCCTGTTGTAAAGGCTGGCGTGATGCTTTTATGGCAGGGGATGGGGATGGGTGATGTCTGGCTCAAATGGGGTTGGGTGGGCTTAATTCTTTGGGGGAATATTACGAATAAAATTGAATGTTGGGGTTCTGAAGGGGGGCATCTTTTGTGTATGCTGATGGTGAAGTTCAGGGTGTCATTCTAATGGGCTGGAATATGTATTGGTTAATTATAAAATAGATAGCTCTTGTATGTTGTAGACTTGCAGGGTTTTTGAATATCAGTGTTTAAGGGAGGCATGTAGAAAGTAACTAGTCTGGCTAGGGTAAGAACTAGCTGTAAAGCTTTGAACATGTGGTTAAGTGAATGGAACAGGTAGGGTTTTTTTCATTATTTTTTTCAGGGATTCTGGGTGCTGCAAGTTTATTGAGGGTAGCTCACTGTTTGGGATGTGACTTTGTTTCCAGAGAAGAGGGGAAGCTTAAGGTCACCTAAGACAGTGGTTCCCAAACCACTGAGTCACCAAAGATTGTTGGACTACAACTCCAGTCACCCCCACTGAGCCTGGCTAAAGATCAGGGATTCTGGAAGTCGAGGTCCAAGGACATCTCAGGACCCAAGGTTGGAGACCCCTGACCTAGATGGCCTACACATGAGGAAGATAACCAGGAGGAGTGACCAGCTATACTTGAGGTTACCAAGAAAATTGTGATGGGGAAAAGTGCTGATGGAGGATAAGTAGGAGGATGAACCTGAACTTGCATAGAAACTGACAAATTCAGGAAAAAAAACTTCAAAGTGAATGTAGAAGGTTGTTGTCCTGGAGCAGATGTTCTTAATCCAGGGATGGGTAACCTATGGCCCTCAGATGTTGGGGGACTACAGTTCTCATTGTCTCTCATTATTAGCTGTCTGTGACTGACGGGAATTGCAGTCTGGAGGACAGCAGGTTCCACTTATCTCCTTTAAGGAGTGTTTCAGTGATAGCGTTAGCTCTGTGTGTGTGTATGGGGATGTGTGAGAAGACTGGGCTTGACATAGCGCAAAGTCCCTGAGAGCCTTGCCTGCCAAAGAGTACTGATGATGGCAGGGGACCATGGAAGCTAACGCTGTTGCCGAGTGACCAAAAAAAGGGGGGGGGATGAGCATCATGCCCTCGGCTGCGGGATGGACGGTGTGGCCTAACTCGTGGCGCTTTGGCCAGAGCAAATTGGGAAGACTCAGCAAAGTTTTGTGGTGTCCGAAGGTTGAATGGGAGGCAAGAGAGGAATGGAGTGGGGGCGGAAGGTTTACTAGTTGGATGGGGAGCAAGAAAAAGGGAGACCGCTGAGGGGCTGGCCATCCTTCCAGACATCTGGTCCTTATGAGCTAGCTGTCCTTTCCGAAGGAGTTACGAGTTCAGCCTTCTGCCCATCCCCTTCACCCGTGTTGCCTGCGGGGCAGGGCAGTGAAGGAAACAGCCCTGTTTTGTGCCGGGGCTGGGGGTGTGGGCGGCTGCGGGGAATCCTTGCCAACATCACTGCCGTGCCACGCTTGCTGTCTCCGCCACTGCTGCTCCTTCTCCCAGGCAGGCAGGGGCACGTGGGGAATGGCAAACCCCTCCCCGTGGACCAGCCAGCCAGGGTGCAACCTGCCTGGGAGTCGTCGCTCAGTCCTGGAGGAGGGTGTGGGGCTTGGGATGCCGGGGGAGCGTGGAGTATGGGGAGCGAGGTGGGGCGGGGGAGTCGTCGTCGTTCTCCTTCAAAACGCTGCTTAAGATGGTCCTTCCTTCAGAATCTGGGCTCCGTGGATCTCGTCTTCCCCCTCCTTCCTTGCCTTCTCTTCCCCCCAGCTCGCGCTGCTAGCTCTAGGAATGCGGTGTGTGTTTGGGAGGAGGGGAGGCGTTGGCACCTCCTCAGTGCCTCGTCTTCCTCGAGCCCGGAGGGCTCTGCGCTCACGATTGTGCTTTCTCCACCCACCCAGCCCCCTAGGCAGCGCCAATGCCGCCTCTCACGTGGGTGGGAAGGCGAAGCTGATAGCTGCCTTTGGATTGAAAAAAGAAAAAAAGGGAGGGAAGGAAGGAAGAGGGAGTGGGGGGGCTCGATGTGTGTACACCCCGGGGGAAACTGTCTTAAGCCGAGGCACATGCCGGCACAGTCTCTGAAGTGTTGAGCCACGGCTGGAGGAGGCGCGTAAGACTTCTGGTCCCCTCCCCCCTCCTTCTCCTCGGAGAGGACATTTTATTTGGAAGTGTGCAGCTTTCTTGTTCCTCTGCCAGCGCGGAGGGTTAATGCTTTGGAGGCTGTGACCGGAGATGGTGGAATCGACATGGGGGCGGAGGGAGAGAGAGAGAGAGGGAAAGGCGACGCACAGATGCTGGCTTATTGATCCTCGCCACCTGACTGTCATCGCGGTCCATTTCCCCATCCCCAGCAGGCTGGGTGAAGGGAAGGTTTTATTGGGCAGAGAGAAAGAGGGTGGCTGAGTAGGGAGGGGCTCTTTCTAAAATTGTGGGGAGTTTTTTCAGCAGGGGGAGGAAGCCCCGGTTGCAATAGCAGAGTAAGGACTCTGATGTTGAAGCATCATTATGACGAAGGATACAGAATGGGAACGTTTTGGGAACTGCTTCAGGCTGTAGCTTTCTGGATGTGATGGAGCAGGAGTTTCAGAGAGGCTCTTCTCCCCCAACCCAAAGATTTGCTTTGTCAAAAGAAAACTGACAGGGATGGATTTCACTTGTCCTAGGAGAAAGTTAAAGATGCGGAACACACTCCAAGAAGTGCTTTGGTGGGATGTTTGGTGGTTTCCTCTTGGAATGCGAGACCCCACCCTAGCCCATGGGTAGAACAAGGTGTCTCTCTGTGTGTATATATACATGTATAATTCTCTGTGCCTGTGGGTATGCGTGTAAGCCCCAGTGGCTGTGTTGAGCATAGAGGTAGGTCCCTCACTGGAGGGTTTTGGGTTTGGCACTCCCTTTGCCTCAAGCCCTGTTCTGGATGGAGCCGACAGGAGGAACGGGAGTTTGAAAGTTATCTGTATAAAACTGGGGGGGGGGGGGGATAAAAATTTCAGAGTTATACTACTTTTGAAAATTAAAAAAAAAGAAGTGTACTGTACGTATATTCCTGGCTGTTGTGCAGACCAGGAAGTCTTTGCTGTGACAGCAACCTCATTTTGGAAGGCACCTCTGTTGCCTTCACCATGCCAACCTTGTTGCATGGTTATAACAGCCAAGCCCTCCCTCTCCCCACATCATACTCTCGTAGGTACCATCTGTTTATTTAATGTTCTCTTTCTCTCTTTTCCACATCATATCCTTTGTAGTAGGGCTTGGAAAATACCTAAGTTATAGCATCTCTGAAACTCTGGGGAATGTAGAGGACATGGTTTGGATACAGAGAGTTCTTGGGAGCATCCTGATAGGGCCAAGAAGCTTCCCTCCCTGAACTTAGAAAATGTGCGTTTTTTAACTGTATCCCTCAGCAAAGCCCATCAACATGGCCACTGAGTGCCAGTAGCTGTGCAGACTGAGAGATCCTGGGATTTGTGGTCCGAAAAAGGGAACTTTGCCAAGCTTTGTCCCTGCTTGAAACAACAGGGAGCCTCTGCCAAACTGTTAATATGATACTGAGCAAGGTGGATCAGTGATCCAGCCTGGTTCCTGAGTTCTTTTCTTGGTTAAAGCTTAGATAAGTGTTTACTTTTTTCACAAACTTGCATTAAAGATTCTTTCCAGAGATGCTGGACCACAGTTCTCAGCATCCAGTGCTAGCCCAGGGTATTAGATTGTTGCAGTTAAGGTCCCACGCATCTGGAAGCCCCCAGGTTGGAGGAAGGCTGACCTAAATTCTCACACAATGGGGGGAACACAGCTGGGAGCTTTCTCTCCTACCAGGAGCCAAGATTGGCAGGGGTCAAATGCCAACTAGGCAGTTGCAGACCTCTGGTTGGATTTCTGTTTGATAACCAAGACCCCAGCTGTTCAATCCATGAATGGATTTTGTGGTATTTTTATTGTTTGAAGTGGGGGAGCATTTCAAATATGATGTGGGGGGAGTGCTTAACCCTTTCCCCCATGCCATTTCCCAAGCTACTGTTAGTTTCTAAAGAAAGACGGATTGCATCATGTTCTGATTCCACTGCCCTGTCAGCCCAACTGAGTTTAAAAAGAAATCCCCACTTTGTGTTGTATTGAGGTAGAGACCATCCAGACTACCTGAGAATGGATATCTTTTGTCTTTGGCAGAGGGAAGTTACTTGTAGCCCTGCTTCCTATGAGAGGCAGGAAAAGATGAGGGAAAAAAACGGGCTCAGACAACTTACTGTGTTTTCCTGTTTGTGAGTTTAGAAGCTGGTTCCAGTTTTTCCTGCTTCTGTCTTTCATTCAGTGGAGTGCTAATATTAGAGAGCCAAACCAAACTGCCAATTAATTAATACACCATGACATATTGATACAGTGTATTTTATAGTTTTGGGGTACTTTGACCCATCATTTCTGAGGACGTGGTTAAGAAGGCCATAGATAGCTGATGCTAGATTAAGAGATCCCAGAAAGTGATGAAAGTTTTAAAGTTAGCTTTTTCTTTCCTCCCTCTTTCTCGGTTTGATAAACTTCTGTTCAAAGTTTCTTCAGGGATTTCAAGAGGCTCTTCTTATGAATATTTGAATGCCTTTCTTTACAACTTACATGAGATGATCACAGTGAGGCAGTTGGTGTGTGTCTGTGGAGAGCAGTCCCTAAAATAAAATCTGGAGTAGTGAGCTTCCTTGTCCAGCCCACACTGTCCCTGGCTGGGAAGAGACTGATGGCTGTTGGCTCTTCCAAGAGGAAAGGAGGCTTCACTAAAGAGATATGGGTAGATTCCTTACAAATGTGTATTGAACAGACTCAAACCATTGGCCTATCTAGTCCTGTAATAACTCTCTGAGCCAGCAAGATGGTGCTTGAATGTTGGACTGGGACTCTCTGTATCCATGGTTCAAATCCCTGCTTGGCTGTGGAAATGCACTGGGTGACTTTGGGCAAATCACACTATCTCAGCCTCAAAAGGCTGTGGCAACCCCCCTCTGAATAAATCTTGCCAAGAAAGCCTTATGATAGGGTTGCCTTAGGGTCGCCCTAAGCTGGAAACAACTTGAAGGCACACAACAAAAACGAATTCCTCTCTAACATTAGCACTGTCTGGTATCACTGGCAAGGGGCAATCTTTCCTGTCCCGTACAACTTGGATTTCTTTAACTGGAGATTGAATCTGCTATTTTCTACATGCATACTCTGTGTGCTGTCACTGAGTCTTGCCCCCTCCTCAAGCTAGAAGCTTCCTTATGGACTAGCCCAGTGGTCCACAGAGCCCCCACAGAGGGTCCGTGAACAGGGACATGGCAGTGGGGGGGGGGGTGAATGCCAAGGGAGAGTTTTGGCACCTGCACCCACCTGACAAAAGGGACACAGCAGCAGGTGTACAGTGTGTCCAAACTATGACTCTGGAGACCAGAGTTTGAATCCCAACTCCCCCAGCGAACCAGCTGGGTGACCTCAGGCAAGTCATATTCTGTCAGCCTCAGAGAAAGACAAAGGCAAAAAATCTTGCCAAGAAAGCCCCCATCCATGATAGGTTCGCCTTAGGGTCACCATAAGTCAGTTTTCAAATGGAAGAGACATGATGGCTAGAAAGCACCTCGTCCTGTCAGCGGCACATTGTTGTTGTGTGCCTTCAAGTCAATTCTGGATAATGGCAACCCTAAATTGAACCTATCGTGGTGGGGGGGTGGTTCTGAAAGATTCATTCAGAGGGAGTTTACCTTTGCCTTTCTCTGAGGCTGAGAAAATGTGACTTGCCCAAGATCACTCAGTGTCTGAGCAGGAATTTGAATCCTAGTCTCCAGAAACCTTTAATAAATAAACATTTGCAAATTTAAATAAGTATTTGAATAGTTAAATCTAAATTTAGATATTTAAATATTTAGTTAAATCTTGAGTGTCCCCAGCAACAAATTACATTTACAGGGGGTTGCTGTTAAAGAAATGGTTTAGAACCACTAGACTAGCCAATTCTTTGTGCTTACTGGTGGCAGCTCTCTAAAGCAATTTTCCCCAACCTGCTAACTTCCAGATGTGTTGGACTACAACTTATGTCACCCCAACCAGCATGGCAGACAGGGATGGGTGCAGTGATGCTCTTGTTGCCTCACTTTCTGACACTCACTAACCAGCCCTCCCCACTAGCTGCTGACTTCTTTGTTCATCTCCCCCTTTGCTCCCAATATTGGACCCATGGTGGTTCACAATATAAGTTAAAACAAAATGCAGTTGAAACAAGGGGTAATGCAAAAGTTTTAAAAGCATTGCAGTTAAAACATAATGACCATGATACAAAATCCTGCTCTCAGTGTGTCTGGAGACCTGTTGATTTTTACTCAGGGGGTGTGCTTTGCGCCGCTTTTACCTAACACACCTGAAGTGCCAGGTGCCTCTGGATGGAGACAGAGAAGCTCAGAGTGTAGTGATGTGGCCAGGAGGTTGTGATATTTCACAAGTTGTATTTCTGGTTCCCATACAACATGATGCAATTTCAGGCTGCTACTCTTGTTTCGAAAATGCCAACTTCTAGTGGGCAGCTAGATCCTCCCTAAGAAGTTATTGACTAGGTGTGGCCAGCTTTCTGCCCCAAGGATGCCCCAGGGGCCTATGAGTGCTGCCAGAAAATACTCTTAGTTCTGGAAGTGAATGGAAATCTACTTCTGGTTTTGAAAAACAGATATTTTTGAAACATTATTAACCAGTGCAGCCTGCAGCCTGTTGAAAAGGTGAATTGCCATTCCTGGAGACTACCAGGAGAGGCGATTTACCCTTTTATTTAGCCATGAAAAGAATGTTCCAAAGATCAGGGGCCATAAGAACAGTTTCACGGGCTGCCTTGTTCCCAGGGCTGTGCTCTCCTCACCGCTGGTGTAGGCAGTGGGTGGATGACACAAGGTAAACCACTCTCACTACTTCTCTTTCTTCCCCCAAGATAGGTTTCTGGTAGTGGCACCATTTTGCTCCCTTTTTACTCAGAGTAAATAGATTTTTGTTGGCCCAGATCCTAATGGGTGCCGGGAAATTCTGTGAAACTGGAGTCACCAGAATACAATTGAGAGAGTTGTGGCATGGAAATGAATACATTTAGGCTTGGGAGACATGACCCACACAGCCGCTTAAGTTTGGTCCTGGGAGGGACGTACCTTTGCTTTCTTTCATACAAATGAACATCTGCTGTTCACTTGTGGGGGAAAATGACAGAGTGAAAGTATGTTTGCTTAAAATGTGTCTACCCAACTTTCAACTTCCTGGTCCCCAAGACAGCTTACAACTCCTTGCTTACATCAGCTGGCTCGGATGTAAGAGGAACTCATAATTTCCTACTATTTGCAACTGTAAGGCTCAGGACCTTCTCCTGTCTTTTGCTAGATGACAGATAAGAATTTAGGCTTTAAGAAAAACTGTTATCTGAGAACTCTGGGAGTTGTGGTTTGCTTATACAGTTGGCCCTCCACTTTTGTGGGTTCAGCACTTGCGGATTTGATTATTCACAGGTTATTTAATTTATTTATTTGAAGAAAGTTCATATCCTATTTGCTCCGACTCAGAAAAAGGTATGGTCTTTCTAGGAATCTTTAGGTCCTCCGTATGATTCTGTGGTTCACTTCCATTGAAAGTGGACCATAGACTTCCACTGGAGGACCTAGATATTCCTAGAGGTAATGCTTCTCTAGGCATTGCTAAGTCCTCAAGAATGATTCTGTGGTCCACTTTTGCCAGAAGCTGACTGGCATGCTGGAGGACTTAGCAATGCCTAGAGAAGCATGCTCTCTAGGAATGTCTGTGTCCTCCAGTGCAAGTCTATGGGTCACTTTCATTGGAAATGAACCATAGAATCATATGGAGGACCTAGAGATTCCGAGAGATTCCAGCACAATTCTTATTTTTATTCACGTTTTTCCACTTTCACAGGGGTCTTGTCTCACAACCTCTGCAGAAATGGAGAACTCACTGTACTATGTTTCGTTCAGTGTAAATATTTGTTGTGAGCTCAGATCCTAATGGGTACCAGCAAGTTCTGTGAAAGAGGAGTCACTGGAATACAGTTGAGAGAGTTTGTTTATTTGAAGAATATTCATATCCTATTTTCCCTGACTCGAAAAAAGATATGGTCTCTCTAGGAATCTGGGAAATTGTGCTGGGGGATAATATATATATTTAAAAAGGTGGCTTTTTCACTAACTGTAGTTCAAATAAACCATAGTTCACTGATTCTGGCTGTGATGTGAAACTGATTTCCAAATGCTTCCAAACCACTCAGTATCTGTGTAAGGGCAGTGAGTTGATTGTTGTACTGATTCGAGAAAGTGGGCAACTGTGAGAGGCCAGGGTCCCACATTAGCCCTCCCAGGAGACCTTGGAAGACCATACTCCACTGCACCCAGAAAAAAATATTTAAAAACTTATTGGCCTCAAATACCTTTTATGGCATGTGGGTGGCACTTTAGCCATGTTTTTAGACTCCCCATTGGCTGTTCTAGGTCCAGGAGAGAACTTTTTTTAACAACAGGAAATGAACTGGAAGTCTCTTCCTCTTTACTTTCTGTTTCAGGAAAGGCCTTTCCTGGGCTTAATTGGCAATGTGTGGGGGGCAAAAAATGGGTTAAAATGCCCCTGGGTTAGAGTATCAGACTAAAGACAGAGGAGCTCAGATCTGCCGTGAAATTTACAATGTTGCTTTTGGCTAGTCAGCATTTTTCTAATAAACCTACCTCTCAGGGTTGTTGTGAAGATAACATGGATCAAGAAGATTCTTCTATTTATGGGAGAATGAGTAGGATAAAAAAAAAACCAGAATGCCCCCTTCACCCAGTTGGAGGAAAACAATGTGTTCCCTCACATTTCAGAGGCCATAAAATGCCGGTTTTCATAGGGCATTAAAGAGCAAGCGAGGAAGACACATAATAAATTCTTTGGAGGAAGAATTGTGGAGGGGAGGCAGGAAACACTTCCAGTTTCTACTGCTAAAGACACAAACACACCTCATCACTTTGCTTGTTGTGAAACGTCTTTCTGAAACATGATTTTCACTACCAGTCCATGCTTCTATTTTGGAAAGTTTCTCAGCTTCTCCTTACCCATAATATGTGACCTCAGGTCCCTGAGCTCTCCTCTTCAAATCTTTAATCATGCAAAATTCAAGACCAGCAGCAACGTTGACTTCTAGAGGAAAAGAGAAGTGAGAGTGAGAAGCAACCTCCTGCATGGAGATGCCAGTTTTAGGGTCTGGCGAGAGAGTTTTGGATGCCTGACAAAGCTGCTTGACAATGGCATAGACTGCCTTGGGTATTGATATGAAGCTCTTAAAATATATAATGGCCCTATATTCAGATACATCCCTGAAGGTCAGAATTGATAGAGGATATTTATTCGTCCTAGTTACAAAAGAAGTAAGACCAAGATGTTTTCTTGCTCCCCTTCTTTTCAATTTATTTGTAAATGTTGTAGCTGAGTTCTTAAGAGGCAACCAATGTTTTCCAGTCAAAATTGGAAATCAGAAATACTAAATTTTGCTGTATGTAGATCATGCTATTCTGACTTCCTATACTAAGTTAGGCCTGTGTAGATTGCTGAACCAGTTTAGTCTACACTGTAAGAATGAGCTTCCTTCCATCAATTACCAAAAAACCAAAAGTTATGGTATTCGGTACATCTAAGAAAATACATCATTGGCTACTTGATGAGAACAAATTGGAGCAAGCTTTTTCCTTGGCGTGATCTTTCATTGGACTGGTAAATGGCCTTCGCAGGTTCAGTCAAGCAGTTGGCATTTCTTCTTTCAACATCTTCAAACAGAAGTTGGATGTCCGTCTTTCAGGCGTGCTTTAATGGCATATTTGGACATGGCAGGGGGTTGGAGTAGATGGCTTTTGTAGTCCTTTCCAACTCTCTGATTTTATACTTTTAAGTCTCCTGGCCACCAAGATATGTGGGACTTTATTTTGGGTATGCTTAATTTAAAAGGGGCAACCCAAGTATAGCAGGACACTTCTGAGGCATCGAGGAGCTATCTGCAGTCGGGAGTGGCACCCTGGGGAACCAGCTGCCAAAGCCCATCCCTGGCCATGGTGATTGATTGATCCGGAAATAGATTTTAGAGCAGTGGTTCCTTAACATTTTTTGTCACCAGGGTCTCCCAAGACTTAGGCTTTCAATATTTAAATTTAAGTTTAAACATTCAAATATTTACGTAAAGATTCAAATGTTTATTTATTTATTAAAGGCTTCTGGAGACTATTATTCAAATCCCTGCTCAGACGCTGGGTGATCTTGGGTGAATCACATTGTCTCAGCTGGCAGTAGGCATATACACATGCCCAGACTGCTCCCTCATTTGCAAATGTTCCTTTTGTCAGGAGCAGTTTCAGCAACCACCTGCCCCACTGCCATGTCCCTGTTGTTCCCGTTGGGCTTCACAGACCCCCTTTGAGGGCTCTGCAGCCCTCCCAGGTGTGCCTGGATCCCAGGTTAAGAACCACTGTTTTAGAAAATAGGATCACTGCCCCCCCCCAAAATTTTTTTGGAGGAAATCTGAAATTTTTGAGATTTGTGAGTGTATGTATGTATGTATGTACCTCCAAGCCACGTGTTGACTGAGAGTGACCCCATGAATTTCATAGGGTTTTCTTAGGCAAGGAATAGCACATGGCAAAGTGCAGTCAATCAGAGAAGTGCTTGACAGGATGGAGGTTCTGTGGCCCACGTGTACCCCCATCTTTCTTACACACAAATTCTGCTGTCTCCTCCTGCATCCCCCAAGTTGTGGTTGTGTACCTTCCAGGCATTTCCAAGTTATTGTAAGCCTGTCATAAGGTTTTCATGACAAGGTTTGTTCAGACAGGGTTTGTCTTTGCCTTCCTCTGAGGCTGAGTGAGTGTGACTCGCCCATGGTCACTCAGTCAGTTTCCATGGCCAAATAGTGATTTGAATCCTGGTCTCCAAAGTCATAGTCCAGCACTCATATTCCTAGTTCATGCTGGCCAAGTCTCATGTCTTTTTTTGCTCCTCTTGCTTTAGTTAAGTCTTGGAAAGGCTCAGGTGCCCCGTTACCTTGATGATTTAGGTGTGGCTGCCCTGGAAATTTGATATTATTTTTTCATCGGGCGTTGTTTAGTGCTTGCTCTTAAAGATGTTTTATTGATGCCTTAAAAGTTGGAGTTCATAATCTTACCTTAATTGTTATGCTTTCCAGTGAAAACCCAAATTTGTTGAAATTCTTGATTTTTGTTAACAAGATTAATTGTATTACATAAGTCAATCTGCATGATATGAAAAATGTACAGAGTTTAGAACAGTGCTCTGTGTGTGTGTATGTGTTTGTATATGCATATGCATTTTAAGTCAGGATACCTAGAGATGTGCTCATAAATCAACATTCCTATGAAGCTAAAGGCATAGGGCAGGGTTCCATAAATGTCTCATGGACACAGCTCCCCACACCATCAATTAAAAGGTATTGGCTTGACAACAGTTCTCAAATATCTAAAGGATTGTCAGAAGGTAGAACAAGGGGCTGGAGAATCCCGCAGGAGGAATTTTTGGGGAATCAGATTTTGCGTAAACATTAGGAAAAGTTTGTTGTTATTTGCTGTCTAGTTGACTTGGACTTATGGTGACTCTATGAATCAGAGGCCTCCAAGATCTTGATCATCTCAACCCTGCTCAAGTCTTGTGAACTCAGAGCTGTGGTTTCCTTGACTGACTCAATCCCTCTCTAATGCAGTCTCTCTCTTTTCCTACTGCCTCCCAATTTATTGAGTGTGATCATCTTTTTGAGTCATGTCGTCTCATGATACAGCCAAAGTAAGACAGCCGCTGTTCAGTCATCATGACTTCTATTGAGAGTTTAGTGTTGATTTCCTTTAAGACCCCATTCACTTGTCTTTCTAGCAATTCATAGTATCAACAGAACTCTCCTTCAGTGTCGTGTTTCAGATGGGTTGATTTTCTTTGCATCACCTTTCTTCAATGTCCACCTTTCATAACTGTTCAGAGAAATTGGATAAAGAGAATTTTATTTGAAGGGTTGTCAGTAAAAGATGGAGCAAGCTTGTTTTCAGCAGCTCCAGAGACTAGGAAACAAACACGTGAATGAAAATTGCTAGCTAATTGTCAGGAAGATTTTTATCTTAAGAGCTGTTTGTCAGTAAAATAGTGTACCTTGCAGAGTGGTGGACTTTCCTTCTTTGGAAATTTTTAAATAGGGGATTTGGGGGAGTTCTGTACCTGTGTTTTCCTATGTCCCAGGTTTGGACTAAATGAACCTTCCAACTGTGTGATTCTGTGAACTTCCTAAAACTGCAAGGTGTTTGCTCATGGAAGAGCTTGCTGCAGTAGCCAGTGGGTCCCTCTTCACTGGAAATATGTAAGCATCAGCAGGACAGCTGCCTGTTTCTAATGTACTTTCAAGATCCTGCCGTGTGGATCTGGCACTGGACAGCAAGTTGCTCTAGGTTGCCTCTAAACTCCTTTCCAGTTCTTCTTCTGTTGATGTGGTGTATTTTTAAATGTGTGCAAAGACTGAGATGTCCTGACTTTTTTTTTTTTTTTTTTTTTTTTGAGAGGGAGGGTCTTCTTTGTGGTTCTGCACGAGTCACTGATCTAGGGGGGGCATCCTCACTGGCAAGAGAGAAGCTCCATGTAGTACCTTGTGCAGCAAGGCAATTATGTTCTAAATGTGTTTTACACTTGTTTTAATTAAGTGCCTTTTTAATAGAATGATTTGTTTAATTGTTTTCTAACTTTTACAATATAAGATTTTAGCGGGACTTTGTTTTAATTTTTTATAAGCCGCTTTGAGTCCCTTGCCAGGAGAAAGACCGGGAATTAATTAATTAATGAAACAGTCAGTAGGATTCCCTCCTCTAGGGATGGCTTGTTCTGCTGTGTCTGTCTTCTTCTGTGAATGAGAGATTGATCCATTTGTACCCATGGCCAAGGCAGGGTGGAATTATCTCCATTAGACATGTGATTGGAAGGAGTTGAGGCCAGTCTGTCATCTCAGGATGTAACAGGGCAGCCTCTTCTGATGTTGGCTTATTCTGCTCTGTCTTTGCATTGGGAACAGCTGAATTAAAGCACTGTGTCCTTTTGCAGTGGTTTAGCTGAATTTCCTGCCGTTCACCAGGTACTAGCAGGAAGATACTGACCCCAGAGCAGTGGATCAGGAAGAGGTGCAACTTCCAGTGTCCTTCTAGGATGGCTAATTCTGCTGCATATACTTTGGAGATGATGGAATGAGCCAGTTGCGTCTGAAACAGAGAGAGGACAGAATTATTCTCTCTTCAGTGATTTGAGTGTTGGGCTGCAACCGTGGAGATCAGCGTTGATTCCCTGCTCGGCCATGGAAGCCCACTTGCTGTCCTTGGGTGCATCATGCACTCTCAGTCCCAGAAAACCCCGTGATAGGTTCTCCTTAGGGTTACCGTAAGTGGGAAACAACTTGAAGGCACACAACAACTATAGGGAGTAATTAGGGGCAGCCTGGCCCAGCCAGCGACTCGCACAGAAAGACAGTAGGACCACTTTTTCTGAGAGTGGCAGTGTTGCCTGCACTCCGGACAACACTGACTGGAAGGGCTGGAGCCTGGATCAGTGACTCATTTTGAGACAGCCCAGCAACCTCCTGTTTGAAGACATACTTTTAAGTTCATGGGCCCTTCTAACCACTGGTATTGTTTTGCTACTCCTGGCCTGCCGGAGTGCCCTTGGGTGTGGTTTGAAAATTACTACATTGGCAGCAGAGCCGAACCAGGCAGGTTAACCCAGCTCTTCCGTCAACTGCTCCCCCTCCCCACATCCACTTCCTTCCTTTTCTGCTCCTCTATTAGGCTCGTTACATCTCCCTTTACCAAGCGTTCGGGTGGCGCAGCCTGCAATATCTCAATGGCAGTATCAAATCCAGTTTCCGAGGAGCACTTTGAGGAGCGCGTTCCAAAGAGCGCCGGCGACATTAAGTGAGATGGATAACTGGAAGCGGTTTGGGAGACAAGATTTTTACTGCTGACTCGTACACTCTCTTTTTCTCTGAATGGTTTGCTTGTCAGTTTCCCACCTCCCCTTCTTCACCCCCTCCTGCCTGATACTAGTTTGTGTGAGGAGCAAGATAATTCACTTTAATGAATTATAAAACTTGTTTCGCTGCAGTGGGTCTTCATTTTTTATCCCCCGCCCCTTGCTGCCACAGATTTACAGTGAGAACAGAATAAAATTAACACAGAACTCTGCTTCTGCTTCTCTTGAAGGCCCCAGATCCCTGTCTGGCATGTGTGGTTGGAGTTAGGGAGAACAGTTTAAGGAACCTGGATGATGGGACATTTTGCCAGAGAATGAAGAGTAAACAGAAACCTGGTTTAAGACCACAAAGGTCCAGGATTTGTGATGTGCCCAAACTGGGCAGAGTCCCTGCTCTGGAGTAGTACTGTGTGCTAGTTCCCAGATTGGTGCTGGTTCCTGAGCTGTGGACTGCCAGTCCCTGCGAATTTATAGAAGAGAAAAGGAACCGTTGTGCCCGGAAGGCTCAAATATGGTGCTGCTCCCTGGCATATTGGGAAGGAAAAATTGCTGGTCTCTCATATCACATAGCCTGTGAAGAACTGCTTTAGAGAGCACTAACCAGAGGTCAGAAGGGCCAGAGGCAACTGTGAAGTCAAAACCAACCAAGGATCAAAGGTTAAGGGGGCAAGAGGTCAGCCAGCCTCCCCATCCCAATGTCAAGGCATTTGGACCGAGGAGCATTTTCTGAGGCTAGAGCTTTCTGTGGGACCTGACGGATGGAGAATAGTCCTTTGGGTCATTTGATGGGATGTTCAGCTGTGCTGGGGAACGTGTGCCCTCCCCAGTGTATACTCCTGACAGCATAGCCCATGGTGGAGGCCAGGGGGAGTTGTAGCCCAGAAACATCTGGAAGACCAGAGGTTTCCTCATCTCCGGCCTAGATGGGGTCATTGAAGTCCAGAGCTGAGAAGCCTGGCAGTAATATGGAACAGGGGTCCACAGTCTCACTTATGCTTGTCTTTGTGCTGGTCAGGCATTTGGACCTTGGACTACTTGACAGGCATAGAAACAGGGCAAACCAACATGCCTCCATTTCTCTTATCCATTTCCAGGTTGGAACAGGGGGACACATGCCTGTTGCATTTTTTGCAAAGTTGTACAACAGTGATGAGGGAACCAAGCAAATTCTGCTCTCACTTCACAGCTTATTTCGCCAGTGCCTTGTTTTCTTCATAGCTGTTACCTCTGTGGCCTTTTTTCTCCAGCCACCTGTGCCCCCCTCCGTCATTTTTGTGGCCTTCCTGTGGTCAAAAAATGCAAATGAAAATATGTTTTGGTTCCAAAATACCATCCAAGAAGTGACGGGGAGGGGCATTTCTACCACGTTTGGAGGCTACCTGGGCTTCTTAAGGATCAAGCAAATTCAAAATATTTGCAAAATTTTTGCTGTTTATTTATTTATTGTTTTGCCCTCGCAGTTTGGCTCTGTACTCTGCCAATTTAGACCCAAGAGATGCCTTTAAAAAAAAAAAGAAGTGACTTCTGCCACTTTCTGTTGTTTAAAAAATAGCCCTGTTTTGAGCCTAGAGTTACCCAAGAAGGCCCCAAAACTTGGTGAGAATGCTCCCTAGAGGGTACTAGGGGGAGCAAATTTTTTTTTATTTTTCAGGTGCATATGGGATAGGAGAGGTCTCCCTCCAAGGTCTTGGGATGAGGTTGATGTGGCTCCCTACACTAGCAGGAATCCTGCTGTTGGCTTCTCATTGTCATCTCCCAAAAACAGAGTGCCTCTTTTCATCTTGGGAAGAATCACTCATCCAGGCTTAACACTGAATCGCTGGGGAGCCAAGGTTGTTGGTGATCTTAAGCTGTGTTTGAGAGAGACAGCCAACCTGAATGACAACGACTCTGCCCTCTTAAGAAAGGAGCATGTTGTAGAGGCCCTACTCTCTATCCCCCTACCCTCAGAAGGTAGGCCAGTGAGTACACCTGGTGAGACTTCCTCCATAGCAGGATCTCAGTTGCGGTTGTTTTTCATTGTACGCCTTCCGGCTTACAGCAACCCTCTCATAGGGTTTTCTTGGCAAGTTTTCTTCGGAAGAGGCTTGCCATTGTTTTCCCCTAAGGCTGAGAGAAGGTGACGTGCATAAAGTCACCCAGTGGCTATTCACTGCTGAGTGGGGATTTGAACCCTGGCATATCTGTTGTGGAACTCCCTTCCATTGGGGATCCTGCTAGCTCCATCTTTGTTGTGGAGCAGCCAGCCAGAATGGTAGTACGCTACCTCGACTTGTGCTTCTAAAGGTGGCTCTTTAAATTATTTCTAATCTTCTTTTCCACCAAAGGATGCTTTTAGCTACTTAATTCTGCATCTTCTTATGAGTCCTGTTGAACCAAAAAGCGATGAATAAGTACTTTTAGTAGACAGAGTACAGTCCTAATAACTTATTCTTGGCTACCACAGTTTGCTGAGCAGTGCAGCATTGTTAGGAGGGACAAGACTGCCGACACACAAAATGGAAGAGTCTTTTGTTAGTGGAGTGGCACTTTCCACCAAAGACTTCCCACTCCTTTTCCCTTATGGGAAGCATCTAAGCCAGTGAGAAACAGCATAGGTGCCAGGAAGTTCTAGTTTGAGGCAGAAAGAGGGTGAGAATTCACTTGAAGTTTCAGCGTCGAAAAGAGCTGTCAAGTAAGGTGTTGGTCATTTGACTGCACAGGCTTGGAGAGACGTCCATAGTGGTTGCTAACCTTGCCTACACCACACAGTCTTCAGATGATGTCCTATACTTGTTTACCCAGATGTGACTTGTCATGTGAGCTTAGCATTTCAACCAAAGTGTTCTTTTTTTATTATGTTTTGTTTTTGTGACTGACAAAACACTGGTGTTAGTGGTAGAAGGAATAACTTGGGTAACATTTCACTGCATGGTCACCTGGTGGCATTGGTGATTCACCACAGGTGACCAAGAAAGTCACTGTCTGAAAAGTCACCATATGAAGAAACCAGTGCTTGTCTCAATGGACTGTGTGAACTGTTTTATGAGTACAAGACCACTCTTGTATCAGTAGGAGCCTACCTTTTTCTTGCATGATGGGGTCACTTTATGGCAATAGTAGGAGCAAGGAGACCTTACTCCCCACCCCCATGCCTGCTAGAACCTGGGTCACATGAGCACACCCCACCTTTAGGACCAGGCTGCTCCTGCTTTCCAGCCTTTGTGTCAGAGTGGGATTATCCAGCCTGGAGATGACCTGACATTTCAGGATCTTAGCTTCCTCTTTTTCAGTGTCTCCAGGGCAGCAAGTAAAATTCCAGAGTGAGAAGCCCAGGATAACAGTAAGAGAGACAGTTTTCCCTTGCATGACTTGGCTCCATATTTGTCCAGGTACCCCTTCTTCCCACCTATCCACTTCTTTCTCAGCAACCTCTGCCCATGGCATCTCAAGGTTTGAGCTTCGGAAGACTCTGGCTTCAGAGAACAGAAACACTGTTGAGTTCTGTCTTCCAAGGATTTTCACCCTCTTCCTTCCAAGTTTAAGTAGCCGTGGCCCAGGTTCTCTTACTAATGGTGTCTTGTAACTGCAGACATCCCTAAATGGAAACAAGACATGGCCTAGATACCTTGAAAGCACCAGATACTGTCTGATCTTGGCAGCTAAGCAAAGTCAGCCTGGTTAGTACTTGGATGGGAGACCACCAATGAATGCCAGGTGCTGTGGGCTATATTTCAGAGGAAGAAACTGGCGGAAACATCTCTGAATATTTGCCCAAGAAAACCCTATGAAATTCATGGGGTCATCATAAGTTGACACATTACGCATACACATGTTTATGCAAGCTGTTACCTCAGAGGGTGTAGTTTGCAAGATGCCTGGAATCAAACATCAAAGCTCGTGTATTTGCTGTGACGAAGAAGGATCTCTGTGTGATCTGATAAAGCATTCTGCCGAATGTCTGGATGGGCGAGGGAACAGGGCTCTGCAGTTTTCTAATCTAGACCACAGCCTGCCAACATCCATCTTTCATCACCTTCCTCTAGAGGTTTTGGACTTCAGCTCCCAGAATTCCTAAACTTTGGCCGAAGATTCTATGAACAGAAGTCCAATACATCTAGAAGACCAAAAGTTGAGACACATCATTCAAGACAATATCTTTTTTTTTTTGTAATTGTTACAGTTTCCATCAATGAATTCTATACAAACTTGAATGCTTGTCAACATTAAAATGGTCATCCGTTGTGGGGGGAGTACAGGAGGCTGGTAAAATCCCACACTAGGTTGGGATTGGACAGACATTACATTACTTGATTTCTTAACCAGAGACTTAGCATGCTTCTTTCTTCTCATACACCAGTTCCTTTTAGCATTTGAACTTTTAAGAGCTAGCCATAGTTGGTGATACATGAAACTAGTTTGAATACTAACTGTGGTTTCCACTTAAGACACAGAACCAGATTTGCAAACTGTTTTGAGCTAACCATGGTTACTTCTTAGGTTAGTGTGCATGTAATACGAATCACAGTTAGTTCTGGAAAGAGGTGTGGATTTCAGTGTAAGAAATGAGGAGTATGAGACAGGAATATGATATCAAAGGCCAGACTCTGGGCACAATTCAGCCCTTAGTTCTGGTTAGGGGATTGGCATCATGTCTCAATTATCTTTAGAAAGTGGTTCAGGTAAAGATGGATTCCGTGTCTGTTTGCTGGCTTCTTTTTTTCCCTTTTTTCTTTAGTGGGAAGGTTCTGGTTTATTTGCTGCAAGCAAATTCTGCATATACATTCTAAGGAAGACAGCTAGAGCTCTCCCAATTTTTTTTCTTCCTTGGAAAGAGGAAAACCTGTCTGCCGGAGGCTGGCATTCAAAATGGTTGCATGGGAATGATTCCTTTTGCTGCCGAACAAGGCCAAATCGATGGCATATCTTTTCTCTCCCCCTCCCCTCCATGAATCATTCCTTAACTCGCTGGAGTCTCCAATTATCAGACAGAGAATGGGGGGGGAGGTGACTTGACAGGGTAAAATACTTATGGCCTTGTTGTTTCAATAGCTTATTGTTCAGGTTTTCTCAACCATAATGGACAAACAAGGAGCAGCATGGGGGACTCTGGACGTTGAGATGGGCAAGATTGTAAAGAGCAGGGGAATACTTTACATTCCAGGACATCAGATTCCAGTTCTTTAGACACCTGGGTTTGAGGGGGGTCTCCCTTCCTCCCTCCCTTCCTTTCTTTCCTTCTTTCTGCCCGGGGGTCTGGTTTCCACTTTGGCAGGATGATCTCTTAGGGGGACAGTTTATATTGTAGCACAGAAAAGTCACACAGAATATCAGCTTTAATTTAAAGAAAAGTAACTGCTGAAATTGTGAACTCCCCTATCCCCATGGCTTGTCCTCACATGTCTCTTTACCCCCTCCTGATGCCTGATAATGGTGTTGTGAATTATTTGCACGTCTGAGACTGCGAGTGCACTTAAGTGGCTCAATTTTTGCTGCAGAACAGAGGATTTCTTTATTGCAGGATTTTTGGATTACGGGTCGGAATCACTTCTTTATTTCACCAGTTTTATTATGAGCAAGTCCATTAAACAAATTTTCCTGCCGCTAAAAATAGCACTCAGGGCAGCTTGCAAACATCATTGAAACCAGATTAAGCACCGAAACCATTAAAGTCCTCAGATCATCACGATAAACATAAGTTATTCTGTTTATTTCTGGTCATACATGTACATGTAGACTTTTAAAACCCTCTAAGTAATGTTGGACTCTAGTTCCCATGAGCCTCAGCTAGTCTGACCAGTGGTGAGGAATTGTGGCAGTTGTAGCTCAGTAGCATCTGTTGGGTGATAAGGTAACTTTAGGACAAAGTATATACTCTTCTAGAGCCAGCATGTTATAGTAGTTTGAGCATTGGATTCTCTGCTCAGCCACAGAAACCCACTTGGTGACCTTGGGTGCATCACACACTCTCATCCCAAAAAAACCAGTGATAGGTTTACCTTAAGGTCACCTTAAGTGGAAAACACTTGAAGGCACACAACAACAGCAACGTATACTGTTCTGTTGGTATGTGAGTACTGTGAATTCATAGGCAGGTGTGTTGTATGTTAGAAGAAGGTGTCCTTATAACATAAGAGGAGCTTGGCTGAATCAGATCTAAGGTCTTTGCTGGCCCTGTATCTTGTCTGTAGTAGTGAGCTGCCAGATTTATAATTTTTTTTAATCAGACTTTCACAAATCCAGCATGAAGAAGATAGCTTTCCCCCTTTTGATCTTAGACTCCGTTATTCAAAGGTGAGCTGCCTCTGATATCTGTTGGTTCCATTTAGGTAGCACTCCCTATAAGAGCACATTCAGATTCTGAGTGCTGGCAGCTATGTAGTCAAAATGGGCAACTGAGAAAGAAGGGGAGAGACCCCAAGATTACAGTCTCTAAAAGTCCTGATTAGTTTGCTTAAGTCCTGTGAGTGTTAGAAAGTTAAGGAACTGTTCTATATTATTAAGTCAAGTTCTATATGTTCTGAAAGATCAGTAGCTCTCCCATGGACTCTGTAAGTTTTGTAAGTATATAAAATCAGTATAGCTCAAATCATTCAGGAAAAGAACAGCACGATCACTGGTCTCCAAATCTCAGACCCCGCTTGTTTCGTCTGATGCAGTTTAGCCTAGCCGCTTCCAACTCCTGTAATGTGAGCTGCTCTCCAACCTCGTGGCGGCATGTTAAACCCGAACATCTCAGCTGAAGAATTCCACTCGCGACAAAGAACTACTGACAGGATCAATCTTACCCAACAGTGAAGGAATTGATCTCTTACTGCCATTGGCATTTAGCATTGTATGCTAAAAAGTGGTGGCAAGACTGCGCCAATACTGGCATCTTCGTGAGGTAATGGCAGCTCTATGACCCTTCAGCTCCATCTGCAGCCAGATGTCCCCTTCCTTACCACCTCCTGGTCACTGGATGCTGATTTTTGGTCCCTGATGAGCCTCTTCAATTCTCCTTTACCAAGGGGACAATCTGCCCTCAGCTCTTACAAAAATATCTGGGCTCCCAACCTCGCTAGGTCACTGGGTTTCAGGAGCTCCATGAAACCCAGCCAATCGTCCAGCCACTGTCACCCAGAAGTCTAGTTAATTATATGTTTTGTGAAAAGCAGGGCATCCTGAGCCTGCTGCTCTGTAATTCCACTCATTTTCCCGACTGTATGTGTGGGTGGTGGGGGCATTACGTTTCTCTTGAGCCCAAACTAGAAGATGTAAGCTGCCTTCTAGAACAACTCTTTAAAAGTCACTAGCTCATGAAATGTTAGGTACTCATTCAGTGGTGTGATGTAGAGAGGTGTGTATGGAGAGCTAAGTTTTTCCTCCTGAACTTTATCTATTTGGTTTCTGGAAGCAATTTTCACTCACCACAGGTGACTAGACCACTTGCAGATCCTGGGATCAGTTCACTGGAGGGCCTTGCCTTTCAGTAGTGGTCCTATTAATTCAATACAGATTTTTTGCTGCCAGTGGATAAGCTCCCACCACAGATTCTCATAGATATGCATGTATGAAAATGTTTGTGGAAGCATGGGGCATACATGCATTCTACTCACAGGTGTTCCTTCTTTTCCTTCTCATTCTCTACTCTCTTCTCTGTTATCCCTGGGATCCATGTATTTCCCCTTCAGCGATCCCCTCTGCCACTCCCCACAATCCAGAGTGTATTCTTCTATAAGGTTTCAGAACCTCCAGGTAAACTATACAAATTAAATATAATAGGATTGATTGACATAATTTTGAATAGTAGACCTGCTGGGTATATGTGAGTCTGCGGAATATATATTCCAGTTGCCCAGAATGGGCCATCTCCTTTAATAGGTCTGATTTTTGTTGGCTAGGAAGGGGGAGTTGTTCTTTGCTGTCAAGCCAACTTTGACTTGTGGCAACTCTGTGAATGAGAGATCTCCAAGAGTCGTCGGCTGCTGAGGCCCTGGAAGCTCAGGAAACAGCCATGGCTTTCTTGATTGAATCGGTCCATCTGTAATACACGACTCCCTCTTGGCCTACTGCCTTTCCACTTTATCAAGCACTAATATATTTACCCAGCGTTGCCCAGGATTAATTTTCTTCTTAAGAACTCACCAAAGTGTCTTGTCCAGTATCTGTAACTTTTACCCATATTCCCCAATGTAATCTGTATTCAGAGCTATTTACATCCCCATTTGGGTTCCTGAGAGAATACGCTGTCTTCCTTGCTGCTAGGCCTCATCTCCATAGCAACTGGCCTATTCCAGTACCTGTAACTTATCTCTATATTCCCCAATCCAATCTGTATTCGGAGTTGTTAACATAACAGAGGTTTGGTTTCTGAGGGAATATGCTGGCCGCCTCCTCCTCCTTGCTGGTAGGCCTCATCTCCATAACAACCGACCTGAGCTCTCTGACCCCAGGATTCCATGGAATCTTCACAGCCAACCAATCGTATGAGGTCTTCTTGCCTCACGCAGCCAATCATGAGGTCTTCGCCTGCCTAATGTAGACAAACAGACAAACTCACAAACTTTGACTTTTATATATTAGATTATTGTCTTTTCCATTGAGACGTGTCATGTCGTGGTATGTCCAAATTATGACAGCCACAGTTTAGTCATCTTGGTTTCTAGAGGAAGTTCAGATCTGATTTACACTCAACCCATTTGTTTGTCTTTTTGGCAATCCATGGCATCCGTAGAACTCTCCTCCAGCACTTCATTTCAAATGGATTGATCTTCCTGTCAGCTTTCTTCATTGTCCACCTTTCACACCCATACAGAGGTGGCCATCGCCAAAAGAGCCTTCTGTGGAGTGCTCTTCCTAGAAAGAACCATTAGTACATTCAGAAGGCAGGCAGAGAGCTTCCTCTCCCAACAGGAATTCCAGTTGCTTAGCTTTTATTGGGTTAAACCAAGCTGTTCTGTTCCCCAAGGAGTAGATCTGTTGAACAAACCTAAAGTGTGTTAACATTTAAGTAAAAGTCATTGAATCAGTGGGTCTACTCTAATTGAAACAAACAGCTGGATTTAGCACAGCTGGCTTTTTTTCTTTTCTTTTTCTGCTGGCTTTTACATGGCTGGTTTTAAAGGTTCTCAAAAGGTAGCAAACAGTAGCAGTTTTGATACTGAAATGCTAATTTACTGTTTTGGTTCTAGTATTCTTCATCCCTTGGTGGTGTTTTTTTGTCTGTGTGTGTGTGACCCACCAATCTACAGACTGCATTTGCAAGCTGAGTGAGTTATGAATTTAATAAATAAATTAAATAAAGCTGTAAATGTTATGGACGACTAGGTTGTAGACCTCTGTTATAGTGCACGCTTGTTTTAAAAAGTTTTTGTTTAAGTTCTAGGCTATTCTAAATGGTTCAGTTCTGCTTTGCTGTCTCTATCCTGCCATGAGATTTTTTTATTATTATTATTATTATTATTATTATTATTATTATTATTGGTGATAGAGCATGGGATATACATGATAGATAATAAATTATACTATTCACTTTTATCCATATTCAGTCTAGGAACAGAAACTGAGAGCCATGGAAGAGTTATGTGTACTCTGTCTCCTGGTCACCCCAAGCAGTTTGGGTACTGATTGGGGATTATGGGAACTATAGTCCAAAGTATTTGGAAATGTCTAGTTGCTGGGTTATTCAGATGGTGGGTGTAGGTGCCTTCAACTCACCTGTGGAGTTAGAGCGACCCCATGAATTTCACAGAGTTTTCTTAGGCAAGGAATACTCAGAAGTGGTTTTGCCTATTCCTTCCTCTGAAAGATAGCCTATAACACCTGGTATTCATTGTCAGTCTCTCACCCAGGTACTAATCAAGGCTGACTCTACTTAGCTTCCAAGATCAGACAGGATCTGGTGGCTTTTAAGGTATTTAGGCCCTCACTCAGATTAGTTGATGGATAAATCTTTTGATCTACTGAAGGAGGTGAAGCAGGGTGAGTTGATAGGAAGTTGTGTGTTTAAATGCCACTAACCCTTTACAGAGAGTCTATACAGGCTGTCCATATCTCAGCAATGCCTCTTATTGATTCAGGTTTTTAAAACAGAATGTTTTATTTCTAGCATAGTTAAAAACAGCTGTCCCCAGCAGACTGCTCTAGCAAAGTAAGTCGTGTTATTCCTTACTTGAGGAAAGCTGCCTTTGTGGATGGCTTGTCGGGGGGCGGTGTGGATCCTGTCTTGGACAACAGTATTAAAACACAACCCTTTAAAGTATGTGAAAGCTTGCAAGTTAATGCTCTGATGTTGAAGGTGTATGTGTGGCAAGAATCCTCTGTATCAAACTGTATTTTATTTGAATGTTTTATTTGATGGCCCAGCAAAGGAAGATTGGCCCGGTCTCAGTGTGGAACATGCCACCAACTCTCTGTGCTTTTCACTGTAGTCTGGTCTCCGTCGCATAAGGTGGCAGAGTCTCGAATTGATAGAGTGCTTTGTAGCACTTCTAACTAGCAGGGGATCATGTTTTTGACAACTCCCTTAGGATAAAAGTTTCCTGTGAGTAAGTGGAGGGAGGCTCTAGCATGGTAATGGAATGGCTGAGTGTAGTAGATGGAGTGTGCAACCTTGGCTGGAGAGACCCAGGTTGAGATCTCCCTTCTGCCCTGAAGCTGGTTGGCTCACATTGAGCCAATTGCCTGCATACCTCACAGGATTGTTGTGAGGATTAAAAAATGTGAAAGAAGAGTACCATGTATGCTACCTTGAAGGAAAAACTAAACGTAACAGACGGTGCATCTGTCTGGTCCAGAGTACTCCCTGGTGTGCTAGTTTTCCACTTGGAAAGAGATTTCTTATGTAATGGATTGAAATGCAGTTTTTCCTCACCTGCTCCCTGCAACGCTTCGGCCAAGCCTGTCGCCTCAGGACTCTGCTGCTTTGTTCTGCCGCATGGACAAATCAGTCCCATGCCTCTTTCTCCCCTTTCTTCCATTCCTTACATTATCCCTCCCTGTGCAAGCTCAGCAGAGCAGAGTTAGACGTGTGGGGCCCTGCTGGTTTTGATGCAACATAAAAGCGTGCTCAGCTCTCTCTCTACGCTGCCCCTCAGGCAAAGCTGTGGCTGCAAATGTGGTCCATCTCCTTCTGCAGGTATGCCTCTCTGCCTAGTACCCGTTGGTTGTAGGCACCAGGTTAATCCAAGGACCTAGAAACATCTCTCTTTTGGTGAGATCCAGAATCCACATCACCCCACCTCTCCTCCTGCCAACCTTGCAGCTGTCCAGCTTGCTCCCAAAGGCCAGCTGCTAGACATAATGCAGGTGGGAATCATGGAGACTTCCAGATACTGATGGGCTGTACCTCCCAACATTCCTCATATTGGCTGTGCTGGCTAGGCTTGATGGGAGTTGTAGTCCAGCAGTATCCAGACAGCCACACAATTCCCACCCCTGTGCTGGGGATGTGGCACACCAGCACATGTGACCAAAAACCAGCATGCAAATAGAGGGGTTGGGCCTGTAGAAAGGGGTTGGGCCCAGTTCAAAATGGTCCCACTACTAGCCTGTATTCTGTGAGGTGCATAAGACATGTTTCAGTCTGCTGCCAGGGACATCTGTGGGGCACTGTTAAGGCCTTGTCTCTGTAGAGTCCCCTAACATACTCCTTTACTGTTTCCCATATAGGTCATGCAGGGACAGCTTTCTAGCAAGGTTGCACTTTGACAACCACCTCTTACTCTGGATCTGTGGCTAGCAACGAAGATCCTTGGGAGGTGCGCTGATAACTCCCAGCTTGGAGCCAGTCATCCAACAAACTGTGCATTTCTTCCTAGCTTGGGGCAAGCTTAGGTTGGGTCCCACAGGGCGACAAGCCGCCTGGCACATTGGCATCATTAGGGCAAAGGGATGAGGGGTTGCATTGTTTCCTTACAGCCCCCAGCAGAAGTTTCCTACACCCACACGAACATTTCAGTAGGTGTTTGCTCTTGTGAAACAGCAGGAACAACAAAAAAATTCATACAGCCTGCTTGTTTGAAATATGATGTAAAAAAACCAGGTAGCTTTGAAAATGCAGAATTTTCAGTGGAGAAAGGCAGTACTGGAGATAGGGCTCTAGATAAAGTTAATCCAGATTTATTTTGAGTTTGATCTCAGTGGGATGTGCCACAGATCAGTTTGCATATAGACAAAGCAGAAGCTATCCTGAACTTTTTGTACTAACTTAAAAACAGCTGTTGATTCTGAATCCTTACAGGTATAGGTTGGTGGTTACTCTGTTTCGACAACTCTTGTGCTGAAAGGCCTGTATTGCCTGCCACCGGTCTTGAGAGCTTCAACCAATTGATTTTAATAGCTAAAGTGTTACTAAGGCTGCTTTGGAAGTGGATGCCAGCTCCCAGCAAACGCTTGAGGTGCGCTCATCCAAGAAAGAATGGGAGAAAGGGCCCAGCCAGTCGTTGAAGGGTATGTAGGCTGATCTCCTAGTTAGTTTGCTCTGTTCACATTTGGGCAGAGAAGGAATCATTTCAGGGAGAAGGATTGAGAGAGAGAGAGAGAGGAGAGTGAGGAATATCATCAAAACATGAATGATTGCAAGAGTTCCTTCAGTTGCTCTGTTTAAGGATGGACTGCCGTGGAACATTTTGCTCCGAGTAGCAAAAGATCTAAGCATTTGTCAGGACGGTTGAGTGAGATGACTCTTGTGCTGAAATCCAGAGAGAGAGTCTCTACTGAGAGTGGTAATCTTGATAACCTGTCTGCCTGGCTCCTTTCATCAGTAGCAAGGCCTACGTCACAGGCCGTGGAAGGCAGGCAGCAGGGTCTCTTGGCCCTGACCCTTAGTGCTCGGCTGTCTGGGCCGAGTTGTTATGGCTTGGCCTCGGGTGGGATAGTAGGGCCTCAAGACGTGTCAGACCACGGTGGGGCCTAGCCAAGCGCTTGTGACCCAGCTTGTGTCCACTTGAGAAAACTGGAGGGGGTGGGTGACTGGGCTGCCAACTTCAACTTTAATCAAGCTGTGTTTTCTGTCCCCATACCGTGTTGTCTGATGGCACACTTCTTAGAAATAGGACACAGGCAACCTTGCTTTCCTTCTTGCGAGATGGTCCTTCTTTAGGCCTCCAGGTTGAAGGTGTCTGTCGATGGGGATTCCTTCTGTCCCCCTCCAACTTCTTCTCTTCCCTCCCACCCCAATCGGTTTATTATTGGCAGATGCCCGGTTAAGAGAGAGAGAGAGAGAGAGAGAGAGACCCTTGCAGGAAAAGAAGCCCACACTTATGAATGAGAAGCAAAGTTTGGCAAGGTGCCAGCACACGCTTTTAAGGAGTGGGGGCAACCCAGCGAGCGTGAGAGAGACCTGATGATGATGGAAGTCGTGGCGTCGGTGGGGGAGGAAGGAGGGAGGCGGGTGAAGCAGGCGGCCGGGGCGGGGGGGACCTCAGCAGTTAACTGGCTCTTATATGCCACAACCAACTTAATTTTTTTTTAAAGCGATAATTCCATGTCCTGAGGTTACAAACCGGCTGCAACTGGTTTTATTTTTTTTTCTCCCCTGCCCCCGCTAGGCATCATGGGTAAAAGTAAGCATTCCCCCCCCCCCTTTTCTTTTGTTTAATATAACGGCACCACAGATGATTGGCAGGGACGTGCCCGTTCCACGACTGGGTTCCGGCAGGTCCCTGGAGGGGGATGGCACACCGCGGCCGCCCATGTTACACCAAGGGGGCTTCTCATGAAAAAACACCCTGGCTCTCCCCCCTGCCCTCCTCGCGTGCTCGCGATCTGTCTTCCCCTCCATCTGTCTGTCTCTCCCCTCCTCTTGTCAAGTCGAGGAGGGAGGCAGAGCACGCTACCTGTAAGTATTCTCTGGGTCTGTCTTTTTTTAAAAAAAATCTTCCCTCCTCCTCCTCCTCCTCCTCCTCCTCCTTCTTCTTCTCTTCCTCCTTCTTCTTCTTAAACAAAGGGTTCTTTAGGGATTAGCTGAAACCTTTTCTTCCCCCCTAAAAATAAATGTTATTCTTCATTACCACAAGCTTCTGAATGTCGGGCTTTTTGATGATTTAATTTTCTTTTTTAAAGAAAGCTCTTTAGCGATGGTGTAGAGGAATCATTTCTTAAACCGTTTATTTTGGCAAATGCCCACTCCCTTCGCAGTGGATACCAGTCCGAATCCGCAGAGGAAGAGGGTAGTGGGGGGAGCAGTTGTTGGCATTGGGGGGGAGAAAGAGGAAAGGTAGATAATTTTGGGAATGTGGCAAAGACATTCTATTGTCTCTCTAGCATGCTGGTAGTTTGATAGAATACCCCCGAACCTCCAATCTCTCTCTCTCTCTCTCCCCCTCTCACTCTCTCTTCTCCCCCCCCGTTTCCTCCTCCGCCCCACACCCCGCTTCGTTTCATGTCAGCTACAACCCCAGTCTGTGAATGGAGGCGGCCAGCTGACGAGGGGAAGCGCTGGCACGGTGCCAAGGGCTGGAAGACGCGTTTGCGCCTGTGTGAAGTCTACGCCGCCCGCCGGAGCACAAAGGGGGGCAGTGGAGGCGGGAGTCAAAAGAGGGGCGGGGGAGGCCTTCCTTGCGGTCTAGGAAATCGCAGCCTTATTATATAAGGCGGCCTGCGTCACTCAGCCCAATGGGAGGATGATGATGACGATGGGGTGGCAGTGGCCGGCAGGAGGGGGGGGAGGGAAGGGAAAGGGAGAGGCTGGTTTTTGAAATCTCCTTTTGCCCCCTCCTCTCCTTTATTTTTATTTTTTTCCCCCGATTCCGTTTACAGCAGCCGGAGAGTTACTGAGCGAATGCCGATGGTTTTTATTTCCCCCCTCTCCCGCTTCCTCCGCCCACCCTACTTTAAAACGCACGCACACGCTGAGAGAGGAATAAAGAAGAGCTCAGGGCTTGGAGAGCCCTGTTTCTTGAGGAATGTCTCTACCACCTTCCATGGCAGGAGGGAGGGGAGAGCGCTCCCCCCACTCTGCAATTGACCCAGTAAATCCGGGGACAAGGCTTTAAAGACATCTTGCCCTCAACCTTTTCTGGATTCAATGAGCTTCATTCTTTCCATCTCCCCTACCCCCCCACCCTTGCATATTCTGAGTTGAAGTTTCTTTTACAGTGGATTTTGGTTTACTGTTGGATGATGAATTTCAGTGCCTGGTTTGTTCTGTTATACAGGGCTTTTAAACTGATTCGTTGTGTTGATTGTCCTCAGTTACCCTGCAGCAAAGGTGCCCTGCTATTTTCAATCTGAGGATTTTTATCTTCCCCTCTGGTACCTTCTGCTCTTTGAAGCTCTAAACTTGTGGATCTCACGTGGCTGTTGGCTGTGGTTACTTTGTGGCCAGGGGAGGGCACTCTGTGAATGCTCAGTGAGTGTCTTTCATTTCTTCTTGCATTTCCATAGCTTCTTTGGCTAGGCTCTAGCAAGCCACAGTTAGAGTTACAGTGAACTAAGTTCAATGGGAACAAAGAGTGTGAGAGTGGGGGTATTTTTTGGGAAAAAAAATTCAGGCTGTGTTAGTGACTAAGGTGAAATTTAAATTTGTGGGAGTTCTCACTTCTTCCAAGAGCCAGCCAGATCCGTCCAGATAGCCCACAAAGCAGAGAATGAAGGTGGCAGCTAAGTCCCCCTCTTGTTTCCTGACAGTTGGTCTTTGGAGGTAGACTGCTTCTGAAACTGAAGGCTTCATTTAGTTGCCATGGTTAATAAGTTACAGTAGGCCTATTCACTGTGACTTTGTCTCATCTTTTAGAGAAGATTCCTGCCCTGATGATTTAAGCGAAAAGTCTGTCCATTTAGGAATGCATTGACTTCAGTGGCTAAAGACACAGTAGCAAAAGTTAAAGCTTTTGTATGCAATGCATCATTAGTGTTGTTGTTGTTGTTGTTGTTAACTGCCGTCAAGTTGACTTTGATTTATGGCTACACCTCCAAGACAACCTGTCATCAACAGCCCTTCTCAGGTTTTGCTGATTCGGGAACATACCTTCCTTGACTGAGTCCTTGGTGTTACATACTGGATTTGTGTGTGTGTGTCTGTGTGTGTGTCTGTGTGGATGTTTGCCACTGTCTTCCCACAGTGGCTAGTCAGGTGCTTCTGAAAGACCCACAGAATCACATAGATGCAACTTTCCTCTACCAAGCAAAATGGTATTCAGAAGAATGTTGCCACTAAACCTGATGGTTCCGTCCAGCAGTTGTGACTGATAGAGTGGAAGTGTTACTTTTTGAACTACAGTTCCTACAATCCCTCAGCCAGAATAGCTAACTGTGTTTTCTTTTTCCATAAAGTCAGTCTCAGACTATATGTTTCTTTTGCTTTCTTTCTTTCTTTGTTCTGTTCAACTTGTTTTCAGTGATGTATTTAAATCTTTTACTCCAAGTCTCAAGTTGAGACTCAAGCTCGAGTCCTTGCAAGATACTGTCAAGTCAAGTCTCAAGTCTGGGAGACTACTTTATACCCCAACCTATATTCCAGAATTTATGGAGAGAGTTGAATAAAGTCAGTTTTAACAATTTAAGCAGAGTCAGCCCTCCACATTTGGGATTTGCTACCTGCAGTTTCAGAAGTTGGGAACAGGATCCTTCTTACTCCCCCTTCCTGAAGCTGGAGGCTTTTGTGTCAGTGGGCATAAAAGAATCTGCAGCTTCGGAAGTGGAGAATAGGATCCTTCTTACTTCCCATTTGCAAAGCTGGAGGCTTTTTCAAAAGTGGGGGCTAGGATTCTTCTTACTCCCCATTACTGAAGCTCCAAAAGCTTTAAAAGGAAGGATCCTTCCTCCTCAAGCCCATTGCCTAACCCATTTTCTGTTCCCTGCTGAGATATGTGCCCTGCACTCTGGGGTGAGTCTTCTACTCTGAAGAAAAGTTTTAGAGAGCTCTTCTTATATGCAGCAAGGACAGGCTGCTGAGCGGACTTCAACCCTGCCTCAAACCCATCGCCTAACCCATTTGCTGTTCCCCTCTGAGAAGTGCACCCACATTTTGGGTTTGAGACAGATTGTCACAGGACCAGTAGACAAAAAGAGATGGAAATGTTCGAAGTTGTAAGGTTTCTGGATGAATGTGTTACGTTACTGAACCAAGGGCAGCAAGTCAGTGACTAATAATATACACGTCACGAGTTAAGTCAGTGCATCATTTATTGCCAAGTCAAGTCCAAGTCCAGTCACTGAAATGACTTAAGTCTGACTTGAATCCAAATCAATCAGCTCAAGTCTACATACTGTCTGTTTAGTGTGTGTGCGTGTGCGCGCGCGCATGCATGCATGCACGTGCAACTGAATGGGGAGGAAGGCTCTGAGGAAAGGTTAAAATGGACTGTACCACTTGAGACTACAAACAGGGATGTCACTTTTGGAATTCCCTCTACATTCTTTTTTTTCCTAAATGAAGGCTGCCTGGTATTCCAAACCAGCATACTGGGGGAAAATATCCCAGCCTCATGCTGATCCCCAACTCCTGTCACAACATGATGTGATCTTTCTGGAGTCTGAAAATGTACATTGGGCATCCTCGTACCCAGGCCTACATGTAGTATAATGAACAGGTGGGCTGGATTCTGTCATTTTTGGAAGACAGGCAAGCAATCTAAAGAAGAAGCTTCCTTGGAAAATTAACACAACAAGGAAAGAATTGGGCTCAGGCCTTTCTCCTTGAAGTTCTGCCTTACAAGAGAGGGAGGTGTCATTTTGGCTTTAAAAACAGAAGTTTGTTCCATAAGCAGCTCTCTTGTTCTGAACTGGCAGCCTGAAAAGGCATGGTGCCATTGTGTCACTTCAGGATTCTTACAGCTTCCATCTGCTGTATGTGTAGGTCCAAGCCAAAAAGAGTGAAGGAAGAATATATTCCCTGCATACATTTTTTGGCTTCTTGTTAACCCTCAGGTTTCAAAGCACTGCCAACTTACATTGAGCCCATGTGGTAGCCAACAATGAGGCTTGTGTGTTGGGATGGCCCCTGGTTAAAACTTCACCTCTACCATGAAGTTCCGGGAAGCTGTTCTTCCTTTGCAATAATAAGGGTTAAGAAGAACACAGGGAAAACCCAGAAGCTGTAACAAAGGCCATAAAATCCATTGTCCTGTTTGCCCATAGAGTTGCCCAACCAACAGTCCCAAGGACAGCATAAAGGCAGTAGTTCCCAAAATTACTTTTAATTAGAAATTACTTGCCATTGCAGTCCTAAGGCCCCTGAAGAATGGTTAGTTGCTGTTACAGTTGCACTTTTAAAAAAAATAACTCTTTGCTTACCCTGTTTCCTAAAAGTATTCTCAAGAGTATTAACAATTATTTTAGTGGTTTTTTTTAAAGTAACCTTTGACTGCTACTTGCCATTGGTACAAAACATTCTGTTTGTGTCCATCTTGCTGGCACCTCCATATTCATTATAGGGCATGAGGCAGTAGCATGATCCAACACTGGGAACCATGTTATATTCCTCCTCCTCCACCAGCAGGCTATAACAATAAAAGTAAGAAAAGAAATGATGTTATCTGTTGTTAAGGGACAGCTACGATGCTACTTAGTTAGGAATTGATAGTAAGTGACTAGTTATGGTTACCTAGTTTCTTCTAAGCCATACTTCGCAACTTGTGCCTCTCCCCTCAGTAGCTACAGTTTGGTGAGAGACTGAAAAACTGAGAATCTATATAGTTGTTGTGTCACCCCCAGTAAGCCTCTTCTCCTCCATCAGAATGTCATCTAATTCCATTTTACAGTCAGGATGTGGCCATAAGCCCAAAGGAAGTATACTAAGCTGGATTGCTGGTCCACCTGGCCAGGAATTTGTCTACTCCATTGAACAGGAGCTTTCCAAATTCTTGGACAGGGATCTTCCCTATCAGTCTTTCCCTGAACATTATAACTGCTGATGGTGATGACTAAACCAGGAATTTTCTACCTACAGATCAGTGTACCTCTTGTTGTTGTGTGCCTTCAAGTCATTTCTGATTTAGGACAGGCCTAAGTTGAGGCTTTCTTGGCAAGATGTGTTCAGAGGAGGTTAGCCTTTGCTGACAGAAGGTGATTTGCCCAACCTCACCCAGAAGGTTTCTATGGCTGAGCAAGAATTTGAATCATGGTGTCCAAAGTCATTGTTCAGCGCTCATCATTGCGGCTCCATGTACCTCTACTGCTTGGTAACCCACCTCTGTCATGTGGCAGTGAATCTTAAATAAATCAGGCATTGCGTGGGCAAGTGGTTAATTTTGCCTGCAGTGAATATCCTACTGGTCAAGTTTTCTGGGACAAGACCTCCTTCCCGATTCTGTAGTTATGGGACAGTCAAGGGAAAAAGATCCCTTCTCATTTTCTGTGCTGTTTATCGGCTTCTACCTTGTGGTTTTGTAGGTTATCTGCCCTGCCCAACTGAAAAGCTTCTCTTGCAGGGAAGTTACCCCAAGCCTTTGACCATTTTGATTGTTCTTTGGGACAGCTTTTCCTCAGGCTGACAGTCTCTTCTTTGACATTGGGCAACCTGAAAATACAGATAAATAAAGGCTTTGTCTTACTGACTGTCTTCTTCCCCCAGTGGCCCCTGCCATAAGGCTTGTCCTTTTCTCCCCTACCACCACATGCGAAATTAAAATTTTGGTTCCCTGTCAACCTGCCTTGAAGGGCTGTTGTGAGAGCTGCTGAAATAATGTCAGTGAAATGCCTTGAACCCTCTTCCAATCCTTTTTTTTCCTCTCATTGTCAAACATTACTGTTGCTCCCTGCAGCGCCCAACCACAGTCAAAAACTTTTAGGATCGGTTTGAAGTAGTGTTGGCTGCCATCTCTTGGAGCTGAATAGCTGAACTTCCTATGCTCTCCCCTCAACTGAGTGCAGCTCTATTTATATCTCAGTAGGCCTAAGCATTCCCTTTCTGTGCTCCATTCACTTTGCTTCCTTGGTGCATAGACCTCCTCCAGGCCCCCTCCCTCGATGCTGCACTGAGAGCAAAGCCCGCCACATACTTTGTAATGCAGAAACCTGTTATGATGTTTTCTTTGAAGAGACCTTTCTCCTTTCCTTGGATCCTTTGGCTCTGACTAGCCAGGAGAAGACAGAGAAAGAGGGAATGAGCATCGGCAGCTGGGATGTTCCCAGTGAGTTTGCGCTGAAAGGGCTTGTAGGGATCCAGCGGCAGCAGCTGCTCTCGTCTTCCTTCAAAAATGAGTCCGGTTTGTCCGGCATCATTCTCCATTGCCACTTTCTGAGAATCCCAGTGCAGCCTCCAGGGAGCTTCATTTGAAATCCCTTTTTCTCTAGTGACAGATCATTGCAGTAGAAAGCTGATGGTGAGCATCTCAGCAGCAAGACCCATTGTGTTTGTAAGGCGAGCCTCTTTTGCTCTTGACTCTAAGCTTTCAATCTTCCTTTCTCCCCCCATCCTCAAATGTAAGATGTGGTTGTGGCATGGTGCCTCTGTTGCAAGTTGCATGTGAAAGGAGAACACGAGAGAATGTACCACAACAACTGTAGGATCGGAAGGAAACAGTGGGGGGGGGCACTGAGCCAGCCCGTCTGGGGGAATGAACTGTCAGGAAGTGGGGATCAGCTTGATCTGCTCCCTCCCCTTCAAGACTCCTAGCCTCGGCCTGCCTGGCTGCCAAGCCCCCATTTCCTTTTTAGGCGAGGGTCCTTTTTATAGCATTGTATAGAAATGGTTTGTCTTGGGAGACAGCCATTTTGTGCATTCTGCCTTGAAATGTAATCTTTTACGGCAGCGACATCACTTTGCTTTTAGTGCTGGCTGAGAAGTCGAGGCAGAGCAGCTGACAGCGGCTGGCTGGCTGGAGGCTCCCAGCTGGTGCTGCCACCTCTCTCCGAACCCAAGGATGGGCCCAGAGCAAAGCAGGAAGAATTGCACTGACCAGGCTCACTTGCACCTTTTTCCTTTCTCCTGATGTAAACTAGGTATTTTTGGAATTCAAGAAATGCCAGGGCCTGCAGTAGGCAGATTTAAAGTCAAGCAGCATGGACACATTTGCAGGGAACAGAGTGAGACCTTTCAACAGCTATTTAGCTAACGTAGTTAGATGGAACCTTCCTGTACAAGGGGTAGTTTACCCCCAAGAACCAACCTGTGAAGATAGAAGGGGAAAGACTTCCCTTCCATGTCCTATTCCAGAACTTCCCAGAGGGCACCTAGCTAGCTACAGAGAATCATAGAGTTGGAAGAGACCACAGGGGCCATCCAGTCCAACCCCCTGCCATGCAGGAACATGCACCAAAGCACTGTAGTAACAGCATACTGCACTGGACCAGGTGTGGGCAGCTTCTAGGAGCTGGAGGCACAAAAGTGTCCAAGGAGGTTGTATATGGCCAGTGTGCCACATCTTGCCTACCCCATACCAGCTGGACCTGCCGTGGTCCAATCCAGCAGGACTCTGCTGCTGTTATATTACCAGTAGCAATGACTGGGAATGGAAGTTCTTCTGTTTATGAGCGGTCTGTCTCTAAACATCATTTGCCAGGAGGAGAGGGGGCAAAGAAGAAAGGAGGTGGTGGTATCTTTGTGAAGGCATTTCCTTGGCATCTGGCTGGCAAGTGTTGGAAATAGGGTGTTGTGCATGTGGGGAACTTTTGAGCTCTACTTTGAGTCCCTTTTTCAGCAAAAGATGAGAAACCAATCAACCAACCTGTGGCACTCCAGATGTCTCTGTGCACCAGCTCCTGTTACCCTTAACCATTGATTTTGCTGTCTAAAGCTGATGGGAGTTTCCCTCCAATGGTAGCTGCACAGTCAGCCGTTATACTTGTTGGACCTATGGTGTAAGCCAGAGAGCTGATTCTCGTATTTTCGAATGATCTTAAGAGTTGTTATATTCAAAGAGATGTTTAGATGTGTTTTCATGTGGAATTCAGCTGCCAAAAGATGTTGATGTTGTCACAGGCTTTAATGGTTTTCAAAACGGACTTTAACAAAGTCTTGTAGTAAGTGATGTCTGTTACTGGCTGTGGTACAGTTAGGTCTCAGTTTATGTCGGGGTGGTGTTCCTGAACTCCCTTTATAAATTGAGGCAGACTAACATAAATGGGATGAGACAAACATAAATGGGATTCCTCAGGGAATCGTTGCGGGAAGCATTCATATAGAGCTGAACTAACCATAGAGTTAGCAGTTGTACTCAGTCCACCACAAGTTTTAAAGAAGTTCAGAGCATAAAACTCCAGAGTTTACTTGTTCCAGGCTAGAATAATCCCATCCTTCCAGATAATTATACATCAATGATCCATCCAATGGTTCATCCAAGCAAGCAGAGAAAACCTCTTCCAGCAACCCCAAAACTCCAGGATTCTAGCTTCTTCATTCCCCCTTCTAAGCAAGGAAACCAAAGCTCTTCTCCCAAACGTTGTCAGGTTTGCATTTGTTCCTTCACGATCCTCCTCCTACACACACAAAAGGAATCCCTGTCTCTCCAGCAAGGCTAGGGTTGTGGTTGTAGTCTCTCTCCCTCTTCATACCCCCAGCATGGCCAGGTAGAAGAAACCCAATCCATTCAGTTTTTCTTACTGTTCAAAACTGCACATTAAAGCTGCAGACAGCCTTACTGTCTTGCCTCCTCCTGGGGTGAGGTGTGCTGGGAGAGCTACGCGTGGTGGGTGAGACATTTTATTTATTTATTTCTAGAGAAATGTTGTAGATTTAAAATGTTGCAAACTGAGGCAACACACATTGGAACTTGTCTGTCCCTGAATCAGCCTTCTGTTGAACAACTCTCTCCCATTTGCATAGACAAGGGATTCCATGCAGGCAGGTAGAAAATCACATTGGTACTGAATAGCTCAATGGAAGAGAGATGGAGTAATTGCCCTTTTCTTCCAGTTCGCTTTGTAGAGGATTTCTTTTCTTTCTTCCACTGTACTGCTAAGAGGCTAGTAGTCTCCAATGCCATGCTAGCCACAGAAGAAAAGGACCTCTCTTAATGTATTTTTTTTAATCTTAAAATCCGTGTATCTCATCTATTCTCTAAAGGCAGTTGGCAGCAAATAAATATTCTTGGCAGCTGAAAACATTCCTTGGTAACATAGAATACAATGACAGCAGAAAAACACAACAATTTGAAACATAGGTAAATAAATAATTTAAAAAAAAACACAAAACAGAGGGCAAGGGAAGTCATTGCCCTGAAGGCATGGAGCTTTTCGAGTTGTCCATGTCCTGATGCAAGAGCAACTGAACCAGCAGCTGAGGGCCACAGCGCTGTGGCGTCACTCCTCCCTCACCTTTCCTGTCTGTCTGTATACCATGACTCCACAGGTGAGACCTGTACAGAGAGAAGAAATCTAATCAAGCTTCTGCTGTTGTTAGTTACCTCTTGTGGTGATAGTTGCTGAGGGTGCCAGGCATACGGGCCTAAAAGAGAGACCATTGTCTGTGCCTGAGGATGAGCACCAGAAGAGGGAGGTCTTCCCCAGTTTGCCTTCAACTTGGAGGAAGAGAGTTTCGGAGAGTTTTATTTGCATCTTGACTTAGAATAAGGAGCAGTGAAAAGGGAATTTCTGGACTAGGCTGAGAATGGGGGCATTGGAAAGTAAGCTCAAGTTAGCTAAAGTGAAACCTGGCTCTCTAGTTCGTACGCTGTCCTTACTCGTTGTTGTTGTTATTATTGCTGTTGTTGTGTACCTTCCAGTCGACTTATGGCAACCCTAAGGTGACCCTATCATGGGGCTTTCTGGGGCTGAGAGCATGTGTCACACCCAAGGTCACCAAGTGGGTTACCATAACCGAGCAGGGAATCGAACCCTGGTCTCCAGAGCTGGATTCCAGCACTACATCATGCTGGCTCTCATCCTTCGTCCTTTCACGTCACTCTTTACGCTGCTTGAAATAGGCTAAGAGTCTGAGTTTTAAAGTACCTCCTGTTGTCATTTGAGTGGAGAATTCACTTGCTTGAACATGAATAAAATACTCATTGCCCAGCACAGAAGAAACTTCCTTAGGTGAAGTTTGAAAATGATTAGATTCATGGAAGGAAGCTCTCTGGCTGGCTGAAGCTAGATAGATGCAAAGCTTTGCCTCTCCAGACATTTTGGATGATGATTCTCGCTGTCTTACTGATGTTGGCTAGGGCTGCTGGAAGTTGAAGAGAAGAGAAGAAGAGAAGCAGAGCTTCTCCATCCCTTGATGAAACGTAGCTTACCGAAAGCTACTTATTGAGACCTCCATGTGCAGGAGCAGTTTACCTTGAGCGAGATTGAGAAAGGCAGGATGATGGGAAAAGCCACTGCTTTCATTGCCATACTTGTCCACTTCCTAGATGTGTTGGGCCAGCCCCTGTAAGGAACAGGATGCCAAGCTGGATAAACCTTTTGGTTTGGCCTGGGAAGGCAGCTCCTGTGCCCTTGTGCTGAAGGGCTAATGGAAAGCGCCAAGGGGGTACATGTGTGTTTAGGGTCTTAGCTGGAAACTGGACTACATGAACAACACGCCAGAGCCCTTTGGGTCCACAGGGGCCTGCCTCTTCTGTGTCAGCCGCAGGGCCTCTCCTTGCTCCCAGAAGCTTTGCATGATGCACAACCTATTTTAACTGATAAATCTGACTGATTTGATTTCCCCGATTGCTGCAACTCCTGTTCTGTGTCGGAGGAGAGAGCTGTCCCTTGGGCTTTTGAGCATTCTCTTTCCTCCTCCCCATCTTCATGTATTTGTCCTCTCCACCCACCTCTGCCTGCACACTGCATCTCCCTGCTCTCTTGGTGTTCATGTGATGTTGGTGTTGCCGCTTTTTCTTCACACTGCCACGGTTCTTGGTAGGCCACTTATCTGGGGTCAGGGAGGTACACAAGCCATGAACCTCAGAAGGAACCTCTTGACAGTAAGAACAGTTGGAGGATGGAACCAATTGCCTAGATTGGTGAAGGGGTCTCCTTTTCTGGGTGTCTTCAGAAAGAGGCTGGACAGCTATCTGCTGGGGATGCTCTAGCTGGATTTTCTCCATAGGATTCAGTGGCCAGCGGGGCACCATCCAACTCTGTGGTTCTCCTGCAGGAAGCTGGTGTTTTAAAAATTCCGTGTGTTATTTTTTCCCCCCTCTCCTAACTCTCTTATCCAATCCCTGTTTGCAACAGTTGTCCAAGCTTTATGTTGTCTCATACTATGGAAAACATACATATATGTTTATCACATGATGTTACAGTAGTGTTTTTCTGGAGAATTCTGCCTCTCCTCCAAACAGCCCTTAGAGATCTGCCAAGCCAGGCTCTGCTTCATGTCCTGTGGCCTGAAGTGTCTTTGCTGAAAATGACAGAAGGAAACTTTTACTGATTTTAACTGAAAATGGTATATGCCACTTTGTAGGCTATGTCCCTCAAATGTGCTTTTAATTTTTCTTTTTTAAAAAATGACAGACAAGCTTCCTCAAAAAGCTACTTCCCCACCATTTCCCAGCTTTCCTTGTGGGTGGAAGGGATTTAGGAAGCCAGTCCTAGTACTTCCAACCAACATAGTCAGCAGCAGAAGAGAAGGGACTGTCAAGGCGTGAGGACTAGATGGCATCCCCATTCTACTGGTTCTCAACCTTCAGGGCTAACAAAAGATTCCAGAGGGCTGCAGCCAAATCACAGCAGACTACCTTGGGGTCACAAGGCCTGAGGTTGCATGTTTGTTTGGATATACAATTGGCCTTCTACATTTTCAGGTTTCACTTTCATGGATTTGATTATTTGCAAGTTTCTCCAACTCCTGTCCCCAGCCTCAAGTGCTTTTTTTTTGAGGGAACCTTACCTCTCAGCGCTGATCATGTCATGCCGCCTTTTAAAAAAACGCCCTTGTCCTTCTCCCCTTCTACTGGCAGCTGCCTGGCCAGCTAAGGACAGATCACAGCCTGATTTCTCAGCACCACAGACCCTTTCTCAATGCCACTCCACACCTAAAGAAGGAGATGAGTGAGAGAGAGGAAGTATAGGGCCACCATACCAACCCACCCCCTTTCCCTCTCCTCACCCTGACTCTGGGTGCTTGCTCTCCCCTCCATGCCTTGTCCCTCTTCCTACAAGCACACACACACATTTGTGGTTTTTCCACTTTTGTGGGGGGTCCTGTGACCCTAAACCTAGCAAATGTGGAGGACCACCTGTACTCAAAGAAACAAAAATTGGAAGAGACCACAAAATCCACATAGTCGAAGCCCCTGCCCTACAGGAATACACAACTAAAGTGCTCCCAAACAATACCCATCTAACTATCCAAAGAAAGAAATCCACCACCATCTAAGGCAGGCCATTCCACAGTCAAGCAGCCCTTGCTGTCAGGAAGTTCTCCCTAATGTTTAGGTGGAATCTTTTTTTCCTCCGTGTAATTTTAGTCCTTTGGTTCATGTCCTAGTCTCTGGAGTGGCAGAAAACCAAGCTGCGTCCTTCTTCTGTGTCAGTGACACACAGAGTGGTGATCCAGGGGCCAGTGCTGGCCCCTGAACCCTTGGCTGCTGGTCCTTGGTGAGCTTCCCACTTGCAGGCAGGAGTGGACTAGATGGGCCAAAGATCTGAAGCCATATAGAAGTCAACGTATACACAGACTAGCCTTCATAGTTGTGCCACTACCATTCCTAGCAACCAGCCAGCATCCTGGTGGCAATTTACAATGGGACATGTATTCCTTCACACACAGAGGGTGTTGAGTAGGTAAAGGCTATTCTAGTTGTGCCCTCGATTTGGGGAGGATGTTTGTGTCACCTACAGCTCCTGCCCCTAGGTCTGTCCCTGAATCACTGGCAACACCCCCTAGAGATTTCATGCCAAAGGAAGACATTCATTTATATCAAGGGTGAGCAAATTTATATCCCCATGTGGCCCCTAGATTTCTGCTACCCTAGCACCACAAGTCCCCCAGAGCTCTCCAATTAACCAATTGAAAAGAAAAAAAACAACTTTTCAACATGATTTTCAGGCAAATATTGTCCCAAAACCATACTGGAAGCCTGCCAAATGCACAAAAACCCATGGAAAGATTCCCACAGGCGCACCAGAACCCCTGTACTGTCCAAAATATCTCTTTTTTTCTCTACAGTCCCTCTCAAAATGGAGTTCCTATCACTGTTTTGAGAAGGACTCTAGAGAAAAAATGGAGGTATTTGGGGGGGGGGGTATTGGACCTTCGTCTCTATGTGGTTGCCCAGCCACAGTTAATGAATGTGCTTATATCCCACCTTTTCTCCAGTGAGCTCAGGGTACTGGACAGGGCTTCTCTCCCGCCTCACCTTTTATCTTCCCAGTAACCCTGGGAGGTTGGTCAGGTTAAGAGAGAGAGAGAGAGAGGGACGACCCTTAAGCTCACTTGCTGAGTTTCGTATCTCAGCAAAAACTTGAACCTGGGCCTCCCAAATCCCAGCCTCACTGATTACAATATTGAGGAGGTTCCCTTGAGTTAGAAAAATTCCCAAGACTAGAGCCGAATTCCATGTGACTGTTGCTTGTGAAGTAGTCCCAAAGCCGGGGAGGGCAATTGAGGCCAACATTTAGCTCAAGCCTGCTCAGTTTGCCCTCATATATGTTCACTTTTGATTCACTGCGGCCCCGTAATTAGTGAGGCCGGGTGAGCTGGGCAGAGGTCTGAATCGAGGCGAGCCGCCTGTAGCTCCTGAGAAGAGGCTGGGTTAAGTCAGGTCATGCCAAGTGAGGACTGGAACAAAGGAAGTCTTGTGCCAAGGGCAGTTAGGTCAGTACTGAAGCAGAGAAATTTGGCATAGGGGTTCCCAAGCAAAGGGTGCATTTGTATGTAATATTAAGCCTTGTACCCCCACCAGCCCCCAAAACTAAAACTGGACATGAGTGGTGGTCCACTGTATATACTTGTGTATGAGTCTAAAAATTTTAGTCCAAAAGACGTGGTGCAGACTTATCCACATGTTAATGTAAATACTGTACTTTAACTCTTATGAAAAAGGAGCCATTCCTTTGGCTGAGTAGAGGGGCAAAGGCAAGAGCTTAGGGTGTCCCAGGAGAACTTAAAAGAAGCACCCCCCTCCCTTTCCACTGTGGCTCTGCTTCTGCCCTTTTTGAATGCCTTGGCTGGGAAAATGGTGCTTGTCCCCAATGGAGCACAGAGAGAGTAGAGGGATTTGGTCCTTCTTTTAGGTTCTCATGGGACAAACTCAGCTCTTGTCTTTTGCCACTCTGCTCAGAGAAGGGGATGGTTCCTTTTTTTATAAGAGTTAATATGATAAGAGTTTATATTCTTTTAAATGAGATCATATCATGGGAAAAAAATGGTGTTAGAAGTGGCTTCTGGAGTGTTGTGTGGCCCACATCTCTCTCCTCCACCCCATTTTAAACCATAGTTGAGTATTATTAGTAGTAATAGTAGTGATAGTATTAGTTTTAGTATTTATATCCGGCTTTTCTCCTAGTTTGGGAGTCAACTCAGCTTACAAAATAGTTAAAACAAACATAGCTAAAAATCCACATCATATGAAAGTTAAAACATGTAATTTAACCTATTAATAAAATCAAAGCCAGTTTCTTTTAAAAAGTAGCCATTGAAAAGGAAACGATATAGACAACACAATACATTGTTCAAAGTCTCGTCCCCTAATCATTCAGTCTCAAAGGCCTTCTGAAACAAACAAACAAACAAAATCACCTCCCTGAAGAAGAAATAGCAAGAAGGCTCCCTCTCTAGGAAGGGAGTGCCAGAACCTAGGAGCAGCCACTGGGAAGGTCCTCTTTCACATTCCCACCAGAAGAGCTTCCCTAGAAGATCCTGAAATAGGGCATTCTCACCTGAGAGAATACAGTCCTTCAAATAAACTGGACCAGAGACATGTAGGGCTTCATTGGACATAATCACTACTTTGCATTGTGCCCAGTAATGGACTGGCAGCCAGCAGAGTTGTTGCAGCAAGGGACTTATGTGCTCTCTGTAGCTGTTAATGTGCTCTCACAATCTGGCTGCCTCTTTGGACCAGTTGACGTTTCCAAACACTTTTTAGGAGTGTCCTCACTTAGAACCCATTATAGTAATCCAAATGGGATCCAAACTACAACTCCCAAAATCTCCCAGCATAGTATTTGGTTGATTTGAGGAGTTGTTGCCCAAAACTCTGCCATTCCCTAGCTCTGAGGTAGCTGCTTTTAAAAGCTTTCTGACCAAAGGCCACCTAAGTAAACTGAGGTGTGTAGTCCTTATGGCTGGCCCCAGTTAACGTGTTCTGGCTGTGTTCTTTAGACCAGCTGAAGTAAAACAGTGTCTCCAGGTCCTATCCCAGTATTAAAGTGCAGATCTGACCAGTTAGAAGGCCAGACTGGAAGCAAGTTTGAACTTGCAGAAGTTCTGGCTACCATACCGATAGAACCTCAAGTGGCTAGAAAAATTACATGGTTTTCCTTGATCCCCAGGAATAACTCTGTGCCTGGAAGACCTGGTTCCAGTGTGGAATCAGTTATGTACACTGACTTGAGCTCCAAAATATTGACACATTTGAGTTCTGGGATATCATTTTTGGGATGTCTGAAAGAGAATGAAGGAGACTTGTTTGAAGCAGTTAGCTGAGAACTGAGTATTCTCCAGGGATTTCAAATTTTGATTTTTGTAATTTGTAGCACCTTTGGATGTCCTTTTTTTCTGCCTCCCTTTGCTGAGTTTTGGCCTCATTGGAATTAAAAGAGAGTACATGTCTGTATTTGTTTGTGCCTCATGGCATGTTCCCCAACCCCAGTTTTTGCAATTGGAAGAAAATATCCTTTCTAATTAAAATGACTGAAAGGCATTTTCTGGGATCCTGATAGTCATCGCAAATGCTTTGGAAACTGTTTGTCTCCTGGCCATCTCCCCTGAAGTTTGGGAAGGGTCTTCTTCCCAGGTACAAAAACCAGCTCAAATTCTCATACTTGTTTTTATCTTTAACCTACCTGCCAAATGTCTTTTGTTGCAGGCTTCATTTCTTAACAGAAATGAAAGGTTGGCTCAAACATTTGCTGGTTGTAAACCCAGTTTTGCCATGAGTGAGATTACAAGCCTGTCTGCAGTTACTTGAGAGTTAGTCCCACTGAGTTCAATAAACCATTGGATTATGCATATAGCAACTGGTGTAATGTCATGATATATATTGGCGGTCACATTAGATTCACCGATTATGTTTTCCATCTGGCCCCAGGTTTTAATTAAGTTGTTGTTGTGTGCTTTCAAGTTGACTCTGACCTTTGGCAACCTTCTCCTAGGGTTGTCTTGACAGTGGAGGTTTGCCATTGCCTTCTTCCTAGCCATAGTGTGATTTTTTCCAAGGTCACCCAGTGCATTTCCATGGGTGAGCAGTGGCTTCCCAGAGTCCTAGTCCAGTCCTCAAACCACCATGCCACACTGGCAGTCTCCTAACTTGGTAGGTTAGTCAGTAAAAGCAGGAATTTAGGGATCAGTTTGGATTGGAAGTAAGAAATTTTAACTGGTACGTCTGGGAGTGACAAGCCCACCTTCCTTTTTGGGAGGGCATTTTTTGTTCTTGTCTAAAACAGCACCAGATTCTGTTTGATCATGGAAGTAAGCAGGTTCAACCCTGGTTAGTACTTGTATGGGAGACTGCCAGTGAATACCAGGTGCTATAAGCTATATTTCAAAGAAAGGAATTGGAAAAACCATCTGTTGAGTATTCTTTGCCTAAGAAAACCCTAGGAAATTTATGGGGTCACTGTAAGTTAACAGGTGACTTGAAGGCACATACACAGTCTGAATAAACCAGCACTAAACAACTGGATATTTTGGATAAGAGGTCCCATAATCACCAATTCAGTGTGAAGGCATATACAGTGCTCCCTCCCTTACTGCAGCCTCCATGTATGTGATGTCCTTCTGTCACGTTCCTATACTTAAAGTGGCTGTGATGGGCATGCACACTCACTGCTGCATCCATGCATATGTTGCATCCATTGAAAAGAATTGGGATGCAAGCATTTTCCATTTTTTGTTTTATGTGGGGGTTCCTGGAATGGAACTCCTGAGTATATGGAGGGCAGACTGCACACACATACACAATAAAATGGGAATTAGAAATATAAATAAATAGTAAGGATAATCTTTCTAACAAAAGATGGTGGTTTTTTCCTTAAAAAAATCTTTATTACATATTTTCTTTACTGTCTCCAAAAATGATGGGGAGAGGTATCAAAGCAGACAGATCAGAATTCAGATCAGTTGAATGGTTAAAGAGGAGGTGAGTAACCGACAGAACTCTTTCATGGCCTGATGGCCCTGGTTTCTGAGATGTACATATCAGAAGCACACACACTTTGCACATCTCCCCATAAGCATGCCTCAGCTTGCCTGGCTTTTTTTGGCTCCAGTTTTGCTCTCCAAAATGTTTTCCCAGCCAAACCTGCTCCAGCAATGGAGGAGGTTCTCCTCCAGGGCTGCTATAAAAAGTTGTCACAAGAATGTGCGTGTGTGTTTTATGCAGCTTGCTTGCTATCAAGAATATTTGCACCCCTCCTTACCCCCCCCCCCCCGAGGCTTTCAGCTTTGGTTAGGGTGTATGATTCTGATTTGGCTGTCTCAACTGTTCCGTACGCACATTCTAAAAATTCACTGTGGTCTTTCAAGAGATGCTTAACCCATCATCCTTGTTTTCCTGTGGAAGAGATGAGGAACTTTGAACCCTGGAGCCAAATCTGCCAGTGTCCCCACCCCTCTGGGCCCCCACACCTTTTTTCCCGTGGAATATTTCTCTTTCTGTTAAGGACCAGTTACTGTCAGGAAGTGATGAAACAAAAATTTTCTCTCAGAATTGAGATATGTTGGAGTGGCCCTCCCCTTGTGGGGGCAATATATTGTAAGAGGACGTGAGACAGGAACTTCTCTGCTGTGACACCCCAGTTGTGGAAGACTCTCCACCCATGGGCCCAGTTGGTGCCAATAATGTGTCACCAAACCAAAACAAGGGTTTTTATCAAAACCTTTGGGATGTAATTGATTTAACCCAAGTTGCATGGGTGTTGTGGTTGGTATTATATTAAATTGTCTTAACTGGTTTTAAATTGTTTGGTTTTAAAGTTACAAGTAATTTAATACACAGTCAACCCTGCATATTTGTGGGCTTGACTTTCACGGATTTGATTATTTGTGAGTTTCTTCAAGCTCTGCCCCCCGTCTCAAGAGTTTCTTTCCTAGGGAAACCTTCCCTCTTGGCAGCTTGGATCAGGCTGCACAGCACTGCACAGCACTGTAAAAACTTGCCTCTGGTCCTCCTCCATCAGCTGCTGCCTGGCCAGCTAAGGATGGTTCACAACCTGATTTCCCGTTACTGCAAGCCCTCTCCTGATAGGGAGGAGGGAGATGGACAAGAGAGGAAGTGTAGGGCTGCCATGCCCGCCCACCCCCTTTCCCTCCCCTGACCTGATTTGGGCCCTTGGTGCCCATACTGCCCATCGTGCCTCGGTCCCCTTCCCAAAGACAGACTCATATGCATTTTGATATTTGCAATTTTTCCACTTTTGTAAGGTTCCTGCACCCCGACCCTAGCAAAGGCGGAGAGCCAGCTGTATTCTGGGCCTTTCAAATTACTGCTATTGTTGTTTCTTGTCTTAAATGGATGTTATTGTACACCACTCTATGATCTTTAGGTATTTTAATAAATAGATAAGTTCATAGCACTGGCTGCTCTGGCCACCACTTGGGGTGGCCAGAGCCAAGTGCTTGTCTACAACTGTAGTTTGTCCCTCAGGCACAGAGAGGTTCCTCACCCTTGTGGGTTTCTTTCACCTGCTATCAGCTACTTTGCTGCTCTTTGAAAGTGTTGTGAGGAATTCCTCTTGGTGCTATAAAGAGAAAGACTTGTTGGTCAAGATGAATGCATCAAGACGGAGGCCTTGGTGGTTATTGATGATTAGACCAGCATAAAGAATTAAGCCATTCCTCTCCCTTCCTTCTGTCACTTGCTTGTAGCAAGCCACTGTGGTTCTGGATTGTTGGTGGTGGCAGCAGCAGTAAATAGAGGTCTTGATTTGTGTTTGTGGGTGGGTGGGTCAGAGTGATTTAGTGGTGATAAAAGGTGTCCCACCAGCCCGCTTGATTTTTGTACCCGCCCCTTGCAAACAGAAACTAAATGTTAAGGAAAGCCAGCTTTTTCAGACCTTAACTCAAGTATAGAAATTTACTGTCCACAACACTGGACTAGAGGTTTTTGTTTTGTTTTGTTTTTTTTGTTTTGCACTAGCCACAGAGCTGCAGGACACCATTCCCTGAAAAGCTGCCAACTTTGTGCTTTCTTGAGCTGGAGCTGTGGTACCCTTGTATTAAGCAAGCTTGCTTTTTTTTCTCTCAAGTGGAATTCTTAGTGCTGTTTTTGTGTGGTTCTCATCGGCTGCTCAGGACTTCTTAAAACGTCACCTAAAATTAAATGGCTTTTTTTTTCTTTTTAGGACAGTCGTTTTATGCCCTGAAATGTTAACCTTTTTTTCCCCAAAAGTACAGTTAGCCTTCCACTTTCATGGGTTAAGCATTTGTGGATTTGATTATTTGCAGATTGTTTTATGTATTTTATTTATTTAAAGATTTTTACTGTATTTGCCCCAGCAGTTCTGCCCCAGGTGGAAGTGGACCACAAAATCATGTTGGAGGATCTAGAGATTCCTAGAGAGAACAACTTCTCTAGGCATTGCTAGGTCCTCTAGTGTGACTCTGTGGCTTGTTTCCACTCTAAGTTGATCATAAAATCACACTGGAGGACCTAGAAATTAGGTGAAAAAAAGTATTTGCAATTTTTGTTTTTATTTGCGGTTTTTCCAGTTTTGTGGAGGTTTGGTGCCCCAACAAAAGTGGAGAGGTGGCTGTATTTGTTTTCTGTATTGGAGTTAGCTTTGGAGCTTTTGGATGGGGATGTTTGTTAGAAGTTGATATGCTAAGCTTGCAAACAGCGATTGAGCAACTTACTGTCAACCAAGGGAAATCTTTGCTGTATTATAATGCATTAAGATACGTATTACATTCACTAATGACTGATTAGCATCAAGAGCAAAAATGAAACAGGGCATAAAGAGGCAGGTATATAGTTTGTTTATTTATTAAAATAATTCTACTAAAAGATCTCAGGTTGGCATACAAGTAAAATTTAAACAAACAGCTTAAAACAATGGAAATGAGCTAAAACATATTAAACATAATTAATGAGCTGAAACAGATTTAAAAGATGTAATTAATTAATTAATTCCTATCCCACTTTTTTCCCATATGAGGCTCAAAGCAGCTTATACCATATGCTAAAACAATACAGCTAAAACAGTCTGAAATGCAAAAATTAAAAGAAAACAAATGCAGTCCACTTAAAAGTGTTAATTTGAACCCGTTGAAGGTACGTTAAAACCTCTTACACATTAAATACCAACACACCCAGTGCACCACCCCAAGCAGTTAAAAGGTGAAGGCCTGTTTCAATAAGAAGGTCTTTGTCTACTGGCCAAAAGAGAACAGGGAAGGGGCCAACCGAGCCTCTCTTGGCAGAGTCCTGTAGCTTGGGAGCAGCCACTGTGTAAGCCCTCTCCTGAATCCTCACCAACCGCACTTATGAAGGTAGTAGGAACAAGAGAAAGCCCTCCCCTGAGGATCTTAACATTCAGGTAGGCTCATAGAGAGAGATATGGACTCTCAGACAGCCTGGGCCTAAGCCATATTTAAGATGATGATTATATAAGACTAAAAGAGTTTAAAACTAGGTATGTTATTACTGGAAGCCAGCCTGTGTTGTGGTTTGACTGTGACTATAGAGACCAATTCCCCTGCTCGGCCGTGGAAACCCACTGGGTAACCTGGGGCGCATCACACACATTCAGCTCCAGAAAACACCGATAGATTCACCTTAGGGTTGGCATAAGTTGAAAACAACCTGATGGTACACAACAACAACAAAAACAACAACAACAACATTATGACTTGAGAGGAATCAGTGAGGACCAAAGAATTTGATGACCAGCCAGTTTTTTACGTGGCTCCTAACTGAAGTCAACCCCAATTGGGGCTCCAAAGGCAGGAAATTGTACAGTTAAGGTACCACAGCTGAGGTGTCCCTTTTCCATGTCCTCTTGCAGTCTGTTGACCTCATTGGTGGTGCACAAAGGAGATCCCCCCCAGCAGACCTCAGTCCTTAGGAAGCATGGATAGGAAGAGACACTCCATCGAGTACTGAGGGCCCAAATTTTTAGGGCTGTAAATGTCATCACAAGGATCGACTTCTGTTGGAGAGCCTGTGCTTCACATGTAGAAAGCTCCAAATCCAATCTCTATTGTCTTCATTGAAAGTCAGAGCTCAAAGCCCTCAGTGCCTGAGACTGTGGAAAGCCACAGGTTGTGGCAGTAGAAAATAGTGTGAAGAAGGAAGGAGGAGAATGTCATTTCAGCTCATTGTTTGATGAGGGCTTGTGATAAATTCATAAATCACAAAATATTTAGATGAAAAGAACTTGAGTTAAAAAAAATAATGAAGAGATTTAATTGATTGATTTCATGCAGCCAGGCCCAGAGCATTTAGGTCTTAAGAGTGAGGCCTTGAACCCCTGTGTGGTCAAAAATGTTCATTTACAATGTTCATTTAAAAAAAAAAATCTGTAATAATATGACTTACAGAAAATACAAACAAAATTGAATACAATTGAATACATGTATCCTATAATACAAACAATAAAATACAAGCCATAATACAGACATAAAAACAATAAAAAGAAAAAAAGAACTGAAAAAGGGAAATAGAAAAAGAGATAAAAAGATTGTAATGCTCTTAAACATACAAAGCGCCACCTACGAATATGGAATAATACAGGTAAGACAAATATACAGGTAAGACAAAATATTCAGACAAAAAAGATTTCTTCCAAATTTTCTCAAGCTGTAAGTTCTATTTTAAATCCCATCACCTCCTAACTAAATTCTTATCTTTGCTTCTATCCTCCTTTAAAAACTTAACTCTAATTTTATTTTTAGAAGGCAAAACCTATAATCGCTATGTCCCTATTTTTATTCCTTATGTGATCTGTAGAAGGTTTCCATATTTTTAAGTAAAATTCTGTTGAATTTTCCTTTAACAAAGTTGTAAGTTTATTCAGTTCTGCCAGTTCCGTTAATTTTTGCAACCACTTTTCTATTTTGGGTATCTTTTTATTTTTCCAATCTCATACGGCTATTGCCATGTATATTATTAAATTTCTATATTTTTTGCATTTATCATTCATATCTATCATATTTAGGAGAAATAATTTGTTTCTCAATACTAAATTTAATATCTTTTGTATGTGATCACATGTTAATAACCAAAATTTCCTTGCTTTTTTACACCTCCACCATAAATGATAGAAGGACCCAACATGATTCTTATATTTCCAACATTGATTGCTCACACCTTTATATATTTTAGTTAATTTATTGGGGGTCAAATACCATTTGATCATTATTTTATGAAAATTTCCTTAGGATGATTACACCAAGTGAATTTTAAACCCTTGACCTGGATTTCTTCCCACTGATCCAATTTGACATTATTTCCTAAGCACTGAGCCCAATATATCATATGTTCTCTTATCTGTATCAGTTCTTAGCAACCATTTGTACATCTTGGAAATCAAGTGGGTATCCTCAAGACATAGCAGTTTTTCAAATTCAGTTATACTTCCCTCAAAATTAAATCTTTCCTTATCCTCATTGAATCTTTCTGTTAGTTGACAGTATGTTAACCATTGCAGCTTCTACCCTTGTTCTGAACATATTTATAATGTTCGTTTTGACTGAATGATCCTTTGTCTGTAACCTGGTCTTACTCTCATCCTGGGAATAGATGTTACCTATTCAGTTGATTCTTGCTTTCAGACGATTGCTACTTAAAAGAGCAAACTGCCTTCTTCAAAAGTTGTGTGTTCATTTTCACCATCTGTCAGGAGAGGGCAAAATGCAACCCATGGGGGTCCATTGTGTGGTCTTCAGAGCCCCTAGACATCCCTCCCAATTTTTTTAAGGAAATCATTTTTACGGCCAAAAGTGTCCCCAAACAACTCAGTACTGCCAACAAACGAGTTCCCTCCAATGATCAAAACTTGGCCAAAAGCAAAATCAAAAGTTAAATTGTTTGTTTGTTTGTTTAAACACTTCTGTTCAATTCTTTAGCATAGGCTCTTGGAGTGGCGTACAATGTAAAGGCTTCCCCACTCATCTGACAGGTTAAAGACTGAAATACAGTCATCCCTCCACATTCACTAGGGTTAGAGGCACAGGACTCCCGTGAAAGTGGAAAAACCATGAATAACTCCAGGCCCTCCCAAACCATATTTAACATACAAAAACGTATGATCACCATATCCAACCCACCATGGATTCCTTTGAGGCATCAGGGTTCCTTTACAAGGCAGAAGTAGCTGGCTGGTGGGGTTTACTGCCCCCTCCACTGCTGTCCCACACCATTTTTAAGAGGGACTTACAAGCCTCGTTTGCAGTTTCTCAGTCTCACGAGGCTTGCAGTTGCTATTAAAAATGGCCTAGGGAGGCAGCAGAGGTGACAGCAAATAATCCATGAATAATCGAATCCACAAAAGTAAAACCTGCAAGTATGGAGGGCTGACTGTACTGTCAGAAAGCAGATTGGCTGAGAAGTGGGCAGTACTGTAGGGAGCATGAAGGACTTATGGAGACTCACTTGGGAACAACTGCACATTATGTTGCTTGCAAATTTACCACCTTTTTCTCCATCAGCTTGCTTTGCAAGCAGTTCTGAGTAAGTTTCTGTAGACTAGGAGAACAGATGAAAGAGCAGAACCCCTATCCTGGATTTGGAAGCGCCAAAAGAGCGAGTCGTCAGATAATGGTGCACCAAAAGATGGCGGCTTCCTGTAATCAGTTTAAAGCACTTCAGGATTAAAAGCCTAAATAAATCTCACTTTCAGTCATGTCTGGAGCACTGTGGGAGGTGAGAGGATGAAAAATGGCACCCACCACATTTGGCCACCCCAGTATGTTCCAGCTTTTGAAGCCAAGTCCCGTTTTCCTTTCTGATCTGGAAACCCAGAAGTTCCTTTTTAGCGAGCTCTATAAAGCAGAGGCGTGAAATCTGTGGACTTCTGGACTCCAGCACCCATAGATCTTGATGACTGGCCATGCTACCTGTGATGGCGATTTGTAGTCCAATAACCTCTGGCAGGCCGCAGGTTTGCCACTCCTGCTGTAAAAAGGAACAGAACAGTTTGTCAGATGGGAGCTCCTCAGTAACTTCTCAGCCACATGGGCAAAGTGCATCAGTAGGTGCTCATCTGTGGCAAATCACAGTGGCTTCCCAAGTGAAGCTTTCCAAAGCATGATCCTCTTCTCTCTCACTCTTTATGTTGCAGGTGCTTAACAGAAGCACATGGGCAAAGGCAGCCTGGTCAAAAATTTTCCTGGATTAGTTTTGCTAGCATAAGCACTATGGAATTGCATGTAGGCGAGGGGACAGGCTGGCAAGAGAAACCAGCACTCCTTCCCTCCTCTCTCCCCACCATAAATACCAAGTATATTTCCGGAAGAGAAGAGCCTTCTCTTCCGTGCCTAGTATAAAAACTACCCTCTGCCAGTACCCATGAGGCTAATAAATTAAAAATAATAATAAAACCCCTGCAGAGTAGAAATTTCGTAGGGTTTATTGACAACTTTGCAGGGTCATTTCTGCAAACTTCTTTATAACGCTGTCCTCAACCTAAAGACCTGTCCCTCTAACTGCTGCATTTGCCACCGATAAACGGCTGGAGCCAGCCATTAACTTTTGTTTCAGTAACTTTCTGGTGCAGCCTGCTGTGTTCTCTGCACTTGGCTTGGTTCAAGGATGTTGCTGCCTTCAGAAGAGAGGAAGGAAATAAATCTAAACAGAGACCCAGTATGATGTAGTGGGTTGAGCATTGGACTGTGACCCTGGAGACACAGCTTCAGTTTCCTGCTGAGCCATAAAAACCCACTGCATGACCTTGGGTGCATCACACACTCTCAGCTCCAGAAAACCCCCTGATAGGGTCACCTTGGGGTAGGTATAAGTTGGAAATGATTTGAAGGCAACCTGTTCAACTTAATTTGTAATTTGTAATCTCTGTATTATGTAAGCCACCTTGAATCTTATTTCAAGGAAGAGGCAGACATGGATGAAGGGACACTCGAATTGCCTCAGCACTGCCTTTGATAATTTTTGCTAAACCAGGTGAAGATGTTATGCTGTGCTGTTATTGTAATCTCTTTGCCTTTCATATTGTGGCTTTCACCACTGATGAGGTTTTTAGTGGTTTTTAAATATTTTGTCATGTTAATTTTATGTTCAGCGAATTTTCTTTTAAAGTCAACCATTCTGGAAAGATAGCAAGCTGGTCTATCCATTTCAAAGTTTGGAAACACTGGAGGGGTTTTTGGACTACTGTATTATTATTATTGTTATTATTATTGGCCGAGATTTTACATCACGGTCTATGCTATGTAACTTTACATGTCCTTAGCTACATTACAGGGGTGCAATGAAGTCCATTTAGTGAATTATGAAGATGCATTTGACAATGCCATGCTGGCTCACTTAGAACTCATTGCAGTAACCCAAGTGGGATCCAAACTACAACTCCCAGAATCTTCCAGCGTTCCATTTGGTGGATTTGGGGAGCTGTTGTCCAAAAACCTGCTGTTTCCCAGCTCTACTTTATCTGTTTTTAAAAGCTTTTTAACTAGTATCCTGAGCAAAGTCACTGAGGGGTTAGTCCAGCAAAACACAGTGGGACTGACTTCTGTGTAAATCTGCATTCCACCATGTTGGGAGGAAGTCTCAAATGGTTGACAAGAACTTCTTAAAGCAGGCCGCACTCTCACAACAAGCCCAAATACTTCCGTTTCCTCAGCAATCCTTCCCAAATGGGTGACAGGAAGTGGTGTGATGTGTCAGTTCTTATTGCCATTTTGAGAAGGACTGCTAAGGGAAATGGAGGTAGTTAAGGGTAGTATGGAGTTCTGGGGTGCTTATGGGGGTGGGGTGTTTCCACAAGTTTTCATGCAGTTGGAGAGCATTCTACATGGTTTGGGGGCAAATATTGCCTGAAAGTCACACTTTAAAAAAACTGGTGCTTGGGGGGCTTAGGAGGAGAAATGTGGGCTTCAGGGGCTACGGAAGTGGAGACCAGGGGCCACATGTGGTCCACAGACCACAAGTTGTCCAACCCTGACCAATGAGGTGTGCAGCACATGAGATGGCACCTGTATCACATTTGACTCTTCCCAAGCCAACTCCCACCCATGCACTTTCTCTCTCTCTCTCTCTCTCCCCCTCTGCTCTTCCTCTCCCACAATGCAGGATGGACCGTATGACAGAGGACGCCCTGCGTCTGAACCTCTTGAAGCGGAGCCTGGACCAAGCTGACGAGCGGGATGACGTCCTTGCCAAGAGGCTGAAGATGGAGGGCCACGAAGCCATGGAGCGTCTGAAGATGCTGGCCTTGCTCAAGAGGAAGGACCTGGCAGGCATTGAAGTGCCCCACGAGCTGCCTGTCAAGCAGGATGGCCTGAAAGTCTATGAGGAGAAACTGAATGGGAACCTACGGCCCCATGGGGACAGCCGGTCCTCAGGAAGGCCAGGGAAGGAGAACATCAATGACGAGCCAGTGGACATGAGTGCAAAGAGAAGGTAGGAGGAGGCCTTTTGTGTCTAAGTAGCAAGAAAGATGGGCAGCTTCCAGAGACTTGGGGGCTACATTATAGAAAGGTCCTTTGTGCCCCTGGGAGGAGTGGGGAAGAGGGCAAATCCACCACAACTCCCCCCTACCAATGTATTTTTTGTCTTTCTTCCCCATAATAATAATAATAATAATAACAACAACAACAACAATAACAGCAGCAGCAGTGTTTATTTATAACACCCTTTACACCAAAGGGCAGAACAACGACATATACAATCAGGAACAAAGACATTAAAACAGAAAACCACAACAATACATGGTACAAAATCCCCAATACCCCAGCAGTCGCTAGCAATCTCAGCACCTTAAACACATCTCAGTGACTTAAGGTGGAGAATCAGAGAGGAAGGTCTTTAACCATTTGTGAAAACAGATGAGATCCTCCTCCAGCCGGAAGTCCAAAGGAAGACTGTTCCACAAATGCAGAACCAGATCTTGAAAGGCTCACAGCCTTGACAGAGCTGTGCATGTTGGTGGAACAGACAATAATCCTTTGCCTGCAGATCTCAAATTCCTGGACAGAACATACCACACAAACCTAGCTGCAAGGTAATGAGAGAGGTTAAACTGCAAAGCTTTAAATATCAGGACCAGAAGTTTGAAACAGGCCCTGGCCCAAACTGGTAGCCAGTGAAGGGGTCTATGGGGAGAAGTAACAGGTAAATATTTTGGCAGATTTAAAAGAACCTGGACAGCATTGTTCTGAATTAAAACCAGAGGAAGAAGGGAGTAGGAAGGAAAACCTGCCAGTAGGCTGTTACAATAATCCAGGCATGAGATAACCAAGACCTAGACAAACAAATAGGCAGTCTCTACAGTCAGGAACCTCCAGATCCTGCAGATGTTCAAAAGATGGAAATTGCATGCCTTTGCTATAGCCCTGATAAAGGGACGTAGATATAGGCAATCATCCAGCAGGATTCCAAGGCTCTTGGCAACTGAGACAGGAGCCACTATGGAACTCTGTAAATCCAGTGGGGCACATGAGAGAGGGGCAGAAGAGTCCAGGTATTTTGAAAAAGCCCTTCTGGGGCCTAAAACCTGGGGTGAGAGACATTGCGAAATTCTCCCCACCCTCTCTGGGATCCCCAAGGGAAAAATAAATTAGAAACAACTGCCTGAAGCCTGTGAACTCCACTTTGCCCCACCTCTCATGTCTCTCCCTTGACTGTCCTATTTCTACTGCTAATCCAAAGAAGTGGTCTTGATTAAGATGTACAGTTACTAATTTCACTTAACTTCCAGTTCAGCAAAACAGAAGGGAAGGGTTTAAGATGCAAGAAATCATTGTAAACAAGACAGTCATTAACAAAAAATGTATACAGTGGCCACTCCATATTTGCAAGTGTTTGCGATCCCCCTCCCATTCCCCTCCAGAGCTTCCTCCCACCCATTCCTTTGCCTCTGGCCCCAGCGTTCCAGGGGCAGCAGTGGGTGGGTGGAGAGGGAGATGAGCTAAAAGGCTTACCAGTATTTTCCCCTCAGACAGAGAAGAGCAGAGTTCTGGGATTCTAGCTACTTCTGGTTGCCATCTTGAGAAGGGAGGGGTAGGAGCAAAGATTGCATCTGACCAATTAGCAGCCAATACACAGCAGAATGTGCAACCACGTGGCAGAAAGGACACATTTCCAGCAGTGGGAGGGGGCTTTGCTCACCCAAAAGGGAAAAAAAGGTCTGTTTTAAACACAAGCCTTGCAAGCCTGGGACGAGAAATGCAAGGGAATGGGAGGGAAAGAAATGGTGGTTGGTGGCAGGGAAGCCAGCATGTGCCTTGCAAATAATCAAATTGCGATGGTCAGACTCATAAATGTGGAGGGAGGACTGTATACCTAGAAAAAAGAATTGAAACAGTGTACAGTGTGCCCTCTTCTGGCGTGACCTTCACATACCCATCCATTAACTACAAAAGGCTGCAGTGCTCTTTTTTCTTTTTTTTTTTAAACACGGCAGTTCCTGGAATGGAACCCCCACCTATATAGCAGGTACACTGGAGAGACATCGTCTGCTTTTCAAGAACTCCGTTTTTGATGTTCCAGTCTCTTCATCATTGTAAATTATAGACGTGTACCATTCTTTAAATGTGGATCCGCTCTTTTGTCAGTTCTTCTCTTCTTGCCTTCTTCCTGTAGGGAATATGAGGGAATTACAGAGGCTAACCAAGACTGGGTTCAGCCAGTTTTTAACCAATTCTCCTTCCTGACAGTATTCTGATCGCTAACCTGTCAGAGAAGCAGGGGATGCCTGTGTCATATATTTAATATCCACAATAAAACAGCAGTATCCCCATGCAGTGTACACATCCTTTCAAATGGTAGCATTGTAGCAGGGGTGAGGAGAGTATGGCCTGGGGATTTCATGTAGCCCCTAGACCCACTTTTGCAGCCCCTGAAGCCCTTCCCAGCGCGACCATCCTGATTTAAAAAAAAAAAGTGATCCTCGGACAATTTTTCCTGAAAACCACACAAAAAAATTACCTGAATGTACGGAGATACCCCACCTGCACAACCACCCAGAAACCTCACTATCCCTCAGTACTTTTGTCCTTCATAGTCCTTCTCAGAATGGCATCAGGAAAGGACGCACCGCCACTTCCGGTTACCGTTTTGGAAAGAACTTCAGGAAAAAAATGAAGATATTTTGACTTCCTTTGATGGAGGGGGGAGGTGGTCCGATGAAGGATCGGGGGGAATTGGCCTCTGTGCCCCCACACAGTCTCCCACCTCTGTTTTAAAGGGTTGTCCATTAATGATTACAGACCCTGTTTATAGGTTTGCAACTCATCTCATATAGCTTTTATAGTTTTCATATAGCTTTACTTGTCTTTGTATATATCTCTGTTTTTGATACTATTGAACTGAGACACTGACTTTTCCATATGTGTTTGTTTGGGACATTTTCACTCATTGTCATCTTGTTTAGTGTGCTTCTGATTCAAGACAAATGTCTCAAAAGGTTGCCATGCAGACGATGGGCGGATCTTGTTTGCTATTGCTGTAGAGGCAGGACCAGGAATAGTGGGTGGAAATGGCAGGGGAAAAGATATACTGGGTGCTTGTGCCTCATTGTCCCGAGAAACCGTGTTCACAGTCCCTTGTCCCCTGGCGCACAGGGACCTCGTCGCCCACGCCACATTGTGGTGGGAAGGGACTGGTGCGAGGAGAGGGGAGACACAGAAGGGCGTGCCAGCAAACCCGAGACTCGATGTGGGCTCTGTCTTGAGCTGTGAAATCTTGACTCAGCCGCGCAGTCACGGGTGGCAGGGAGGCAAGATGCCAGCCGTGGGCGAGAGAAGAGAGATGCCTGTGAGGCAGCAGGAGCAGCAGCGACGCCTTGGATGCCGCTCCGTTCGGCTGCTGCGCGGCCCGGGCTGCCTGCCGACCATCTGCCTCGCCGCCTCTGCTTGCTGGTCATCAGCTATTCCCTTGGCGCTCCAACAGAAGGAGCTTGGCATTATGGCATGCCGGGGAGGGGGGTGATGCATGTCGATGTGGCGCCATGATGGGAGTCTTTGTAGTGGCGCGGAAGTGGTGCCCTGGAGAGGCGACAAGAGAGAGTGTATTTCAGGCAGTAAAGTGAGATTGGTGGCCCTTTTGCACTATGTGTTGATAGCTCTGAGTCCATTTCAGTTGCCACTGCTGCCACCTGTGACCTCTTGGGATTTGTAGTTTGCGCAGGCACTAGAGTTCTTTGGCAGTGAATTCTAAATTGTTGTTGTTGTGTGCCCTCGAGTCATTTCAGACTTATGGCAACCCTAAGGCAAACCTATCAGAGTTTTCTTGAAAAGATTTTTTTCAGAAGGGGTTTACCATTGCTGTCCTCTGGGGCTGAGAGAGTGTAACTGGCCCAAGGTCATTCAGTGGGCTCCATGGCTGAGCAGGGATTTTAAACCCTGGTCTTCGGAGTCACAGTCCAACCCCAAACCACTATACCATACCGGCTCTCTAAATTCTAAACACCCCTCCCAAAATCGCTAATCCCAAGAATCCATAGGACATTGCCATAATTGTGTGGTATGAAAGGGCCTCTGGGTGGTTCGTGCACTCATCCGGGGCAGTAAAACTTTCTCTAGATTGTACCTGATGTTAATCAATGTGGATAGGAGAATGCATGTGATATTTCTGATTTACATGCTCACGAGTCCTGGAGTGGCCCCACAGTGGTATCTCTCCCTCCCTGTCAAGAGACCCCCCTCTCGCAGCTCCAGAGCTGCTCTGGAGTGAACAACCTATTGAGGGACAGATCCCCTTGGGGATAATCTGTCTGATGGTGCCTGGCAGCAGTAGACGGGGCTTGAGCCATTGGTGGGCGGAGACAGACCCAGAAGTAGGCGGGGCCACCTTCTCCCCCTCTTGCTCTCTTTTTCTGCCCCCATCTTTTCTCTTCATCTCTCCCTTGCTCTCTTTTCTATCTTTCCATTTCTCTGTCTTCCACCCAGAGGAGGGGTTGAATGCGCTCACCAACAGCCCAAACTCATTTTATTATTTTATGTATTAAAATATATGCGTTGCGTACTGTATTTCAAGGTCTTGGCATAGCATACCATAAAATCACTTCAGAAACAATTTAAAATAAAGTAAAATGTTGATGTAGTAACAGAATGAAACCGGCATTCTTGCCAGTCAGGCCTCTGTGGGGAGCCTGATTCATGACCAAATAGATTGAATGTGTACCTCCCACCATCCAGGATCTCAACCACTGTGTGTGTGTGTACATGCCTTCAAGCCAACATGAATTTCCTAGGCAAGGAATACTCAGAGGTGGTTTTGCCAGTCCCTTCCTCTGCAATATATTCTGCAGCAGCGGTTCTTAACCTGAGGTCCAGGGACCCCCCTCCCCGCTGCTGTCTCTCTGACGGAAGGGACACAGCGGCAGACGTGTGCGCGCACCCAAACTAATCTGGAGACCAGGGTTTGAATCCCCACTTGACCGTGTAAGCCCACTGGGTGACCTTAGGCAAGTCACATTCTCTCAGCCTCAGAAAAAAGCAAAAGCAAGATATCTTGCCAAGAAAGCCCCAGTGATCAGTTCATCTTAGAGTCACCATGATTCAACTTTCTTCTTCTTGTTTTTCTATTAAGTTTTGTTAAGCATTAAAACAAGACAGAGATAATAAAGATAACACATCATACCAGAACTTTGAATAAAACCAAAATAATGTTAAAAAAGACAATACAGCGACCACTTATTACTAAACCACATTAAAAACTAAGAAGCAAACAAGTAAGAAAGAGGAAAAAAGACGATTCCCGCACTTATTGCATACAGCTCATAGTATAATTATTATACTTAACATTCCTTTAAAAAACTTTCAAAGGGGAGAGACATGAAAGAACCTCCCCCTGCCAGCGTAACTTTGTTGTTGTGTGCCTTGAAGTCACTTCAGGTCTGGCAGAATTTGTTCAGAGGAGGTTTTGCCTTTGCCTCTCTGTGAGGCTGAGAGTGTGTGATATGACCAAGGTCACCCAGTATCTGAACAGAGTTTTGCAAATCGGTCTCCAAAAAACCTTAATAAATAAATACGTAAATAAATATTTCAAGATTTAAATCAATATTTGAATATTTAAATCTAAATTGAAAGATTTTAATCAGTATTTCAAGATTTAAATCAATATTTGAATATTTAAATCTAAATTGAAAGATTTTAATCAGTATTTGAATATTTAAACCTGATTCTGAGATAAACTGAAATACTTCTTTAGCACCGGAGTGGCTTTTGAGATGACACGTCCTGCTTTGAGCACTGAAGCTCACTGTGGCCCTTTCCTTCCAGCCGCTCTCAGAGTAACAGAAGGCATCTGGGAAATGCTGGGGCACAGCCACCCAGCCGGCACGCGCCCCTTGACATGCACCCCCTCCAGATTGCCCCAGAAAAATCTGTGGTCAAAGGAAGGAGTAGAGCCAGGAATCTACTCATTCCCATCTGTTGCTCTTGATTCTTCCGTCTGCATAAACAGTCTCTGGAAACCTGTCGTTCTTACATGTCCTGTAGAAAAATGTGTCAGGCAGGCGGCATGCACATCCCTTGGAGCTCCTCGGGATGTCTTTTCATTGCACATCTGTACTGGAGCTCTTTGGAGTTATGAGTCCTGTAACAAGCGAGTGCCAAATGCAGAACCGGTTGGGTACGTCAGGAATCCCCTGGAGTTCAGTTTTTGCATTGGTCGCTTTCTTCTTAAGGGGCCCCTCAAGCCCTTAGTCCTCATGGTGGCAGGGTCAAGTTTGGAAACATTGGGGCTTCTGGGTGGCATATGGGCATTCTTTAGATTGCAGCTGTTCCACGTGGGTTCCATGGAATCCAGCCTTTTTGGAATTCTGGCCTCGCGGGAGACTCAGACCTGCAATAGATTTCTAAAAGAAGCAACCTCCTAGAGCTTTTTGTAGTGGTGGAAGGTGTACAGATGTGCTAGCGGGAGAGTTAAGAGTTTTCAGTGCTTAGGGGTGTGCATGTTTCCGTACGCAGGCCCATCATATCCGTGGAGCCCAGTTCGCATGCTCTTCTTCCTTCAGGTCGTTGGCCGTTCTTTGAGGCATTTCCCTCTTCCCGGAAAGCTTTCCAGTTACAAAAGCAACCTTGCGCCAGAGTTGAATTATCTGGATTAGGTAAAAGTAGGGACTGTCCATCATTGACTTGAAAATAGATGTGGAGGCAGAGAGCATTAGTGGTTGTTGGGGGCATTTGCCAACAGCAACAACAAAACCATGCCCAGCTGAGCCTCCTTTTGTGTGGGTGTGATGTCACAATGGTGGATAACAGCAATTGGTTACTGATCGATTACATCATCCATCTCCAAGAGATGGGGAGTGGCATCCATTTTTGGGTCCCAGTGATTAACTTCTAGGTTGCTGTTTGGTCCAGTCTCTGTTTCAGGTCGCCCACGCCAAGATAGACTTTCCCAAATTTGCAATGAGTGTGGAGTTCAGGTATTTAGCCAGCCTTGTAATTTTAAAGAACCTTACAAGGTTTTTCCCTCTTCTAAAGGGTTTTTTCTTGTAGCACCTCTAATTTAATGCCTGTCACATGTTGTTTCTGATGCTAAGTGGTTGAACCAGGCTGTTTGTGAATATTTTTCCTTAGGGGCAACATTCCCTTTTCTTGTCCCCTGTTTAGTTGGGAAGCTGGCTTCCTTATTAAGAGCAGAAATATCTGAGGGGTCTTCCTTGTTTGTCTACTTGAACTTTATTACTTGGCCTTCCAGCTTGAACATATTAATTGGGTCCAACTGCATGGTTAATTGGGGTTTAGAACCTGACCTTTTGCTAATTATTTGATGCAGTTAACAAGAAAAAGAACCCAGAATGCAGACCTTTTTTTTTTTGGTGGCTTCCTTCTTATATTACATTGTACAATAGCACAGAATCTTAGAATGTAGAATGGGTGTTGTATTCCAAACCAGCCATTAATTCACATTTCCAGGTGAGCACGAAGTGACAAATGTCATTTGATTATTCTGTTTCAGTGAGCAGTTTGTGGCTTTGAAAGAAAGAAAAAACATCTTTATCATTTTCCTGCCTGATCACCTTCTAGGCCATTCCAGTTCCCCAGAGATGACTGGCTAAGATAGGTGTCTGCCAGGTGTTCTTTCAAATGTCAAAACAGCAAGTGGGCAAAGATGTCATGGCTGGTCTGGAATTGGTTTGTATCGTGGTAGTTTAGCAGGACTTGCATAGGACTGTATCCTATTTTAATTTATGGGACTGATGTTAGTGATGTGATTTTGATCTTCGACTAAGCAGGAAGTTCTTTGACCATGAGAGAGGAGAGGAACCAAGGCCAGAGTTTCCTTAAGGCAGACACCTCCCTCTTCAGAAAATTTGCATACAAAAACTAATGGATCACAGTTCTGAACATATAGAGCAGCCTTACACTAAATCAGACCCACAGCTTAGAAACATTTGAGTTGGAACTAATGTGTTAGGGATAAATTGCTAAAAAAAGCTGTTAAAAGTATGAAAAGCGACCAATAACTGCTTACAGTAGCAAGGATCATTAATGGCTACTCAAAAATAAGTTTCCACTTAAGAATCACAATGGTGTTTTTTTTTTAAAATTGTTGTATGAAAATGTTTATTATTTTCAACATTTGGGGTCACAAGTTTAATTCTTGACGAATTATTTCTAGACTGTGATTAGGCTGTTGGCCCGGCTGGCTCTGGACCATCTACTTTGATTACCAGCCACTCTACAAGGATTCTGGCAGAGAAAATTTGAGAGTTTTTCCATTACCTGAAATATGATCCTTTTAGCCGAAGATGCCAGAAATTGAACCTGGAACCTGCAAAGCAGATGGTCTGTCTCTGTGCCTTAGAAAGATCACAACCAGTGGCAGCTGGGGACCACAAGATTAGGGGGAGAGAGCAAATCCACTCTGAGTTTTAGTTGGAACTTTAAAGGAACGGTTCAAGTGGTGAGTCCCAAAATGGCTTCAGACCTTGGAGAGCATCTAAAGTTCAGACTGAAGCCGGGAGTGGTTTTAGTGCTCCATGACATTGGAACCACCCGTGATCATGACAGGCAAATGTCTGTCTGTATGTGTACAAGCTGTCTAAAGGTTGCCAACTGTCTCATGTTAAAAAGGATGTTCCTTCTTTGAGGGCTAGAAAGCTTGTCCCTTCTCCTTCTAGCCAGAGGAACTGAAGGTGGTACTCAGTTCTCCTTTCTCTCTCAACCACTCTGTGAGGCAGACTTGGCTGAGGGAGACTGGACTGGAATCATACATTGTGCCCCGATTTGCTAGTTTTCTAGGTGATTTTGTGGTATTATCTTTATATTTGTGGCTTGTAGTCTAACGTAGTCTGAACTCCTAACACTTGCATCTTCATGTGTATGGAATGGCTTGCACTGGCAGAGTACTCCTGATTGCTCATGTAAAGTCCTTGGGAACTACAGTCAGAGTTTCTCGGGACTGGGAAGGAGATCATAAATAAGGATGCGAAAAACTCTGGCTCAGTTTTCCCAATGCTACCTGCATTCTTATGCCATTTCGAAAAAAAAAAAACTTGTGGGGTTCATTTTTTTCTTTTTTCATGTACATTTGTATGCATTTCTCCCAGCATATTAATTTTTCCCATGTGTTTCTGCCTCTTTTTCAATTGCACGCATTTTTTTAATCCATTCAGTTTTGGAATGTATGAATGATTATGTGTATTAGTTCTCCAAAATGCATTGCATCTCTTAAAGATATGTGGTTTCCAAGGCACGCGGGACACATTGTCTTGAATTGAATCTCAGGGGATGTGAAATGCCAGTTTGGACCACAAATCTTAACTGCAACAAAGTTCTTTTCCATCCCTACCCACAAGCTGGAAATAGGTCCAGGTGACTGTTTCCATAAGCAGTGTTTGTTCACTTGCATGTACATTCTGAAATTCTCGTTTCAGGTGTTCATTTGGCTTATTTGTTCTCATGTTCAGTCCACCACATTACATCTTCTGATGTAACAAGAGTTTTCTAGTTAGCATCCTGGTAGGAGTACATATGCATATGCGGGAGAGACTACAGGAGGGAAAGACACAGGCAGGAGAGGTTACAGAAAGCTGCCAATCAACAGTATACAATGGCTGGAAACAAGTTGTGCAGCTTTGCTACCATTGTGGGTCAGAAGACAACTTTGTACATAAGCAGCTACTTCCTCCATACATTCACATGCAGTTGTGAGATGTTTGAAACTGACATTTGGAATTGATTTTTCTTAATCTTCCGTTCTTGATTGTGGGGGGAAATGACAGCAGAAAAGAGTAGAGACTCTTGTAAAAGATTACATGTGAAATTGGCATTCTGGAATAATTGGCTTCAGCTTGAATTTTGGGAGGAATTGAAAATGAAAGAGCAGGTGGGCACTTGTAAAATTAGATGTGAAATTGACACTTTTGAGCCCAGCCACAATTTTGAAAGGAATTGAAAACGAAAGAGGAGAGGGACATGTATAACAGCAAGTGTGAAATTGACACTCTGGGTTGATTTGGGTTCAGCCTGAATTAGGGGAGAAATTGGTGACAGAGAGGAGTGAAAATGCCAGCCACGTTTTGCAGCAGAGAGGTCAGGCCAATATTTTGGACATGAAGTGCTCTTGTCTTCCTTGCGTCTGCCCCTCACCAGGATTAAATCCTCAGAAAATCCTGGATCACACTATGGTTTTTACCATTGCAAGAGGTGTTCAAGGGATATAGTGTTCTTGAATGGTGACCAGGAAGGACCCCAGCTTCCACTGCATATTGCAGTCTGATTCAGGAAAAGAGTGTAACTCAGCTTTTTTCTCGCAATCTCTCTGTCTTCCCTCCCGACCTGCCCCCCCCCCCCATTCAGCAGTGACCAGGACAGGGGGCGGCTCACCCCCTCACCAGATATCATTGTCCTTTCTGACAATGAAGCCTCTAGTCCCCGCTCCAGTTCCCGCATGGAAGAGAGACTCAAAGCTGCCAATCTGGAAATGTTCAAGGTAAGGACTGAGTAGCTGAGAATGTCAGATTTATTCAGCCACAAGAAAGTGGGCAAGCTCACAGATTACACAGAATCTCTTTCTAGCTCTTTTTCAGTTTTTGAAATACAACAAGATAGCTTGATTTCAGGAGTTACACAAGTTACGCAAAACCCCATCTACATTTTAACTTAAAAGCAAGTTTATTTGTCACCAAATTTGTTTGTCAACCTCCTTTGTTGGAGGTTTTAAGTTTGGATGCCCACATTTCCAAGGTTCTTTAGCTGCGGATTCCAGCCCTGGCAGGGGTTGGGACAAGATAACCTTTGGCGTCCTATCCAGCTCTGTGATTCCGTGCAAGATGGGCCAGAATCACATTAGATAGTCCCAACTGTGATAGACGCACTAACTCACCTGTTGGATAGAATCAAACACAGTTGTAACCCCTGTTGATTTGAGTGGGTGTATTCTAATTATGACTAACAGTAGGGATTGAGCCATGGTGTAGAGAGGATGTTGCTAGCCACAGGACAGCATTAAGGTTCTCATAGGCCCTAGGCAAGAGCTTTCCAGACTTTTTACATTGGTGACACACTTTTAGACATGGATCACTTTGCAACACAGTAATTCAGTAAGTAATTCGGTAAGTTGAGACAGCCCCTCCACCCAAGCCTGGCTCACTGCTGCCACCGCCCTGACAGGGTCTTCCTCAGCTGGGGGTGGTGGCAGTGGGAGAGGCAGCCCTTCCACCTGGGCCTGGCCCGCCGCCCTCACCAGGGTCTTCTTCAACCCTGGGGCAATGGCGGCAGCAGAGGCGGCCCCTCCACCTGTTACATTCATGCAACACACATACACACTGCAGGCAACACACTCACATGCCATGACACACAGCTTGGAAAGCTCTGCTGTAGGCCTTCTTGTATTTGACTCCCTATCTTACCTCGATGTACCACTAGGGATGTTTTCAAAGGCCCTAAAATCCTGTTCCCTTAAGCCCTAAAATTTTCACAGGCCCTAGGCAACATGCCTAAAATGCCTAATGGATAAAGCAGCCTGGGCTAGCCCAGTCAGAGGAAGAGCCAGAGAGGGAGACCTGAGCTACAGGAGAAGGTCTTGAGCTTTGATTCTGTCTGTCCCTTTGGATCTTTTGCCACCAAAAGGTACTGAATGTGGGCCTGCAAGAAGATGTATGCAACTCTGTCTCTCCCCCACTTCCCCTCTACAGGGCAAAGGCATTGAGGAGCGGCAGCAGCTCATCAAGCAGCTCCGGGACGAGCTGAGGCTTGAAGAGGCCCGACTGGTGCTGCTGAAGAAGCTACGGCAGAGCCAGCTCCAGAAAGAGAACGTGGTACAGAAGGTGAAGCCTCAATTGTAGGTTGGGTTGGCTGGTTCTGTGGCTCTCCACAGTGGTTGCCACACTTTTGTGCCAGCTTCCCTTGAAAAGTTTTCAGCCACTGTGTTGCACCCATCTACTGGTTCTTTGTCGCTCTGAGAAAAAAAGAAACCATGCTGAGCATTGCTTTCCTCTCCCAATGGTATGGACAGTAATGTCATCCGGGGGGGGGGGGATAGGATTTCCATCTATTAGAATTCCCTTGTTCTCAGAAGCCACCACGGTTGTCTACCAAGCCAATCTCCATCTCTGAGGTCTCAGCTGGGTGGGCAGCAGAGAAGGCTGAGTGCTCAGAGGCGTTGCTGGGCTTCCTCACAGTGGCCAGGTGGGTGGGCAGCTCCTCCCTTTTTCAAGAGTTGATCAAGAATCATATACGACACCTTTTTTGCATTCCAAATGAAATTTGCCTCCAATTCTGGTGCAGGAAAGGTCTGCTTTTTTGCACCAGAAATTTTAGAAACTCAGATTTTGTTTATTTGAATTTATACTCCATATTTTCCTCAAGGCGGCTCATAGAAATTTAAAACAAGATGAAATAAAAGTCTTATTTTACAAAAGTTTAAAGAGAATTAAATGATATTATTAAAAGTCATGGTTAGAACAGTTAAAAGAACATTTAAAACATAATTACTAATAAAAGATTTTTAATGATCAAAAACAGCATATCACTTCACACACACTGCTGCTATATAATTTAAATCTCAGAGGCCTGCCTGTATAAAAGAGCAAGTAGAAAGAGAGCAGGTATGGGGCCAGATGGATTTCCCATGTAAGGGTATTCATCTGTTAAGCCCTCCATGAACAATCACACAAGTCTCTTGTTTTCTTCTCTTCTAGACTCCGGTTGTCCAGAACGCAGCATCCATTGTCCAGCCATCTCCTGCCCATGTTGGACAGCAGGCTCTGTCCAAACTTCCTTCCCGGCCTGGAGCTCAGGGGGTTGAGCCCCAGAATCTCCGCACATTACAGGTAAGAGATCTCCAAACCGTGTGTGTGTGAGAGAGAGAGAGAGAGAGACTTCTGACTTAAACAGCTCGTTCGTGGGACATTGAGGCATAGTGATTGTTCTTCTGCTGAGAGATGATTTGCTTCTAGATGTTAACAACTGTAAAACAGTTCAAGTCCCACAATATCAGGTGTTGGAACTGCAGTCAATTTCATCCAGATTAAACATGATAGTGAGCGTTTCAGGAAGACTGCTTCTTATTCTTTCATGAACCTACAGATCCTTTGTTCAGAGTCTTGCCTGGAGGCATGAAATAACTGTATATGCTCATATATAAGTCTAGAAATTTTAGTCAAAAAATCAACCTAAAAAACCTGGGTCAGCTTATCGTTGGGTCAATGTAAGTACTATACTTTAACTCTTATTTAAAAAAAAAAAAGGAATCATCCCCCTCTCGGAGGAGAGTGGCAAAAGGTGAGAGCATGGTCCTTCCTGGGAGAAGGACCATGCTTCCAGCCTTCTAGTGGTGGCCAGGGTAAATAGCCCTTGGGTGGCACTGGCATTTTCCCCTTTCTGTGGAATGACCCTCGAATTATCCACAGGTCATATCAAAATCCAAAATTTTGGCTCTAAAACGTGCTCTCAACTTATACTTGAGATCAACTTATACCGTGGGGCTTCAGTATCTGCTAGGGTTTCATTCTGAGACCCCCTGTGGATACCACAATTTGTGGATGCTCAAGTCCCATTGCATACAGTGGTGTAGTAAAATGGCATCCCTTCTACAAAATGGCAAAAATCAAAGTTTGCTTTTTGAATTTTTTTTTATTTGAATATTTTCAAGCCCTGGTTGGTTGAATCTGTGGCTACAGAATCTGTGGACGTGGCGGGCCGACTGCACATAAGTATATGCAGTAGGCCTGCTAAGCTTTATTGTATAAGCTTAGAGCCATTCAGTTATCTGTCTGGTCCCTCCCAGCCCCATGTAAATCTTGTCTCAGACCCAGCTGCGTGGCCCCTTGCGCTACTTAACTGCTGGAGCTGGATAAATTCACAATGCATTTTCCTTCCAAATATGGAAATAACTCATTACAAATTCAGGTGTACATCAGTTAACAAAGTAGAAGAGTTCTTGGGTTTTGTAACATAAAATTGGGTAGTAGCGGCAGAAATAACTCGGGAAAAACAGAGATAGGTTCCTACACCACTGAAAAGGAGGGAAATTCAGCGTGTTTCACCGAATATTTTAGTCGGAACTAGCAGCATACACTCATGAAATGAAACAACCAGATCAGGAAAGCCTGGAATCAGCAAACAAAAACATTTGAACCTTCCAAAGACTTATTTGCCAGGTTCTTCCAAAATGCATGGGGGATGACTTTTCTTTCACCTGCCTCTGTTTTTCTCATGATTGCCATTTTGGTGGCGAGATTTATAGAGCTATGCTTCTTCAGGGGTAGCTGGTGAGACAGGCTTACCTGCTCTTCCCCTTTCTCTCTGTTCTGCTGTTGATGAGTGCTCAGTTAGGACGAGCTCTGGTTTACCTTGCCTGTCGCAGGCAAGTGCCCACAGCTGCAGTAGGATGGGTAGAACAGACTCCCACCATTTCTCAGATGAAGCTTTATTGCGTTGTTTATTGCAGACATGCTGTTGTAACCCAGCACTGAAAGTCCGTGTTTCTCCAGCCCCCTTTTAACGGCAGCAGCCCCCTCCTGCTGATGCTACTAAAAAAAAGTTCCAGCTAGACAGAGGATGAGAAGGGAAAGACGGAGCTGAATGGGCATAAAAAGAATTTGTAAAAAGATAGCTTCTTTTTCAGAGGCTTTTGTTAAGAGAGGTATACCTGTAATGATGTTACCTGTAACATGTTTCTTGTTATTAATGTAGTTCTCAACATTGTTATTTTTTTAAAAGTAACACAATGTTGTGAAGCATGGTGATGTTTGGCATAACAACTAACTTTTATTTGTTACCCCTAAATAATTTTTTTAAGCTGTTGGATCTTAAAAAGTTTAAATACAAAGAAAGGAGGAGAGAACAAAGAGGGAATGTATATAGAATATGAACATAGGCTAGGCATGTATTTTACAGCAAGATTTTCATTATGTGTCAATGTTTCATTTAGATTACAAGTTTGAGGGTGCAGAATTGTCAAATTAATAATTTCTAAGTCACCCTGGGAGCCTTTTTGGCTGAGCAGTGATGGGATTGTAAGTAGTCTGAAGTAAATTTTAAAAAATAAATTATTTATAAGGAGGCGAGGCTTAGGGAGCTGGATATGTTTATCCTGACAAAAAGAAGGTTAAGAGGAGACATGATAGCCATTTTTAAATATTTGAGAGGATGTCATGTTGAAGATGGAGCAAACCTGTTTTCTGCTGCTCCAGAAACTAGGACATGGAGCAATGGATTCAAACTACAGGAAAAGCGGTTTCACCTAAACATCAAGAAGAACTTCCTAACAGTCAGAGCCGTTCAATAGTGGAATATGCTGCCTTGGAGTGTGGTGTAGTCACCTTCTTTTGAAGCTTTTAAGCAAAGGCTGGATGGCCATTTGCTGAGGGTGCTTTGAGTTTTTTTGCTGCATGGCAGGGAGTTGGGACTTGAGGGCCATTGTGGTGTCTTCCAACTCTACGTTTCTATGATTCTAATATAAAATAAGCAGACTACAGCCAAAAATATATTTTCTCGGAGCTGACGTTTGTAGTTCATGTTGATATGTAGCTAAAGATCTTCTAAACTAGAAAGAGCATGTGTCTGTTTTTCCAACTTTGTCTTTCAGCATAGTTTTTATACTTTTAGTATATATTTTAAGCACTGTTAAAATATTCCAATCACTGTATTATTGTTGTTGTTGTTATCATTGCTGTTACTGTTCTCTTTATTTATACCCCACTTTTTTCAAAGCAGCTTGCAATAATTTTAAAAAAAAAACCCTTACTTAAAAATCACAGAATACAAAAGTTAAACCCCAAATTAAACAGTCAAAAAAGAATTAAAACAAAGTTAAAATACATAATTAAAACTCAAACATCCGTAAATTCTTCATGGTTAACAATGTACAGTTAACTATACTGATCATCATGTAAATTTTAAATCCAGGGATAGAATTTAAAAGTGCACGTGCATCTACATATGTCAAAGATTTTCCTAATGCAAAAGCTAGTAAGTTGCATTAACACATCCAACCAGAAAGGGATAACTGCTGAGCACACCCACAGTATTACTTCCCCGGCATTTAGCTGAAGTTGATAGTTGCTTTCCGGAAAGATGTAGTTGGATCCAGAACACCAGAAACACCCATTTTAAATAGAGTGTAATATTGAAAATAACAAAAATTCTTGATCTGGGATTATCCGTTTGATTCAGAGTATATATCCCACAGTCACCACGTTTCTTTCGTTAAAATGATTGGACCCTAGTCTTCAAATCAGGATTGTCCCATGGTTTAGCATGATGATATAAACCAAACTGTAACTGATCAGAGATTCTATACCAGATCAGGGTGAAAATATTCCTTCCTTTTTTAAATGGACAGAACCTAAGGCAAGCCATCAAAAAGGAGGTACCAGATAAGTTGATTCCAAGATATTCCATGAAGGCATTTCCACCATATTCGGAGGTCCTCTAGACCCTCTGGGGTCAAATAAATCTTTAGCAAATTTTTCAGAACTTTTTATTTGCCCCAAAATGCCCTCTAGGGAATGGGGAGGGCATTTCCACCATGTTTTGGGCCCACCCTGGGACAATTTAGGCCCTAAAAGAGACCTCTTTTGAAACAAAGTGATTTCTTCCTGTTGTTAACAAAAGTCCTCTCTTGGGTCCAAAATGGCCTAGGAAGGCCCCAAAACATGGTGAAATGCCCCTTTTGTCCTGCAGAGAACATTTGAACAACAACAACAAAAAAAAGGTTGATTCTTTTTTCCTAGAAGTTGAGGCGACAGTGTGGTGGTATAGCCCTCCAGGATGTCTAAGGGAACTAATATCACACCCTACCCTTCCACAGTTGCTCCTGTTTTATGATACATAATTAAAAGTGGGAAATGAAATCCACCTTCAGAACATGACAGTTGCAACTTTTTTTTTTTTTGAGTGAAAAACACCGTGATGAAAATCCTGTATAAATTTCCTTAGGACAGTATTAATTCTCTGAAAATAAACCTGAGACATGTATAGTGAGACACCATCAAGAATATAGAATATCTGTGGCCAGATATTCATCCTTAGTATATTAGCCTTACTTGTATCAAATATTTGAGCAAGCAATACAGGCAAATTCAGCTTCAATTTGAGAAGTATCCCAGGGAAACAGAATGCCTAAATAAATGTCTGACAGCTTCTGGACATCAACAGAATTGCCAGTTGGCACACAACCCAGATGTAGTATTAAGCTGCAAAGGCATAGCTTCAGATTTAGATGAATTAATAGAATATCCAGAAAGGGCCCTGAAGCAATTAATTAATTTTATCCCGCCTAGTAAAGAAGATTCTAGCCTAGTAATAATCAACAAAAGATTATCAGCATGCAAAACTGCTTTATATTCATATTTTTCATGTATAAACCCAAAGGTTACAAGATTTTGCCAAACTGCATATACCAAAAGTTTTAAGCATAATTCAAATATCAGAGGAGAGAGGCAACATCCTTGGCATTTACCCCTCTTTAGATGGAAAAAAATGTAATTTGTAATCATTCTAGACCAAAAAGAGAGGTATTAAAATCCAAATGCATTACTCCTAAATAAGCTTTGGAAGAAAAGTGGCCTTTGCTGGGGGGAGGGAGCGGGTTGGCTTTTTTCTATTTTTAAAGGTTTGGTTTGGTTTGATTTGGTTTGGTTTAAAAAAAAGAAAAATGATTGGAAATAACTAAACCCTAACTTGTAATGATTGTTTTTAGTTTTATTTTCAAACTTTTTAAAATTCTTTTATAAAATAACTAAAAACTGATTCTTAATCATTGTGAGCACCAGGATGATATAGTGGTTTAGGTGTTTGACTACAGCTGGAGACCAGACCTCAGATCCCCACTTAGTCATGGAAACCCACTGGGCAAATCACACTCTCTCAGTCTCAGAGGAGGCTGAAGGAAAACCCCTTCTGAACAAATCTCGCCAAAACCCAAAACAAACTGATAGGTTTACCTTACCGTCACCAAAAGTTGGAAACAACTTGAAGGCACACAACAGCAGTGCGGTTAAAATAATAAGTCACTATTTTTAAATATGAGGGGTGCTAACACGTTAGTTTTAAAAAAGCAACCAGCATCCTCTTATTTGCATAACTCATGGCATGCCCCTAGGCAGCCCATAGCTCTGTACTTTTCCTGCAGAAGGCCCCAGGATCAATCCCCAGCACCGTTGGCCAGGGCTAAGAAAGTTTGGATCTGAAAGCCTTTGAGAGCCCCTACCTCTTTGCACGGACAGTAGTGAATGAGGTGGACCAAGGGGTTGACTCTGAATACAGCAGTTGTTCATTTTTATTTGAAGCAGCGACAGTATAATGGATGGTCCCAGACACTGGCAGGCAGGCATCATAGATAGATCTGACCAACTGTGAATTGTTGGTTGGTTGGTTTTCTGCCTTTCTCCAGTCCAGAAGAAAACTGCTTCTTCTCCTCCCCTTTGAAGCCAAAACAGGGGCAGTTGGGATGGAGGGAGGGCCTCTTGTCTGCTCCTGGACCTAGGTAGGATGGAGCTGTGCCTGCTTCTTCTCTCCCTTCCAAGGCCAGGGCACTGGCAGTGGAGATGGAGGGAGGGTCTTTCGTCTACCTCTGGGCCTAGGCATGATAGAGCTGATGATGGTAGGATGGTACCCCCTCCCCCCCGGTGGCTCTTAAAACATGGACAGGCTGATTTCGGGAGATGCACTCTTTGAGAATGAGAAAACTTCAGAATTGCCCTGTTGCTTCTGCTGCTGACACAGGCACGCTTTCCTTTCTGTTTCTTTGGGCAGGGTCACAGCGTCATCCGATCAGCCAACACGACCCTCCCCCATATGCTTATGTCACAGCGTGTCATCGCGCCAAACCCCACCCAGCTCCAAGGACAGCGCATCCCTCCAAAGCCGGGTCTCATCCGCACCACCACTCCGAGCATGAGCCCTGCCATCAGCTACCAACCGGTGAGTGAGACGTGACGTGGAGGGTGCTAAAGTGGCATGTGCAGAGCGGTAGCCCTTGGCTTCCCCGGAGATGCTGTGATGGCCACCTTATTATCATGTGGTAGCCCTGAATTTGGCAGAAGTGAGATCTGAATCTGTAAGAGCTTGGGAACATTGATGTTAACATGTCAGCTTTAAATTGTTCACGCTAATTTGTAAATCATTAAGCCATTAAGAAGATTTATGAAATTAATTAGGTAATTAACTTGTTAGTTAAATCATTGAACTGTTGGATTAAAATATCATTTAGAATTATTGGTGAAAATGATCAGTAGCAAATTAAAGCAATGAGAATTGTCAGTCATCGTTTGCAAATAGCATTGTTGATGCTTAACAAGTAAAATCATAAATTTTGAAGGGGCTGCTGCAAATGAGGAGCAGGAAGTAGGCTTTTAGCACATTGTTTCAAAATTCAGGGATCTGCTTTAGATCTCTAGGTGATTTTTTAATGGTTGTCTGTAGCTTCTGGCTCCCAATAAAATTGCTTTTCTTTCCCAGGTATGTTACCAAAATGAGGATAGTTTGGAAAAACTAAGGGTGGATTTGTAGGAGGGAGGACTGTGCGCTTCATTCACTTCTTAAATTCAGAATACATTATTGGGCTTAGATTTACTTAATTCTAAGCAAACGCTGCGTCCTTCGTACGTGCGGGGCTTCTGTTCCAGGAACCCTTGCATAAAAAGAAATATAAATGTTCCATCCCATTGTTACCAATAGACGCATGCGCATACCCTTGGCAGTGTGGGTGCTCACCTGGCGCATCCGTGGACGATAATTGCACACGAGGCTTCACGTGACCTCACATTTGTTTTTGCTGAGCTTGTGTCAGCACAGGGTGCACTGTTACTTCTTTTGGATCAGGCTCACCTTGGTGGAATCTCAAGACCCCCCCCCTTTTTTTTTTAAGTAGGTCCTGTCAGCCTAAAGTCTTCCCCACCTCTGCCATAGCTAAAAGTTTCAATTTTAGGAGTGGTTAATTAAATAACCTTCATTTGGATACAGATGGGAAAAGATAACAATGCTGCCTTGTGTGATGCCAGACTCAGAGCTTGAAAGAGTTCCTTTTTTTGGTCCACAGTTACTTGCCACTAGGGCATTCTGGGAGCTGTAGTCATAAAGATAATATTTTGATGCTGTGGTCAGATTCTTGAGGCTGTCCTCCTCTTATTTCTGGCTGACAGCTAGTCTACAGGGACTACGGTATGGGAAAGGTTCAGCCCCTGAACACCTTACTCCACAAGAAGTCCCCCCAAGCCCAGCAGTTTTCATCACCCACTTCCCAGAATTCCCTCCAGTGGCCAAAAATGGCAACCAGAAGTGATACGATGTCTCTTCCAGTGTACCTGGACATGCCAATGGGTCTTGTGGAGGGGGTAGGGTTCAAAGGTGAAAATTGCCCCTGCCACACTTCCCCCCCATTGCATCTCGCTGGCGTAAGGCAAAAAGAGATCCTTGCCATGCTCTCCGCCTATGATAATCCCATGACCTAAAGACGATTGGACTTGAACCTGAGACCTCCTGCGTACAAATCCAGTGCTCTTGTTTCTGCGCTGTGGCCCTTCCACAGATGACGAATGCTGTTTGGTTTTGGAAATCTGGCCAGCATCCTATCTCTAAATGGCAGATGTCCCATCTCTAACTCCCTCTCCTTTCCTCCCATCCTTGTGCATTCCCTCATCAGCAATCCAGCTCCGCTGTCCCCTGTCAACAACGCACCACGTCCTCCACCATCTACATGAACCTTGCCCCCCACATCCAGCCGGGCACGGTGAACCGGGTCTCATCGCCGCTGCCGAGCCCCAGCGCACTCAACGACGCCGCCAACTCCCAGGCGGCCGCCAAGCTCGCCTTGCGCAAGCAACTGGAAAAGACTCTCCTGGAGATCCCGCCCCCAAAACCCCCCGCGCCTTTGCTCCACTTCCTGCCCAGCGCAGCCAACAGCGAGTTCATCTACATGGTGGGGCTGGAGGAGGTGGTACAGAGCGTCATCGACAGCCAAGGTAAAGGGGAGTGCCGAGGCAGAATGGACTTTGCTTGATAGCAGGGGTGGCTGGTGGGAAGCAGAGGGCACAGGAGATGCAGGAAAGACTTGTGTTTTTCAGAGCACCCTGGAAACATCCAAAAATAAAGCACAACCTTAAAATGCTACTTGTACAGTGACATTCGCCTCACGTATCTGGAACATCTTAATTCCTTAGTTTTCTTAACCTGTAATCATAATGAGCAAACTCTTCCCTGCCAGCTGTTATCCCCCTGCTTCGAAGCAAGCTTAGGCCATTTCCGCACTAGACTGTTACAGTGCTATTATTCCACTTTCAACATCCTATGGAATCCTGGGGTTTGCAGTTTAGGGAGGAGCCTCAAAGGGAAAAAAAAAGGTACTAAACTGCCTGAGAGACTTTGGAAGCAGCGCACTTGCGGTCTGTCCCAAGCAAGCCCCTGCAACTTCATCATGTTCCCTATAGAAAGTATGAGGTCTGCTATTCAGCCAGTCCCACTTTCTGACACTGCTCTGGCCCCTAATGCCTCAGAAAAATGGGGGGCATGCCCGTATAAAATTGTCAAGGAGGCAGCAACGAGAAGTCTCACCGGAGATAGGGACTTTTTTTAAACAGGCCTCATTTTAAGAAGTTGTTGGTCCTTTTGCATATGAGGGTGTCTAAGCCTTCAGTATTTTTCATGCATGGGTAACACACACACACAAAGACACACAACTGCCTCTGTGTCTACCTATCTGTTTTCAAGATAGCTTGGGTAATTGTGTGTGGTGATGCTGGGATGGCAAGTGGATGTTTTGACACAACTGCCTAAATATTTTTTCACACTCACACACATGTGCACCCTTAACCATGTGATCTTTAACTGGAGCTGTGCATACTCTGTGCTTTAAAAATTAGATTATATATGAGGGCAACATTTTAAGGTAATAAAGAAATAACATTTGGGTGCCGTTAGGATTTCTTTTTTTTTTATGTGCAGCCTGCATAACCTGAAGCAGACTGAGCCTTGTTTGCTTGCTTTTTGTGCCTGATGGATTTTGCTTCTGCTAAAGACAAAGAGTGAGTGTTCTCGAATCTCTGAAACTCTCGCTGTCACAGACAGGCATGCACACACGTGCGCCCCCTCCTGTCCAGGAGCATCTTCTGAGGAGGAATGGCTTTGACTGACTGTTCACCTTCTCCCCTGCCCTGCCCATCTTTGCAGGCAAAGCGTGTGCCTCCCTTTTGCGGGTTGAGCCCTTCGTCTGCGCCCAATGTCGCACGGATTTCACCCCGCACTGGAAGCAGGAGAAGAACGGCAAAATCCTGTGCGAGCAGTGCATGACCTCCAACCAGAAGAAGGCACTCAAAGCAGAGCACACTAACCGGCTGAAGAATGCCTTCGTCAAAGCTTTGCAGCAGGAACAGGTGAGTCCCCCCCCTCCCCAGGAGATGAGGCCGAGTCAGTAGTTGAGCAGAGACAGAAATTCCCTCTCTTGTTCAACATCTTCACACTGTTTGTGTGTTTGTTTTTTGTCTGCTTCTCTGTTGATGTAAGTTCTTCACTGATTTTGTTCCTGCGCTGAACAGTAAATGATTTCAGAAGTTTTCTCACCATTGGATGAGACCTTGAGAGAGTTTTGTACATTTTTCAGTTATTTTTCACACTCCTAGACCTTTTTTGCAAAAAGTTCATTTTCACAAGCATCAGTCATTCTTATTAAATGGGATTATGTTTGTGTGTGTGTGTGTGCGTGCAAAACGCACAGCTTAAAAAAAAACCAAACTTGTGCATGTACCCTAAATGTATGTTCTGTGCAAAAATATATTTTGCCCAAATTTTTCACCCAAAAGTAAGAAATCCCAAAACATGTTTAAAAATCTCTCTGTGGTTGACTTATTTTCTCTGTGGGGTTTTCCCATGTTGTTGGTTGCCCTTTCTTGTTGAGGATAAGAAAATTCACAACCGTTACATCCTTGTAGTAGGGATTTCGAACTTTGGAAACCAGTACTTAGACCTACTGCTATGGTTTCCCCTTCACCACTTCAACCCATGGGGACCCTGGGAATTGCACTCATGGGAAGCAGATGTAAATCCTCTGCTGGACTCCATCCTGTCTCTAAATTTCCTTGAGAAGGAACAAGTTTCACCACAGGAAGTGAGGTGAAGGAGAAGGGGCGGCCGATACTGTGGCAACATTTCTGGGCTGTTGGTTTTTGAGGGTGCAGCACAAGGTGCCTTCAGGTGGCAAGCCAGCCACCCCATTTGGCTTGTGACCTAGAGACAGAAAGAAGATTCACTTGGAATACGCTTAGTACACACACACACACACACACTTTCCGGACATTGTCTTTTGCTGTTTTTGCACAGTCTTCACATCACTGTATATGCGCACATGTAGTTTTTCTGCATGAGAACCATGACTTCTTGCACACAAAAGCACTGTTTCCAAACAGCTGTATACAGATATCTGGAAAAAACTTGTGTGCAATAAGTTATTATTCTCATGCAGAAAGACCCCATGTACTCCCACACGGAGTAAGTTCCTAAAACACTTCAGGATGTGCAAATACTGAAGGGGAACAGAAAAATAACATTTTCGTCATTGGGGGAAGAGTTGTGGGAATTATTCATCCTTGCTTGCAGGGAAGAAATTGTCAGATCCTTTGACTGTCATCTTCCTCTGCCCTCCTCCCTCAGGAGATAGAGCAGCGGCTGCAGCAGCAGGCTGCCTTGTCCCCCACCGCCGCTCCCGCCAGCGTGTCCAGCGTCAGCAAACAGGAGAACATCATGCGACACCACACACTCCGCCAGGTAAGGTGCCCCAAGATGCTCTGCCTAACCCGTCTCCGTCTTTAGTTGTTTGGATGAAATCTCCTGCCACACTTCCGACAACTGCTTGGATTTAGCTCAGCCTTGACTCAGCCTGATTGCCATCTTAAATAGTTGTGTACCTGTTGACAGCTGGGGAGTGATTGTGGTGGTTTTGTGCCTTCATGTTGAGTCTGACTTACAGCAACCCTATAGTCAGATTGTCTTGGCAAAGTTTCTTCAGAGAAAGATTTACCTTTATCTTTCCCTGAGGCTGAGAGGCTGTGACTCATACAAGGTCACCCAGGAGCATTCTGTGGCTCAACAAGGTTTGGACCCGGCTCTTCTGGAGTTGTAATCCAACATTCAAACCCTGCACCATGCTGGCTCTCTGATGATACAGGAATGATCCAGGACACTTTTTTAAAACACTATCTTCTCTCTCCTTTGGCACTGGAAAACTTTCTTTTAGCCCCACTAGTGGTTCCCCTCCATTCTCAACATGTGTGGTCCACATATCTTCTAGTGTACCTTCACATTGGGGTGGACAACTGCAGTCTGTCTAGGAACACATTTTCTTTCAGGGAATTCTTAGCCTGTCCAAAAGACCAAAAGACCAAGAGCATCCAGAAATCTGCTTCTGGTTTTGGAAGGTGGGAAAATTTTTGCATGTAAGGTAGAACAGGAAAGGAAACACATAACTGATTTAAAAGGTGAGCCGCCTCTCCTAGTTATTGCTCCAAATATGCAGTTCATCTCTTTTTGAAGATCAGAATAGGGTGGTCTAGGGAGCCCAGAAATTGAGAGCCCCAAATGCGGCTGCTGGAGAGAAGGGGACATGTACAGCTCCAGGGTCACAACCATGGAATATAGCAAGACAGCAGACACCACCACCCTCAAAAGCAGAAGGCTCTGCCCTGTGACATGTTCTTTTCCAGTACAGAAGTGTGTTCACAATGCCATTTGTACCAGCTGTGCCCCTTGCTCACAGGCTAATTAACCAGTGAGAGATGAGTTTGGTTCCATTGGTGAATGGACTCAAAATGAGGAGCTTATTTTTATGCTTTTATAACAGGGTTGGGCAAGACACAGCCCACGGGCCTTATGCATCTCTTGCCCATTTTTGTGCCCCAAGACCTCCCACTCTCAGAAAGAAAAATGTTGGCGTTAGAAGATGAGGGATTATACTCCGTGAAGCACGATTTGCCTTTGCACCAAGGCACCGCAGTTGTGGACGGTGGAGTAAACTTAGAAGTAACAATAAATGAGGGGAAGGTTGAAACTCAGCATGGGCTTCCAACCACATCAGAATTGGATGGGAAGATCCTGCGGCCCACAGTGGGTCTTGATGTGAGTGGACAGTGGGGCCCTGTGCTCACCCCAGTTTCCGACCCCAGTTTCCATGACCAGTTGAGTCCATTTCCACTCTTTCCTAGCTCCCCTTTAACTCACTCACAGACCTTGCAAGGGAGGAAGCAGTTAGCTCCATGTTCTTGAGATAACAGCAGCTAAGGCAGGGATTGCAGACCAACAAAGCTTAAGGAGAGACTGTTTGCAGAAGCGTGGTCAAACTGTTCCCGATTCTGGAACAAGGCAGGGTTTGTCAGCCCATGCAAGGGTCCCAGAGTCAGGCAGGGTCATCAGGCAGCCCAAGGTCCAAGAGTCAAGCAAGTCACAAGTAGGTCTGCAGGTACATTACCTGGAAAGCAGACAGTTGTTTCTGGCAACAGATACAACCACAGCTGGCTCTTAAACGGCTGCAGACAGCTACCCGTGTTTCTACTGCTTTTTGGCAGGGAGCTTCCTTGATCATCTCTGCTGTCCTCTCCACTCGGCAGGTCCATGGACTTGGAGGCTGTGCTGCTTTCTCAGCTGCTTCCTCTGACCTGTTGTTGGTTCCTGGCCCTGTACCTCTTGAGGCTGCCCTTAAGTAGGGAGAGCGGCAGAGCTTTCCTCACACTCAGACTCCGAGTCTGAGTCCTGGCCCATGGCACGCCCATGTCAGCAGGAATTTTTGCTTGGACTTTGCAGATCTCCAGAAGCATAGCGATCAGCTGCTGTGGCACCTTCTTCCCCTGCTCAGCCACCTTTGTTCTCTCCTTCCACCCTCTCCAGGCACCACAACCCCAGAGCACCCTTCAGCGTGGCATCCCCACCTCGGCCCGCTCCATGCTGTCCAACTTTGCGCAGGCCCCACAGCTCTCCGTCGCAGGCGGTCTCCTCGGCATGCCAGGTAAAAAGGAGGGCAGGGACTGGAAGGCAAGCAGGGGACATGGGGTGCAATGTGAGGGTCAGTTTCCTGAGAAATAGGTTGTTGTGGGTTTTCTGGGCTTTGAGGCCGTGTTCTATTAGTATTTTCTTCTGATGTTTCGCCTGCACCTGTGGCTGGCATCTTCAGACAATCCTCTGAAGATGCCAGCCACAGATGCAGCCAAAATGTCAGGATAAAATACTAATAAAACATGGCCTCAAAGCCCGGAAAACCCACAACTACCTGTGGATCCCAGCCATGAAAGCCTTCAACTTCCTGAGAAATGCTTAGTTTTGAAAGAAGGAGATGAAACAGAAAAGCTGTCAGGGCATATGGAAACATCCATGTTCAGGAAAAGATAGATAGGAAGAAACTTTCCCTTACAATGGTAGATTCACTCTTAACTCAGTGGTGGGAGATTTGGAACACATTAGAAAGAAGGCCATCTTAATGCACCACAGAAAAAGTCTAGCAACAGTTGGAAGTCTGGAGATCTCCTGCTATTGTTCTTATAACTCCACTTTGTTGTCCTCTTATTTATCTCCCGTTAGTCCTTTGAACAGCTAACGTTTCCTACTCCTTTCGATTCCCAGGTCTTAAAGTGGGCCACTGTGAGGCAGTAGATAAACATTAAGCAGCAAGAGACAGTGACTTGGATCTTGCCCTTTTAAGCAAATCTGCCGCCAAGCTGGGATACTGGTAATTTATTCCTTTCTTTTTTTTTTTTTAATGTTCTTCCCAGGTGTCAACATCGCCTATCTGAACGCGGGGATCGGAGGCCACAAAGCATCGAGTCTGGCAGACCGGCAGCGGGAGTATCTTTTAGATATGATCCCGCCACGCTCTATATCGCAGTCCATCAGTGGGCAGAAATAACGCCAGCTGTGCCCTCCCCTTTTCCCTCCCTGTGACCTCTGACCCCGCCGCCTCCCCCTTGTCCGTCGCATGCAGTGCCTGTTCTGGTGCCTACCATATGTGGAGGAAAATACAAAAAAGAAAAAAAAAGAAAAGAAAACACACACAAACACACAAAAAAGAGACAAGAACATTTCAAAAACTTCAACCTGCTGTCTTCTGAAAGACTTCTCTCTCCGTCTCGCTCTTCTCATCTCTGGATTTTGTTGGCAGCGAGAGTTTCCCCTAGCCCTGGTCACCCAGATTCTGCCTGAGGTCAGAACATGTCTGCTTGGACCCTGCACTATACACATTAACGCTTGTTTTATGCTCCTTTATTGTTCTTTTTTTTTTTTAATTTTTGCATTTGTAATGACAACGTGTAGACTTTTTAATTGTCGTGTTCTTATTTTTATTCATTATTTTGTTTTTCTCCGTTGGCTTAAAACAGATGGTTAAAAACAGGATAATTTTTTTTTTAAAGAATCTTCCTAAAAACTTTTCAGAGGCTCTTAACTCCTGCCAAAGGGTCTGTGGTTTGGGAGTATCAGCACAACAGTGTAGAGGTGCTTCCCCCCAGCCAGGACAGAGCCAGGGAAGCCACCCCCTTGCCTGTGGCTGAGTATGGAGAAAGCACCACACCTATGATTAGCTGCGCCCCAGAGTCAGGCTTGGTGCGGTGTCTGTCCAGACCCCTGCCGGAGTCAGTAAAGGGTGCAATCCTGCCTCTTTGGTTCTGATTCCTATGGGAAGGGTTGCTAACTGGTATTGAAGGGCTCGTTCTTCTGTAACACAGTGCTGCACAGGTCAAAACCCATCTTTGCTCTTGGAGATGGGTGTATTGATGGCAAAAGATGAACCGCGATGTGAGCATTCCAGTGCTCATTTACTCCGTTGTCCCCTCTGCCGTCCATTTTTTTTTTCCACAGCTGTAACCTTGCCTCACCTCCGTAGCATTAAACCTCGTCTGACCAGAAGGAACCGCTGGCATCAGAGTTGAGTTTTTCTGCAGCTAGGACAAGAAGAAAATCCAGAGGCCATCTCTCCGCCCTGGCCCCCATCTGTTCCAGTCCTTAACATGCACGCCTGCCTTCCAGCCGAGGGCGCCGTCTGGAGCTCCTCAGCCACTGCGCAGCCGCCCTTCCAAGACACAGACCGGCCGTCTCTCCCCACCGTCGGGTGACTGTTGTAGAGGTGATGCGGGGAGGGCTCCTTTTGAGGAGTCAGGCTGGTAAACAGGTGGCCCAGCCAGGGCCGTCCGACCTGCTGCTATTGTCGCTCGTAAGAGGAAGAAGTACCTCCGCTCTCAGACCTGGAAGCCATCGAACGTCCATCCCTGGCTTCTCCAAGGACTCTGCAAGGTTTACTCCCCCCACCACCCCGCCCCGGCTGTCTTGGTCTTCAACCAAGCTCACATTTTCTCCGTTCCACTCTTCCCTGCTACCGAAAGATACATTCTCCAGTGTGAAATGTGGGCTCAGAGGCATGGGGTAGTCCTCCTTCTTTTGAGGTTCTCTTCTCAGCTTACTGTCCTCCCTCCCTTCCAACACTCCCCCTTTGCTCTTTGGACACAGCAGCCAGACACCACTCAGAAGCTCCCTGAACAGCCCCTTCCCACCCCGCTGATACCTTTGGGGCCTGCGCTGTTTCCATGGTGTCTCCCCTCCCACTTCGTACTCACACTCTCTTCTGTTCCCCCACCAATCCAGTCACCAAGCACTTACAGATAAACCAGAGGTGGGCGGAAGAGCACGTGTGTGTTAACGGAGGTAGACCGCAGGGCAAGAGGGCGCTTGGGAAAGGAGGAGCAGATTAGCAGCACTTACGTGTGTCAGTGTTTGTGGACAGACTTATATAATAACACATACACACATATATATATGTGTTACCTGTCACCTACCTGAACATCTCCTATCCGAGTTTGCATTCCTTAAAATGTTCTTTTTGGGGAAGGTCACTTCTGCCGCTTCCAGCTCTCTGGCAAACCTTGAGGTGCCCCACTGGCTTCTTTTCTCAAATGTTACGCTGTGTTTTAAGTCCACTCCTCCTCCTCAAGAGCACCTTCCTCTCTTCATTCAACCCTCTCGCCTTGTCCCTTCTCCCTACCATCTCTCTGAACTTTACTCTCTCCCCATCACCAAAAAACCAAGTGCCATTGTCCTTCCCTCCCCTAGAATCCTCCCCTATCCCCTTTTAAAAGAAAATCAGACATTGCCAAGAGTCCCAATACAACTACCTGTATTGGTTAAGATTATAAAAGATTAGTGTTGGGGGGGGGATTGGCGGTATTGTAGTTTCCTCCTCTCTTTTAAGATGATGGTGGTGGTGGTGGTTGTGATGATGATGATTAAGGAAATGTGCAATATTTTTGCCCCTCCTCGTAGCGGCCCCGAGCAAGAGGCTTGGATGGCAAATGTTCAGTAGTAGCAAATTGGACGTGGTTTTTCGGCATTTTGGGAGCAGGGGTTGGCCATGCAGGACTTCCACCTCCATTTCCTTCTGTCAGGCAGGTGGAATTTAGATGTACAGGTGAAATCTGTGCCTCACCCTCCCATTCCCATATGAATCCTGTGTGAGGTTAGTTGGCCAGTGTCAGTTTTTTTATCCTTGTTTCCTCCCACCTTGCTTCCCTCTCCCCAAACTGGCATTATTAGATCAACATGCCCCAAATCTGTCTCCAGTCCCCATCCCATCGCCTGAAGTATCACCCGGAGAAGCAACCGAGTTAGCCAAGATGATCGGGCCAAGTGGTAGGAGTTAACGCCAAGCCCTTTGGCTTTCTGGTGGCAACAGGGACATCAGTGAAATTTTCTGATTTCTCCATCATGTGTTCCTGGTCGGAAGATCCCTTCCCTTGGGGCAGTGAGCCGGGGAGCAGTTGTGTTTTTTCTCTACCCTTTTAGCTCTTGCAAGGAGCACGTCAGGAGGGGGAGAGTCTCAGGACAGGGGTGTTCTGTAACTCATAGGAAGTGATGGGGCGGGGGAGTCTTTTTTCTACTCAGTTGATTATAGCAGTCTCATTTTATTAGGAAATGTGTTCTGGGACGTGGCGGGATCAGGGCTCTTGTAGCCTTTCTGCCTGGAAGTGGGGCTTCCTTACCTGAATTGGGGCTGTGGGGTGGCAGTGGGAGAGAATTCGGTTTTGCCTTCAGAATTATCTTCTTCATGATAATGCCCCCCCCCCCCCATTTAGGAAGACCGGGCTTAGGCTGTGATGGCCACCAAAACGTCTTTATTTTAACCACCCACCCCAGTTGACTCACCCTGCCCTCGGTTTTCCCCAAATCAGCGAGGAAGTCATCTTTCCCAATCCCCCTCTTTTAACCTCTCTCTCTGTCTTCAGCATTTTTGGATGTGATATAGAAAATCGTCCTTTAAATAATTTCTTTTTAAGGTACAGAATTAAGGATTTCTTTTCCTGGCTTCTCTTTTGCCTTTCTTTTACAGCTTAGTCATAGATGCTTTGTGGTTGATGCTGTTTTATTTTATTACTTTTTTAAAAAATAATAAAACCTTGTGTTTTCTTCAGGAAAATAAAAAGAATAACTTGCCGCTCACCTTTCGGCTTCCATTTCCCCAACCTCTTTTATCCCCCCCCCGCTCTTCTGTTCCCTTTCTCCGGCTCCCCACCCCTGTGAAGATCTTCGCTTAACAAATACTTGCTGCCGAAAACGTTATAACAAGGACTCCTTTGTTGTATATAAGCTATTTCTTGACACATTTAAAAAGGAAAAAAAAAGAAAACAAAACAAAACTGAAAAAAAAAAAAAGAAAACCCAGGAGGGGAGGAGGGGTACTTCCTCCCCCAACAAAAAATGGAAATTGTACATTGTGTAGAGAAAACAAAATGACAAAAAAAGAAACCAGACAGCTTAGCCATGAATATTGTGAAAAGTTGTTAACGTCCTTTTGTAGTGTGAACTTTTTTGTGTATGACATTAAAATGTGCAAAAGGTGGTTTCCTGGAAATTTGGGCGAGGGGGAGAGAGAGGCAGAGATGCTCGGGGAGGGGGACGCAGCTCACATCACACCCGCCATCCTGGCTGTGCTCCCTCCCCGAAGAACCGAAAATGAGTTTAGTTGTCATCTCCCCCTTGCGAAGGTGCCTTGTCTTCCTCCTGAATCAGAAATAAGAAGTCCACCAGCAGACACACACTGCCTTGGCGACAGCCAGAGACCCTGGAGGCGTGCTCTTTGCTCCTCTCGCATCCTCCAGCCCTAGCTGGGGCTCAAAGGAGGGTTTTCCTCCCTCCTGCTTCCCAGGTTTCAAAATGGGGCAGAGGACGGTGGAGCGAGAAAAGCATGAGCGTTCCTATTAAACTGTAAATAATATTTGCACTGCTTGTAGCTTTGGGACAATATTCACTTCTTTTGGCATTCCTTGCAAAGGCCAGGGAAACGGTTAAGCAGAAGGTTTGGTCTCTCTTTCCTCCATCGCCATGGAAAAGGATGCAGAATTTTTGGAAGGGGCACCTATGCCATTCCTCCCTCCTATCCTAGCCATTGTGTCGGCCCACCTTTGTTCCACCATCTCTTTTCCTTGACTTGTATCCATCTTTTCTGCTTTTTCCTTTCCTGTCTCTTAGTTTACTCCCAGCTCCATTTTCTTTGGCTGAAGTTACACTGAGGCACCCTGGAATACCCAGATCAAGCTGAGTTAGATGTGGTTCCAGTGTATTTCATTCCAGGCTGTCTGGATGACATTTTCTTCCCCCTAATCCCCACTCTTCGTCAGTATTGCTATTGTTTTGTGTTTTAGGCCACATCTTCTCTCCGGGCACATAGCTGAGAACACAGAACGCAGCTCATTTTAGAGCAACACGCTAACGCCAGACCATTTCAGAACCCATCAGCGTGGTGCTGGTATCTGGAAGAGGACTCCCATTTTCCATTGCCCAAGAGCCTCACTGTGGGAAGAAGAGCTGAAAAGAGATTCTCCCAGGAAGGGCCAAACTCAGCTACATTTGCCATTGGCCATTGAAAAGAGCCATTTTGATTTCTCATCCCTCATAGAGGACTGGGCCGGCACCCCATTTCAGGTAGTGAAAATGGCATCCGGGAAGAGTCACCTTTTCACTTGTCAAGAACCAAGTGCCATTAGTCCTTCTTATAAGCAGGTAGAGCTCGCCTTTGAAACAACTCCCATACTTGTTTTGCAAGGCTGACAATCCTAAGAGCAGGCCAAGGAAATTTCCTTCACACCTTGTGTTGCCTGTCTTAGTGCCTCCTCACTAGTTGTTGATTTTCAGCTTCAACAGAGGAAGTCCCTGTTCTTCATCATGGTCTCTGAATCATGCATATGGGTTTACTCTGCACCTGTACTGAGTGCATGAGAAACTTCTAGAGCTGACCCAAGCGGTTTGGGAAGGAGCCTCATCCCAAACTTTCCAGGGTTCCCACTCTTCCCCCCCCTTGTTTTTCACCCACTGCAGCACCCTTGAGCAGTGGATGCCGCTTGCTAATAAATATCACTCTTGCTGTTTTTAAAGAAGAAAGTTAAGTTTCTGGTCCTCAAGATATCTTGACAGTTTTGGAGGATACAGTTGGCTTGGGTCTGGCCCACCTTGCTATGGATGTGGTCTGTGCGGAGACTCCGCCCCAGTCCTTAAGCTCTTTCACAATGTACAAATGCAGCGCTGCGGTCCTGCTTTTAACTGCCTTGGCAGCATCCTAAGGAATCCTGGGGTTTGTCATTTGGTGGAGCAGTAGAACTCTCTGGCTGAGAATTTGAAATGCACTTCCTGAAACTGCAGATCCCAGGAATCCATAGGATGGAACCATAAGAGCTGAGTCAAAGGACTGTAGTGCAGAGTGAAAAGGCCCCTTGGCACCCATTCCAGTGCCTTGCCTCACCTCATCTCTGTGTACTTTTGAATTTTATTTGCAACCTGCCTGTTGCTGGGATTCGACAAGAGTCAAATCACTGTTGCGCATACTGTTTGAAAAAAGCAGATGGGGAGACTCTGCTGGTTTGAAGAATGGATCCCGAGGAACAAAACTATTATTTTTAAATATATTTGGAGAAGGTTTTTTTAAAAATTGGCCTGAATGAACAGCTTTAGGAATGAACATAATGACTGGTGAGCCCACAGCATTCTGCAGCAACTTGAGTGACCCAAAGCCTAGCTAAGCACTTGTGGGTTGCCCCAAGATGGACTTCTTCCACCCCATTCTCCATCATCCATACTTTCTGGCCACATACCTAATGTACCTGCTTCATGTGTGGCAGGTGTGTGTCTGGTGTTTACATCTTTGTCCCTAACGCTCAGAAATCTCCATTATTGAATGCAGCAGTGGCATCCAGGATAGCGCCTGCCCTGCCTTCGTGCAGTCTGCAGTCTTCTGGTACTCTTGTGGGAGTTTATGAGAACACCTTTCAGTGGCTTCTCTTGTGAAGGGATCCTCAAAATCAACCGAGTGCCCTTCTTCCTCCGCCAGGCTTTGGCCTGTGCCTGGGGGGAGGGCAAGTAAGGCAACCCTTGAGCCAGAGGAAAGGAGGTGACCTCTCCCTATGCCACCTGTTTTAATTCCTTTGGCTCTTCTTAACCCAAGATATCCCCCACCCTTGGCTTCCTGCTTCCACTCCCATTTTTGTATTCGTCCTTCAAACAGTGGCTCCCATCCCTTGCTCCTGGGTAGGCCTTTACTTCCAAGTGAGTGTTGCTCACAAGGAAGCTGCCTTAGACTCAAATGAATGCCAGCTCTGTGGGTCATCTCCTGTCTGTCTTCGCGTCTTCTCTTGCCTCTTTTCCCATCATAGACCCCATTCCCCTAGCGGTGAGGTTCAACAAAGCAGAACATGACTTTATGGTTGAAACAAGGGGGCAGTCATAAGGATGAGAGCAATTCCGCCCTTTGTGTGGTACCACTGGGAACACTTGGGACTACATCCTGGCTATAAGATCTTGGAGCAGGAAGTGTTTGGACACCAGCTTCTCCTTGAGGTCAAGGATCAGATTGGTTTTGTCAGCAGAGTTCCTTAGGAAAACTGCCAGCCATTGGACAAAGCATGTAATACAAGGGTATGCCAGTTTTCACTAAGAACAAAGCTAGCGTCACATCCCCTCTCCTTCCCAACAGTTTACACAGCTTCCTCTCTGATCTTTAATTTCTTTACCCCCATATGGTGCTGCGGTCTGTCTTTTGCAAAGTATGTGTGTGTCTTGGGGTGGTTTTAGGCTGAATTTTAAAATTTCAGTCCCTACTGGAAGTCAACCACAAGTTAAGAGAAGGGAACAGAATAGAGCTTGGGAGTTTTTGGTTTTTTTTCTGGGGCGGGTGGCACAGGTTGTGTGTGATGCAGCCAATGGTTCTGGGAGGAAGGAGAGGCACAGACGGGAAACCAGACCTTTTGCACAATTTTAAGAGGGCTTTTTATTTTTATTTTTTGCATTGTGTTTTTGAACCTGGTTTAAAAGGAGGAAGAGGAGGGGAAAAGCTGTTTAAATATTGCCAATTGATTATGCAGTGACCTGATTAAAAAAAAATAATAATAATAAGCTAATTTTTGGAGAAAGGATTAAAAAAAACTTTGTAATATTTATCACTTGCAAGCTATGTTTAATAAAGAAAGGAATGGTTTATACATTTGGACGTGGCTGACGTGTTGGATTTGCTGTCCTGGCAGTGGTGTTGGTAGAGATCTCTTGGGACATTTCCACGCTTGCCTGTTACAGTGATACTCCACTTTCAACATCCTATGGAATCTTGGAGTTTGCAGTTTAGAGAGGGGCCTCAAAGGACCTTAAAGGCCCCTCCCTAAACTGCAAAGCCCAGGATTCCATGAGATGTTGAAAGTGGAATAATAACACTATAACAGGCAAGTGTGGAAATGGCCTTGGGAGCATCATTTCAGAAGGGATTAGTATGTGTACATATGGGTGGAAGAGGGATCTGTCCAGGGCCAATTTCAGAAGTCACCCCAGGGATGGGAGCAAAGGGGCCAGCATCCTTGAGGGACCCAAAGGCCCCATCAATTCTTCCTTTCTGCCATTGCCATCTGCCCACCCCCAGCCAGGAAAACACCACTGGTGGCTAGGGATGTGCTGCTTTGGCCACTTCCACCAGAGCAAGTGACAGGTAGGATGAGATAGAATTTTGTTTCAGTTTGGGTTCACTGAGGGCCACCTTTGTATTTGAGATGGAAGTTAGTATTTTAAAAAACCAAGGATGGGGAGAAATGACAAGCTTCCTCCATCCAGGTCCAGCACTTGGACTGCCCGACACATCAGAATCTCACTTTGAATCCCTGTGAACCCAGCCATGTTAGTGATAAATTAAGGTTTTCTTGTTATGTGTCTTCAGGATGACTCCTATCGTAGAAAGTGGTGCCACTGCCTTCCTCTTAGGCAGAGAGAATGTGTTTTGCCCAAGGCCTTTCAGGTGGTTTCCATGACTGAATGGGGATTCAGACTCTGGTCTCAGAGTCCTAATCCAGTGCCCAAACCACTACATCATGCTGGCTCTCAAATTGGGGCTACCACCTTCTCTTTTTTTCACCCTTTCACAACCTACATGGCAGACAGAGTCAATATACACTAGAAATATGACGTAGATGAAGATGTGCATATGAATTTCATTTCCATTTACTTTGGAAGAATTGGTGAAAGTTGCAGATGTGTTCAGAGTGAGAAGAGTATGAAGGTTTCTAAATTTCAAATTCAGAAGAGAGGGAAATGGACTGATTTTCTCACTCAAAACAGAAATTACCACTGCGGTAGGGAGATCACTAATGGTTTGATTCTTCTCACACACACACACAAACACACACACACACACACACACATTCTTTTGATTCGTTGTGCGCACGCGCACACACACACACAAACTTGTCACATAAGACACCTTAGTTTAAACTAGGCCCATTTTGGTTCTCCTAAGCCCAGGATTGTTCTCCAGTTTAAGCTTTTTCCCCACTCAGCAGCCTTGAAGATCCTTCTTAACAACTCTGGAATCTATTAGATGGGAGATGCACCTGTGACCTTTTCTATGCAAAAGAAAGACGTTCTGCTCATGAACCTGTAACTCCAGAGGTATTTGGGGCTATAGAGCTGCTCCATCTGAAGACTTGCATCTGCAATGTGTGATGCTTCAAAGGTTAGGAGAAACCATAATCTCCTGTTCCAACCAGGATATTGTTCAAAGGACTTCTTGAACTGCAGAGTTTGGGTGAGTCCGCTCACTTCAGAAGGGTTAAATTGGGGGGGGGGGTGTTATGGGCCATTAGACCATATCCATAGTGGCCTTCCTCCATGCCTTGGGAGGAAGATGAATTAAAGATGAATTAAACAGATGTGAACAAGCACCTTTCGTGAAGGATTCCATTGCTCCCTTCTCCCCACCCTGAAAGAAATGGATAAAACCCAGAGATGTTTTCCACTTTGTTTTTAATTTTCAACACAGACAAGAAAGATTTCCGGATATCAACACTGCAAACCTCAAGGTTTTGAAATCTTTGATGACCACTTGGGGTTGTGACAACGAAGCCACCAAAAATAAGGGGGAAGGTAGGAGAGAAAGAGAAGTTATTCCTGCCCATCGTAGTGAGAGAACACTCTTCTGTGTTACTGTAATTGGAGATTTATTTGCGATGGGGTGGGGGTAATACTTGGCTTGAGGAAAACATCCCGTTGTAACTTTTTGGTCATTTTTTTTACCAATTTGGAAGGTTTGCTTTCGAAATCTGGACTGAAGGCCTGCCACAATGAGGAGTGATTGTAAATCAGTGAGATGGAACATGTTGACTTCATTGTTTTAAAAAACAGACTTGACATATTGCTATTGGATGAGTCCTTTGCTCACCTTTATACCTCTTGGTTGTCAAAGATCTGAGTGGCCATCACAGAATTTCAAAACCCTGGGAGATGTTCCGTTTACAGACATTACAGTGAGGAGTAACGGAAAAAGATTTGGGGTCCTTCATCGTCAGTGCTCCAGCACATCTTTCCCCCTTCCCCACAAAAATCATTCCCGGTGGTTCCAATTTTCCGCTTTTCCATTGCCCCATGGGCCGTACTTTCTCTCTTGCACAGGATGTTAGCTTTTCCACAGCAAGAGTTCTCCCTTCTCCAATAATTAATCTTCCAGGAAGACTCTGGTCGTGGTTTCTTAAAGCTCATTTCTTCATTTCACAAAAAAAACACACGCCTTAAAACACTTTTTTTTAGGTTCAAAAGCATTTCCTCATCTCATTGGTACTAGCCTTTTTTTTTTTTTTTTTTTGCCTTTTTTTAATCTTAATAGATAGGTCTATTCACAGTGGTTCATCAGGAGCAGAGGCCAGGCTTCCAGAACAGCGATGGAACCGATTCCCACCATTACCAACTTCAACCATCACATTGGTATGTATTGTGGTCAAAATGGGAGAGGGACAGAGCCCAGCACTGTCTCAGTTATTTCAAGAAAAGGACAAATGCCTTGTAAAAACAGTCTTCAAGTCAAAATATCCATCTCTATTAATGTACAGGTTGCTTTTCAAATGGGCTTGTAATCTGTGTGGGAGATATTCAGATCTCTCTGAATATGAGGTCTAAGATGAGAACCATGGGCAAAAAGTAGATAACAGTATCATCTTCCCATCTATTTAGATGAGAGGGAGGAAGGTGTCATCAAGTTTGCAGATGACTCAAAATTAGGAGGAGTGGCTAACACATTGAGAAACAGGAACAGAATTTGAAAGGACCTTGATAAAAGAAAAAGGGGCAGAAAATAATAAAATGAGATTCAGTGCAGACAAACGCAAAATTCTACATTTAGGCCACAAAAACCAAATGCAGAAATATAGGATGATGGATACATGGCTCAGCAGGACTCCATGTGAAAAGGCGCTTGGAATTATTGTTGATTGTAAGTTGGACATGAGCCAGCAATGTGATGCTGCAACAAAGAAGGCAAATGCTGTTTTAGCCTCCATTAACAAAAGCATGGTTTTCAAACTGAGAAAAGTAATAGTCCCTCTATGTTCTGTGTGGATCAGACCTCATCTGAGTACTGGATTCAGGCCTGGGTGTCTCATTTTAAGAAGGACATAGACAAGTTGGAGTTGATTTAGAGAAGGGCAACAAGGAGAATAAGAGGTGTGAAGAAAAAAACCTATGAGGAAGAGTTGAGCTGGGCATGTTCAGCTGGGTGAAGAGAAGACTGAGGGGTGACAATGATTGGACTTTTTAAATATCTCAAGGGCTACTACATGCCTGTTCTCTGCTGCCCCAGAGGCTAGGACCAAGTCTAAAGTTACAGGAGAGTAGATTTCAATTAAACATTAGAAGAACTTCTTGAAGTAAGAGTCATTTGGTCAAATGCCTAGAGAGGTGATGAGCTTCCTTCTCTGAATGTCTGCAAAAAAGAGGCTGGACAGCAACATGCTTGAGTGCTTTAGCCAGAGATCTTGAAAAGATGGACTTGATGGCCCATGCGACCCATTCCAACTCTATAATTCTATGATTTCTACCAGGGGGAAGGATCGTAAGAGAAGGTGATAAAACAGTGGACTGGAGATGGATGATCAGGTAAAAATAGGCTTATATCAATTATATTTGGGTGGAACAATTGAAGGATATAGTCATTGGAGTAAGAATACTTGTTTTCCAGAACTAGAAACAGATCCTTCTTTCAAGAGAACCCCAAGTTTGTCCCAACCCAATCAGCATTTAGGGCTGCAGGGTTCGGTCATTTAGAATATGTTGGTAAATTGAGAGGGAGAACCTGATTAAACAAGGAGCAGCTTGAGAAAAAACTGTGAAATAATAGAGTAGATGCCTCTGCTAAGTACTTGAAGAGTGATTCACTCTTATGTACGAGAAAGGAGGAGTGCCACTGCTAAGACAGTACGAGAAGAGATATTCCCTCCCGTGTGGAAGGAATGCCTCTTCTAAGACAGAATTCTAGGACATAGCTATGTTAGTCTGGATCAGTATGCAAAGGGATATTGTGGCATAAACGTTAGTCTCAGGTGCCCTGACACATCTTCTAAGGCAGCACTAGAAGAAGGATTCCCACCCGTGTGAGAGGATTACCTCTTCTCGGATGGTGTGGAAGAGAGTTTCCCTCCTCTGCTGAAAGAGGAGAGGAAGTGCCTGGCCAAGATGGCATTAAAAGAGGGATTTCTTCTGCGTGAGAGCATTGATGACTCCCTCTCCTGAGGTAGTTTTCATCTGAATAAAAAGGGCCTTTTCTAAGATGGTTCTAGAAGATAGATTCTCTCTACATTTGAAAAAGAAAAAGGAATGCCTCTTCCAAGATAGTACCTGCTTTGGATATCATGTTGCTCGAGAAGAAAATTGGGAATTTTATGAAGAAATGCTAAAGGTTAAAAAAAATGTTTTTGGAAAGCCAGAGTGTTGGGGGAAGGAGGAAAAGTTACATGACAATCTAAATTATTTTCAAGAAAGATGTTCTATCTATTGGTTATTCTGTGAATTTGGGGATCCAACAAGATTTTCTGTCATAATGACATAGGTCATTAATTCTTCCAAAGCAAGGTTCTTGCCTTATTTTTAATTCTTGCAAAACAGAATTTGTGGACCTCTGGATGTCATATTGTGGAAAGAGGCTGTTTGAAAAAGATGAGGGCTCTTTCAGTTATTATGTTAACATCTTGAGTTGGGACGTTGTATATCATTGGCAAAGGGGGGGGGATCGTTTTGTTTCAACACACTTTATTAATCCTCTAGGTATCAGACATTCTAGATTAACTGACAGATCCTTTGCAGATGTTTGTTGAGAACTAAGTTCCACTGATTTCACAGGGGCCTTAACTCTCAAGGAATGATGCATAGATTACAGCCAAGGTTACTAGGCATTTCTAGCATTTAGTTTCCCATGGCTCTCTGGCTGATGACTTTATGACACATCATCTCTACAGTTCAGCTTTCCAAAGATAATGTTAGGGGTGGTTGACATCAATCTAAACCTACTTGGAAAGGCTTAAAGCAATGGGACCAATTTCAAAAGTCCTCTAAAAACCGACTTGGGTGCAACTTTTTGCTTGGTAGGGGGAATAACAGCACACTCACAGTGGGGTGCCCTGTTAGGCTTGGGCCAATCCCATCATACAAAGTTTACACATTGGATTAGGAATCTACATCTATAGTTGCATGTTGTTGTATATTCCAGCATGTGTTGCTTCAGGGCAGCATAGAAAAAAAATGGGGGTTTTTTTGGACTCCAAGTTCCAGAATAGGACTTGGCCATGCTGTCTAAGAGATTCTGGGAGTTGGGGTCCCAGAGAGGGATTCCTTCTTATGTAGGAAAAAAGAGGAATGCCTCTTCTAAGATGATCCTGGAGGAGGAATTTCCTCCTGTATGGAGAAATGCTTCTTCTGAGACAGTACGAGAAGAGGGATTCTCTCTAATGTGGGGAAAAAAGGAAAAGGCATGCCTTTTCTAAGGAGGTAGGAGAAGAAGAATTACCTCCTTAGAATTCAAAGACTTGGCCACGTTAGTCTGGATCAGGATGCAAAGAGATACTGTAGCACCTTTAAGACTAACAAAGGTGCTACAAGAAGTCTTGAAGACAGTACTACTCCCAAAACGAAAGCTGTTCCACACACTGCCTAAAATACACTGACCATTTTTCATTTCCTTAGTCATCCTTTATATTACTACTGGCCTCAAGTTGCTGTGTTCCAGTCCTCATGTAGCTGAAATTGCAAAGAGGTAACAAAGATGGAACAGCCAAGTTTGCAGAAGCGCAAAGGGAGCCCCCAGACCTCATCAGTTTCCATAAAATTCAAGAAAAATGTTGCATTTACAGTTTAAAATGTCAGGTAAGCTCGTGCTTCAGCTTAGACTGAAGCCTTCCGTTGGGGCAGGGGATGCTGTGATGTCCCAGGCTGTCAGCCAAGCTCTGATCTGGACTGGAAATGCTACACTAGTTTAGCCCTCCTCCTAAGTAGAACCACCAGAACTTGGTTCTTAGTCCTTGTTCTTCCTTGCAAATGTCCTGCCATGACTTTGCATGACAGCCATGTTTAAATGTTTGAACGGATGTCATCTCGAGGAGGGAGCGGGCTTGTTTCCTGCTTTTCCAGAGACTGGGACAAGGAGTAATGGATTCTCCTGCAGGAAAAGAGATTCCACCTAAACCTCAGGAAGAACTTCCTGATGGTCAGAGCTGTCCGGCAGTGGAATCTGCTGCTTCCGAGTGTGGTGGAGTCTCCTTCTTTGGAGGTTTTTAAGCAGAGGCTGGATGGCCATCTGTTAGGGGTGCTTTGATGTGTGTTCATGCATGGCAGAGGGTTGGACTGGATGGCCCCTGGGTCTCTTCCAACTCTATGATTCTATGATTCTATAGCCTCTAGAGCATGGGCTGTAGGTTCTGTAGGCTTTAAGCACAGCATCATGGATGTTGTAGTCGATGAACACACTATTTACATTTCTTTTGTGTATCAAAGCTGTATAAAATCATAGTGTTACGGGTTTTGTAGTCTTTAAAGCTGTACAAAGCAAAACATGTTGGACGTTATAGTCCATAAAGCCGTATGTAGCTGTTGTTTTACATTGCTTGTGTATATTTGGGCGTAGCTGTTCTGGATGAAAGGGCGTTGTGATCTTAAAGCAGAACAAATCTAAAACTACATAATGCTCCACAGGAATTAAATATTTCCTATTTTTAAAAAAGTTCAGGAGGATGTTGAGGATTTAAACCATTTTGCAGGAGATGGTTGATCGTACACGCTAAAATTTGTACTTCAAACATAGCCTCCCAACCGATTTGCCTGTAGTATCTATATTATGAAAGAGGCAGTGAAAAAAGGCCGTATATGTAGGAGAAGTTTTCTAAATATGTGATGTCTTTTGTCCTTTAAAACTCACTGCGGTGCCTCCTGCATATTTTCTGTTGTTCTTTCAGAAATGGTAACTTGTTTTGCTAATTTAAAACCAAGGAGAACATTGTCATCTTTGTGGTAGGCCTTGCATACAAGCAGATGTAATGCAAATTTTCCAGGGTACGGCCAAATTCATCAAAGCTTCACAACTGTTTAATTACAGCAATTTTCAAGTGAAAAGTGCCAGTGAGTTGTTTTTTTGTTTTTTACTGTAGTGTAGATTTAGGCTGAAGACTGTGTAATTCACACATAACAATTTTGTAATGAAAGAACAAAGATGGTGGCCAAATGGAATACCATGAGTACATGAATGGGCTAGAAGGTTGATCTTACATGCATTTACTCCGGAATAAGAGTCCCACCAAAATGGCTGAGAGTTACTTTTGAGTAAGCTTGCATTAAACCGGGCTCTGAACAACAGCACCTACCAGGAAAATCTGAGGAAATTTGAGTTTTAATTTTGTGAGAGGTAAAGATTTTCCCAAATAATCAACAAGATAGTAGAAACAAAATGGAGACTGGTTATCACGATGGTCACAAAGGCAAGAAACCATGAGTTGAAGAGTGTGGTTAAGAAGAAGAAGCTGGTAAGGGAAGTTGTGGGAGTAGCCTTTGGTAGAGGTATTTGTTTGTATGCCTTGGGATTTGAGTATTCTTCCTTTGGCCGTGAGGTAAGAATAGAAGACCCTGAAAGCAATACCCCCTTCCCCTTGTGTGTTTCTGGAAACTGCTGAAAGAGTTAGGTCTCTGGGTACTTTGTTATTGTGTGCCTTCAAGTCATTTCCAACTCACAGTGACACTGAGGAGAACCTATCACAAGGTCTTCTGGGGCTGAGAGGGTGTGATGTGCCCAAGGTCACCCAGCGGGTTTTCACGGCTGAGCAGAAAATTGAACTCTGGTCTCCAGGATTGTAGTCCAGTGCTCAAACCACAGCATACTGGCTCTTTGTGGGTGGTTTAGACAACACAATAAAAAGGTGAGAATCTTTGGCAAGATGTTCCAGGGTTGCTTCAGGACGTATCTCCAAAAGAGTCCTCCTTGAACAATTCTTCTAGCCCCAATCAGTAGCTCCCGAGTTTGATGGGGACTTGCTAAAATGAGAGTTTTGCTTGCTGAAAAGGGTTTCTGGCTGTTTCCTAAGTAGGTCTCCACTGAAGTAAAGAGGGCTCAGTTTCAAAGGAGGACCAGTGGGCAACAGCTTACCCAACACAGGGACTCAGTGCCACTTGTGTGGTTACATAAAGCTATTCAAGAAATACATGAGTTCGGGAAAGCACATTTACACCCAAGCCAGGCCCGAAGCTCTCGGACAATGGGCATCTTTGATCATTAGCTACCGCTGTGGGTTTCAAACATACCTTTGGTTACTCTTTGGTTGAAATGGATAGTGGTGGGGATTTAAAACCAAAAACCTTGGTGGAACAGACACCGGTTGGGCTCTTTTGAACGGGCAGCGTTGGAAGCTGACCACCTTTTGCGATTCAGCCGTCATCCGCCTCGCTCCATTGAACCACTGTGTGCGCCTCTGCTCTTTGGGAGACGCTCTCTATCAAAGGAAGGCAGAAGAAGGATCAACTATGAAAAAGCATTATTTTGCCTAGCACACTAAAATAATCAAAAAGAAAATGTTTGGGGGGAGCTGGTTTCATATTATTTGGTAGGGAAAGGCAGGAGAAAGTGGGTGGGGGACATTTTGGTTATATTTCCTAGAGAAGAAACTACAGGCAAGGAGATAATAGATAGCACAGCTTCAGGAAAGATCTAGCTTAATGGTATTTTCTTTTCTCCTTTTCATATGCAAAACTTTGGGTCAAAGTTGTTGAAGTGTCTTGTTTTCCTGCAAGCACACAAAAAGAAACGCACCACCACAAGGCCAAGTTGGGAGGTCCCTCGTGTGAGGCGCCTTACTGTGCCTGGTTGTGTCTTTTCTCCCATGGAAGAGCTGATGGTTGAAAGCCGAAAGAGAGGGAGAAGTAGAAAGAAAGAAGCCCTCAGCTGGCAGGAAAGGGGGTTAATCTGTTAATTCATGTGGATAAAGCTTATTTTTGTCCCCCAAAATCTGGGATCTCCACCTTATAATAATCATCATTTTTTGATGGGAAGAAGGTGGCCTTTTTGGCCAGGGCTGGTAGGTGGATACAATGACTCAGGCCATTTCCACACTAGACCATTATAGTGCCCCTCTCTAAACTGCAAACCCCAGGATTCCATAGGATGTTGAAAGTGGAATAATAGCACTATAACGCTCTAGTGCGGAAATGCCCTCAGTGTTGGAGCCAAGGTGGGATTGGGAAGGCCAAGAGTGTGAAAACCCTGGTAGTTTATGGGTGAACTCAGAAAAATCTGGCAAGCTACAGATTTTATTGGCTTTGTAGAACCTGATATCAAGTAATTATGCCATGGAGGAGGTTCATGTCGGCTATCTAAGGCCTAAATCCAAGGTTAGTCTCAACTGACTAAACCAGAAGGGGATAGGAACATGCTATGGATCTGAGGTGGAAAAAGAGAGAAACAGAATTTGAGGCTGTATAGAAGAGTTTTATTTTGAGGAAATAAAAATCTTCTTTTATACATTCTGACACTCTGGCTGAGATCTTGCCTCAGTTCAGTGCAGGGTAAATACCTGCTGGCAAAGTACATTAAGCCAGCATTACACACCCCGTAAACAGAACAGCAACACAGCACAATGTAAGTGGCTGATCTGCGTGGCCTTTTGCACAAATTCAGTGCGCAATGCGTCGAGGCAGTGCGCAACGCACAAAGGCAGTGCTCAGGTTGCATGCTTCTCCGTTTAACTTTAATGCACTGCCATAGGCACAGAGGTTCTGCGTGCCCAACTTCACTCCTGCCACTATCAGCTGGATATGCCAGTTGCACATCATCTGCAAAATTCACTCCATGTGTGCAGCATAATTTATGTCTCTTTATGTCACCGACCGGATTCTAGCCTCTGTCTCTCTGTCTCTTTCTCTCTCTCTTTTTTTACATCCAACTAGAGTAGATCCATTAAATCAATGGAATTTATTTAAATGATGGCTTACCCAATTTCTATTGATTCAGTGGTGTCTACTCTAGAGAACTGGATTTCGGGTCACTGGTTGTGCACATGGTTCTTCTCAGACAAGTCATGTTCCCCTGGAATTCTGCATTGCTTTAATTTTTTTTTTTAAAGAATAATAACCTTTCTCTTCTTTGCAGATAGAGAAAGGGAAGGAGAGAGAAAGAATTCCTTGGTTTCAGTGGCAGTGGAGGTCTTATCAGATTAATTTGGAAGTCTGCATGCTCTCACCAACGAGGAAAAGCCACTCTGCACATGCCCAGATTCCCATCTATTACCACTTTAATTAGTGCATGGCCTAATGTTCAATAGCAGGGTTTTATGGCCAAGTTTCTCACCCTCCCCATTTGGAAGAATGTTTTTTTCTAGAAAGAGACCCAACAAGACCCTGCTCTGCCAGCTTGGGTATCCAAGAAAAGAAGAGAGGACAGGAAGCAGTTTAGGCAGGAAGGATGGAAAAGTGAAGTTGGGGGAGGAAGAGATGGAGGAGGAATGCTGATGTAGCAATAACCAATTCCCCTGTGGTGAACACATGCCATTGCCCTAAAGTGGAGGCTCTTTAGTTTTAAGGGAGGCTTTGGAGGTAATTATGGTTAAGAATTGGTCATCATTTGGAGTTAGGTTGTCTAGAATCTGACTCGGGCATCCTCCCTTGGGGGTGGAGAGAGTCCCTGGAAGTCCAGGTGGGCCATTTTTGGTCCATCAACAAACACGTTGCTCCTTAACAACTGAAGAGCCCTGAGGCCACGAGGCAGTACGGCCCCAGGTCACTCGCCGTGGATGTTCTCCAGGGCCGGGCAGGGGTCCCTCCTGCCCTGGCCATTCCCTCCCTCCCGCTCCTGAAAACTTTGAATGCTAAGGCTCCATCCACACACAGTTAAAGCTCTACATCTTTGGAAACAGTTCATCAACTTTTGTGTATCATCTTAAAAAATATTTGGATAGAGACGTTATATATATAATATATATATATATATATATATATCAAAAAAAGACACTCTGTTGGAAGCAGCGAGAGAAGCTATAGAAAAGAGGAAAGGGAAATGAGGGTTTTGGTGAAGTGTTCCCCCCGAGACCCCTCATGACAGAAGAAGGGAGGGGTGTCACTGGGGTGGACATTCATGTGGGGTTTCAGGGTGGGGGGTACACTGCTGCTCCCGCTTTTGGTTTGGCGATATTTGGTATGCTGGTGCCGAGCGCCCAGGCACCGTGGGTAGGGGAGTGTTGGAAATATCCTCAGCCCCACCCGGAGTGGAGAATGTGATTCGTTTAGGACTAATTTTGAAGCCTCAACCTTCCCCACCCCCCTGTCCCAAAGCCCAAACTCTTGGGAGGGGTTTGGCTTCAGTACAGTTGGGGGGGCAGGGGGGCAGTGGGGGTCAGCTTCCCCGTCTGCTCTGAGGCAGCCATGAAAGAGAGGCGGGAGGTCAACTTCCCCCCTGTTTCTGGTTGTTTCCCCTCAAGATGGCTGCCTCAGATGCTGGACTCTTCCCATTGCCATGGAGAACTGGTCCCCGTTCTTCCCCATCTCTGGCATTGACCCCCCGTCTTTCTGTGAAAGAGGGAGGTTATTTGGCGGCCAGAGTGGCTGGCAGGTTGAGGTAGTTTTGGTATTTGTATCAAAAATAGATAATCCAGGGTAATTGTGGCGGGGACAGGGAGAGGTTGAAGGGAGTGGGCTAGGGTGGCGACCGGGCTGGAAGTCCCTAAATGGCCTCCAGTGAAGGTGAGGTAGATTCTTTGGAGGTTTGTGGTTGGACTCCTGGACGGGCGGCGGGCAGCGGGGTAAGGGAGGCCAAACCTCTACGGAGCTGCCACCGTGATCCGTATAAGGCCTCGCCTGACCCCCTTCCCACCAGCATTGGCTTAACCGCTGGGCTGGGACGGAGGGCAGCGCTCAATTGTCACTTCCAAATGGGGAGTGTCGTGGTTGTTGCGTCCCTCGGAGGACTCGGGGCTCTGCAAGGGGAAAGCAAACCATAAACTGGGTTAACTCTACTTTCTTTTTAAAAAAAATAAGCAATTTGTATTTTGCAGGTTCTCTTTCGCACTCCCAGCATGCCAAGTTCTGTTCCTGAGATGTGGACTATATCTAATGGTCAGTGAGGTTGGTTCCTGTGTACTTTTGCTGTTGCTAAAAGATCTAGGGTTTTTTTCACACTACTCAGTTAAAGGGCTCTTATTCCACTTTAACTGCTGTGGCAATGCCCTACCGCAGGGTGTTCCGAACGGTGTGCCGCAACATGTTGGTGCGTCGCCTAAAGTGTGTAGGTGTGTCACCTACAATCTTGGAAATGTATGTTATTATTTATAAATCATGTATTTTTAAAAATATATGAAAGGTTTTCTGAGATATGTTGTGTCCCCATACATTTTGTTACTACAATTTATGTATGTGTCTGTATCTCTTATGAGGGGTTGGTTTAACCTCGTTTGCTAGTAAAACTGAATTACTGTGTTGTGAAATGATGCATGTCTAAAAAAGTGTGTCACCAACAACATGAAAAGTTTGGAAAGTTCTGCTCTATGGAATGCTGGGACTTGCAGTTTAGAAAGAGGTATCAAGAATTCATGCCTGAGTGCCTCCCCAAACTGCAAATCCCAGGATTCCGTAGGATGCAGCCATGGCAGTTATAGTGGAATCCTGGTTTGAAAGAGCCCTTGTTCTTTGAGGCTGGAAAAAAAAACATTTACCGTCTATCATTCAGTGGTCAAAACACTGTCCCGCTGTGCTTGAACAAGACTTTATAGCAGCCAACTGCAAGAAAACACGTTTTGGAAAGTATGGGCCTGAATCCTACTAGAGCAAACCCATTGAATCAAGAGTTGAACAGTGACTTCATACATAAGGAAATCACATTGATTCAGTGGGTCTACTCCAATTGAGACTAGCTGTGGTCAGCAAAGTATGTGCCTAGTTCAAATTCATATCTAAGTACCATTTTATTATATTTAATATTTTTTTTGCTCCTTTTTTTCCTTTTCTTTACACTTTAAATCCAATAATAATCCAATAATTTCTCCCCCCCCCCCAAGTTACACCTAATCAGCCCTTGTCTACAGACTCAGTCTTTCTCAGCTACCCTTCCATGTGTTCATCCTGAGGACATACTTCTTTGGTAATTTTGTTCTTAAAGGATGCAACGAGTAATGTTAACATTCTTATTCCTATTGCCTGAAAGTCTTCAAAAACTGGAAGACTATTCACATTTAGGGACTTGTTCTACATAAAATTCACATTTTTAAAAAATTTTGTGCAGAAAACAGCATATTCTGTGTGGGAAAAAGCATTTTCTGCACAGAAAACAATGTTTCTGCATAGAAATACGCTGTTTTTGGGACAGAAAATTCTGTTTTCTGTTTTTAAAAAAATGTGCAAATTTTGCACAGAATAAATCCAGAACAGTGAAGATTCACATCAGTCTAGGATTCTCCTCATCAGGGTTTCCTGACACTCGAGAAGTTTTTTTACACCATTTTCCAAATTTTTTTGAATATTCTTTCAATTCTTTGTTCACGCCTCAAACAAAAAACAGGTCCATATGAGAACAGAACTTCTCAGCTGCCACTTTTGGGGCCCATGGCTTCTGAAACTTCTGAGCATGGCTTAAGTGAAGAAACTTGTGGTTCGCTGGGGGTCTGCAGAGCCCTCACAGGGGTCCATGAAGCTCGATTTGAATAGCAGCGGCAAAAACAAGGATGCAGCTGTGGGGGGGGATCTGCGTGCCCAAACTGCTCCCTCATTTGCAAATGAGGGAGCAGTTTTGGCACCCGCACCGTCCCACACACACACTGCCACATCCCTCACAAAAGGGACACAATGGCAGGCATGCGCTCACACCCAAATGATGACTCTAGAGGCCAGGCTTTGAATCACCGCTCAGCCATGGAAACCCACTGGGTGACCCCGGGCAAGTGACATTCTCTCAGCCTAAGAGAAAGGCAAAGGCAACAAATCTTGCCAAGACAACCCCCATGACAGGTTCACCTTACAGTCTCCATAAGTCAGTTTTCAAAGGGGAGAGACATGATAGCTCAGCAATACCTTGTTGTTGTGTGCCTTTGAATCACTTTGGACTTGGAAACCAAAAGTGTACCTGTCACAGGGTTTTGTGTTGTTTTTTTTCTTTTTGGCAAGATTTGTTCAGCGGGGTTTTGCCCTTGCCTTCCTCTGAGGATGAGAGAATGTGACTTGCCCAAGGTCACCCAGAGTCTGAGCAGGGATTTGAATTCTAGTCTCCAAAAACCTTTAATAAATAAATAAATATTTGAATATTTAAATTCAGATTAAAATATTTAAAACTTGGGTTAAGTCAAGGCATGTCCCCTGCAACAAATTATATTTGCAGGGGATCTCCAGTAACGAAAAAGTTAAGAACCACTGCTTTACATCATGCTGGACTGCATCATCCCCCACCCACGGCTACACTACCAAGAGCTGGTGGGAATTTCTGGCCAGTGATATCTGGAAGGCCCTGCACACCCTATCTTTATGTGCAGGATTCTGCCCCAACATGATACCTTTGTTCCATGTGGGACAGTAATCTTAGATTACGTGGCATAAATATGTTTCTGTCGCTCACTCCCCCCCCCCTGCATAAGCACACATCCTCACCCGAGTGACCAGTTCCACCATCTCTGAAGGTTTTGCTCCTCCCTCTGGCTTCCGCTGAGTTCGGGGAGGCTCCCGTGTGGTGGTCTGGACCAGCTCCGTTCCTTGAGGAACAGTCCAGCTTTCCTGCGTTCCTTTCTTGCAGAAAAGGCTGTAGGGAAAGCACGGAGAGGAAACATGACTCCAAGCCAGGGTGGGCATGAGCTGAGTGCCAGAGAGCCATTTTAGGCAGCTCCAGACCCAAGGGATCCACACCAGAAGTCATTTCTGTTCAAATCATATCCCCTAGAGGCAAAAAATGAGGGATTCTGAGGGAGGGCAGAAGGCACACACTTAAAGGACCATGTGCATCCCCCAGGCCACCTTTTTCTTTGACAATGGTATTCATGGAATACCCCACAAAAAAGGACTCTACCAGCAACTGGCTGCTTGTGTCAGCAGATTGATGGATCCCCTCCAAGTTTTGGATAGCTCTAAAGGAGCTGGCCAAGGTGCTGAATCTATTCTGGGGGTGAGGTTCAGTACCTTGGAGAGTTCCTTTAAAGGCTGCCAAAACCTACAGTGAATTTACCATCCTGATGATTTCAACATCACAGCAGCCACTGGCTGTAGCAATACTTCCTTCTGTTATTTTTATCTTTTTAATGGTGCCTTGCTGAGTTTTCTTGTTAAAGTCCATCTAGACTACAATCCTTGGACTGCGAGACAAAGCAGAACTTTGGGGCAGTTCAGCCACTGTTTGCAGTGGTGGTTGGTGAGTCCCATGCCAGTGGGGCAATCAGTCCAGTCCAAGTTTTGGTTCACTTGAAGGGAACTAGCCACCAAATTGGTTCAGCACCTTGGAGAGCAGCTGTGACTGTACCAGGGCCCTTTCCTATTCCACACTCCAAGGGGGCTGTTATTTCGAGTTAGTGGATCTGAACATGGAGGTTCCATTTAGGTATAATCACTGCCTGATTCAGGTTGGACATGGCTATTTGGGTGATAACAGATGCCAAATGAATTAGATATTGGCCCATTGGCATGCAGAAGTCGAAGAACCCTGCAGCTGTATGGGTCCATTTCCCCAAACATTAGCTTTTTCATGGTCATAGGAAGCAAGGGCCCATGTCATACTCTTGTATCTCTCTTGCCATTCTCAGCAGTAGGAAATTGGGATAGGGAGACAATAGTCTCACTGGTGGCCCTCTGCATGGGGTTCTGGGGTCAGTTCTCCTGATTCTGTGGGACACCATCACCCCATATAGCAAGTTTCAAGTACAGGCTTCTCACGCTTATATGACAGGTGGAACTCATCTACTGTGGGGAACATGAAGGACTTACAGAAGCTCATTTGGGTCCAACAGTGCACATGGGCTGCTTGCAAAGTCTCCAGCTGGCTTGATGCCTCCCCCCCCACCCAAGCTCACTTTGCAAGTAGTACATGCCAGTGATGTAGACTCGAGTCGACTGACTCAGAATCGAGTCGGACTTCAGTCACCTCAGCGACTTGACTTGGTCTCAGCTTGGCAACAAAGATGCATTGACTCAACTCGACTCAAGACTCATATTTTTTTTTAGCGACTGACTTGCTGCCCTTGGCTCAGTAACATAACAATTCATCCAGCAACCTTACTACTCTGAAAAACACTTCCATCTCTTTTTGCCTACTGGTCACACAACAATCTTTCTCAAGTGCAAAGTGTGGGCACATTTCTCAGAGGGGAACGGCAAACAGTTCAGGCAATGGGCTTGAGGTCTGCTCCGAAGCCTGTCCCTCCTGCCTTCTAAAACTTTTCCTAGGAGCAGAAGGCAAGACTTGTCCCCAAAGCAGAGGACATGTTTCTCAGAGAACAGAAGATGTGTTAGGCAATGGGCTTGAGGAGGAAGGATCCTTCCTTCTGCAGCTTTTGAAGCTTCAGAAATGGGAAGTAAGAAGGATCCTATTCCCCACTTCCAAAGCTGCAGACTCTTTTATGCCCATTGGCACAAAAGCCTCCACCTTCAGGAAGGGGAAGTAAGAAGGATCCTATTCCTCACTGCTGAAGCTGCAGATGGCAAAATCACAAATGTGGAGGGCCAACTCTGCTTAAATAGTTAAAACTGACTGTATTTGACTCTGTCCAGAAATTCTGGAATATAGGTTGGGGTATAAAGTTGGCTCCCAGACTTGAGACTTGACTTGAAAGTATCTTCAAGGATTTGAGACTTGACCTGATACTTGGAGTAAAAGATTGAAATACATCACTGGCACATGCTCAGTCCAAAGCAAACCTCCATAGGCAAGAACTGATGGAAGCCTGCTGTTTGGATGCTTGTGATACAGACAAGTTCCATTTCTTCGACCAGGGGAATTCTCTCTTTCCATAGGCAAAATTTGGGACTGCGTGCACATGCCAGCAGTCCCAAGCAAGCCTTCATAAGCAAGAAGAACTGATGAAAGAGCAGAACCCATGTTGAATTAATGGAATTTATCCTTAATTTGGAAGCACTGAACGAGCAAGTTGTCAGATAACGAGGTGCAAAATGCAGGGACTTCCTGTACTTCCATTTTCCTCTGCAGTCCCCCTCAAAATGGCAACATGGAGGTCACATCACTTCCTGTTGCTATTTTGTTGAGAGGGACAACAGAAGAAAATGGGTATTTGAGCTTTCTATGAGGAGATGCTCTAGGTAAGGTATTACTGTGTGCTTTCACATGGTGTGGGGTTCTGTGTGGTTTGGAGGCAAATAGTGTCCAAAATTCATGTTTAACTTAAAAAAAAAAAGAATTGGGGGTTGGGGGCTTTGCAAGACTGATTGAGGGGCTCCAGGGGCCATACAGGTGTGGTCCACAGTGGCTCACACGGTGCCTCTCCTGCCCTAGACAAGAGTATGCAGACAGTTTTGAAGTTTGTGCAGGCTTCTAAATGCTCACCTCTTGCGGTAGCCAAACATCAGGAAGAGAACACAGAATATGATGCACGCCATGCCGATATGGACTCCAACAACAATGCCGGTGAGGGAGCTGTCCCCATCCTGCCCGCACTGGCACACTGCATTGGCATCTGTGAAGAAGAAGCACAACGCAGCAGGGCGTTCACAAGCTGAAACATGGATGCAGGAGCTCTCCCCTGCTGTCTTCCACACCTTTCCCTCGTATTCAAAGACAGACTGCCTTTAGCAGGGAGGTTCTGCGCCCCCACCACGGCCGGTAGCCATTCATAGGACCGCTCGTCTCCACAGATTTGTTGAATGGCTTTTTAAAGCTGTCTGAGCTACCTCCCGTCCACTCCCAGTGATAGAGGCTGATTCCATGCATTAGGTTTATGTGATGTGAAGGAGTTGATCACAAGGTGTGTACATGTAGACTCTGAGCCTGTGGGGCCAGAGGTTGTGAGGTGCTTGTTCCAAAGCCTTACCCAGCCTCTCTGAGTTCTCCTTAAGCGAGACAAACCGCACGCTGCTGTTCCCATCTCCGTTCCCGTTGAAGGCCTGGAGTTTGATCTCATACATGGCAGATGGCTCTGTTGGGAAGAAAATAGTTCTGCTAGGTTTTCAAAATAGCAATAAGGGGCCATCGAAATTCAAAAGATGCAGGGTTGACACTCAGGAAGAAGTTACTAACAACTTTGTAGTCCATCAAAATGCAAATGAAAATATTGATTTCTGTTACCCTGTTGTTGCTGTGTGCCTTCGAGTCATTTCTGACTTAAGGTGACCCTAAGGTAACTCTACCATAGGGTTTTCTGGGGCTGAGAGTGTGTGACCCACCCAACATCACCCAGTGGGTTTCCATGACCGGGTGGGAAATCAAACACCAGTTTCCAGGTTGTACTCCAACCACTCTACCACACTGGCTCTCCACTGTTACCCTAGCTGTATAAAATTATCATACTGTCCATGTTTATAAATTAAAAGACACTCCTGGGGTTTCTGTCTTTAGCAGGGGCCCACACTCCAAAACACACACTATATAAAAGGAAAAGCTTTCTGATATTCCAAAAGAATTCATTGCTTATACTAAGGGATACCTGCCAGCCCTGTAAGGAACACACTTTCTGGCTTTCAAATAAATGACATCCTTTCCAAGGAACCTGTGGCAACCTTCGGAGAGAGAAGCTGGAGGTGAAAAGCGTAGGAGGTGCAAGGTTTCTGAAAGCTGACACTAGGGGGCAGTGCTGCCTCTGAGAGGAAAAGTGTAAAGCAGCGGTTCTCAATCTGCAGTCGGTGGAGGGGTCTGCGAAGCCCTCCTGCTGGACAACAGGGACGTGGGGGGGGGGTGCTGAAACTACTCCCTTTGTTGCAAACTATGAGTCAGGAGACCAGCATTTGAATCTCCACTAGGCTGTGGAACCCTACTGGCTGACCTCGGGCAAGTCACATTCTCTCAGCCTCAGAGGAAGGGAAAGGCAAAAAATTTTGCCACAGAAACTCTCATGATAGTTTCATCTTAGGGTCACTATAAGACAGTTTTAAAAGGGAAGAGACATGATGGCTTGAAAGAAGCCCCCCCATCAGCTGCACTTCGTTGTTGTGTGCCTTCAATTCACTTCCAACTTACCGCAACTCTAAAGGGAACCTATCACAGGGGGGTTTTTTGGCAAGATTTTTTCAGAGGGGGGTTTACCTTTGCTTTTGTTTGAGGCTGAGAAAATGTGACTTCCCCAAGGTCACCCAGTGTCTGAATGGAGATTTGAATCCTAGTCTCCAGAAGCCCTTAATAAAGAACATAAATCAAATATTTAAATATAAATTTAAATACTTAAATCCTGAGTTATGTCAGGGGGCAACCCTGGCGACAAGTTATATTTACAGTGGGTCCCCGGTAAAAAGTTAAGAGGCACTGGGAAGGCAACTGAAGATGGTTAAAGGGCCAATTTTCTCCCTGTGGAGAAATAAAAATGCACAAAACGAGTGCCTGGAACCCACCTTTACTTTTTGGATTGAGTAGTTTTTGAGGTTACCCAGCACAGTGGTCGTAGTGCTGTTGGACGATGACTCTGTGAGGCCAGGGTCCAATCTCCGCTTGTCCGTGGAACCCCACTGAGTAACCTTGGGTAAGTCACATTCTCTCAGCCTCAGAGGAAAGCAAAGGCAAACCCTCTCTGAACAAATCTGGCCAAGAAAAAGGTTTGCCTTAAGTTTGCTGGAAGATGGAAACAACTTGAAGGCACATGGTGACAACAGCGCAGGGGTGGCAGCCCCGCAGCCCATTTCAAAGGTGAACTGCCGCTCCTTGGAGGCTTCCAGAAGAGCCGGTTCACGCTTTTGTGGAGGGAGGCGCAGACAGAAAGGGAGCCTGAGGACTTTGGAGGGGGCAAGAGCCACCTAAGCATCCCCTGTGGGGCACACAAAGTCTAAGGGCCACACCTTGCCCACCCTGTTGCAAAGGATTGTGGGATAAGAGAAGAATAGGGAAGACCATCCTGATTTCCTTGATCTTGGAGGCTAAGTAGGGTCGGCTCTGGTTAGTACCTGGAAGGGAGACTGCCAATGAATACCAGGTGCTATACGCTATGTTTCAGAGGAAGGAACAGGCAAACCCACCTCAGAGCATTCCTTGCCTAAGAACACCCATAAGTTGACAGGCGACTTAACGGCACATATACACACGTGGTGTCTAGAGCGGTAAACGAGCGAAATGGAGCTGATCCAGTTCTCTTTTTGCTCTCGTTTCTCTCCACAGTGCTGGATTTCGCCTCAAGGAGCAAAATAGGGCGGTTGCTCAGAACAGTTGCAGTTGTGGGGCGGGGGGGAGAGTGTGACAGACAGAGTGGGACGGCCCCTTCCCCCCTCCACTTTGCACACGGGAAAGAACCCATTTCTGGTCTATAAGCCCTGGAAAGCTAAAGCCCTAGATCAGTGGCTCCCAATATTTTTTCAATAGCGTGCCCCTTGGAAGCCCATTGCCGTATAATGGTGCCTTCATATTAGCAAAATGTTTATATTGAATACAGTTGTTTCTGTATCACATTTGTGTGTTGTAACTGTAAATAACCCAATAATGGGATTTAAAAGCAATAGAGTAATTGTGGACATAGAGAAGACCCACAAGAACTCACTCACTGAATGCTGCTCACGTGACTGACTGAGGTGCCCACACACACACACACACACACACACACACAGAGTGGTGCTGGCACAACAACACTTGAATATTTGCAAAGTGAAAGCAAGTGAAAACTGAGCCTGCGAGGGGCACACTGCCAAGCACACGCACTCCAGTTGTGTGTTCACAACACAATGTTTAGGGAGGGGCTCGCCACCATTTGCCAAAATAACAAAGTGAGGGAACAGGGCTTTTCTTGATATTAAACAACAGAGGAAACCAGCTTCACCATTCATCATAACGTTCAATGAATTTCACAGCTTTTGACTTGCATTTTGTCTTACCCTGTTAACGTATGTGCCCTTTCCCACCATTATTCAGGGTGTTTTGTTTTATTTTGTTTTTTGGCATACTCCTAAATGTCCTGGTTCATATCTCTGGGGGTACGCACACCCCAGGTTGGGAATCACTGCCCTAGGTCAATAACCCCCGGGCTTCCCCAAAAGGTTCCCCACCCCAGGGCATAACCGGAGGTGTTTCAGGTTGGATCTGGGACCTTCTGCATTCAAAACAGAGTCTATCTCCATGGAGCTACAAGTGCCTTTCCTGTTTGGAAGGGCAAGAAACTCACCCAGATCACTGTAGATGAAGGAGTTGGCCGTACCAGGCAAGAGCTGAGGCCCCTCATAGTGGGCACTGGGCAGCTTCCGGAGATAAAGTTTGAAGCCTTCAATCCGGCCAGGTCGGGCAGGCAGCTCCCAGAAGACCTGGATGGCACTGGTGTTCAAGATCTTGGTGAAGAAACCCAGTGCTGCAGGGACTGAGGAGATGAGGGGTCAAGTCAGGGACTATGCTTCCCAGAAGTTGCAGCTGTGCTCTAGCTGGGTCCCCGAGGGTCTTTCTCTCCCTCGCATTCCTGGCCAGAATCTGAGAAACCTCCTTTCCTGTGGACAAAAATTCCTAGAAACCCCCAGCCAGCCATTGGGTGATTTCTGGGAGTTTTGACCCCCAAAAGAGGAACCTTTCCAAGCTCAGATCTATTTTCTTGTGAGATACCCACATTTGCCCCTGAGCAACTGTTAAGGCTGGATATGGCACGTACAGGAAAATTGGGTGTCAGAATACTGTGGCAGAAGAAAGGACTGTACCACTTTAGACTACTGGTAGAGGATGCTGAATTTGAATGCCTTCCAATACTAATATTTATAGGCCAGAATCCCATTCAGGGCTTACATATTTGTAAGTGAACATGTGGGCAGGAATTAGAATTGTGCAAAACATCCATATTGCAGCAGTGAGCTGCTGTTGCGTTACCACATGGCAGAGCCAGCCAGCAAACAGCCTTTAGCACATTGGTGCCCAAATCATGCAATGGGACTGATCGTGTTGATCCTGATGCACATTAGGCATCAATGCAGATCAGGCAGTCTTACTGGTCTCTGATTACGCATCTCCAAAATTCAGTTCCTTAGTCATTCTGCTATGTAACTAGGTATACCTAAAGGTACATAACTTAACAGGTCTAGCAATAATATTGTACAAAGAAACTTACTACTTTAAATCTTTGCCTCCAATCTGCTGGTTTTTTAAGCACAGGGATTTGTTTACAAGGAGAACATCCCAGAATGACACTCCAGGAATCTCACTACTTTCATACATTTACACCCAGGACCCAAAGAAGCTTTCGACAAAGACTGGGAACCATTTATGGATTTTCTGAGCAATATGAAATCTAACAATGCAATACTCTGTGGTTATAGTTACTAGTAATTGTGGTAGGATTACTTAGTGGGACCTGTAGTGGTAGAATGTTTTTTCTTTTCTTTCATTACAGTTTGGCACAGGGAGGGTTCAGAGACCTTTTGTGTTTCAGTAACTTAGTGTTTAGTGATTTAATTTAGTGTGTTAATATCATGTTTTAGGGTTTTTTCCTACTTTCTCCTTTTTTTGAATGCATATTTCTTTGTGAATTACACTGTTTGTATCAAAACTAATAAATAAATAATTGAGAAGATGCTGTCAAGGACAATAAAAAGACTATTTTTTTTAAGTGTTTTGAAGTTTTAAAAAAGTGATAAACTTTGCAAAGTAAGCCTTTTAAATAAATTTTGGAAGTTTTTACAATGTTAAAAACTGTGAAATATTAGAACTGGATAAATTAACAATGTTGTTAAACGACAAATTGTTGGATAATTTTAAAAAGGACTGGGAAGAGCTGATTATGTTTTTTGGTCAAAAATGAGGAGATGCTTCAGTGATAGTTTATAGAAATTGACTTGGATTGACTATACATTTATTGTTGTATACATTTACCTGTCTTCTGTGTTTACCTTTAATAACTGTTTTTTTCTAATTGTTAACCTTCTAATAATCGTGACAACTATAAACCAAGAATAGCTCGTAAAATCAAAATTAAAAAAAAAACTGTGAGATAAAACTTTTAAGTTTTAAAAAAGTTAAAAGCTCTGGCAAGATTAGAAATTTTTGAAACAAATTTTTAAAATGTTTAAAAAGTTGAAAAGATAATTTTGTAAAAAGTTAAAAAGTCTGTAAGATAACACTTTGAGGCTTTTGAAAGATATTTAAAACTTTGTGTACGACTAGAAACTTCTTTGAAAAATCTTCAAGGTTTTAAGAAAGAATAAAACTCACTAAGATAAAACTTAGAAGTTTTAAAATAAATTAAAAATTCAGTAAGGTTAGAAAATGTTAAAGTTTTCAAAGTTCTAAAAAATTTAAAACTCTGTAAGATAAAAACTTTCAAAAATTTTTAAAGTGGTTAAAAAGGTAAATTCTCTTTAATACAAAACTCTTTAGGAAGTTTTAAAAATCCATAAGATAAAATGAAAAACAGATTTAAAACAAAACAAGTCATAAAGCAAGTGACAGCAAGATTAAAGCACAATGGGGTGTCAGTATCTGCTAGCGTTTGATTCCGGACCCCATGTGGATACCTATTATGTGCAATGGTATAGTAAAATGGTGTCCCTTATATAAAATTGAAAAATTGAATTTTGCTTTTTGGATTTCTTTTGTTGGGGGAAAGAATATTTTCAAGCTGTGCTTGGTTGAATCCATGGATACAGAATCTGTGGTTATGGCAGGCCAACTGTTGAACCCCTTGCATCTCAAAGCCATGCTGAAGATTAGAGGAGATGGGGTGGCTACTACATTGGGAAAAGGAAAGCCTTTTGCTTATGATCCTGGCACTACTTATTGCTTCTTATGCGCCAGAATTCACTGGGGGACACACGCATGCATAAGTCACACTACACTTCCAGAACCTAAAAGTTGCCACTGTGCAATGGATGTAGTCAGCTGATAGTGACAGAAACAGACTTGCAGAGATGACCTGTTCATCTTGCGTTTCCTTTGCAAGTTGTGCATCCTGTACCTTGCATTGTGATGTTGGGGGTGAAAACTTTTCCAAGTATTTAGTGTTTTGTTTCTGATTTCCTAAGCAGTTCTGAACAAGCCGTTCTCTCTTTCTGCAAGAACTGTGTCAAAAGTCAATTTAGATAACTGAAAACACATGTTTGTTTACAGAAAGAATGTTAGAATGATCTGTTTTCTGTTCCCCTGTCTTATTTATTATAAGCAATTTATACCTATTTTTTCTCCCTTTTGAAGCTCTATAAAATTCCTGATGTTTCAATAAAGGTTTGTCCATCTGATCAAACTACTGTTGCACCCAAGCCGACAGCAGGGGCTGACAAGACATTCCCTCTTGGCCAAGAGTACCGTAATTATGTGTGTGTCAGGACCCTGGAACTCCAGGACACAAGCTCTGAGTCTGAGCCAGAGGCCCTGGAGCCCGTGGCACCAACACAGGCCGTCCCAGAGGCTGCCCCAGGCACAGAGCCCCAGTAGCCCCAGCAACAGAGCCAGGGGTTGCCTCAGACCCAGCCAAGCCAGAAGAGTCAGATAGTGAGATTCAAGAGCAGGTGCCTACTTACCAGCAGCATCGGGAGCAAAAGAGTGCTCTCAGGAGGTCAGAGCGTTTAAATAGAAAACGCCAGGCAATCAGGGTCCAGCTGAGAGAACACCTGGAGAAGTGATCTGCTTATAAAAGCACTCACTCAGCCTTCGGTCATGGTTAGCTCACAACTGTCCCATTTGGGGGGGGGGGGGGTTATGTGTGGGGTATCTTGGATCCCTGCCTTGCCTCCTGGAACGCTGCCCGACCTGCTGGAACATCGCCACCTTTGGATCTCGGACCGGCCCTGGTAACTTCTCTTGCTTGAGCTAGCTCAGTCTGTTCACTGAGAACCCGGCTGTGACGTAACAGCCAGGGAGTCTCCTTGCTGCCAGAAGCTCTTTTATTTACTGCTGTCTTATCTGTTCATTTGCCGTTCGCCTGGAAAGCTCTTTGATTCATTGCCTTATTTGCGAGAGACTTGTTAACCGGCTCTTGAGGCTGCCTGCCAGGCCTGGGAGCGGACAGAGTGTCTGTGTCTGTGTGAGTGCGGGTGTGAGATTCCTTCCCAACCTGATTCAGGGCCTAATCTCAGCTCCATGTTTATATACCTGGGAAACAAAGGTAGACTGATATTTCAGTCACTCCCGACAGTGGTTGCGTATCCTCTACTTTGCATTGTGGTTGTGCATTGCAGTTGTGCATCTTCTACTTTGCATTGCAGTTGCGCATCGTTGTGTTGTGCATTGCACAGTGGCAGCCAGCCACTGACATGCGTTACCCAATGTTGCTCTTCTGACTGGTAGCTGAGTAGTGCTGCCGTAGCATACATCCCCCAGGGGCGTTTATGCTATCTCAGTGGGAAGTCTGATTAAGACCGGGGCCTGAGGCTTTGAGAAAGCTGCAGAAGTAGCCTTGGGACCAAAGGTGGCCCACGGCCCATGCTTTTACCCCCCCCCCCCCCGTTTCAGGCCAAGAAGAAGGAACACCTCTGCTACCTGACAAAGCTTATTCACATGTCCCACCCATGGGCTAGGGGGACATAGCACAGGGATGGACTCACTGCTGCCCAAGGTGGTGGCGAGGATAGGCTGGGAGTCCTGGCTGGCACCCAGGGGCGAGTACGCCTTCAGGTAGATGGAGTACGTAGTGGAAGGCTCGAGGTTGGTGAAGACGTGCTGGAAAGTCGTTTTGCTGACGGCCTCTTGCAGCTCCCGGCTGTCAGATTCTATGGAAGGGGAGACAAAGAGGAAGGGAGGTTGACATCAGTTCCCTATTTAAGAGGCCCAAATCATCCAAAAAACACCCAGACCACTGCAGAAATACAGTGGCTTGGGGTCAGTTTACACATATACATTATCTGCTTTGATTAGACGGAAAAAAATTGTTGGCGACATTTCTAAAAGCTAGGAAACCCCTTATAGACTTTTTGTGGGGGGGAAAGAAAAAGATTTGCAACTTTGGTTCAGTTTTGATAATCAGTAAGCTTTGTTTTTTGGAAAAAGCGAACGATGTAGTTTCAGAGAAAGAGAGAGAGGTAGGAAACCATGAAGCCCTGTGAGGAGCAGCTGAGAGAGATGGGTATGTTTACCCTATGAAAGAGAAAGTTAAGAGGTGACGTGATAGCCGTGTTTAAATATTTGAAGGGGTGTCACATGGAGGATGGAGCAAGTCTGTTTTCTGCCACTCCAAAGATCAGGACGTGGAGCAATGGCTTGAAAGTTCAGGAAAAGAAATTCCACCTAAACATTAGGAAGAACTTCCCGATAAGAGCAGACAGTAGAATGCGCTGCCTGGGAGTGTGATGGAGTCTCCTTCTTTGGAGGCTGGACAGCCATCTGTTGAGAATGCTTTGATGGTGCGTTCCTGCATGACAGGGGCTTGGACTCAATCGACCTTGTGGTCTCTTCCAAGCTCTTTGATTCTATGATATTCTTGACACTTCAGGATCTCATCTAGCTCTTTCATAGCTGTCCTTCCAAGTCCTAGTCTTCTGCTTTTTGACTGCAGCTTGATTAACAACAGAGCCAAGGTCTGGAAAATCTTGAACTATTTCAATTGTCTTCCTCCTCTGCTTTAAGCTTATGTAAGCCGCCTGTGGTCACTTTATACATTACCCCAAATCAGCCAGTTTTCAGCTAAAATTGAAAATGACATTTTGTCACTTCTGAGTCAGCCAAAACACGTCCATGCAGGCCGCCAGTGCTGCTTCCAGCCCAGTTGGCCTCTAACTGGGGCGTAGCTTCAGGGGAGAGGGGCAAAATGAGGGCGCTTGCATTCTGGATAAGAATTCCGCCCCACCAAATGAAATTTTCCTTCAGTCTCGATGTTTCTAGCATTCAAGAGAGTGAGACTTTGAAAATGGTTCACACCTAGAACTGTTTTATTAACTGCATTCACATTCCCTTAGAATCATGTTGCCTGCACCTTTTCTTTAGATGTCTATTTGGTATTTCTAAATGCTTGAATGAGGTTTTAAGCTCCTGCAATGCTAGAAATTGACAAGATGGAACATGTCCAGAGGAGGGCAACCAAAATGGTGAAGGGTCTGGAAGCCATGTCCTAGGTGGGGAGGCTTAGAGAGCTGGGTATGCTTAGCCTGACAAAAAGAAGGCTTAAGAGGAGAAACAATAGTCATGGGATGTCATGTTGAAGATGGAGCAAGCTTGTTTTCTGCTGCTCCAGAAACCAGGACACAGAGCAATGGATTCAAACTACAGGAAAAGATATTTCATCTAAATATCAGGAACAACTTCCTGACAGTCAGAGACATTTCACAGTGGAATATGCTCCCTCAGAATGTGGTGGAGCCACCTTCTGTGGAGGTTTTTAAGCAGAGGCTGAATGGCCATTTGCTGGAACTGCTTTGAGTGTTTGTTTCTGCATGGCGGAGGGTTGGACTCGATGGTCATTGTGGTCACTTCCAACTCTATGTTTCTATGATTCGATGATTCTGTGAAATTTGGCAACTGAAGGATGATTATGAATATGATTTTATACACTTATATCCCCCCTCCCCCTCCAATTATGGCACTCAAAAGAATTTGCAAATTGTTAAAACCAGTGCCAATTATAAATAAACAGTAGTGTGTGTGCATGTGAATCCACACCCTCTTGAAAAAAACAAATAATGTACAGATTTAAAACCATTTAAAATTCATTTTGAAGCCAATTTTTTTAAAAAAAACAACAAAAAAATGCCCATCAATGTCAATTCCTAAAAGTTTGATGGAATACAAACGCTTTTACTTGCTGGCAGGAATTGCATAGGCAAGTAGCTGTTCTCGCCTACCTAGGGAAGGAATTCCAGATCCTAAGAGCACCCACCAAGATCACCTTCTCCCATATTCCCACTGAACAAACCCAAGGAGGTAGTGGCACAAAGAGAAGGGCCTCCCTTGAAGATGACAGAGCTCAAATAGACTTGTATATTCAAATTTCATGGCAGGGGCCAGAATTCTTATTTGCAGGGGTGGTAATGCTCTTATGATCTGCTCACTCACCCCATTCCAGGGGATTCGGCTGCTCACTCACCTCCTGCCTTGCGGATGTGAAGAACGTAACCAATGATGGCCTCCGTCACTTCCATGGGCGGCTCAATCCATGAGACCTGGATGGAGGTGGTGGAGAGGGCAGTGGCCTGGACACCTTCGGGGGAACTGGGGAGTTCTTTGGACAGGGCCACTGCCAGCCGGGCGCTGGCCTGGTTGGTGCCGGCACTGTTCTCCGCAATGCACTGGTAGATGGCTTCGTCCGCTGAAGTGATCCGCTGGATCATCAGGGTGCTGCACAAGGTCAGAGGGAGGCATTATCAGCAGAGCCTAGAAGCTGGTAGGGGGTCTGGCCGAAGCCTAGCTTGGCAAGCAGTCAAAATTTATTGCAAGCCACTATACAAATACAGTCAGCTCTCCACATTCACTGGGGTTTACAGGTGCAGGACCCTTGCAAAAGTGGAAAAATCATAAATATCAAAATGTGTGTGTGTATGGGAAGGGGGCCGAGGCACAGTGGGGAGAGAAGGCACCCAGGGTCCAAACCAGGTCAGGGAAAGGAGTAGGAAAGAGTTGGTTGGTATAGTGGCCCTATACTTCCTCTCTATCACCCATCTCCTTCTTTGAGGGTTGGGGGGCATATTGGGAGAAGATTTGTGGTGCTGAGAAATCAGGTTGCAATCCATCCTTAGCTGGCCAGGCTGTGGCTGGTGAAGGAGGAGGAGGACCAGAGATGGGTTTTTAAAGGAAGGCCTGATGTGATTGGAGCCACCGAGAGGGAAGGTTTCCCCAGAAAAGAAGCACTTGAGGTGCGAGGATGGGGTTGGAGAAACTTGCAAATAATCAAATCCATGAAAGTGAAACCCGCAAATGTGGAGGGGCAGACTGTATATTGCATATCACTTTTGGACTTTGCACATGGAACAATAAAAATTCATTGTAAACAGACTAAAAAACACAAATGAAACAATTTAACTCATTAGATCAGGTTGAAACAGTTTACAACAGTATACATGTGCTTTTGGTAAAGACCCTTTAGAGTACCAAAATCTATAATTTTTTAAAAGAGGAGACCTCAGTCCCTGAGCAGGTATACATAGAGAGAGGTGCTCCTGGGCCATTTCCACACTAGACTGTTATAGTGCTATTATTCCACTTGCAACATCCTATTCTATCCTGGGGTTTGCAGTTTCGGGAGGGATTCCATAGGATGTTGCAAGTGGAATAACAGCGCTATAACAGTCTGGTGCGGAATAGTTTGGATGTTTACGTTGCCAAGAAAGTCAGATTCAGAGCACCCCGTAACATTCATTGCAGCCTTTCAAGAGTTTGCCTTGATTATTGTGAATGGTGGCTTCCACAATAGTTGTGTTGCCACCTGGCAGTTGAGGACAAAAGAAAGCAGGTTAAAGGGTTATTGATGGCTGAAGAAGGGGGTCTCTTTTCAGCCTTTGGGATGTTACACCCATCAGAGTTTTGTGGAGGGACAGAGACAGAAAGATTGAGAGCCAGAAAGGCCATTATTCCTGCAAAAAATTTTGGGAAGTATAGTCTGGAAAAGATCTCTAAAACCACCCCCCCACACACACACACACACACACCAATCCCTACTGTTCTTTGGAGAAATGGAAATGACTCTGCCCCCACCAAAAAATTAAGTTTGCTATCTGTTGATCTCCTGGTCTCACCTGTTGTTGTGTGTGAGTTTGATGTTTTCACCAGGTGCCAGGACTTTGCCATTCTTCAGCCAGATCAGGTGGGGTTCTGGCACACCTTGTGCCACACAGGTGAAGATGGCGCTGCTGCCAGGTGGCTTGGAGATGGACTGGGGCCACTGCACGAATTCAGGTGGGGCTGAAGAGAAGAGCAGATACCAGGAGGGGAGTTTAATGAGGGTGTCACGTCACTGTCAGAAGTGGTAGCATAAAGTCATCTAGCTAGACACATCCTACAAACAGGGAGCTGAAGGGGGACCTCAGAGGTCGTATAGCTCAACCCCGCAAAACAGAAAAGCAACTGAATAAAGACTTAACTTAAACTTTCAGGTCCTGGTTTGAAGTTTAAAGAATAGGGAATGATTCTCAGAGAGTTACACTGGTTTCCATGGCTGAGCAGGGAATCGAACCCTGCCCTCCAGGGCTGTAGTCCAGTGCTCAAACCACTACATCGTGCTGGCTACCTGTATGAAATCACTGCCCTTTCACCTTCCTGCCCTTTTAAATCTTCCCTGCTGTCCTTGTCCCCTCTTTCTAGCTGTGGAGACTAGGCCTCAGATGTGCAAAGATAATTTCTCTTGGCTATTCTCAGTCCTATTCCCCTTAAGATCTATTTGCCGGGTCACTTCCCCCCTTGGGACCTGGGAAAGACCTCTTGCTCTGGGCTAGACACAATTGCAACCCTATTCAACCCTGCAGGAGGTGCATTCTCTTGCAAATCATCCATTCATATTCTCTCTCTCTCTCTCTCTCTCTCTCTCTCTCACACACACACACACACACACACACACAATATCACACAGACACCCACAAAAACTTTGTTAGAGTTCACAGAACAGTTTCTAGGAAAAAATTGCTGATGGGACAGACTTCACAACTCTTGCAAAAAGATAATTTTTCTGCAAGTTCAATGGCCCCCCATCCTCTCTCTCTCTCTCTCTCTCTCTCTCTCTATAAAGGAGTGAGACCTCAAACTCTTCTTCCTTCTTTTGCCCACATCATTGCTCCCCATTTTCAGATCCTGATTCAAAACAACACATCCCAGCTCTTTGAGCATACCACTCAACTAAAAAAGTGGAGCATCTTAAAGCTGATTTATCCTGAACAGAGCTCAAAAAGGTTACTCTTTTTTTTTTAACTACAGGGGAATTCTGGGAGTTGTAGTCCAAGTTCTTATCTTGAGTTGGTGCACAGTTGGGTCAGAGGTCCTGGCGGTTCTTGCCCAAAAAGGGTAAACTTTCCAAGCTCTGCTATTGAATCGGTGTCTGCCTGGAGTAGTCCAAGAAGAGGTACCCTTTCTGAACTCCGATCTTGAATTGGTACAGGGAGTTGCAGTCCAAGACAGTAACCTTTCCAAGCTCTGAAAGGGTAGTTTGCCAGCACCAGCCGCTTCACCCCATTCCTTTGTTTCTCTGCTGGGACCCACTGCAGGGGCGACTTCATCCCCAATGAGGCTGACATGCCGGGCTCTCCCATGGAAGGAGTCTTCCCAAGAGGGTCTCTGGAAATAAGGTGGTCTTCCACTAATGCCTTTGCTTTTTTCCTGACAAGCCTTCTGAGCTAGATTTGGTTGCTCTTATCAGAGATGATCACAATAATTTCCTCCCAACTCTTAGATACACCCCATTGGGGGTTTGTCTAGATAACCCCAGCGCTCCCTTCCAGCTCTGTGATGGGCAGCCGATGGGTGCGTGTGAGCTCCATTCCAAGTCAGCCTGGACTTGCACCTTTCAAGAGACTCAAGAGAAGTGAAGGGGCGGATTCTGCTCCTATGTCTCCAACTCAGGGGTCACCAAAATTATTTTAAAATTATCAGGATGTGTCAGTTGTTTTAGAAAGGCCAAATACATCCTATTCCCCCATTTTTGAACCTGGGGAGGACGCTGTAGAAAGAATCAGGCCCTGAGCGCCCTCCCCCCCAGCCCGGATCATGCTCACTCCCCCAGCTGCGCCATTGTGGCCACCCCTCACCCCACCCTGAGCCCACAGCGTGGGAGCCGGCCGTGAAGGCAGATGTCACATTGAAACGCCTGACACTCTCCAGAAAAGAAGCTTTAAGCTCCCGAGACGGGACGCATCTCATTAGGGCTGGGAAAAGAGCAGCGCCCCCCTCCCCACCTCACCCCCAAACAAAGGCGGGCCCCCTCCGCCCCCCCTGCAGGGGGGAAAGACAACTCCTCACTTGAGAATGGCTTTGTTGGCCAGACGGCCTGGGGACTGCCGCATGGAAATGAGGGGTGTGAGAGTGAACTCTAGCCTCTGTGCTCCTTCCCCTCCACTGCCTGCTGTTCCCGCAGCCCACAGAATGGACCGGAGGCCTTCGTGGACCCCCTCTACCCCATCCACACCCCCTTATGACCCCGAAGCATATGCTAAATCCAGCCCCACTGCTTCTACCGGAGAAAGGGGAGTGTGGTGTTTGAATTATTCCAAGGCAGATTCATGGGAGCATGAGAAAGCAAGGATGGCCTGTGATATTTTGCTTCCTGAGGCTCCGTCAGGAGCGCGTCATGTGCAGAGTTATTTTGGGAGCCCCATGGGTGTGTTGGTTGCTGTTTTATCTTCTTTGTTATTAAATTGGCTTCAACTTGCAGTGGGCCTAGGAATGAGACATCTCGAAGAGCCTCCATCTCCAAATGCCCTGCTGGGGTCTTGCAAGATCAGGACCGTGGCTTCCTTGTTGAAACCAATTCTTTTCTAACATGGCCCATTTCCTCACTAGCCTGTTATAGCATGATGATTCCAGTTTCAACATCCTCTGGAATCCTGGGGTTTGCAGTTTCAGGAGGGGCTGACCGGCCCCTCCTGAAACTGCAAACCCTAGAGGACGTTGAAAGTGGAATCATCGCGCTGTAACAGGCTAGTGCGGAAATGGCCATGGTCTTCCTTTTTCCATCCGGTCTTCCACTTTGCAACCATTACTGTCTTTGTCAACAAGTCATGTCTTTTCATGGTATACAATAGCCTCAATTTAGTTGTTTTGAATGCTAGGGGAATGTTCAGGCTCAATCTGAACAGTTCATTTGTCTTTTTAGCAGTCCATAGTATCTGCAGAACATTCAGTCCAGCGCCACACTTCTAATCTCACACATTGTTGTTGTTGTGTGCCTCCAAGTTGCTTCTGACTCACGGCAACCCCAAGCCAAACTTATCACAGGCTTTTCTGGGGCTGAGAGTGCGTGATGCACCCGAGATCACCCAGTGGTTTTCCATGGCCAAGCGGGGAATCAAACCCTGGTCTTCTGGGTTGTTATCCAATGCTCAAACCACTACACCATGGTGCTCTCACACAAACTGGCCAAATGTGGCAGTTCCAAATGCAACCACAACCAGATTGAGCTCAAATCTTGGTCTGCCCTTTTGTAAGATAGCTCCTCAGGTTTTCTTGGGTTTTGGCCATTGTTTTCACTCTCGTGTCCACTCATTTCATTCTTTGGGGTGGGGACTTTTTGTTGTGATTTCTTGGATCTGCACTAGGGTTTCTTCTGAAGGTTTCCTTAATTGCAGGCCATGGTTTGCTGAGGCAGTCCTATAGTTTGAAGAGCATATTTTCTCCTCCCATTAATAATTTCTTTCTTAAAGTTTAGGCCAGAATCCTGCTGGAGTTTTACTGCTCCTAAGTGGACTTCCACCTGGAGATATTACAAATGGGCAGTTCCATGGCATCCATACCCAGTAGAGGCCTGCTGTTACATTACCACGTAGCAAAACTAGCAAAGTGACTGATGCACAAGATACTGATGCACAATGGGAAGTGCATGGCATGAATCCCAGTGCGCATTGAAGTAGTCCCAATGTGCATCAAGCACTCTGGATGGTTAGACACATCTTTGCAATTCAGTAAAGGAGTCTCTTATATAAAATTATGTATAGGATTCCATTGATAGTTTTAATAGTATAAAAGTGCCATTTCACTAAGGCACTATAACAGTAAAATTCTAAGAAAAAAAAATAGAAAGAAGAGAACACTTTTTTTCATTCTGATTTTTCTCAGGCTTAAAAAGAAACCAGCTAGAGGATGGGAATAAAATGTTAGTTCTGGAGCCAGATACTTCCAGAAAATAGTCATAGACAACAAATCATCCTTTGCATAGTATTAAAAGGGGAGTGGAACAAAAACTACAGCAAAAAGACCACAACCTTCTGACACATTTGCTTTGTCTGGAAGTGCTTTCAGAGTCCAGATGTACCATCTATTATCTCTGTCCCAATTCACGTCTTCCCCGGTCTCCATTTTCCCCTTCACTTCCCCCAAACTTGGTTCGATCTCAGAAAGCTGGTTCTCAGCCTGGCCACAGAGGAGGGGAGGAGAGAGCCATTGTGTGTGAGGAAGGGGGTTGTGACCTCTGTCCCTCACTCCCACAAAGTCAAGTATGTGATTCCCAGCTAGGACAGTCTGCACCAACACCCTGGTGTGTTTCTCCAAGACCGCCGCAACTGCTACCACCTCCTTTCCCGTCCATCTCCTGGCAGTGCCATTGACCTCCGTGAGGGACTTTTGGATCAAGTCAGAGCGACTTTGGGGCGAACCCCTTCCTTGCTCCCAAGCACAGATTCCCCCCCCCCCATAACCAACCTTGCTTTGGAAACTGTACCTCCTCCCCACCCCCAGCTTCCCCAATTCCAAATTCAAAGCCATGAGGGGGTCCCTTCAGCCTACGCCGCTTCCCTGACAGGGAGGCCATTTTCATTCCATCAATCACCCCGCGGCCCTTTGTCCCCGGCGCACAGGTCACGGCGTCGACCCCCGCGTCTCTTTATCTGAGGAGCTGCGGCCCAAAATCGATGGCCGCTCTGGGGGCAGGTTCGATCCTGCTTCTCGTCGGCCCTTGAGATGAGAAAGCAGACGCAAGGCCTGGAGGGGGGCAAAGAGAGGTTGGAGAGGGGGTAGACGCGCTGAAATGAAACCAATATCGGGGACAAAACACCTTGAGAAGAAAGAGGGGTGGGGGAGAGACAGATGCACTTCCTGGAAGGCATGGAAATGTCCCGATATCTGCCAGAAAATGAAGACAAGAGACTTGATGGAGATGGAGAGCCCGGGTGGGCAAGAGCCAGAGATCAAAGGTGGGAGGGAAGCGAGTGCGAAGCTGGTCCACGGAGGCCTTATGGACTCACCACATCTCTTGGAATAATAGCACCAATTTTTCCAGAGAGAAAATGGTGGTCACGCAGGTCAACACAACAGCTTAATACAGAGACCCTGAGTAAAAACATTTAGGCCTCGGTCCTCTCAGCCAGTTGCAACTAAACTTGTCAGGGGTACATCTTTTTCACATTACATTATGATACCACTTGGGTATCTCCTGACTGGTCTTGGCTCCAGCCCATGGAATCCTAAGATTTGTAGGCTGCGGAGGCCCAGTCACACAACACGGTTCTAGTGCTATGGATCCACCTTGATTGTCATGCCAACAAATGATGCAATCCTGGGATTGGCGGTTTGGGGAGGGGTATCTAGAATTCCTGAGCTCTAGTGCCTCACTAAACTACTAATGGCATGATTCCTTAGGATGTCACCACGGCAGCTGAAGTAGAATACAATACTACAGGAAGACCTCACCTTTTGACATCCCATAATTTGACAACTTGCTCTTTTGAAGCTTCCAAAATAAGAAAAAGTCCCATTAATTCAACAGGGGCTCCCTTTCATCAGTTCTTCTCACCTACCGAGGCTCCCTTGGAGCTGCTCACATGCACACACTGCTTGCAAAATGAGCTGAGAGGGAAGGCACCAAGCCAGCCGAGAGACTTCACAACCGGCACACACGTGGTCGGCCCAGGTGAACCTCTGTATGTCGTGCTCCCTGCAGTATAGTACGTTGGATTCGCTTTTCAACCAGTCCCATTTTCTGATAGTGCTCTAGTCCTAAACCTGACAGATAACTGTGTGGTGTGAATGGACCCCCAGGCTCTCTGGCAGAGAATTCTCAATACCCCATGAAACTAAAAATCCCAGGATCCCATAGTATGGAGCCGGGGCAGTTCAAGCTGTATCCAAGTGCTATCAATATGTAACATGAAAGAAACTGAACATCATAGAATCATGGAGCTGGAAGAGACCACAAAGGTCATTGAGTCCAACCCTTGCCAGGCAGGAAGACACCATCAAAGCACTCCCGGCAGATAGCCATCCAGCCTTTGTTTAAAAACCTCCAAAGAAGGAGATTCCATCATCCTCTGAGATAGTGTATTCTACTACTGAACTGCTCTTATCATCAGCAAGTTCTTCCTAATGGTTGAGTGGAATGTCTTCTCCTGAAGTTCGAAGCCATTGCCCCATCGACAGAGTTAAAATAACTGTGATGCCACAGCGGCAAAAGAGACTGAAAGCTGTGTCTGTCAAGTCACCAGAAATGTTTTTGTTGGGAATTATGGATTAAAGAACTGGAGAGCAAATACGAACTGCTTCTTTGATACATGATAACAGCTGGAAGCATGCTGTTTGCCCAAACTTGGGAGCAGACTGAAGTTCCAACAGAAGAATGAGTTGTTAAGGTGCTAACTTCACTCAAGTTGCCAAATCAATATGAATTTTAAAAGATATAGACCAACTGAAGATTTTTTGAAAGACTGGAAACAGTTTACAGATATTTTTTTTTGAGCAATAAGAAATCTAATGACGTAGTAATTTATGGTTACAATTATTAGTAATTCTAGTAACCTCAAAGTGTATAGCTCTGTAATGGTAGAATAAGATATGGGATATTAATTGATTTTTTTTTCTTTTCATTACAGTTTATATAGGGGAAATTGGGGTTCTTTTGTATTTTAGTCAATGCATGAAGGATGTGTTTAATATAATGGATTAATTTTTTACCAACGGGTTTTGTTTTTGTGTGTCACTTTAAGTTTATTTTATTTTAATTTAATTCTAGTGTTAGTTACAGTGTATACTGTTTATAGTGTTTAGTTATAGTGTATATTGTTTGTATACACTGTAGTGTATAGTTATAGTGTATATTGTTTCTTTCTTTTTTTTTCCTTCCTCTGTAGTTGTGAATTTGTTTGTTTGCATCTCTGAACTAAATGAGTGAATATTAAGTCATAAAAAGGAACGGAAGTGGTATCTGTCAAGAGAGCAAGCTTGTTGAAAGCCAACAGGGCAACTTTCTTGGAGACAGACTCTTTTGGATTTCCATCCTTGCGTTGCTCGCCTCCAGAAAATGCCTCAGGAGGTGATGCAACAGGACATTAGTTAACTGGCATAAGTTAGTAAGGCAATTCAGGCCTAATGGAGCCAGGCCTAGCTCTGTCATTAGGCAAAGTGAGGCCACTGCCTCAAGCAGTAGGTGCTGTGGGAGAATAGCAGTTGGCATTTTCCGGTCATAGACGGTAGATTTAAGGTGGCACAGCCTTGCCGTGCCACTCCTTAAGTTAACTTCTTGGCCCCAACCACACTGGGGAAAATGAACCATTTGCCCCCTTAGTAGGCTTCTGCACACAGAAGGGAGCAGGATGTCTGCAAAGCGGGGAGCTGGGCAAGCCTGGCTGAAGCGCAGGGAAGACTGCCAACAGGGTGCCTGCAGGGAGGAAATGTTACAAAAACTGAGGCTTGTCTCTGTCACAAGGCAGATAGGGAAAACCTGACACAGAGCTAAGGGAAAGCTTACCCAAAATGAAACCATGCCCTACGAGGAGTGGCTTAGCGAATTGGGTATGTTTAGCCTGAAGAAGAGAAGGTTAAGAGGTGACGTGATAGCTATGTTTAAGTATTTGGAGGAACATCTATGGAGGATGGAATATGTCATATGGAGGATGGAGCAAGTCTGTTTTCTGCTGCTCCAGGGACTAGGACATGGAGCAATGACTTCAAACTTCAGGAAAAGAGATTCCATCTAAACATTAGGAAGAGCTTCCTGGCAGTCAGAGCAGTTTGACAGTGGAATACACTGCCTGGAAGTGGGGGATCTCCTTCTTTGGAGGTTTTTACACAGAGGTTAGATGGCCATCTGTTGGGAATGTCTTGATGGTGTCTTCCTTGCAGTCTCTTCCTACTCTACGATTCTATGATTCTATAATACTGAGAAGAGGGGCCTGCAGGGTGGAAATGTTACAAAAACTGAGGCTTTTCTCTGTCAGAAGACAGATAGGGAAAAGCTGACAGAGAGCTAAGGGACAGATTTCGGAAAGACAGGAACAGATGGCATAGAGACAGGAGAGTCAGACTGACTGTGGTTTTGGGAAGCTGTAAATTATTTAGCAATTCAAGTATGGATGTATTATTTTCTTGTTGAATTATGAATGTATTAATAAACTTCCACTTGTTTGTTTTTACCACTGTTTCTGTGTGTTCTTATTAAGCTTGCTGGAGGGCCTGGTCACTCTCATTACCTAGAACACAGGAAAGCAACACAGCCACTGGTCCACAATAGGGGGCCACCTTGAGGCCCAAGTTCCCAATCTAGGAAAGAATGAAGGAAGTAAAAGGGCAAGGTGAGTGACAGGAACCAAGCGTTGGAACTGCAGGGCCAGCTTCACAGGGGAATCCATCACACTGCCATTTCTCCTTTTGCTCCTAGCAGCTGGACGTCTTGATCTAGCCCTGTGGGAAGAAGCAGTTAAAAAACCCAACCTCTCTGTCTCTGGCCAGGAGAAGAACAGTAATCATGGCTGCCAGGAAGGTAGGGCAGTGATGGGATGGTGTACTTGCAGGGGGTGGGGGGCCTCATATGTTGGAAAATCGCAAGAGCAAAACTCACTCCTATCTCTAGGAGGAGGAGGAAGAGGGAATGAACAAAACCCTGCTGGCCCAGACCAAACATCCCTTTAGCTGAGACCACAATAAACTGTTACAGTGCTATTATTCCACCTTCAACGTCCTATGGAATCCTGGGGTTTGCAGTTTAGGGAGGGGCCTTTGAGGCCCCTCCCTAAACTGCAAACCCCAGGATTCCATAGGACATTGAAAGTGGAATAATAGCACCGTAACAGTCTATTGCGGAAATGGCTTCAGTTTCCAAGCAGAGCTGAGCAAAAGTTCTTAGAAGAATTTTTCAAGAAAATTTCTAAGATTGTTCTGCTCATTCCCTACATTTGGAAAAAGAAGGCCACTTTCCAGAATTTAATTGGAGCCTCTTCCACCATGTTTCCTTCTGAGGACTTGCAGCTAGATGAATACGTAGGTGCTCGGATGTGGTTTTACCTCACTGACAAAGGCCATGCATTTGGAATGAAACTCTTCCTTCTTTGTAATATATGATTTCTGCCTTGCATTACAGCTTCACCCCACATATCCTCCACAGATGGCAAGCTCTGCCTTCTATCAGTTATCACCAATATCCACTCTCACCTTGAACCATGAGGATACCCTGCGCAGTACGGCGCACACGAGTGCCTGGGCGATTTGCAGCACAGACGTAAACGCCGGCGTGTTTCACTGATACGTCTGAGATCATGAGGTTGCCAGTTCCCAAGACCTGGATACCTTCGACCCCAATAGAACGCCCATCTGCAGAGAGGGAAAAAGTCAGACAGCTCCCCCCTCCGTCAAATTACCGTTTCCCCTCCTTCCATCATAATACCATTTCCTCCCATTCCATCATAGAACCACAATTCCACTTCAATCACTGTACAGTGTCTCATCTTTCCATCTTAATACAACTTTTTCTCCTTCCGTCTCAGCACAACTTCCCCTCCTTCCACCCCAGTACAATTTCTCCTCCTTCCATCACAGAACAACTTGCCCCTCCTTCCATCTTAGTACAACTTCTCCTCCTTCCACCCCAAGACAACTTCTTATTTTGCATCATAGCAAAGCCTTCCCTCTTTCCTTCAGACTGGTTTCCTTTCCTTCCACCACAGAATTGTCCCCTCACCCCACCTTCATCATAGCATATCTTTCCTCTGCATCTATTTCCTGTTCTTCTCTCATAATACAACTTCTCCTTTATCACAGTAAAGCCTCCCGCTTCCCATCAGAGTCAAGCCCCATTTCCACTCACCCAGACGACTCCAAGACACAATTGGCCGAGGGTTGCCAGTGGCGATGCATTCCAAGATGGCCGTCTGATGCACCGTGATGGTCAGGTTCTGTGGGCCTGACAGGATGACCGGCTCCTTGTACAGCTTGGGAGCAGACACTGGGGGTTGGGGAGATGACAGAAGAGAGTGAAACAAGTGTTACTTCACTGTCCCATACGAGGAGCAAGCGGACACAATATAGAGAGAGAGACCCTGAATCTCTGAGCCACAGATTGCTACTATTTTATAATCCACTAAGAGCGTAGCTTTTTCACATCACTTCTGCGTCAGCCCAACACAAATTTGGCGTCAAGAAAAGGGCATGATTCTGCATTTATCTGACAAATTGCTCTTTTGACACTTCTAAATTAAGGAAAAGTTCCATTAATTCAATGAAGGTTCCACTTTTTGATCAGTTCTCCTTGCCTGCAGAGGCTTGCATGTGTATGCTGCTTGCAAAGCAAGCTGAGAGAGAGAGAAATGGTGCTAAACCAGCTGAGCAACTTTGCAAGCAGTGCATCCATGGACAGTCCCAAGTGAGCCTCTGCAAGTTCTTTATGCTCCCTACGGTACAGTACGTGAGTTCCCCTTTTCAACCAATTCCATTTTTTGACAGTGCTCTGGTCCCTAACCTATCAGACAAGTGGGAAAAGCCTGTATTTATGTAACTTGCTCAACCCTGGTCCCTAGAAATTCTTGTTTGCCCAAAGTCCTGGCTTTTGAGATTTCTCTGGATGCAATCCATACACTTTCACACCTCCCTTTTGCAATAATAGGGACTAGCAGCTTTTTTTAACTGAAAAAACCTCAAGCTGAAAAAACCTCAGGATGCCTAGTCATACCCCTGGAGAGGGACACCCAAGACTAGCTTTCCTCATTAAAACAAAATCCCAGCTTCAGGGGCTTAGCTATTGGGTGGAGAATAATGGCATTGTTCCCCGATAAGAATCTTGGCACCTCCAAACAAAACTTTCCTTCAATCTCAAAATTTCTAGCATTGCAGAGAGCGAGAGACTGAAAATGCTTCACACCTAGAACTCTGTTGTGTTCTCATTCCCTTGGTCCCTTGTCCTGTCTCTTTTCTTTAGGTGCCTCCACTCTTACCCCTAAATGCTCCACCGGAATTTTAAGTTACTGCAACGCTACAAGTCTGGGGAAAGAATGGACATTTCTTAGTGGGGAAGAAGCAGACCTGGTCTTTAGGGTCAACATCCTCTTTTTATTCCTCTCCCTACCTCTCATGCTTTTGACCCACTTCTGTTAAATGACTAGAGTACTAGACTTTCAAACAGCATTGACATTTCAGCTCAACCATGAAACATAGTTTGGACCCGTCACTGTTCTCTCTCTCTCTCTCTCTCTCTCTGATTAACAAACTGATATAAACAAAAAAAATTATTCCAGCAGTTAATACAAAACCATTAGTGCTTCACATAGGACTAATAAATTAATTGTCCCTATATATATGCATGTGTGTGCTCACACACACACACACACACACACGCACAACATGTATTAATGCTCCTACTGTTATAACCCTTCCTACCCTCCTCCACCCTCCCCAGGAATAAAGTTAATCCCTTTCCTTTGATGTGGAGAATTGTATCAATTGTATCTTATAATTTTGTATTCCTTCCTTTCTTTAATTGTTTCTATTTGTTTGTTCAACTTCCTTAGCCAATCACCTCCTTTTGGCTGACCCATATGCCCCATTCTTCTATTAGAAAATCAAATATTATATATTCCAAAATATAATGTTGTTGTCTATCCACCTTCTATTTTTGTTCATCTTCCCATCCGAATGCAATAACTGCCTGAGCGGCCCTCAGCATTTGTTTTGGCAAGTATTCCTCATCTCTATCCAATCCCAAATTCTTTAGAGTCATACATTTTTCTTTATTTAATTTCAAATTTTTCACTATTATTCCATTCATTTCATTGATTACGTCCCGGCAAAATCTCTGCACCTTACAACACTCCCACCACGTATATATATAAGTGCCTTTACCTCCACCTGTACATTCATGCCAACAATTAGATGGCGTATCTTGTATTATATATGGTAACTGCTGTGGTGTTCTGTATCATCACTGTCTTCAATCCAGTCTACCCCACAGGATTGTTGTAGGGATAAAGTAGAAGAACAATTCTCCCTAACCAAGTTGAGGAACATTGGAGGTGAAAAGAGTAGGAAGGGAAGGATAAAAATCAGACCAATAGAATATATGGAAGTTTCTGAATCCCACAGGAATTGGTTTAAGATACATGAGCCATTCACTGTGATGGCTCCATTGTCCGTGGGGCAACGAATTCATTCAAGGTTTTACTCCAGACTTTAGAGGAACAAGCCAAAGTGTGGAACCCTGCTCCCAGAATAGGTTCAGCACATTGGATCATTCCTGTAAGTCTGGGATAAAACCTGGCCCCTAGTCCCTGGCTTTCCAATGTCTCCCACTTGTACTAGTTTATTAAATGCAGTTTAGTTTCAGTTTATTGACATCTCTATTGTACTCTGCCTTCATCCCAGGAAACAATGGCTCCAGCCTGTTAGTTCCCCATTCACCTTCTGCTTTAGCAAAATTGAGATTCTCCTTCCCCTCTCCAAATTCATTTTCAGAGAGTCCACATAAATGGCAATCTGTCTTTCACCCCATGCTAGGGTGGCCAGGTTTCCCTTATTACAAGGGATGTCCCATGTTTGAGGCCCCACAAGCTTGCTCTTTTTATGGCTGGTAGATGCCCCTTATTTGAAGAGGATGCCCCCTAATTGAGGGTTGGAAAGCTTTTCCTGACTGAACAAGATGCCTCCCCCCCCCAAAAAAAAATTCCTGTTTTGGGGAATGTTTTTGATCCTTTTCATTATGAAGAGTCCTGGGGCATCTTAAGGCAGAAATGTGTGCATCGCATTCCCTCCATCTGTCCAAATTTGGCAGGGACAGTACCAGTTAATCCTCTGCCATCCCACTTTCTTAGTTGCTTTTAAAATGTCCCGGTTTCACTCTCCTTCTCCCACTTCATCTTTTGTCCTTAGCTCACTTCAGTTGCTGCAAACTGAGTTCAAAGTGCAGAAATAGTTTGCGCTCAAGTAACTCAGAGGAAAAGAAGGGGACAGAATCTTGGCCTTCCCAGTAGGCTCAGGCAAAAGCAAACTGCTGTAGCCTCTCCTTGCTTGTGTGTTCTTCCTCAAGAATAACTGCTACCATCTTGATCACACTTGGCCACACATGTTCTGGGTTTTGTCTGTAAAATGTTGGAGGGCACAGGAACGTGTAATTTATGGATTTGGACAATTTGTAACTCTGCATAGCTAGGTTAATTGGTATCAATTTGGCATTTAGGTAGAGCACAAATTTCCTTATTGTCAGCCCTACATGTCATGAATTTCAACTCTTAGGACTGTTCCAAGAACCTAGCAATGCCATTTCGTGCTCTAGGGAAAAAAAGAAATGCTCACCACTGATGCTCAGCGTGGCTTCTTGGCTGTAGCGGGTGTTGGCAATGTTGCTGGCCACACAGCGGTAGATCCCCACGTCAGAACGCCGCACCCCTGTAATCTGCAGGATGCCAGTGGGGAGCAAGGTAAACCTGATGGAAAGGGCAAAGTGGAAAACGAAACAGAAAATGAGGACACAATCCACCATCTTCCCAGGTTCCTGCAGGTGCTTTTCTAGGGCAGGCTTCTAGCAGGAGGATGGCTTTCCTAGTGGTGGCATCCAAATTTTTGAACACTCCCCCGAAAGAAAGGTCCACATAGTTTGCATTGGCTTTTAACCTTTTTTTTTAATCCTTTTCATTAGAGAGTGTCCTGTGGCATCTTAAAGACTGAAGCCAGAATCATGTTGGTGCCAGTCTGGATGTGCCCAAAGTTGACGCAGTTAGCCCACCACATTCACTAGGGTTAGGGGCACAGGACTCTCACACAAGTGGAAAAATCACAAATCTCAAAATGTACATGTGTCTTGTAGAAAGGGGGCCAAGGCCATCATTAGCTGGCCAGGCAGTGGCTGGTAGAGGAGGAGGAGGAGGAGGAGGAGGATCAGGGGTGGGTTTTTAAAGGGCTGTGCAATCTGATCAGAGATGCTGAGCAGAAAGGTTTCCTCAGAAAAGAAGCATCTGAGGTGGGGATGCAGGCTGGAGAAACTCACAAATAATCAAATCCATGAAAGTCAAATCCAAAAATGTGGAGGGCCAATTGTAGTCACTTTCTCTTGTGAAAACACAGCATACCTTGAATGGCTTTGAAACGTGGTACCCATGGAAAAAGACAGCTGGATCCAAAATGAAAGTGAGTTGCTTAAGTGTGTGTATGTGTCTGTGTGTGTGAGAGAGAGAGAGAAAGAGAGAGAGAGAGAGAGAGAGAGATTAAAAAAGAAACTAAAAGCACTCCTCCTAAGTTTTCTCTGATCCCAAAAGGATATATATTTAGTGAAGCAATCAACAAGATAGATAGATAGATAGCTGGATGGATGGATGGATGGATAGATAGATAGATAGATAGATGGATGGATGGATGGACGGACGGACGGACGGACGGACGGACGGACGGACGGACGGACGGACGGACGGACGGACGGACGGACGGAGGGACGGAGGGACGGACGGAGGGACGGACGGACGGACGGACGGACGGAGGGACGGAGGGACGGAGGGACGGAGGGACGGATGGATAGACGGATGGATAGACGGATGGATAGACAGATAGATTTTTTTAAAAAAAATAAACAAACTAGAAAGATAGATTAGAGAGGGAGAGAGAAAAATTAGAGATACGTGCATACAAACATGTTTTTGTATGTTTTTAATCTCTACTGGATTTAATAACATATAAGCTGTCTTGAGCACCAGTGTTAAGAAGGCAGGATATAAATGATTAAAGTCGTCATCATCTTAATCATCATACTCTTTATTTAGGGGTGGCACAGAAGGGGCCTAGTGAATTTCAGGTGCAGGGAAACTGCCTATCACACCCAACTTTCCGTTGCTGCCTGTGACTTCCTTCCTCAGGTTTGATCTGAGACTGACCTCTATCAGGAGACCCAACTCAATCCAGAACCATTTCTGCCCTCTTCTAATCAATCTCTCTCCCCGCTGCTGTCCAACACTCACCGGTAGTCATCTGTCTGCAGGGCTGTCCGGTTGCGTTCCCAGGTTATTGTAGCTTCGGGGACCCCCTGGATGAAGCACTGGAACCGGGCAACACCTCCTTCTTCTACTGACATGGACTCTGGGTGCATGTGGAACTTGGAAAGGGCTGAGGGGAGAGAGGCAAGGCACAATTGCACTGTCATGCTCAGGCAGCTTGTTTATCAACACCGGCTTCACACTTCCTGGGAAGTTAATACACCAAATGAAACTAGCCAAAGGACTTACTCATGACATAGCTTCTCAGGAGAATAGTCTCCATTCAGTGTTTATTCTAATACAGAATTTTGCAGATGATAGAAAACGGCAAGACTTGGACAGAGGAACGGTCAGAAGTAGATTGCAAGCGCTGGCTGTTGGGCCCCTCTTCAGAATACCAGGAGCCCGCTATGTGGGGATCAGGCTCACCAGGTACAGAAAGGGGCACGGGGGGCAGAAAGAGGTACAGAGAGGGTCTGGTGGGCAGAAAGAGGCACAGAGAGGGTCTGGTGGGCAGAAAGAGGCACACTTTGGATATACTGACCAATTCTATGCCACTTTACAGAAGTATAGGACCATAAACTACGATCAAATAGCCTCAAAATGTCCAAGAATGTACAGGGCCAGACAACATCACCTTATCAGCTTCTTATACCACAGACTGCACATTAGATCAGAGTACAATTATTTGTTCTGCCTGTCTCAATTGGGACCGAAACGTTAAACAAAGTTAAGGTAATAAACAGTGCTTGGTAATATTTGTCTGATGAGTAAAAAAAAATTTCTGTTTTCAAGAGTCATTTTTCAATAACTTGTACAATAGTTGTACACTTGAATATCTGCTTGCCATTATTTTTCCTAGACTTCTAATTTCAGAGCTAGTTATTACTAAAATTGGTAATAATCGAACACAGAGACAATTATTGAATATGATAAAAGAGCAGATACGTTTATATAGTCTTATAGGTATAACTGGCCCTTTGGGGGCAACCATAATGCTGATGTCGCCCAAGATGAAATTTAGTTTGGCTTCCCTGCTTTAGCTGGAGACCCTGCCCTGAACTTGAGTTTGAACTGGATGGCCCATGAGGCTACTTCCAGCTCTATGTGACTGTATAAACTGCTTGCAGGGGGAACTGGGAGGAGAGACCTTGCATAAGGTGGAGTAGTGATCTAGAAAATGTTCTAAATATAGGTGGAGACCCTCCATCATTAGATGACAGAGCTCTGTTGCAGCTACATCTAAGTCAACTCTCCTCTCTTTTCAGCTGTACAGCACTCCAACCAATGGATTTTTTAAAAATTTGAATTTGTATTTGATCCAGCCCATGAAAGTCTACTTTAAAAACAACATACAAAACTAAAAGACCAGTTGATCCAGTACAGTGGATTAGAAGAAACTGCAAAAGCTTTGCACAAGCTAAAATTTGCAGTGTTGCCTGAGTATTCTGAGCCAAAGCAATACGCTATAATAAAGCAGTATCTCTGTTTATGGAGACATGCGTCTTGTGCCACGAGAAAACTCTTTTGGCGCCTTTGTTTCGACACACGTCAGTTACAAGAAGAAATATTGGTTATATGATTTCTGTTTGTATTGCTTTGAAAGGCCTTAAATCAATATTTTTTTAAAAAATGAAGCAGTAATTTCACACTTGTTCTACAACTTCTAGTATTAAGTTATTGTTAAGTTATTGTTAATTTAAGTTATTACGTTCTAGCCTTTTATAATGCTATTATTCCACTTTCAACATCCTATGGAATCCTGGCATTTGCAGTTTGCGGAGGGGCCTAAGGCCCCTCCATAAACTGCAAATGCCAGGATTCCATAGAATGTTGAAAGTGGAATAATAGCACTATAACAAGCTAGTATAGAAATAGCCGACGAATGTACAATCTAGGAGAGGCTGCAACAGTTTGCCTTTGCCTGAGCCTACTGAGAAGAGCAACAATCCACCTCCTCCTTTTGAATTAACTGAGTACAAAACTACTTTTGCACTTAGAATTCAGCTTGTAGCAACTGAAGTAAGCCAAGGACAAAGGAGGGAAAGTGGGAAGAAGAAAGAGAAACTGGGACGTTATAAAAACAGCTGAAAATGTAATATGAAAAAGGATTAAATGGGGTCGTCCCTGCCGAAGTGGGACAGCTGCAAGGTATGTAACAAGCAGCTTTAGAAACCTGCTGCAAGCACTTTTCTCAATGCACCCTGCAACCAGGAGAGTGCTTAAGATCTCATTTCATAGAATCACAGAATCACAGAGTAGGAAGAGACCCCGGGGCCATCCAGTCCAACCTCCTGCCTTGCAGGAACACATATCAAAGCACTCCCAACAGATGGCCATCCAGCCTCTGCTTAAAAACCTCCAAAGAAAGAGACTCCACCACGCTCCATTGAGGCAGCAGATTCCATTGCTGGACAGCTCTGGTTGTCAGGAAGTTCTTCCTGAGGTTCAGGTGGAATCTCCTTTCCTGCAGCTTGAATCCATTGCTCCTTGTTCTAATCTCTGGAGCAGCGGAAAACAAGCCCACTCCCTCCTTGACATGATATTCCTTCAAAAATTTAAACATGGCTATCATGTCCTCTCTTAACCTTCTCTTCTGCAGACTAAACTTACCCAGCTCCCTAAGCCACTTCTCATAGGGCTTCAATGGCTTCTAGACCCTTCACCATTTTGGTCACCCTCCTCTGGACACGTTCAAGCTTGTCAATATCCTTCTTGAATTGAGGTGCCCAGAACTGGACACAGTATTCCAAATGAGGCCTAACCAATGCAGAATAGAGTAGTATCATTACCTCTCTCAATCTAGATACCATACTCCTATTGATGCAACCAAGAATTGCATTGGCTTTCTTGGCTGCCGCATCACACTGCTGACTTATGCTCAGCTTGTGATCTACCAAGACTCCTAGGTCCCTTTCACATGTACCTGGCACCCTGATCTGCAGCACCCTGGAAAATCCTTTGATTGGGCTGTTGCCTAGCTCAAAAGGTAAGTTTGGGAGATCATATTCAGAAGTTAACAATTATAAATGTGAATCAGAAAAGTTACAGCATTGTTAAGTCCAGTTCGCAGTCTTGTGATCACAGAACTAGATGCCAGGGATAATTTTAGAAGATATCACCCTCAGACTTACTGGCAATCTGAACCCGGGCCTTGCGGCTGACCAGCAAACCATAGCGGTTCTGGGCGGCACAGCTGTACTCTCCGGCACTTGACTCTGTGGCATTGGTGGTGGCATCAGGGCCTCCCCCTCCCCGAGGTCTCCGGTGGACGGTCTCCAGGAGGAGGGAGCCATTGGACAAGATGGCCATGTGGCTGTCGTTGGAGAGGGAGACTCCATTCCGGTACCAGGTGATGGTGATGGGTGCCTCGCCTTCCACCTGGCAGTGTAGGAGCAGGGGGCGATCTCGGACGGCGATCACATCGCTGGGCTCTAAGACGAAAGCCAGCTCTGAAGAGGAGACCCGGCCTGAGGAAAAGGAAACTGTCAGAACTGGGTCTCTAGAGTAGGGATGGAAAGATTATCCAAAAATATTCGTAAAAAGGCATTGTGGTTTAAAAATAAGTCAAGTGAAGATGTTTTGAAGGATTGAAAATGGTTTATAGATTTTTGGTGCAATAAGAAATCTAATGATGCCAACATGGTGTTTAAGTGTTGGACTACGACCTGGAGATCAGGACTCAATTCTCTGCTCAGCCATGGAAACCCACTGAGTGACCTCAGGCACGTCACACACTCTCAGCCCCAGAAAACCCCATGATAGGTTCTGCCTTAGGGTGGCCATAAGTTGGAAACAACTTGAAGGAATACAATAGCAACAACAATAACAACATGCTGTAGGAAGGGTGGCTTTTGAAGAACGTTCGGAAACTTCAGCTGGTCAAAGGAGCTGCAGCCAGAATGTTAATGGGGGACAGTTATAGGTTGCACATGAGTCCTTGGCTACAACAGCTCCACCAGCTTCCAGTCCCTTTCTGGACACAACTGAAGGTGATGGTTATGGCTTATAGTGCCCTATGTCACTTGAGTCCAGACTATCTGAAGAAGTGGATCATTCCCCATCAGCCTGTCTGGACTCTGAAATCTTCAGGGAAGGCCCTTCTCTCATGCCATTTCCTCACTACACAGTGCTATTATTCCACTTTCAACCTCTTGTGGAATTCTGGGCTTTGTAGTTTACTGAGGCCCAAGAGCTCCCCGGCTAAGAATTCGAAATGCCCCTCTCTAAACTGCAAACCCCATGATTCCATAGGAGGTTGAAAATGGAATAATAGCACTATAATAGTGTAGTGCGGAAATGGCCTCAGTCCCACTCCCTCCACAGAGACAGTTGATGGGAACAAGAGAGAGGGCCTTTTCAGTGGCTACTCCCAAACTCTGGAACTTCCTTCCCCAGGAGGCCAAACTGGCTCCCTCCTTGCTGTCTTTCCACCATTACATCAAGACTTCTCTATTCCAGCAGGTGTTGAAAACTGATGGTTTTGTATAATGAGATTTGTGTCTTAGTGCTGTCCTGTTTCTAATTTATGCTTTTTACATAATGTTTAATTCTATTGGCAGCTTAACATTATTTTAATCTTAACTTTTGGCATGCTTTTAGCTATGTGTGGTTTAACTTGTCTTTCTATTGCTTCTGTAAGCCATCTTGAATCCCACTCTTGGGGAAAAAGCATGATAGAAAGTTATTTGGTTGATTGAAAAAAAGGAGATCAAAGTGTTATAACAGTGGACTGTGACAATGACAATAATATGTGATTCATCAAAGACCCCCATTAGCAGACACAGCTGGTCCAAAACAGAAAATTGTCCAAAAAAAGGAGAAATTTTTACACAAGCAGACACACAATTGTTCAGCTTCAGGATTTCTCTCTCTCTCCCCCAAATTGTTTTGATAGCCTGTTTCATCAGCCTGATGCTTGACTGTATCTAGTATATAAATTATGTATTTACAAGCATGGAGTTTGCTAAGAATTATTTCCCTATGTTTCTCAAATGACCAGCAGTGATAAACATTTTGTTAGTTTTTGTTAAATTTAAAATGAATGGATGAATTTAAAATTAACTGAAATGAATGTTATCACAGTATCAAACCTGACAAGTGAACTGTTGGTACTTTTTGGCTATCCAGCTAACCACAAAATCTGTAAGCAAGGGGAACCCAAGATATTTACATGGAACAGCAGCCCCCCACAAAAAAATCAGGTCCTGCTGTCCAAATTTTTACCACAACAACTGCTACTAACACCATTCTTCATACAATCATAGAATCATAGATTTGGAAGAGACCCCAGGGGCCATCCAGTCCAACCCCCTGCCATCCAGGAACCCACATCAAAGCACTCCCAACAGATAGCCATCCAGCCCCTGCTTAAAAACCTCCAAAGAAGGAGACTCCACCACACTCCCAGGCAGCAGATTCCACTGCCGGACAGCTCTGACCATCAGGAAGTTCTTCCTGAGGTTCCAGTGGAATCTCCTTTCCTGCAGCTTGAATCCATTGCTCCTTGTCCTAGTCTCCGAAGCAGCAGAAAACATGCCTGCTCCCTCATCGACATGACATCCCTTCAAATATTTAAACATGGCTATCATGTCCTCTCTTAACCTTCTCTTCTGCAGACTAAACATACCCAGCTCCCTCAGCCACTCCTCATAGGGCTTCAATGGCTTCCAGACCCTTCACCATTTTGGTCACTCTCCTCTGAAAACGTTCCAGCTTGTTGATCTCCTTCCTGAATTGAGGTGCCCAGAACTGGACACACTGTTCCAAATGAGGTCTAACCAAAGCAGAATAGAGTGGCACCATTACCTCCCTTGATCTAGACACCATACTCCTATTGATGCAACCAAGAATCGTGTTGGCTTTCTTGGCTGCTGCATCACACTGCTGACTCATGCTTAGCTTGTGATCTACCAAGACTCCTAGGTCCCTTTCACACATACTGTTATCCAGCCACATGTCCCCCATCCTATATTTGTGCATTCCACGTTTTCTGCCTAAGTGCAGGACCTTACATTTCTCTCTGTTGAAATTCATTTTGTTAGCTTTGGCTCAGCAAGCCAATTTGTCAAGATCATTTTGTGTTTTGATCCTGTCCTCTGGCATATTAGCAAGCCCTCCCAATTTGGCTGATTGGGTGATAATTATTTGGGTCCTCTTTTTTTCCCTTCTGGAAGATGGGGACAACATTTGCCCTCCTCCAATCTGCTGGGACTTCTCCTGTTCTCCAAGAGTTCTCAAAGATTATTGTGAGTGGTTCTGAAATGACTTCTGCCAGTTCTTTTAATATCCTCGGATATAATTCATCTAGCCCTGGAGACTTGAATTCATCTAGTGTAGCCAGTTATTCCTGTACTACTTCTCTACCTATTCTATGCTACATTTCCCCCCCTTCCTCACCTGCTCCCCACTCCCGAGGTTGAGTACGTCTATCCTTTTGGAAGAAGACTGAGGCAAAGAAGGTGTTGAGCAGTTCTGCCTTCTCTCTTCCCCCCATTAGTACTTGGCCATCTTCTCCAAGCACCGACCCTATCATTTCCTTGCTTTTCCTTTTGCTGCAGACATATCTAAAAAAGCACTTTTTATTGTTTTTAATGTCTCTGGCAAGCCTGAGTTCATTCGGTGCTTTAGCTTTTCTGACCTTCTCCGTACATCTCCTGGCTATTTGCTTGAATTCCTCTTTGGTGGTTTTGCCATGCTTCCATTTCCTGTACATGTTTCTTTTGACACTTAGCTCGGCTGAGAGTTCTTTAGTCAACCATTCTGGTTTCTTTAGACATCTGCCATTTTAACTCCTTATTGGCACAGTTTTCAATTGTGCCTTCAGTATCTCACTTTTAATAAATGTTCATCTGTCACAAACTCCTTTCTCTTTCAGTTGTTGTCTACATTCCATCTTTACTCCAGTGAGCTCAAAGTGCCATAGATTACTCCCATCCCCCTAACTTTATCCACACAACAAGCTTGCAAGGTAAATCAGGCTGAGGTGACATGAAACCAGCCCAAGGTCAGCCAATGAGGTTCACAGTTCAGTGATGACTTGAACTCAGATCCTAATCCCACATACTTGTTCTCCGGCAGTATCTTTCTTTTATTAAAATATGGAGTTAGGCCAAACATGTTGCAAGGCATTAGCGGGAGAAATACTGTTGTGGCCCTCCAGAAGCAGTTGGCCTGCAACTCCCAGCATACCTCACTATCAGCTATGCTGGCTAGGGCTAATGGAACTCGCAATGCATACAGGTCTGGAGGGATGTTTGGTTCTCACCTGTTTCTAGGCATTCCAAGGCTTAAATATATATACAGGAAGCCCCTGCCTGTTTGACACCCGGTTATCTGACAACTCGCTCTTTGATGCTTCCAAATTATAGAATCATAGAGCTGGAAGAGACCACAAGGGCCATTGAGTCCAATCCCATTCTTTCATGCAGGCATACACCAACAAAGCACTTCTAACAGATGGCCATTCAACTTCTATTTAAAAACCTCCAAAGAAGAGGACTCCACCACAATCCCATGCAGTGTATTCCACTGTCAAACTGCTCTTATCCTCAGGAAGTTCCTCCTAATGTTTAGGTAGAATCGCTTTTCCTGAAGTTAGAAGCCATTGTTCCATGTCCTAGTCTGTGGAGCAGCAGAAAACAGGCTTGCTCCATCCTTCATATGACAGCCCTTCCAATATTAAATATAGCTACCATGTTGCCTCTTAACCTCTCTTCTCCAGGCTAAACATACCCAGTTCCCTAAGCTTCTCTGCATGGTTTCCAGGCCTTCTACCAGTTCTGGTCGCTCTCCTCTGGACATGTTCCAGCTTGTCCATATCCTTCCTGTAGCCAGAACTGGACATAATATTCCAGGTAGAGTCTGACCAAAGCAGAAAGAGTGGTACCATCACGTCCTTTGATCTAGACATGGTACTCCTAAAGTAAAGATAAGTTCCATTCATTTGACGGAGATTCCACTCTTTCATCAGTTCTTTTTGCTTATGTGGTGTATCTTGCATAAACAGCACCTAAGGCAAGTATGGAAGTTGTATCCCTACACTCTTATCCCTATCCTCCACCGCTACATGCACGGCTTCTTTGCACCTGCCTGGCATTAGCGCCCAGGGCACGTATACTACTTGCCCCATCCTAGATATGCCTCTGCTATGGAGACTCACTTGAGACCACCTGTTTCTCCCCTCTCAGCTTGCTTTGCAGAGAGGAGAGAAACAAGGTGGCAAGTCAGCTGAGAGACTTTTCAAGCAACATGCATATGGTCAGTCCCAAGTGAGCCTGCATAATTCCTTCATGCTCCCTGCAGTCCATGGCTTCCGCTTTTCCACCAATTCTGTTTCTGACTGTACCCTGGTCCCTAACCTGTCAGATAAGCAGGGGAAGCCTGTGTATAAAGGCTGCTGCAAGGTGGGAGTGGGAGCAAACACGGGGACAGCAGCGATCCTCTTCGCCAGTAGTTTGCAACTCTTGTGCCAGCTCCACCCTCTCTTGCATCCCGCAGCTGATCCTGGCTGCCAAAGAGGCTTGAGGGAGGTAAACAATTGGCTTTGTGGCCAAGGAAAAACAAGACAATTAAAAACCTCTTGGCTTCCGAGTGGGGGATCTTCTATAGCTTCAAAGGGGCTAATCTGCCTTCCTTCTCCCCTCTCTTCATCTGCACCCCATTGACTCCCCCTCCTCAGGTCCAGAGCTACTTCATTCACAAACTGCTCTTGGCCGAGGCCCAAAACGCAGCCTCCCCTGCCCCCATCCCACCAGCCCCCTCTGCCCTTTTCTTGTCTTTTCTGTGCTTGTGCCAGAATTGGAGCACGTACTGAAAAGAGAGAAGATGTAGGAGCGGGGTGGTGGTGAGTGGGTTCTGGCATGAAAATGGTGCCACAACAACCCCGTGCTGCCACGTGCCTCCGTTTTGACTTGGATTAAGCACTGCAAACTGAGCCCGTGTGCAACCAGGTGGTCTATGTGCTCAGAAAATGCCAATGATGTTTACAGGGCTCATTGCAATTGAGTTGTACATAGGTGCCATTTGTTTTTCATTCCAGCTCTGTTTTGCTTTCACCAAATTAACCATACCCTTCAACATTTCACAAATGAAAACCGGGACACATGTGGCCAAGCAACATCAGAGTGTGGTTCAGATAGCAAAAGTTATTAATGAGGGAGAATGCGCAAGCTAGGGGAGGTTGCAGCAGTTTGCTTTTGCCTGAGTTTACAGGAAAAGCTCAAATTCCTCTCCCTCCTTCTAGCCTTTCCCTCTGCTGAATTGAGTGCAAACCATTTTTGCCATTTGATCTCAGTTTGCTGCGACTGAAGGCACCTGTGGCCAAAAAAGGAAAGTGGGAAGAAGAAAGAGAAACCAGGACATTTTAAAGTAGCTACTAAACTCAGACAGCAGAGGATTCATTGGGACCAATCCTGCCAAATTGGGAAGATTGAAATATATAGATTTAATAAAACCAGATTATGGCTGTTGTGCTTGTATACTTCACATTGACTCTGACTTCTGACAACCTTTTTCTGGGAGTTCCTTGTCCAGAAGGAGTTATTTTATAGTATTACAGTTCTCGATATCCCACAGCCAGTGGCTGCCCAGTATTCTAGGAGAGGTAGTCAAAAGAAGTAACCTTTCCAGTCTTTGGCTAGTGTAACCTTTTCTTCATCTGTACCGAAAATGGGTCTTTGCTGACACAAGTTTGGTGAGAGCAAACAGAGACCTAACTGCTGTTGAACTCAGGCTGGCTGCTGTCCCAAAGAAATCACAAGCATCAATGCATAAAGAGAGCCAGTGCTGGACCATGACCCCGGAGACCAGGATTTGAATTCCTGCTCAGCCATAGAAGCTCACTGGGTGACCTTGAGCAAGTCACAGTCTCTCAGCCTCAGAGGAAGGCAAAGGCAAAACCCCTCTGAACAAATCTTTCCAAGAAAACCCTGTGATGGGTTCACCATAAGGATTGCCGTAAGTCATAAATGGCATGAAGTCACACAACAACAACAATGTGCCAGGGCCCAAAGGTGAGCAACATTTAGCCTTCCAGATGTTTGGATTTAGAGCTCTTATCAAACTCAACCTGCATGGCCAATGAAAAAGGAATATAGGAGTTCTATATCAAAAACATCTGAAGGACCCAAAGTTCAGCATCCTTCTGTTAGGGAAAATTTTTTGTAGCAGAAATGGAAACAAAATATCTCTTGAAGGTTTTGAAAAAGAATAAGACAAATTAATGGAAGGGGCGGACTTAGGGGTAAGTGAGTAGCATTTTTTCCCCTTCAAACCTTGTGTGTCTCTAACCCTTTTTTCCTTCTAAGCTTGATGGGTTGTCTGTGCATTAGTTATGGCAGCAGACTTTCATCAATTGGCTTTAAAAATATGTCCCCACGCCCCACTCCGGTTCTGGGAGGTGTAGTTCAAAAAAAAGAAAAAAGGAAGTACTCTGAGTCCTGCTCATCCTAGACTTGAATCATGGAATGATGGCTTTACTTTGAGGTGGCAGTGCAAATCCTGCAAACCCTCTAAGCATTATCAATTATTATTTTTAAAAGAAAAAGCTATAAACTGATGAATGGACCCCTTTCCTCAGGGTCTGGAAAAATCTACCTCTGACTCCCCTGTGCTGGGATCAGACTAAGACCATTTCCGCACTAGACTGTTATAGTGCTATCATTCCACTTTCAACATCCTGTGGAATCCTGGGGTTTGCAGTTTAGGGAGGGGCCTCAAAGGAACAAAGATGGAACTGTGGCAGTTAGAGTGGAATCATGGCACCTTAACTGTGTAGTGTGAAAGGGCCTCCAGTCTAGTGCTCTGAGCACTGCACACACTGATGCTCCAGGGTTTCCCTGTTATTTTATCTTCACAACCACCCTGGGAGGTAGGCCAGGCTGAGAAAAGAGGTGAAGAAGACTGGCCGAAGTCACGCTATGAGTCTCAGAGTTTGGCAGAAACCAGAACCTGCAACCCCAGTCAAACACTAACCATTACACGACACTGCCTCCTGTTTTATTTTTACTAACAGGACATAATTCTACTCTTTCAGTGGGATTTTCCATCGCAGGTGACAAATAAAGCTTAGCTGTCCCTGACCAAGAGGAAGCAAGGGACAACCATGCCTTCTTCGACCTCAGGCAGCAAAACATCTTCTGAGGCACAGGCCTAAAAATGAGCCCGAAGACTCCAACTTTTCCCTGAGGGTCGCTTCCAAATAGGAGTTCAGGGGACCAGGATAACCTCCAAAATTAGGGTGCGTCCCACATGGCCTACGCCTGTTCTTCCCCTCACCTCACAAAGCCAACAGATGGAAATCACTGTGGGGTGTTGGAATAAGAGAGACTTTAATCCCCTCAGGGAGCCGCGCACTCCGCTGTGTGGGCCTTTCAGAAAGCCACGGGCGGTTGCCACAAAGTTAAACTCCGTCGATGACAATGGAGTCTGCCGGGCAAGGGGGGATGTGTGTGCACACGCGTGAGGGACACAGAGGAGGGGGCTACGGGATTGTCCCCCTCGACATCTTGATGGATGCTGCCATTCAGCCCCGGCCTTAGCAACCGCATGGCGGAGCGAAAGGAGGCCTCACGGCAGAGGGTTTGCGGGGGGGCGGGCGAGAGGAACAATGCCCCGGGTCACGAGGGGGCTGAGGCGGCCCCTATTGTCCCGGTCGCGAAACAATGGCCCCCGCCTCGGCCTTGCTCATCTGCCTGGCCCACGTGATGCGCTCAGGGTGAGGTTCCCATGACTCGCCCCATCACTCAGGGACGGGCCTGCCCCGTCCCGCACCCTCACCTCCGCCCTTGGAATCTCTCACAGGTCCATCCCGGCTCTCTCTTGCCCCTGCTGCTCTCGGGCAAGGCTGAGGGGATCGCCGTGACCCCGTGACTTTGTTCACACCCACACGTATTCAGCAGCCGATTGTCTTTGGACTTGGCGTCGGGCCCGGCCGGTCGTGAAACGGGGCCAACGCCCCCGCCGTGGCAAGGCCGAGACCCCATGGCGGGATCCGAGAATGGGTATCGATGGCTTGACCAGGGATGGGATGGTTCCGGTGACCGAATGGACCGTTCCCATTGCAAAATTAAGCAAAATGAGTTTTCCTTCCTTTTGCTACTAAAGCAAGCTTTGGCAACTGTGGCAGGCGAGGTAGGGGGACTAAATTTCAGGGCCCCTGAGATTCTCTGGGGAAGCATAAGCAGCCCAGAATTCCAGAAACCAGAACAGAAACTGGTCACATATTTGGTTCTGAAAAAGAGATTAAAAAAAAAATCTTCTCAAAAGTGTGGGATGGGCACAACCTATTTGGGTGATGAACTGCCCCTCCTGAAGATTTCTCAGAGTGGCATTCATATTGTTGTTCTCACGGAATCATAGAATCGTGGAATTGAACCAGACCACAACGGCCACCGAGTCCAGCCCCACTGTGCCATGCAGAATACACCGTCAAAGCACTCCCAACAGATGGCCATCCAGCCTCTGTTTAAAAACTTCCAAAGGAGACTCCACCACGCTTTTAGCATATTCCACTGTCAAACTGCTCTTACCATCAAAAAGTTCTTCCTAATGTTTAGATGGAATCTCTTTTCTTGACGTTTGAAGCCATTGCTCTGTGTCCTAGTCTCCAGAGCAGCAGAAAACAGGCTTGCTCCATCCTCCGTACGACATCTCTTCAAATATTTAAACACAGCTATCATGTTGCCTCTTAACCTTCTCTTCTCCAGGCTAAACGTACCCAACTCCCTAAGCCACTCCTCATAGGGCTTCATGGTTTCAAGACCTTCTGCCATTTTGGTTGCCCTCCGCTGGACACGTTCCAGCTTGTCAATATCCTTCCTGAACTCTGGTGTCCAGAACTGGACACAGGATTCCAGGTGGGGTCTGACCAAAGCAGAATAGAGTAGGACCATCACTTCGCTTAACCTAGACGCTAGAATCCTATTAATGCAGCTCAGAATTGCTGACTTTTTTAGCTGCCGCATCACACTCTTATTCCTGCTGTTGTTGGTAATGTGTACCTTCAAGTATTTCTGAGTTATAGCAACCCTAAGGGGAATCAGTCACGGGATTTTCTTTGGCTGAGAGTGTGTGACACACTCAAGGTCACCCAGTGGGTTTCCCTGGCCAAGCAGGGAATCCAATCCTGATCTCTAGGGTCATCGTCCAACTCTCAAACCATTACACCACACTGGTGGCGGAAAAAAACAGTCCGGGGAATTCAGAAGGGCCAAAGTCCATGAAAACATGGGGTCTCAGAGTCACCATTTGCCTGTCCATGTGCTAAATGCTGGTTGTGGATGGAGCAAAGAGGTGGACAGTACAGTCCAAAAGGAAACCCCATGCTCAGTCTGAACCAGTATCTTAACCTAACTAATATTACAAGACCCAAACTAGCTTCGGTACCCCAGTGGGCTTGGCAATGTGAAAACTAGGGAGGGCTCCTGTCTCTTTAACATTTGCGTAGAAGAAGGAATTTCAGCAGGGTGTTGCTTGGTACCTGTTTTTGAGGCCAGCAACATCCACTGAAATTTCCTCGTCTATGCAGCCATTAAAGATACAGCAGTCGCCTTCCCAGTTTTTACTCTATTATTCTACTCTTAAGAGAGGTGAAGGACTGTTGGGTTTGTGGGATCACTGCCAGCAGCATGTGATGTGTACACTCATCTGAAGTTTGCCTCTGGTAGACAGGTTCTGCAGGCTTTTTGCATTGTTTTGATAACCTACAGCACCTGTTTAATCTAAGGCAAAAAGTGAAGCACCTGTATGCATTCTGAGCATCCATTTTATCACCTCAAATCTCAAAATTCTTTGAAATTTCCCTGGGACATTGCTTTCACATTTTTGGATGAGGAGGGAGTACTGTCTATCTCATGTGTCAGAGATTACAGGCCTCTTATAAGGAAAGCCACAAAAATCTGAGCTGTGCTTCAGAATGAGAAGCAATTTCATTTGAAATCAAGGGTTTCCTCTTCAAACAATGGGGAGGCAGCAGTTTCGCAGCATCAGAGATAGAAAGAACATGCAAAAAATATTTTTTTAAATGGTCAGGGAATGGTTTTCTTAAATGTTGCGGAAATCCTGACAAGAATGATCCTGGATTGATGGAATCTTCACAGTTTTTGACTTTATGCAAAATTGACATTTTTTTTTCCCTCCAAACTCAGCATTTTCTGCACAGGAAATAGCATTTTCTATGAAGAAAATAATACAAAACGATGCTGTGTCCTGCAGAAAAACACACACACACACACAAATTTTGTGCAGAATAAGTCCAAAACTTTAAATTATATTCAAAAACTGCACAGATTTCAAAGATTTTCTTTCAGTGGGGAAAAAATGCTCAAATTAATTGTTGCTTGATTCAAGAAGAAAATTAATGAAGACTTGCATCCCTATGTACCATAAAGTCCAGACAGAACCCAGAAGTGTTGAATTACCAGGCTCTTTCCCACTACATTTCCCATCATCCTCCCAATATCTGGGAATGGGTACTACTCTCCTAAGAATCCCCTGGCTTTTCCCAGACAGGGTTGCTTGGAAAAGTATGGCGTGAAGAGCTTACATTTGAACAGGAAAGATATCCAACTTTAACCACTGTCGTCCCAAACACAAATTATAAACAGAACCGACAATGAAAGCAACAAACCGGTGGGCAGCTCATCTAAGCAAGCAACCTCCCCTAATTGATGCTGGTCCATATGGCTCAAAGGTGTCAACCAGACAGTCTGGTTTTGCTGGTGTTTAGGCTTTTAGTTCTGCTGTTTTCTGCAAGCCTTATATCTACTCCAAGAATAGTTACACGCTAAAATTGTAGGAGCCATTTTTTAAAATCCTGCTCAAAGTTTTAGGTTATAAGTAAAGATGGAAATGATATTTCAGTGTCCAATTCTGGAACAATTTACAGTACTGGGTTAAAAATTGTGTTTGGGCAGGGCAGGGCTGTAGTTACAAGGAGGGGAAATAAAAACTTTCACCCTCAATAAGAATTCTGTCATCCCCAAATGACGTTTTCTTTCGATCCAATCCTCAAATTTCTAGCACTGTAGGACCTTGAAACCTCACTGGAACATTTGAAGTCCCTGGAATGGTGTCGGTCTCCAAGATTTGCAATGCACGACACTGATGGAGGAATTGAGACCCAAAAGGACTTGAGACTCTTGGATGTGGAAGTAGAAAGGAGAATCAGAAAAACAAGGCATCACTCACAAGTTTTTCAGTAAATTGCAGGGGGTGGGGAATTAGGTCCTTTATTTCCCCAAATCTCTCCTTCCCAAAATATCACTGGCACAATTTTTTCCCAAAATTCATGACCCCTTCTCCTAGTTCTGTATTGGTACAAAGTTCACATCATGGAACAGCAGCCATAGAAACAGCGGAATGAGAGAATGAAAGAATATTCCAGGAACCATAAGAATAAAAAAAAATAAATCCACTTTAGAAATCCAGTTGAGGCATCCCAAGAAGAGGGACAGGAAAAGTGGCCAAGGGAATACAAACACAAGAATCAGAGAGTTCTGTGCATGAACAGCTTCCCAGCTTCATTCTCTGCAGTTCTAGAAATTTGGAGTCTGAAAGAAAATTTCACAGAGTGGACAGAATTCTTGTCTTGGAGGAAATGCCTTTAATTCCACTCTCCCCAGCTTAGCTACATCCCTGAGATATGGCTTCCATTTGGAATTCGACCCTCTGATGTATTGTAAAACAGCACTTTAAAGGCCAACAAATTTTATGGGGCTTTTGTGGACTACTCCCCACTTCATCGAAGGTGGGGTTGGGATTCATCTGTCTGATCAAGTGGACTGCAGTTCATGAAAAGTTATCCCAAAGAAAACTCGTCAGTCTCTAATGTGCCACGAGGATCTGTCCCCCCCCCCAACCTTTTCCTGCCACAGATTAAGCCAAACAATAACTTATTGGAGTGACACACAGCAGATCTGCCACCTTCAGTTTCTGTCTGAGCTGTAAACCATCACAGGGGGAAAAGAACAAGACAAGGCAAAGCAATAAAAACCCATCGTCTGTAAAAACATCTTAGCCAGTGCCTCTCTCCACCATTGTCTCCAACAGAAGCTTTGAAAAACTTTGCTGGGAGAGCAGGTGCCAATTCACCTTCGCAGAAAGACTTTTCCTGGTTCCTTTTTTCAATAACTGGAAGCTAAAGATCACAGTGGCCCCTGCCTATGACGAGGAAACCCGCACAAAAATTCGGGATTTCTCCTGTTGTGAGAGGAAAAACCCTAAAAGCAGACCACGTGAACTGTGAATGTTTTGAACCACAGTACTTCTCTTAAATGAGAGCCAGCGTGGTGTGGTGGTTTGAGTGTTGAACTGTGACCCTGGAGACCAGGTTTCAATTTCCCTTTTGGCCATGGAAACCCACTGGATGATCTTGGGTGAGTGACACACTCTCAGCCCCAAAAGACCCCATGATAGGTTTGCCATAAGTCAGAAGCAACTTGAAGGCACACCGCAACAATATTTCTCTTAATGTTTCAAGGTTCTCTTCACTTCAGTATTTCTTGGTTTTAAAATTGGTTGTTTATATTGTTGAGGTTGTGGTTTTATGCCTTCAAGTAGTTTCTGACTTACGGTGAACCTAAAGTGACCTTATCATAGGGCTTTCTTGGCAAGATTTTTTTAAGATTCCACCAACCAAACCCCTGCAATGGTTTTGCTACACGAAATAAACACAGCAATCCTTGGGGAACTATCCAGCTTCTGTGCTGGTTCACTTTAGACAATACACTGAACCTTAGATGCTTAGATACAAAAGTCTTGAGCAAACTTGCTAAACTCAGCTAGCTTTTATATCCAACAGCCTACCCAAGTGACTGGCTTGTGCCTGAAAATCAAAGCTGGTTTTGTCTATGTTCTTCTGTTGCTTAAGACCAACAATACTGTATTTTGGAAAAATGTTTTGTACTTTCTGCTGAAATGCGTTGTCAGTTTGGTTTATCATGCAATGAGGATTTATGCATAAACAAGAACTCCGTTTCTGGGAGGACAGAATCTCTCCACAGAAAAATATCCAAGGCCATTTCCACACTAGACTGTTATAGCGCTATTATTCCACTTTCAACATTCTATGGAATCCTGGGGTTTGCAGTTTAGGGAGGGGCCGGCTGGCTATAACAGTCTAGTGTGGAAATGGCCGAAGTCTCTTTCTCGCTACACATTTGTAACAATTTGATACCACTTTAACTGAGGTGGCTCCATACTATGGAATCCTGGGGCTGGTAGTTTTTTGAGAGTTGTGTGCGACAGCTCTGGTGCCTCATCAAACTACAAATCCCAGGACTCTGTAGGATGCAGCCAGGGCAACAAACATGATATCATAGTGGTATAATGGTATAGTGTGAAAGAGAGGTCATTTTCAAAACCCTGAAATGGGAATATGTATATATGTGCCTCTTATAGCCCTGTGAGTGTTTCAAAAAGAAGATTTGTAAAAAGTGCACCAAGTTTTGATTATAGAGACTATTGTCTTTCTTCTGGCTCCCCGCCCGCCACTGTGAAATTTTGTCTTTCCTGTGCTGGCTGAGGATGTCGGGAGTTATAGTACCAACTCATGTGGTGGACACAAAGTTTGGGGAAGACTGATCCATAGGGTTGTAGATAAAGGTCTGCTAAGAAGACAGGCAGAGAGAAAAATATTCCTTCCTCATTGTTTCCATGCCAGTGGAACATTGCATAACAAGGATATGAGGACAGGTTCAGTAAAGTAGTTTTAATGATGCCAAATGATTGATTTCAAAGAGAAATGGTTGGAGGTTTTGTACAAGAGAGAGCACCAAACCAACTAGAATTTGGATTAAAATAGGGGTGGAGACCATTTCCTCCTACACTAAAGGACCCTGGAACTGTTTTTAAGGCAGAGGGGGCTCAACATCAGTAGATAGGATGTTATTAATTTTGCTTGCTTGCGGGAATATGAAGAGAAGAGCAAGTTCCTTTCCTCATCTGTTATCACTTGAATATCCTTAAACATGAAGACTCTTGCCAGCATAAGGGAGGTACTGAGATGTTACCTCCTTGTGTTGGGTGTCACTTACACCCAAATAAGATTTAAAAAACCCACCTACCCCAACCCCAACCCCAACCTACCCTATCCATCTCAAATAGATATCAACCATATTGACCATCCATCAAATAGATGGATAGATTGCAAGGCAGCCTTTGTTATTTCTGGGAGGGATAAAAGGCAATCATTGTCTTAGCATTTCTAAATGCTTGATCAATTAGCACACACCTCTGATTGATAACAACCAAAGAGGCACAGCTATAAAAAGGGTCTTGGTGGTCCTACTTTGCCAGATCATTTCTGGATGTCAGTCCTCTAATTTTAAGGGGGTTTGAGTTCCCCATCCCACCATTTTGGGGTCCACGCTTGCCTTTCGGGTGGAGAGTGACCTTGTCAGCAGGCAAGAAAACCCCAGAGCACTCTGCATAAAACATATTCAGTTTAGGATCTACTTTGTAAGTAACAGCCTGCTTTATTATAAATAGAAAGTTGAGCTCCAAATTATATGTGGTACTCCACTCTTATAAAAACTGTAGTAAAACCAGGTGTCCCAAGAGGCTCACGTTAGACCTAATTCTGCTTCCAGCACTTAAAAGAGAATCAAATCCTGAAACACAAAAGTGAACGGGGTATGTGTGTGCACTTGTGCGCATTGTGTTGAAATACACTTGAAATTACAACCAAATTGGGAATGAACACAGAACCCTATCTGTGGACAGAACCCAAAATAAGACACGGCACCTTCTCGGATAGCAAGAAAAACAGGCACACAGCACAGAAAGGCAGAATCACCATTGCACCCATAAGCAAAGCACTCAAATTGTTTTTACTGCCAAATTCTACAGAATCTTCTTGTCCTTTTGATATTGTACTGTTTGAGTCTCGGGAATATCCGAGACAACCCAGAGGAGAAAATGAAAAGAAAAGAAAAGCTTTTGCAATTTGAAGGAAAGAAACTTCTTGCAGCCTATACAACTCCATAACTCCATCCCATCACCATTTCCCCAGTTCCGACTTCATGGTTTTATACCAAGTGGAGATAGACGGAATGGTTTATTCGTAGACAGCAGCCCATTTGAATCTTTAGCCTCCATCATGATCATCTATGCTCAGAGCTCAGATCATCTACGCTTAAGTCAGCAGAAAGCAAAACTGAACAAGAAAAATATGAAAGTGTTAACCGCGCATACCTAACCTCCTGCCCCATTATCTCTCCTCTGGCCCTGCTTAGGTTTTCATCTCTGGAATTGAAGAACCGATCTTCCCAATTTTTTAAAAACCCAGTTAGAGCATTTTGTAATCCCTCCTCCTTCCAGTAATCAACATCTCACCATGCTAGCCCGGGATAGCAGATTTGAAGCCGACAAGGAAGCAATTTGGATTTGTCCCAACGTCCAAGATTTGCAATGCCCAATACTGCGGATGAACTGAAACCCAAAAGAACTTGAGACTCTTGGATGTGGGAGTAGAAGGAAGAATTAGAATTAGAAGAACAGAGCATCACCCAAAAGTTTTTCAGTAAACTGGAGGGGGGCACAGTAAGTCCTTTATTTCACCAAATCTCTCATCCCAGAAACATCACCAGCAAAAATTTCTCCCAAATTTCATGACCCTCTGTCCCAGGTCCGTACTGGTCCGAAGTTCACATCATGAAACAGCAGCCATAGAGATACAGAAAGAGAGAGAGAGAGAGAGAGTATTCCAGGCATAAGAAGAAGAAGAAATTAAAAATCCACTTACCCCAACCTTGCAGGGAAAGGCCAAGGACCAACCAGAGGTTCCACAATGACATAACCCCAAATTCACCAGGCTGGTAGAGAAAAGCATTCAAAACCCACTCAGTTTTTTTTTTTAATTTCTGGGGGAAAAAAAAAACAAATGCACACACGCAAAATCCTTGTTTTTTAAAAAAAGTTTCCACTGGAGCGTTTAAGAATGAGGAGAAGAGGCAGGTAATTCCATGGGGCAGGACAAACTCTTTCAATTCAAGCCACCCCAATCCCTTCCAAAAAGAAAAAAAAACCCAAATCTTCTTTGGCCTAAACTTTGTTTCTGCTACACTAAACAGTAACCATGCCTTCTTCTTCCATCTATTACACCTTTCCCAGGTTCTCTTTTTGCCCCCCTCGATTCGCCTTGGCTCTAACTTTGCTGGCACGCCGATTCTGCGAGAGGGGCACAGGCTGGCTTATTACTAATTCCCATTGTTTGCCCTCCCTGACCGTCAGAGACATTGATACAATTGGGCTGGGGGTCCAGGGAGGTGCGGGTGGAGGGGGGGAGAAAGCTCGGGTGTGAAAGGCAGCTGGGGGAATGGCTGCCCAATTACAACCCAGCACAAAGAGAAGAGGCCGGGGCTGCGCTCGCCATCGCCTCCTCCTCCTCACATCTGTCCCCCTTGGGAAGCATCGATGTGTCCAGTGGCTTAGTATATGGCCCTTTTGCTGGGTCATAAGATGGGGGATTTGGGAAGAGTGGGGGAGAACTGCTTTTGACTTGCAGTTCTGGGGAACCACTCTTGACTTGCAGTTTTGGAGTGTTCGTACTAGGTGTCCGGCTGGGTCAAAAAGAATACCACCCCCTTCATCCCAACCTGCGAGCGACGCACTCATCTACGGTCAAGATTCATCTTGGCTTTGCAGGAGAGGGCTGCTAATTCCCCTGAGGTGGTGGGGAATTATGGGCTGGTAAAGAAAGAAAGAAACCAACCCTGAAGCCATTACTCCCTGTGAAAGTGAATGGCAGATCTGTAACTGAGAAGACCTCAGGCTTGAATTTTGTACCCCCTCAGTGTTTCTGAGGAAGTGAAATGGAATTTGTAAAAGCTTCTGATAAAAATCAATCTTTCTAATGTGAACGTTATTAGAAGGCATTTGTTTTGGTTTCTTTCTTCCCTTGCCTTTTTTATACCCAAAATTTATCACCTACCCTCACCCCACTATCCCTCACCAGTGCTGCGTTCATCTTTAATTCTCTTCTTCTCCCCACCCATTTCCATGAGGACTAGAATTACATCCTGGTAACATCCTGCGAGATAATTCTTCAAAAGAAGAATATTTTTGGGACCAGAAAGTCGAGAATGTTCTTTGAAGGACAAAAATTGAGAAGTTCTGTCCAAAATTCCACAAAGAATGTTCTCAAAAATCAAGCCAAAGTCCCAATGCAACCAATTAGATTCAAATCACTATTAATTCCACTGCCCACAGCTTCCCAATTTCTGGACTGTCTCCTTTCCAACTGAGAAGATCTCAAAGGCTGGGGGGAAAAAAATCTACAAATTGTTTTAGGTCAAAAATCAATTTTAGATCTTATTGGTTGCATTCTCTCTCTGTGTGTGTTTCTGAATGGCTGAATAATATGGAGCTAAATTTGCATAGGAGATATTTTCTCATTACTGTTGCTAATAATACCTGTCCTTACCTTTCATGGATTTAAATAATCCTTCCTCAGCCTTGTCTTTAACTTGATCACCACCAGCAACAACATGGAGGATGGTTTCAAGTTTTCCCATTTCAATGAAGACTAGCATCTTTGTGTTTTCTTTAAAAAAAAAAAACTTAAATTCAGGTGGAAAACCCACTTTCTCTATGCGTAGGTTGCACCAAGTATATAGGTAGATGCAAAAACACATTGAAGTGGTGATGCAGAAGGGCAGATGGCCCATTTGTAGTAGCAAATTATTCCTTGAGGTATGTAAATTTGTTGTCTATGAAAATGTATGTGAATTTCTTTTTTGCCCACCATTGTATCTCAGATCAAAACTAACATACTGGGAATCAAACAAATCTTTAAAACATCCAGAAAAGAAGATTAAAAAAAAACAATCTAAACAAAACTATCTTTATGGCCTGTCAAAAGCAAGGCAAAGATTGAGCAAATCTACTCTTCTAAGGAATGAATTTTCAGAATTAAGGTGCTGTCACCAAAAAGGCTGTGTCCCCCCATCCCCTCCAAACTAATTACTCCTGGAGGTAGAATACGTATGGGAATTTCTGAAGTTGATTATATAAACTAAAGAGAGTTTCTAAGAGAAGGAGATGATTGGCAGCTAACCTTGCCCCAAACCACGTAGGGTTTTGTTAGTAAGAACTAGAACCTTGAATCACTCTCAGAACCAAATGGGAAGCCAATGTAACCTGTGCAAGTCTGGTTTTGTGAAGTTTACAAAAGGCACCCCAGAAGGCCAAGCAGCTACCACATTTTGCACTAGCTACAGTTTCCGAACATTCTTCAAGAGCAGCTCCGCATACTACATGTCACTGTGATCTAAACATGTGGTGATCTTGCATTTTTCTAAGTTAGAAATAGAGGCACAAGCCACTGTGTGTTTGCGCATATTTACTGAATGCTCTTCCAAGTACTGAAGACTAAGGACCCTGTCACACTGCACTGTTATAGTGCTATCATCCCACTTTAACTGCTGTGGCAACGTCATATGGAATTCTGACATTTGCAGTTTAGGGAGGGACGTTCTCAGCCGGAAAGCTACAAACCCCAAATTATACAGAATGCTACCATGGCAGTTAAAGCGGAATAATAGCAGTATAACAGTGTGATAGGGCACTAGATATCTAGGGCAGTGTTGTGTTTGGAGGGATGAGGATAAGTTTTCTCCATAGTTCCCCTTCTGGCTACAGGAACCCCAGCAACCCCCTCAACCAGCCCCACTTTTTTTCATACCCACAAGAGACCTCACATCATGGACCTGAGACTCTGGACGCCTCCATCGCACACCCTCCGACATTTCACTGTTGAAAACTCGGATGCCAGCAACATCAGAGTGTGGTCAAGATGGCAAAAGGTTTTCGTTAGGAAAAACAGACAAGCAGTTTGCTTTTGTCTGAGGCTACTGGGGAGGACAGGATTCCACTTGCTCCTTTCCTCTCCCTTCTGATGAGTTAATTAAGTGAAAAACTACTTTTGCACTCTGTTTGTAGCAACAGGAGCAAGCTGAGTACCGAGGGGGAAAGTGGGAGGAGAGAAAAGCTGGGACATTCTAAAAACAGCTAAAATGTGGGAAGACAGAGGATTAATCAAGACTGTCCCTACTAAACCAGGACAATTGGAGAATGTGCCATTGTCTGTCTAGCTTGTTCCCAACAATTTTGAAAAGTTAGTAATGTCTCCTCCTCAGAATTGCCAGACTGACAAAGGTCATTTCCACACTACACTGTTATGGTGCTATGATTCCACTTTCAACATCCTATGGAATTCTGGGATTTGCAGTTTAGCAAGGGGCCTTTAAAATTCTCAGCTGGAGAGCTCTTTGGCCTCAGGAAACTACAAACCGCAGAATTCCACAGGATGTTGAAAGTCGAACAATAGCACTATAGCAGGATAGTGAGGAAATGGCCAAAGGCAGCTCCTGTGCCTTTAATGGGATAGACAAGGGAATTTCAGCCGGTGTTGCCTGTCGCACAAACAGGTAACAAGCAACACCAGCTGAAATCCCTACCCAACCATTAAAGGTACAGGAGCCTGCTGCAATTTGGATTCTGGCAACCTCGCTTCCCCACACTCCACATTCCTGAACAAACTTCCTAGTTCACAGGAGACTCTCCCCTCCCCACTGACTGGGGGAAAGACCCCTCAAACATCCTCCCTCCAATCCCCGGCCCCTTCCTCTTTCTTGGCCAGAGCATTTTTTGGTCGGCTCCCATGCACACGCACACACCCTGAATTAGAGTATGGGGGAGAAACACAGGGGATGCTCCATCCCAAGTTAATGAGAAGGGGGTGCATTTGAGGTCTAGGAGACAACGGAGCCCTGGACCACGGCTTTCCTCCATCTCCCCCCGCCCATCACCCTTCCAATCCCTCTTATCCTATTAGCTGCACTTAGAGCCCCTGCGGTTACCCAGGGAGACAGGGCCTACCCCCTTCCGTGCCCGTCCTCCCAGGCCCATTCACGGTGTCACTTTCACAAGCCACTGGCCCTATTATCCCCTCACAATGGGGCACTGAGCCACTGGCCCCTTTTTATGGCCGAGGTGAGGGAAAACGGGAGGGGGAGCAAGTCTGGGAGGATAACAATGGTCAGGAGAGAGAGAGAGAGAGACCCACAGAGAGCTCCTTCCCACCCACCCCATTGCTCTGCCTGCACCCCAAAAGTGTGAGTCGGGCTGGGTTTTGAGCCAAAAAGGGGAAGGGATGCGGCCAAGCCCCGTCCTCTGGGGAAGCCCGCAAGCAACCTATTGTTTCTCGTTCCCTTGTCACTCTGGGCACTGCACGCTGAGTGGGGACCGTCACCAAATGTTTAAAAACGAGATTACGGGCTAGGCTTTCCCTGGGAGAAAACTGGAGAGGGCTCCTGGAAGAGGGAGCAACGCCTGCTGAAATTCCCTCTCCTCCTTCAAAGGACAAGTTAGAGGAACCCTTTTGGGGTTTTCATGCTGGCGCCCCTGTTAGGCCAAAGACACAATTTAGTGGCAGGTAAGAGAGCCGGTGTGGCACAGTGGGCCATTCCCGCACTAGACTGTTATAGTGCTATTATTCTGCTTTCAACATCCTGTGGAATCCTGGGGTTTGCAGTTTAGGTTTGCAAACTGCAAACCCCAGGATTCCACAGGATGTTGAAAGCAGAATAATAGCACTATAACAGTCTAATGTGGAAATAAGAGTGGTTTGAACATTGGACTACAACCCTGGAGACAGGGGTTCAGTCTCTGGCTAAGCCATGGAATCCCACTGGGTGACCTTGGGCACATTACATACTCTCGGCCTCAGAAACCCCCGTGACAGAGTCACCATAAGTCAGAAACAACTTGAGGGCACACAACAACAATACCTGTAATTAGGTCTGCCTGAGTGAAACCTGGAGAGACCTCCCATGCCTTTAATGGTTGCAACTAAAAGGAGAAGAAGGAATTTCAGTCGCTGATACCTGGTTGTTATGACAAGCCGCACCTGCCAAAATTCCCTCTTCTCCACATCAAAGGTACAGGAGCCCTCTCCAGTTTTCGATTTGGCAACCTTGCTAGTGGCACTCATAAGAGCAGCAACAGTACAACAATACCTATTGCAACATGACTGCTCCTAGTAGTAGTGGGGATAGTAGGTACAGTAGGTACAATCCAAATCACTGATGGTCCAAAATGCTCATCGTTAACACCTGGTAGGCTGTGTGGCAGCAGCAGCAGCAACAACAACATAGTGTTCCAAAGAACTCAGAGCATCTCTGCTAGTCTGTTTCAGCATGAAAAGAAGGAGTGGGAGAAGTAGTTACACATTTAAAACCAACCAACTAATATTAGCATGAGCTTTTGTAGATTACGTTCCACTTTCTCAGGTATGTAGGTTAGGGTTGCCAGGTTGAATACTGAAGAGGGCTCCTGTACCTTTTAGGGTTGTATAGAGGGGGGATTTCAGCACGCGTGGCTTGTCATGCACCCAGGTAACAAGCAACATTTGTTGAAATCCCTTCTATTACCCAACCATTAGAAACATAGGAGCCCTCTCCATTTCTTCAAGCTGGCAATTCCAACCGATGCATTTGACAAACAGGAGCGTAATCTCTGAAATTTCATGCTAAAATAAATAAATCTGTCTTAAACATCCCACTAGAAAACTCCTTTATTTGTTCTCTGATTCCCCTTCCTTTTGGGTTCTCAAGGACCCGGTGAGGTGGATCAGGTCAAGAGAACGATGACTTGGCTCAAATACACACACACATGCACAAAACTTTGAGGCTAGAGGAAGGTTTGAACCTCACTTGGTGATCCAGCCCATTTGAAGAGGTTATCTCACACCCTAGTCCTCCTGGTGTTTTGGACTTCAACTCCCAGAAGCCCTAGCAGCCTTGGCCAATCATCAGGGATTCTGGGAGCTGAAATCCAAAACACTTAGAAAACCAGAGTTTGCAAAATACTGGGCTATCTGGAGAACCATATCTTCCCACATGAGCTTTCCTAAACAATTAAGATCTTCAAGGAAGGCTCTTCTACCATCTTTACCTGCATATTTGGTGGGAATGCAGGGCAGGACCTTCTCAGTGGCTGCTCCTAGACTGTGGAACTCCCTTCCTAGGGAAGCTTGCCTGTCTCCCTCCTTGCAGTTCTTTTGTCACCAGACGAAGGTCTTTCTATGCCAACAGGCATTTGGGAACTAATGGTTTTATATTATGGCTTTTCTGTTGCAGTGATGTACCATTTTTGGTACATACTTTCCAATGAATGTTTTATGGGGTTCTAATTCTCTAAACAGTTTAATGTGATTTTAATCTCAACTTTTTGTACGTCTTTAGCTATGCGTGGTATTATTTGCATTTCTTCTGTAAGCCACCTCGAGTCCCATTCTTGGGGGGAAAGGTAGGCTATAAATAAAGTGATTGATTGATTGATTGACTGAAAATCCCCCTTGTTGTAAAATAATTTTAAAAACTGTTGGATAACATCTGCTGTCCTTTTTATTAAAAGAAACTGAGGCAACTGTTCTGAAAGGCTACTATTTTTGTCCTTTGATATATTATGTGCCACCTGAAAAGAAAACAGAGTGTGCTGATTTCCCTTCTAAACTTTCCCTTACTCTACATGAGGTTTGAAACAATGTTGAGAAACTTGGTTGCCGGATTAAAAACTGGAAAGTGTTGTGCAGAAGAAGGAGTTTCAGCAGATGTTGCTTGTGACCTGGTTACTACACCTGCTGAAAGTCCCTGTTCTGCACAACTATTAAAGGTACAGGAGTTTCTGTTCGGCAACCCTATCTAGGAGCAGTACTGATTTCCCAGAATGCTCTTGACAGCCTGACTCTCTGGAGCATTCTGGGATATTAAGATGGCAGAGTGACCCAGAGGCTTGGCTCCGTTTGGAGAAGGATGACCTCCGCTGTGTGGCTTTAGAAGAAGAGGGAATCCTCACCCATGAAATACGGTTGCCCGACTGGAAACCAGAAAGGGTTCCCACGCCTTTAATGGTTGTGTAGAAGTGGAAATTTCAGCAGGTCTCGCAGCAGGTCACACAACCAGGTAACAAGCAACATCTCCTGTGCCAAAGACTAGAACGCAAACCAATAGATTCAAATTACAAGACAAGAGGTTCCACCTAAACATTAGGAAGAACTTCTTTCTGCTCTGTTTGATAGTGGAATAGATTCCCTCAGAGGTTTGTGGACTCTCCGTCTTTGGAGGTTGTTGAACAGAAGTCAGACGGGCATCGTTCAGGACTGCTTTGGTTGGATATTTCTGCATGGCAGGGGGTTGGACTCGACGGCGCTTTCACAGAATCATGAAGCTGGAAGAGACCACAAGGGCCATCGAGTCCAACCCCCTTCTGCCATGCAGGAAGACACCAGCAAAGCACTCCCAACAGATGGCCATCCAGCCTGTTTAAAAACCTCCAAAGGAGACTCTACCACACTCCACTGAGGTAGCGTGTTCCACTGTCAAACTGCTCTTACCATCAGGAAGTTCCCCGGTAATGTTTAGGTGGAATCCTTCCTTCTGTAGCTTAAAGCCATTGCTCCATGTCCTAGCCTCTGGAGCAGCAGAAAACAGGCTTGCTCCATTTTCCATATGACATCCGTTCAAATATTTAAACATAGCTATTATGTCATCTCTTAACTTTCTCTTCTTCAGGCTAAACATACCCAGCTCCCTAACTTATAGGGCTTCATGGTTTCCAGGCCTTCCACCATTTTGGTTACCCTCCGCTGGACAACCTTCCAACTCTAAGATGCTGTGATTCTAGTCTAGGAAATCCTCTTCCAGAAAACCATTAAAGCTAAAGTACTCTTCTCCAGTTATCAGTCTGGTAACCCAAATCTGCCCTTCCCTCCGATATACATATAAAGGAACCTTTTGGAGAACCCCTCCGCCCTGCATCCAGGGCTGCCTCCATTCCAGGCTCAAACTAGCACCCCCACCAGCTCCACTTTGTTTAAGGGCAGGGGGATGTGTGCCTCTGCGTGTTGCAGAACAAATAGCTTTCCAGGGCAAAATTGAATTACAGGAGATGTGTACCAAGCGATCGCCTTTGTGAATGGCCTTTGGGTTGTTGGCGGGGGGCATTCTCAGCTGAGAGAGCCGGGGCTTGGATTTCCCTTCCCCCTCATCTTCCTCGGACGGCTGTAGGATTAGGAATTCATGAATAAAGATGGAAGTGGGGGAGATAGTACTTACCCAGGCTCCCCCACCCCCCAATACTTGCTCAAACAGTCACCAGAGCAAGACAAGCCCTGGTGAGGTTGGACTCTGCAGGGGAGGGGAAGAGACAGAATAACCTGCAAAATCTCTTTCTCACAAATATGGAAGGAGCTTCATTTGAAATTTGGAGGAGGCACCCAAGAAGGAAAGTCAATTCCCAAACTTCCAGAGGAAATAAGAAGACGGAAAGTGCAATTTCTGAAGGTGACTTGCAAGGATGAAAGCCAGCCTTGCTCCTCCATGCTGACCTCCAGATGGTTTGCACAACAACTCCCATCAGCCCCAGTCCATATGACCAATTGCTGAAAGATTGTGAGAGTGAAGGGACCCACCATTTGGAAAACACTGGCACAGAGGCAGTGGGAGGTTGGGTTATTATGGCAGCCCATTTTTCAGTGTCAGGGCTCAGTTCAGAAAACAAGATGCCCTGAGCATGTATAGAGTGCTGTTCTATTGACACGACATTCCCCATCACAAGTTCTCTGGGATGTGAGTCCCCAGAAGGGCTGATGTAGGTTTCATGCACATTTAAGCCCCAATATCATTCTTTTTAGAACTTGCAAAGCAACATCCGGTGACATCCAACTTTTTTGGGTTGCTCCAAAGCCAAAACACTCATAGGTACCTTGCTTTTTCAAAATATGTGGTCATTTCACTATGGCTCAGGAAAGGTAAGTTTTTGGCATTTAGATGCTACTTAGCTCTTACAAATAGAAACCTCAAGGACTAGAGGTCTGAAAGGAAACAACTACAGAGGCTTTTGCTAGAAACTGGGGCCATTTCTGCACTACACTGCTGTAATACTATTATTCCACTTTCAACATCCTGTGGAATTCTGGAGTTTATAATTTACTGAGGCCAGTTCTCTCTGGCTGAGAATTCTAAATGCTCCTCTCTAAACTGCAAGCCCCAGGATTCCATAGGAGATTGAAAGTGGAATAAAAGCACTATAACAGTGTAGTGTGGAAGTGGTCTGGAACCAGATCTTCTCCACAAGGATGTTGCATAAGAGATTTTTAATTTCTGTAGTATAAAAGCCTGAAATAGGGAAGGGGGGCATATATCCTTCTACTTGAATGCTAAAAGTCAAAGCCCAAACTTTCCCTTCACAAAGTGACTAGTGGTAATCCAGTCTTCTGTGAGCAAAATCAGGCAAGATACATTGTATCATAAGCTTCCACTTGTCCTGATTTGGCAGGGACGGTCCTGATTAATCCTCTGCTGGCCCCTCTTTTCAGCTGGTTTTAAAATGTCCCAGTTTCTCTCGTCCACTTCCCTGCCCACCCCCTGTCTTCGGCTTATTTGAATCGTTGCAAACAGAATTCAAATTACAGTTTTGCACACAAGGAACTCAGCAGTGGGGCAGGAGAGGAGGTGGTAGAAATCTTGTTCACTCCAGCAGGTTCAGGCAAAAGCAAACCGCTACATTTCCTCCTAATTTGCTTCTTCTTCCTCATATAACCTTCACTAATTTTGACCACACTCTGCTGTTGCTTGGCTACATGTCCCAGTTTTAAACAGTGACATATTAAGAGGGTATATGTAATATTGGTTTATATAGCCTGCCCGCATTATTCCTTCATACATGTGAGTCACTCTTAGATGAAATGGGATAGCAGGAATGTGGTCTTTGCGGAATAGAATCAGCACGTGGAAAAGGTGTGTGTCATAAATCTAGTAGAACTTCAGAAATTACCTGAGATCTGGTGTAAAAGCCAGGACGCAAGCTTCATTGCATGATGAAAACTCCTGTTCAGTAGCACAGCACAGGTAGTTCCTGGATGCTACAGAAAAAATCTAGCCAAGAAAGATTTAAGCCTGAAAAATGGCAATTACCTTCTTGTAATCCTGCACCATAGAATGATGTAGTAGTTTAAGCACTGGACGACAACCCTAGGGACAAGGTCTGATTCCCAGTTCAGCTATGGAAACCCACTGGGTGACCTTGGGTGTGTCACATACTCTCAGCCCCAGAAAACCCCATTATAGGGTCACTTTAGGGTCACCATATGTGGGAAACCAAGGCACATAACAACAGTGTAAATATATTGAGAGCCAGTGCAGTGTAGTGGATTGAGCATTGGACCCTGGGGACCATGGAAACCCACTGGGTGACACACTCTCAGCCCCAGAAAACCCCATAATAGGTTCGCCTGAGGGTCACTGTACATTGGAAACAACTTGAAGGCACACAACTACAACAAAGACAACAGCCACAGCTTGGAATGCTTTGTTGTTGTTGTTTAGAAAAAGTTCTGGGTCATCCTGAGGACTCTCATTTTTGAAAAAGTAGCCGCTCCAAGATCCGCCCTTTGCAGTTTTCCTTGAGCACAGAGTTCATTGAGTTTATCTAGGTTTTGCAGATGAATTCGTGGTGCATCATGTTTGGAGAAAGTCTATCTGTGAACATCAGCTGCTGCTAGGGAGAGGAAAAGAATGGCTTAAGACATACTGCAACACACTTCTGGTTTTCTCCTCCAGTTGGGTCCTCTGGGATAGAGGATACCAATACAGATGTCCCTATGACCTGAACCAGCAAGGCTTTTGTTGTTAGTCACAACAAGTGCAAATAGGCCCTCCATGTTTAAGAGCAGTGCACCTTGAAATAACAGGTGTCGACAAACAGGACAGGCCCTTCTTGCCACAGCCTTACAATTCACATGAAGCATCTAGCCGGTCCAGATTGGAAGTGGATTTATGGCCCTCCAGACTTTTTGTGGCCCACAATTCCCAGAAGCCCCACCTACCCCAGTGATAAGAGACAGTGGGAACCATAACACAAAGCAGCTGGGCAAGCCAAAGGATTTCCATCCCTGGCTTAGATCAGAACTGCAGAACAAGTGGTCTTCCAAATGCCATTGACCTGCATCTCATTACTGACTCTGCTGGCTAGGGATGATGGGAGTTCCAATCCAAGCACAGGATAACTTGTCAGCTTAGATGCACCCTTAGTCAGCTCCAGCAAGGCTCTTAGAAAGTTCTTGGCAAAAATAGCTAAAGTGAACTACCAGGCCCAGGGGAAGTCCATGTAGGGTGGGACTCACAAATGCCACAAGACTGATGGCGTTCTAGCAGGGAAACATCAGGGTATCTGGCTGGCCCCCACGGAAATCAATATGCCATCAAGGTGCCAGAGTAGCAAGGGCTGATCCAGCAAACCACACCCCAAAATGCCAGACGGCCTCTCTTTCCTGCTCAACCTACAAAGGCAGAAGTGCCCACCTCCTGCTTTCTGTGAGTAAAGAGAGAGATTCAGCCCTTGGGGGCTGCAGATGCAAGTCAGGCTCTACCCAAACACAAATACCAACAGACACAATCAATATAGAAAAGTGTACTGTACTTTCATCCTGGTTCCTGTTGAATACCAGGGAATGGAGGAAGGAGAAATGACAGGAAATTTCAACTACTTCCACAGTGCGTATCTTCTCAGTTGCAGTAACCACTGTGTGAAATGATTTCTCCGCTGAGATCAGATGGGTTCTCAGGCACGTATCCTGTTATCTTAAGCAGAGTAGCCCCCACAGCACACAGGCCATTTCCGCACTAGAATGTTATGGTGCTGTTATTCCACTTTCAGCATCCTATGGAATCCTGGAGTTTGCAGTTTAGGGAGGGGCCTCAAAGGCCAACCTCAAAGGCCACTCCCTAAACTGCAAACTCCAGGATTCCACAGGATGCTGAAAGTGGAATAATAGGACCATAACAGTCTAGTGTGGAAACGGCCATAGTTAATCCAATGGATCAATGGATCTATTCTAGGCCATTCCCACACTACATTGTTATAGTGCTATTATTCCACTTCAACATCCTATGGAATCCGGGGATTTGGAGTTTAGGGAGGGGTCTTTAGAATTCTCAGCCAGAGAGCTCTTTGGTCTTAGAAAACTACAAACCCCAGAATTCCACAGGATGTTGAAAGTAGAATAATGGAACCAGTCTAACAGTCTAGTGTGGAAATGGCCTTAAGTCAGGAGTAAAGCCAAGTGCTATGGGCATCAGCAAAAGATCTATTTGTTAGCCAAGTTTTTTTTTCCCCAGGTTGGTTAATGTTCAGTTTAACTCTGGTTATTAACCTATTGTTTTGAACAGACTGCTATTTTTTTATTTTAGTTACATCTGCTTATGATAAGCGGCTTTGAGGATTTTCTTAATTTTAAAAAACAATATAAAACAATATTAAAACGATAATAAAAACAATGCTACAATAAAATAAAAATAAAAGATAAATCGTATAATTAAAATAATTTAAAAATATAAATATATTTTGGCTGGATAGCAGTATGTGTGAAAGGGATCTAGGAGTCTTAATAGACTACAAGCTGAACATGAGCCAGCAGTGTGATGTGGCAGCCAAGAAAGCCAATGCAATTCTCGGCTGCATCAACAGGAGTATGGTGTCCAGATCGAGGGAGGTACTGGTACCACTCTACTCTGCTTTGGTTAGACCTCATCTTGAATCCTGTGTCCAGTTCTGGGCACCCCAATTCAAGAAGGACATGGTCAAGCTGGAGCAGGTCCAGAGGAGGGCGACCAAAATGGTGAGGGGCCTGGAAGCCATGCCCTGTGAGGATAGACTTAGAGAGCTGGGTATGTTTAGTCTGCAGAAGAAAAGGTTAAGAGGGGACATGATAGCTGTGTTTAAATATTTGAAGGGATGCCATGTAGAGGAGGGAGAGGGCTTGTTTTCTGCTGCTCCAGAGACCAGGACAAGGAGCAATGGATTCAAGCTGCAGGAAAGGAGATTCCACCTGAACCTCAGGAAGAACTTCGTGACGGTCAGGGCTGTCCGGCAGTGGAAGATGCTGCCTCGGAGTGTGGTGGAGTCTCCTTCTTTGGAGGTTTCTAAGCAGAGGCTGGATGGCCCTCTGTCGGGAGTGCTTTGAGGGTGTTCCTGCATGGCAGGGGGTTGGACTGGATGGCCCGTGTGGCCTCTTCCAACTCTACATTTCTATGATTCTATGATTCTATATAAATAGCTATAGGGAATAATAAAACTGCTATCACATTGGTACAAAAAAGGGGTCTTTTATTTGATACCAAGAATAGAAAAAGTTTTTTAAAAAAAATCAAACTGTTACCCACCCCTGGTTTTTACCAGATTCTTCCATCACCGAATCAAGTTGCCAGCTCCTTCAAAGTGCCCACAACCATCTCATAGCAGTAGAAAAGAGACCAGACAAACACAAAAACAATTCTTCTTCCCACGAACCTTACAACAATCATGCGGGATTTACACAGCATCCCGCCTGGCATTGTTCCAAATGGTTCACATTCCTTAGCCAAGTTTTCTGTACAACAGTCTTATAAGGTAGGCTATGGAGCTCTCCGTATCGCAAGTGTGATGGGCGACATGTGAGGAAGGAGTGTGCTTGTGACATGCGTAGGAATTGTGTGACCCATAGGCTGCAAGAGGGTGTCCTGTGTAAGGCCTTGACCTTACAACAATTTCTGACAAACCCCCAGCCCCGCAAAAAAAAAAAAAAATCAGCCAAAAAGACAATTTGGGAGAAGAAAAACACTGGAAACAGATTTTAAACACTTCAAAGTGCTGTTTTAGGGTGTCCTCACCCCAGGGGTATACCTGTGGGGTGCAAAATGAGGACACTGCCATCACAGATAAGAATTCTGTCCCCGCGTTAAATTTTCCTTCCGTCCCCACATTTCCAGCCTTGCAGAGAATGAAACATTAAGCCTTGTTCACCCCTAGAACCCTTCTATTTGCTTTGTTCACATCCCCTTGGTTCACCGAGCACGCCCCTTTTCTCTGGATGCCTCAACTCCATGTCTAAACCAATGTTTTAAAGTTACCGCAATTTTAGAAATTTTGGGACTGAAGGAAAAATTTCAGGTGGGGGCAGAATTTACTGATAGATCATTTTATTTATATCCCACCTTTCTCCCAAAATTGGGATTCAAGGAATTCTTATCGGGGAGTGGTGGCAATGCCCTCATTTCGTCACCCATAACTACACCCCTGTCCCCACCCCAAAAAAGCAAAAACACACCCTTCGCAAAAAAATACCTTGAAAGTGGAGTGACGTCACTTCAAGCTCCTCAAACTGGCACGGCACGCCCGCCCTAAAAGAACCCAGAACCAGCCTCCAAGCTCCGAGGTGCGTCCCCACGGCGGCCTGGCCCCAGCAAGTGTGGCTGAGATGACATTTTGGACTGGAGACCCTCCTTCCTTCTCTGTCCCCCAGTTCAGAGGTCATGGTTTTAACCTCTACAAGTTGTACGAATGAGAGGAACTGGCTGTAACTTTGGGCCTGGTTCCAGTTCACGGTCCTCCTAATTCTGCTTAAAAGCAAAGCAGATACTTCCAGCCTTAAAACTATAAAAAAAAAACTATTAAAAAATCCCCAAGTTTAAGAAATTACAACAGGACATTAAGGACGGCAGAATAAGGACTAAGTCTTGGATAGTTTTTCCAGTCCAAAAGGGTTATCTTGGGTGCTGTGGTGAGCAGATCCGAAGACACTCGGAATCCCCCCATCAGAAGGGGGACTGGCTGTGGTCTATCCCACCTGAAGCATCCAGTCTGCCAAAAAATTGATCCATTTCACCCAGTAGACAGCTCAAAATTCTTTCTGCACAGATAGACAATGTGGGTCCAGGAAGCCAGATTTGCATTTAAAATCCTTGAGGTATGGTGGCAATACAGAACAAGTAAAAAGTCAACTTCCAGTTCTCCTGTTCCCAGCCTGCAAGCACACATGTACTTCAAATTCATCCAACAAGGCTCCTTGCTATGTTGTGAACCAGCTGGAGGGTAGGGCAGGCCCAAGGCACTTTGCTGCCTGAGGCAAGGGAGAGGGCTCCGCCCACCGATCCAAAAAGGACAGTCGGTCACATCTTCAGCGTGGGCAAGGAGACCGTGTCCTCTTCTAATTTCAGAGAGGAAGTGGAGGCGGGATGGACAGCAGGAATGATTGGAGAGCTGCCACTGCCACCCCAAGGCATCTGCCACCTGAGGCACTGGCCGCTCTATCTGACAGCAGAGCTGCCTCTGGTGGAGAGACCAGGGCCATTTTCACACCAGACTGTTATAGTGCTACTATTCCACTTTCAACATCCTACGGAATCCTGGGGTTTGCAGTGGATTCCATAGGATGCTGAAAGTGGAATAACGGCACTATAACAGTCTAGTCTGGAAATGGGATAGGAAGCACGCCAATTCCCTGCTGTGAAAGAGGGGTTTGCGACACCACCAGGGGCGTTACATCACCCCACAGTATGAAGAGGTCAGAATTTCTAACTGGACGGAGCCATCTGAGGAGGGGGGTGGCAAAGTTCAAGGAACAGGCACGCTGGTCTTTTAAGGCCTGATGCACGGAAGAGACTGTGATCTCCCAGCATGCACTGCTCCTTCCATCCCAGAACATGGCACGCTGGGATACAAGGAAGTAAACTGTACTCTCCCAGCATGCACTGCTCCTTCCATCCCGGAGCACAGCATGCTGGAATACAGGCGGGTAAACAGGCGTCCCCCAGCATGCTCTGCTCCCGCTACTCCAGAGCACTGCAGGCTGAGATACGAGGAGAGGGACGGCAGTCTCCTGGGAGGTTCCGTCCTCTCCGTCCCAGAGCATGGGATGCTGGGATGCGGGCAGATATCCGTGTGTGTGTGTGTGTGTGTGTGTGTGTGTGTGTTATAACCGGATGTCGCCAGCATTTATCCCCTCCCAGATGCGGGGAGTCAGGGGCACGTACGTCTTAGCAGCATCGTCGAGGAAGAAGAGGGGGTCCGTGATGTGCGTTGGGTCAAATCCCTCTGCTGCTAAACGGACCTTCTTCTGTTTGAACGTCTCTGTCACCTCCAGCTGCTCCTGAAGGGGAGAAAACACAGAGGTGCAGCATGATCGGGTTATAAATAGTTATAAATCCACTGGTTACTCCTAATTCATCAAGAAATGTCAACCATAATTTTAAAAGTCATTATTTGGGTCATTAAGTGGCAACTATGTTATTTTGTGTTATAGTACTTTAATTAGCTGATGGCCATTCTTAGTCATTCTAATTTTTTTTTACATGATTTAATGAACCAACCAACCAACTAATTCCACAGAGTTTCTTAATGGTCAAACGCTGAGAATTTCATTTCCTTTTATCAGTTCAATACCCAGCACCTTAGGGCTAGCTCTGACATCCGTGGTCTTATTTTAAAGCTCAGAAACAATAAACAGGATTTTCCCCAAAGCGACTTTTTTCCTTCTCAAGCAGCCTTCTCAAACTGCTCCTGCCATGTTGGACTACACATCCCATTATCCCTGGACATGCAGACTGGGGACAATGGTGCACATAATGCCGACACACTGAGAGGGTGCCAGAATGAGTCTTTCTAGTCTGGAGACAGGGATGGGCCTGCGAGTCACATTTGGGCCCTCAGGTCCCACTCCCGTGACCTCTGCAGCCCCAGACCAATCACTCAACCTCACAACGCAATTTTCGAAAAAACGGTTCGATTTTTCAGGCATTTCCCCCTCAAAAATGTGCAGAAACACCTAGCTCCACCAAAAGAGCCCCCGTTAGGAAACCCCAAATCCCTCTATTTTAATCCTTCTCAAAACGGTGGCGGGAAGTGGCATGGCATTATTTCCAGGAGCCATTTTGGGAAGGACTCTGACAAAGGCAGAGATATTTGGGAACACTTTCAGGAAGGCGCAGCATGAGAGGAGTTTGGTGGGGAGGTAACTGACCCTGGCTCCCCCGCAGTTGCCCACCCCAGGTGTACGACAGAACACCTGAAGGCCGGGCAGGAGTTAAGGACGACTGCCGGACGGGCCTGTCCACTGGTGTACTCAGGAGGAGGGACAGACTGCGTACCTGAACACGCAGGAAGCGGGGCCGGGCGTAAGGCGGAAGAAGCTCCACCACGTGCGTGTAGATCTGCTCTCCGTCAAACTCCTGGCCCGTCTTCAGCACGACGGCGGCCATTCCTGCTCGACCTTCACACCCTGAAGAAGTACAGTGGAGGAATAACAACCTCTGAGTATGTTCGAAGTGCATTTCCCCTCCCTGAAAAAAGGAGTGGCAGACCGCCAGCTCCTGCGTGCATCCATGTCGACCGGTAAGCACAGTTTCCCACATGGTGCAGCTTTCTTTTGAAATCACAGCAGACTTCACATAACGTTTCTAAGATCTCCTAAAACACTTTATGTGTATTGTTCCAAAAGTTCTCCACAGAGCTGGTAACTCGACTACGGGCCGGATGGAGATCCTGGAATGCCAACTGCTAAATCCTAGGCCGTCTTAATTATGATTTATTTGTCAATAATTAAAGGGCCCGTCTCTCCGCGGCCCATTCGTCCGTTGCCGTAATGACAGCCCACCGCACACCATCCACCACCGAAGCGTACCTGGAACCACCACGCCATAGACGGTGACATCTTGCAAGCTCTCCAAAGCAGCCATGACCTCTCCCACTTCAGTTGTAGCAACATTTTCACCTTTCCATCTGTTGGTGAGGGGAAAAGATTTGGTCTAGTCCAGTGGTTCTTAACCTTCAGTCTGCAGACCCTGGGGGTCCAGGAAGCCCTGCTGCTGACACCAATGGCTGCAACACGAACACAGCAGTGTGGGGGGGGAATGTGCCCGGGCCTGCCACCGTGGCCCTCTGCACCCACACGCCCACTGCTGCCATGTCCCTGATGAAAGGCACGTGCTAGTGCCCAAACTATGACTCTGGAAACCAGGGTTCAAATCCCCGCTCAGCCATGGAAACCCACTGGGTGACCTCACGCAAGTCACATTCTCTCAACCTCAGAGAAAGGGAATGGCAACAAGTCTTGCCAAGAAAACCCCCATGACAGGTTCATCTTAGGGTTGCCATAAGTCGGTTTTCAAAAAGAAGAGGCATATCAGCAAGAAAGAACCTCCCCTCATCAGCCGCACCTTGTTGTTATGTGTCTTCAAGTCACTTCAGACTTATGGGAACCCTAAGGTCAACCTATCACATAGTGGGTGCTGGGTTTTTTGGCAAAATTTATTCAGAGGGAGTTTGCTTTTCCTTTCTTTTGAGGCTGAGAGCATGTCACTTGCCCAACGTCACCCAGTGTCTGAGCAGGGATTTGAATCCTAGTCTCCAGAAACCTTAAATGAATGAATGAATAAATATTTGAATGTTTAAATCTGAATTTAAACATTTAAATCTTGAGTTAAGTCTTGGGGATCCCCAGTAAAGAAAAGGTAAAGAATGAATGAACTATTTGGTGAGGACAGAGCTTGTTAATGCTAGTTTTTGGAATACCGAAACTTACAGGATCTTCTGGGTCAGTTTTCCCTTTATTATTAACACAGGTGAGTATCCTTTCTCTGAAACACTACAGACCAGAGGTTTTTCAGATTTTGGAAAACCTGTATACAGTTCTTTCTGTGCTTGGTCCTAAGCAAGTCTCTGTCATTCCCTCATGTTCCCTACAAGAAGACCGTTCTGCCTTCCTTGTTGCAGCATCACCCTGTTGGCTCACTGCTTTTACTGACAAAATACTGATCCCATAGTCCCCACATTGGCCCATGTCAATCTCGCATGGTTAATGCAGTTAAACCTGTGTTTCGCTACGGCCTAAACTCCAGGGACAGCCACTTTTTATATCCTATTCCAGTTTCAGAAGATCTTTCAGATAGATCTGATCATTTTTATTCTATCGTCCATTTTTAGGCTCCAATGAAATCCCCTTTTAGGTGGCAGGATTTTGGGTCTGAGCTTCTTCTACTAAGGATTAACCGGTTAAAGTTTCCCAGTCATGTTTGCAGTCCTAGCAGAGTCCAACAGGTTCCTTATGGAAGACAGCTATGTTCCTGTATGCAGGCATCTTTGAATTTTCCAGAGTCTTTTGCAAATTGTACACTTACAGCACTATGACTCTGATTTAACTGCCACGGCATCACCCTAAAGAACCCTGAGATTTACACTTTAAGGAGGGGCATTTGGAATTTTCAACCAGAGTATTGTGTGCCTTCAAGCCACTTTTGACTTATGGCAATCCTAAGGTCAACCTAACCATGGGGTTTTCTGGGGCTGGGTGTGTAGTCACCCCGTGGCTTCCCACGGCCAAGCAAAGAGCTGAACTCTGGTCTCCAGGGTTGTAGTGCAATGCTCAAACCACGATGCCACGTTGGTACCCTAGCGCATCCCTAAATTACAAACTCCAAGGCCATTTCTGCACCAGACTGTTATAGCGCTATTATTCCACTTGCAACATTCTATGGAATCCTGGGGTTTGCAGTTTCGGGAGGGGCCAGCCGGCCCCTCCCGAAACTGCAAACCCCAGGATTCCATAGAATGTTGCAAGTGGAATAATAGCGCTATAACAGTCTGGTGCAGAAATGGCCCAAGATTCCATAGGACGCAGCCATGGCAGTTAAAGTGGTATCATAACACTATAATTGCATCCTGTGAAAGGACCCTGGACTCTGAATTTATACTTGTTCATTTTGTACTGGTTTATTTTGTAACCACAGGGGATGGATAATAAAACCTGCTTTGCTGTATGCCTTCAAGTTCTTTTTGACCCATGGCGACCCCAACCCCTATCGCGGGGCTTCCTTGGCAAGATGTGTTCAGACAGGGTTTGCCTTTGCCTTCCTCTCAGGGCGGAAGAATGCAGTTTGCTCAAGGTCACCCAGTGGGTTTCCAAAGAGGAGCGGAGATTTGAACTCGGGTCTCCAGGGTCACAGCCCAACACTCAAATCACTGTACCACACTGGCTTTCAGCTAGGTATGTACGTAGATAGGAGCCTTCATTTAAAGGAGAAAACAAAGCAAGAGAGGTTTTGAGGGGTGCCTCGCTTCATCTGGTCTTTTTTTAACCCTGAAGTTTACAATAAAGAAACTCCCTATGTGATCTTTAAAAAGGAATTCCCTCAGAATTTTATCCTAACAGAATGCACCCCCTCGTGGTCAGTTCTATATTTCCCTTTATTCCGTCAAAAGGGGGGTGGACAAACTGAAGCCCACGGGCCACATATAGATCCTGAACCGCACCTGTGTAGTCCCCGAAGCCCCCTGCCAGTCCCCCAAAGCCTGCCAAACTTTTGGGAAAAAACTATTCAGTGCAATTTTGGCCCAAATCCCCCACTGCCCGGTGAGCACACAAAAGCCCAAAGTCCCTCCCCCCCCCCAAATATCCCTATTTTCACCATGTTGTTGCTGTTGTGTACCTTAAAGTCATTTCCAATTCATGCTGACCCTGAGGCGACCTTATCACAGAGTTTTCTGGGGCTGAGAGTATGTGACATGCCCAAGGTCCCCCAGTGGGTTTCCGCGGCCAAACAGAGATTTGAACCCTGAGCCATTTCCGCACTAGACTGTTACAGCGCTATGATTCCACTTTCAACATCCTCTGGAATCCTGGGGTTTGCAGCTTCGGGAGGGGCCGGCCGGCCCCTCCCGAAGCTGCAAACCCCAGGATTCCAGAGGATGTTGAAAGTGGAATCATAGCGCTGTAACAGTCTAGTGCGGAAATGGTCCTAGTCTCCAATGCTCAAAGCACTTTATCGTGCTGGCTCTCACCACCTTCCCTCTCAAAAGGACAACGTCACTTCCGGTCCCCATTTTGAGGAGGACTCTGAAGAGAAGCAGAATTATTTTGGCACACCGGTGTTTGTGTGCGTGCGTGTGCGTGTGCGTGTGTGTGGTCTGTAGGGGAGTCTGAGGGGGGATTGGCCTCTGCCCACCCTTCTAAAGGAAGCCATCCAAACAAAAACAGGACAACGGGGGGCATTTGAGATCATATTGCAACACCAATGAGTCACAAGTAACCCAGTTGCCCACAACTAATGACTTTTGAACTGTAATGAAAAATGTGTAGCAGCAAGAGCAAAGCTATTTTAACAGCATCTTTAGCACTGTTCTCTAGTTACTTCTGAAACTTATTTTGAAGGGAATTCCCTTTCAGAGGAATTCTGAATCAAATCCTTCAACTTTTATGTCATCCTCTATTCAACCCTAATTCCCATCCCCCTGTCACCAAAGAAATCATGGAAAGTCATGGAAAAGTAACTAGCAGCAAAGCAATGTGTGAAGTTACTTTCTCAACACTGCAAGGGATTCTTTTCGAACACTGCACTTTGTTAACAGGCACGGATTACTTTCTGAAAGCAACTTTCGAGGCTCTAGAAATACATACTTTTGCCACATGGGGATGTCTAGGCAAAAGAAGGTTTCACTGAAGGAAGAAGAGAAACTTTTAAACAAGTTTTTTAAAAAATGACTGAGTGATAACCCAGATATTTTGCACTTAATAAAGCTGGAATGAATGAATGAATGAATGAATGAATGAATGAATGAATGAATGAATGAATGAATGAATGTTAAAATTATGTACTACCCAGATGAGGTGCTTGCTGGAGAATTCTGGGAAATATATTCCAAAAAAGAACCTCCAGATATCAACATGGGTCTCAGAAGAAAGAGCAAAGAAATCTTCACAGATTTCTTTCAAGAGAAACACAGGATATCAATTAAACAAATACAGTCATCCCTCCACGTTCACGGGGGTTAGGGCTTCAGGGAGAAAGTGGAAAAAATGAAATTATCTCTAGGTCCCCGAAACCATATTCAACACACAAAAAAGTAAAATCTGTGGATTCAGCCCACTGCAGATTCAAATGTACAGTACACAATGTGTTTGAATATGTGGTGGGCAACACACCAGCCAGCCAGTTCTACCTTTGAGGCAATGGGGTTTCTTCACAAGCCTCTGCTCCTGCCCTAGACTGTTTTTAATGAGAACTTAACAAGCCTCACCTCACCTTTGCAGTCTCTTTCAGTCTCATGAGGCTTGCAGAGAGAGACTATGGATGTGAGGCAGGACTTGTAAGTCGCTATTAAAAATAGCACAGAGTAGCAATGGAAGCAGCAGCAAATAATCCGTGAATAATAAGTTAGCTAAACATGTGAATGTGGAGGAACGACTGTAATTAGACAGAGGAGGGTGGCCAAGACGCTGAAGGGCCTGGAAGCCATGAAGTCCTATGAGGAAGCTTAGGGAGCTGGGGATGTTCAGTCTGCAGAAGAGAAAGTTAAAAGGGGACATGACAGCCATGTTAAAATTTTTGAAGGGATGTCATGTCGAGGAGGGAGCGGGCTTGTTTTCCACTGCTCCAGAAACTAGGACAAGGAGAAATGGATTCAAGCTGCAGGAAAGGAGACTCCACTTGAACCTCAGGCAGAACTTTCTGACGGTCAGGGCTGTCCGGCAGTGAAATATGCTGCCTCAGAGTGAGGTAGAGTCTCCTTCTTTGGAGGTTTTTAAGCAGAGGCTGGATGGCCATCTGTCAGGAGTGCTCTGAGGGTATTCCTGCATGGCAGGGGGTTAGACTGGATGGCCCGTGTGGTCTCTTCCAACTCTACATTTCTATGATTCTATGATTCTATGATGGGTGTTCCTGCATGGCAGGGGGTTGGACTCGATGGCCCCTGGGGTCTCTTCCAACTCTATGATTCTACGATTCTATGATCTCCAACCCACAGATTCCAAAAGAAGGAATCGGAAACCTACCGGAAGGTGTCCCCAGTACGATCCCAGAAGCTGACGAAACCTTGGTCATCTTGCACCATCAAATCGCCAGTGTTGAAGTAAACATCACCATCAGCAAAGACTCCATGCAAAAGTTTGGATTCTGTCAGCTCATGGGCCCCAGCATATCCCAGGAATGGTTTTTGGGGTGTCACCGGCGCAATCAGAAGTCCAGGCTCTCCTGTCAAAGCAGCAGGAAAATCAGACCATGGTTGATTCAGAAACTCTGAGGTGGGAAATGGGAAAGGTGGGGGGAGGAATTGGAAGTTAATTTGTAACATCACAAACAACCCCCATTCTTCACTCACCTGGCCTCACACGCAGGCATCGGCCGGCTTCGTTCCTAACAGGCGCCCCCTGAATCACGTCATAGCGAACCAGCTCAAAGGAACTGAAGAGCTGTGGAGAAGAGCAATGTCAGTCAGAGGCAGTGTGGGACAGTGGTTAGAGCATCTGGGATTTCAGGCAATACCAAGTCTGTGCCACACCGTTGTTGATATGTGCCTTCAAATTGACTCTAACTCACGATGACCCTATTCTAGGGTTTCCTTGGCAAGATTTCTTCAGAGGATGTTGGACATTGCCCTCCTCCAAGGCTGAGGAAGTGTGAATTGCCCATGATCTCCCAATGGGTTTCATTGGCTGATGAGGGATTTGAACTCTGGTCTCCCACAGCCTCAGCCCAACACTCAAACCAATACATGATACTGACTCTCCTCTGGAGCATGTTACCATCATACTCACGTGTGTGTGTGTGTGTGTGTGTGTGTGTGCCTGTCAACTTATGGCAACCCAGGAATTTCACAGGGTTTCCTTAGGCAAGGAAAATTCAGTGGCGACTTTGCCAGTTCCTTCCTCTGAAATACAGCAGCACCTTCACTCTCGCGAAAGTGGAAAAACCACAATTAACTGCCCCTCGTGCCCTTGCCTTCTGCCTTGGCACGCATGCTTCCTTCTCCACGTCTGGGTAAAAAGACAAGGGAATGGGGGGGAGCACATGCACCTACCTTCTCCATGCGCGGTGCTCCCCTCCGTTCCCTGCCTTTTTTCTGCATACAGAGAAGGAAGGTATGCGCAGCCAGGCTAAAGGCAAGAAAATGGGAGGGAGGCGTTTGTTGCTCTCCCATTCCCTCGCCTTCTGCCCCGGCACACATGCTCTGGGGCCAGGCAAAAGGAAAGGGAAGGGAGGAAGGTGTGCATGCACTGTCCTCTGTGTGTGGTGCCCCCCCCCATTCCTTTGCCTTTTGCCTGGGTGCAGAGAAGGAGGGCACCCACCCCTGGGCAAAAGGCAAGGGCAGGGGAGGAGGAGAATGGGAGGGAGGCAGGGGCACGCCTCGCGAATAATCAAACTAGTGAAGGTCAAACCTGCAAATGCAGAGGGAAGACTGTATAGCTTACAGCACTTGGCAGTCTCCCATCCAAGTACCAACCAGGGCTCTCCCTACTTAGCCTCCAAGATCAGATGGATCGGGTGCCATTAGGGAATTCAGACCATCTATCATACTCACAGACTTTCCTAGAAATTCCACGCTGCTGCGGACCACTCTTTCAAGTAGCTTTGATTTAGGAGATCCCACGTCAAATCCCCACCGAGCCATGAAAACTCAGCGGAGTCATTTCAGCCAGTCACTCTCTCCTTCGGCCTGACCAACCTCACAGGGTTGTTGTGAAAGCAAAATGGGAAGGGAACTGTAAAGAGAGCCTGTGTGGTGTAGCAACTGGGACTGCTGGACTGGGACCTGGGAGATCCAGTTTCAAGACCTCACTTAGCCAAGGAATTCGCTTTGTATGGGTTTCCCTCTCACATTCTCTCGGCCTGAGTTACCTCACGAGGTTGTGAGAAGTACCTTGTATGCTTCCATCAGCCCCCTGAAGGAAAAGATGGCTAGATATATAACCAAAATTAACAAATACTTAAGCCCTTGCTTGGGACTGAGGAGTAGAAAACAGGCACCAGAGCTAAAACTTTTATCTCTGAATTACACCCCCTTTCCTTCCCAGAAAAGAGAGCCCCCCGCCTCTCTGCACCAACTAGACAGGCAACATTGCCAGGAATGTTGAAGCCACGCAGGATGGTGGTGGTGAACTTTTTACAAAAAAAATTTTTTCAGAAAAGTTCAAAAAAATGTAGCATTAACACCTTTTACAGACTGAAAGTCATATTGTCACTTTTATGTTCTCGAAGTAAGAACATTACGTATACAGGAAGCGCCCCTCTTTTGACGCCCTGTTATCTGGGGACTTGCTCCTTTGATGCTTCCAAATTAAGGACAAGTTTCACTAACTGGACAGGGGTTGTGCTCTTTCATCGGCTCTTCCTGCCTGTGGAAGCTTGCTCGGAACTGCTCACGTGCACGCGGCTTGCAAAGCAAGCCGAGGGGGGGGGGGTGGCCCCAAGCTCAAGCTTGATAAGTAGGGTGCATGCAGTTAGTCCCAAGTGCGCCTCCGTAAGTCCCTCCTGTTCCCTGCAAGAACCGTACGCGGGTTCCACTTTTCAGCTAACTCTGTTTTCTGACAGTGCTCTGGTTCCTCACCTGTCAGATAAGTGGGGGCAGCCTGTAACTTGGTTTGGTCTCAGGTGATCATGTCTGATATCTTAAGAGTACAGTTTACTGAGAAAATAACTACAAATCAAAACAAAGTGGAATCTCTTTGGTTTTGCCAGTTTATGAGCAACAGACAAAATCTACTATATTAAAATCAAAGTTTGTGAGTTTGTCCGTTTGTCTGCATCAGGCAGGCAAAGACCTCGTACGATTGGCCGTGTGAGGTGAGAAGACCTCATATGATTGGCTGGCTGTGAAGATTCTACGGAATCCTTTAGAATTCTCAGCCAGAGAGCTCTGAATAGGCTGGTTACTATGGAGACGAGGCCTAGCAGCAAACCCAACCTCTGTATATTAACAACTCTGTACAGACTGGATTGGGGAATATGGTCAAAAGTTACAGGTACTGAACAACACAGTTTTGAGAATTAGAAACACAGGATCTCAAATCTGTGTATTTCAACTGCATCTAACTCTTAAGGTAAGGTAAGGTAATTACTCAGGTATTTCTAACAAATGTTGCCTACAAGAAAATAAAACGCTGGGCAACGCCGGGTAAATACGCTAGTACCCAATAAAAACAGAAGATACCATCAATATTAATAAAGCAATAAATATATTTTTGTCTCCTCTTGTCTGCCATAGCATCAAACAGACATAAAGCACTCATTCCCTTAAAAAGAACTGCCAAAAGGAAATCAAAACCAGGAACTGCAGTGATGTGAGATGCTGTACGCAGTCTCATCTGGAACATAGTTTTTAGAAATAATGGGGGAAGGCTAAACAGAAGAAGGCCTTCTCTTAAATATTTTATTCAATAGCGTAAAAGAAAATTTCCCATACTTTATTTTTCAAGGGGAAAAACGTCTTTGGGGGAAGAATGGGAGAAAAAAAAACCCACATTTTTTCCTGAATTTCTTCTGTTTTCACAGAATCACAGGGTTGGGGTTGCTTTTTCATGTACCACATATGTAGGTGCCAACTGTTTTCAGACCTGCCCCTTCAAAGAGCAGTCGGGCAAAAAGAATTTCTTGAACACCCCCTAAGAAGACACTTATTTTCAGTTTGGTTAAAATATAAACACCAACTCTGTCCAAAACTTCCTTTCTGGATTTCCCCCCAGAAGCCTTTCATTATGATGAAATTAAAAGACCACAACGGTGGTGGACCTACAGTGAACTGCTCAAATTCCAGGAAAATCAACCTAGTTTTAAAGAAAGGGAGGAACTGTTAGTGGAAGGGAGAAAATGTTCCTGGTACCAATACGCACAGCTACAGGCTAGATTTAAACAAGACAACAAAGAGGAAATTATTAAAAAGGGAAAACAGAATTCAATCTTGTTTTAGAATCAGGAAATAGGCATCTAACATCAAAATTGTATAGTTTACTTTTAAAATGGGAAATGGAACAAGAAGTAGTAAAAAATAACATGATTAAATGGGCACAATATATTGGACACCCAATACAATTACAAACCTGGGAACAGGTTTGGAAATACTTAAAATTTACAAAGTCTCAAGGCTTTAAAGAAAACTTTTATAAAATGTTCTGTATGTGGCATTTAACTCCAGCAGAACTGGCTAAGATATATAAGGGGGGAAATGATAAATGCTGGAAGTGTAAAATTGAAAAGGGAACCTTTTTTCATTGCTGGTGGCAATGTAAAAAGGCAAAACTCTTTTGGAAAAATATTCATCTAGAAATTACAAAAAATTTGAAAATAATTTTTCCCATGCAACCAGAATGTTATTTGCTAAATATGGTTGAACTGATAGAAGACTATATTGGGAAACAAACAAACAAAACAATCTACTTGATAACCAAAGCAAGATTACTATACGCCAAAGAATGGAAAAAAGAGGGTGTACCAACAACTGATGACTGGCTTTGGGGAATTTATGATTCAATGCAGACTGATAAATTATCAATTTTGTTAAAATACAAATCAATGAAAAGGTTTAAGGGAGATTGGGAATGTGTATATAATTATTTGGAAAATATCTGGAAGGATTAGCAATTTCTGACAGTTATTCAATCGTTCAGTCAAAGAAGATAAACTGATATAAATCTCTGTCTGTCTGTCTGTCTGTGTGTTAAGTAAGCGTATTTATAATGTATATTATATTATGTATATTGTATAACAATACCTATAATAAATATATATATATATATATATATATATATATATATATATATAAAAATAAATAAATAAATAAAAATAGAATCACAGGGTTGGAAAGGGCCATGTGGGCCATCAGATCGGTGCAAGATCTCCAGCAGGGAGAAGTCCAGCCTTTTCTGGAAGATGTCCAGAGGAAGAAAGTCCACCACCTCTCTAGGCAATTGGTTTAATTACCAGACTACTTTCACTTGAAAGGGGCTATCCAGGGTGCTGAACCTCCTCAGCACCTTGGATATCTTCTTAAAAAGTTCAGACTGAAACTGAAGCAAATTCACTGGAATGGCAGCCACCATTTACCAGGACTCCTCATTAGGAAATAGTACGATTGCTCCCCTCTCAGTGTGGAGGGCCAGGAAAAGGGGCTGTGGTTTAGGAGGAACCCTGCAGGTATTAGCATCACATAACCATAGAGTTGGATGGGTAGAGCCGTGGACGGATTTATGCAACCATGGAGTTGGACAGAACCATAGAGTTGGATAGGATCCCAAAGGCCATCAGGTCCAACTCCCTGCTCAAGGTGGGATTTCCAGCCACAGCATCCCCAGGAGGCAGCCTCAGAAGAAGACATCCAGAGAATGAAACTTCACCACCTCTCTAAGTAAATGCCGAACCCTTCTTACTATCTAAAAGTTCCTGAAGGTTGTATAAGAGGAAAATATATAGGAGACTTCCATTGTGGGTGTCTCCTCATGAGGCTTTTTATAGGAGAGAGAAGCCGCAAATAAATAGATGGATCTCTTATAAAGATATAGTGAAGTCACAGGGGGGTGAACTTTTGTTAAAAACGAAAGAAGAATTAGTGGATTGTGGACTCTCTACCCACTGGTTATTGCAAAGACAGATAGCGGAAAAATTTAAGTTAGATCAAAAAACAGTTGGGTTAGAAAGTAAAGAAAATGAGTTGGATAAACTATTTAAACCAGGAGTGGATCACCTTATAGCAAAGTTATATGCAATTCTGTTAAACTTAGAATTCGAAAAAGAGATAATAAAGGAGAATATGTTAAGATGGGCTCAGAATATAGGAAGGCCGATACAGCTGGAATGTTGGGAAAGATCTTGGTCTTTAATAAATAAAACATTGAAGAGTGTAGCCTTAAAAGAAAATTATTTTAAGATTTTTTATAGGTGGTACTACACACCAGTACAAATCGCAAAAATGAGTAAAACTGATAAAACCAAGTGCTGGAAGTGTGATCAGAAAGGAACTCTTTTCCACCTTTGGTGGACGTGTATAAAAGCGAAGAAATTTTGGATATCAATACATAATAATATAACGGATATTATTCAAAGGAATTTTCCGTTACTTCCAGCGATATATTTATTAAATATGTACGAGCGTGTAGGACCATTAAAAAAGCAATCACATCAAAAGATATTAACTTATATGATAGTTGCGGCGAGAATGTGCTATGCTAGTAGATGGAAAAAAGAGGAATCTCCCGAAGTAGAGGATTGGTTATTAAAAATATATGAAATAATGGAAATGGAAAAATTAACGGCAGCACTGTCACAAAAATCAAAAGAAAGGATAGATGAAGAATGGGATCTGATCATCCCCATATTGGAAACTAAATGGGGGACGATGGCTATTAAAGGAATAAGGTAATAGTGAAGCGTGTGTTAAAACTTTGGTTTATGTAGGAAATGATTAGATCTATAAGTTTAAAACGGAAAAAGGGGAAAAGGAATCAGTATGAGAAAATGGGAATATAGAGGCTAGGAGGACTTAAGGAAGGAAATAGGGAAATTTAGTGAATTCGAAGAATGTTAGAAGGAAGTGGAGTAACTTGAGGGTATGTTTAAGTTATTGTTGGACTGGAAAATCTATGGAAGAACCAACTAGTATAGGGAAAAGAAAATAAGGGAAGGGTTTTTTTTTTTTAATACATATATACCATGATTAAAATGGAGAGATCGGAGATTGAATTGATTTAGATAAATAAGTGTATATATTAAAGGACAATTAAAAGAAAGAAAAAGAGAGAAACTTAAGTTGTTTAAGTATAAAAGTAAAGTTGTTGTTATGGGATGTAAAATGGTTAATAAGTACTTTTTGTGTTAAATTTACTTTACACTTTAATTTGTTTCCTTGTCTTTTGAATTGTTCGTTTGGAATATGTGTGAAACGGATTTGGATAAATTTGAAAGTGAATTTTAATAAAAAGATTTAAACACACTAAAAGTTCCTGAAGGTTCAATCAAAATCTACCCTCCCATAACTTAAAACCATGAAACCTCATTCCACCCTCCAAGGCAGTCAAGAACAAGCCCGCCCTCCTGTCTCTGACAGCCCTTTGAGGTACTTAAAGATGCCATCAAGTCACCCCTCAGTCTTCTCTTTACCAGGCTGAACATGCCCAGCTCCTCCAACCTCTCCTCATATCTTTTTTGTCTATGTTTCCATTTGTTTGGTTAGGTTTGGGTCTCAAATCACCACCAATATGGATAGAGTGAAATTCACATCATCAGATCCCACTTTATTGCCTAATATGCCCAGCTTTTCTTTTATGCACACCATTCCTTGGACCTCACCTTATAAAGCCAAGAAGCACGCCCGACAGCTCCCACGGTGCCGGTGTAGTTAAAGAAGCTGACGCTGCCTTCCGTCATGCCGTACGTCTCCACAATTCGCACATCCCCAAAACGCCGCAGGAATTCACGCCAGACATCTGGCCGCAGGCCACTCCCGACAGCCATGCGCAAGCTGTGGTGCCGGTCGTCGGGACTCTGGGACAGAGAGAAATCCATTTGAGGACCAGAACTAAAGGATGTTTGCAGTGCTTTAGTGCAGAAGGCAGAAAGATCCTCACACTCCAGGAACCATATTCAATTGTTACCACCAACTCGAGTTGACCCACTGAATCAACTGCTCAGTGGAAAGGCAGCACCCATAATTCAGTGGGTCTATCCCACCCTGGGCCAGAACTTGGATTTGGGCCTGCAATAGAGAAAGGCCCCTCAGAGGAAGGCAAAGGCAAACCCCTTCTGAACAAATCTCGCCAAAAAAAAACCATGACAGATTTGGCTTAGGGTCACCATGTTGTGTTGTTGTGTGCCTTTGAGTCATTTCTGACCTATGGCGAGCCCCAAGGTGACCTCACCACAGAGTTTTCTGGGGGCTGAGAGTTGTGACATGGCCACAGTCACCTGGTGGGTTTCCATGACCGAGCAAGGAATCAAAACCTGGTCTCCAGGGATGTAATCCAACACTCAAACCACTACACTACACTGGCTCTCAGGGATCATCTTAGAACCTAAAGGCACCAGATCCCATCTGATCTTGGATGCTAAGCAGGGTCAGCCCTGGTCAGTACTTGGATGGCAGACTGCCATCTAATATTTCCATCTAAACATTAGGAAGAACTTCCTGATGGTACGAGCACTTCAACAGTGGAATATGCTGCCTCGGAGCGTGGAGGACTCTCCTTCTCTGGCGGTGTTTAAACAGAGGTTGGATGGCCACCTGTCAGGAATGCTTTGATGGCGTATTCCTGCACGACAAGTGGCCCTTGTGGTCTCTTCCACCTCTACGGCTCTATAAGGTGCTGTAGGCTATATTTCAGAGGAAGGAACTGGCAAAACCACCACTTGGTATTCCTTGCCTAAGAAAACCCTAGGAAATTCATGGGGCAGCCATAAATCAACAGGAGACTTGGGCCATTTCCGCACTAGACAGTCATAGCGCTATTATTCCACTTGCAACATCCTATGGAATCCTGGGGTTTGCAGTTTCGGGAGGGGCCAATCGGCCCCTCCCGAAACTGCAAACCCCAGGATTCCATAGGATGTTGCAAGTGGAATAATAGCGCTATGACAGTCTAGTGCGGAAATGGCCTTGAAGGCACATGTCCACATATTCTCTCCATTTTTCCTTCCTCCACAAATTCCCCAAGGCAATCCCATCTCTTACCAGCAAGAGCACCCCCTCTCTTTCCTGGCACTAACCTGGGGCTGGTTGACAAGGTACCGGCACAGTTCTCCCATGTACTGGAAGATGGTCACTCCGTAGCGATGGCAGTCCGGCCAAAACTGGCTGGCAGAGAATTTCTTCTTCAGCACACAGGTGGCACCTAGACAGAGAAGAGGAATCCTGAGACAGACCCAGGGCAGTTGACTTCACTCACATTCCTGCACCCCTCTACTGCTCTCCTACAGATGCTGGTAGTGGTGATTCACAGGCATGTTAACACACCTGCAAAGGTCCTAAATATCCTAAAGGCACCAGATCCCCTCTGACCTTGGAAGCTAAGCAGGGTCTGCCCTGGCTAGTACTCGGATGGGAGACCGCCAAGGAATACCAGGTGTGGTGTACCTTTCCAAGGAAGGATCTGTCAAAACCACCTCTGAGCATTCCTTGCCTAAGGAAATGCTATGAAATTCATGGGGTCATGTTGAAATGCTATGATAGGTTAGCAATGGACAAGCTTCCCGCATTAGCTAACAAAAGGAATGCTAAACAAATTGAAGGATGGCTGGAAATGCCTAATAAATTATACGAAAGCAAGATGTGGGGAGCATAATGGTATTACATACAGGAAAGGGAAATGGAAAAAAGACTAGTAATCAGATAATTAGTAGTCAAAGAAAATATACAGGTTGTAGAAATTTTTGTATGTACCACGATGGCAGAAATAAATCAAACTTTTTAAAATTTGGTTGACGAATGTATCATAATTTTTTTTAATTTACAAGGTTATAACTTTTGCATTGTATCTAATCGGTGCTTGGTCTTGTTAAATAAATAAATAAATAAATGAAAAAGAAATTCATGGGGTCACTGTAAGTTAAATAACAGGCGACTTAGAAGCTCATACAGACACAAAATACCTCTGCAATAGAAGAGAAGCAGTGGGTTTCCTACGCGCTGTGAAACTGCAACAAGCATGGAGTTTGATTTATAAATCAGGACACACCATCAAAAGAAACTTTGGTCAAGACACAGCCATGATGATGGAGCTCCATTATCATACGCCTGATGACGCCACCCCGCCAAAAAACTACATTTCAATCCAGGCAGCAACCCAACCAAGGGGTTTCTGAGGTGCTGCAGATTGGTGTGCAGGAACTGACATCTGCAGTGCTCTCCTAGTCAGGGGGCACATTGTGAACAGGGGTCCTCTCACGACTGCTTGTCTCAACGCACATCACGACTGGGGCCGCACTACAGACACCATCTCCCAGCATTCTGATTTGCAACATCTCACAAACCCTTCAGCTGGTTGAAAAGGTGGGTTTTGGGGTCATGTTCAGTCAATAAAAACCATAATTGTGAATCCCAAAAGTTACAAGATCATTAAGCCCAGTTCTCCAAGGTAATCCCACCTCTCTGAAGCAGAGGGCTCCCTCTCTTTCTTCAAACTAACAGGAAGAGATGCCAGCCTTCTTTTTCCTTTAATGGACAACCATCACCACCAAGTTTCTAGTCCTCACGTTATCAAGAATCCATTCTCCCACCACCACCACTCTCCGGTTTCGTTTCTTATAACATTCACTGCTTACTCTATTAAACCCAGAGTAGTATGATCCAGGACGGACCACACAACACAGTCTTTTCCCATATAAGCACAACTGACTTTGTGTAATTTGTTTGTGGAAACGGCTTCCGTGATATGACGCTGTGGAAGTAACACAGAAAAAAACAATCAGGGAGTTGGAGGAGCAGAGGAAGAGAAGAGGCCTCTTGAGGGAACGTACATCATGAAAGCATGAAACGGAGCCTCCTTGTTCCAGGGTGCTGTATCTCTAAATACCAGAACGCTGGGATTCAAAGAACAAAAGAGGGACTGGTTAAATCCAGCCAGCCACAACTGGAAACAGGGGACTGGTGAACACGCAGGCCACTTCCACACTACAAGTGTTCTACTGCTATTATTCCACTTTCAACATCCTGTGGAATCCTGGGGTTTGCAGTTTAGGGAGGGGCCTTTAGAATCCTCAACCAGAGAGCTCTTTGGCCTCAGGAAACCACAAACCCCAGAATTCTACTGGAGGTTGAAACTGGAATAACAGCACGATAACAGTGTAGTGCGGAAATGGCCTCAGTCTGATCTATCAAGGCTCATGTTACAGTTTGCTCTCCACATTCACACAGGACTGGTTTAAATACAGTACACCCTCCCCCGTATATATGGGAGTTCCATTCCAGGAACCTCCACGTAAAACAAAAAAATGCAAGAGTAGCGTCCCACTGTAGCCAATGGGCGCAACATGCGTGCCCCTGCGACAATGCGAGCATGCATCCGTCACATCCGTCGACTATAATGGGACAGATGGTTCGTGTGACCTTATTTTCACGCGTGTGGACGTCACGCCAGAAGAGGGTGCGCTTTAAAAAGATTTTTGCCTGCCAACGGAGGGGAAGCAGAGGCCCACGCTGACCCAGCAGCCAGTCGTAGATAATTCTGTAGCTCGGGGGCAGCCAGTAACAAGGCTCCGCCACATGTCCTTACCTGAGAGGAGTACAGCCACAGTGGGACTGGGAGAAAGTCCTCCCCTGAGGATCTTAAAACTCAGGCAGGCTCATACGGAAAGCCTACAAAGCAATAAAGCACTAATCTGAATGAGTCTTTTCGACTAGCGTGGTGTAGTGGTTTGGGTGTTGCACTCAAGAAATGGGATGTTCCTGTTCAGCTCCAAAAACCCAGCGGGTGACTGTGGGCAAACCACACTCTCTCAGCCTTGGAGGAAGAAAAAGGCAAAGCTTCTCTGAACAAATCAGGCCAAGAAAACCCTGCGATAAATTTGCTCGAGGGTTGCCGCTAGAAAAACAAGTTGAGAGGCACGCGACAAAGCCGTCTGGGTTCCAGAATTCGATGTGGCCTAGAAATGGAGACTGGAGTGCGCATGACGCCAAGAAAGAAGAACAAGGCCTTCTTTCTCTAAGTTCCAAAGGCAATCTCTCGCTCCCTCCAGAACTTTCCATTTCGGTCTTCCTTTCCCGAAGCCCGACTGCACCCACGGACCGCCTCCCGCAACCTCCACACTCCCGCGGATCCCGCCACGTCCCCCGGCCTACCGATGCCAAAAGTGCCGATGACTCCCAGAAGGCTCCCGGACATGTGATAGAGGGGGAGAGAAACGTAGATCACGTCTGAACTGGAGGCCCCCACCAGGCTGTAGAAGCCTAAGCACAGGATGGTCTTGAGATGGCTGACGCGAGCCGCTTTCGGAAGCCCTGGATAGGGAAGAAAAGAATATTCCCAGTTACAGCCAGCCCTCCACATTCGCAGGTTTCACCTTCACGGATTTGATTATTTGAGAGTTCCCCTAACCCTTGCCTGCCCCCCCCGTCCACCTCAAATGCTTCTTTTCCAGGTGAATCTGGGCGTGATTCCTTCAACCAAAAATTTGGTACCGGAGGCAGAAGTAACATGGAAGGAAGAGGAAGAGGCTTCTACAGAGCCGTTCCAATACATTTCAGCAAACGTTCTACAACGGGCCCTCCACGTTTGTGGGTTTCGCTTTCATGGATTTGACTATTTGCAAGTTTCTCCAACCCCCGCCCGCCTCAGCCTCTTCTTTTCTGGGGAAACCTTCCCTCCCAGCAGCTCCGATCAGGCCATGCAGCCCTTTTAAAAAACACCTCTGATCCCCCTTCTCCTCCACCAGACGCCGCCCGGCCAGCTAAGGACCGCCCGCAGCCCGATTCCCCGGCACCTGAAACCCTCTCCTGATGGCCCCCCCCACTCCCAAAGAAGGAGACGGGAAACACACGGGAAGCACAGCGCCGCCGTGCCGACCCACCCCCTTTCCTCCCCCTTTCCCCGACCCGGTTTGGACTCCGGGTGCCCGTTCCCCCTCGCCACGCCTGGCTCCCCTCTTCCTACAGATACACACACGCGTTTTTACATTTGCCGTTCTTCCGCTCTCGAGAGGGATCCCCTAACCTGAGCCCCTGACCTAGCGAACGCAGAGGGCCAAATGTACTGATAAAGAACTGGATAAGAAAGTATGGACCGCTTCTTCGAATAGCTGCGAGAATGCTATTTGCCCAAACCTGAAAATGGACCAAAGCACTGACAACGGAAGAACGGGTTATTAAAGTTGCAGTACTTTGCCCAAGTTGCAAATCTGATACGGATTTTAAAAGACAGAGCAATTGAAGATTTTTTGAAAGATTGGAAATGGCTGATGGATTTTTTGAGCAATAAGAAATCTAACGATGGCACAATCTGTCGTTACTAATAATTCTAGTAAGTTCAACGTACTCATATCTACAATGACAGAATAAATTACGTTTCTTTCCTTTTTCATTACAGGTTGTATGGAAGAGTCAGAGTTCTTTTGTGTGTCAATTAGTGCAGTTAGGATGTGTTTAGTGTAACAACTGAGTCTTTCAGTAATGGGTTGTGTTGTTATGTTTTCATCTCAATATTACTGAATATTATATTGCTTATTATTTAAAATATTATTTGGTAGACATTTTTCATATTAGTTTCACCTAAGTAGTAAAAAATCGTGATGTAAAAATTGTAGCAAAAATAATAGTTTTAACCTGAGTAGTAAACATTTTTGAAATAAAACCAGTGGTGGAGCTTGGAGTGGGGGGGTGAGGGGGCTACGGCGCGAGGGTTTGGCCACCGTGAGTTGTGCGGCTGCAGTACCCGGACGCGTGTCCAGGACACACGAGGGCACGGCTACAGGCCAGGACGCCCCAGAAACATTGCCGCCCGGGGAAAACTGCCCCCCGCCCCACGCGACGGTGTAAAACTTGTAGCAAGAATAATAGTACTAAACAATGTTTTAAATCTGGAGGCATGTTAATCTTTTGCAATCGGGTCCATCTTCTGAGGGGTTGGGAATTAAGTGATTTTTTCGTCATTGCTTCTTTCTTTTGTAGTGAGTAGTTTGCAACTAGACTCTATAGTTAGCGAGTAGTCGGTGTTTTCCGATGTCTTTGTTTTTGTTGTCATTGTTACGTTAGATTGCATAATCTTAATGGTTGTTACGTTATCGTATTTGGAAATTGTTTTAAAACTGTGTATGCGTATATATTTAAATACTCACTCAGAGACAGACACACCTGTGGTTCCAGAGGTGAAGATGTAGAGGGCGGTATCCGTCAAGCTGCTGGGGGCAGAGAGATCGGAAGGCAGCGGCTCTTCGGACGCTTCCTCCAACAGACCGTGAAGGCTGGTGACGCCAGGAGGGTAGGGCCCCTTGCCCATCGCCCACACCACGACCCCCATCTCCTCCAGGTTGGGGAGGATGGGACACACAGCTTCGACAAGATCTGCAAAAGAAAAGAGGGAGCGAGAGGTCCGTGAGGACCAGGAGGCCTAAACGCTGAGGAGAAAATGACCGACCGAGTGCCAGGGCTGGCCCTGCCATGAGGTCCGCTGAGGCAGTGGCCTCAGATTCTGAGGGATCCAACAGCCAGGCATTGGAGGAGAACGAGGGCGTGTGTGCCTGGCAGCCGGCCTCTCAGCCCTAGAAGTCGTTTGCTGCTTTCTTGAGAAACGCTATTTTGTTGTCAGCTGCCATCCCTTTGGCTTCTGCCTATGGACTAGGAAAGGCAGGGTGACATCTTCTTGTCTCAGGCAGCAAAATGTCTTGGGCTGCCCCCACGGTGGAGCTTGGAGTGTGTGGAAGGGGGAGGGGGGCTACAGCATGGGGGAGTGGCCACGGTACATGGGGGCGTGGCCACGGTGTTTGGGGGCCTGGCTACAGGATTGGCCGCCCCAAAAGCATTGCCGCCCAGGGCAAATCGCCCCTACCGTCCCCCCATCCCTACGTGACTGGGCTGCCTGCATGCTGCGTCCACAGAACACAGAGGTGGGTGCTATTGCTGATTTAAAATGAATCACTGAGGGGAGATAAACAACACAAAAGGGTTTAATTTCTTAATCCTACGAATTGTGAGACCGGTCTGCCCAGTCCAACAACACCCTGTGGCCAACTGGTTGCCCCTAGGAAGTCTAGAGGGAAGGCATGAAAACTACAGGCCCCTGATCTGTCTTTGCCATTTTGGATTCAGAAGTAGACTGCCTCTGAACGTGGAGGTTCCATTCTTTGCCATCACCAGTACCATCCAGAGATACATATATATGTACCAACTTGCCAGCTACAGTTGGCGAAGACACAAGACGGAGCCTTCCCAGTAACTGCCCCAAAGCTGTGGGACTCTCTGCCACAGGAAGCCGGGCTGGCTCTCTTTCTGCAATTTCACTGCAGGCAAAGACCTTTTTATTTACACAGACCCTCGCTCTTCGATTGGATGTAGCAGAAAGCTCATTTAATGAGGTGTGCTGCACCTTGATCATATTTTTATATAAGTATTTTAACCTGCTTTAAATATCTGAATACAATCATTTCTACCATATATGCTTTTAACTGTATTCTGTTTGAATCTTACAATGTAGGCCATCTTGGGTCCCATACTGGAAGAACGGCAGAATAGAATATAAGAAAATAAATACATAAATAAAAATTAAAATAGTTGAAAACTGTTATTAATCACAGTTTTTTCTTTATTTATAAAACTAGGGAATCTTAGAGTTGGAACAGATCACAAGGGCCAACTAGTAATGCCCCCTGCAATGCAAGGAGACACGACTAAAGCACTCCTCAAAAGTGCCCAACCAAACTCCTTTTAAAGATCTCTGAAGTTGGAGACACCACCACCAAACAGCTCTTATCATCAAGAATTTCCTCCAAATGTTCAGGTAGAATCTCTTTTCCTGTAATTTGAATCTATTGGTTCTCATTCTAGTTTACGGAGCATCAGAACGCAAGCTCACTATCTCTTCTACGTGACATCCCCTCAGATATTTAAAGACAGCTATCACTTCAGCCCTTGGTCTTCTCTTCTTCAAGTAACCATACCCAGCTTCCTAACTTGTGGTTTGCAGACATAAAATCATCTTGGTTGCCCTCTTCCTGGGCATCTTCCAATTTGTTGATATTCTTCTTGAACTGTGGTACCCAGAACCGGACACAGTATTCCAGGTAAAGTCTGACCAAAGCACAGTGGAGTGGCACTCTTACTTTCCTTGATTTGGGTGCTACATTCTTGCTGATGTAGCTCGGAATTGCATTGGCTTTTTTGGCTGCTGCATCACACTGTTGGCTCATGTTTAGCCTGTAGTCTATTAAGACCTCTACATCCTTTTTACATGTACTGCTTTTAAGCCAAGTGTTAGCCATCTTACATTTGTGTACTTCATTTTTCTTGCCTAGATGTAGTCCCTTAAGTTTATCTCTGTCAAAATTAATTTTATTAGTTCTGGCCCAGCTCTCCAACCTGCAGATCTCTTAGTTTGGCTGTCAAAATGGAAACTGTACGAAAAGTGGAAGGTGGCAGGAGAAAAAGTCATCTTGGAGGAGAGAAATGTAAGGTCCTACACCTAGGCAGAAAAAACGGAATGCACAAATACAGGATGGAGGACATGTGGCTGGACACATGTGAAAGGGATCCAGGAGTCTTGGTCGACCACAAGCTGAACATGAGTCAGCAGTGTGATGCAGCAGCCAAGAAAGCCAACACGATTCTTGGTTGCATCAATAGCAGTATGATATCCATATCAAGGAAGGTAATGGTACCACTCTATTCTGCTTTGGTCAGACCTCATCTGGAATACTGTGTCCAGTTCTGGGTACCTCATTTCAAGAAGGATATGGAAAGCTGGAGTGTGTCCAGAAGAGGGCGACTAAAATGGCGAAGGGTCTGGAGGCCATACCCTATGAGGAGTGGCTTAGAGTTCTTAGGTTAAGAGGGGACATGATAGCCATGTTTAAATATTTGAAGGCATGTCATGTTGAGGAGGGAGTGGGCTTGTTTTCTGTTGCTCCAGAGACTAGGATAAGGAAAAATGGATTCAAGCTGCAGGAAAGGAGATTCCACTTGAACCTCAGGAAGAACTTCCTGATGGTCAGAATTGTCCGGCAGTGGAATATGCTACCTTGGAGTGTGGTGGAGTCTCCTTCTTTGGAGGTTTTTAAGCAGAGGCTGGATGGCCATCTGTCGGGAATGCTTTGATGGGTGTTCCTGCATGGCAGGTGGTTGGACTGGATGGCCCCTGGGGTCTCCTCCAACTCTGTGATTCTATGATTCTATGAAGAGAGGCAGGTTTTTAAGGGGCTGCGCGCCCTGATCAGAAACCACTATGAAGGAAGGTTCTCCCACAAAAGAAGAACCTGCGGGGGGGGGGGCAGGCAATGGTTGGAGAAACTTGCAAATAATAAAATCCGTGAAAGTGAGACCCGCAAATGTGGAGGGCCAACTATAAAACTTTTGCTGAAACACATTGAAATCGTTCTTCTTTTGGTGTAGAAACCTTTCCCTCTTCTTTCCATGTTATTTCTGCCTCTGGTAAAAAATTTTCGGCTGAAGAACTCACACCCAGGAACAAACCAACTGGATTTCCATCAGAAGCCCTTTGAAGCAAACTATGGTGTGCATCAGACAGGGCAACCAACAGTGACCTCCCCAAGCCGGGGCCTTTCCTAACCTTCTCCTCTGGCCAGAGACCAGCCTTGAAGTCAGAGCCATTAGTCACACTTGGGAGCTCTCGGCTGGGCCTCCGTCTCCGTCAGAAACCAGCCCCGGCAGCGATGACCCAGTTTGATCCCTCCTGTCAACTCATCACAAATTGTATCAGCTCAGCAAGGCGTTAATCATCATCACAATGCTTTCCGGTTCGTTAGGATCTTAGAGGAGGGGGACACTGAGCTTCAGGATGGGGAGTATTAATTAACCATTCAATGTGCCCCAGTTAAGAAGCAGGCAGCCCTGGGAAAACAAGCAAGAAAGTCTGGGACAACACAGAACTAAAGATCGCTTGGGAGATGAAACCAATAAAGCAATCAGTAGCTACTAGTCCCAGTGGCTTTATGTTGCCTCCATGTTTTTAATTACTAGGTACTGAGTAGATGGTGCTATTGCACCAAGAGATCACAAAAAAGTACTTTGCGGGGTGGACTACAAATCCCAAATTCCCCCAGCCAGCAAGGCTAGCCTCCCCAGTGTGAATTGTTGCTTAGGACTGATCAGTTTCCATCTCATCCATTCACTTTTCCATGTGATTAGAACACTCTTCTGAGCGGGTGTCTGTCACACCCCTGCTGAGTCTCTACTTTGGGCTCTTCACCTTGCCATCAGTCGCTGGGAAACATCAGTCAATAATCCTGGTGCATCTCTGTACAACCAACAAATTCCAACCTCTCCCGGTGCAACAGAGTATGTACGTGGATTCACTTGTCTTCGGGGCGGCCACCTGTTGCATCTCTGAATGAGTTCCAACTCAGGGGACATTTTACTAGTCACAGCTGAAAGAAGAAATCATTCTGCAGCATCTCTGTCCAATTCAAATGCTCTCTAGCCTATCCAGCGCAGAAGGAGGCTCACCACTCACGGAGGAGGCTGCCTGTTGCTTCTCTGAAAAGTATGGCTCATCTCCTCGCAATTGGGCTCACCATGTACATCATCATCCTACTGATGCAACTCCAGAAGTCAATCATTTCAGGACCCGGAAATGCAGATTTGGAATTGACCTCGAAAGAGGGTGGCTGATGCATCTCTTCACAAAGCCCATGAACTGTGGAATCCATGGCCACAAGCTGTGTGCCTGTTGCCACTCTGGATGGCTTTAAACGAGGACTAGCAAAATTCATGGAGGTTAGGATAATCAAGGGCTACAGATCAGGACAGTCATATAACCAGTCCAGTATCAGAGGATGCAATGATCCCAGTCGCCGGGGGACATTAATGGGAAAGCACTTTTGCACTCAGGCCCTTGACATCTGCTTTCCCTGAGCAAACAGTTGCCCACCATGAGAACAGGATGCTGGACTTTATATAGCTGTGTGCCCTCAAGTCACTTCTAACTTAGAATCATAAAATCACAGAGTTCGAAGAGGCCCCAGGAGCCATCCAGTCTAACCCCCTGCCATGCAGGAACCCACATCAAAACACTCCCAACAGATGGCCACCCAGCCTCTGCTTAAAAACCTCCAAAGAAGGAGACTCCACCACATTCCAAGGTAGCATATTTCACTGCCGGACAACTCTGACCATCAGGAAGTTCTTCCTGAAGTTTAAGTGGAATCTCCTTTCCTGCAGCTTGAATCCGTTGAGCCTTGCCCTAGTCTCTGGAGCAGTGGAAAACAAGCCCGCTCTGTCCCCAAAATGACAGGACTATCATGTCCTCTCTTAAACTTCTCTTCTGCAGACTAAATATCCCTTATGGTGGCCCTAGAGCAAACTTATCATAGGGCTTCCTTGGTCAGATTCATTCAGGGTTTGCCTTTGCCCTCTTCTGAGGCTGAGTGTGTGTGACTTCTTCAAAGTCACTCAGTGGGTTTCCATGGCTGAGCGGAGATTCAAATCCTGGTCTTCCAGAGAGACCAATGCTCAAACCATTATACCACACTGCCTCTGAGACTGGCTAAGGAGGCCTTTAGTCTGATTCAGAAAGACTCATGTTGTTAATAAAGGGGGTAAAAAGAGGCTGGATGAGCACTACCAGGAATGTTGTAGGAAGAATGCAGTTCCTGCAACATCAGAGGGTTGGACTGGATGGCCTCTGGCATCCCTCAGAATATTATGATTTGGTAAATCAGTGGAAGCGAAAACCCAAACGGGGATAAAACACAGAAGGCAGTCTTCAAATCAATGTTGGGGCAGTCAGGAGAAAGAAGGATATTTTTTTCATATGTGGCGGACTTGCCAGAAAGTGAGGAGGTTTTGGTCTAAGATCTGTCTATTAATTCAGAAAAAAATTAAAGATTGATTTTGCAAAAAACCCAGAAAGGTTTTGTTGGGAATGACAGACAAAGAACTGGATAGAAAATACAGACCATTTCTTTGACACATGGTAACAGCTAGAAGAAAGCTGTTTACTCAACTTTGGAAATGGACTGAAGCACCCACAACCGGAAGGGTGGGTTGTTAAAAGTTGCGGATTTTGCCCAAGTTGCAAATTGATATGGCTTTTAAAAAGCTGATCAACTGAAGGTTGTTTTTTTTTTGAAAGATTGGACAACATTTATGCAATTTTTTAAAGCAATAAGAAATCTAAAGATATAATAAAACGTGGTTAGGATAATTCTAGTAAACTAAATGCAATCTGTACGATACGGAACATGAATTCATTTCTTCTTCTGGTTTGAACAGGGTGGACAGAATTCTTTTACCTTTCAGCTAGAGGAGTTAGGATGTGTTTAGTGCAACAGATTAGTCTGTTAGGAGTGGGTTTTGTTATTATGTCTTACTCTTCTTTTGCGCCTTCAAGTCATTTCCCACTTCAGGCGACCCTGAGGTGAGCGTGGTTTTCTGGGGCTGAGAGTGTGTGATGCTCCTAAGATCCCTGTAGCTTTCCATGGCCCAGTGGGGAATTGAACCCTGGTCTCCAGAGTCACAGTCCAACGCTCAGACCACTACACCACGCTGCTGTAGTCACAGTCAACTTCAATTTCGTTTAGTTTTAGTCACGTATACATTGTTTATATAGTTTGTTCCCTTTTCTATCTTTTTCTGAAATAGAATCATAGAAACATAGGCCATTTTCCACTAGACTGTTATAGCGCTACGATTCCACTTTCAACATCCTATGGAATCCTGGGGTTTGCAGTTTCGGGAGGGGCCGGCCGGCCCCTCCCGAAACTGCAAACCCCAGGATTCCATAGGATGTTGAAAGTGGAATCGTAGCGCTATAACAGTCTAGTGCAGAAATGGCCATAGAGTTGGAAGAGACCACAATAGCCATCGAGTCCAACTCCCTGCCATGTGGGAACAAACCCTCAAAGCACCCCCAGCAAATGGCCATCCAATCTCTGCTTAAAAACCTCCAAGGAAGGAGACTCCACCACACTCCGAGGCAGCAGATTCCACTGCCGGACAGCCCTGACCGTCAGGAAGTTCTTCCCGTGGTTCAGGTGGAACCTCCCTTCCTGCAGCTTGAATCCATTGCTCCGCGTCCTAGTCTCCGGAGCACGGGAAAACAAGCTGGCTCCATCCTCGACGCGGCATCCCTTCAAATACTTAAACGCGGCTCTCCCGCCTCCTTTTAACCTTCCTTTGGCCGGGCCGAACGTACCTGTTCGTGCCTCTGTGCCAAGATCAATACATGTTCAACCAGAGAGAAGTCGGAAACTCGGGCTTTCCCCAGAAGTCGGTCCCAAGGGGCCCCCAGAAGCCGGCCGCGAGCCCCGGCCCCCCGGCGGGGCGCCCCCCGTCCCGCCGGTGACTCACCGTCGGCCGCCAGGAGGGCGCGGGCTCCGCAGGCGCGCAGGCAGTGGAGGAGCGGTCCCCGGCGGAGCGCGGTGCCCAGGAAGGCCGGCACGGCGCCCAGCTTGGCCAGCCCGATCCAGGCCCAGAGGAAGGCCGGCTCGTTGCCCGCCAGCAGGGCCACCGTCTCCCGCGGCCGGAGCCGCCCGCCCGCCCGCCGCAGCGCCCGGGCCATCCGGTTGCTCTCCCGCTCCGCCTGCGCGTAGGTGAAGCTCCGCTCGCCGGCGCGCAGGAAGACTCGGCCGGGCGGGCGGGCGCGGGCCAGGGGGCCGAAGCGCTGCGCCAGGCTCCGGCCGTCCCCGCTCAGCAGGCGCCGCTGGCAGCCCCGCGCGCGCCCCAGGAAGGCCGCGTCGGCCCACGCGTGGGGCCACCGCCGCCGCAGCAGCAGCCACGCCGCCAGCGCCAGCGCCAGCAGCGGCAGGAGCAGCAGGAGCAGCGGCCCCATCGCCGCGCGCCGCAGGGACGGAGGAGGGAGCCCCGGCTCCCGAGAGAGATGAGGAGCCGGCGGCGGCGGCGCCCAGGCAAAGCGGGGAGGCGAGGCGAGGCGAGGGGCCGCCCCCCAGCTCCGCCTCCGCGCCGAGGGGCGCCCGGGGAAACGGGGGCCGCGGCGGAGAGCGCCTCCCCCCACCCTCACCACCCCCTCCCTGGTGCGCGCCCTCGGCGGCTGGAGGAGGGGGGGGACCGGCACGGAGCGCTGGGAAAGCCCGGCTAAGAGCCTGAGACCTCGGGAAAAGATCCTTTGGGGGGCTCCCGCGCCCAGCATCCCCTGCCAGCCTGGGGATTCTGGGAACCGCGCTCAGGAAAAAAGAAGGAAAAAAGGACCCTTCCTCCGAGCCCCGCTTCATAAACAGAAGTGTTTTCTTGAACGCGGAAGGGGGAAAGAAAGCGGGTCCAGAGTCTGGGAAATGTTCTCGCCGTTGGACTGCAGCTCCCAGCATCCCCCGCCTTCACAGGCAGGCATTCTGGGAACTAAATATGAAACTGCCGCCAAGGTGTGTGGCTCGTAGGTGTTCCTTGTGCGAAAGCCCTCGGAGCGCAGGGCAGAATTTGGAAATGTAGAATTTGGAAACGTCTCCTACAGCTGCTCCCAGAAATCCACTGCTTAGCCTGGGTGGGGGATCCTGAGACCCGTAGACCAAAAGGGGCAATGTTTCCTGAGGCTTGGCAACAAAGTAACTTTTTCAGGCTCCAAGCTTCATCTCTGCTGGTTCGATTTTAAAAGGCCGGCCGCCAGATTTGGAAACGTGAGGACAAAGGGCTTAGAAAGACTTATTTTCATGAAGCGTGGTTACAAGAATAATCATGGACTCATAGGGTTGGAAGAGACCCCAGGGGCCATCCAGTCCAACCCCCTTCTGCCAGGCAGGAACAAACCCTCAAAGCACCCCCAGCAAATGGCCGTCCAGACTCTACTTAAAAACCTCCAAAGAAGGAGACTCCGCCACACTCCCAGGTAGCGTATTCCACTGGCAAATGGCTCTTATGGTCAGGAAGTTCTTCCTGATGTTTAGGTGAAATATTTTTTCCTGTAGTTTGAATCCATTGCTCCGTGTCCTAGTCTCTGGAGCAGCAGAAAACAAGGTTGCTCCATCTTCCCCATGACATCTCTTCAAATATTTAAACATGGCTGTCGTATCACCTCTTAACCTTCTTTTCATCAGGCTAAACTTTCCTAGCTCCCTAAGCTGCTCCTCACAGGGCTTCATGGTTTCCAGGCCCTTCACATTTTGGTCACCCTCCTTTGGACGCATTCCAGCTTGTCGATATCCTTCTTGAACTGAGGTGCCTAGAACTGGACACAGTCTTCCAGGTGAGGTCTAACCAAAGATAAATTTCTATTTCATTCTTCCTGCTTAGAAGGGAGAAAAAGGTGAATAAGGAGACACCTAACGTACAAATTACTCAGAAAAGGATGACTGCAAGAATCCCCTGTGAGGAAAAGCTGGAGCTACAGGGTTCCCCCACTTATCTGACAGGTTAGGGACTATCAGAAAATGGAATTGGTTGACAAACAGAACTCACGTACCGGATTGTAGGTAGCATGAAGGACTTACAGAGGTTTGCATGTGCTGTTTGCAAAGTCTCTCAGTTGGCTTGGTGCCTTTTTCCTCCCCTGTCTCAGCATATTTTACAAGCAGCATGGGCACGTGAGCAGTCCCAAGTGAGCTTCCATAGGCAAGAAGAACTGATGGAAGAGCAGGGCCCCTGTTGAATTAACAGAACTTTCCCTTAATTTGGAGGCATCAAAAGAGCAAGTGTTCAGATAATGGGGTGTAAAAAGGTGGGGGCTTCCTGTTTATAGTTGAGAAAGCAAGGGGCAAGCAGGGATGACATGGCAGGAGTGTATGAAATTAGACCGAGATGGTAGATATTGGGTACAGAAAGGACTGTCTCTTTCCTAATAATTTGCAATGGTCTTTGAACTAAGCAATAAATAATCCCTTCCTAAATAATTCCTTCCTCTTTCCTAATACTGGAACACTGTGGTGGGTCATTGGCTAAAGCAAAATGAGGGGAGAATCAGGGATGGTTAGAGCTGGAGCATAGTTAAAACTGTGGAACTCACTGCTATATGATACCTGCCAATGGAGACAGCATTAAAAGGGGATTCCAGAAACTGGTGGAGAATTTTTGCGGTGACGTGCCTTCTAGTCAGCTCTGACTCATGGCAGCCCTAGGCTAGGGACTTCTTAGCTAGATTTCTTTCAAGGAGATTTGCCATGGCGGTAACATGAGCTAAAGGCTGCTGTCCTCACTTGGCCTGATCTAAAAGGACTATTGCTGTTGCTGTTGTTACAATTGGTCCTCCACATTTGAGAGTTTGACTTTCATGGATTTGATTATTTGCGAATTTCTCTAGCTTCTGCCCCTCCAACCTAAGGCGAGTCTTTTGTGGGAGAATTTTCCGTCGGGGTGACTCCAATTAGGCCATGCAGCCCTTTAAAAATCTGCCTCCAATGTCTCCAGAATTTTTCTTACTAAATATACTTTCTACCATGGATCAATCTATAAGTAAAAAGTTTTGGAGGATAATATACATGATCACAGCTGCCAAAATAGTGTATGCCCGGTATTGGAAGAGCAGCCAAATACCATAAATGGTTAATAAAATTATGCGAAATGAAAGATTGTGATATGTTAACTAAAGTACTGAAGGGAATCATTCAGAAATGAACATGAGAAAGAATGGCATCCAATCATGAAATATATTAAGGAAGAGTTTGGAAACAATATTGTCTTAACATGATGAGAGTTTTTAAAAACTTATCTATGCCTAGACACAGATGTATTACATAACTGTGGCTTGTGACACTTTGAAGATTTATAAATGAGAGTGAAGAATTTAATAATGCATTCAAAGGCAGGTAAACATAATTAACCAAGATGAATAAAAGTTAAGTAATATAATGGGCAATGAGTAATAGAGGAGTCATATTGGGTTTTTCTTGGAATAACCCTAACAAAGGACAGTTGGAAGTTTATTTATGAGTTTTATTTATAAATGGAAGCATATAAAACATTGTGGAGTTGTCATCTAATATTGCAGGCAGTACTCATTGAAAACAGGTACAAATTTGTTTGAACATATTGTAACAATATTATAGTTACTAAGCAATTAATCCTATGTGGTTTTAATTTATTTATGTTAATATAAGTGACCATTATTTTCTATAACCACAGTGTTAAAATTAACTACTGTACCTTGTTTAAGGGAGAATTATTTAAAACTGATTACCATCTCTCTGTGTTTGTGCTTTGGAATGAAAAATAGTGTTGTTTTTTTTTTAAAAATCCACCTCTGATCTTCTCGTCCTTTACCAGAACTGCCTAGCCAGCTAAGGATGGATCACACTTTTGCAGCTGCTTTTAAAATGCCCTGGTTTCTCTCTCCTCCTCACACTTTCCCCTTTTGTCCTCATCTTCCTTCAGTTGTTGCAGACTGAGGCCATTTCCGCACTAGACTCTTATAGTGTGATTATTCTACTTTCAACATCCGATGGAATCCTGGGGTTTGCAGTTTAAGGAGGGGCCTCACCTCAAGGGGCTTGAGGCCCCTCCCGAAACTGCAAACCCCAGGATTCCATCAGATGTTGAAAGTGGACTAATCGCACTGTAACAGTCTAGTGTGGAAATGGCCTGAGTTCAAAATGCAAAAGAAGTTTGCACTTTGTTAACTCAGTGGGAGGAGAGAATTCTTGCTCCTCCCAGGAGGCTCAGGCAAAAGCAAACTGCTGTAGCCTCTTCTAGTTTCTTGCATTCTTTCTCATTAATCTCATTTGCCATCTTGGCCACATGCTGATGTTGTTTGGCCATGTTTGTTTTGGTTTTTATCTGTGAAATGCTGGAGAATATGAGATTCCAGAATGAGACCACAAGCTAGCCTTCCTTAATCTGTCACACTTAAAAGGTGTGGGGTTATGCCTCTCAATATCACGAGACAGAGATGATGGGAGTTGTAGTTGACTGCATCTGCAGGACACCAGGTTGGAGTAAGGACACCTTGAGCTACCCACCCAGATCCTTGGAAGCGCTCCACCTCCACAACCACTCCTGCTCCCTTAATCTGTAGGAAATCCGGCCGTTGATCATACTGTGGGAAGCAGAACAGCCCTCGCCCGGAGGCATCACGCCCAAGCAGGGTTGGGAGGCAGTGTTTTTGACGTTTTGAGGAGCTTAGGCCCTCTGGCCGTGGTTTTACTTTATCTCCTGCCAAAGGTGGCTTTGTCAAGATGGAAAGAAACACCCTTAGCTTTCCTTTCTTTTGACAAAGATGCTGCCAGGCAAACAAAAATATTATCTTTTAAAATATGTGTGTATTGTATATACTCATGTGTAAGTCTAGAAATGTTAGTCAAGAATTTATCCAAAAGAACCTGGCTTGACTTATCCATGGGTCCATACTGTACCTTAACTCTTCCTGAAAAAGGAGCCGTTCCCTCCTTTGAGTAGAAAGGCAAGAGCTTAGTTCATCTAAGGAGAACCTCGAAGAAGCACTGAGCCCCTCTTTCTCTGCTGGTGCCATTTCTGGTCTTTTTGAATGGCTAGGGAGGAAAATGGCAGCGGCAGCTCTGTGGTGCTTCCCCTCAAAGGAGCGCTGAGAGGGAAGAGGAGGCTGGAGCTTCTTTCAGGTTCTCACAAGATGGACTAAAATCTTGCCTCTCGCCACTCTATTCAGAGAGAGAGATGGTTCCTTTTTTTGATAAGAAGTAATATAGTACCTTGGCTCTTATGAAAAGGAACCATCCCCTTCTCTGAGTAGACAGGCGAGAGGCAGGAGCTTAGTCCATCCTGGGAGAACCTGAAGGACTCACCGGCCCCCTCTGTTCTTCTCTGCCACAACGCTGCTTCTGGCCTTTCCGAGTCCCTGGGTGAGAAAATGGCTGTAGCAGAGGCTCTTTGGAAATTCCCGCCAAAGTGAGGAAGCATGTGGAAAAAGAAACAAAAGTAATGCAGAATTTCCACTTGCGACATCAAGAATGCGCAGTCACAGAATGGTCTATTGTCCATTGTAATATGTAAAGTAACCAATTAGTTTTGTACATCTGGTGCCAAAACGTACATGATAACACTGTACCAAAGAATGTATAAATGGTTGGGAATTGATGGAGGGAGGGCTCTCGGTCTTTGGAAGCAATTCCACCGAGACCCAGCCGGCTGAATAAACTTTGAATTTCCACGCCGTGGGGCTCGATCTCTATTTTCTGCAACAAAAGGAGGGTTGAGAGAGTGGAGGGAGGTCGGTGCTTCTTTCAGCTTCTCCCAAGATGGGCTAAGCTCTCACCTCTTGACACTCTACTCAGAGAAGGTGGATGGCTCCCCTTTTTTTTTAATAAGACTTAGCACTGTAACTTTTTATCAAAATAAGAACCATCCTCTTCTCTGACTACAGTGGCAAAAGGCCTTTTTGAACACCTGGACGGCAAAATGGCAGCTGGGGTGGCCAGGGGAAGCTGCTGCCCTGAGGCAGTGCAAGCGCTTTCCCCTCGCTGCAGAATGATCTTAGACTTACCCGCGGATCATATCAAAATCAATCATTTTGGTCCCAAAACGTGCCTTTGACTTATACACGAAGTTGACTTATATACAAATATACACAGTATTTAAATTCAAGCATAGTAACAGTTACCTACAATTTGTCCTTGTCATTTGCTGTTGAGTTGATGTCAACTTATGGTGACCCTTTGAGTCGGAGACCTCCGGAAGGCCCAGTTGACCCCCGTCCTGTCCCGTCAGGTCCTGGAGACTCAGGGCTGTGGCTTTTCTGACTGAATCAATCCACCTGGAGTGCAGTCTTCCTCTTTTCTGTCTTCTGCTTGATTGAGATTTATCATCTTTTCTAATGAGTCCCGTTACCTCGTGACAGTCGCACAGGGGCTTGGGGGTAGAGGAGGCGATTCGCCCCCGGCGGCAGTGTTCTTGGGGTGTCCCAGCCCAAAGCCACGCCCCTGCGTGCCCTGGCCACGCCCCCATGCAACGCAGCCACGCCCCTCGCACTGTAGCCCTGCCCCCTCCACACACTCCAAGCTCCGCCACTGCCTTGTGATATGTCCAAAGGATGACAACCTCAATTTAATCATCTTCACTTCTAGTGAGAATTCAGGCTTGATTTGCTCCGAGGCCCATTTGTTTATTTAATGGGTCAATATTTTTTCCTGTCAGGTTTCTTCATGGTCCAGCTTTCACACCTATGCATAGAAATCAGAAATACTATGGCCTCCATGGTGCTGACTGTGGTACAGTCGGCCCTCCGCATTTGTGGATTTGACTTTTATGAATTTTATTATTTGCAAGTTTTTCCAACCTCCCCCCGACCTCGTGCACTTCTTTCCCAGGGAAACCTTCCCTTTTGGCAGCTCCGATCAGGCTGTGCAGCCCTTTAAAAACCCACCCCTGGTCCTCCTCCTCCTCCTCCTCCTCCCCCAGTCTGGCCAACTAGGGATGGCTCACAGCCTGGTCTGTGAGCAGCACAAGCGCACTCTCCACACCCAAGGAAGGAGGTGGGTGAGAGAGAGGAGGTACAAGGCCGCCACGCCAGCTCGCCCTCTCCTTTCCCTGACCTGGTGTGGTCCCTGGGTGCCCGTTCTCTCCATCGTACCTTGGACCCCTTCCCACAGAGACACAGATTTTGATATTTGAAGTTCTTCCACTTTTGTGGGGGTCCTGTGCCCCTAACCCTAGCAAATGTGGAGGGCCAACTTTATTTAATAGTGTGTTTACACTTGGGGATCTTATCTATTTACCTCTCCTTTCCCAGCTGAGAGAGACGCGGGTTCCCCATGCCTCTCTTGGCGGAGGGAGGAGGTAGGCGCTCGTTCGACTGAGAGAGGCACGCGGCTCCGGAGAGCTGGGCCTTTTGCCAGAGAGGGGGCTGTTTTGGGAGCTCAGTCCGGGCAGCCTGGTCCCCGCTGCCCTCGCCTTCATCCGTGGCTCAATTCCCCACTCAACCATGGAAGCCAATGGGGTGACCTTGGGTGAGTCACACACTCCCCGCCCCAGAAAGCCCCGTGATAGATTCTCCTTAGGATTGCCATAAGTCAGAGATAACTTGAACGGATCCAACAAAAGCAACGGTGCGCTAAACTAGTGTATATACCCAGCATTGCCTGGGATTTTATTATTTTCTCATAAGTAATACTTATTAGAAAGATTGGGATCTTGTGTCTCTAATTCCCCAGACTGTCTTGTCCAGTGCCTGTAACTTTTCCCCATATTTCCCAATCCAATCTGTATTCAGAGTTATTAACATACAGAGGTTGGGTTCCTGAGGGAATATACTGCCCTCCTCCTTGCTGCTAGGCCTCATCTCCATAGCAACCGGCCAGGCCCAAGAGCTCTCCAGCTGAGAATTCTAAAGGCCTCTCCCTAAACTGCAAACCCCAGGATTCCACAGAATCTTCACATGCAGCCAATCATAGGAGGTTTTCTCACCTCTGACATAGACAAACAAACTTTGACTTTTATGTATTAGTAGATTAGTGTTTTTAGTGGATTGTTGTTTAATGCTTTGTAAAAACTTTGTATTTCAGATTGTTTTATTTCTATTCTTTTAAGATCGAGAAAGGCTGGCAACTAGCAATCTTCCCCACAGGGTGTAGCTCTGGGGTGGTGCCTGAGAGTATTGCCTTCCATAAGAATTCTACTTCCTCCATGGAATTTCCCTAAATTCCCTGTATTTCCAGCATTGCAGTAACATAAAGCCTCTAGTTGAGCATTTAGAAATACAATTTATTCATCCAGAAAAAGGAACAGGCAGAGATCCTGAAGGAAGGTGGACACAGCAAACAGAAGGAGTCCTAGAGGTGGGTGTTATTCAGGGTCTCACTCTCTGTTATGCTGGAAATTTGGGGGAATGAAGGACCATTTCATGGGAGGCGGAAATGCTCTCATTGCTCCCCCCATAGCTACCTCCCTGAAGCATGACCTTCACAATAGAATTTGCCTCCCTACGGTCTCACTTTCTCAATACTAAAAATTGGAGCACTGAAGGAAAATGTCATGGGGGGTAAATTATGACTTATATGGGGCAATACTCCTATTCTCTTATTCCCCACCCCCATCCCGTATCTAAACCCCCTGCTTGCCCACTTCTGGCTTCTGTATTGTCCACACAAGCAGATCACCTCCAGAAGCAGCCAGATGTGAACTTCAGCTGGGTGCAGCAGCTGATTCTGAGTTTGGCCAAGAATCTCGTACCTATCTATGTGCCCAAGATATCTTTTTCTGCCATTCAGTTTGACAACTCCCCATAGAGTTGTTTTTTTGCAACAAAGATGTCCCCAAAGGTCTCGTAAGCAGAACCTTAAAACCAAGAGACATCTTGTGATTGAATCTTACAGTCCTAACAGAGGCACCGTGGCTCATACTTTTGGCAAAGCTCACCTAAAAAGCTCCAGGATAGGGAAGTCTGAAGCAGACAGTATCAGGCTAGACAGACTGATGGTGCAGAGAAGGCAGCTTTTTGTTAACTGTGGCAGATTGCTCCTAATTTAATCAACAGACAGGAGGGCTAATGAGCCGAGAGAGATGCCATTTGGGTGATTATTGTTCAGACGGGTTTTTCAAAGAGTAAACTGCAATTGCGACAAGGATTGGATGTGGACTGGTATCTTGGAAAAAAGGTGGTGGGGGGGGCTTTAACTTTTTACCAAGTCAGGACTATTTCAGGACCAAAACCTGAGCACTACGGGTAACCCCTTGCCGTGTCACAGGAGACGCTGGCCCTCATGATGCATTGACACAACGGCATTGCAGCCTCTGTTCGATGCCATGAAGCAATGCTGCATTGAGCATTAATCCCAGTTGCACAGTATATTGCATTCAAATTAGAAAAGAGCAAGTCTGACAAATGAGGAACATATATATGGACAATACTTTTCAAGGCCAAAAAAAACCTCCTCGTCACCTTAAGAACTGGAGAAAAAGAATCGGGTCCTGAGGGATCCAGGGGTCTTAGTAGACCACAAGCTAAACATGAGTCAACAGTGTGATGCAGAAGCCAAAAAAGCCAGTGCAATTCTGGGCTGCATCAACAGGAGCGTTGTGCCCAGATCAAGGGAAGTAGTAGTGCCACTCCATTCTGCTTTAGTCAAACTTCATCTGGAATACTTTGCCCAGTTCTGGGCACCACAGTTCAAGAAGGATATCAACAGCTGGCAAGTGTTCAGAGAAGGAGCCACCAAGATGATCAAAGTTCTGGAAATCAAGCCTTCTGAAGAATGAATTAGGGAGCTGGGGATGTTTAGCCTGGAGAAGAGAAGGTTCAGAAGTGACATGACAGCTACATCTATATATGTGAAGGGATGTCACATGGAAGATAGAGCAAGCCTATTTTTATGCTGCTCCAGAGACTAAAACACAGAGCAATGGCTTCAAACTACATAAAAAGAGATACTATCTAAACATTAGGAAGAAATTGCTGATGGTAAAAGCAGTTTGACAATGGAATACACTGCCTGGGAGTGTGGTGGAGTCTCCTTCTCTGGAGGTTTTTACACAGAGGTTGGATGGCCATCTGTCAGGAGTGCTTTGACAGTGTCTTCCTGCACGGCAGAAGGGGATTGGACTGGATGGCCCTTGGGGGTCTCTTCCAGCCCTAGGATTCTACAATTCTGTGATACACAATTACAGCCTACCACTGAGTGAGCATAGGTTTCTTTCCCTCTTTGACCTGCCTTACAGGGTTGTTGTGAAGATAAAGTGGGGAGAGGAGAGCCATGTATGCCACCTTGATTGAATTGACAGAAAAGGCAAGGTATAAATGAAACAAACTAAGGAAAATAATAAAACAGGCCTTTAATTCCAGAAGGGTGTGAGCAAAATTGTAAACTTGCATTCTTAATGCACAAATGAACCTTTTGATGCTGATGACTGTAGAACATACCGCTTCTAAAAAGCAGTCTTTGATTATTTGATCAGTGCCTTCACGGAGGCAAAAACAAGGCCCACTCGTTGCAAAAGCAGGAAACTCTCCTACCAATTTTCTTTTAAGTAACCACTGCAGTACGGCCAGTGTGACATCGTGGTTTGAGCACTGGACTATGACTCTGAAGAGCAGAGTTCAAATCCCTGCTCAGCCATGGACATCCACTGGGTAAGTCACATTCTCTCAGCCTCAGAGGACGGCAAAGGCAAACCCCCTCTGAACAAATTGTGCCAAGAAAACTCTGTGATAGGTTCTCCTTTGTAAGTCAGAAACAACTTGAAGGCACACAGCAAAAGTTATCCGGGCACCAAAACATATCCCTCTTTATCACCTGCAGGCACAGAGACTGTGTTTGTGGGTATGTAGGGCGGAAATAAGACTTTTGCATTTTCTATGCTCTTATCTAGAAGTGTATTCTTCTATGCGGTGAACCCTCCAAGAGCTCACCCATATGAGCAAGGGGGGAGGCTCCACTTCTAAAGGATCCCAACCATTTAAACCCAGCACTGAGAGTAACCTAACAGACCCGCCCCCCCCCCCGCAAAAAAAATCCCTGGGCCACATCTAGCTGTCAGTGCTCAATCTCATCAATTCCTGCTGATGGGAGGGCATTTTTTGAGTTGATTCATCTCCTCAGTCCTTCAGCTTCTCTGACACGCACACAAAAACCTCTGCATTCCAAGGCTGCAGCGCAGCGTTTGTTCAACACAGTTCGGCATTCACAAACTTATCCCTGACCTTTCCCCTACTTTGTCGGTTTTGGGTTTTGGTCTCCTGCCCCTTGGCAGTTCCTTCCATCCTATGAATTGCAGATGCTCGGCCAAGGAAGCCAGAAACTGCAAGAGAAATTCATCTACATTTCCTTTCTCCTTTCCTTGTTCTGTGAGATTTTTTTCTGGAACATTCCCTCCTGGGGGAGAGGGAAGGGGGGGAGGAAGTGCCAAAACAGCGGGCAGCCACATTTCAGGACAAGACAATGCTTGTTCAAAGGCTGCAGGCAAAAGGAACCGTCTGAAAACTCCCATCCTGCCTTTTCCTCTAAGGCTGAAGTTTGAATTTCAGACTAAACAGCTAGGCCAATCTCCCCCTGCCGTCTTTTTGCAGGACTTAGCGTCCAAAGCTGGGCATTGAGGGCACTGCTACTTAATGCCCTGGGCCATGGACCAGTGCCCATCTCTGCCAGTCCCTGGCAAATTTGGAGGAAAGAAGAAAAAATACCCAATGGGTACAAATATGGTGACAGCCAGCACAGTGTTGTGGTCTGAGCATTGAACTATGAATCAAACAAGGGTTTGATTCCCTGCTTGGCCATGGAAGCTCACTGGGTAACCCTGGGCATGTCACACACTCTCAGCCCCAGAAACCCCTGTGATAGGTTTGCCCTAGGGTTCCTATAAGTCGGAAATGACTTGAAGGCGCACAAATACAACATATATGCTGCCGGTCCTTGGCGCAATGGAAAAAAAAATAACAGCTGGTTCCCCTTATGAGATAGCTTTGGAAGCCCCATTCTAAGTATAAAACACAGCCCTAATGGAGAACCTCACACACCAAGAAAAAGCTGCAAAGGGAAACACAGAAAACAACCATTTAAAAAAAAACTATTAGTATCCATTTGGGGCACTAATATTAGTTAGTCTGTTAATTAGTTAGTCTGGATCAGTATGCAAAGAGGTGTTGTAGCACCTTTGAGACCAATGGAAAGGAAAAAGTTTGGTAGCAAAAGCTTTCATAAATGGAGTCTCCTTCATCAGGTGTATGGAGTGAAGTGCCTATGGCCAGGGTTGCTTTATCCATTAGGCACTTTTGGCAGGGTGCTTAGGGTAACAAAACATTTAAGGCCTACAGAAATAGGATTTTAGGGCCTATGAAAACATCCCTACTCGTAAGTCAAGGAGAGGCAAGGAGGTAAATACAAGCGTGCCTACGGTCTACGAAAACCTTAAAGCCGCCCTGCCTACAGCCAGACAATTATGCACCAGAATGAGCAGGTTTGTGTGTGAATAGTAACAGAAACTGAAAGTACAGTCAGCCCTCTACATTTGTGGGTTTGACTTGATGGTGCTCCTTGGGTGCTTTTTTCCTGCGGGAACCTTGGCGGCTCCAATCAGGCCCCTTTTTAACAATTTGTCTCTGGTCCTCTTCCTTCTCCACCAGCTGATCCCTACCCAGCTAAGGAATGTTCGCATCTCCATTTCTCAGCAGCACAAATCCTCTTCCAAAGCCCCCGTACACAGTCAAATAAAGAGATGAGCAAGAGAGAGGAAGTATAGCGCCAGAATGCCAGCCCGATCTCTTTCTCTTTCCTTTCCCTGATCTGGTTTGAACCCCGGGTGCCTGCTCTCCCCACCATGCCTCAGCCACTTCCCACAGACACACACGTACACATTTTGAAATTTGCAATTTTTCGACTTTTGCCGGGGTCCTGTGCCCCAAATCCTAGCAAATGTGGAGGGCCGACTGTATCCATGAATTTTGCACTACTGTTACTATTTATTTAGCATTCACACGCGCATGCTTGTTCACTCATGGGGATAAGTGTCTGTCCATGGGCACGCCTCTCCTTGCATCTGATGAAGGAGACTCAGCTTACGAAAGCTTATGCTGAGAACTTCTTTCAGTTTAGTCTCAACAGTGCGACGAAGTCCCTTTGCATATTGGCATCCGCTTATTTTCTTTGCAAAGCGGGAAAAGCTTTTCCCTCCACCATTTTTGGAGGGGCAATTTCTAAGTGACAGAATAGCGAAATTTCCAATTATTTAAATATACAAATCATGATGAAAACACATCATCTCTTCTTTCAGTTGTTCTTGAAAAATTGTATAAGAAGATCCCATATTTGGAGAGACAGTGCCCCTGTGATTCTGGTCAAACAGAAACAGCAGAACACGTGCTTTTTCAGGGTTTGTATTATAGAGACCTACATATTGATCTTATTTTGCCAATACTCCACAAATATCCAGGATGTTCAGAACAGTTTTATGATACTTTGCTGCTTGCAGATACTAATCCTATTATAAAGTAGCTAAATTCTGTGCGGCAGCAATTAAAATTCATCCTGTGATGACTTGCACCGTGAATTGGTATAATGATTGCCTAGCTGGGTTCTGTTACGACAGGTTGAGTTCCATTATCAGACATATTAATGTCTATCCATATTTGTATCTTTTTAATATATTTGTATTTTATTTGGATTTTGTTGCTCTTATCCTGGTCTACGACCATAATAAAATAGTATCTATCTTCGCAACTCAGAACAAACCTTATCCTCTCCCTAGGTCTCGTCTGCAAGATTTCCTCAGAGCGGCTTTGCCACTGCCTTTCTCTAAGGTTGAGAGAGTATGACGGGCCCAAGGTCGCCTAAGGAATTTCCTTGGATTTGAACCCTAATCTTCTGGAGTTGTTGTTGTTGTTGTGTGATGTTTCCAACTTATGGTGACCCTAAGGTGAACGTATCAAGGGGTTTTCTGGGGCTGAGAGTGTGTGACGTGTTCCAAGTTACCCAGTGGGTTCCCATGGCCAAGTGGGGAATCAAACCCTGGTCTCAACGCTCAAACCACTACGCCACACTGGCTCTTGATTATTCATTTACCTGACTTTAAAATAATACATCACACTTTTTTTTATATTTGAAAAGAATAGAAATTTTGAAAAACACAACTCCCCGGCCTCCCAGCTGGCACTTTACATAGAATATACAGTTTAGCTGGGGGTGATCACTCCGGTAGCTCAGCACCTCTGGAGGGTGCCAGCTTTTTCTGGAGAGGGGAGAAGGAGGTTGACCTTGTACCAACGAGACAGGCAAATGGACAGAGGGAAAACCCAAAGCGCTCTTTTTAGGATTCAGGCCTTGGAAAGGAGAGCAATTTGTCACTGTCAAGCCACAGGTGTGGGGAAGGGTCGATGCAAAGGAAGGAGCTTCTCTGTGCACGTGCCGAGTCAACCAACAAAGAAAGCCCTACCAGAAAGGGGCTATCTGCTCCACCAGCCAGATTCTTCCTCTGGGAAGGAGAAAGCAGGGAAAGGCCCCTTTCAGTGCTTCTCTTTGGCAGATTTAGGCTGAACTTCTAAATGAAATGGAGAATAAGAGTGGAAATCCAGGCGGGGTGGAACAGTCCTTTTGTTGCGGATATCATCAAATAACTAGGGGTCCAAAAACCCTGCCTGTGCGTTATGAGTGTAGCAACCATCTAACGGCAGCTCACGACCGACGTTCTATCACATCCTGGCAGTGGCGGAGCTTGGAGTGCGTGGAGGGGGGCGTGGCCTCGGTGCGTGGGGAGCTGAGATGCCCCAAAAACATTGCTGCCTGGGGCAAAGTGCCCTCCTGCCCCCCCCTTCCTACGTGGCTGCATCCGGAGCTGGTTCTCTTGTGAGTGTTGCGACGTTCTTCGAACAATCGACAGTTTCCTCAAACTTGTAATAAATGCCTCTCACAGTTCTAATCCCCCACAATATTATCTCCATCTTCATCATCTATTGTTAATTGTTGCTGTTGTTCTGCCCTTCCCCCAGTTCAGGATTGATGGCAGCTTCAAACAACATACAAAAGTTTTTAAAAAAATTGGACTATCAAAAAAAAATTAAAAGTAAACCAGTTAAAATCACAAAATGTTAAAAAACTTCACATAAAAGTCCAGCACATTGTACAAGGCCCACTTCCCCTAAAAAAAAAAATCTGAAATAAAAAGGTCTTCATACGGGGGCAGAAAGCTAGGAAAGAAGGCGCCAGTCTAACCTCTCTGGGAAGCGAGAGCCTGGGGGGGCAGCCACTGGGAAAGTTAACAGGGGACACGATAACTATGTTTAAATATTTGAAGAGGTGTCATATGGAGAATGGAGCAAGCCTGTTTTTGGCTACTCCAGAGACTAGGATATGGAGCAATCGCTTCAAAGAGATTCCATCTAAACATCAGGAAGAACCTCCTGATGGTAAGACCAGTTCGACAATGGAATACACTGCTTCCTCAGAGTGTGGAATCTCCTTCTTTGGAGGGTTTTAAACAGAGCCTGGATGGATGGCTGTCAGGAATGCTTTGATGGTCTGTTCCTCTATGGCAGAAGGGGTTGGACTTGATGGCCCCAGGATTTCTTCTAACTCTATGATTCTAAGGCTCTATCCCACATTCCCATCTGATGTACCTGTGAGGGTGATGGGACAGAGAAAAAGGCCTCCCCAGCAGGTCTCAAAACATGGGCAGGTTCGTATGGGAGAATACATACTTCAAATATCAGCCCTCTCTATATAAGTACCCTGGTGGTATCTTTCTAAACCCGCCCGTCTTCCATTTCACTCTCTCCTCCCTTCACAAAAGATAGCTGTGTTATGCTCATCATTCCTCAGAAGACCTGTGGAGGGGGGACTGAAATCATGACAGAAGTAAATAATACCATCTTTGAAAACTGGCACAGTAGCCAAAATATTTGGAAAAGAAACACAAGCCAAACTGGGCTTACCATGAGCTGGAGAGCCTCCATCCCTTAATGCTCGCTGCCTCCATCCCCAGCATTCTCTACCAACTCCGACTTCACCCCACCACAAAGACAAGACAAAACCAAGTGGCTTGTACAAAATTGTGTCACCAGTTTATTATTGTCTCTTTTAAAAATCACTTAAAAATGATAATCTCTCAGAGGGGAGATGGGGAATTAAAAATATAACTACCATTTTATTTTGCTCGCCTGTCGCCATGTCAGCTTTTCCCAGCCCCAAACATCGTAAGCTCCTCCGAGGGTATTTGCAAGAAGAAGGGTGGCTGCTTTTCCAGGTTGGCCACTGGCCAGGAGAACTGTGGCCGGCAGGGAAAGTAACTCACTCGGTACCGAGAGGCTGGTAGTGGTTGTATGGCTGGCTTTTCTTAGAGGCAGGGCTGGAGCTGAGATGGCAAACCTTTCCAGCCAGGGGTCCTAGTAGAGCAGGGCAAGGGGGCCTACAGAAAACCGAGCCCCAAAACTGTGGGACCCAGAGGGTTGGAGGAGCATATGAGGCTGGCCTGGTTCTTGGAATACTCTCCACATGGAGAAAACAGTAAGGATCATTGCCCTTTTGTTTCCAAAGGGCCCAGGAGAGGGGAAGAGATGTAACAAGTTTAAACAGGGTTCTCTTGTGCTCTGGACAAACGGTGGATGGCCAGGCCCAGCAAGGCAATTTGCCCTATTCCCTGCGGTACCCCCGCCAGCCCCGTTCCTAGATCTCTCTGGCCAGAAGCACCAACAGCGAAGCTTGCCGGTTCACACTATTTATATACACTTCAGGGAGGGGAGACAGATCGCAGTCCCTCTGCTATTTTCTCATGGCTGCTTCTCTGGCTGAGGTGACCTATGTGGTCAAGAGCACTGGGGCTGAGAAGGGGATCAACTGCTGGAAAAAGAATCCCTTTTCCCAGGCACCACCGTACAAAGATGGAAGGACAAGGTGAGGGGGAGGTGATGAGGCCCGTGATGGAGGGGACTGGAGGAGACAGCGGTCTAGGAGGCACCGCTGGTTTGGAAAGGGGCTGCCTGAGCATCTGAGGCCCACGGAGGCGTTGTCTGAGAGAGCACTGTCCTGGCTGGTGGCAGCGTCCACTTAGCTGTTGTGGGTCTGGTCTCTCAGTTACCGTTGCCTCAGGTTCCACCAGCGACATGGCAGATTGGCGTAGCAGGAGGGCTCAAAGACACCCCTCTCCACCCACCCATCTGCCCACCCATGTGCCCCTTCAGTCACTGTCCGAGCCGACAGCTGAGGAACCTTTCCGTTTCCGCTTTGTGGGTTTCGGTTTGGTGTCTTCCTCTTCCTAAGAACAAAGGGGGGAAAAGTTCATGTACGTGGACTTGGAAGAAGAAATAAAATAAAGAACAGAAAAGAGGAGAGGAAAGAAAAGAAAAGAAGAGAAGAGAGGAAAGAGAAGAAAAGAGAAACAAGTAGAGAAAAGAGAAAAGGGAAGAGTAAGAACCGAAAAGAAAACAGAGAACAGAAAAGGAAAGAGTAAGAAGAGAAAATGAAAGAGAAAACAGAGAATGGAATGAAAGAAAAGGCAGAGAAAATAAAAGAATAAGAAAATGAAAGAGAAAATAGAGAACATAAAAGAAGTGAAAACGAAACAGAAAGAAGAGAAAATGAAAGAGAAAAGAAAGAAAAGAAAAAGGAAAGAGTAAGAAGAGAAAATGAAAGAGACAACAGAGAACAGGATGAAAGAGAAAACAGAGGAAAGAATAAGAAAGAAAATGAAAGAGAAAACAGAGAATATAAAAGTGAAAAGGAAACAGAAAGAAGAGAATATGAAAGAGAAAACATAGAAAAAGGAAAGAGTAAGAAGAGAGAATGAAAGTGATAACAGAGAACAGGATGAAAGAGAAAACAGAGAAAAGAATAAGAAAAGGAAAAAGAAAACAAAGGAAAAGGAAAGAATAAGAAAAGAAAATGAAAGAAAAAGCAAAGAAAAAGCAAACAACAGAAAACAGTAAGTGAAAGAGCAAGAAGAGAAAATGAAAGAGAAAACAGAGAAAAGAAGAAAAAAAGGAAAGAGAAAAAAAAGAGAACAGGAAAAAAGAGAAAGCAGAGAAGAAGAAAAAGAAAAAGGAGAAGAGAAATAGCAGAAAAGACAGAAGAGAAAGAAAAGAGAAAAAAAATTGAGAAGACAAGAAGAGCAGAAAAAAAATTAAAAAAAGAGAAAGAAGATCAAAGAGAAAATGAAAGAAAAGAGAAAACAGAGAACAATTGGAGGAAAAGGAAGAAAACATAGGGAAGAAAACAGATCAGGGGAGGTGGAGAACAAGAGGTTAAGGCCTGAAACCAGAGGCCTGAAAACCAGATGTGGTCCTCAAATAATTTGTCTTTCAGAGGCATGGGTCCCTCTTCCTTAAAAGTATTTTTCATATTTTTAAAATGATACCCCCTCCTTCTCAGCCCCACCCCAGCTTTTGGATTTTGTATGTAACAAATCAGTGGAGGAGGAGAGCAATCACAGATTTCGAGAGCAATATGGGCACCTCAGTTCGAAGCCCAAAGATGCCAAGATGACAGTGGGCCACCATCGCTCTCCCTGATCTACACTGTCAAGGCTGTCAGGAGGATAAAATGAAGGTTGTGGGGGAGTGGGAAACAGAAGCCCTGGAAGCCCTGGGAGAAGCTTCTTAGAGAAAGAATGGGGCTGGGGGAGAAAAATGTAAACAAACCTGTTGTTTAAAGTAAGGCCAGACAAAATGCAGCCTCCACATGTGTTTGGACTCCATCTGCCATAAGGCCCACCCAGCCTGGGGGGATGCTGGGAACTGCAATTGCACAACATCTGGAGTGCTGCACTCAGCTCTCTCCTTATTCTGAAGCAATCCTCTCCCTGAGCCCCATAGCAAAAGGGCTTTACTTGTACAGAGTTTGGCTTCAATGACTAAGTCCAAGAAGAGAGCTCCACCTTCTGAAAAGCAACCCCCACCCCATGTTAGGGTGGCAGGTGATGCAAGAGGGGACAAAGTGAGGTCTGATCAAAGGTGAGGTCCGACCAAACCAGAACAGGGTGGCCCCTTTTACCCCATAACTCACTGAGGCGCTGCTGGAGGCGGATTCTTCCTCGTTGTTGGCCGGCTGGGCCGCATTCTTCCGGCTCCGGGGACTGGAGACAGTGGCTTTCCTCCGGCTCTTGGGGGTTTTGCTGGAGGAGTCTTCATATTCCTTGGCCAGGGAGAAGAGATTGCTGAACCTAAGAGAGCAAGTCAGGTTAGCCCATGGCAAGCTGCGCATTTGTTGGAGCTGTGCATCCAGCACTGTGTCCGTTCCTGGTTGTGGCAGGAGCAAGGAGAGAAGGGTTGCTGAGGCATGACAATCGCAGTAGATACACCTTTTCTGTTTGTTGGCTGGCCTCTCTCTCTCGCCTGATACAGTTGGCCCTCCACATTTGCAGGTTTAACACTCACGGACTTGATTATTCGTGAATTTCTCCAACTCCTACCCCCTCATCTTTTATGAAGGACTTTCCTTCCCAGTGGCTCTGATCAGGCTGTACAGCCCTTTTAAAAAAGCCCTCTGGTCCTCTTTCTCATCCAGCAGCCACTGCCTGGCCAGCTAAGGACAGCCTGTACTCCGATTTCTCAGCACCACAAACCCTCCCTGATGTCCCCCCACCATACCCAAGGAAGGAGATGGGTGAGAGAGGGGAAGTATGGGGCCATAATGCAGACCCATCCCCTTTCCCTGATCTGGTTTGGGCCCTGGGTGCCCGCTCTCCCTTCCCACAGACACACAGACAGACAGACAAACACACATTTTGGTATTTGTGGTTTTTCCACTTCGCAGGGATCCTGAGGCCCGAACCCTAGCAAATGTGGAGGGCCAACTATACATGCAAACCTCAAAGAGAGAAGACAAAAACATGTAGAGCTCCCTACCTCCCTGCTCTTCTTTCCTGTTAGTTTGCTCCAAGAAAGGAGGCAAGAGCAGGGCCAGGAAGTTACTTTCCTAAGTGTGCCCAAGAAGGCCTTCCCTTTGCCAGTCACACTCTTGCCTTCCTCCTCCACTATTTTTCTATAGAAAGGAGATGCTCCACTGCCCAGTTCCAAGTGATATTAGAAAGACCTGGACCCACCAATGAGCACAGAAGCACAGCACTTACTTCATCTTGTGGGCTTCATCGCAGCTGGCCTGGACGTGCTGCAAGGCTTGAAGGATCGGGGTTTGGCTGAAAACTGTTGGAGAGGCAACAGAGGAAGGGACTGTCAGATGCAGGGCTGGCTCAAGACATTTTGCAGCCTGAGGCAAGGCAGGAGATAGCACCTTTCCCATCAACTCCTTTCATTCCTGCATGGCCAATGTTAATGGGAATATAGGAAGCTGCCCCATAACTGAGTCAGACCTTTGGGCCATCTAATCTAGCATTATCACTCTGAGTGGCACCAATAGCTCACCAGGATTCTTTTCAATCTGCACCTGAACATCCCTGGTATTTCATTATATTTTTATCACACCCTTTTATCACGAAATCTTAAAGCAGCAAAGAGATAGAACAATACAGGTAGAGTATCCTTTATCCGGAAAATCTAAAATGCTCCAAAATCCAACAGTTTTGAAAAGTAGAACCCGGTCTTCTTCCTGTAGGGAACATGAGGGACTTGGGGAGGCTTAAGGACCATGCATGTGGGACCAGGGAAAATGAGTGAGAAAAAAAGGCACCAAGCCTTTGCAAGAGACTTTGCAAGCAGCATGCACACGGTCCCAATCGAGTCTTCATAATACCCTCTTGTTCCCTACAGGAAGAAAACGTATATGGAAATATTCCAACATCCCAAACACCTCTGGTCCCAAGCATTTTGGATAAGAGATACTCAACCATTATAAGCAAATTAAAACCACTCCAAATTAAAATCAATAAATAATTTAAACAAGATAAAAAGATATTAAACAATTCAAACACATTAAAAGCTTTAAAAGGCCAAGAGAGTTACAATCATGTACATACTTCGCATAAATTAGGTGCCAAAGGATTTAATAAAAAGTTGTGTCTTGTCCTTGTGTCAAAGAGGAACCAATGCTGGTGGCAGCCAGGCCCCCATGGAGAGGCCATCCATTCCCCAAATGGGGTATCACAGCTGAAAAGGCCCTCTCCCATTGTACTGGCCCCACTGAGGCCCGACCATCAGATCTCAGTCTTCAGGAAGGCATATATATGGAGAATATTGGCTTCCAAAGGCTTAAATACCCCAAAGGCACCAGATCCCATCTGATCTTGGAAGCTAAGTAGGCTCAGCCCTGGTAATTACTTGGATGGGAGACCACCAATGAATACCAGGTGCTGTAGGCTATATTTCAGAGGAAGGAACTGGTAAAACCACCTCAGAGTATTGCTTGCCTAAGGAAACCCTACAAAATTCATGGAATCCTGTAAGCCAACAAGCAACTTGAAGATACATACACACACACACTCAATTATTGAGGTCTCAAGACGTTTAGGGTTTAGAACGTCATCAACAACACCCTGAACTCAGACTGGTATTCCTTCCAAGTAGTCTCCCATCTGTGTATCAACCAGAGCTGACCCTACTTAGCTTGCCGGTTGGGTGTGTTTAGGGTGGGAAGATCTTACCTCGTAGTCCAAGATGTCTGGAGGGTACCAGATTGGAAATGGCAATGGGAATTACCCATAATTTAGTGGCACTGAGAAGACTGCAAGATCCCCCTGCGGTATCTTCGACTCAGATAAGCCTTTCTCTGCCTGAGACCTCAAAGGGCCAACGTGAGTTGAAGTACGGTGGGCAAAGTGCAGCCCGTGGCCAACATGCAGCCCCACAGCTGTTTTGTGCCCCCCCTCAAGGCCTGCTGGGCTGAAAACCTGTTGCTCCCAACAGTTTGAGTGGTTCTGTCATGGTCTAGGCACTCTGGGCAGTTTCAGTTCCCCAGGAGGCCATTTTTTTTAAAACAGGAAATGAACAGGATGAGTCATTTCTTGTTATGAAAAAGCACTTTTCTCAGCCTAAAATGGCCTCTGGAGACTCCCAAAAATTGAAAGAGTGTCTCCTAAACCCTCTAAAGGCCCCCTGAGGATATTCAGTGGCTAAAAAATATTGAATTTTTTTGGTAGCGGAGGCCAATGGGACCCTTTGCCTTCCAAAAGTTGTCCTCCTCTGTAGCGGGCAGTCTAGGGCCAGATGGACCCCGGGGGCCCGTTTAGGAGAAGCCATCACTGTCTCCTAAATACCCACATCCTCCAAAACCAGGGGATGACACAGCAGGTGCATATTTTTATACCAAGACACACACACAGGCGTGGGAATCACGCAAGGGGCCTTACGTACAGTTCTGTTTGGTGTTGGTGAGGTTCAGGCGCAGGTTATCCAAATGTTCCAAGATCTGCTCCAAGGTCAGCTGGGCAAGTTTGCTGCTGGAACTGCGTAGGCTGAGAGCAGAGAGGAAGAAGAGAACAAACAGGGCTATCAGGAGGGCTACTGAAATTTCACGGAGAACAGAACCACGCTACTTAAAGCACTGGCCCCCGAACGGCTGATGATTCAAGAGCCGATGCCTCTTGGTCCTCGGAGAGATTCCAGGAAAGAAAGAGACGAGTCATAGCGAAGGGATGCAAATATGGTAGCGATCCTTGATACAATGGGGAAAACGAAAATACCAGTCCTTGTGCATCAGAAAACTTAAGATATACTAGAGGAGAACACTCGAGGGCAGATTTAGCATTCTGGAGAATCTCTGCTTACTTTTGGCAATAGCAACAGCATGTGTACTTCTATACCGCTCATCAGCTAAGTGCTTTCTACGCAGTTTACGAAGTGTTAGCTAATTGCCCCCAACAAGATGGGCACTCATTTTACTGACCTGCGGAAGGATGAAAGGTTGAGTCAGCCTGGAACCTGGCAGGATCAAAGTCACAACCTTGTGGCTGCACTACTGGTATTTAACCACTGCGCTTTTCTTCCTTCACCATTAGAATCACAGCATAATAGAGCCAGAAGAGGCTGCAGGGGCCATCCAGTCCAACCCCCTGCCATGCAGGAACACACATCAAAGCATTCCCAACAGATGGCCATCCAGCCTCTGCTTAAAAACCTCCAAAAAAGGAAACTCCACCACACTCCGAAGCAGTAAATTCCACTGCTGGACAGCTCTGACTGTCAGGAAGTTCTTCCTGAGGTTCAGGTGGAATCTCCTTTCCTACAGTTTGAATCTATTGCCCCTTGTCCTAGTCTTTGGATCAGTGGAAAAGAAGCTGGTTCCATCATCGATATGACATCCTTTCATATATTTAAACATGGCTATCATGTTCTCTCTTAACCTTCTCTTCTCCAGGCTAAACATACCCACCTCCCTAAGCTGCTCCTCATAGGGCCTTTTACCATCCTGGTCACCCTCCTCTGGACACACTCCAGCTTGTCTATATCCTTCTTGAAATAAGGTGCCCAAAACTGGACACAGTATTCCAGATGAGGTCTGACCAAAGCAGAATAGAGTGGTACTATTACTTTCCTTGATCTAGACACCATACTCCTATTAATGCAACCAAGAATCATGTTGGCTTTCTTGGCTGCCGCATCATACTGCTGACTCATGTTCTGCTTGTGGTCCACTACGATGCCTAGATCTCTATTATATTTAATGTTGTCCAGCCAGGTGTCTCCCATCCTATATTTGTCCATTTCATGCATCTAGCCCTCATGGCAGTGCAGAGCTGAAGTTGCTAGAAAAAAAGAGAGAGAGCAAGCGAGCATGACAGAGAAAGGGAGGGAGGGAGGGAGGGTGGGAGAGGAGATCTCTGTTTTTTTCCTGCTGTCTGCATGTTCTTGCAGGAATTAAACAGAGTTAAACAAGACTGAGGGGAGAACTGTGTACGAGAGGCAGGAAATGAGCTGAAACAAGCCAGGCAGCAGTGTAGCCATGCTGGGGTGGGAAAGCGCATGTGATGCAGGGCGATGTGCCACATGCCCTTACTGCAGTTTGGCTCGCTCGCTCGCTCAGAAAGAAGAGAAAGATCCAGAAATGGAAAAGCATGGATTTAACACACTTCCTGTGCAGAATTCACCAAGCTATGTTAAGCCCAAGACATCTGGAAGAAGGCTGATCCACATACTTCAGGAAAAGAGCTTTTTTTCTGACAGCATTGTTTTCATCTAAGCCTACAATCTTTGCTTTACAGCACACTCATGACACTGATGGGGAATTGTGGTCCCTGGATGTTGCTGAACAACCACTCCCCACATGTCTGATCAATGGGTACTGTGGTTACGACTGATAGGATTTAGTTAGTGTAGGAAGGATGTGTTTAGCTTAATGGATTAGCTTTTTAGTAATGGATTTTGTTATTGTGACTTGGATTTAGTTTAGTTTAGTTCTAGTTAAACATATATATTGCTTATGCATAATTCATTTCTTTTTCACTTGTTCTGTTTTTCCCCCTTCTTCTATAGTTGTAAATTTGTTTGTTTCTATCTCTAAACTAAAATGAATATTAAATCATTTTAAAACAGGCTGCTGGGTGTTTGGAACTCCAACGGCATCTGGAAAATGCTCTCTGTCTCTGATCTATAGTTTAGATCAAGGGTGGGCAACTGCATGGAGGCCAGGCGACAAATTTGTCCCCAGACCCTCCCTCCCATGGACTGTACCCCCAAAGCAAGCCCAAATACCTCCATTTTCTTCTGCGGTGCACTTTGAAAGAGATTGCAGAAAAAAATGGAGGTATTTTAGGGTACTATGCCAATCTGGGGTACTTGTGGGGGTAAGGCAGGGATATTTTTGCATGTTTCAAGGACTTCCTGCATGGTTTAGGACAAAACCTGCATGAAAAATGTGGCTTTTTTTTGCTAAAAGGAGGGTTGTAAGGCTTTTGGAGACTGGTAGGAGCTTCAGGGACCACAGATGTGGGGTCCATAGGCCACAATTGGCCCAGGAGCCACACTTTGCCCACACTCAGGTTTAAATCATTATTTTGTCTTCTACATGGCTGGGGACATCAGCATGTTGTTAAATCAATCCATTTAAAATAACTTCTAGTCTGGCCTATTTAGCTCCAGTCACCCAACACGAAGGAACTACTAAAACCACCTCTGAATATTCCTTGACTAAGAAAACACTATGAAATTCACAGGCTCTCCATAGGTCGACAGGTTACTTGAAGGGGCATCCACACGCACACACCTAATGCATTCAGATGCCCAGAGACCAGGAAAGGACAACCACTAGATGTCCTCCTTGTTCTCCAATTCCACCATTCACAGCATTGCCAGGCCATAATGAGAGATCACAGACTGCAAAACCCTTGCTGTGCAGCTGGGTACCTCGCCTGGTCTTTCAAGTTAAAGGTTTGTATCCAGTCTGGAAAGTGGAAGGACAAAGACCTTCCTCTCAAACCCTTGCCGCTCCCACAGGAGGGAGGAAAGCTTTCACAAAGAAGAGGTGCCTTGTTTTGTTTTGTTTTTTGTTGCTGTGTGTCTTTAAGTTGTTTCCAATGTGCGGCGACCCTCAGGCAAACCTATCACAGGGATTTCTTGGCAAAATTTGTTCAGAGGGCTCTGTCTTTGTCTTCCTCTGAGGCTCAGAGAATGCAATTTGCCCAAGGTTGCCCAGTGCGATTTCCATGGCTGAGCAGGGATTCGAACCTGGGTCTCTTGGAGTTCTAGTCCAACACTCAGATGACTACACTATGCTGCCTCTCAAGGGAATCACAGAATCACAGAGTTATAAGAGACCACAAGGGCCACTGAGTCCAACTCCATTCTGTCATGTGGGAATACATCATCAAGGCATTCTCAACAGATGGCCATCCAGCTTCTGTTTAAAAACTGCCAAAGAAGGAGACTCCACCACATTCCCATGCAGTGTATTCCACTATCAAACTGTCTGGAAGTTCCTCCTAATGTTTAGATGGAATCTCTGTTCCTGAAGTTTGAAGGCGTTGCTCCATGTCTTAGTCTCTGGAGCAGCAGAAAACAGGCTTCCTCCATCCTCCATATGATATCCCTTCATATTTGTATTGTTCTAGGTTTGGGGAGAGGACGGAAGCAAAAGCCTCTGGACACCACATTCTCCAGAGCTCGTCCAGACTGCAGCTTCCAGAATCCATAAGGTACACTGGTTAGGGGATTTGGGAGCTACATTTTTTTATTTTTTATTTTTTTAAGAAAAAGGAATTTCTCTTAGCTCTGGCATTCCCACAGGCACTGGATTAGCAAAACGCTGGACCCAATCAGCCTTTGGTCGGATTCCATCTGGGTTCTTCAGAACATTCGTCTTGGTCTCTGAACTGGACTGAAGTTTAGGGACAGCCATTCCTGCCAAGCTGGAAACAGACAGTGCTTATTCAGTGCAGCGCAGCAGGCCACGCTGTTGTGAGTTCAAAGCCCTCCTCCCCTCCCTTCTTCCTCCTAAACATGCAAGGTAAAGCAGCGCTTTGGAATAAATGATTTCTTGCATGTGGGAGAGAGACTGAAAAGCAATTTGAATCAAATGGCAACTGGCTCAAAGCTCTAGCTGTCAATTACAGCTACTGGTAACAATGCAAGAGCGAGCACCTCTGGATTCCCCAATCCTAAACCTCTCAGCATCTTCTCACAGTCTGTCCTAGGAAGGAGAGATAGGAGAATAGATCTGGCCAATACTTCTAGGCTCCAGCCCAGCTTTCAGGCACCCCCTGAAGCTCCTGTTTGATTCCAACTGGGATTTTGCACACTTGGCACACTGCGTCTGTCAGTCACTGCTCCGGCCCCAGGAGGGGAAACAGGGACAAACTGCCCTGTTTGCAATGCAGATGTAGCAAAGGATCCAAGATGGTCCAATTAGGAGGAAGAAAACAGGTAGCTTTCCTTTTGCTGACTTAGATGATGAAAAGAGAAAGGGAGAGAGGAAAAGAGGCCAAAGAAGATGTGATTTAGCCTCCAGGCTGCCTATGAGTGCCCCATCCACTGCACAGGTGCACATTTTTGCATCTCCAGAATGTAACCTGCAGACTTTAATTTTAAAATAAGCAAAACTGAACAAGCTTCTAGTTCTTAAGGCTGGGAGGAAAAAGAGTACAATTCTTCCAAGCAAGAGAAAGACTCTGCAAAGCTGCTTGGCTTTTACACCTTTTTGAGGGGAAAAGAAAATGTCTTCTGCAGCTGTCAATACATCCCCTGCATTCACATCTACTAGCCCTGACAGGAGCAAACGGACTTTGTGGTTACCAACCAGTAGAATTCTGCTTGCCTAAGACTTTTTTTAAAGAAGTCATCATTGTGTTTTAGCTGTACTTTGCTTTTAATCTGTGCTGTGAGCCGCCCTGGGACCCAACATTGAGAGAAAGTTGGGATATAAATTACACAAAGAAGCCAACTTATCCTTTTATCTACACAAGTTAGAAAGGTTACAGAATTACATACATACATACATACATTTATTTATTTATAACGGAGGATAAAAAAAATCAGGGAAATGGCTTGGAATAAACTTGATGGGTCTTGGCCCTCAAAGACTACTGCTCAAGTAGTATAGTTCAGTGGTCTGGCAGGGTGGAAACTGCTCCCTCACACACACATACTGCCACGTCCCTAATGAAAGGGACACAGCAGCAGTTGTGTGTGCCCATCCAAACTATGATGCTGGAGACAAGGGTGTGAATCCCCAAGCATTTTAAATATTTAAATCTTGAGTTAAGTCTTGTGAATCTCCAACAACAAATTATATTTACGAGAGATCCCCGGTAAAGAAAAGGTTAAGAACCAGTGGTATAGTTTTTTTTTTAAATTTAATATCATCATCATCAAAATAATGACACTGAGTTATTAATAATTATTGTTATGTTGAGTCCTAGTTTTGGGGGGAAAGGCAAGCTGTAAAGATGATGACAATAGGAGCAATAAAAATATTAACAGCAATAACAATAATAATGGCTTCAGTGGTGATACCCCGGGAGCAATTCCAAATGAATGGACAATACAGAATGGTATCACCTTAGATAGGATCACAAGAGCACAGTTATAAAAAGCAAAACTCCAGGCCACATTATTGCACAATATCTCACAGACGCCTAGGTTTCTGGAAAGAATCTAAATCACTGATGGCCCAAAAGTGCAGTAAACATCTGGAAGATGGTGAAAACAAAGTACTGCTACTGCTATTACTAATAACAATGATGACACTGGTGCTAGTCACCCCACAATAATAAAACAGTGCCCAGCCAGAAGCTTACAATTTAATTACCTTTTTTTTAGCGAATGGAGAGGAAAGAAGAATGTAATACAAACCTAAAAAAACAGTACAATTCAGTTTCAAAAGCAAGCTATCCCAATGAGGAATAACCATAGTGATAGATGATAAGTAGTAAGTGATTAAGTGTTTAACCCTATGTGATCACTAGCAACTATTAAGTTTTTTTTTAGGTTGAAGTTAACACCTAGGCATAAATGTTTAAGTACAATGGACTGTATGCAGCAGGGCAGGAAGCAAACTTTTTTTAGTTATTTGTAGTAATGTAATTTTGTATTTGTAATTATGTGATTTTATTTTTAATGTGGATTACTCATGTTATTAGTATTCTTAGTATTGTTTGTATTGATAGTTTGTGTTTTAAATTGTTTTGATTTCATTTGAAGTTTGTGTAGATTGTATTTATTTGTTTTGATTTTTTCTTTTTTTCTTTTTTAGTGTTTGTGTTTAATAAAATAAAAACAAACCCTCCCCCAAAAAAGAAAATAAAACCAAGCTACCCAATACACCTAATCTGAATATAGGAAATTACAAAAGGAAAACTAAACTGTGCAGGAAATGCAAGCAGAAAGCAGAGAAAGCTTGAGAGGCATATCATAGAATTACAGAGTTGGAAGAGACCACAGGGGCCATCCAGTCCAACACCCTGCCATGCAGAAACCTCATTTCATTTCATTTCATTTATTTTATTTCTATTTATATGCTGCCTTTCTCCCTATGTGGGACCCAAGGCAATTTACAAAGGCTAAAAACAAGATTAGCTAAAAACCTGACAATCAGAAATGTAAAACACCATTAAATCATCATCCCAAAACATCACTGAATTTTAAGGAGTACAAAATTATTTAAAAGAACATAACGATAAAGTTAAAAAAATTCAGCACCCTTCTCGTAAAAGGCTCCCTGCCACCAATTAATCATTAAAAGCCTATTTGAATGTAAAAGGTCTTTTCTGCTGATGAAAGAGGAGAAGAGAGGGGGCCAGCCTAGCCTCCTGAGAAGAAAATCCTATATCTTGGGAAAAGGCTCCTTCTCATGTCTTCACCAGAAGGGCCTGTGATGGTGGCAGTGTAAACAGACAAAGGTTTCAGGACCCTGAATAGTGCCTTCCTAGCTCTTCTCCAGTCTGCTCTGCAGGGCTGCATGAGATTCAGCACCCTGGACAGTTCAGTTCATGGAGGGTATTGCTTCTTTAACTGTCCAACCTAAAGGAATTCTCACTCTCTCTCCCCCATCCCCTAGATTTCCTTCACTGTAGTTCCTCCATTCTGAATTCTATCAGCTGTAAAGGTTGTTCCTGTTGCCAGTCCCTTCTCATCCGTAAAATTATGCTGACAGTAACTGGCAAAATCAATGCCTGGATTCCTGGCATTGGTTCCCAGCACTCTGCTACTCTCTATAACAATATTTCTTAGGCGTCACTGCTGAGCAAATACCACACGTGTGATTTAGGGTTCACTGCTGATCGTTAACTGAAGGACATAGTTAGCAACAATGCATCAAGACTTTGGGAAAGTGAATATCCTTAAATGACATCTGGACATGCGTTGTGTGCTCCATGAAATCATTGCCCTTAACTTATAAAAAAATCCTCCTTTTAACAATAAAGGGCCCTTCTCTTTGCTCATGTAAGAAGTAGTTTTGATTGCATTCTTCCTGAGGTGGGGAAATCCCTTTGGCCAAAGTTGGGGATCTTTCCAGGCTGATTCAGGGCTGACCCACAACTGCACTACTACACGAGGTAGTCTGTGGTGGCTCTAAAATTTTAGGTCTGGCCCCACATTTTGGGGGGAGCTCAGGAGTAACCCTATCAGCAGGACTGAGAGAAGCCCTCTCCTCAGGATCTGAAGACTCTGGCTGGTTTATATACAGAGATGGGATATTTCTGATGACCTCTTCTTTTCCCTTCCACTTCCTACTCCACCCAGGCTTACCTTTGGCGCTTCCTTGGTAGGCTGTTGTTTTTAATCAGGAGGGACTTGATGTGCTCAGCTAAGAGGTCATCATGCTTGATGCACCAGTGCCGGAGGATGCTGGTGGTGAACTGGTCATCCGGGTGGCACGGCCGGCTCAGCACCATCTTCACCATCTCTTCGCTTGGCCTGCAGCAGGAGACACACAGAGCTTGGAAAGTTAATTTTTTAAATGACAAGAGACTTCCAAGAGTACCTTGTTACATTTGCTGTGGTTTCCAAAAAGAAAGAAAAAAGAAACAGTGGGTCATCATGTTTCCCATCATATTTCAGATCCTTTGTCACAAAATAAAATCCATCTAAGAAAAAAAAATAACTTTGCAAAAATTGGAGGAAGGGTAAAGTGACCTGCCCAAGTAATTTTGTGATTAAAAAGGCAAGGAGAAAAAGTAATACGCAAATTAGTTACATGGGATAAAGAGAGGGGGAAGTAAAGACACAACCAATCATGTTACTTTTGCAAAAGTAGCATTGCTTTCTTTCTGTGAACTGGAAAAGTAACATGTTACAAGTAACAGAATTGTTTGTAAGGAGTAAATTTGTAAATTTCAAGCTTTGAACACACTGTTGCTATTGTTATGGATTATGTTATTTCTGAAAGGCAGAAGGACTGAGCAGGCAAAAGGCCACCTGCTGTCCGCTGTTTTCCCCAAGTGCTTCCATTAACAGCAATTAACTTTTTTCTAAAATTGCCAATTGATTGGAGATGTCTTTTTAGTGAAGCACAAAAGGTTGAAGGAGCTGGATGTCTTGAGTTCCAAAAAGAGAGGACTAAACAGGAGCTGGGAACAAGAAATACGTGTAGGGTTCTTCAGAAAATACGGAGTGGACTCCTCAGTCCCTTCAGATGGAAGAACTAGAACCAAAGGATGGGACTTCCAAGGAAGCAAAACGGGAGACACTTTTCAATGCAGAGGTGGGCAAGTACGGCCCTGAGCTCGCAGGCTGTTTTTGTGGCCCCCAAGAATCAAAAATGTATTTTTGCCCCCTAATGCCCTTTAGTGGATGTGGGGGACTTTTTTTGGCCAAATGTTTAGCCCCACCCAGGCAGTTTAAGGGCCAGGTGAAGTCTTTGTTTAAAACATGAAGTGAGATCTGGTCACTTTCTGTGGTTAAAAGTAGCCTCTCCTGGGCCTAAAATGGCTGTGGAGCGGGGGCAAAAACATAGGAAAAAGGTCTCCAATGATCTCTAGAGGGTGTTTGAGTGTATTTGCGGGCAACACATATATTCTCAAGGCTCCCATCCCTGTTCTAATGGGAAAAGATCTTAAGCAATGGAATATCCTCAGGAGATGCTCAGCCTTCTTTCACTGAAGACATATAAGTAGATGCTGGAGGGCTAACTGTTCAAGGATGCCATAGCTCCATCCTGCACCACAGATCCTGCACTGACCAGGCCAAGCCCCCTCCCACTCTACAATGCTACAATTCTGTTAGTGAAAACGCTTCTCTTCTGACTTTTAATAGTGCAGCACGTTATTAACTTGTGAATAGATTTGTTTTTATTCTATGGACAGTTTCACTGCATTGCTGTTTTTTTAAAAAAAACTGGTAAAGTTTTGTTGTGTGTGTGTTTATATGCATTTGTTTCTGGTTTTTTGGTAAGCTGCCTTGAGTCCTGCTTCTGGAGAAAGGTGGAATATAAATTACATAGTTAAATAAATATTTTGACGTTACTCTGGACTTTGTAGTTTTCAGCACGATAGCACCTGCACAGAAGACTCAGTGATTGAATTTATACTCCACCTTTCTTCAGCAATGTGACCCACGGCTGCTGCAACAAACTAAAATGAAGTACAGCTAAAACCAATGTGATGCAAAGCTGGGAGGGGATTAAATATACAATTCTATTACAAGCACTAAATCAAAACAGTTTAAAAATATATTAAAAGGATAAAAGCATGTCATATCCCATTCAAAGACCCATCAGCCATAAGCTAAAAGCCAAATAAATGAATAAACTCCAGAAACTAGGATACAGAGCAATGGATTCCAACTAACATTTCACCTAAACATCAGGAAGAACTTCCTGACCATCAGAGCCATCAGACAGTGGAATATGCTGCCTCAGAGTGTGGTGGAGTCACCCTCTTTGGAGGTTTTTAAGCAGAGGCTGGGTGGCCATTTGCTGGGAGTGCTCTGAGTGTTTGTTCCTGCATGGCAGAATGGGGTTGGACTCAATGGTCATTGTGGTCTCTTCCAACTCTATGTTTCTATTATTCTATATTTCTTTGCTTGCTGGTGGAAAGGGACCAGAGAGGGGGCCAAACTGAGTCTCTTGTGGAAGAGCATTCCACAACTTGGGGGCAGCCACCAGGAAGGCGCTCTCCTGTCTTCTCACCAAACACACCTGTAACAGCTGGGGGGGGGCAGAGAGGAACGCCCTCCCCCAAGGAAAGAAACCCCCAGATCACCATGGAAAGATGAGGCACCACCAATCTCAAACACAGGGACAGTTGGTTGAGCAACCATATTTGTGCTGTGACATAACAGGCTTTCCTATCCTATCTTGAGTGTTTCCAAATGCCAAAGGGAGCCCAGATTGACCCAGCATGCTACGATGAGCACAGCCTCTATCAACAGGCAGATGGCTTCTGTTGTCGTTGTTGTTGTTGTGTGCCTTCAGATAATTTCTGACTTAGGGCAACCCTAAGGTGAACCTACTGCAGAGTTTTCTGGGCGGAATTTGTACAGAGGGAAGTTGCCCTTGCCTTCCTTTAAGGTTGAGAGGGTGTGACCTGCCCAGGGACTTCCATGGCTGGGTGGGGATTCGAACCCTGGTCTCCTAGTGTCCTAATCCAACGCTCAAATCATGGCACCGTGTTGTGTCTCAGATGGACTTTAGAGTCCTTGTAAACGTCACAACCAAATGGCACAGACTGGGTTAATTTTGTATGCAGCAAATGAGAGACTGATGAAGGTCAGGTGCTTTAGGCTATGTTTCAGGGGAAGAAACTGGCAAAACTACCTCTGAGTATTCCTTGCCTCAGAAAACCCTATGGAATTCATGGGGTGGCCATAAGTCATCGGGCACCTTGAAGGCACATACACACCCAGGCCCTACTAGGAAGTTTCAGTTTAGATTGGCAGTTCAAGGTTGGGGATAAACTGAAGGCTTGAAAAAGGACAGGTGGAGTCAACTTTCCTGTTAGCAATGTGTGTCTGCTGTTCTCATTGCTGTTGGGATGAGAGACGGGTCATGCCTATGCACTTCATTTTCCTTTACTTGCTGCTGCACTACATCAACTTTGGGAGAACCACCTTTCATCAGTTTTGTCATCGGTGGGTGCTCCAGCCAAGATCCCTGTTATCCAGCCACATGGAAGTGGAGTGCTAGCTAGTCTAGGTGGAATGAGTTCCTTGGGACCCCAGTTGTACCACCTGCTGCAAGAGGAGGATGCCACCCGCTGGCTAAAGGGTGCTCACCAATGGCTTCTCTTCATCCTGGAGAAAAGGCTATATTTAGGAAGAATTTCCCAATGGTAAGAGCAGCTCAACATGCTGGAATATGCTGACTGGGAATGTGCTGGAGCCTCCTCCTTTTTTTTAAAAAAAAAGGTTTTTAAACAGAGGCTGGATGGCCATCTGATGGGAGTGCTTTGATGGTGAATTCCTGCATGGCAGAATGAAGCTGGACTCAATGGCCCTTGTGGTCTCTTCTAACTCCAAGATTCTATTATTCTAAAGGACTGATCATCCTCTCCAGCATCATTTACCACCAATTAAGCTTATCTTATAACAGTGACCCATGCCAGCTTCAGTACCAAACAAAGGCTTGGAATTGCAACCAGTTCCACTCTGTCATTAATACACAGCAGGGAGCAGAGTGGAATTTCCCTGCCTGCAGGGCAAAAGCTGTGTGGTGGATGCTGTGTGTGTGTGTGTGTGTGTCTGTGTGTGTGTGATGCTGGCTTCCTTTCTCAGGGTATTCAGGCATCGTTGCTCTTTAGCTAACAGCTTCATGCTTCGCAGGGAAGCAGGTTTGTCCCCTGCCAGAATTTCTATTAATTTCAAGAATAGCAATTAAGCACCCACCCAAGAAGCTCCACAGGCGATTGACAGGGTCAGGCTGGGACACCGCCAGAGTCTGGGCCATCAGGAAAGAGCAACAGTCAGAATCGGGCTGGCCAGCATCAGGTAAGAAAGAGCTGCACAGGATGCAGCTGGGAAAACACAGCATTTGGACAAGTGACATTGCTGGACTTCAACTCCCAGAATCCTCCCACTAGCATAGACAATGGCTTAAAATTCTTCTGGGGCTCTTCCAAACTGCTCTTAAAAAAAAATCATAATCAACGGTCACAATATTGCTATGTGGGTTTTGGCTGCTGTTTTTACCTGTGTCCACTCTGTCCATTCTTTGGGGAAGCTGTTCGTAGCAATTTCTTGGACTAGAACTCTACTAGTTTATTTTTTTTAAGATTTTTTTTTATTTTTTTATTTTAATTTTTATTTAAGAAAAAAAATAAGGGACATGATTTGCTGATGTGAACCTATGGTTTGAAGGACAAATTTTCTCCTCCTTTCCCTTTTTACATTTTAGTTTTAGAATTGCAGGGTTATAAGTGCAAAAGTACCACCTCAGTAACACAACTCTATGACTCCTTCAGGATTTTTTTAAAAGAAATTTTTGATTCATCATATCTCAAAATGAAAAAGAAATCCACTCACGGGTGGGGAAAAAAGTGCTGAAACTGGTGCAATCTGGGACAACAGAAATGCTTGTTTGAATACTAAAGTAAGGATTGTCCATGCCATCCTATTTCTAATTTCTAAGTACGGTCATGAAAACTGGACAGTGAAGAAAGCTGATAGGGAAAAAAATCAACACCTTTGAAATGTGGGGCTGGAGAAGAGTTCTACAGATACCCTGGACTGCTAAAAGGACAAATAAATGCGTCTGAGAGCAAATCAAGCCTGAACTCTTCCTAGAAGCCAAGATGACTGAGGCTGTCGTATTTTGGCCATATCATGAGAAAACCTGACTCACGAGAAAAGACAGTAATGTGTGGCAAGGCAGTAGGAAAAGGAGAAGAACCGCATTACAGATGGGTAGACTCAATCAAGGAAGCCATGGCTGCCCTGAATCTGCAAGAGCTGAAAAAGGTGGCTGAGGATGGGGTCACTTGGAGGTTTCTATTCACAGGATCGCCAGAGGCCAAAGTCAGCTTGACGACAGTTAACAAAAAAGCTGAACTTTACAGCAAGAAATACCAGAAAATCTAGACACACGTGGATCATCAAGAGTGGTCCAAATTTTATTAATCTACTAGCGTTATTTAGCCGGCATTGCCCAGCGTTTTTATTTTCCTCTTAACAACTCACCAAATTGTCTTCTCCGTTTCCTGTAACTTTGCTCCATATTTCCCAATGCAATTTGTATTCAGAGTTATTTACATACACAGTTTGGATTCCTGAGGGAGTACAGTGCCCTCCTCTTTGCTACTAGGCCTTGTGTCCATAGCAACCAGCCTATTCCTATACCTCTAACTTATTCCTATATTCCCCTATCCAATTTGTGTTCATAACCAGTAACATACAGAGAGAGGTTGGGTTCCTGTGGGAATACACTGTCCTCCTCCTTGCTGCTAGGCCTCATCTCCATAGCAACTGGTCTATTCCAGTATCTGTAACTTTTCCCCATAGTCCCCAATCCAATCTGTGTTCTCTGGTGAGGTTGATGTACTGGCTTTTGATTTTTTTTTGCTTTCTGTTGAATTTGTGCAATGGCCTTATGTTTTTCTGGAAACATTTTTTGTTTTGAATTTCAGCTTTAAGATTCCTCACGTATGGAACCCATACAATCTACTGTGTGAGGCGAGAAGACCTTGTAACTATGTTGTGTATGTCACTTTAATTTTTCTCACATATGCCTCCCAAATGTTTTCTGGCATCCTTATTGATGGTCTCGTCTCCATAGCAACTGGCCTGAAACCCAAGAGCTCCCAGCTGAGAATTCTAAAGGCCCCTCCCTAAACTGCCAACCCCAGGATTCCACGGAATCTTCACAGCCAGCCAATCCTATGAGGTCTTCTCACCTCACATAGCCAATCGTATGAGGTCTTCGCCTGCCTGACACAGACAGACAGACAAACGCACAGACAAACATTGACTTTTATACAGTACATGGTACAACTTCCATGATGTAAATCATAGAATCACAGAGCTGGAAGAGACCATCTTGCCAAATCCAACCCCATTCCGCCATGCAGAAATACCCAACTAAAGCACTCCTGAAAGATCCGATCCGATCCGATCCCATCTCTGTTTAAAAACCACCACAATTGGACAGACCACCTCCCTCTGAGGCAGTATTTTCCACTCTCAAGAACAGTCAAGAAGCACTTCCTAACATTTAGGGGCAATCTTCTTTCTTCTGCCTTACACCCATCGCTATGTTAATGCAACAAACCTGCTGAAGCAAAAGGACGGCAGCTAGAACACTTAACTTTTGTAAGACTGAGAAATCACCGGTAGAAAACAAAGGAACAAAGCCAAATGTTAATACTGATAATATACCGCTACAGCTCACTAAGGCAACTGAGCCCCTTTGCAGCCTGCTGCTGCCGGCATCTTCAGAAAGCTGCAGTGGATCTTTCGGGTGGCTATGAAAAGATGACCTAGACTGTAACGGCTCTGTTATGACCTGCCAGCAGGACACACGTCACATCAGGCAGTACCCAACCAGCTCTTTCTCTCCAAAGATCTCCAAAGAAACAACTGCTGGGATTGCTGTATGATGGACGGTGTAGGAGATAAGCCACATACTCCATTTCTGGAGAACCATAAATACATTACTGCTACCTGAAGGGATATTGTCAGTAACTAAGCCAGCGCAGAGACCATTTCAACCTTTTAGATCAGGCAGACAATGCATCAAAAAGCTGCGGAATAACAAAATGATGGTGTCACAGGTAAGGGAGGGGACAGGGCCTCGTGGGGGATCCCAGAGGGCTGGATGGTGGCCACAAACGGGCCAGGATTCAGCCAAGATTCTAGTACAAGAGCAATGGACTGCCTTTCAACCATGATACCATGTAGAACAGGAGTGGACAAGCCACCCCGCCCAGCAAGCTTAATTACATCCTTTTCCTGCAGTCCCTCTCAAAATGGCGACAGGAAGTAACAGGATGTTACAGAATGTTACTTCCTGATGCCATTTTAAGAGGGACTGCAAAAGAAAACGGAGCTGTTAAGGAGGTAGCAGAGGATTCTGGAATGCTCGTGGAGGTGGACATATTTGTTTTCACACACTTGTTTGATGGCTTTCTGTGTGATTTTGGAGTGTGCCTGGAGAAGAGAAGGGTAAGAGGTGACACGATAGCCATGTTTAAATATTTGAGAAGATGTTGTATTGAAGATGGGCGAGCTTGCTTTCTGCTGCTCCAGAGATTAGGACATGGAGCAATGGATTCAAGCTACATAAAAACAGATTCCACCTAAACATTAGGAAGAACTTCCTGACAGTAAGCACTGGCCAATGGTGGATACACTGCCCTGGAGTATGGCGAAGTCTCCTTCTTCAGAGGTTTTTAAACAGGTTGGACGGCCATCTGTTGGCAGTGCTTTGATTGTCTATTCCTGCATGGTCGGGGGTTGGACAAAATGGCCCTTGTGGTCTCTTTCAACTCTACAATTCTGTGATGTTTATTTTTTTTAAAAAAAAAAATTAGGGTGTTTGGGGGAGCTTTGGAGTCCATGCAGCCTGCAGGCCACCCTTTGCCCAACCCTGACGTAGTAGGCCATCACCATTCCACAGGCGGAAACACGGAAGAATAGCACAGGCTTGCTTCTTCTTATCAACCCTGGATGCTAGAAAAAGGAGGGCGTACATTTGAACTGTTTGCCACTGCCTCTTGCATAGTTCAGCTGGGCTCAAAAAGCACAGCAGCTCATCCATCCAACAGCACAGAAAATTGAAAGCCTGTTTAAAAGAGGTTGGCGTGGGTCAATGTGGCAATTAGATAACACTTCCACTGCTTGGCCGCCAATTAACATTTGAGAATGGCAAAGGGAGCCTGCCCGTACCAAGACAGGCCAGCCAACGCCGATGACCCTGCATTTCTCTCTCCATAACTCATTAAGCTCCCTTCCGCTGGGCCCAAAGGGGTGCTTAGATCAGAGCAGAGTTTGCCGTCTTGAGGCCAAGGGGTAAGAAGTGGCAGGCAACAGAAGCCACAGAAATATAGCTTTAATTTCCCTGCCTAATCTGCTACATGTTGAAGGCTTATTAAAAGCCACTTAGCTTCACAAGTCTCCCCTCTCCCTGCCAGAAAACAGGGGCAGAAGTTGCGTTAGGAACAAGAAAGTCAAACCACAGATGGGGAGGCCAATAGTGGGTACCCAGGAACCAAAAGCTCCTGGAAACATAGAATCATAGAATCACAGATAGACTCATAGAAATGGAGAGTTGAAAGAGACCCCAGGGGCCATCCAGTCCAACCCCTGCCATGCAGGAACACCCTCAAAGCACTCCCGACAGATGGCCATCCAGCCTCTGCTTAAAAGCCTCCAAGGAAGGAGACTCCACTACACTCCGAGGCAGCATATTCCACTGCCGGACAGCCCTGACCGTCAGGAAGTTCTTCCTGAGGTTCAGGTGGAATCTCCTTTCCTGCAGCTTGACTCCATTGCTCCTTGTCCTGGTCTCTGGAACGGCAGAAAACAAGCCCACTCCCTCCTCTACATGGCATCCCTTCAAATATTTAAACATGGCTATCATGTCCCCTCTTAACCTTCTCTTCTGCAGACTAAACATACCCAGCTCTCTAAGTCTGTCCTCATAGGGCATGGCTTCCAGACCCTTCACCATTTTGGTCGCCCTCCTCTGGACTTGCTCCAGCTTGACCATGTCCTTCTTGAATTGGGGTGCCCAGAACCCGACATAGTATTCAAGATGAGGTCTAACCAAAGCAGAGTAGAGTGGTACCAGTACCTCCCTCAATCTAGACACCATACTTCTATTGATGCAACCGAGAATTGTGTTGGCTTTCTTGGCTGCCGCATCACACTGCTGACTCATGTTCAGCTTGTGATCTACCAAGACTCCTAGATCCCTTTCACACATACTGTTATCCAGCCACATGTTCCCCATCCTATATTTGTGCATTTCCACGTTTTCTGCCGAAGTGCAGGACCTTACACTTCTCTCTGTTGAATTTCATTTTGTTAGCCTTGGCCCAGCTCTCCAATCTGTCCAGGTCATTTTGAATTTTGATCCTGCCCTCTGGCATATTAGCAACCCCTCCCAATTTGGTGTCATCTGCAAATTTGATCAGCATGCCCTCTATTCCTTCATCCAAGTCATTGATGAAGATGTTGAACAGCGCTGGGCCCAGGACAGAACCCTGTGGCACCCCGCTAGTCACTTCTCTCCAGGATGAAAAGCAGCCATTGGTGAGCACCCTTTGGGAACGGTCAGTCAACCAGTTACAGAAACAAGAGTCAAAAGGGAGATGGAAGGTCTTTTCTCCTCTAGGAAATGAACAGTGGGCATAGAAGCCAAGAGGAATCTCGAAATCAAGGAATCTATTGTGTCGTAAAGTCAGTCGGCCGCATGGGGTGGGCAAATGCAGCAGGTCCAGGGGCCGTGCAAACTGCCAAAATGCCCCCCTAAAATTGGGAGGAACAAAACAAAGGCAAGGAGTGGCTGTACGTCTGCTTCTGGGTTTGAAATTTTTGTTTGTTTTATAGTTGCAGGGGCCTCTGTAACCTATTTTAAAGATGATTCATTGGTCCTGGGGATCGTCTTTTCCAGTGAATCATGTCACTCGGTGATATGTCCAAAGTATGAGAGCCTCAGTTCAGTCAATTTGGTTTTTAGGGGGAGTTCAAGACTGATCTGCTCTTGTATCCATTAGAATATAATTTTGTATGTGCCTTCAAGTCGTCTCATATATGGCCTGTCAACTTATGGCAACTCTATGAATTTTAGAGGATTTTTTTAGGTACAAATACAGTCGGCCCTCCACATTTGCAGGTTTGACTTTCACAGACCTGATTATTTGTGAGTTTCTCCAACCCCTCCCTGCACCGACTCAGGCGCTTCTTTTCTAGAGGAACCTTCCCTCTCAGCAGCTCTGATCAGGCTGTGCAACCCTTTAAAAACCCGCCCCTGGTCCTCCTCCTCCTCCGCCAGCCATGGCCTGGCCTGCTAAGGACAGCTTGCAGACCAGTTTCTCAGCACTCCCTCCACACACCCAAGGAAGAAGGTGGGTGAGAGAGAGGAAGCCTAGGGCTACCGTGCCAACCCACCCATTTTCTGTCTCCTTTCCATGACCTGGTTTGGACCCTTAGTGCCCCCTCTCCCACCACGCCTTCTCCCCTCTCTCACACAGATACACGCACATATTGGTATTTGCGATTTTCCCACTTTAGCGAAGGTCTTGCACCCATAACCCTAGCGAATGTGAAAGGAGAACTGTCCTCAGTGGTGGTTTTGCCCATTCCTTCCTCTGAACTATAGCCTAAAGCATGTGGTATTTGCTGGCAGTCTCCCATATAACTATTAACCAGGGCTGACCCTGCTTAGTTTCTAAGATCAGTTGGGATCTGGTGCTTTTTGAGTATTTAGAACCTAAGAATATAATTAGGATGCCAAATCACCTGGCAACAGATGTTGAAAGTATCTAAGGCTGATTTCTAAGGGATCTCCACTCTTCTCCCTCCTGGGATGCTGCATACTCCCAGAAGTTCTGTAGTTCAGGTCTGGACTGCATCTATTTCCCATGCTTCTTTTTCATAAGGCATTCTGTTCCTCTCCACCAGTTTTATTTCTGACAGCTGCTTTGAACATCTGATAAGCTTTTGCTTATAATCTGAACACATTAGACCCCAGAACACCATCTAATTCTGGGACTTCCCACTTCAATATAGTACTCTATGTTCCTTGGGACAAAAATGAGTGGGTTTCATCTGCCAGGGCTGCTAACTCTAATTAATTAATTAATTAATTAATTAATTAAAAGAAGACAGTAGCTGCCTCCAGAAGTTGTGGGACTGCCAGCTTTCATCAGATCTAACCACCAAAGCCAGTAGTCAGGGATGCCGGGAACTGTACTCCAATGTCATCTGAAGACCCCCCTCTGAATTAAAAGGACATCCTGCTATGGTTTTGCTTCCTTCTTTGTTCCAGGAAGGTCACATTCTATCAGTTCCTGGCACAGTTTTGGGGTGGGAGGCATTCCCCCCCCACACACCAAGCCAGACAAACAAGATAACAAAAGATAACAAAGATAACAAAAAAAACCCTCCTTGCTTCACAAGACACCAAATTCTGTTTCTGCCCACCGCCAAAGGCCACCTCCTTTGGATATTCTTATATAACCACCTCTATTGTTTCTGACAGCAGGGAAAACCTACCTCTGTCTCTACAGTTATGAGGACTAGCAACATAACAATAAGCAAAAAGTTTTGACTTTTCCTTAGCTCCTGAAAACACAAGTAAGTTGCATCCAAGGAAGCAGTTTAAGCTGAAATTCTCCACTACATCCAAAGTATTTGAAAAAAAAATCATTCTCTAGATCCAACAACAAGACCTAACAACTCATAGTCTCAACCTATATGATAAAGCATAACACCATTGTTTGCCTATGATTCTGTGAGTGTTGGCAAGCGGATGTCCTCAACTCCCAGCTTGGATGCAACTCAGTTTTGTTTTCACCAACTGACGTAGCAAAAGCCAAAACATTATGCCACTTTATTTGTTTATCACTCACTCTCTCTCTCTAAATAGTTAACTGCATCCCTTTGAGTTCTGGAGCAAATTTGTCAGAAGTACTGTTGGTTTTTAAATCATATATTTATTTATTTATTCACACACTCTTCAAGTCTGTCTCTTCAGTCATGAGGTCTCACAACTTGTTATGACAACTTGTTATAACTCTTATCTCCCCTTATGAGCCCATGAGAGCCCTAAGATCTTCTGGAGATACCCCCTTCTCTCTGCCCACCACCTTTTCAGGATTGTTTGGTGAGAACAAGGGAGATAGGCCTTCTTGGTGGCTGCTCTCATACTCTGGAACTCCCTTCCTAGAGAAACCAAGATAGCTCCCTCTTTGCTTTCCTTCTGTCAGGTAATCTGTTTAAAAACCTCCAAAGAAGGAGACTCCACGACACTCTGAGGCAGTGCATTCCACCACTGAACTGCTCTTACTGTCAGGAAGTTCTTCCTAATGTTTAGATGGAATCACTTTGCCTGAAGTTTGAAGCCAGTGCTCCACGGCCTGGAGCAGCAGAAAGCAAGCTTGCTCCATCCTCCACACGACATCGCTTCAAATACTTAAACACAGCTATCATGTCGCCTCTTAATCTGTATTAATTTAAATATGTTCTTAACAACCCTGAGTCTGATTATTTGGAGAAAGGCAGGAGAGAAATGAATAAAACAACAACAACAGCAAAAACAACAATTTAAGAGTCTGCTTTTACAATCTGTCTTTACAGTCATGAAGACTATTTCCATAGTCTTTCTCTGCAATGTTGAGAAGCACTAAGATACAGATATATTCCTGTATACACACATAAGCTGAGAACTTTACAAAAACAGTAATCTGTGCCCTACAGATACAGGAGTAACATACACAGCTCCAACGGTCATCTTCCGACTCACTTTTCTCTCCTTGTCCCACCTGCTCTATCAAGGGATGTTAACACTATTCCCAGAGACATTGTACAACCCTGAAGCAAGCTGCACACCCACACAGCCAGCCAGGAAGAGCATTTCAGATAAAAATGGTATGAAAATTTCAAATACATACTTCTCTCGTCTCAGCTGGAGCAATAAGCAGGAAAGCGCTTCAGGGTGTTCTGAAAGAGAAAGCAAGGTTTGTTAACCTGGGCTCAGCTGTTAACAGACTCCAGCAAAGGCCCCTGGGTGTTGTTCTTTTCCATGGCACTGGCAGTAAGAGCAGACACAGTTCTCTGTAGCTGAGGTGAATGAATCCAACTTTGGGCTATAATAACGTTTGAGACAGCAAGATAGTACCAGAGCTTTCAGTGCTTGTTAATACAAATAGTTCAAATTCCCTCTATACAGAAAATAAGTAAGCCTCAAAAAAAGTTTAGGCTAGAATGCAACTTCCTTGACATTGTAAATTTCTATCTGCAGGGGAGAGAGAAGGAGAATTATGTGAACAAGACCAGAATTTGAAAATGTCAATTTGGAGGGATTAAATTCCCCCCCTGCTAGCTGTGGGAATCTTGAGGAGTTACAGTCCTGAAAGCCAACTTGTCCAAACTCTGAAACTGGGCTGCACCATCTTGGACATGGGCTTCACACCAGTGAATGTTGTTCCACAAGTCTTTCTTTCCCTGCATACAGAAAGCTAGCCAGGGTCAAAACTCTCACCTTGACATGCTAGCATTCTATATACAGGGACGTAAAAGCTTTCATTTTATTTTGTGGTGCGGTGGTTTTAGTTAATTATACCCCTCTCCCTTCCTCCCACAGTTCAGCTTGACTACAACATTTCAGAAGTATGGTCTGTGTTAGCCAAATGCCATGGAAATGAAACATTATACCCTCTTATTATTTCTGTATTTCTGGACCCTATTTTTGTGGTTCCTGTAAATCCCCACCAGTTCCCTTAAGCCTCCATTTTTTTAAAAAAGCAAGATTTTCAGGCAGATTTTGCCCACAAACCATGCAGAAAGCTCCTCAAATGAATGAAAATATACAAAGATACTCCATAGCATCTCTCAGAAGTATCACAGAATCCTGCAAAGACCTCAGGTTTTTTCCCCCTGTGGTCCTCCTCAAAAGTGACAGGAAGTGATCCTGCATCACTTCCTGTTACTATTTTGAGAAGGTCTGTTGAGGAAAATGGAGGTATTTGGGCTTCTTGTTCTGGGGGATGGCCCATGTGAAGGAAAAAATGGGCTCTTTTCCCCCACACAGTTCTTCAGCATTGGTATATTTGCAACTCAATGGAAAGGTGGGGGAAACATCTGGGAGACCCACCAGGTACCCCATCCTGAGTTCACAAGCAAGTGGGATGCTGGTGTTGATCACCTGTCACACACTCACACCCCAAAATACACTCAGACCTCCCCACTCCCCCTGGCATTCCAAGTATGAGCTGGTCCTTCCCAGTGGACCCTCACCTTTGTACTTGAGGTGCTGAAGGATGGGAATGATGGTCTCCAGGGGTATATTATGGGCCAGAAAGAGCTGCCAGGTGCAGTATTGCTCAAACGTCTCCCACTCCAAACTCTCAACTGGAAGGAAAAGGGGGAAGTTGGCTGTCAGATACTCCAGGTGACAAGCAGGGCTAAGAAAGGATTCTCTGTCCTTGGGGCAGAATACAACCCTCCTTCAGTCCCAATCCAGCCCTCTGGGCTTCCCGTGACACTATCATGCAGTCGTTTCTTTGCTTTTGTGTACATAAAAGGCTGAAATCCTTCTCTAAAAGGCTGAAATGCTTCTCTTTAGTAATTTAATAATCGGTATATTAATAACTTAGTAATTACTAATTTATTAATAATAATTTAGTTCACTAATAAATAACATTAGTAATTATAATAGTACAGTAATAGTAGAATGATAATAGCAATAGTGATGCAAAGATCTTCATACTCTGAAGCCAACAGATCTTGTCTTATCTTGGAAGCTAAGCAGAGTCAGGAATATCAGGCGCTATAGTCTGTGGTCATTTTTGCACTAGCCTGTCATAGCGCTATTATTCCACTTTCAACATTCTATGGAATCCTGGGGTTTGCAGTTTAGGGAGGGGCCTCAGACAAACCACAGGATTCCACAGGATATCGAAAGTGGAATAATAGTGCTATAACCGTCTAGTGCAAAAATGGCCTATATTTCAGAGGAAGGAACTGGCAAAACCACATCAGAGTATTCTTTGCCCAAGAAAACCCTATGCGATTTATAGGGCTGGCATAAATCAACAAGCAACTTGAAAGCACACACACACTCACCATCACCACCATCAGAATGCCACTGCCCATTTTTCAAAACAGAAGTGGACTTTGAATCACTTCTCTTTTCCTTCATTTTTTTCTGGCAAACTGTATGACCTCCAGATCCACTGAAATTACCCACCTTCACACTTGACTTGTGAAAATTAAGAGCTTTTTGGTCTCACTTCTTTCCACTCACCACTGAAATTGTTGTTCTGTGGCTTCAAGTCATGCCTAACTTATGGCACCTGTAAAGCAACCCAATCATGGGGTTTTCTGGGCAAGATTTCTTTGCCACATTACACTGCATTGGCTTTCATTATTGGATTGCACCCTCCAAATAAAGACCCTCTCCGAAACTGAACCCACCCCTTGCGATGAAAGAAGTTCCATCTCTGGCTCTCCTCATTGTACTTTTGAGGCTGCAGTTCAGTACATTTTCCCTAAAGATCTGCCTTCTATTGAACATGGCCACTGGGTCATTGGTCCCAGAACTATTTCCTCTGACTTGGGCACAACGCAGACAGGTCCTTGGCAAGACAGAGCTGCTGAAGTTCCCCAGTGGTCAGACCAGACAGACAAGGTTTATTTGAAACAGTAGCATATTTACAGAACTTTTGGCACTACAAGAACAGAGAGAGAAGATGCACACGGGAGTTGCTTAACAAAGGTTGCAAGATCTACAGCACAGAGTCTTCATCGTCCTTCCCATGCAAACAGATGTTCTCAGAGCAGGACAAATTGTTCTTACATATCTTACTGACTTTTGACATGGGTCTTTGCAGATTGCAAGAAGTGAGACAGAATAGATTCAAATCAAAATTTATTCAAAGATTTTTTTAAACCCTCAGAATAGCTTGTTTAGAATTGCTTAGGAACTCAGAAATAAAGAGCCAAATGCTCAGAAGTGTTTTTGTGCCTGATGGAAACAGACAATTACAAAAAGCAGATGGATTCCTTTAAGTAGTTGGAAGAGGCAGGGCTGGAAGCTTGTAAAACTTACCAGACCAAGCAATAGCAATATCAATAGCATGTGTATTTCTACATCGCTTATCAGCTAAGCACTCTCTAAGCGGTTTACAATATGTTAGCTACTTGCCCCAACAAACTGGGTATTCATTTTACCGACCTGCGGAAGGATGGAAGGCTGAGTTAACCTGGAGCCCAGCAGGATCGAACTCACAACCTTGTGGCTGCAGTACTGGCATTTAACCACTGCGTCACCAGGGCTCTAAGCAGCTCGTAAGGGAAGGCCCAGGGCCCAAAAGTACTGCATATATTTCTGTCTGCAGCCCCAAATCCCAGATTTTTTTATTTGACAAAAGGAGGAAAAGCTGTATTCATGACACACCAATCCATGAACATCTGGTATGCTGGCAAATGGCCTCAAATTATGTACCAAATGCTGCTGCGTTCCATCTGTTGTGACTGTGGCTGATGCCTGCTGTTGCTGCTCTCAGTTCTGAGAATTCGACTATGAAGAAGGCCCTCTGTGAAGCCCACCTGAGGTCTCAACAGATCCAGTGCAATGTAGTGGTCTTAATGTTAGACTAGGGAGAGAGAGAGAGATGCAGAGAGAACAGACCGCTCATTGTCTTAAGCTGAATGTGGACAAAACAGAGATCCTGGTGTTTCAGCCTGATCACCCCGCAGTCCCTCTTTCATGCCCCCCACTGGATTTACAGAGTTGCACAATGGCTCCTGTCTCAGTTGCCAGGAACTTTGGAGTCCTGCTGGATGACTGGTTATCTCTACATCCCTTTACTGAGGCTACAGCAAAAGCACACAACTTCCATCTTTTGAACATCCACAGGATCTGGAGGTTCCTGACTGTAGAGACTGCCTATTTGTTTGTCCGAGCCTTGGTTATCTCACGCCTGGATTATTGTAACAGCCTACTGGCAGGTTTGCCTTCCTACTCCCTTCTTCCTCTGGTTTTAATTCAGAACCATGCTGTCTGCCAAAACATTCACCTGTTACTTCTCCCCACAGATCCCTTCACTGGCTACCAGTTCGGGCCAGGGCCTGTTTCAAACTTTTGGTCCTGATATTAAAAGCTTTGTGCTTTAACCTCCTTCAGTACCTTGCAGCTCGGCTTGTGTGTTATGTCCCATCTAGAAATTTGAGATCTGCAGGCAAAGGATTATTGTCTGTTCCACCAACACGCACAGCTTTGTCCAGGCTGCGAGCCTTTCAGGATCTGGCCCTGCATTTGTGGAATGGTCTTCCTTTGGACCTCCAGCTGGAGAAGGATCTCATCCATTTTCACAAATGGTTGAAGACTTTCCTCTTTGACTGTCCACCTTAAGTGGCTGAGATGTGCTTAAGGTGCTGAGATGGGTAGTGGGGTTTTGGGGGTTTTGTACCATGCATTGCTGTGATTTTCTGTTTTAATGACTGTCCCTGACTGTATATGTCATTGTTCCACTCTCTGGGGTAAAGGGCGTTACAAATAGACATTTATTGTTATTTATTATTATTATTATTACCTTAGCACTGAGACTCTTCCACATCAGCTGACTACTGAGAGAATTGTGCAGACAGCTAGAAACATATTGTTTTATACTTTGCAGAGCTGAAGCCAGCATGGTGAGTGGTTTGAGCGATGGACTATGACTTTGGAGACCAGTGTTTGAATTCCCACTCTTGGGCAAGTCATACTCTCTCAGCCTTAGAGGAAGGCAAAGGAAAACCCCTTGGAAGAAATCTTGCTAAGAAAACCCCATGATAGGTTTGCCTCACAGTCACAACTTATATACAACAACGACTTGAAAATATACAAAAACAACAAACACAGCCCAAATCTCGTGAGTGCAGGGCCTCTCACAAGTGTGCTGGTTTCCTGAGAGATCTTTGTTTTCATGGAAGTCTGGGTCTTCCACAAGAGGCCGCCCTTTCACAAGGTTCACATCCAATGACAGTTTTGATCCAGCCTGCTATCAGAGAAGGCTGTCCTGTTGGAAAACTCTGGCAGCTCTAACTAGCCCTCCCCCCAAAAAAGCACACTGTTGGTGGCCCTGGGCAACCTCCTAAACACTGCCTTTACACTCAAGGCTCTTTCTAACACACTCTCTGAAAGGACAGCCTCCTCGTCACCCAACTACCAGACCTCCAACTCACCCAGAATATTCAGGACTGAATCCTTTCGGAACATCACCAAGTTGCCCATCATGACGTGGCACACCAACTCCTGGAGCTGCAAAAGGAAAGCAGGAGTTAGGAAGCCTTGTGATGGGCAGACCTCGGGCTTACTGGGGTCTCTTTCCAAGTACCCAGTGATAACACTTTGATACCACTTTAAGTGCCATGGAGAGCCATATTCTGTTTTCTAGTTGAATTAAATCCAGCAAATCAGTACCTAATACCACAAGAGAGAATCACAGAATTATAGAAGAGACCACAGGGGCCATCCAGTCCAATCCCCTGCCAAGCAGGAACATGCACATCAAAGCACTCCCAACATGTCTACATGTCTATGAGGCCTCCTGTTTTCTCACCCACCCCTTGTTCAAGGAGTATGGGTGGTGATTGGTTGAAGAAGGGAGAAGAAGTTGGGGTTTTGTGTGACAATGTGATGAGAGTGAGGATAATAAGAGAAGCAGGCACCCCTTCTCCCTCACAACTTGGAATTTTCACTTGAAACTCAGCATTCCAACTTGGGCATCAACCAGAACTCTCTGCCAGAGTTAGAGGTGTCTTGCACAATGCCTCAGTGAGCCATGCCTGCCATAGACAAGTCAGTGATTCTCTTTCATTGTTATAAATATCTGCACACACAGATGCCTGGGTGTGTTTGCTTCATTTGCCCCATTCCAGAGCTGACAAAAGCTGCATTTCAGGTGTATGAGGCTGCAAACCCCATGACATATTATTACTCATGGTGGCTGAGAATGATGGGCATTGTAGTCTGACACACTTAGAATGTGCCATGGAGGTGAAGGCCGCTTTCGTTCCCAGTTCTGCATCAATCTCTCCCTCTTCCACTCGTCCCAGAACTGGATTGCCAAACCATGTAAAGGAATACAGGAAGCCCCCAGCTTTTGACACCCCATTACCTGATGACTCATTCTTTTGACACTTCCAAATTAAGGACAAATTCCATTAAAGCAACAGGGATTCCACCCTTTCATCTGTTCTTCTTGCCCGTGGAGGCTTGCTTGGGACCACCTGCATGTGCACACTGCTTGCAAAGGAAGCTGAGAGGGAAGGGAAAAGGTGTCAAGCCAGCTGAGAGACTTTGCAAGCAGCACGCACGCAGTTGGTCCCAAGTGAGCCTCTGTAAGTCCTTGATGGTCCCTATGATACAGTATATGGGTTCCACTTTTCAACCAATTCTCTTATCTGAGAGTGCTCTAGTCCGTAATCAGTCAGACAAGTGGGGGAAGCCTGATTTCCTTTATCATATTTGTAACCAGAGAATTTAATCTTCCTTAATTCAGAGACAGAAGCAAGGAGATTCTGCAAAGCAAGGAAATCCATAGGAGATCCTGCAAACTGGCATGGTAATGGATCTCTGGCCCCCGAGGGACATATAGTCCCACACTCAGGAAACAGACAGAGCAGACAGAAAAAAAATTAGAGGAAGGGGTGAAGGGCAAGGAAAAACAGAAGGGTGTGCATGTTAGAGGGGACATAGAGAACATGGCAGGAACCAAATAAGGTTTGACTCCTTCTCCCACCGCCCACGAATCTCATGGTACTTCAAACCTTTCCCAGATGTGATACCATCGGCTCGCCTGTGCCCTGCCAAGGAAAACCAGCCAAAGAGACCCAGTCGGCCCCTATCAGTATGGGAAAAAGAGAAATATTTTTATGGCCGAAGCTGGTATACAGAAAAAAAGCGGAAAGGTTTATGGGTAGGGGATGGAGGGGAGAAGAGAATTAGCTTCTGGATCAGGCTCAGACGTATTACAGCAGAGGCTAGATTGGCAAATATATTGCTTGCCAAAGCCTCCGCCTCCCACCTCTGCACCTTGGCTATTTTTGGGCTACTCTACACCGGTGCCATGGCAACTTATTAGCAATGGCACTGGACAGCAAGTTCCCAGGAGGCTCTTTATCCAGAAACCTGCTGCAGTGTATTAGAATTCCTAAAATAATAAAACGGGCCTAAGGCCCAGGTCTTCTGGTCTGGAAAGCCACTGTTCTGACTCTGAATTGGCTGCAGCATCTCAGCAGCAAGAGAAAAGCCTCTGCACCAGATCTGCAGGAAATTCCTGCTTCCTTGCCACCCATCTGGGGCTGAACTCCAGGGGCAAAAAGGGAGGTCAATGCTGAGTTCAAGACTGCTCAGTTCAGGCCCTGGGGTTGAACTGGATGTGCCACCAGTGGGGTGATACCTACACACCAATCCTGCAGGGCAGGCCAACTAGTGATGAAAACAAAGCAACAGATCAAGCAGACTTCACGCTCTCGTTCCACAACAGGGGATCTTACCTGAGCTGAGTCAATGACGGCCACAATCATGTTCAATAGCTCTCCACTCCGCAGGGTCTCATCTGGAAACTGAGAAAGAAAGGACAGGTGATCAGAAGACAGACACGGTCAGGACGTCACTCTTCATTCTTACAAGAATGAATAATTTCAAAAGTTTTCTCCCTGATAGGTAGGCTCACTAGAGTTGTGGCACGTTTTCCAAGGGGGCCTTTTTCCCCTTGAAAAGTTCATTTAAAAAAAAAAAACCTGGGAGTTATCACAAAAAACTTACAATTTTAGCAGAATTTTGCAGGGAAAAAAATGTTTTCTGTACAAAAAAATTGATTTTTGCACAATTTGAGTTTTTTTCAAGAAAAAGTTCCAAATGAAACAAAATCTCTCACCGGCTGGCCATTTTCTTGACGGGGTGTCTCAATGCCTTGAAGGCACTGTGGAGCACACGTCAATTGGCAAGTGTCCTTCACATCCCTGCGAAAAGGGGGCTTGGTTCTGTTTTAAGAGGTCACACAATGCAAGCGACTCCTACATTGGTTATGTGGGCCTGGGGAAAGACTGCTACTTCTACTATTTTGGCTTAGTTTACATAATCGAAAGAATCAGGCAATAAAAATCTGAGATGGTCCACCAGACACCACCACTTCATACAACTAGAGAAACACCACTCTGGTGAATATTCCCCTCTGGATTTTCATTTTTAGCCCAATTTTTTGTATGTAGAAAACTAGCACATCAGGAGAAGAGATCTGAACTCAGAGAGACAAATTCACACACCCTGGCCAACCTGCATCTGTACTGATTTTTTTAAAAAAATAAGTAGGAAATCTTTACACAAAGCCCTATATGGCTTTGTTGTTGTTAACTGCCATAAAGTAAACTTTGACTTATGGCAACCTATAGATGTGAGACCTCCAAGCCACCCCATCTTCAACCACCCTGTTCAGGTCTTGCAGAATTCAGAGCCATGTCTTCCTTGACTGAGTCTATTAGTAATGCTGTCTTCCTCGCTTTCTACTGCCTTCTCATTTATCAAGCATCATTATCTTTTCTAGTGAGTCAGGTCTTCTCTTGATATGAGCAAAGTAGGACAGCCCAAGTTTGGTCATACTGGCTTTTACGGAGAGTTCAGGCTTCATTTACCCTAGGACCCACTCATTGGTCTTTTTAGTACACCAGAGTGTCTGTAGAGCTCTTCTCCAGAATCACATTTCAGAGGAGTTGATTTTTTCCCCATCAGCTTTCTTCATTGTCCAGCTTTCACAACCATACATGGAAATATGATGGCATGGACAATCCTAACTTTAGTATTCAATGGTGCATCTTTACATTTCAGGATCTTGTCTAGCTCCTTCATAGAATCATAGAGTTGGAGGATACCCCAGGGGCCATCCAGTCCAACCCCCTGCTGAGCAGGAACACACATCAAAGCGCTCCCATCAGATGGCCATCCAGCCTCTGCTTAAAAACCAGCCCAAAGAAGGACACTCCACCACACTAAGAGACAGCATATTCCACTGCCAGATACCTCTGACCGTCAGGAAGTTCCTCCTGAGGTTCTGGTGTAATCTCCTTTCCTGCAGCATGAATCCATTGCTCCTTGTCCTAATCTCTGGAGCAGTAGAAAACAAGCCCGCTCCCTCCTCGACATGATATCCTTTCAAACATTTAAACATGGCTATCATGTCCCCTCTTAACCTTCTCTTCTGCCGACTAAACATCCCCAGCTCCCTAAGCCGTTCCTCATAGGGCATGGCTTCCAGACCCTTCACCATTTGAGTCGCCCTCGTTTGGACACACTCCAGCTTGTCGATATCCTTCTTGAATTGAGGTGCCCAGAACTGGACACAGTATTCCAAATGAGGTCTAACCAATGAGGTCTTTGTAACTGCCCTTCCAAGTTCTAGTCTTCTTCTGATTTCTTGACTGCAGTCTCCCTCCTGATTAACGACTAGGCCAAGGTATGGCTGAGGTCCAGTCTATCTGACAGACTGCATCTCCCCATGTGAGCCTCCCTGTTCCTGACATCCCGAGGAGAGGCCTCTTTCATTCCGACCACCTTTGCCACACCATTAGTTGGAACATGTGACAGGGCCTTCTCAGTGGCTGCCCCTAGGCTTTGGAACTCTCTTTCTAAGGAGGTTAAGATGGCTCCCTTCTTGTTGTCCAGAGACTTTTTCATTCTGACAGGCTTTTGAGAACAAGCTGGAATATGTCCAGAGGAGGGTGACCAAAATGGGAAAAGGCCTGGAAACCATGAAGCCCTATGAGGAGTGGCTTAGAGAGCTGAGTATGTTTAGCTTGGAGAAGAGAAGGTTTAAGATGGGACATGACAGCCATGTTTAAATATTTGAAACGGTGTCATATTTAAGATGGAGCAAGTTTGATTCTGCTGCTCCAGGGACTAGGACATGGAGCAATAGATTCCATTAAATACTAGGAAGAATTTCCTGATGGTAAGAGCAGTTTGACATTGGAATACACTGCCTCAATGGAGTGTGGTGGAGTCTCCTTCTTTGGAGGTTTTTAAACAGAGGTTGGATGGCCATCTGTCAAGAATGCTTTGATTGTGTATTTCTGCATGGCAGAAGGAAGTTGGACTGGTTGGCCCTTGGGGTCTCTTCCAACTCTAGGATTCTAGAAACTGAAAGTCTTTAAAGAAAGGGCTTTTCGGACCATAGGGTACTATTTTAACTATGCTTTTTAAAATGCTGCTTTTAAACAGTTTTATTTTAAGTTTTAAACTGTTTTTCATGTTGTTAATTACTAAGGTTTTATTTTAAAATCTGTCAGCTACCTTGAATCCCTTGGCAGAAAAAAGGGCAAGGATATATAGAATAAATAAATGAAATATTTTAATTCCTTGCTTTTGGTGTGTTTTAACTGTATTACACTTGTTTTAATTTGTACACCACCAGCTTTAGGGGAAAAGACAATAAGTATATCCTTAAAAATTGCACCCATTTGAAGTAATATACTTCAGTCAGTCAGCTCAGGACCCGCTGTCTGAGTCTGTCACATTTTTGTTACATCGAGTATGTGGGTGGGTGGTGAGCTTTATATTTCACATTACTCAGAGTTTTGTGGAATTACCAGGGTTGCATATTCCTATTCATAAATTGGTCTGCCAAAATAAATACATACACACAAACACACTGTGCTGGTATGGTGCCTTTCTTTCAGCCTGAAATTCAAGATGACTTCTTCAATCTCCTTTGTATTTCCTGCCCTTCCAAGCTAACATACTGACTCCTGTTTATTTCTCTAGCTGAGAAAACTGAGTCAACTGATTTTTTCTTTTTACTCTTTTTTTAAAAGCCCTCCGTGTCCAGATAACCTGGGCATACACGTTGAACAAATTTCACATCATTTATCTGTCTGTTCTACTGACAAACCTCACCCCCTCCTTCTTTCACAAAGCCATCCAAATCAAGGGCTGCGAGTTCCAATTCTGCACATGCATGTATACAAAACTGGAAAACCCGGAAACACATTTCAGCCAGTCCCATTTTCCCCTTTGGGGATCCACTACCACAGGGCTGTGGTGCTACCCCCTACGTCCAGCAGGGGGTGCCAGAGGACGAGCACAGCAGCTCGGTCAGTAACAAGGGCGGCCAGTATGAAGCTCGTGATTGCAAAACAAGGGGAGGGAAAAGAGAGACCCCCATCTGTGAAAGCCAGTGCCAACTCCAATTTGTTCATCTGTGCTCGATCTGTCAAAACTGCAGAGGGAAGAAAACCTAACGCTCACCACTCTGTTCCAAATTAGAGGCAAACTTGAGCGCACAAAACAACAAATACGATCAAGATTTTGCCAACGAGCCTTCCATTTTGTCTGTTCCTTTCTGCTCACGCAGTACAGTGAGTGCTCTTCCTGTAGTCAAATTGGATGCAAGGGAATGTCAGGAGACCTCCAGAATTGCCACAGCCCAGTTTTGCATTTATGTGCAAGGCATGCAGGGGTGCAGGGAGAGATCATTAATTCAAATTAAGGTACTTTGCAGACATGGGGCATCTAGCCGCCCACCACACAGAGAGTCCTCACAAGTTAGAAGCCCAAATTTTACACCCCAGCTGGTACCTGAGTACCATAGCAATTCTATCCCCTCCCAAACGAATTTTCACAAAACCAAACTTTCACCCAGCACTAAACTCAAGGGGAGGAAGAGAGGTTATCCATTACTTCTGCAGCTCCAACTCAGTACAACTCCTTGATGCTACCAGGAGGCTGACATTAGAATAGAGGTGAGCAATGTCTACTCATGGGTATGTCCCTGAAATGATCCTCGGCCCAACCTTTCCTGGAAAAAAATGAAAGCTGAATTGCTTCTCTTGGAAGCTTTTGGAAGTGGTGATTCACATTTTAAACAGATTACATCCCCCTCCCCTGCACTGTTTGAACATTAAATTAAAAACCTATCATAAGCTTTTGTGCACCCAAGTCCACTTCATCAGATGCATGATGAAGTAGACTGGAGGCCATGAAAGCTTGTATTTGAATTTTAAAGACTTTTTCCAAAAGAGAAATGTGCCTCTAGTCATTTCTGGGAGGGAACGCCTTCATTTTTGGCTGCCCATATGGCCCCCCAGAAAGTTCAAGAGATAGATAAGTTGCCCATTCCATGTTAGGGCAAGCAACAGCTATCGGCCTTGGCAAATTAGCTTCTTATAGTCCTCCTTTTCAGGGCACGAAAAGATGGTTCAGCAAGACCTCCAGAAAGTCTTGTTCATAGAGGCATAGAGTTGGAAGAGGCTGCAGGGGCCATCCAGTCCAATCCCCTGCCATGCAGGAACAAAGCACTCCCAACAGATGGGCATCCAGCCTCTGCTTAAAAACTTCCAAAGAAGGAGACTCCACCACACTCCATGGAGGCAGCAGATGCCACTGCTGGACAGCTCTGTCAGGAAGTTCTTCCTGAGGTTCAGGTGGAATCTCCTTGCCTGAAGCTTGAATCCATTGCTCCTTGTCCTAGCCCCTGGAGCAGTGGAAAACAAGCCCACTCCCTCCTCGACACGACATTCCTTCAGATATTTAAACATCGTTGTTGTTGTTATTGTTGTTGTGTGCCTTCAAGTCATTTCTGACTTATGGTGACCCTACCACGGGGTTTCCTTGGCAAGATTTTTTTTTCAAAGAGGTTTGCCACTGCCTTTTCCTGAGGGTTGAGAGAGTATGAATTGCCCAGTGCTGTTCATTGAGTTTCCATGGCAAAGCAGGAATTCAAACCCTGCTCTCCTTAGTCCAACCGCTATGCCCCGCTGGCTCTGCCACAGAGTTTGGCAGGTTCTACCAGCCTTCTAAGGCTTTCCAAGTACTGCCCCAGCAACAGACTGCATGCCTGCCCGCTGATGACCTGCTGAGCTAATTACGGGGAAGGTTGACAATGAACTGGCCATAGCCATTACAAACACAATGCGGAGTGGCATAGCTGTGTTCAGCATCGGCAGAGGAACATAACGGCCGCAAATGTGTGAATCATAAAGATCGTGAATAAGAACACAGATCTTCAAGATATATTGTGGGATGCTGTAGTCCACATCAGGCACTCCTGAAGAGACCTGACAAGGGCTGTGGGCCCAAACATGAGGAGGAGCAAAGCCCCTGAGGCACCAAGTGGCTCCCTAGGGCTGTTTTTATGCCCTCCAGGTTCCCTGGCCACTCTGTCTGTTGCCCACCACCACAAAGGTGAGTTGTCTCTCCCGAGAGTCTCTGGATGCAGCAATTCCACTTTTAATTAGGTTTCAGGGACCTCTTGCACTACAATCAACCTCTCACTAGGGTTGGGAATGCAGGACCCCCACAAAAACAGAAAAACCGCAAATACTGAAATGTGTGTGTGTGTGTGTGTGTGTGTGTGTGTGTGTGTGTGTCAGTGGGAAGGAGGCCAAGGCATGGTGGTGAGGGCAGGCTGTATACTTTCTCTCTCTTGCCCATTTCTTTCTCAGGTGTGCGTGGGGCAACAGGAGAGTATTTGCGGTTCTGAGAAATCAGGCTGTGAGCCATCCTCAGGTGGCCAGGCAAACCCTGGTGGTGGAAGAAGAGGATCAGGGATGAGTTTTTAAAAGGCTGTGCAGCCTGACTGGAGCCAATGAGAGGGAAGCACCTGAGGTGGGCAGGGCACGGATTTGAGAAATTCACAAATAATCAAATCCAAAGTCAAACTGACAAATATGGAGGGCCAACTGTATATAACATTTTAAAAAACCCTCTGTTTTTCAAAAGGAAAAAGAGTGGACATTGTTTTTTGCTTTTGTTCTTTTGACATTTTTGCAAATCTTGTACTGGAAGATCCCAGGGCAGAACAGCTGGCCACCCCTATGACTCTTTCATCCTACACTGTTATGGCACTGTGACTCTAGCAGCCATGGCAATATCCTTTGGGATCCTGGGAGTTGCAGTTTGGTGAGAGGCATTTAGAATTCTCATCCAGAGAGCCCTAGTGCTTCACCAGACTACAAATCCCAGGATTTAACAGGATGTACCCATGGCAGTTAAAGTAGAACCACATAACTATAACTGTGAAGTGTGAAATGGACTCTAGCCTAACCTGTTTGACACCCTGGCCTTGTCATCATTCAAACAAAATAAAGATAATTCCAGGGATTTATCAAGTCCTTTTTTTAAAAGGCTGTGTCATCTCAGAGGGACACAAGCTTACAAGAAGAGTAAGATAAAAGACAGTAAATACATAAGCCAGTCTTTTCTCATTTGGTGTCTTTCAGATGTTTCGGACTTCAACACCAATGACTCCTCATGATTGGCCATACCAGCTGTGGCTGAGGGGAATGGTAGCCCAAAACTCAAGCATTAAGAACAGTTGTAAAATAATATATAGACAGTTGTCTACAATGGTTTTCGTCTTCTGATGTGGCCCATGTATTTGTCCTGCCATCAAATTGTGGTGTCTTTTCTATAATGCAAGAGGAGAAATCTCTGGCTACTTAGCCATCTAAACTGCACACAAGACAAATATATGCAATGCATACCACAGAAAGTTTTATTTTCGTTCTTGGCTTTATACTGCAATTTTCTTGCACATCATTGGGATTTCTGATGAGCAGAAAAGCAAGTTACATTCTTTAATCAGAAAAAGAGTAATAATGCCAAGAAACCTTCCAAGGATCCCATGGAAGAGGGAAAGGTGTCATTTAAGTTTCCCTCATTTCACCTGGACATCTGGTGAACCAAGTTGTCCAAGTCAGAAAAGCATCTTTCCCAAGAGAAAAACACGTATAATTAAAATCAGCTTCACATTAACTGATAACAGTCAGACTTTGAATCCCTCTGGATTCCAATTTTTGCTTTTGAAGGTAAGACATCAAGCCTTGGTTGGAAGCTGGTTAATAATGGGACATTTGCCATGATTTTTGGTTTCTGTGTTGCATTTCTTCTATGTTCCGTTCCCAGCTACTAGATTCCATGCAGCCAAATATTCAGTAAGAACCAGCTGGAAACAATGTGGAGGGAAGCAGGTGTATACACACTGAATAAATGCACACTGTTTTTCATTTTGGAGATGTGAGCACAGGCTGCCACGAGACAGACTCCCATCTGGCTTGAGCCAGTCGGATACCAAAACCCATCTCCTGCTGCAGTTGGTTCTATTCTAGGACATCTATCCCACTAATGATGCATTGCAACCTCTACGGCAAAGGTTGAAACTTTGCAACTTATGGGCCAGATGCCATCTTTGGCTTGTAAGCTGCATGTGATCTTCAGCCCTATGGGATGTGTGTGGCTTTCAGCCATGTGGCTGCATATGGCCTTTAGCCTGTGGGCCACATGTGGGATCTGTGGCCCTTGCCCTAGGGAAGACATATGATCCTAAGGGTATGTCTAAGCAGCCCTGGAGCTCCTCATTGAAAAAAAGGTCAAGAATCAAAATTCACAAAAGACCTGATTCTTGGGCACATCAAGGTGCACTTGTTTTACCCATCAATCCACTCTGAAAGAAAATTTAAATGCGTCCCCACCAGGGCAGGAAAAAGGGGTTGTTCCTGGATCCTTCCACCCCTACTTTAGTCACTTAGGCCATTTCCACAGTACACTGTTACAGTGCTATCATTCCACTTTCAACAGCCTATAGAATCCTGGGGTTTACAGTTTAGGGAGGGGTATTCAGAATTCTCTTTGGCCTCAGTAAACTACAAACCCCAGAATTCCACAGGATGTTGAAAGTGGAATAATATCACTATAACAGTCTAGTACAGAAATAGCCTCAGAGGGCCAGGGGACATTGCCAAACCCCTCCAGGCAGAGCTGAAACACAAAAGGTAGGCCAAATCCTCCAGCCAATGAGAGGTCCCACACCAAACAGAGGAAAGGGGAAGCAGATGCAAAGGACCAGGTGCCGCGCTGAAGAAAGGCCTCCCACAAAACCCAGGTTCTGCCACCCCAGCTTCTCAGCCAGCTGAGCGATGGAAGCAATAAAACGTTTAATTAAACCTAACGGTCTGGAGAACATGCAACATAAACCTCCTCTGAGCCTGGTTGAGTCCAGAGATTATTCTGGGTCTGCAAAGCATATGCTATCGCTCAAAAAGTCTTGGGAAAAAAATGTTGAGAGAAGGGAAAGCAGCAGAAAGGACACCAGAGCTCCAGAAAGGGAAGCAAAGGGCTGGGCTGGGCTGAGGGCACTGGACTAAAAAAAAAAAAAAAAGCCATGGTTCAGAAACGGGCAGACCCTTTCCCCAACACTTGACAAAGGTTCGGAAAAAGTCACTTTAGTGGATTAAAACTCCCAGAAGCCCAGAGTCAGTATGGACACCATGCTGGCTGCAGCATTCCAGGAGTTGTATTTAAAACAGCAATGTACTCAAGTGTTGCCAAGTGGTCTAAGCTAACACTGTATCTGCCCACTCCCTTTCTTTGGAATAACTCTGGCTTTTCACTCATGAAGGAATCCCATTTTATTTTATGAAATACCCTGCATTGAAAGCAGGGAGGCAGAAAATTGTAAGTGGTCATACAGGTATGGAAAAAAAAATAAGGCTTAGGTTATACTGTTATTAAGACCAACCAAAATGTCACAAGAGTGTGTGACCTCCTGGGTTCTCCAGAACTCTTCATCATACTAAGTCAGAGTTGGGAATTGCAGGTGTTCTTCAGAAGCTGTTGGACTGCAAGTCCCAGTGGCCTAGCCAACACAGTAAAAGGTAAGGAATGCTGGAATTTGCAGTCCAACAACATCCAGAGAACTGCCAGATTCTCACGCTCATTTGACGAATTACTAAAGTAACCTATGCGAAGCAGTCTATACAAATCATTTCATTATCTTGCTGTATAACTGGAATGATATCAGAAGTAAAGCAGAATCAAGCCCAAGGACAGGAAAGGCACAACCCTCAGGATGTTGTTGGAACTGCAACTCCCATCATCCTTCACTATGTCTCCTGGGACGAGCAGTCCAGCAACATGATGGGACCCACACCTTCTCTACGGTTGCTTTAAACTGAATTCTGAATCCTCAGCCCCAGCACCACCCAGAGAGAGCCGCTCAGCTGTCGCCGCTCCACCTTCCCAGGCCTCACCTCAGTGTATATAGACGGAGTGAGGTAGCAGAGAAGTCGGACGTCGTCCTCCTGGCAAGCCTTCATGTCCATCATCAGGCAGGTGTGCAGGTCGCCCAGCTGGGTGGCTTGGGCGAAGGACTCATAGAGGTTCATCTTACCAGCTGCCGCTTTGCTTAAAAAGAGCACAGGGCCCAGTGAGCAAGCAAGGGAAAGGGTGGGTCTGTTCCAGAAAGGAGAGGGGGCTGTGCAGGCAGGAACCCTCAATGCAGGCTGAATCTTTCCCTCTCACTGGCTTTTGCAGTGGCTGATCCTAACAAGGGCAGGACTCCTTGAGTCTCATCCTGGCCACTACAGTAATCTCCTCTTATCCACAGGGGGTACGTTTCAAGACTCTCCAAGGATACCTAAAACCACAGATAGTTCTGAAGCCTCTAGCTTCTAAAAGACCACAGAGAAGCTTCCTACTACCTGATGGCAATGGCTCTGGCATCATCGGAAGTAGCCCTCTAGCTTCACAGGGACCACAGAGAGGCTTCGTATTATTTGGTAGTATGATGCCTCTCTATGGTACCTACCAAACTAGGGGACTACTTCTGGTGACACCAGGCCCATTTCATGTGGCATGAGCAGGCCATGTGGGTGTCGTCACCTGGACACAGGCATTTTTTGATTAATATTTTCAGACCGTGGGTAACTGAAACCTGGAAACAGATACCATGGATAAGCGGGGGTGGGGCGGAGTGGATTGCTGTATCCCATTAAATGATCTTAGACAACATCATCGGTTGAATATTAGCATTTCCCCATTTGTGAATCTGGAGTAACACCATGACCAGCTTTACAGGAACACTGTAAAGAAAGGCTAAATAAAGAACTCCAGGCCCTGGTGCCACCTCCAGGACTGCTGAGGACTGACTCTGGTCCCCTGGCTACCCCCAGTGGGCCACCCCCCTTTCCCATAACCTGACTGAATGACAGTTTCCCAGGTTTTAGATAGACCGAAATGCCTCATCTAGGGCCAGGCAAAATAAGAGCCTGAACTTAAAATATGCAGATTCTTTGGCTCCTCTGCCCTTGGCCCTGCCCACCATTGGAACACAGATCCTGAAAATCACTCTGAAATTGAACTGGGCCCTTGGGGTGAAAGAGATTTTCCATCCTTGATGAAAAGAATTCCTAGGACAACATAGATCATAGATCCAGGCTGAGGAATTTTTGGCCTTCCAAATGTTGTTGGAGTCCAGCTCCTCACAGCCCTACACCAACCCAGTTAATGGTGAGGTATGATGGGAGCTGTCTGTGAGTCTGGAAGGCCAAAGGGCTCTAGGAGGAAAAAAGCACTTCACGATATGGAATCCTCACCTTCATCAATCCTTGGGCTCCCAATATGACTGCTACGCTCTCCTCTGAGTAGACAGCATTTCCCCCAAACCCTCTTCTTGATATTTTTTTAATTGACTCATTCCTTGCCTCAGACTCACCTGGCTTTTAAATAATACAGAAGGTGGTAGCCAATCTTGGGTTGCTTCTGGTAGAGCTCTGACAAAAGATCCAATAGCACAGAGAAGCTGCTGTTGTCTTCCTGCATCTCACAGAGATTCCTGAAAGGAAACAGGAAGGGTGGAGGAAGGTGGCTGGACTGGGTTAGGCCCCCAGTCAGCGCTTAGGGTCACAGCAAGGGGCTTTCAGCTGTGACGAAAAGTGGGGAGAAGACTGGGCTTGGCAATTAAAAACATCTGCATGCTTCACAAGCTGGCAGGGTTTTCACTCAGATCCTTTGCCTTGCAACCAGGCTGGCTTCTTATCTTAGAACCAGGATACAGCTATCAGGTAGTTAAAAAAGGGGAGGGAGGAATACAGGAGGGCCAGAGGAATTTAGTAGTCCCTTTAAGACTAAATGAGTCCTGTTTTAGCATGAGCTTACATGGGTATCAATCCACTTCTGCAGATGCTCTGACAGAGTGATATTAACACCACCAGTTTCAGGCACAGTTACAGAATTGCAGGAGTGGGACTAAATGTAACAGGATATAGAAACATGTTAACTGTGACTTTGGCAAGAAATCTACAAAGAGCTGTGTGAGATGCTACAAGTTTTTCAACTGGCTGGCAGTACTTTCCATCTCACTCCCACAATTACATCCTCATCTTATTTATTTATATAGCACCATCCCTGCACATGGTTCTTCACAAGTAAACAAATAACAAAACAGTTCCTGGCTCTCAGGCTTACAAGGCATGGCACAAAAGGAAAAGGGGATGGCAGTGAGAGAAGGGATTAAATCCAGCAGATGCTCCCTCTTCTTCCTTTCCTCCGAGGCCAGGGCAGCGGCTGTTGGGATGGAGGGAAGTCCCTTCACCTCCTTCTGGGCCTTGGAATGATGGAGATATTACAATTCTGTAACTATTTCTGGAAACCAGTGGTTTTAATAACAGTCTCAAAGAGTCTGCTAGATTCCACTCCTCCCTCTTTTTCCCCCTTTTTATGCTGGGACAAACAAACATGGCTATTTCTTTGAAAAACAGTTATGTTGAGAAGATCCAAAAACAGAACAATTTTAATGGGGTGATCTTGGAGATGGGTGCCTCTTTCACTCTGGCAAGAACAGAAAAGGGAAAAGAGGGGAGGGGGAACTTACTTAAATATTAGGTAAAGTGGCTTCTCCACAGATTCCTCTAGAGATCTGTATGGAAGTAGCAATTACAGAGAGCGAGAGAGACAGACAGACAGAGAGAGAGAGAGAGAGAGAGAAGATTCAGATGTGTTGGACTGTGCACCAGGAAACAGAACATGGAAATGTGGCTATGGGGGACTACAGTTCTCACAGTTACTCAGCCAACATGTTACCAAGTAACTTTTCTCAGTTATGCCAAGCACATGCTAGGCCACCTAGTTCCCATCCTCTGAAGCTCCAACTCCTTGTGCTCATTGCCTGCAAGTGGCAAATAAGTCTTACAACCTTAAACAGAGTCAGTGAATGCTCCCCACCATGATCTCTCTGACATGGGATCCCTGTGAAGGGACAGAGTGCCAGAGAACCTCCACTGCAGGCCATGGCTTGAGGGCTACTGGTCCCCACCCCACCCAGTTCTAGAACAGATAACATTTAGGGTATACTTCTCACTAGGAAGGGAATCATTTTATGCCTGGGATGTGGCCTTGTTAATGGCGGGGAGAAAGGTAGCATGCTGGGAAGACCCCTTCTCTGCAATATGCTACCTTTCTATGTGGATGGAATACTATTATCATCATTATTGTGCACTGATGGTGCTGCATCATCAGCATCATTACAAGCAACAACTATTATTATTACTATCGTCATCATCATTGGTTTCACAGTCTATCAGGTGTAACGAACTGGAGTTTTCGATCAGCAACGATTCAACTTCTGTCCATGAATCTAGAAATCCATGAGACAATAATGTGGCACATTCCAAGAAATGTCACTTTCTGCAACTGTGACGTTGCAATCTGATCTAGTGCATCCTCATTCAGATGTTTTATCGGTCCACCTGGAATTGCGCCCAGAGCAATTAACACTACTAGTACACTATCACTCCATCAACGTTATCCTTGGCAAATAGCATCCTCATCTACCATCTAAAGTGGTGCAGCAGACTAAAGTTTAAAGGATTTGAGCGCTTGTTCCCATTATGCTGCACTACTGGCCAGACTGGGATGGGCCAATGGAAACCAGACTCCCACAACATCTGGAGAGTCAGAGCTTTCCCCAGCTTCATTGAAGCAAATGCAAGCTCTACTTCTCCAGAATTGCTATCATCATATTGCAACTTCTTCTTGCCTGGCTAGAACTTTGTAGTGAAGAATCAGCTAGGAAACGACCTATGTGAACGATGGGGGGGCGGAGTAGTGCCCCTGGCCCCCACCCACTCCAGCAACCATACTTACTCCTCCATAATTTCTTCTGGCAAAACCTCCCCACGGAAGTGAGCCTTGAAGAGCTCCTGCAAACAGGAAGCCAAGACCGACAACTGCTCCTGGTCAAAGTCCTCCTGTGGAAAAGGGAGAAGTGTGGGATTTTGTGCTTTATAGGGTTGACAGCCCAGAGAGGAGGAGTCCCCAAATTCCTAGCACTGTAGAGAGGGAGATACTGAAAACTGTTCCCATGCAGAACTCTTCCATTTGCTGCATTCGCATTCCCTTGGTTCACTTTGCTGGCCCCTTTTCTTGGGATGCCTTATAACTGTATTTCTTAATGCTCAACTGAAGTTTTAAGTGACTGCAATGCTAGAAAATTTGGGGCTTGAAGGAAAAAATCAGTTGGACAGGGCAAAATTCAGGGTGGCAATGCCCTCATATTGGCTCTTCTGTAGCTACACTCTGCTTTTGAGTAACCATGCTTACAAGGGGATCTGAGTCCACTAGTTGCCTGACTTTTAACCAAGGTAGTTGATGAAATTGATTAGCACTTCCTTTCATCTGGGGAAATGAAGGGTGGGATCACACTTGTAACAAGCATGCCACACTATCCCAAACCTCAGAAGGGGTGCCTTTTGTGAGGACAGGCATCAAAATGAAAGTCAGGTATTTGGGGGAAAAATGGCCTCTCATTATTTCAGAGGCAGGGGGAAAGTGTGCTCTGTAATATTTGGGATTTCCCCACTCTGTTCTTGCAAAGTGTCTCAGAATGAAAACAGCTGGAAGGAATTAAAGGAGGGACTGTCATTAAGTTGCCACCCTCTCTCAGCCAGTTATCACACAGAAGCCTGAGTTGATTCATTGTCCAATTAAAAGCCTGCAACGCTTGCTATTAATTAAAATGGATCTTCTGGAGTGACTGTCACGGATAGTTTGAGGAGGAACAGAGAGAAACAAAGGGGAAATTGTATGTTTTCCAAGAGAACAAGGAGGAATTTGGTTGGCACCCTTACCCCATGTTGCTACCACAGTCCTCAACATCTGGTAATATATTCCATTTATCCCTGCCAAATGAGACCCTGTGAGAAAGTCCTCAAAAATGGCACAGTTTTTGAGAACTATTTGCAGTTCTGGACTTATTCTGTATAAAAAGAGGGGCTTTAAGCAGAAAATGGAATTTTCTGTGCAGGAATGGTTTTTTTTTTTCCATGTAGAAAAATCCATCTTTTGGAGAGGGAGCAGTAAACTTGTTTCCTGCACAGAGATCCATGTTTTCTGCATGAGAATATTATGTGGATCCTTTTGCCCAAAATAAGTCCCAAATTATGAAGACTATTTTGTGCAGGATTCTCACTGCTGGGATCTCCCCCCTTGGGAACCCCCCTTTTTCATCTGTTGTTCAAATATTTGCAAATATTCCTTTCACCTCTATGGGAGAGGCATTCTACCTTCCAAAGTCTATGAAAATGGGGAAACCACCAAATGCTTGTATCATGGCTGCTCTCATCTTTGAACGTCAAGAGAGCCAAATTGGGAATTCAGGATTCAATCCCAGGGCCTGAGTTTATACAATCCAATCTAGAAGTGCATCCCCATTTATTACTATTATGTCAGCCAAGAGTCAGGTGCCAGGTTTTTACTGGGAGCGAGCCATTACCTCCAAGACTTGGTCCACGATTTCTTGCATGACCTCACACTGTGCTTCTGTATCACTGCAGAGATGGGAGGCGGAAAAACCAAGAGGAAATCCAAATTAAAAAGGAGAGAATGAGACGGTGGGGGGGGGGAGCAAGATGGGGGAACACTGGTGTTTTGTATATCAAGCCCGCTCAGTTTTGCCTTCAAGCTCTGGTTCAGCAAGAGGCCTTATCGCTACGGCAGTAGCTGGAAGTGATCAGAGGCCAAGGAGACAGACTACCTTCCAGCCAGCATGCTTCATGACCTCCAACATTTAACAGATGAAAACCAGGATGAAAGAAACCAAGCATTATCAGAGTGTGGTCAAAATGGCAGAAATTACTAATGATGAAGAAAGCACAAGGTAGAAGAGGGTACAGCACTTTGCTTTTGCCTGAGTCTACTGGGAAGGGCAAGATTCTGCCCTCATTTCCCCAGAGAAAGAAGGTGTATAAATAAAGTCAACGTAATGATCACAGCAGCAGCAATAGGAAGGCTCCTTGTTGTCTTTGACAGAGAGGATAAATTATTTTTTCAGGACTGAGGTACTTTGGTGCCTGGGGCTGGGAGTACCACCACAAGGGGGTGGAAATCTGACTCTAGTTCCCATGCATTTGTCCAGTCCAAGTGCAGGAATCACACGACTTTCCAGATGCTGTTGGGACTGCAAACTCACAGTATTCCTCACCACTGGCACCATTGCTAGCTGGGACTTGCAATCCAACAGTATTTGAAGAACTGTATGAATAACCAAAAACTAGAGTTTAGTCTCAGGTTTACATGTTTATTCAAAAAATTTTAAAGGAGGATTTTGTAATGTCACCAGAAATATTTTTGCTGGGTATTACGGATAAGGACTCAGATAATAAATGCAGATTATTTCTTCATTATATAATAACAGCAGCAAAAACATTGTTTGCTCAAACCTGGAAATGGACTGAAGCATGGCAATGGAAGAATGGATTGTTAAGCTTGCCGAGTTAGCCCAAACTGCCAAACTAAGGTGGGTTTTAAAGGATAAGGCCACTGAAGATTTTTTGAAAAACTGAAAACTGTTTATGGACTTTTTGAGCAATAAGAAATCTAACCACGCAACAATTTGTGGATACGGTTACTAGTAATCCTAGTAAGATTGCTTAGTAGGATCTGTAATGGTAGAATAACATTTTCTTTTCTTGTCTTCTTTCTTTCATTACAGTTTTGCTTGGTACATCAGAGCCCTTTTGTGTTTTAGTAAGTTAGTACTTTGGTGAGTTAGCATTTAGTGTTTTTAGTTCACTGTTTTAGTATTGTGTTTTAAGTATAGTTCATGTTCATGTTAAAAATGTTAGTCTGCATTTATGGTATTTTGCGTACATATGTGTGTGTGTGTGTGCGCGCGCACATGTATGAATATTAAAACTGGAGCTTAACACTCCACAGAATATATTAAAGAGCTTGCTGCAAACTACTAAGCCTGGTAAATGCCCTCGAGGCAGCTCCCAGGGGTGCACTGGCATCCTCGGTGCCAGTGGACAACTGGCACAGGAAAGACAAGACTAATTCAGGGGTATGTTTTGCTGTACCATTAAAACACCATTCTGCAAAAACCAGCTAATAGCCAGAAGTCTGCCTAAATAGCTAATTAGCTTCCTATGGGAGGAGTTCCACAGCCTGGGAGCAGCCACTAAGGAGGCCCTCCCATGTGCCATTGCCAGACTTCTCTGTGATGGTGTTGGGATTGAGAGAACGCCCTACCTCAGGATCTTAAAATCTGGGAAGGATCACAGAAGGAGATACAGTTGGCCCTCAATATCTGTAACGGTTTGGTTTGAGGACACCCGCCCAGTAGATACCAAAATTTGTGAATGCTCAAGTCCCATTATGTACTGCAGTGTAGTAATAGCACCCCTTATATAAAATGGCAAAAAATCAAAGTTTGCTGCCACTGCTGCTGTCTCTTCTTCTTCTTCGGAATATTTTCAAGCTGTGGTTGGTTGAATCCATGGATACAGAATCCGTGGATATGGAGGGCCAACCGTACAGTCTTTCAGCCAGTACAGACCCAAGACTTTTGTTTAAAAAAGAAATAGAAGTTTCTAGCACTAATTTCTGCAAAAAAATAATGCTGAGAATATGCAGGCAACATACCGTGAGATCTCAGAGGTCAGACATTAAAGTTAAGGCAAAATGGGGTTTGCTCCTGCTGGAAGGAATGGAAAACTCTGTAAAACCGAATACTCCTGGGGAGAATTCTGACATGCATGACAGCAATAAGAATCGCAAACAGCAGGGACCAGACTCGGCAAAAAAGAAAAGCTCCTTCTCTCCCTGCTCCCCCAGCATTTGCCATGGTTCTCTCTCTTCCCATACTGCTATTTAAAAAAAGAAAGGAAGAAGTATCCTGCAGGCTCTGTGGAAAAACAAGCCTATTAAATGCACTTAGTCATGACAGGGAAAATTAACGGGAAGCGCTGAGCCAAAGGCCTTTTTGCTGTCACGGAGACCTCCAAAACCCCCAGAGGCCAGATTCTGAGGGGGAGGAAACGGCGTAACAGACCCTGCAACCCTACAGGCCAATGGCTCTGTGCTGGGGGTGGGTGGGTTTGCAGGGAAACAGGAGCCAAGGGGGTAAAAAGATACTGAGATCCCGAGGCACTTTTGCTCACTGAAAGTGGAGGGGGGAAGTTCCAGAGTGGGCGATTTTCTTCACTGAGATCAGCCAGAAAAAGATCCAGAGCTGGTTTTGTCTACTGAGGCAAACAAAAGTCCACCCTCGCCCCATTTCCCCACTAGTGGTTCTAGCAAACCAGAGGGGGAGAAAGTTCCTATGGAGAGGGTGACAACAACTGGCTAAGGGATTCTGGGAAACGCAGTACCCCCACCAAATGAAGTTTTCCAAGCTCTGTACCAATTGCAGAGGGTTGTTATGACGGTCAACGGAAAAGAGGACCGCGCAAAGTATGCCCTGAAGCAGGGCAGGCAAAGTGAGCCATTTTTTGTCCCTCCTTGAGGTCAATTTATTTTCTTAAAAAGCTCCCAAGTGCCCTCTGGGGCTGTGGTGGGCAATTTCTCCCCCTCCATTTTTTCCTCCTTCCCCAGGCCATTTTGGTTTCAGAAGAGGCCTTAGAAAGGCAGGGATTAAACAGGAAGTGACTGCTGTTAAAGAAAAAAAAAGGCCTGGAATGGCTGGGGGGAGGGCTTAAAACCATGAAGAAAATGCCCCCATGTGGGATATTTTGATGGCAATTCTTTTTGGTAGAAGGGTGAAATGGGGGGAAGGTGTAGCTCTCCAAGGTCTTGGGAGGGGTCTAATTCAGCTCCCTGCCCACCCCTCCCTTAAAGACTGACCAATGCCACGAAAATAATGCCAGCAATGAAAAAAAGAGTGAGACTGAACGATGGGAATCTACAAATCTTGTGACATGAAATTATACCCAGTTGAGAGATTTGCAGGTCTAATTGAGGAGATGTTGCAAAACTCTAAGGAGGATGAGAGGAGATGAAGCAGAAGATTTTGAAAAACAGGATTTTTTCAAACCCCTTCTATGGGCATGACAATCCCTTGCATCAGTCACAGACTCCCCAAACAAACTCCCTCACAGGGTGGTTGTGAAGACAAAACAAGCTGAGAGGAGAAACGAGAAGGGAGGAGTCTGTGCATGCTAGTTTTTCCCCATCTTGGTGCATTCCATGTGTGTGGGACTATAACTCCCATCCCCATGGAAACTGTGTCCAGCCCTGCCTGCTGGAGGTGACAAGGTCTGCGAAGGCTGATGTAAACTCTTCTGTACTCCCTGAGGTAAATAATCAGGGAAATAGATCATGGAAGGAAGGGGGCAGGAGACAAGGAATGTGAACTGTTTAACAGTGCTTATGTCTCACAGGTCCAGCTATTGTCTTGAGCTTCCTGCTGTGGATTCTGGCTCTTACAGGGCACGGATGAGCAAAATGCAGTCTTGAGGCTGCAGGCAACCCATCTCCCGGCTGTTTTCTTCAGATGCTCAAACCCTCTCTACTAGCGGGGGGGGGGGGGGGCGGCAGGGGAAAAAAGGATGAATTGCATCTCCTGCAACGCTCCAGGAATCGCAATTCACCTTTTAATTAATGAGGTCTCCTTGTACTGTTTAAACAATTTAAAGAAAAATTAAAAAAAAAACGTAAGTGGTTCTTGTTCATTAATTTAGACATTTTTGGCAGCCTGCACCTCCCAGAAGGTCTCCAGGAAAAAAAAATGGCCCTCAGAGTTATACCAGTTGCCCTCCCCTGTTTTTAGGGGAAGGAGCTCCTTGTACAATTCCTTCACAGCTCCCATTTATACCCAACAGGGCTAGAAACTGAACTTTTGAGGTGGGGAAAAAGCATTTTTTCAGGAGGGTGTCAGCTAATGTGCTATGAACCATGACCAACTCATTCATGACTGAAGACTTGAAAAAAATCCTCTAGGTGTGGAGTTTTCTTCTTCTCCAAACTAACAAACACTGCAACCCTAACTTTTATTGTGGAACTTTTATCATGCAACCAGTAATAACATCTCCCACCCATGTACAACCTGAAGCTATCTTTGTAATTGAAAGAGATCCTCTCATTTTAATTTGCTTTTTTTAGAGGTATGTTTGAAATGGTGACAAGCAGAAACTTCCTACATAGAATCTGGATTAAAGACCCACTTCTTGCTAAACCTGGGACTCTGTACGCTCAGAGGAGAATTTTTAACTAGCCAAATAGATCTCCTTGCCACAGTCAAGGCAGTGATTCTAATGGCTTAAAACAGTGGTTCTCAAACTTTGGTCCTCCAGATGTTTATGACATCAGCTTCCAGAAAGTCCCCAACAATATGACCAATGGTCAGAAGTTCTGTTAGTTGAAGTACCAAACATCTGCAGGACACTGAGAACCAGTGTCTTTAAAACATGATGGAATCTCAGATAGCATAAGCTACAAAGGCAAAGAGTTTAGAACAAATGGACAAGGCCACTGATTCACAAGCCCTGTGGAGGGCACTATCTGCCCCTTTCTCATTAATTTCTCTTGAAGAAGAGTCTCACAGACAGGGTGCAAGATGGAAAGGCTGCCTTTCCTGGAGTGCTACAATATCCGTCTCCTAATATCACAGAACCATAACGGTTGGATGGGGTCCCACTGGCCATCAAGTCCAATCCTCTGCTCAACCCAGGAACTCCAGCTAGAGCATCCCCAGCAGGTAGCTACCCAATCTTTTTTGAAGACATCCAGAGAAAGAGTCCAAACCTTCTCTCTAGGAGACAGGTTCCACTGCCCAACTGCTCTTATTGTCAAGAGGTTCCTTCTAATGTTTAGCCAAAATCTACCTTCTTGTAACTCAATTAGACCTGGTTCAACCCTCTGAGGCAGCAGAGAACAAGCCTGCCCTCTGCCCTCTGTGACATCCCTTGAGTTTTATAGAGTGCAAAAATGTTACCCCTCAAGTCTCTCTTTGCCAGGCTGAACACACCCAACTCCTTCAACCTTTCCTCGTATGATTGGTTCTCCACACCTCACATCATCTTTGTTGCTCTTCTCTGAACCAGCTCCAACTTTGCGTACATCCTTCTTGAAATGAGGGGTCCAGAACTGGACAGAGCACTCCAGATAAAGCCTTGACTAGCTCAGAATATAGTGGGACTAGAGCGGGCCCTCGATATCCACCAGGGTTTGGTTCCAGGATCCCCTGCGGATACCCAAATTTGTGGATGTTCAAGTCCCATTATGTATAATGGGCAGTAAAATGGCATCCCCTACATAAAATGGCAAAATCAAAGTTGGTTTTTTGTTTGTTTGTTTGTCTGAATATTTTCAAGCTATGCTTGGTTGAATCCATGGATAGAGAATCTGCAGACATGGAGGGCCAACTGTATTACCTCCTTGACTTAGAAACTATGGTTCTATTAATACAGGCTAAGAAAAATTATTTGAATTAATGAAACCTAACCTCCATGCACAGGAGCAGTGCCTTGGAGGACCAAGTGCAGAGAAGAGGTCACAGAGGAAAGGCCACTGTGTCCAGGTTGTGACCTTCCTGGAAGCATCTTGCTGGCCTCAGTTGTAAGCAGAAGCCTAACTAGATGGACTTTTGGGTCTTACATTGGAAAAGCCCCAGCGGGCTGTTATGTTCACACATAGGACTGCCACGGCCCTGTACCAACCTCCCTTTCTGCAGTAGGAGGACTTTATCTTTCAGCGATTCATCCAACTGGTCCAGGAAAGGTGTGATGTCCACTGGTTCTTCAACAACAGCTTCTTTGATTGGATGGAACCGGAATTCCCTCTTTTTCCCTGCAGCAAAGACAGGAAAGCCAAGAAGACTCAGAGACTAAAGAGACCCTTCCCATAGGCACCTATTTCCTTTCATGACAAACTTCAGCCTTGTTTTCACCAAATGCAGAGGTGGGCAACTGTGCATAGGTCAGGGGGCAATTTTCCCCCTCCCTATTTCGCAGGCTACACCCCAATAGTGTTCCCAATTATCTATTTTTGTTAGAGGGCTTCTCAAACGGGCAACAGGAAATGACACAGCATAGCTTTCTACAGCCATTTTGAGAAGGTCTGTAACTTGCTGTCACCATCTTGGGAAAGCCTCCTAATGAAAATACGAGGTATTTGGCAGGTTCAGACAGGTTCTGATGGGCTTTCTGTATGGTACCAGCATACTTCTGTATGTTGGAGAGGGCTTCCTGTCCAGTTTCTGGGCAAAAAACACTTCCCAAACTGTGCTAATTTAATTTTAAAATTATTGAGGGTTTGAAGAGATTTTGCGGAAAAGGTATGTGATTCAGGGGCCACAAAATGCAGTCCAGGGGCCACATTTCACCCACCCCTCTTTGAATGGGCTGCTGGTGTGAGTTGGTATCTTCACTCAGTACAGTATACTGGAAGAAGTCTGAGATGACTTTCCATTGCCATGACTCCACGCCTACATTGGATATAACAAGGATATAATTTATAGTGACTTTAACAACCACTTTATACGTTGACCAATATTAAAAATTTTGAAAAAATATAGGCTAAGGATATATCCAAAAACACCCTTGTGGCTGTCACCGCAAGAAGCATTTTATAAAAGAGAGAATATTTTACAAGACAGATGGATAACAGATGAGGATTTAATAGAAACTCATGGTGCCTCTATTAAAATAAAATCACAGGAAGAACTAAGAAAAGAAGGTATCAGCTCTCATTGGCTATTACATAGACAATTAAACGAAAAATTTAAAATGGAATTGAAAATATATGGTCTTCAAATAAAAGGACAACCTCTGATGAGTTACTATTGGAGAAAGAATCTCAGATAATATCTGAAATATATAAAAGTTTGCTAGGATGGGACACTGAAGAAGAGGTTGTCAAAGAACCAACGATAAGTTGGGCTCAAAATTTAGGTCATTCAATTGAACTAGCAAATTGGGAGAAGACCTGGAAGACAAGATTGAAATATACAGCATGTCAGAATTTAAAAGAAAATATTTATAAAATGCATCTACGGCGGTACCTCCCTCCCAAGAGATTGGCAAAGATATACAAGTGTTGTGAAAAATGCTGGAAATGTAGAAGTGAGAAGGGTACTTCCTACCATATGTGGTGGACATGCTCAAAATCCAGAAAATACTGGAAACAAATACATATGAGGGTTGAAAAAATTCTGGGAATGCAATTTCATATGTCAACAAATATATTTATTGGGAATGCCAGAAGATGAATTGGAAAAAAAAAACGATGAAATTCTGTTTTATATGACTGCCGCTGCAAGGATTAATTATGCTAAAAATTGGAAAAAATCAGATATATCGAATATAGAAGACTGGGAATTAAATTTGTATGATATGGCAATTATGGATAAGATGACGACATTAATAAGAGGGATCTCTCTTGGGAAGTTTGTTAAAAAATGGGAGCCTCTTATTCAATTTTTTAAAAACAAATGGGGAGATTTGATGGTAGTGAGCTTTATAGATTAAGAGAAAGATATGAAGAGAGAAATAAATGAAGAGAGATATGAATTATATTTAGAGTATGTTAATTATCGGTAATATAAAAATACTGTGATATAGTATGAAGGTTTAAGATGAATATTATATAAGAGATAATATCAGTAGAGCCCTGATGTATGTAAACAAGGGAAATGGATCCTCATCTACACAGCCAATTTGTTATATTAAGGACAACCTAGTCAGGAAGCCAGAGAGGAAGGGAAATGAATGGATTTGAAGCAAAGAAGTAAGAAGGTGTGTAAGTTGGTCCTAAGATATGTCAAATCATGTTATACATTACATATATTATGTGTATTCTTATATTATTATGATGATATTTACCACACTTAAGTTTTACTTTTAGAGATCTTCCTATCTATATGAGAATTGTTGGTATGGGTACAGGACGCTTCTTAAGAATTTTATATTTTATGTTTTAATAATAATAAAAAAATGATACAATCCAAGAAGAGGCAGCCAGCACAAGAACTGGGTCCAATCAGCACAAGGAGTTTTAGAGACAAATGCTGTACGATATGAAGCCTAATTCTTTTCTCTGGCTATCACAGAGGGTGTGCCAAGAATTATGCATCACAGCATTGGAATAGTGTATCACTAGGGCTGCCCAAGGGGCTAATCCAAAAGTGACACTTCCTGCCGTGTCACGTAATGCATTGTGCTTCAGTCATTTGTCCCAGCATCTGGGCCAGAAAGGGCACGGAGTGTTCTTCCGGGAGCAGCGTACGTGCCTCAGCCTAGAGAAACAAGCTACACAAGGGCAGCCTTCCCAGAGGCTGGTGGCTTCCCTCTTGGCTTTCTTGCAACTCAGATGGAAATCCATCAGCTGTTAATTCTGAAGAAAAGTAAGAACTGTTGAATAGATGTGTTTTCAAGCTCATTTTGCCAACCACAGTTTGTGCTAACCAGAGTTAAGTGTTAAGCAAACCGTGATTAAGGCAGCCTCTCCCTTACTCTAGCCTTTGCTTCAAGATACCAAGCAGATCTTGCTGAGATCTCTGCAGATACTGTTGTTTTTGTGTGTCTTCTGCCGTAAAATGAACCTATCACAGGTGTTTCCGGGATTGTGTGTGTGTGTATGTGACGCACATAAGGTCATCCAGTGTGTTTCTATGGCCGAGCTTCCATGGCAATTTGAACCAAGATCTCACTTTATGTTTGAGACGTTTACAAGGTCTGAGATCTAAATGGTTAGTGTTAACCATGGTCAATGATGATATCTGCACAATCAGTTCGAGGGAAACTACCAAAGTGACTTTTTGCACATGGCATTCATTCATTCATTGCATTGAACTAAAAACCATTACAAGTCCAATAAAAACAAACACATACACACAACAACTGACTGACCAACCTGTTGCACATGCAGGAGCCACAGCTTGGAAATTTACTTTTTTGGACTACAACTGCCAGTAGCTTTGCCAGCAGGGAGATTCTGGGACCTGAAGTCTAAAAGGTTAAGTTTTCCCATCTTTGAAAGGGAATCCAGCTTCATGTACCATTGGTCCAGAAAGTGATATGGAGGGAACAACTCTTAACGCAGCAACTCCTCTGCCCAAAAGTTCTTCTCACCTTTGCTGTTCAAGTCCTCTTCATCATCACTGAAGGCAGCCTCCGCGTTGTCATAGCAACTGTCATCTTTGTCCGACATGTGATTATCCATCTCCATGGAAACAGGCTCCTCGATTTTGACTGTAAGGAGCAACACAAAGAGATTCTGGGGGTGAAAGGAATGTTGGCTCCCTGGACGCTTGCCTCCCATGACTTAAACTACAAGGTCTAGACTATGTCCCCAAGGTGGCAGGCACTATGCTCTTGGTGATACGTGGGTGATCCTGGTGAATTCCAGCCTCTCCTACTTCTGGGCAATCACAGGACATAGGAATTTGCTATCCTGAGTCAGATACTTGCTACAGTTAGACTAGCAGCAATGTCTCACCAAGGATTTCAAGAGGAGGCATTTCCTAGCCATCTCTAGAGATCCCTGATATTCCCTGGCAATCTCCCATCTACATACTCACCATGCCTGACCTTGCTCAGCTTCCAAAATCAAATGAGAATGGGTGTGCCAGGGTGGTATAGTAGTATTAAACACGTTAGTGAGAGCGCTTGATAGAGGGAAACTTACTAACTAAATCCATAAGCTACAAAAGTGAAATCTTAATATGGTTCAATACACTGCTGTTGCTGTTCTCATGTGCCTTCAAGCCAGCTCTAACTAACAGCAACTCTATCCTGGGGCTTTCTTGGCACGATCTCCTCAGAGGTGGTTTGCTACTGCTTTCCTCTTAGGCTGAGAGAGAGTGTGACTTTCCCAAGGTTATCCAGAGGGTTTTGAGGGCTGAATGGGGATTTGAACGATGGTCTCCCAGAGTCTTTGTCCAGCACGCAAACCACTACAACACACTGGGTCTCCACTGACTGTTGAACTTCACCATTCAACACTGTTGGCTATTCCTTGTTCCAACACTAATTCTCCACTGACTATGAACTCTACTGTTAAGCTATGGAGGCCACTCAGAGAAAATTCAGGGTGTAAACAGATCAAATAAATATCCCCACAAAAGGTGGTGCTATTTTTGTTAAGTCCTTTTATGCTACCACAAGATGCACTGCTATTTTCACTGCCATAGACCAGCATCCTGTTTGTTAAATTTCAATTATGTCAAGTTTGACTTACAATGACTGTATCCTATGGTTTTCCTGGCAAGATGTGTTCAGGGGTGGCTTGTCAACTGCCTTCCTCTAAGGCTGAGAGAGTGTGGCTTGGCCATGGTTATCCAGTAGGATTCCATGGCTGAGTTGGGATTTGAACCCTGGTCTCCGAGAGGCCTAGTCCACTGCTCAAACTACTACAAAAGGCTGCCTCGACCTTCAACTAGAGTAATGGTTGAATCAATGGCTGAATCACATTGAATCAATGGCTGAATCACATACATGATAAACTGAATTGATTCAATGGGTTTACTCTAGTCAGGATTAACAACAAGATATAGGTCAATTGCTGTCCTCTATCCTAGATCATTCATTTAGGAATAATAATTATTTTCTGAGAAGGACAAACTAGATCAAGCAGTGCAAGCAAGGACCTGATGCCAAGTAATTATCTAGTCATAACGCTATTTCCTTTGTTACACTCCTAAATTGTCCCAGCCATTCCCCACTCTGCTAGCGGACTAGGTTGTGGCAGACTGGGGAAATCTCAAAAGCAGGGGAAAAAATAAACCCATCCTCCGTGAAACCCACTAGCCCTCTGCCAACTACCACATCCCTGCCCCAATTCTACCTTCAACAGGAGGTGAAGGGGAACTGCAGAACTCTGGGAATTTCTCCCTCAGCATGGCCCGGAGCTCCTTGTCCAGCTTGGGGTTGTCGAAGAGAGGAGCTAGGTGCCTATAATGGGTGTGACAGGGTTGGAGAGGAGGGTGAAGACACAAATAACATGTGAATTCTCTGTGCATCTGGTGCAGTAAATACCAGTCCACAAAAACTGGTGTTATCTTAAATCTGTTCCCCTGCTCTGAAGAAGCCCCAAGACTGTTGTGTTTTTGCTGTGTCAAATGAACACAACTAACCCTTGGATGCCTCAGCCCCACAAGTTTGCATTACAAGAAGGTGTGATGTCACAGAGTTTGGGAACGATTCCTCCATTTTTGGTCTACAGCTCCCACACTAGCTGAGAAATTCTGGGAGTTGTAGTCCAAAAGAAGGAGAGTTTTATCCCAAGCTTTGTTTTGCAGGGAATTTTGAGGTATTACACATTCTGCAACTGCTGCCAGTACAGGGAGCAACTTGGCCTTCAAGAGGCAGCCGAGAAACCTTCACCAGATCTCTGAGGTGGCCAAGACAGGAACTCACCAGCTTCCTTATCTAACCAATTATCCGGTAAGCCAGGGAAGAAGGTTTTTCCGGGAGCTGGAAACTGGGAGTACAGCCAACTCACTCCTTCACCCTCTGAGAGATCGGTGAAAGTAGAGAGGAGTGGCAGCCACAGCTCATTGCAAAGCTAATTCTTCTTTGTTGTGGCTCCTTGCTGAGGGCAGAAGCACTTCTTTGCAAAGCCAGAAAGGAACCAGCAACTAGAGGAAGGGGGTGGGGGGACAAGTGCTTGCCTCTGTGTCAACCAACTGAAAAAACTTAGCAGGAGTTGCCTTACGCTAGGACTCGTTTCTCCACAATGTGGGTGAGGGAGTTGAAGACACCTTGTCTCACGTGTGTTTCCAGAGCGGGATAAAAGTTAGGAATGATCTGCAAAGAAGACAGGAGTCAGAATAACTGAGAGGCAGAAAGAGAGGAAGAACACTTATTTATTTGTTCAAAGCATTTATTTATCACCTCTCAACCCACCAGGGCCTCTGGGGTGATGCAAAATGAATAAAAACACTTTTAAAACAATAAATGAGTAACAAAAAAAAACCCCAATTAATAACAGTTAACTCTTCTTTACAAATTCTTTACAAATAATTCTAAAACCAGGCAAAACAGCCAGAGCAGATACTTAATTTAAAAAGCCAAAGGCCTTGGGAAACAGAACTGTCTTCACAGCCCAGTGGAAATTCTGAAGGGACAGAGCTGGACTGATCTCCCATGGAAAGGAGGAATTCCACAGCCCGGGGGCTGCTACAGAGAAGACCCTGCCACATGTACGTGGCCACCTAGCCTCATAGGGTGACGGGATATGCAACAGGCCCTCTGCTAATGAACACAGATTTGGGGCAGGCTCACATAGGAGGGATGGTCTTTCACATATCCAGGCTCCAAGGCATTTGCAATCATTGAGATAGAAAATCAGGCACCTGAAATTGGTGTGAGGGGGAGGCCGTACTACAGTACCCATAGTCAAGACCACAATCGATGCTTCAGGAGGAGGGTCTTACCCGACACATGAAGTCCAACAGGGTGGCAGTGATGGGCAGGTGGGGTTTCATGGAATGATGCATGACCAGGATGGCAGGCTCTGCAATGCAAAAGAGAAAAAGAAAAGGTCTGGCATAATGCTGAATGAAGCAAAAGAAGGTGTGTAAACTACTGTGATCTGCTCCGGGCAGCCTCCCTTGGTGGGAATCTGGATACTTTCTGGAGTAGGGGTGCTCTGGACTTGAAAGAAGAGAAGAACAGGTGGTGGATCTCAAGCACGTAACCTGAGTCAAGGTGCGAGAAGAAGGCATGGTGGTAATGCTGCTGGTTTCCAGATAACTGGAATCCTGGTTGCCAGATCTACAAATGGCCACTGTTAGACCAGCTTTGATCAAAACCAAGGCCAGTTGGAAGAGATGGGAGCTTAATTATGAGCGCAAAAGGAGGAGAGGAAAAGGGCCATACAACCAATCCAGGAAGGAAGGAAGCTCTCTGCCATACCGATGTTCATGATGCTGTCCTTCTCTGGGTTGAAGAAAAGCCAGTCATAAAACAAGGCAAGCTTGGCGTTTGAAGCAGCAACATTGGACTGCAAAGAAATGAAAGAGAGAACATAAACTGAAACATGGGTACAGCTGTTACGGTTTTGCTGTAGCCTTCACCAAGGCCAGGAAAGTCAGCTTCAGTGGCAGGCTTATTCTAGGATTCCAAAATTCCAGAGATTAATTCCCTCACTAGCTTCCTGGAAGGGCTGGAGGTGTTTCAAGACATGATCAAGACCAGCCCTCTCCAGTCGCCAACTTCCCACAGCCTGAGACACATAATTCCCCCTCTAAGGCAATGACTGAGCACGAAACTTCTGACAGAACACAGATCTTCCATTCAAGTTTACCCAGCTCCAGAGAACCAGTGTGATGTAGTGATGAGCATGTTAGATTCGGACGAGCCAGGAAACTCACTGGGTGACTTTGGACTATCTGATCCTCTCAGCCTCACCTACCTCACAAGATTGTTGTGAAGTTGAAATGGGGAGGGAGAGAGCCATGCCTCTCACCTTGAGCTCACTGAAAATTCCATAACAGATAAATCAGAAGATTGAAGCAAATTCCACTCAGCACTGAGTCTTCCTATCTCTGAAATGGGGAACAATGGCAAGCTACCTCTCTTCTTTACAGAGCTGCTGCAAAAATCAGTCAGGAAAGAATCCTGATGTGCTTCATAGCCTAAGATTGGATACAACAACAATCTAGACCAGAGGAGGGTCAAAAAGTTGCTGAAAGGAGGTGATCTTTGTTCTGGATGCTTATAATAGCAGACAGCTCCAATTATCAATAGTGAAATCATTTTTGCCAGACTGAATCCTAGGTTCATATTCTTCAACCTTCAAACCTCTACAGGTTTTGGACTTCAGCTTCCAAAAGCACCAGCCAGCATGGCCAATGGTCAGGGAGGCTGGGACATGAAGTTATCCGGAGGGTTAAAGGCTGAGAAACTCACTGCTCTAGATCAATGCTTCTCAGGCTATCTGATGCATTTTTTCCCAATGTGCAAGGAGAGGCACTAAATTTGTGCCTGTTGTTTCTTTCTTTCCCAGAAACTTGGCAAAGACTAGCAGCCAATGGGCGTGGGACCAGCAATGAAGCAGGGACCACCACTTTTAGGACTGCACCAAATGGCTCAGGAAAATGGTTAAGAGACCTCACAGCTATAGGATTAGCCACTCATCTGAAATTACTCCTGGCCTTGCATATGGTGATCTGATCACAAAGGTGAAGAAAAAACACACCCATCAAATCACCAGGAATGGAGTGGCTAGGTGGATAGGAGGAGACCTATTCTCTACCCACAGAAAGTAAAGACGGAAAAGTCATCAAGAGAGAGGAAAGGGTCAGAGTTCTTTTGTGTTTTAGGTTGCTAGTGAAGTCAGGATGTGTTTAAGGCTCCAATTTAGTTTTTTAGAAATGGGTTTTGCTATGATGTCTTAGCTCTAGTTTAACTTAATTTAGATTAGTTAAGTTTTAGTTACACATATACAGTTGGCCTTCCACATTCACTAGTGTTGGGGCACAGGACCCTGGCAAAAGGGGAAAAACTGCAAATATCCAAATGTGTGTGTGTCTCTGGGAAAAAGACCAAAGCATGGTGGGGAGAGCAGAAACCTAAAGTCCAAACCACGTCAAGGAAAGGAGAGGGAAAGGGGGTAGATCAGCACAATGGCCCCATACTTCCTCTCTTTCACCCATCTCCTTCCATGGGTGTGGGGGGGGGGCACTAGGAGATGACTTGTGGGGATGAGAAATTGGGCTGTGAACCATCCTTAGCTGACCAGACAGCAGCTGGTGGTGGAGGAGGAGCAGAGGTCGGTTTCTAAAAGGCTGAATGACCTTATTGGAGCTGTTGATAGGGAAGGTTTCCCTGGAAAAGAAGCACCTGAAGTGCTGGGACAAGTGTTGAATAAACTCACAAATAATCAAACCTGTGAAAGCCAGACCCTCAAATGCTGAAGTCTAACTGTAGTCTTTACTTTTTGCCTATCCACTTATCTGCTCAAATTCTGCTGCCAAGGCCAGTGGTAGATTGACGAAGATCAGGCAATGAGCACTCGGTCAAATCACGTGGCAGTTTAAGCTGTTGAGAGCAGCAGGGCTCAGACCTGGAAATGAATACTGGCATACAATGTGGCCGGGGTGGGGGGAGCGGGAGACACATGGGGTTGCCACATTCATGTTGTATGCATTGCAGCTCTTGCCAAATTAAAATTTGAAGAGGTTGGTGTTTAAAGGGCTGCATGGCCTGATCAGAACCACTGAAAGAGAATGTTCCCCTAGGAAAGCAGCACCCGGGATGGAAGGAAACAGTTGGAGAAACTCACAAACAATCAAGTCTGTGAGTCAAAGCCACAGATACGGAGGGTTGACTGTATACTGTTTATATATAGTTTGTTTCATTTTCTTTTTATTTTTTTTCCGGAGAGGTGAATCAGTTTGATTATATATCTGTTCCTATTGTTGCATGCTTTTCAGTCACTTTCAACTTATGGCGACCCTAAGGCAAACCTATCATGGGGTTTTCTGCGGCTGAGAGTGTGTGATGCATCCAAGGTCACCCAGTGGGTTTCCGTGGCAGAACAGGGAGTTGAACCCTGGTCTCTAAGGTCATAGTTCAATGCTCAGACCAGTATACCAGGCTGGCTCTCCTTGTATATCTGTACTAAAATTAATAAATATCAAATCTTTAAAAAAGAGGGAAAGGAAAGGAACTCTTTAACTTGGGACTCTGAGACCCTGTATTCAGAAACTCTTGACAGCACCTCTCTGCTAGAGGTCTTGGTTGGTATCTTGCTTAAGAGCTGCACTCCATCAAATCTGTTCCAAGAGGCCATTTTAAATCCTGGCTTTTTAATCCACCTCATTCATTAGTCACCTCTTTTCCTTCTTGAACCTGTCCAATAAATGTCACGCAAATTAAATGCGGACACTGTTACCAAAGAGTCAAACCAGGTTCCAGACCTTAATTAGCTGGGATGCCATTGGCAATTACCAGCAGAGCAGGAAGTGCTGAGAATGCTAATATATAAGAGAGAGAGAAAGAGACAGAAGGGGAGAGGGATGGAGGGGAAATGGAAGGAAAGGGAGAAAGAGAGAGAGAAAGAAAGAGAAAAAGAGAAAGAATAGGGAAACATCCATCAACAGAACTGCCTTGCTTGTGGTAAGTGGTGGAGCATGAAAAGATGTTGGACTCTTGAAAGAATTCTCATACTGAAGAGGCATTGGAAGTTGCAAAAGGAAGAGTGTAGGTATTTCTGGACTCCTTTCACCTTGGGTGCCAAGGTGGCATTCCCTGAAATCTCAGGCTATAATAGTAGGGAACTATTGGAACGCCTACAACTTTTAGCCACGAGGGAAGATCCCATGCCCTCCAACTTTTCTTAGCTGAAAATCAGGACGTGTGTGGTCAGGCAAGATGTCAAGATGACAGAAGTTATTAATGAGGAAGAACACACAAGCTAGGAGAGGCTGCAGTAGTTTGCTTTTGCCCGAGCCTCCAGGGAAGGGCAAGATTCTGCCTCTCTTCTCCTTTCCATCCTGCTGAGTTCACTGAGTGCAAACTACTTTTGCACTTTTAATTCACTTTGCAACAACTGAAGTAAGCTGAAGACAAAGGGGGAAACTGGGAGGAGAAATTAGGATGTTTTAAAAGCAGCTGAAAAAGTGGAATAGAGGGTTAAATGGGACTATTCCTGCCAAATCAAGACAGTTGGAAGGTATGAGTTGTCTGCTATGCCTCTGTGTGAGTCATTGCTCTGGCTGTTTTCCAATTAGATTCCACTATTACCTACCTCCACTTCTGCTTTCGCATGGGACTGAGAGCACCAGTCGTCTTCAATGCCGAGAATCACCCAACCTCTAAGTCAGTACATCCAGGCCATTTCCGCACTAGCCTGTTATAGTGTTATTATTCCACTTTTAACATCCTATGGAACCCTGGGGTTTGCAGTTTAGGGAGGGGCCTTTGAGGCCCCTCCCTAAACTGCAAACCCCAGGATTCCATAGGATGTTGAAAGTAGAATAATAGTACTATAACAGGCTAGTGCGGAAATGGCCAAAGACTCACACAGCATTAGTACCCCAGCTTTCAGGAGCTTAGGCAATACTGTCCAGTAGCAAAAAGCACTTCACTTCCTTGAACAGGGGATGCTCAATGAAAATATGTTTGGTTCGCCAAGGAGCCACAGACTTTGGCTAGCCATGTCAGCCAATTAAAATGTAGGCTTCCTAACTCTTGACCTTCTGAGCTGGGAAGAGGGCAGGGGACAGGCAGGCTTCATCCCTGCTGTGTAGAATTGAAGCCATGCTTCTCTCCAGGGCCAGTCGTACCATCTGGGAGAGTGATGTAGGAGATGCTAGGGGCAAGAGCAATGGGAAGATAGGGAAAGTGCTTTGCACACCAAACAGAGTATTTTCCAGCCTTTAGCTTATTCAGCTGCCATCTGGGAAAACTATCCCTAAAATGAGGAATGCACACATACAAAAACTAATCAATAAGCAAAGAACATACCTAAATGAACATATACAATAAATGCAACACACATTAATCTAAATAGTGTCTGAGGACACATCTATATTTGACTGCTAACTGGTTTTTCACATTATGAATATGTATTTGCTATTGCTGCTTTATTCTCCTTGGCTACACTAGGTTTTTCACTTGGTCTACAGATGTTATATTCCAGTTATTTACATTACCGTGTATTGCATCTATTGTATACATTCATTACCTATATTCTTCGCATATTGATTAGTTTTTGTAAATGTGTATTTCTCATTATCATTATACATACATAATGTGAAGAATCAGTTAGCAGTCAAATGGGGGACAACTTCCTGTGCTTTGGTTGTCTGGTTGCCCCCTTCCCTCTCCTTTCCTTGACTTGGTTTGGTCCCTGAGGGCCTTGCCATGCTTTGGCCCCCCTCCCAGGCACACACAGGCATTTTGATATTTGAGAAGGTCCTGCACCCCTAACCCTAGCGAATGTGAGGGCCAACTATACTTCCTGGAACTTGGGAAAGTGCAAGGATTCCAAGAGTTGCAGTCCAAAAAAGTAACTACACTGCACCCAGATACTGTATGTCCAAATGAGCCAAGAACACAGGGGACAACAAAGGCAGTGGAACTCAACAAAGGCAGTGGAACCCTACATAGGAAGTGGCTTGTGTGGGAAGAGGCAGGGATCCCTCATGGCTGGAAAGCTGGTCAGCTGGCTTCTTCATCAGGGCTTGAAGTTATCTTGGAAAGTGCTAAGTTTAGGTCAGTCTCCCTCAGTACCCTGAAGGTACTAGAGCTATCTGATCTTGGAAGCTAAGCAGGGTCAGCCCTGGTTACTAGTACTTGGAAGGGGAAACTGTCAGGGAATATTGGATACTGTAGGTGATATTTCTGAGGAAAACAATGATAAGCACCATGTGTATTCCTTGCCTAAGAAAACGCTATGAAATTTACAGGGTTGCCATAAATTGACAGGAGAGTTAAAGGCACATATACACACAGGCTGAATTTATCCCCCTTCACTGTGAAGATTAAGGCTTATCTGAAATTGGCAGGACAGGGAAAGCTGCTGCATTAGCTAAAGCTGCCCCAACTTTGATTTCTTAGAAATCTATTATTATACCATATTTTGCAACAGCTTGTTTCTGTCATTCTTGGCTTTCTAGCTTACATTTTTCTTTCTTTTACTTCTTTTTCCTTTTTAAATGGCTGTTACAGAAGTATACCACATCCAGAAACACTTCTCTGCTGTCACAACTTGTTTTAAGAACTGAGGAATGGATAGAATGTCTTTTGAAAGCAGAGCTGAGCAAGGAGGGAGTATCAAAGGGCAGCAGGTACTATGACTCTTTCTGCCTCATTTAGGTAGTGAGAAATGTCCTTTCTGGCGTTGCTATTCAAAGTGACAGTTCCTGGACTAGCACCAGTCCCTGACTCATCGGCTGCTAGTGCCTTGTGTGTTTCCAGGAAAGGGGAAAAAAAATAGTTTTAGCCAATTGGCATAAATATGGATCCAGTCCCTGGCATGTCAGAAAAAACATAATTGCCTATCCCACACCAGGTAGCCTAAAAAACACGGTTTTTTGGATTGATGGACAGTGGTTTTCAATCTTTGGTCTTCCCGATGCTTGGAGCTTCTGTTTCCAACAATCCCTGGCCACTGGCTGAGGTTTCTGGGAGTTGAAGTCCAGAAATCTGGAACACCAAAGTTTGAGAACCACTACTGTATGATCTTCACTTAATCTTCCTGCCTCCGCTGAGAAATCCATCAGAAATCATTTCTCTCCCCTGTCCTTTGACTACATAACATCCCTATTGATTCCTCCTTGCCAGCTTCCTGGTTGCCCCAAACACCTACATAAGCTGTCCTGCCAGAGCTTGAAAAGATTAACTTCTTTGGACTACAGTTCTCAAAATCCTTCATCCAGCATCAGGTTCTAGGAGCTGTTATCTGAAAAAATATCTTTTCTAAAAGCCTGCTGGACAATTAGTCCTCTTATCACCCATATGATTTGGACACACAGAGGGAACAAGTAAGTAAAATTCTTCCCCTCTCCCCCAAAAAACCCACTTTGCAACCTGCACAGAGATATAAGATTACTGGAAGTCATGGGGGATTTTTTTTTCCAGGGCTTTGGGGGAGAAAATGGAAATTTTCTGAAAAAAATGAAAAATGTAATATAGCATATGCCCCCATAAACTGAAAGTCATTTTGTTACTTTAGGAACATAAAATACATTACATATAATTTTGGCACAAAATTGTCATGTTTGACATATTAAAAGTACAGTTCATTTAGAACATAATTACAAATTAAATTTAAGTTTTGTTTTGTTTTTTCTACAAATGGAGCTAAAAGATCCTGAACAATAAGGAATGCCTAAACTATAAAGAATCTCTTTGGTTTTGTCAGGCAAAACAGTCTCCAAGTAAAAACTGAAACTTCAACATTATTAAAACAGAGAAAATTATTTTATCATCACTAGTTTTCCAAAGTGACATGTGGATATAATGCACTCATTTCTACAAAATGAACAGGAAAAAAAGGAAACCAAAGCTATCTGGCATTGTATCTTACATAGTTTTCATCTTACATAGTTTTTAGGGATCTGTTTGAGGCAGTAAATTACAACTCTGAAGACCAGAGTTTGATTCCCTGCTCAGCCACTGGAAACCCACCGGGTGATCTTGGGTGTGTCACATACTCTCAGTCCCAGAAAACCCAATGACAGGTTTGCCTTAGAGTTGCCATAAGTTGGAATGACTCAAAGGCACACAACAACAACAAATATGTGAACACCTTGAGTTAAATGTTTTATTCACCATTCTTTAAAAAAAAATTAAAATCCACAATTGATTTTTTCCAGCTTCCTTAAAATAGAAAAATCTTCAGAAGAAAAAGATAGGAAAAAATATATCCCCCCGCTGAATGTTTCCCTCCCCCAGGAACTTCACATCCCTAGGCCTACAATGCCCCCCTCCTCATAAAATAACCCACTTTTCCAGCTATCTGTGGGAGGGTTTCTTAGGGCTGAGCTGAATGGAACCCCTTGCATGCCTGGATAGCCAGAGACCCCCGAGCTGCCTTACCGTGCACGTGGTGAGCAGCCAGCCAATGATGGCCCACCGAGGAAGGATGTCAGAGCTCAGCACCTCATTAGACGGGTGGACCACCCCGCAGATGTAGCGGATCAGGTCGCAGCGCAGGGACTGGCTGTCTGGGGTGGACAGGTATTGTCGCTGGAACCAGTCCTGGTAGCGCTTTTGCTGGCCAAAGCGCACCTGGAAGGAGGGATGTCAGAAACCACTTTAGACAGGATTGGGAATTATCTAGATCAAAGGTGGAAATTGTGCAGCCAAGGGGATGCATACAATCCTCTGAGGATGCCACACTGACCCCCACAACACCCTCCCCACCCCAGTCCCCCACATGCATGTTTGGACAAAAACACTTCGGTTTGCCTAAATACTGCTGTTTGGAGTAGCAGCGCACCATAAATAGCAAAACTGCACCTCAGAACACCCGGAAAAGTGGCCAGAAGTGACACAAAGTAAGGTCCAGCCATTCAAAATGGCAGCCACAGTGCTACATTTCAGGCATCCTAGAATGATGCCCTGTGATACTCCTCCCTCTGGAGTGTGCCCACCCCTGGTCTAGGCCAAGGCCATCTACTTCAAACAAAGCAAGAGCGCATGGAATGTGGTTTAAGGAAAGAGAGGCTGGTTTGACAAAAGACAAAGCTCTGTCACAGGGGGAGAGAAGGGCAGATGGCAACACAGACCTTGCAGCAAGACTTGAGGTTCTTTTGTGAGGCCCAAACCTGAGATCCAGGAGAACAGCAGCCAGTCAGAGCTCTTTCCTGTCACCGGCTATCTGATCTTTCTTTAAAGGCCAGTATTGCCAGGAAACAAACCTGGGACCTTCTGGATGGAAACCAGGTGTTCACCAAGGAATAAAAGTCCCCATTCTACTAATACATAAAAGTCAAAGTCTATTTATTTGTTTGTCAGGCAGGTGAAGACCTCATATGATTGGCTGCCTGTGAAGATTCGATGGAATCCTAGGGTCTGCAGTTTAGGGAGGGGCCTTTAGAATTCTCAGCCTGAGAGGTCGGAATAAGCCAGCTGCTATGGAGATGAGGCCTAGCGGCAAGGAGGAGGACAGTGTACTCCCTCAGGAACCCAACCCGTGTCTGTTAATAACTCTGAATACAGATTGGATTGGGGAATATGGGGAAAAGTTTCAGGTACTGGACAAGACAGTTTGGGGAATCAGAGACACTGAATCTCAAATCTTTCTAACAAGTATTATCTATGAGAAAATAAAATCCCGGGCAATGCCGGGTATATATGCTAGTATACTATAAATTATAGTCCATTTCCACACTAGACTGTTATAGTGCTATGATTTCACTTTCAACATCCTGTGGAACCCTGGGATTTGCAGTTCAGGGGGAGGCCTCAAATGCTTAGAAGGGCCTCAAACTCTTACTCAGCTCAGCTGGCACATGGCAGCTACTACAACTCTATGGCCATTTCCACACTAGACTGTTACAGTGCTATTATTCCACTTTCAACATCCTATGGAATCCTGGGGTTTGCAATTTAGGGAGGAACTTTTAGAATTCTCAGCCAGAGAGCTCTTGGGCCTGGCTGGTTGCTATGGAAACTAGGCCTAGCAGCAAGGAGGCCAGTGTGTTCTCTTAGGAATCAAACCTCTGTAAGTTAATAACTCTGAATACAGATTGGATTGGGGAATATAGGGGAAAGTTACAGGTACTGGACAAGACAGTTCAGGGAATTAAAGACACGAAATATCAAATCTTTCTAACAAGTATTACCTATGAGAAAAGAAAATCCTGGACAACGCCAGTTATATGCACTACAATGGGCCCTCCACATTCGCGAGGGATAGGGACACAAATCTCTCATGAACGTCAAATAATCGCAAATAGGGTGCCCCCCCTACAGACTTCTGCCTTGCCAGTGCACCCAACCAGGTGGGGCAGGGAGGCAGGGAACTGGTGATCAGTCTCCCTGGGCCTTTGTGAGGGCCGCGCCCGTACCTGCAGCGGCAGGGGGGCAGCACGAGGAGCACAAGGAACCTGCAATCTCCCCTGGGCCCTTGTGCCACCTGCACAGGCCGCGCCTGCACTGGGAGCAAGGAAAATAGGAGGAGCAGGCAGGGTGGGAATGGGGTGGGAGCGGGAGAATGGGGGCGCATGCAGGCACCTCGCAAATAATCAAATTCATGAAAGTGAAGCCCGCAAGTGTGGAGGGGAGAACTGTACTATACTATAAGTTATAGAGCTGTAGTAGTTGCCATGCACACAACAACAAATACTGCATGCAGGAAGCCCCCGCCTTTCAATGCCCCAGTATCTGATGACTTGCTCTTTCGATACTTCCAAATTAAGGACACATTCCATTAATTTGGCATGGTGTGACTCTTTCATCAGTTATTCATTCCTACAGAAGTTTGCTTGGGGCTGCCTGCACACGCATGCAGTCACAAGTCTTCTCTACGGAAACTGCAGATCCTCTGGTCAAATTAATGGAACTTGACTGTACTGCAACCATCAAAACAGTGGGTTTCCACCGGTTTTTCTTTCCTTTGGAGGCTCGCTTGGGACTGTGCATGTGCTGCTTGTAGACTGAGCTTGGGGAGGGGGGAGGTCCCAAGTTAGCTGAGAGACTTTACAAACAGCCTGTGTGGTTGGTCAGTCCCAAGTGAGCTTCCATTGAGTCCTTCATGTTCCCTGCAGTAGATGGATTCCACTTTTAGATCACTTCTGCTTTCTGACTGTGCTCTGGTCCCTACTCTGCCAGATAAGCAGGGGGAGCTTGTATTCAGATCTGCTTCAAGCAAACAAGCAAACAAGAGGTGAACTTACACGAGACGTCATGAAGAGAAGCTTGGTCTCCATATCTGGTGTGAGGCGGCATGCTAGAAACTTTCGTGACGTCCGAGACTGCAAAAGTTGCAACACACCTGTGACATGGGGGGGTGGACGGGGGGCAAAGAAGAGCAGTTCAAACAGTGCAGATGGTTTACAGGACATGGCCATACCTTTAATTATATATTGCACTAATAGACCACTCATACCAGAGTTCTGGCCTCAGTGTACAGTAAGGATATAAAGCTTAGTAAAGCTTAGTAACTTTAATTTCCACAGGCAATAACAAATCATCTTACAATTTTATTCCCTGCTGCAAGAAAATCCTCAAAAACTGCCATTCTCAAGGACTATCTGAGGTCTGGGACCCTGCACGACCCTGGCATTTCCTGCACAGGAAACCAGGTATTTTATGCAGAAAACATTTCTGCACAGACTTTTGCTGCCAGGTTGCAGCAGCATGTCTGTAGCAACACTGCAATAAAGCTTGAGCTGGAACAGATTCTGCCACAGCTGATCCTGCTCTAGCTGTGTGTGCCTGCCTACACCAAGCAAGGTAAACAGCAGCTGCTTCCAGTATCCTTTACTGAGCTATGAGAACAGCGAAACCGCAAAATATGAGAAAAGCAGATACTGTAAATCTTCCTTCTCCCTTCTTTCCCTGACCTGGCTTGGACCCAGGGTGCCTGTTCTCCTCAACACGCCCCATCCTTCTTCCCACAGGTGTACACACATATTTTGATATTTGTGGGTTTTTTCCACTTTTGTGGGGGCCCTGTATCTCTAACCCCAGTGAAAGTGGGTGACTCTAAAACCTACGACATACTAAGAATCACCACTACCCCAACCAGTTAAAAGCCGAAGGCCTGTTTAAATAAGAAAGTCTTTGCTTGTTGGAAAAAGGAGAAGAGAGACAGGGCCAACCCAGGCTCTCTGGGAAGAGAATTCCAAAGCCAGGGAGCAGCCACCAAGAAGGTTCTCTCCCAAGTCCTCATCAGATGTGCCTGTGATGGTGTTGGTACTGACAGAAAGCTCTTCCCTGAACATCCTAAAACTTGGGTAGGCTCATACTGGGAGATATGATCTTTCAGACAGCTTGGACATACACTGTATAGGTCAGAACCCCACTCTGAATTCTACCTGGGTAGCCACTGAAACTGCTGCACCAAGGAGTTGTATGTCCCTAAAGCAGCCCTGGCTGAGTCTAGCTGCTTAGATGGGCCCCACTGGGATGGCTGTGAAAGGCAAGGAAGTCTCTGCTTCCTTAAAGGACAAATATGACAAATTAATGCCACCGGTTGCCAAAAAAAGAGAGCGCAACTTGGGAACTAGCTCACTCGGCTCCTGAGGTCTCACTAATAAAAAACATTTCCAGGTTGGGAGAACTCAGCATGCGGCACTGCTCCTCTCAGAGGCGTCCTTGTCCCATCGCCCTGAAAACTGTCCCTGGAGACTCTGCTCCAAAGGCAGTGCTGGTGTGAAGAGCCACGTATCTTAAAATCGGTCTCCCTCAGACTGACATGGAAGTCTCAAACCAAAAGGCAGAGAGAAAGCACGGGAGGCCAGAGGTAATGGGCAGCCACTTGAGCACTTATTAAAAGATTCTTGGAAGTGCTCCTGTTGAATAGGCCACGGGGACAGCCCAGTGGTCCATCAAAGATGCCCCAAGGATATCTGCGTCCGGTTGAAGCTGCAAAACCACAAGAAGGAAGAGGAGGAAGACAGTTGGAGCAGGGAGAATCTGGGGTCCAACGCTCTTATATTTGATCTAAAATCTGTAATAAAGAAAATCTCTACAAAAGCTTCCAAGCAAGCAGATACAAAGACTACCTGACTTGTGAATCAGTTCTTTAAAACTTGCTTATTCCTTGGAATAACCTACATTTCAGCACACTACAATTCTGACTGAATGTGGGATTATTTGTTTACCTGATTTCCATTCTGCCTTTCTCAGAAGAAAGAGAGATAACTTCTGCAGTACACAGTCTTCCTTTCACATTTGTGGGCTTGATCGTCACAGATTTGATTATTTGCGAGGTGCCTTCTTGCCTCCCCTCCATTCTCCCCTCCCATTCCCTGGCCTTTTGCCCAGTGTGCTGTCTTCCTTCTCTAAGCCCTGGCAAAAGGCAAGTCAGTGGGAGTGGGAAAGGTTCACGCACATGCAAGCCTTTCTCCCACCATTTGCTTGCCATTCTGAGAGAAGGCAGGGCGCCAGGGTGACAAGCAGGAGAATGGAAGTGGGGGGTGTTTCCCCCTCCAGTCACTTGCCTTTCACCCGGGCACACAGAAAGAAGGGTAACAGGCAGGAGCATGTGGGGGGATGAATTGTTTCCCCTCTATTCATTTGCCTTTCATGCAGGTGTGCAGAAAGAAGGCAGGGTGTGTGGGCGGCAGGCAGGAGAATGAAGTGGGGGAAAATGTTTCCTCCTCCATTCATTTGCCTTTCACCCAGGTGTAGACAAGGAAGGCACACCTATCCAGGCAAAAAGCAAGGGAACAGGAGCGGGGAGCCCCAGGAAGGAATGGGAGAAGGAGAGCTCACTCGAGGGGGGAGTTATTTGCGTTTTCTTTTTACTTTCATGAGGCTTCTGCACTGTGAATGCTCGCAAAAGTCAAGGGTCCACTGTAACTGCTTAAAAGTTCCTTTTGCACTTATGGGTACAAGTTTGGTACACAAAAGGCAGTGAATTGATAAGAAAATGGCATAAAACATGAAAACTTCCTGACAAAACATCACTGAAAATGTTCTTGTAAGAAACTTTTGAAAACAGCAGCAACTGTTATTCGTTTCATCCATAAAGTAACTTGGCTCTTACTTGTTACATTGCTTTTAAAATGCAACTCTGTTGCATCCTCATTACCAGCATAAATACTTAGTTATAGGTAACATGGCTGCATGTGACTTGGTTGTTCCTCCCACCCCGCAGGCTTGGTTTTATTATCAAATGTTGGCAAGTTTGGAAGAACTAGGGGTTTTTTTATGCTAAATATTTATTATTGTGTGGGTGTGCTCTGGTGCTGCCTGCCAATGTGTATGAGGATGAAACTCATTCCTAGTTGCTCACCCTGGCTTTAGTGGGCTGCAAAGACTGGAAGAACTAGAACTGTGGTCTCTGCCAAGCACATGGTGAGAGCACGATTACATAATAAAAAGGAACCCACGATCATACAAATTCTGAATAGCCTCCACCGATGAAGAAGAAAGAGAATGTCTAAGGAATTCACTTTCAAACTCACTAGATGGTTCCCCTTTCACAACCAGCCAGAGAAACCTTAAAGTTGGGATGGGAATTGTGCAGCAACTCCCACAGGTCCCAGCCAGAACAACCCAGGCTTAGCAACCCCAGAAGCTGCACTCAAACAACAGTAGAAGGCTAGTATTATTCCCATCCTTGCCTAAAGGGAATTGTGCTGTCTCAATTCTATGTGTATTTAATCGAATATAAGTCCAACAGAGTCCAATGGGCCTTGGGCTGAAGAATGCACTGGATATGGGGCATTTATTCCCCAAAGGAAGAGTGGGCTTCATACAGCCTTGGGAACCCACTTCTGTGGCCCATGGTATCTCCAAGTCCCCCAATCCTCCTCCCATTTTTTCTTAAATGGGTGCTCTTTTTGGCAAATTTTGCCCCAAACCAGGCAGACTCCCCTAAAAAAGTGGGATATATTTTTAAAACTCCAACCCACCCCACAAGTACCTCAGAACCCTGTTCTACCCAGAATATCTGAATTTTCCTCTGCACTCTCTCTTGAAATGGTGACAGGAAATAACATCATATCACTTCCTGTTGCCATTTTGAGAGGGACTACAGAGGAAAATGGAGGTTTTTGGGCTTGCTCTGACAAGAGCAGCCTGTGAGGGTATTGCTCCCCTGGCCCGCATACAGTTGCTCACCCCTGCTCTGAAGCTATGTGTGAATGCCCAGCTTCAAAAGCTATCTAGCATGTCAGAGGCACCAAGCTGCAAAGCTCCAACATTGCCTGACATGCTGGGACAGTTGGCTGTCCTTCCTCAAACAAAGAGAGAGTAGAAAGAGGCCTGCTCTCTCAGACCATCTGTGCCCAACTGAAGTCTTGAGTGGCTCAGAAAGTGGGTTCCGCCCCATTAGCACACTGTTAGCTAACTCATGCAGCCTTAGAACCTCACCCGTGAAACATGGGAGATTATTAAAGACTCCCATTATTACTTGTACCTCCTTTTACAGAGCATTTGCAAAGCTAATGTTAGTGCGCCGACTGTGCCCCACTACCAGAGATGCCTGATCTCGCCACAGAGACACATGCCCTGGCTACAGCCCATCTGGATTACTATAACATGCTCTATGTGGAGCTGCCTTTGAAAAGTCCTCAGAAATCAGTTAGCCCAGAAAGCTGAAGCGAGGAGGTTAACTGGGAATGGAGTGTAGAGCTGCTCCAGAGACTAGAATGTGAACCAATGATTCAAATCAGAAGAAAAGAGATCCCACCTAAACAATGAGAAGAACTCCTTAACTGTACACTCTTTGACAGTGGCATGGGCTGCCTCAGAGGGTGGTAAGAGTCTCCTAACCATTTTAGTGCCCCCCAAGTCCTGCCTACCTAGAAGTGATCTGTTTATAGGTTAACAGCAACACTTTGAACTGTCTTTAAAAGCAAACTAGAAGCCTGTGGAAAGAATGCAGTTCTGAGATAACATCACCAAAATGCTCAATTCAAGTCAACATCCCAGGTGCCATATTTTTTATTATGAACCTTCAGATTGTCTTTAAAGGCAGTTCCTCATGCAAAGTTCCACCAATGCTTGTAGCAAGGCCTTTAAGGTTGTGGCACCTCTCATGAGAGCAATCTCCCCTCCAGCAGTCCAGTCCTTTTCCTCAAAGAAATATTTGGATTGGATCAGCCATCACTCATTCAAGTATCACAGCCAGAAAGGGGAACACGACCAAGTGTTTCCTGGGTTTCAAATTTTTATTTTACTTCATTTGTAAAATAGACTGAATACATACAGTCAGCCCTCCATATTTGCGGATTCTGTATCCACAGATTCAACCAACCATGGCTTGAAAATATTTTTTTGAAAAATCCAAAAAGCAAATGTCGATTTTGTCATTTGATACAAGGGACGCCATTTTACTATACCACTGGGCATAACAAGACTTGACCATCCATGAATTTTGGTATCCACGGGAAAGGTCTCCGAACTAAACCCTAGGCAATACTGAGGGCCCACTGTACCAAGACATCCATTACACCAGAGATAGGGAGCAAATGATGCTAACAGTGTCATTGGACCGCAGCACCTATAATCCCTCACTGCCCATTACATTGGCCAGAGCCAATGAAAGCTGTGGACCAGCACCACACGGAGGGTAACCTGTGTCCAACTTCTGCCCCAAACCTAAAGCCAGAAGCTACTTCTTTTCCAGAAGGTAGCACAACTGGCTTCACACCCCCACCTGTTATCCCTAGTCCTTAAGGTGTCCAAGTGCTCTGATGGCCTCTTTCGCCTACCTGTGAACTGTGGACTCAGAACCTGTGGGTTGTGGATAATGTCCCTCCAGAGCTGCTCGAATTCAGGTATCCTAGCAACGTTCTGCAGGAGCCTCACCAAGTCTCGGCCAATCATGAAGCAATCCATAAACTGGAAGGGGTAAAGACGGGAAGAGGTGGAGAGGGGAGGGTCACTATTGTTCCCAGAGGGAAGCGTCATAACAAGACTATACACAGCTCCCCCCCCCACACACACACACACGAGAAACATTCCGTTCCCATTTGTTGCTCAACTGGAGAAAGGTCTCCCTGGGGGAGAAGGCCACTTCCTTTGAAGACAGCAGGTTCTAAAGAAGCGGCAGGACAAGTGGGAAGGTCAGCGAGCATTTATTTTTCATTTTTTTAAATGGCTGCCTGTACTACAAACAAACAAGACAGGGCCATAAATTCTCACTCTCTCCCCTTCCCTGGCCGGACCAAAGGCGGACTCTCAGAGCTCAGCGGCCAAGGCTGGAGCGGAGAGTGGGGGTAGGTTGGAGGATAACCTTTTGTACCCATGCCAAGTCCATCTAGACAGACTGCAACAGAGCCAGAAATTGGGAAGGAAGGTACAATTCCTGCCAGTGATAGTCCTGTAACTCTGTCAGAGGGGCCACCAAATTAGGCTCCTCTCCCACACTAGTTAGACTGTTCAGCTGCTCTGTTGCCATGTTGCTTTGATTGCTTTTTGCTGTTTGAATACTGGGAGAGGTACGCAGTCCAGAGACTGGAAACCAAAGTCATTTTCGAAAGCTGGTACTGCCTGGTGTTGTGTGGGAAAGAACAAGAACATGAAACCTCTGGGAGAGTGGGGATCGGGGAGTTCTTAAAACCAAAACCTGTGCTGTGTCTTCAGCTCTGGCAAACGCAGTGTCTCTGTGCTGCATCTAATCTTTAATAAAACCTTTCTGGATTCACCCATGAAGTCTCGTTATTGAGTTGGATTGAGACAGAACATTACAGACTCACATTGTCAGAGGGGCACAGAGTTGGATAGACAGACCCCTTATTTAAGCCAAGATGTAGCTATATTCTGCTCTTTGGAATGTGGGACCTTTTCTACAGCTGCCCCAAGACTCTGGTTGAACCAAGGTGGAGAACCGTTTTCTCTACAAGACTTAGATTCCCTGAGCAGCAACTAGTTGTGGTACATGTATGCACACATACATAGGATGCCCCCTTCCCTGTTTTTCTTTTGCTGCCAAGCAAAGATATTTTTTTTCAAGCAGCCTTTTAATGGGTGAGCAGGAGAACTTTTTATGAGCATGTTTAATGGATTTTATCTTTTTTTCAATATATTTTTTTGAAAAGATTATATGCTATTTTTATGTGGTGATTTTAATTGTTTTTGAATATTTAGTGTAAATGTTTTCAATCGATTGTTTCAGGAAGCTGATTTGGGTTCCAATTTGGGGAAAAGGCAGCATATAAGGGCAACAGAACTGGCAGAGGTCATTTCGGAACCGCCTGCTATAATCTTTGAGAAATCTTGGAGGACAGGAGAAGTTCCAGCAGACTGGAAGAGGGCAAATGTTGTCCCCATCTTCGAGAAGGGAAAAAAAGAGGACCCAAATAATTATCGCCCAGTCAGCCTGACGTCAGTACCTGGAAAGATTCTGGAGCAGATCATTAAGCAGTCAGTTTCTAATCACTTAGAAATCAATGCGGTAATCTCGAGAAGTCAACATGGATTTCTCAAAAATAAGTCATGCCAGACTAATCTTATCTCTTTTTATGACAGAGTTACTAGCTTGATAGATGAAGAGAATGCTGTGGATGTAGCATATCTCAATTTCAGTAAGGCCTTTGACAAAGTTCCACATGACATTCTTGCAAAGAAGCTAGTAAAATGTCGGTTGGACAGGGCTACTGTTAGTTGGATTTGTAATTGGTTGACCGACCGAACCCAAAGGGTGATCACGAATGGCTGCTTTTCATCCTGGAGAGAAGTGACTAGCGGGGTGCCACAGGGTTCTGTCCTGGGCCCAGTGCTGTTCAATATCTTCAGCAACGAGATGGATGAAGGAATAGAGGGCACGCTCATCAAATCTGCAGATGACACCAAATTGGGAGGGGTTCCTAATATGCCAGAGGACAGGATCAAAATTGAAAATGACCTGGATAGATTGGAGAGCTGGACCAAAGCCAACAAAATGAAATTCAACAGAGAGAAGTGCAAGGTCCTACACTTAGGTAGAAAAAATGGAATACGGAAATATAGGATGGGGGACACGTGGCTGGATAGTAGTACGTGTGAAAGGGATCTAGGAGTTTTAATAGACCACAAGCTGAACATGAGTCAGCAGTGTGATGCGGCAGCCAAGAAAGCCAATGCAATTCTCAGCTGCATCAATAGGAGTATGGTGTCTAGATCGAGGGAGGTACTGGTACCACTCTACTCTGCTTTGGTTAGACCTCATCTTGAATCCTGTGTCCAGTTCTGGGCACCCCAATTCAAGAAGGACACAGTCAGGATGGAGCAGGTCTAGAGGAGGGCAACCAAAATGGTGAGAGGCCTGGAAGCCATGCCCTATGAGGATAGACTTAGAGAGCTGGGTATGTTTAGTCTGCAGAAGGGAAGGTTAAGAGGGGACATGATAGCCATGTTTAAATATTTGAAGGGATGCCATGTAGAGGAAGGAGAGGGCTTGTTTTCTGCTGCTCCAGAGACCAGGACAAGGAGCAATGGATTCGAGCTGCAGGAAAGGAGATTCCACCTGAACCTCAGGAAGAACTTCTTGACAGGGTTGTCTGGCAGTGGAATATGCTGCCTCGGAGTGTGGTGGAGTCTCCTTCTTTGGAGGTTTCTAAGCAGAGGCTGGATGGCCATCTGTCGGGAGTGCTTTGAGGGTGTTCCTGCATAGCAGGGGGTTGGACTGGATGGCCCCTGTGGTCTCTTCCAACTCTACATTTCTATGATTCTATAAATAAATAAATTAAGGAAGAAACCAAGGCCAAAAGAACACACATACACTCTGCTTCTCTCGCCACCCTTCCTCAGAGACTAGACAAGACTTGTTGATGGCTTATGCTGCCATAACAATCCATTATGCTGGAGTAAGGTACTTTTGGAGCAGCACATAGGAGTAGTGGCAGTAGAAGGACAGCACAGAAAAGCACAGGGGGCTGGTCTGCTGGCTCCTGGGCAGCTCAGGTACTGACACGGGGCAGCTTTATTTCCCTATGAAGACCATTTTGACTGAGACCCCCACTCCCTCTTATTAACTGTTGTGCCTGCAGCCATTTTATCCATGCTGCTGTACCATGGTTGTCACCACCTATGCCAAGGGACCTAACTGACCTCAGTCCTGTTGCAACAATCCCAGTTGGGGGGGGGGAGGGGGGACACATTTCACTGACCAAAAACCTGTTTGCAAGCCTTTTCCATTCTACTTCAATGGGGGTTCCCCATCCCAAAACAGCTAAGCTGTCCCTACAGTGACCCAGAAGGTGATCAGAAGTGACGGTGTGTCCCAAAATGGCTCCCATAATGACACATTATGGTCCTCTGCAGCTCGGTGAAGCTGAGGGCAGCGGAAAGAGTGGGGAAAAGCTGTAACTTGCACTCTCCTTGGCCCCCCTACTGCTAAAGCTCAAGGAACCCACCCAAGGAGATAGAAAATGGGGGCGAGATACGAGATGTGAGACAGAAACTCACTTGAGGGAGCATCACAATGGACTCCATTGTCCAAAGAAATGTACTTCCCACCCCCACAGGAAGAGAAGTGAGAACAAGAGCGTCTGTAGTGATAAAAGGGAGGCTGGTGGGAGAACTGTGCTGGAGAAAGCAAAGGGAACATTTAATAATGAGAGACACTTGAGAGGAGACAGACACACAGGCACTTCAGACTACAGAAGTCTTCTGAACTCCTTACCCTGTCTCGGAGCAGAAAGATGCAAAAGTCCACCTCCTTCTGCCTCAGGGCCTGGAGCGGCGGGGAGCCGTGGTGGTCGACAATGAGGCGCAGGTAGGTGTACACCGACATGGCGATTAGCATGGCGCTCTTCAGCACCCACTCCCTGGAAGGAAAAACAGTCACCAGCTGGCTTTTAGTCCAGACGCCACAGTCAAGTACCAAACCACAGTTCTCCCAACTGTGTAACTGTGGGGGGTGGGGGAAGACGCAGCAGCACAAGGGCAGCAGCGCCCACCATACCCTCCTGCTGTTCTGTCCCAGTAGCTGGTACTCAATGGTATACTGTCCCTGAAACTGGAGGTCCCACTCAATCAGGATGGCCAAAAGCTGCTCATACATTTCTTGACTCTCCTTCAAGTAACTTCTTCTCCTCCATGTCTGCCAATTTACATTTGTCTAATCTCCTTTTGAAAACCAGTAGTGGTTTGAATAGTTTGTTATGGCTTCGAGGCCATTTTCACACTATGCTGTTAACATGCTATTATTTCACTTTCAATATCCTATGGAATCCTGGAGTTTGCAGTTTAGGGAAGGGCCTTTAGAATTCTCAGCCAGAGAACTTTTTGGCCTCAGTGAGGCCATTTCCGCACTAGACTGTTATAGTGCTCTTATTCCACTTTCAACATCCTGCGGAATTCTGGGGCTTGTAGCTTCCAGAGGCCAAAGAGCTTTCCGGCTAAGAATCCTAAATGCCCCTCCCGAGACTTCAAACCACAGGATTCATAGGATGTTGCAAGTGGAATAATAGCACTACAACAGTCTATGGAAATGGCCTAAATTACAAAGCCCAGAATTCTACAGGATGTTGAAAGTGGCATAATAACACTGTAACAGTATAGTGTGGAAATGGCCTGAGTTCAAATCCTCAGAATGGCCAAGTCACGTTCTCTCAGCCTCAGAGGAAGGCAGTAACACATCCCCTTTGAACAACCCTTGCTGAGAACACTACATGATAAGATCACCTTACCTTCACCATAAATTGGGAATGACTTAAAGGCATATGCCGCCACCACCACCAGCAACAACGAATCCCTTTCCACAGTCTAATCTTAGAGTCATGGGCTATTCCCAGGTCTTGCAACTGTGTGTTCAATTAATTAAAATTAAACTTTGCGTCTGAGAAGTTTTCACATTCTTGTTTGAGCTGCTACTGGTTGATTTCACTGGAATAAATGCTTTTAAGTTCTAAATCAGAACTGGGGGGAAGTTGCTTTCCTTTGAGACTACAGCACTGGCAGGGGGATTCAGCTGCAGCCCCAAAAGGGCATCTTTTCAAAGCATTGGTCTGAATATTAAGTGTTGGTCTGAATATTACACGAGTAGAAGAAACTGCTAAAAGAGACAGAGAAGCAGAAGCCAGAAACACCAATCTGTGCATCTGAGAGTAAATCAAGCCCATATTCTCCCTAGAAAGCAACATCACTAAGTGGAGGTTCACAGACTTCGAACATCTCATGAGACAACATGAGAATGTGAGGGAAGATGATAATGCTCAGTAAAGCAGAACGAAATAGGAAAAGAAGAAGACCACATCCCAGATCGACTGACTCAATAATGCAAACCACAGCTGCCCTAAGTTTGCAAGACCTGAACCCAGTGGTTATTAAGTGCTGCGAAATTTTAAGTCAATTTTGACACATGGACCAACACACGGAGTACAAAATGTACTGAACATTCCCGTGCCTTTACCATAGAGGTAGGCACAGTACATCCAAGGGGTTGCATGTGGCTCCTAGACCCCATGTTTGTGGCCCTGGAAGTCCCCCAGCAACCCTGTAAAGTCCCCTACCACCATTTCATAACAATAGTTGCAATTTTCAATTTTTGCCCCCAAACCACAGAACCCCCCCCCCATGCATGAAAACACCCTGTAGGTGAGTTCTAGACTGTGTCACATGACTGATAGTGAAATGGGCGATGTGATTTAGGGGGATAATGTGGTCCCCCTTTTTTTTTAATAAAAAGAACATTCTCTCCACCATGTGCTACTTTATCACATATAGGGAGTTTTTTATGTGGAAAAATATAGAAGAATATAATCCAAAAGTAGTGCATTGAGCCTTTCTATGTAGAAAATGATGACCAAAAAAAAAAGTTCTTTGCCTCCTTTCCTAGGAACTGGTCAACTCAACAGGGAAAATGAGATAGGAGAGCATGTTATGCTACCTGCAATCTCAGGGTATCAGGGTGATACCAAGTTTTCACATGGCACAGGGATGAATAGGAAGTAAAAATCTAGTGCATTAGAGAGAAAGCTTATTGCCCTGCCAGCTTCTTTTATGAAGAAGAGAGACATACATAAATACCCACACCTATACTCAGGTAACTATACCCACAAACAAGGTGTTCAAGAGCAAGGCCTCCCTACAGCCTGAAGTGGTACACTCCCCTCTTCCAGAACTCTACCAATTCATTCTGCAGTCCACGGAAGAAGAAAAGGATGTTACTTTACATTTACTGGCTTTACAGTTTTGTCTGCCAACAAATACCAGGTGGTATAGGCCACATGGAAGGAACTGGAAAAACCAACTCTAGGTATTCTTTGTTTAAGAAAACCCTATGAAATCCATGGGGTCGCCATAAGTCAGCAGGCAACCTGAAGGCACATACAAACACACTGAGTACATAATGCACAGAAGTTCACTAAACTGAGAACATTTTTTTTAATTTAATTTTATTAAATTTTCACAAATAAAAGAAAAATCCTTTAAATTGTAATTCTACATGCATTGTGTCTGATCTTCCACTCTGATCTGGTCTTCACTTCCTGCAATTCACTCCACTTATTACATTTATGTATCACAATACAATGGTTGTCTCAACTGTTTGAACATGCATTTCCCTCTCCTACACAATCATTATACAGTCATTCTATCTTGTCAGTTCCCAGCTATCACTCAATTCTGCTTCTCTCAAATTGTCATATTCCAATACGTTTTTTTTATCACCTAAAGTCTTACAGTTCTAAAATATGCCTGTCAATGTGTATCTGGTAGTCTGAGCTATTATTACTGCAACAATCACTCCTCTTCTAACCCTGGATTCCATTATAATAAGATGTCTTTTTTCTCACTTCCACTCCTGAGTCCCTTTCAACCCCCTTCAATCCTTCAATGTTCATATTCATACCAATGTATCGATATGTCAGTCAATTGTAAGCTTAATTGACACTGCCAAAATACAAATCTACTTATATAATTCAGGGCCCTGTGGTTAAATCCAGTTCCCGTTCCCCTCTCTCATCTGGCACTTTGCAGCCCGGAAATACATTTCTGATAGCTCTCTGTATTCTCTTAGTCGCTTATATTCCAAGCTGCTCCGTCCCTGAGAGTGAGGGTATTTTACTTGAGCAATTTCCATCACAGGTTCACCCCCATTAAAAATTCCCAGTATTGATGTTTGCAGAAATACGTCAATAAAACACTTAAGCTTAATTAACATTGCTGAAATGTTACTGTTTATCAAGTTCAGAGCCTCAGCCTATATCCACCTCCTATTACCCCCTCCCACCTTGGACTTTGCTGCCCAGAGTTTATTTCTGAAGATTCTCTGTATTCTCATAGTCGCTTTGATTCCAAGCTGCTCCATCCGTGGGGGTGAGGGTATTTACTTGAACAACTTCCATCATAACCCCCTCGCATCTTTGACTTTGCTGCCCGGAGTTTGTTTCTGAAGATTCTCTGTATTGTCATAGTCGCTTAAATTCCCAGCTGCTCCATCCATTGAAGTGAGGGTATTTACTTAAAGGACTTCCATCATAAGCTTATCAATCTCAATACCCCTTTCAACCCTTTGACAATATCACAATGTTTACATTAATGAAATATATCAATCAAATACATAAGCTTAATTGACATTGCTGAGGTACATCACCATTTGTCAGATTTAGAGCCCTGTGCCTATATCCACCTTCCATTCCCCTCTCCCATCTTGGACTTCGCTGCCCAGAGTTTATTTCTGAAGATTCCATGTATTCTCACAGTTGTTTAAATTCCAAGCTGCTCCGTCCATGGGAATGAGGATGTTTTGCTTAAATGACCTTCCAGTACAGACTCACCAGTCTCAACAAACCAGAGTCCAAAAAAAGTCAGACAACAAGAGTCACACAACAGGAGTTAGAAGAAAAACAAAACAAAAAAACCGCACAATTCGATAATTTTTCCTCCCAAGTATTCTTCTAAAGTCCGAAATCCAGAGTTAGAAAACCAACAATCCAATCGTCTCAGTTCAACCAGGAGATTAAAATAAAAAAAGTAAAGTATTCAATGTCCAAATGAAGATTATTAAATCTGGTACAGTCCAATCTTTTGCCTTAAAGCAATATCAACTGTTTAATTGTTTAGCATTTTAAACTGTAAGTCCAAATTACAAATCAAAAGCCTTTAAATAACTTCAGTCCTCGTGAGAAAGCAGAAAAGCCTCACAGCCCTTTCTTTAAATTCAGCTGCTCCTTTGAGATGAACTCTCAGCCATGGCACACTCACATTTCCTCTGGGTTCCTCCATTCCTTTGCTCCTGCACTCCGTTGCAAGCCAAATTCTGTTGTGATATTTTCAAAATGAAGACCAGAGCAGGTTACATGTTTTCTTATTTATTCCTTGCTTGTTTCTTGATTTCTTGATTAAAAGTCGACGGCGGCACTTGTGCCGCTCAAGCGACGATCCCGCTGGCTCCATCATGGTCCTTCAACCTCCTGGCGCTTTCCGCTCCCCCAGCCAGGTAGAGCCAAAGGCCAGTTGTGGGGTCCCCTTCGGACCCGTTCCACACCCCTTGTACCGGAGGGGTGTTTAGCCGCTTCTGTGTGACAAAAGAAGCCGCTGGAATCCAGCGGGTGGCTGCTCGGAGCCGCGCCATTGCACAGCTTCATTCCGAGCTGCCACTCGCGCCCGCCATGCGACCGGAAGGCTAAACTGGGAACATTTTTTTGATGTTAAACAGGACAGGGCCTTGTATCTGGAGGCTTCCAAGAAGCAGCAACTCACCCTCTCTTTTGGCCAGTAAAAAATCAGTCTGGGCACCTGGGAGGTGTCAAGGGACATAAAAGCAACACTGGGTGTGTGTGTGTCACATGTGACCACAGTCCCTCACTTTGCCTACTCCGGTCTAGTGCCTCCCCAAACTATAAACCCCAGGGTTCCAAAGGATGTAGCCATCGCAGTTAAAGTGGAATCACAGCGCTATAAACAGAGCAGCATGAAAGGATCCCTGATGGCAAAGGGGCAATAACCTTCATGAATGGAAGGAGGCTTTCCCAGTGAGGCAGCACAGTGAAGAAGGTGCAAAGGTGAAAGCAGCAAGGGAGTGGGTGCAACAGATGGAGGGTGAAAGAATGCCACAGGGTGGCATGCAGGGTGCAGCCTCCAAGTAGCCGAGGACTAACTAAGCCAGCAAGCAATGCAGATCCGAGCCTCAAGAGTGCTTCAGTAGTAGCTTGGCGCATGCAGAATCGCCGAAGGAGACAGAACGCCGGATTCCCAACGCACTTCACAGCTTGAGAAAGAGCACATCTGCTCTTGATTAAAGAGTGAAGAGAAATTCTTCAAGAAGTGCTGCTTCACTGAAAATTGGTTTTTCTCTGTCTCCTCCAACCCCTCCACCTCCACCAAAGTAAAACTTTCTAGCTTCCACACCACTCTCCTGCAATTCTGTGCACAGGGTATCTCCATTTCCTTCGCCTACTGCCAACTTTTAAGCCATGCTGCCAAGACAGGGCTGGGCCCAAAAACCCCTCCACCTGTGGGATGATAGATGCTCTACCCCATGCTTGCCAAGTGTCACTCTGCACCCATGCCCATGAACCCACTGGCAGAACGAGGCTGAAATGCAACAGAAGAAGAGCTGTGGGCTGGAGGCTTTCAGAGCCAAACCACAAGAGAAACCACAGAAACACAATGAACCTTTCCTCCCAGCTGTTGATTCTCCTTCCTCTTTCCTAACAGAAATTCCAAATACATTCCATGATCTGAATCTTGGAAGCAGAATAAGCTGCTCAAATATACGAAACACCAGGCGAGTGCAAGTAAGGTCTTCTGAGCACAGATTCTGGACTTCTTTAGTATGGAATATTAGACTCATAGGAGCCAAGCGAAGGAGCAACTTAGAGCTGTCAGGTGTCCCCGATCTACAAGAGATGTTGCTTATTTGAGGAACAGAAAGTTTGTCCCTTATAGGACTTATTATAAGGGATGCTTCTCATTTGCAGGCTGGAAAGCTTTTTCTTTTATACAGAAGAGCAAGATGCCAAAAAAAAAATCCCATATTCTGGGGTGTGAGCCATTCATAAAGACAGAAACATGTGCATCATGAAATTTATAAATGTGGATAATATGTTACAGTCCTTTCTCCACATTCACGGTTTTGACCTTCATTAATTTGATTATCCATGAGGTGCACATGTACTCCCTGCCATTTTCCTCCTCTCATTCCCTTGCCTTTTGCCTGGGTGCAGAGAAGGAAGGTACAAGGCAACGAACAGGCGGGGAGGGGGAGTCCTGGAAGGAAATAGGAGGGGAAACACATGGGAGGAGTTACTCACAGTTTTTCCACTTTTGCAAGGGTTATGTACCCCAAAGCCTCACAGAAGCGGAGGGCCCACTCTAATTTTAGAGTTAACTGAAGTTAACCGGAATCAACACTTTCGTACAGTATTTAGGTAGATCACAAACTTGTTAATAGTAACTTCCAGACCACATGTCCTTAATTTTGACTGTTCCTTATTGCCGTTTTGAACACCTAGCATCACTAGAGCAGCTTCTAAGGGCCAGAAATCCTAATGTTCATTTTAAAGCTTCATAATTGTTGACTGAATCACTGCCGATTCAATCAGTTGCTAATGTTCTTCTTCTTGGAAGTATGCGTCAGATACAGAATTGCAGAAGAAAAATAAATACAGTCTACTCACAGTCATCTAATGCATAAAAACTAAGTAAGACAGTCTCAGCAGCAAGCAAGTAAGGATTGACAGCAAAACCCCTCCCCTCCCACTGCACAAAGTGAGCTTAGTCCCCAGAAGAAGCACTAGGGGGCGCTGTGAGGCAACCCAGCCGAGGGGTATTATTCCCACAGAAGGAAGTAAACACAGAGAAACACTCTCAGGCCCCACATAAATGCTCTGACGGCTTGATCACTCTCCATAGTAATAAGCCAGTTTTAAGAGGAAAACAATCACTGCAATAATAATTTAAGAAAACGTTTTGCAAAGAAGGTACAGCCTTGTTGAAGCATAATAGGACCACTAATGACAGCATTGCTGCCAAGCATGGGTTTATTAGCAATTAGTCACCAAGAAAAGTCAGAGAGGTTCCGGTTGACATGGCTTCTAAGGTGCAAGGTTAGTCCATCTTTGAGGAATCAAAGCCGTGATAGACATCTAGAGAAGGTGGCCTGGTCTGGATGCCAAAATGGGCCTGCAATTCTTTCTGTCCACAGCCCTCATTTCTGCTGCACAGACTTGTGATACACAAAGTGAGCAGAGGCAGCTGATTATTGCTAACACTGTAATCCAAGCCCTGAGTATCCCAGGAAACTTTGCAATTAGAGTCCATGGGACAGAGTAGCAGCAGTTAATTCTGAAGGATAAGACAGAATTCTTCTTCTTCTTCTTCTTCTTATATTACTATTATTATCAGCATCAGCATCAGCATCTCCTCCTCATCCTCATTATCTCTTCCTCTTCTTTCTTTGCTTTCTTCATATCTCACCATTTTCTCAAAATTAAGACTAAGGTGGCTTGCAAATTAAAATTAATCTTAATTTAATTAAAATTTAAATGATTACCATAAGGTTAAAAGCATTCAAAAGGGCAACATTTAAACAGAAATTAAACCAGTAGTCATTCTAATACAATGTAAAACATACACTTAAAAAGGATAAAAAGCTGCATAGTTTAAAACAATGCAGCACTTTCTTGAAAACCCTTTGTTTAAAAACCTTCAGATGCAAAACCTTGTTGAGATTTTTTTTAAAGTCTTTGCTGACAGAATGACAGAAGACAGGGACCATTCTCTCCTCCTTAGGGAGGAAATTTGAGAGCCTGGGGCACCCACTGGGAAGGCCCTATCCCACTGGCTCTCAAACCTTTTAGCTGTCTGATTCCCTTTAGATCTACATGTGGATGTTGCACCTGCCCCCTTGCCCTATCATATCTGTCTTTCTCTCTCTCTCTTTCTCACAGGCCCCACATACAGCATACTCCCTCTGCCTTAATGCCAAGCATTTGCACTTTCTGCCTCTTCACTTCCTCTCCACAGCCCAAAAAACTGCCTTGCGGTTGGCTAAATTGCATCGGCCTGCTGTGCCAACAACAGAACATTTGGAGAAGCTGAGTGAAAAAAGCATTTTTTTAAAAAAAAAAGGGAAGCCTATTTTTGCTATGGCTGAGGTCAGAGGAAGGTATAACCAGGGGGAGACACTTTGCAACACTCTTTTGCAGCGATCAGTCAATCCTCAATGGTGTGCATGCATGCATGCATGCACATGCACACATACACGCAGAGGCTTGTCCTTTTCCACATCTGACTTTTCCTGCACCCCTCCTTCAACAACTATTGGGTCCCCCTTAGAGTCCTGCCCCACAGTTTGAGAACCACTTCCCTATTGTGTGTCCTTGCTAATAGTACCAGTGAAGGTGGTGGGACTGAAAGAAGGGCCTCTCCTATGCACTTTAGGGTCTGGACAGGCTGATGGGGGAGATATGTTTTGCAGGTAGCCTGGACCGAAGCATTATAGTTTGTAACCAGCACTTTGCATTGTAATTGAAAACAGACCACCAATCCCTCGTAGACAACTCTCCAGGAGTCCAAAGCCCTCTTGTTTCATATCAACAACCAGATTTAATAGCTATCAGCTCCAAAAGAGCCAGGTCTTTTGTAAAGTTAGTAGGTCTTAACTGCACTTCCTAAATTAAACAACCCTCTTCCACACACAAATACTCTGCACTACCAATAGAGGCAGGCCTACAACAGTGTATTGGAACAGAAGAAAAACCATTTCCATCCCAGCTACTTTGCCAATTGCATCTAAAGATCAAAAAGAACAGGGAAGTTGGAAGTGGGAGGCGATGCCATCATCCCTGGTAATAAAAAAAAAGGCCCAGTGCTCTGACCCTGTCAGCCCTGGCTCTGCTATATCACTTCAGTGCTGACAGCACTTAACATTTCAGGTGCAGTCTCTTTATATTCCAAGCATTGTTTGTCTATGAGCAGGGGTTCAGCAAATGCCATTTTGCAGGAAACCTGCAGTTGTTTTCTCCTATCTCTTCTCAGCAGGAGCCGAGAAGTGACAGGGTGAAAGAGCACGGGGATGTTGGGAGCATTCAACTCCCAGACACATCTTTGGCTAGAAACCAGACAGGATGGGACTTTGGGCAGTCTATGACACGCACCTTCACTCGCAAAAGAAAAGAGAAGCCAAGAGCAGCACAGAATCTTCAGAGTAATCCATCTCAAACTATCTGAGGTAGGAGACTGGCATTATTTTTTTCCAACATCTAAATTCCTGGAAACCTACCCGGGATCCACAGTTAATAGCTCACGGGACCGAAACTGGTCCATTTTGAGTTGAACTGCTCTAAAGAAAACCAGAGCACAGCTTTATCCAGTCTGTGTCCAGTGGCAGATGGTAACTTCCATTTCAGTCTTGCAAGGAATACGTTTCAGGTTTCAGGACAAATTTTATACAAGTTATCTGTCCTGGAGGCTGAAGCTGTTTGGGGTAACAGGGTTTGACACACTGGACAGCTCTTTTAATATTCAGACTAAAACCGAGGACAAATTCACTGTCCCACAAACAGGAAAGCCACCACTGCCTGTACCACTTCATTGTGGAAATGGAGGAGCAGAATCCTGTGTTTTAATGTTTCTTGTTATCAGAACCTGGGAGATGGTTTTTCAAAAGGTACATATTGTCATGAGTAGGTACTTTTGGGGGGGGGGGAATGACATCTATTACTTTGTATTTGTTATTTATGAGTGGAGTGATAACAACACGCTAGTAATTAATGTCTTCATTTTTAGAATACTTTTAAAAATAGATTCTGCAAAATCTCTCTACCACGTCCAAAAACACAACAGCTTGGAAGTAACCAGTAAACTTTACTTGCTACACCACCAATAGTAACATTACTTCTTAACTTAATAGCCTTCCCTTGCAAAGAAAAAACATTTGGGAAATGAGACATAAATATTATGTGTCACATCCCAAAAGTAACTTTACTGTTAATGTAACAGTGTTGAAAAAAGGAATGCTGTTATGCTTCTGTTTACAAAAAAGTAACATTTACTTTAATTGTTAACGTGTTGCTTCCCAGATTTGTTCCATATGAGGAAGAAGACATACCAGAATTTGCATGTGAAGACAAGACATGATTGGCTCCCTTTGACCTAACTTGGCAGCTGTTTATCACAAATACTTAACTAAAAAATTAAGGAAGGAAGGAAATTCAAGCCTCCAACTTCAACCCCATTTGCAACCGGAAGCAATCTAAACCAGGAAAAATAAGTCAGACCAGATGTTTCAACAATATGTTGTTTAAAACAGCACCACAAGAGTGTGAGCAAACTGTGGCCATTCAAATATTGTTGGACTTCAACTACCAATACCTCCTACCCAGCACAGTCAATGGCTCAGAGCGCCAGAAGTTGTGCTGTTGGATTAATGTTCTCAAGATGTCTATCCTTCAGCATGACTCCAGGACATTTGAGCATGAGGATGCGCAAGATCAAGAAGCACAACCAGGACTCAGTAGGGGAAATGAGTATAGAAAAGAAATTTGAGAGAGTTTAGAGTTCGTACTGGGTAAAAAAACAGGCATCATTTTAGTTCTACACTTTGAATACAAATCATGCATCATAGAATGAGGTATGAGGAGGACCTCGTTGACCAACTCCATCTAAGTCCGGGTGGACAACTGTCGTGAGGCTGGAAGGCAATTTTCTACTTCTGGGACACTTCAGGGCAGTGTTCTTAACCTGGGATCCATGAAGGCTTGAAGAAATACAGGAGGGAGGGAGGGAGGAGGAAGGCGGACGGATGGACAGTCATACATTGACTTAAACAGCAGAATTCTTTTGCTGGAAACAGACCATTTGTCCAAAGTTTCATTATGATACCTGAAACCATTCAAAAGTTATGAACGTGATAGCAAAAAATGTACTCAGCACTTCCTACTTCTGCATGCAGTGAGAACATGCAAGTGAATGACGCTGAACGGCTGAGCAAAAGCATGTGACATTTCCTGCTACCACACGTACAGCCAGAAGCCTCCTTGAGTTAAGTCTTGGTGGTCTGTGGCAATAAAAGATATTTAAAGGGGGTCCATGGAAAAGAAAAGGTTTAAGAACCACTGCTCCAGGGGCTAAGTGGACTACCAAAATATGCCCCCACAAAAGAACCTAAAACAAAGAACCTAAAACAAGATTTTAGAACCTAAAATTGTGAGCACCAGGGGCATTAGGAAGGGAGGTGCTGGACTGGGCAGGTCGGGAGTGAGCAGAGCCCAACAGCAACCAGTGGACACACGTTCCCACTCAAAGCATCTTAGGAAACTTAACGTTACAAGTAGTTGGCAAGGGGTGATGTGATCTTGCTGGAGCTGCAGAAGCCCCATCCATTTGAAACAGCGGCAGCAGCAGTTATACAGGCATTTCCTGCTTTTAGATAAATTCTGCGTTTTGGCAGTGCTCTGGCCCCTAACTCATTGAATAAGTGAGAGATGCCAATTATCTGATAAGTAAAGAGCACCCAGAGGGATGGCAGCCTATTTTAAAGGTGAATTGCCTCTTCTGGGGGCTTCTAAGAGAGGAAATTTGCCCTTCTGGTCATCCAGAAAAAGGGCAATTCAGATACTCTGGAGGGGGCAAGGGCCACAAAATGGGCCTTTGTGGGCCTCACACAGCCCCACAGTCACACACTGCTCACCCTGACCTAAGTGCTCTGTTGGGAGCACGCAAGGAATTCTGACAACCGCACAGAACCTCCAGGGATAGAAGATTAACCCCACATACCTCTGCTCAGTGAGCATGTCCAGGATGTTCTCCGCCAGCCAGATATTCTTTGTGGTCACGTCTCCGCCTTCAAACGCACAAGAGGGAAGAAGAATGTCAAGGCTGAAGATGGCTGAAGCCCCCAGCACCAAGTTTTGCCAAGCTATCTTTTCTCTCTGCTCTCAGGAGGCAAACAGCAAATCAAGGATTCTTCCTGCACCAGCAGCAGAGACTTAGCAAGGTCTATGACACCCAGAGACTTAGCAAGGTCTATGACACCCCATGGCAACTGCAGAACAATTTAAACCTGCTTCTGATGTGGCAGAGATGGCTGAACTGGGACTTGGTAGATTCAGGTACATAGTCTCAATTCAGCTACAAAACTCACTGGGGGACTTTGGGCCTGACACGCTCTCTCAGCCTGATCTACATAACAGGGTTGTTGTAAAAATAAAATGGGAAGGGACCCAAATGTGGTGCAGCAGTCAGAATGTTGGACTGGGACTCAGGAAAAACAATTTGGTGTCTTTATGGTTGTGGTGGTTGTATGCCTTCAAGCCATTTCCAACTAATGGTGCCCTAAGGCCACCCTATTACAGGATTTTCCAGGACTGAGAGTGTGTGATGTGCCCGAGGTCACCCAGTGGGTTTCCATGGCTGAGTGGGGAATCGAGCCTATAGTCAAATGCCCAAACCACTATGCCATGCTGGCTCTCTTACAATGCTACAAAATTCTTTGGGTGATCTTGGAATAGTCACTCTCTTCCTCAGTCAGACACACCTCATAGGACTGTTGTGAAAGTAAAGGGCTTATTTGAAGAAAGACATAACATCTATCTATCAATTCATGATCCAGACCTTCTGCCTATAGGGGATCCAAGGCAGTTAATTTGAGTTAATAGAATTTTAACTAATTAATTTCCATTAGCTCTAACTAATAAAACTTAAGGTAGGGAAGGACATGGATTCTGGCCCAGCAGTGCCTGGGGAATGGTGTCATGGAGAGTCAGAGTGGTGGCCAGAGAACTAAATTGTGACTTGGGAGAGACAAGCTGTAGTCCTCACTAAGGCCAGTCCCTCCATCTCGGACTGACCTACCTCACAGGATTATTTCTGAGGGTAAAAGTGGGAAGAAAGCCTAATAGTGGGGTTAGTCATCACTGGAGCTAAATGCAAGAGGCTGGGATAACAGCTGAAGTGTTTGTATACTTTGGCTCCGGCCTGAACTGCAAGCCAAGCCAACTGGCTTGAAACACAGCAAATAAGGCCCTTTCCTGAAAACAAAAAGATGAGAGGTGAGAAAAAAGGGAAAGAGGTCTAAAAAAGGAGGCAGGCAGGGTGGTTATTCACTTAACAGCAGTTCAGGTAACCCTGTCATGCTTTCGCAGGGGTCGGGCCTTTCAGATGGCATTGGACTGCATCTCCCAGCCGCTCTGGCCAATGCTAAAGAATGCTGGGAGTTGCAATCGAACAGTTTTAATTATGTATTTTAACTTTGCTTAAATTCTTATTTGATTGTTTGTTTTAATTTTTGTATTCTGCAATTCTTAACTGTTTTTTTTAAATTATTGTATTTAATTTTAATTATTGTATTTAATTACTGTACTGTAAGCCACTTTGAGTCTCTACCAGAAAAAAGGGGGGTATAAATAAAGATAACAACATCAACATCTGAAGGGCTGCAGGACCCCAACCCCTGTCCTGTGCAGTTAAGGAAAGCTGGATGTCAAGAGTTTTAACACTCACTGAGGGGGTCTGTTTCGATCTTCTACCAGAGGGTGGCTCACACCAAAGCCACCCGCTTTTGGACGTGCATACTCAGTCACACAAAGAAGCACAGAGCGGGCTCTGAAAGCCATTACCATGCAGTCTTGACAAGTGAAGGGTCGTAAAACGAAGAATCTACCAAAGCAGCAAGATAGCAGGCTTGGGAAAAGAGGCCACCCTGAGGCAGAGAGCCAGAGCTGGCTTGTCTTCAGAGCTAAGTCAACGTTAAGTTTGGCAGAGACAGGGAATGAAGGATAAAGGGTACAGCTGATTGGCTCACTAGGGGTTCATCCCCCACCCCAACTCCCGGGGGCCTGCCCCCCTTGGTTCGGGTTGCAGGGGGTAAACCACAAATAACCTATTTTTCATTCGCTGTCACAGAAGCAGGCAATAAAAAGTGAAGAAATGTCAGCATTCCATTCTGAGGGGGACTGGCGGGCAAATTCCTTCCACCGAGGAACATCAGTCAAGGCAATGACCTTGTGCCAAAATTTCCCAGAGAATCCCTACTAAGTTTATACCTGATTTGGTAGGGAAAGAAGAACAGGGGAGAGGAAGGAAGGTGGTGTCGGGACTATCACACTCAGATCACGCTCCCCCAGCTCAGCCACTGGGGGATGCTGGGAGTTTTTGCTGTTGTTGCGTGTCTTCAAGTAGAAAATCCAGCTAAGTGTTTAGGTAAGATAGGGCTTGTACACTCATCTTGAAAGGCCAGTCAAAACACAAAGGCCTTCTGCCTGTGTGCAGAAAGAGAGTAGGGAGGGTGCCAGTCTAAACTCTCTGGGAAGAGAGTTCCATTTCCTGGGGGGAAGCCATTGAGAAGATCCTGTCTCCCACCAGATGCACTTATGAGGGTGGCGAGCAGAGAGAAGGGCCCTCCCAGCAGATCTCAAAACAGGGGCAGATTCATAGAATCATAGAGTTGGAAGCGACCACAGGGGCCATCCAGTCCAACCGTCTGCCAGACAGGAACACACATCAGAGCACTCATAAGACAGCGCTGTTACTGTTGTGTACCTACAAGTCATTTCTGACTTATGGCAACCCTAAGACAACCTATCACAGGGTCTTCTGGGCAAGATTTATTCTGTGACAAGTCGCCTTTGCCCCCCTCTGAGGCTGAGAGAATGTTTCTTGTCCAAGATTACCCAGTAAGTTTCTACGACCAAACAGAGATTTGAACCCTGGCCTCAAACCACTCCACTCCACTGCCCCTCCATTGAAGGAGTCACAGTACAACAAAGGAATTTTTCTAAGAGGAATTCATAATGCTGCCTAGGAAGGTCGGACTGTAGTAGATGCAGTTCTGTCGTTGAAGTTAAGCAGGCCCAGAAAGTCTCTGAGCTCCACAGCAAGCACAGCAGGGGCCGTAGCAGCCCTCCTGTCAATCAGAATGAGGCAACTGCCTCAGGCAGCAAATGCTGGGAAGGAGCAGGGAGTAGCAGTATCACCGCACAGCCATTTTAACTGAGCCCCTCTGTTGGGAGGATGTTACACTGCCATAGCATTGCAAAACTAGCCAGCCACTCTCAGGTGTAATGTACAGTAGAACAGTACTTCCTAAGGTATCTGATGGGGGGGGGGTCCACCAATATTTCCCCATCATTATACCAGGGCCTGATGCCACGTTTGTGCCCATTGGCTACAACTGTTTCTTTCTTCACTGAGACCTCTCCAGGGTGTGGCAGCTGATGGCTTAGGGAGCAAGACCAGCCCATGGGCCGGCATTTTGAATAGCACTGCTGTGGAACAAAGTATCCCAACGGGAAAGTTTTCATTAACTGCATTTTACATTGCGATATTGCTGGTTTTTTTAAAAAGTAACTTTAATATAGAGTGTTTTTTAAATTCAGTAAAAAATTACAGCTGATTTGAAAAAAAGAGGGAAAGAAAATAAAAGAAGGAAGGAGAAAAGGAATTAGGATGTAAGAAACATATAGATAAGAAAAAAGTGTGGCTCCCAACTTTCTTTTCAACAGTTTTATATATATATATAGTTGTCCTCCACATTTCCTGGGGTTAGGGGCCCTGGACTCCTGCAAAAGCGGAAGAAGTGTAAACATCAAAATGTGTGTGAGTGTACATGTCTGGAAGTGGGTCAAGGCATAGTGGGGAGAGCAGGCACCCAGGGCCCAAACCAAGTCAGAAAAAGGAGAGGCAAATGGGTGGGTCAGCATGGCCTTCCTCTCTCTTATCCATCTCCTTTCTTGGGTGTGTAGGCAGCATCGGGAGATGGTTTGTGGTGCTGAGAAATTGGGGGGTGAGCCATCCTTAGCTTTCCAGGCAGTAGCTGGTGGAGGAGGAGGAGCAGGAGCAGAGGCAAAAATTTTAAAGGGCTGCAAGGCCTGATCAAAGCTGATGAGAGGGAATGTTCCCCTCTCATCAGCTGGAAAAAAAGTACTGGAGGGCAGGGGTTGGAGAGACTCACAAATAATCAAATCTTTGGAAAGTTACCAATTCATTTTCTTTCTTCCGCAAAAATGCTGTAAAGGGTTTCTAGTCTTCCTAAACAAACCAGATAATTTGCCTATTTCTCCTAGATCAGACAATTTCAGCAACCATTCCTCCCCAGTAAGTAACATTGAGTTTTTCCATCTTCATGCATACAACAGTCTTGCTGCCATTATTGTAACTGCAGTAATTTCCCATGGCTCTATATAATGCAGTGTTTTAACAGTGGCTGACATAAAGACAGAGAGATATAGAGACCCTCATTTTGGAGGGCAGCAGAGAGGTTATTTTAAATAAAGAAATAAGACCAAAACACCAGTCTAAATCACTTCTGCATATGGAAATGTGTTAGGGAGACCATCTTCTGCCTTAGGCAGCAGAATATCTTATCCTGGCCTTGATTAGCAGGGTAAAGGCACTAAAATGCAAATTATCGAGCATTTTCTCATCAGGGAGTGACTAAGAGGAGACCTTTGGATCCTTACTACTTCTAACAGAAGAGTTGGAGGGAATGTATGAGATTTCTCTCCACTATGATCTCAAGCCTGATCCCTGCAGGTCCCCCAGTCCCACTAAGATTTCAGAAGACTGCAAAGCTACACGCAAGGACAACTGTGGCAAGCGGAATTGGGATGTGGGAAGAAAGAGATTACATGTCTTTATTTGGTATGTTCAAGCAACCCAGTCACTTCCAAATTACAAGCCAGATGAAGAGGACATCTTTTATAATAGTCTAATTGTACAGGATGTCTTCTAAAAAAGCTGTCAAACAATTTTACAAAATGGTTTAAAGATAAATTATTTTACAAAACTCGGCAATGTTCTGTACCAATGACTGCAAACCAGCAATTTCACAAGGATGCTACTTTTTTAAAAAAAGGTTATCACACACTCAGTCACTCTCTTTATACATATAGTCTTCTAGAAATAGCTTCCTATGCAATGGTTATTTTACTTAAACTAAACTGCAGACACACCTGGGACTTTTCCCCCCTGCAAAAGTGGAAGAATAATGGCTGGATTTTTTTTATTTTTTTTTGGTGACCCCACTTAACATGTCTGGAACGCTGTGTTGCTAACTGTGTGAATTGTTTGGACCTCAGTTTCTCTGAAAGAAAACCAATCACCCTCCTCTCAGCCACTTCTTCCTGCCTGGCTCTGGTTTAAAGCAGTTTTATTCCAGTAAACCGAGCCATTCAATAGCTGTTGGCAACACTAGTCCCTTGGTGCCACACCACATAGCAAGGCTTTCCAAACGGTGTGCCGCAACATGTTAGTGTGCCGCCTAAAGTGCGTAGGTGTGTCACCTACAATCTTGGAAATGTATGTTATTATTTATAAATCATATATTTTTAAAAATATATAAAAGGTTTACATGAGATATGTTGTGTCCCCATACATTTCGTTATTACAATTTATGTATGTGTCTGTATCTCTTACAAGGTGTTAACTTAACCTCTGGTTTGCTTGTAAAACTGAATTACTGTGTCACGAAATGATGTATGTCTAAAAAGTGTGTCACCATCATGAAAAGTTTAGAAAGCTCTGCCATACAGTGTTAGGTTTTCAACGTGGCTGTGTTACCACAAGTAAGGAACTCAGCTCAAACCTGAGCCGGATGTAGCAGAGCGGGGGGGAGGGGTCAGAGGTGTCCACCATCCTATGAGACAAAGAGACCTACGCAAGGCTGTCCAAGGTGAGGCAACCCAACACACTCACCTGCGATCTGTTTCATGAAGGTCATGCAGATCCCATCTATGCCAAGGATCCCACTCTTCACCATCTCCCGTAGCAGCCAAACCAACTAAAGGGTGGGAGCAAAGGTGGAGGATTTAGAACAGAGTAGAAGGTGAGGGTCAAAACCAACTTCTAGAGCTTAAAGCCTCTCCTCTCACACCTCCTCATCAACATACAAAGGGATACTGCGCACCTTCGAGACTAACTGACAGATAGTGTGGACTGCAGTTTCCACCATTGCTCATGCTAGCTGGGACAGGAAGGCACGTCAAGAGCCCAACGTATATGGAGGGCAGCAATTTCCCAACCCCTGCTAACTACAGAAAGGCTGAAATACATGCATCTTCCTTTCCCTTCTTGCACCATTGCCTCCATCCCCCTCCCCCACTGCTGGGGCTACAGACTAACCACCTTGCACTTTGCACAATGTAGTATGTTCATGGTGTATTCATTGTTGTCACTGCTATAACAATGGTGGTGGTGGTGATGCTGGCACAGACCACAACTTAAACCATGGATGGGCAAAGCCTAGCCTCCAGGCCCCACCTTTGTGGCCCTTAAAGCCCCTCACCAGTCTTCCAAAGCCATCAATCCCCTCCTCCACTTGGAAACCTATTTGATGTACTTCACCTTATCTTGATAACTTGTGTTATATTATATTTCATCTGGATAATTCATCTTACAATTGTATGGCATAGTTTATTATTCTTTCCTTCCCTGTGTGTGTGTGTATACATACATTTTTCAAAAGAGAGAGAGAGAGAGAGAGAGAACAGAATTAGCCCCAGTTCTGGCCCATGCAGGCTTTCTCACAGGTAAACCTGTTCTATGCCTCAAAGGTTACTAAGAGAAGAACTCAAAGACATAGGCCATTTTCGCACTAGACTGTTGTAGTGCTATTTTTCCACTTCCAACATCCTATAGAATCCTGGGGTTTGCAGTTTAGGGAGGGGCCTTTGAGGCAATGACATCGTTATCATCACTATAACAATGGCGGTGATGGTGATGCTGGCAGAGACCACAACTTAAAACCATGGATGGGCAAAGTATGGCATTGAAAGTGGAATAATAGCACTACAACAGTCTAGTGTGGAAATGGCCATAGCAATGTTAGTCCAGATCAGAGGTTCTTAACCTTATTTTTGCCACAGACCCCCTTTAAATAGCTTTCATTGCTGCAGACCACCAAGTCTTAATTCAAGATTTAAAATGCAGTAACAAGAAACGTCACATGCTTTCTCTCAGCCACTCAGTGTCATTCATTTGAAGGTTCTCATTATGTGCAGAAGTAGAAAGTGATGAGTACATTTTTGGCTAACCATTGGTGAGCACCCTTTGGGAACGGTCAGTCAATCAGTTACAGATCCACCTGACAGTAGCCCTGTCCAGCCGACATTTTACTAGCTTCTTTGCAAGAAATATGAAAATAACTTTTGAAAGGTTTGAGATATTGTAACAAAACTTTGTGCAAAGCTATCACCAGCAAAAGACTCCTCATCTTTGAGATCAATGTATGATTGTCTGTCTTTCTCCTTCTCTTTATTTTTTTTCTTAACAGAAAAAGTCATAACATTTCTTCAAGCCTTCGCAGACCCCCTGTGAGGGCATCACAGACCCCTGGAGTGCCACAGGTTAAGAACTACAGGTCTAGATCAATGCCTCAAGGCACATTGCAGCAGAGACTGAAAGAAAGATGTTTGTACATAAGCCTTTGTGGACAGACTCTACTTTATTTGAAGCATCTGATGAAGCAGATTTACTCTCAGTCTCAAAGGGGCTACATTATCACTTTACACAATGATCCAGACGAACATGGCTACATCTTTTAATTCTCCTCTCTTTCACAATTTAACTTTTGAGACACAGAACAAGTGCACAAGAACTGGCCTATGCAGCTAATGCTGTTTTCTCTTTTTTGTTAAAAAAGAAAATGACCCTTCATGTTTCTAGCTCTCAAGGGTGTGACATAACCCCCCCCCCCCAAAATCCCATAGGTTGCTGCAGCTGAAAGTACAGAAAAGAAACATGGGGAGAACCATAGAATCATAGAAATGTAGAGTTGGAAGAGACCACACGGGCCATCCAGTCCAACCCCCTGCCAGGCAGGAATACCCTCAAAGCACTCCCGACGGATGGCCATCCAGCCTCTGCTTAGAAACCTCCAAGGAAGGAGACTCCACCACACTCCGAGGCAGCATATTCCACTGCCGGACAGCCCTGACTGTCAGGAAGTTCTTCCTGAGGTTCAGGTGGAATCTCCTTTCCTGCAGCTTGAATCCATTGCTCCTTGTCCTGGTCTCTGGAGCGGCAGAAAACAAGCCCTCTCCTTCCTCTACATGGCATCCCTTCAAATATTTAAACATAGCTATCATGTCCCCTCTTAACTTTCTCTTCTGCAGACTGAACATACCCAGCTCTCTAAGTCTATCCTCATAGGGCATGGCTTCCAGGCCTCTCACCATTTTGGTCACCCTCTTCTGGACCTGCTCCAGCTTGACCATGTCCTTCTTGAATTGGGGTGCCCAGAACTGGACACAGGATTCAAGATGAGGTCTAACCAAAGCAGAGTAGAGTGGTACCAGTACCTCCCTCGATCTAGACACCATACTCCTATTGATGCAGCCGAGAATTGCGTTGGCTTTCTTGGCTGCCGCATCACACTGCTGACTCATGTTCAGCTTGTGGTCTATTAAGACTCCTAGATCCCTTTCACACGTACTGCTATCCAGCCACGTGTCCCCCATCCTATATTTCCGTATTCCATTTTTTCTACCTAAGTGTAGGACCTTACACTTCTCCCTGTTGAATTTCATTTTGTTAGCCTTGACTCAGCTCTCCAGTCTGTCCAGGTCATTTTGAATTTTGATCCTGTCCTCTGGTATATTAGCAACCCCTCCCAATTTGGTGCCATCTGCAAATTTGATGAGCATGCCCTCTATTCCTTCATCCATCTCGTTGCTGAAGATATTGAACAGCACTGGGCCCAGGACAGAACCCTGTGGCACCCCGCTAGTCACTTCTCTCCAGGATGAAAAGCAGCCATTGGTGAGCACCCTTTGGGAACGGTCAGTCAATCAGTTACAGATCCACCTGACAGTAGCCCTGTCCAGCCGACATTTTACTAGCTTCTTTGCAAGAATGTCATGGGGAACTTTGTCAAAGGCCTTACTGAAATCGAGATATGCTACATCCACAGCATTCCCTTCATCTATCAAGCTAGTAACTCTGTCATAAAAAGAGATAAGATTAGTCTGGCATGACTTATTTTTGAGAAATCCATGTTGACTTCTCGAGATTACTGCATTGATTTCTAAGTGATTAGAAACTGACTGCTTAATAATCTGTTCCAGGATCTTTCCAGGTACTGATGTCAGGCTGACTGGGCAATAATTATTTGGGTCCTCTTTTTTTCCCTTCTTGAAGATGGGGACAACATTTGCCCTCTTCCAGTCTGCTAGAAACATTTGCCCTCTTCCAAATCATGTGTGTTCAGGGAAATCCATCATGAAGGAAGGAGGAAAAGACTGTTCACTCATTGACCAAGCCACCCCACCACTTCCTTCCATTTCACATCCCCCAGCTTTTACAGGAAGGGTGAGGGAATCTCTTCGCAGCCAAACAGCTGTATTTAAGTTCAGAGCATTTCTTGAGGGCCACATCTGAGTGGTGGATGGGGCCAAAGGAAAAAGGGTGGGGATAAAACACCAACATATTTTAGTAAAAAATGCTGGTAACAGACTCTTAGGAGAGGCATTCCATCTTTTAAAATTGGTGAGAGGGGGACAAAAGCCACGAAACTAGCAAAGAGGGGCATTATGCAAAGAGATGTGCGACCATCTGGAGAATCCCAAGAGTGTCAGACTGGCACTGATGGAGAGAAACCCACTGCTCTACCAGCACTAAATGAGGACCAGACTTGGGCCATTTCCGCACGACACTGTTATTGTGCTATTATTCCACTTTCAACGTCCTGTGGAATCCTGGGGTTTGCAGTTTAGGGAGAGGCCTTTGAAGCCTCTCCCTAAACTGCAAACCCCAGGATTCCACAGGATGTTGAAAGACTAATAGCACTATAACAGTCTAGTGTAGAAATGGCCCTGAACACAGAGCCTGAAGTTCTTCAAAGTATCATTTGAATTTTTCTCCCATGGCTTCCATTAGTCTGACAAAGTTTTCCATTCAAAAACTCCTAAGCTAGTCAGAAAAAGGTGTGCAACTGTGTTCCTTAGGTCAACAAATCATCTTCTAAACCTGCAGCCGTCATTCCAACAGCAGAATCTGGGCCCTAAGGTTGCAGAATTCCAGCTGTGTAGTGTGCAGAATCACACTGAAATCACTCTCTCCTCCCGCTTTAGCCCCTTCCTCTTTTTAAGCATGCACACAGGTGATAACGTGCAACTTCCCACCTGAGTCCGGCATGTATCTTGCAGCTTCAGGTACTTTTCCATCAGAATCTGGTTCATCTTGTTCAACACAGCATTCATTCCATCTCGGCTCACAAGGGCCAGGTCCCGGTAACACTGTGGAAATGAAGAATTAGGATATGATTAACAGTTCTGACAGTTGCCATGGAGCATGAATGTCAACTGAATGGAGCACAGTGAGGTTCTGGTACTTAACAAGAACCTAGTCTGCAATATTTGGATGAGGGGTGAACTACAACTTCCCCAAATTGGGGGTGGTGGTAAAGTTTTGATCCTCTTGAGGTATGGGCCTACAACTCTCATCAGCCCCACCAAGCATGGCACATCGGTAAGGAGTTATGGGAAACGTAGCACCAAACATACCAATGGTCAAAGGTTCCTCACTCCTGCATTAAAGTGAAATAATTTTAGGAAATCTCTGCTCTGAGATCTGGAATCCTCTGGGATCTTGAAACTCTGCTTACATCCCTGAGCCTCAACACTGATTACTATTAGGAATGAGGACAGTTTGTATATTTGATTATGCCTGAGTCTTATGATCTTTTAGGAAAGGCATTCTCTCCATCCCACCAACCTCGCAGGCTCATCTGTTGAGGACATAGCAGAGAGCCTTCTCAGCAGTGATGTATTTAAGTCTTTTACTTCAAGTCTCAAGTTGAGTCTTAGGTGCTTGTAAGATACTTTCAAGTCAAGTCTCAAGTCTGGGAGACAACTTTATACCCCAATCTATATTCCAAAATGTCTGGAGAGAGTTGAATAAAGCCAATTTTAACAATTTAAGTAAAGTCAGTCCTCCACATTTGCAGTGTTGCCATCTGCAGCTTCAGAAGTGGGAAATATGATCCTTCTTACCCCCCATTACTGATCCTTCCTCCTAAAGCCCGTTGCCTAGCACATTTTCTATTCCCCTCTGAGATACACACACTGTGCTCTTAGGGCGAGTATTGCCTTCTGCTCTTAGGAAACATTTTAGAAGGCTCCTTCTATATGCAGCAGGGACAGGCTGCAGAGCAGGCCTCAACCCAGCCTCGAACCCATCGCCTAACCCATTTGCTGTTCCCCTCTGAGAAATGCACCCACGTCTTGGGTTTGAAACAGACTGTCACAGGACCAGCAGGCAAAAAGAGATGGAAGTGTTGTTCAAAGTTGTGAGGTTTCTGGATGAACGTGTTATGTTACTGAACCAAGGGCAGCAAGTTGGTCACTAAAAATATACAAGTCATGAGTTGAGTCAGTGCATCATTTATTGACAAGTCAAGTCACTGGAGGGACTTAAATCTGACTTGAATCCAAATCAGTTGACTTGAGCCTACATCACTGCTTCTTGGTGGCTGCTCCTGGATTATGGAACTCCCTCTCTGCTCACCAGCAGCTCTTTCGCCTTTAACTGATTGGGAAGGATGTGCAATGGGTGTGAAGTTATTGTTATTATGTGCCTTTAAGTTATTTCCAATTTATGGAGACCCTGAGTTCACTCTATCCCTGGGTTTTCAAAGTGAGATTTCCTCAGATGTGGGTTGTCTTTGCATTCCTCTGAGGCTGAGAAAATGTGACTTGCCCAAAGTCACCCAGTGCGTTTCCATGGCTGAGTGAGAATTTGAACCCTAGTCCTCCAGAGTCACAACTCAATGCTCAAACCATCGTACCACACAGGCTCTCACAAGAGGTGTTTTGTTTCTTAATATCTAATGTTTTTAACTCCTTAAGTTGGAATGTTTAATGCCTTTGAAAACTTTTGTACTACATACTCTTTTAGCTATTTTAACTTCTAGTGTAAGCTTTTCTGGACCCCCCTGTTAGCAGACAGCCAGGATATTGACTGATCAATCGATTGATTAAATTTTGCTCCCTGGATCTAGAATCATAGAATCATAGAGTTGGAAGAGACCCCAGGGGCCATCGAGTCCAACCCCCTGCTATCCAGGAACACATATCAAAGCATTCCCAAAAGATGACCATCCAACCTCTGCTTAAAAACCTCCAAAGAAGGAGACTCCACCACACTCCCAGGCAGCATATTCCACTGCCAAACAGCTCTGACCATCAGCAAGTTCTTCCTGAGGTTCAAGTGGAATCTCCTCTCCTGCAGTTTGAATCCATTGCTCCTTGTCCTGGTCTCTGGAGCGGCAAAGAACAAGCCCTCTCCCTCCTCAACATGACATCTCTTCAAATATTTAAACATGGCTAAAATGTTCCCTCTTAACCTTCTCTTCTGCAGACTAAACATACCCAGCTCCCTAAGCCGTTCTTCATAGGGCATGGTTTCCAGACCCTTCGCCATTTTGGTCGCCCTCCTCTGGACACGCTCCAGCTTGTCAACATTCTTCTTGAATTGAGGTGCCCAGAAATGGACACAGCATTCCAAATGAGGTCTAACCAATGCAGAATAGAGTGGTACAATTACCTCCCTCGATCTAGACACCATACTCCTATTGATGCCACGAAGAATTGCGTTGGCTTTCTTGGCTGCCGCATCACACTGCTGACTCATGTCCAGCTTGTGATCTACCAAGACTCCTCGTACTGCTTTCCAGCCACGTGTCCCCCATCCTATATTTGTGCATTCCATTTTTTCTGCCTAAGTGCAGGACCTTACATTTGTCTCTGTTGAAATTCATTTTGTCAGCTTTGGCCCAGCTCTCCAATCTGTCAAGGTCATTTTGAAATTTGACCTTGTCCTCTGGGGTATTAGCAACTCCTCCCAATTTGGTATCATCTGCAAATTTGATCAGCATGCCCTCCAGTCCTTCATCCAAGTCACTGATGAAGATGTTGAACAGCGCTGGGCCCAGGACAGAACCCTGTGGCACCCCACGAGTCACTTCCCTCCAGGATGAAAAGCAGCCATTGATGAGCACCCTTTGGGTTCGGTTGGTCAACCAATTACAAATCCAACTAACAGTAGCCCTGTCCAGCCTGCATTTTACTAGCTTCTTTGCAAGAATGTCATGGGGAACTTTGTCAAAGGCCTTACTGAGGTCAAGATATGCTACGTCTACAGCATTCCCTTCATCTATCATGTCTGTAACCCTATCATAAAAAGAGATAAGATTAGTCTGGCATGACTTATTTCTGAGAAATCCATGCTGGCTTTTAGTGATTATGGCATTGCTTTCTAAGTAATTACAAACTGACTGTTTAATGATCTGCTCTAGGATCTTTCCTGGAATTGATGTCAGGCTGACTGGGCGATAATTATTAGGGTCCTCTTTTTTCCCCTTCTTGAAGATGGGGATGACATTTTCCCTCCTCCAGTCTGCTGGGACTTCTCCTGTTCTCCAAGAGTTCTGAAAGATTATTGCAAGTGGTCCAGAAATGATTTCTGCCAGTTCTTTTAATATCCTTGGATGTAATTCATCTGGCCAAGGGGACTTGAATTCATCCAGTTTAGCCAGATATTCCTGTACTACTTCTCTACTTATTCTGTGTTGCATTTCCCCTCCTTCCTCACCTGCTCCCCATGCCCTAGGTTGGGTACTTCTATCCTTCTGGGAAAAAACTAAGGCAAAGAAGGTATTGAGTAGTTCTGCCCTCTCTCTTCCCCTGTTATTAATTGGTCACTTTCTCCATGCAGTGATCCTATCATTGCCTTGTTTTTCCTTTCACTGTGGACATATCTCAAAAAGGTATCTAAAAAAACCTCTTCCCCACCTGCCATTCTTCCCCTAATAAGAGGCAACCCAGGAATTCAGGAGCAGGGAACTTTAGCCAGTCCAAAGGTCATGCACAATAGACCTCCTGTGGGTTGCACTATTTATTCCCAGAAGAGACTGGAAGTTCACCTTTGGTTTTTAAAATACTTGTGCCATTTTTGCTAAGACAGGTATGCAGGGGGGACTTGCTGAGACTCCCCCACTAAAGGCTTCTGGAGGGACAAGTCTCTAGTTTTTTGCATACATATATACATATACATATATATATATGGGGGGGCCAGTAGAAATTCATGGGGTTGCCATAAGTTGACAAGTGACTTGAAGGCATGTACACATAGAGAGAGGACCTTGGAAATCACAGGCAGCCCTCATGATTCCCTGTCAGAAAAATCAGCGATCTACAAGAGGCAAAAGGAATTATTCATGCCTCCTATAAAGAAACCAAGCCCAACCATCTTGAGATATGAAAATAATTCTACATTATGCATAATGCAGAACACACACAGAGCACAGCCAACTGTGTCAGATGATCATAAATCAGCTGGGGCATGTCTTTTCCAACATGTATGATTGCACACAGAGAATCATCTCCATTCCAAACTGCCATTCCCTTTACCTTGTGCATCTTATCTTAATCAGACTGTAAGCCTAAGGGCACGGACCTGTCAAATTAACAGTCTGTAAGCCACTCTGAGAGCCTTTGCGTCTGAAGAGTGGGGTATAAACATTCTAAATAAAATTAATAAATTAAATTTGCTTATACAAGCAGCTGTTTCAAAAAGTCTGCTGGAGTTTCAGCCACAAGGCTGGCATGCAAACATTGCAAAGAGCTGAGAACCAATGGTACACAGCAGAGCAAAGATGCCTGGGGCTTATGGAACTACCATAAGAGAAGAGGGAAAAGGGCTGCAGGAACTTGGCACAGGATTTGGGGCAGATAATGGCGGGAAGGGAAGGAAGGGCATGCTCTGGAACCTGGTGCCAAAAAATATGTTTTCTACATTTTTTAAAAAAATGGCTTGAAGATTTTCCAGCATATTTTTTGATGGGGGTAGGACGAGATATAGCAAAAGGAGGTGGTAACAGGACACTTCAATTTTGGAAGGCAAAGACTGTTGACAAAGCCAAACAGCCTCTGCTGAGTTGGCAAAAAGAAGGATCTGGAAATAGCTTAGAAAAATCACTTTTTGGATGACAGATCCCAAAATCTCCAGCCAACATGGCTGTTGTTACTGCTTGGACCTGGGGAAAGACATGGATACATATCCTTCTTGATAGTTTTTGAAAATTTCTATTTATTTTAACTGCTTTCAAATTGTCCTGTTTTTAAGTGTTAAATAGCTTAATATGTTTTTAGCCTTTATTCTTAACTTTTAAAAATTATTTTAAAATCTTCTCCTTACTTTAAGTTGCCTTGAGATCTTCAGATATATGATACAGTATAAATATTTTAATAAATAAAATAAATTTAAGAAGGTCTTGATGCTGAAAAGCACATCAAACCCATTTTGGGCAAAGTCCACATTGGCTGGGAAATTCTGGGATGTGAGGACAGCAAAAAGTAATTTTCCCACATTCTAACTCTGGGAGATATAGCCTGAGGCCACTCAGTGCCTTCTCCAGGTCATTTAGAGGCAAGCAACCAGACAAACACTACTTGAGTATTGTTTCAGGAGACAGAGAATTCCAAACAAAGCTGTGAAAACAGCAGAAAAGGAGGGAGAAAGAAAAAAAATCCAGCCCCTGCCATATGGGAATATCAAATTAAAGGATTGTTGGGCCAAAGCTAACAAACTGAATTTATACAGAGAGAAATGTAAGGTCCTATATATGGGCAGAAAGAATGAAATGCACAAATATAGGATGGGAGACACATGGTTGGACAACAGCATGTGTGAAAGGGGTTTCGTAGTCTTAGTAGACCACAAGCTGGATATGAGTCTGCAGTGTGATGTGGCAGTCAAGAAACCCAATGCGATTCTTGGTTGCATCAATAGAAGTATGGTGTCTAGATCAAGGAAAGTAACAGTACCACTCTGTTCTGCTTTGGCCAGAACTCATCTGGAATACTCTGACCAGTTCTGGGCACCTCATTTCAAGGAAGATATTGACAAACTGGAATGTCTCTAGAGGCGGGCAACCAAAATGGTGAAGGATCTGGAAGCCATGAGGAGCAGCTTAGGAAGCTGGGTATGTTTAGTCTGCAGAAGAGAAGGTTAAGGAGGGGACATGATAGCCATGCTTAAGTATTTGAAAGGATGTCATATCAAAGAGAGAATGGGCTTGTTTTCCACTACTCCAGAGACTAGGACAAGGAGCAATGGATTCAAGCTGCAGGAAAGGAGATTCCACCTAATCATCAGGAAGAACTTCCTGACAGTCAGAGCTGTCCGGCAGTGGAACATGCTGCCTCAATGGAGTGTGGTGGAGTCTCCTTCTTTGGGGGTTTTCAAACAGGGGCTGGATTGCCATCTGCTGGGAGTGCTTTGATGCGGGTTCCTGCATGGTAGAAAGGAGTTGGACTGGATGGCCCCTGCAGTCTCTTCCAACTCTGTGATTCTGTAAAGTTCAACTCCCCGGAGCAGCAGAAAAAAAGCTTACTCTCCCTCCTACACACCATCCATTCAGCTATTTAAAGATTGCTATCATGTGGTGTAGAGGTTTGAGCATTGGACTATGACTCCCCTCTCAGCCATGGAAACCCACTGGATGACCTTGGGTGCTCTCGCACGCACACAGCCCCAGGAAACTCTGTGATAGGGTTGCCTTAGGGTCACCACAAGTTCAAAACGACTTGAAGGCACACAACAACAAATCACATCATCTCTTAACCCTCTCTTCTCCAAACTAAACATGTCCATTTTCCTCAGCTACTCCTCACAGTGCTTGGTCTCCAGACCTCTGGCAATACTTGTCACCCTCCTCTGAACACATTCCGGTTTATCAGTATCTGTGATATCCAGAACTGGACACAGCCTTCCAGATGGGTCTGACCAAAGCAGAATAGAGTGGTACTATGACTTCTTTGGGTCCTATTGAGGCAGCCTAGAACTGTACCGGTTGTTTTAGCTGCAGCATCATGCCTGTGACCTACTAAGACCCCTAGATCCTTTTCACATGTACTGTTTATCAAGGTTAGGCGTCACCTGACCCTACAAAACCAGTTAACAGGGCTTGACCGTACATAGTCCCGCTACAATCCCTGCTGCAGAAAGAGGTGGCCAAGCACCATCCAGATGTTGGGGACTGCAATTACCATCACTGTTCGTACTGGAGGGGGACGCTGTCACACCCCCTGCTGCCACATTCCTCACAAAAAGGACACAACAGCAGGCATGTGCGCGCTCAAACTGCTCCCTCGTTTGCAGACAAGGGAGCAGTTTCAGCAGCTGCAGCTCCCCCACTGCCACATCGCTGTTGCTGCTGCTGTTGGCATCCAGCAGCAGAGTTTCACTGGCCTCCTGTGAGGACGCCACAGCCCTCCAGGGTCTCTGGGCCCAGGTTAACAACTACCGGATTAGTCTTTTAGTAATGTGCTATTACATCTTAGTCTTAGTTCAGCTCAATCTAGTTTGGTTTAGTTTTATGTATATATTGATCATGTATACCTTTTTAAAAAAAATATTTTAGGTAAACTAACAAAAAAATTCACAGCCTAAAACTACATAGGAGTAACATATAACAAATACACATCTTAAACACAATCTACACCGCTTACAATATACAAATTACTACATTACACCCACTATGTACTAAATAACTACTAAATTGACTACATACAACTACTACAGGGGTCAATTACTTGTTGATTTCCAGCACTTCTAGATATGGATATAGTTGTCTCCTAACTGTATCTATTTAGAATCACAGAATCATAGCGTTGGAAGAGTTAGGTATTACTTAAATATAGCTTAGTTTCAACTGTAACTTTATAATACCTGTTGATTATTTATATCAGCTCACTGCCCATCCTCTAGCAATTAATCAAAATCAAATACTGATACACTTCCCCGGTTATCTTACATATGTTGTATCACTAAGCCTTGTCTTTCTTACATCCATTAAGACTACCATTTTCAAGTTTATGTATAGCTGCTTCTTTTTTTTCTATAGCTGCGAATTAGTTTGTAGGTTTGTATGAAAAATAATGTATGTGAAATCTCTAAAAAAAAAAGGAAATGGGACTGAGAGTGGATGGTAAATTGATGTAGTTTGAGTTTTTAATTATGTACTTTAACATTGTTTTAATTCTTTTTCAGTTGTTTAATTATGCTTTAACTTTTGTATTATACGGGTTTTAACTTTCTTTTTTATTGTTGTAAGCCGCTTTGACTCCCAACTTGGGGAAAAAACAGGGTATAATAAAGGTAATTAATAACAATAACAGTAATAATAATAAATACCCCAAACTCATGGGGGGGGGACAAATGGAGAAAGAACTACAGCCCTCATCCTCTCCCCTAGGGCATTCTTCTCTCCGGAAGCTAGTGTGTGGGTGCGCGAGCATGCGCTTTCACACAACGGCTACAGCAGCACTGAGACCTGAGCCACAGACAGCCCCAGAGCACTGTCTCCATTGGCACCACTGATCGTCGTGTCTTGTACCATGGCTCCTGGAGAAAATCTTCCCTCATCCAGGGAGAAATGCCACTCATCACACTAATCCACCTGGCAGGACTGAAAACTGAGGGAGTCCCATGTGGCGGGAGGCAGCCAAGACCCGGCCTCTGAAGCCGGAAAGAGAGCTAAGCAGAAGGAAGGGGAGAAGAGAGGGGAAGAGGGATGCTTAACTCTACTTGTTTTTATATTTACGCTAGCATATATACCAGGCGTTGCCTGGGATTTTATTTTCTCACAGAAAATATTTGTTAGAAAGATTTGAGATCCTGTGTCTCTAATTCACCAAACTGTCTTGTCTAGTACCTGTAACTTTTCCCCAATCCAATCTGTATTCAGAGTTATTAATATACAGAGGTTGGGTTCCTGGGGGAACACATCGCCCTCCTCCTTGCTTTTAGGCCTCATCTCTATAGCAACCGGCCTTTTAAAGACAAGCACATTTCACTGAGGCCCAAGAGCTCCCTGGTTGAGAATTCTACAGGCCCCTCCCTAAACTGCAAACCCCAAGATTCCATAGAATCTTCTTTGGCAGCCAATCATATGAGGTCTTTGCCTGACACAGCCAATCACAGGAGGTCTTCTCTGCCTGACACAGACACAGAAATTTTGACTTTTATATATTAGATATAAGGAAGATGAAGGCAAACAAAGAAGATAAAATGATGGAAAACCTAAGGGCAAAAAAGGGCAAAAAATTCAAAGAAGGAAAAGAACAAACTGAAGGATCTATTCAAAATGGCGGAAATATCCAGGATCAACTTGATGACAGACAAAAAGGAACCGAGAATGTGGGGCTATTGGCGCTAATTACGCTCATGGCCAAAAGGGGAAGGCATTCCCGCCAAAAGCTACTCGGCTCCGGAACATTCCGCAGACAGATCTGAGCAGGCACAAGACCTGACCGTGTGAGGCACAGAGAATCTGCACTTTCTTTTAAAATATCATTTTATTCAAAATTCTCATTATAAAACATACATATTTGATTGTCAGCTTCATTGAAATACATCTGATCTTCCACATTGATCTAGATTTCATTTTCCAGATTTCTACAAGCTTTAGGTACTGTACAACATTTTACTGTTAATTTATCTAATAGTTCTTACATTTCATTCTTCATATTTCCGCTTCATGATATATGTCCTGTCGTCCCCACGTAATATAACTTTGATCATGAATTACATATTTCCAGCTGTTCAAACCCAGCAATTACCCGTTACAATTTGCCATTCTTTGTGTATCTCATCGTCTGATCTCCCCTTTAATCTCTGGCAGACCATGTCCGCATTTTTATTTTCAATAAGTGTAGCCCACCATTGTTCAACTGTGGGTATTTGCTGAGTTTTCCATAACTTTGCATATTCAATACGAGCTGTTGTTATCATGTACAATAATATTCTCCAATGCTTCTTTATACCACTACCCTCTAGTATATCAGTCATATTTAACAAATACAATTCAGGTGTCTTAGCAAACTGGCCTTTCAAAGAGAATCTGCACTTTCCGAAGTAGGGACCTCAAAAGTTGGAACTCGAACAATAGGAGAGGGAGGAAAAGGCTTTCTGCCTTGCCCTCTGCGGCCCAAAATGGAGGACAGGAAAGGTGGAGATGGGGGAGAGAAGAAACCAGGAAGTCATTTGCTAAGTCATTTCTCTGTTAATGTTAATCTGTGCTGCAAAATGTCACACTCGCCATTCCAGAGAGGAGGAGGGCTGTGGTCTTGGCTGTTCTCCTTCAGAGAGGTTAATGAGGCCCCAAAGAGGCCTTTGATTAAACCAGCAGGGCACCAGTTCCCTTTCGTGTGAGCAATCTGGAAGAGCTGAAAAAAGCCACACTCAACAGGTGAGAAGGTTTCCCCGGCTTGGCCTTCCGGCGCTTTTGAAATGTTAAATCTCCACCTGACCACAGTGGGGTAAAATTGAGGGTAAGGACTTTTGCTCTTCCTGAGAGCAACATCTCTGAGATGCAGGCAGCAAGAAATCAGCGGGAAGAAAACATGGGAAGTGGATGGCACCATGGAAGTAAGACTATAGAGCTGGAGGATGCAAAGACAACTCAGGTATCGTCTCAAGAAACATGAAACTCCAAACAGATTGCAAGAACCAGAGGAGAGAGCAGGAGAACAAAAAATAACAGTAGAGCTCAAAGGGACCCCAAGGGTCATCTAATGCAACCCCTGCCATGCAGGAATGTGCCACTAAAGCATTCCATTCAACTGTTAAACTGCTCCTACAGTAAAAAAAGTTCCTCCTAATGTTTAGGTAGAATTACTTTTCTTGTGATTTAAATCCACTGGTTTGTGTTCCAGTTGCTGGTGCAGCAGAAAACAAGGCCATTTCCACACTAGTCTGTTATAATGCTATTATTCCACTTTCAACAACCCATGGGATCCTGGGGTTTGCAGTTTAGGAGGGGCCTCAAACTGTGAACCCCAAGATTTCATAGGATGTTGAAAGTGGAATAATAGTACTATAACAGGCTGGTGCAGAAATGGCCCAAGACTCCTCCATCTTCTACATGACATTCCTTCATTTACGCAGAATCATAGAATCATAGAGTTTGAAGAGACCACAGGGGCCGTCAAGTCCAACCCCCTGCCATGCAGGAACCCACATCAAAGCACTTCCAACAAATGGCCATCCAGCCTCTGCTTAAAAAGAAGAAGATTCCACCACACTCCCAGGCAGCATATTCCACTGCCAAACAGCTCTGACCATCAGGAAGATCTTCCTGAGGTTCAGGTAGAATCTCCTTTCCTTCAGTTTGAATCCATTGCTCCTTGTCCTAGTCTCTGGAGCAACGGAAAACAAGCCCTCCTCAACATGACATGACTTCAAATATTTAAACATGGCTATCATGTCCCTTCTTATCCTTCTCTTCTGCAGACTAAATATACCCAGCTCCCTAAGCCGTTCTTCATAGAGCATAGCTTCCACAACCTTCACCGTTTTGGTAGCTCTCCTATGGACACCCTCCAGCTTGTCAATAACCTTCTTGAATTGAGGTGCCCAGAAATGGACACAGCATTCCAAATGAGGTCTAACCAAAGCAGAATAGAGTGATACTGTTACCTCCCTTGATCTAGATACCATACTCCTACCGATACCACCAAGAATCGCGTTGGCTTTCTTGGCTGCTGCATCACACTGCTAACTCATGTTCGGTTTGTGATCTACCAAGACTTCTAGATCCCTTTCACACATACTGTTGTCCAGGCATGTGTCTCCCATCCTATATCTGTGCATTCCATTTTTTCTGCCTAAGTGTAGGACCGTACATTTGTCTCTGTTGAAATTCATTTTGTTAGCTTTGGCCCAGCTCTCCAATCTGTCACGGTCGTTTTGAATTTTGATCTTGTCCTCTGGCATATTAGCAACTCCTCCCAATTTCGTGTCATCTGCAAATTTGACCAGCATGCCCTCCACTCCTTCATCCAAGTCATTGATGAAGATGTTGAATAGCACTGCACTCAGGACAGAACCCTGAGGCACCCCACGAGTCACTTCCCTCCAGGATGAAAAGCAGCCATTGGTGAGCACTCTTTGGGTTCAGTCAGCCAACCAATTACAAATCCATCTAACAATAGCACTGTCCAGCCTGCACTTTACTAGCTTCTTTGCAAGAATGTCACGTGGAACTTTGTCAAAGGCCTTACTGAAATCAAGATATGCTACATCCACAGCATTCCCTTCACCTATCAAGCATGTGACTCTACCGTAAAAAGAGATAAGATTTGTCTGGCATGACTTATTTTTGAGAAATCCATGTTGACTTTTAGTGATTACGGCATTGCTTTCTAAGCAATTACAAACTGACTGTTTAATGATCTGCTCTAGGATTTTTCCTGGTATTGATGTCAGGCTGACTGGATGATAATTATTAGGGTCCTCTTTTTTCCCTCCTTGAAGATGGGGGCAAAATTTCCCCTCCTCCAGTCTGCTGGGACTTCTCCTGTTCTCCAAGAGTTCTGAAAGATTATTGCAAGTGGTTCAGAAATGACTTCTGCCAGTTCTTTTAATATCCCTGGATGTAATTCTTCTGGCCCTGGAGACTTGAATTCATCTAGTTTTAGCCAGGTATTCCTGTACTACTTCTCTACCTATTCTGTGCTGCATCCCCCCCCCCCCATCTTCTCCCTACCCCCTAGTCTGAGTACTTCTAACCTTTTGGGAGAAAACTGAGGCAAAGAAGGTGTTGAGTAGTTCTGCCTTTTCTCTTTCCCCTGTTAGTAATTGGCCATCTTCTCCACGCAGTGACCCTATCATTTCCTTGTTTTTCCTTTTGCTGCAGACATATCTAAAAAAGCCCTTTTTATTGCTTTTAATCTCTCTGGCAAGCCTGAGTTCATTCTGTGCTTTAGCTTTTCAGACCTTCTCCATACATATCCTGGCTATTTGCTTGAATTCCTCTTTGATGGTTTTACCATTCTTCCATTTCTTGCACATGTTTCTTTTAACACTCAGCTCAGCTTGGAGATATTTCATCAACCATTCTGTTTACTTAGACACCTGCCATTTTTCCTCCTTATTGGAACAGTTTTCAATTGTGCCTTCAGTATCTCACTTTTAAGAAACTCCCATCTGTCATGAACTCCTTTCTTTTTCAGTATTCTTGACCACGGAATTTCAGCCAGTAACTCCCTAGGTTTACAGAAATCAGCTTTTTTAAAGTCTAGAATGTGTGTCTGGCTACACCTGGCTTCTGCTTCCCACTGAATGACAAATTCCAATACAGCATGGTTACTCCCCACTAAGGATCCCACCACCTGCACCTCATCAACAAGGTCATCCCTGTTGGTCAGGATCAGATCTAAAATAGTTGATCCCCTTGTCACCTCTTCTACCTTCTGGACCATAAAACTGTCTGCAAGGCCAGCAAGGAACCTGTTAGACCTTGTGGTCTTGGCAGAGTTTGACTGCCAACATATATCAGGATAGTTGAAATCTCCCATTGCTACTGCATCTCTCCTTTTTGAATGTGGGGTCATCTCCTCCAGCAAGGCCTCATCCAAGTCCTCAGGCTGGCCTGGAAGCCTGTAGCAAACCCTTACAATCATATCCCTATTGTTTCTTGCTCCCTTAATTCTTACCCAGATGCTCTTGACTTGGCTTCTTGGATTTAAGTCATGGATCTCTTCACAAGCGAAAACATCCTTGGCATATAAGGCTACTCCTCCTCCTTTCTTGTTTGGTCTATTTCTGTGAAATAGGTTATATCTCCCTATTCCTACATTCCAATCATGAGACTCATCCCACCAGATTTCAGTGATGCCTATTAAATCATATTTATTTTCTTGTATTAAGAGTTCAAGTTCATTTTGCTTATTTCCCATGCTCTGTGCATTAGTGTAGAGACACTTAAGACCATGTGCCCTTCCTGGAAGTCCTGTACTAAAGTTGCTTTTCCTCCCCCAGTTGGTCTCTAGTACTACTTGGCCTGCTCTATCAATATCATTTGGGCTATTTTTCCCAGTACTCACTGAATCCTTGCCCTGAATAATACTAACTCCCTCCCCAGCCGAACTCAGTTTAAAGACCTCCTGATCCACTTTGTGAGACTGTTAGCAAAAACATTCCTGTCATCAGTTGTGAGGTGCAGCCCATCCATTGCCAGAAGACCATCCTTGTGGAAATGGAGAGCATGATCCAAAAACCCAAATCATTCCTGGCAGCACCATCTGCAGAGCCAGTTGTTCATCTCCACTATTCTTCTCTCCCTTTGTGGGCCATGTCCTTCCACAGGGACAAGAGACAAAATGACAACCTGCACACTAAGGTCCTTCAGCTTCCTACCCATAACCTCATAATCCTTCATGATGCGCTGAAAGCTGCACCTCACAGTGTTGTTAGTTCCCACATGAACCAAAAGGAGGGGGTGTCATGAGCCAGGCTGACCTCGCTCCCAATTCAGACTTGGACTCCGAGCCCGGGGTGAGTCCCGGGGAGGGGCCTCCTGGAGGGGGGTCTGCTTAAGAGGCTAGGGAGGAGCCTGCCTGCGACTCCCCAGCTGTCCCTGGCACGGAGCCCGGGCCAGCACCTGCAGCAGACGTTTGCGCTCCAGAGGCAGAGGCCGGGGTCTCCAACTGCAGCCCAGAGTTTGCAGCAGACGTTGGCGCTCCAGAGGCAGAGGCCGGGGTTTCTGACTCCAGTCCAGAGTTTGCAGTAGATCCTCCCCCCACGTTCCTCCAGAGGCGACTGGAGAAGGGGGCAGTCCAGAGGTCTCAGCGACTGCGGGAGAAGCACTGGATGAAGCGGCTCTGAACTCTTGAGAGGCTCCAGCTGTGAGCAGGGCCAATGGACAGTTGACCGGCCTAAGCTGGGCTGAAAACTGAGTACTTAAGTCAGATGCTGTTGGGTTGGGCACGGGGCAACAACCGTCTATCAACCGCAAATCTGCATCCCGTGTCGAGCGCTCTCTGCCCCAGTCGGACCTTGCTGCCTGAGTCTGTCGCTCCTGGGACTTTGTCGCTTGTGTATACTTTCTTTTGGTGATGTAACCGCTTTGCTTTATTTACGACTAAAGCCATAAAACTCAGCTCCTGCCTCTGTGTCTGCTTAGCCGCCGGCTGGACATTGACAGGGGGTTACAGTCAGTGGGCTTGACCAGTCTCATTAGCCTCTCTGTTATGCCACTGATTTTGGCCCCAGGGAGACAGCACACCTTGTGATTCATCCTGTCTGGATTGCAAATCGTTGGTTCTGTTCCTCTCAGCAAGGAGTCCCCAACCACCAGAACTCATCTCCTCTGAGGCTTGTCCGGGGTTACTCAAGGAGCACATTCTTCCATGGCCGCCTGGACTTAAAGCTGGCAATCATGTCAGCAATCAGTCTTCTCTCCTCCAAGCTAAATATACCCGTCTCCCTAAGTCGTTCCTCAGAAGGCTTGGTTTCCAAACCTTTGATGATCTTGCTCACCCTTCTCTGGACATATTCCAGCTTGTCAATATCCTTCCTGAATGTTGGTGTTCACTATGCGGACAAAATATTCCAGGGGAGATCTAACCAAAGCAGAATAGAGTGGCACTACCACTTCCCTTGATCTAGACACTCACAGCCCAGAATTACATTGGGAGTACTTACTCCCAGAGAAGGCTTGAAAGTGCTTTTTTTATTTACAACTAAGAAAGGATGCAGTGATGGGGGAAGAGAACAGAGGAAAAGGAATGGAAGCCAAGGTAGGCAGGAAATGAATATGAATTTTATTTCAGTTTGGACAAGTGAAATAAGTTGTGGGATTGCAGATAAGAACATTCAGTCTAGTTAAGAGCCAGCTGAATATAAGACAGCTTTCCATATTTCATGTCACACTAAGCTAGGCATAGGCAAACTGTGGTCTGTAAGTCATATACAATCCTACTTTTCTCTCCAGTATTTTTATTTTTGAAAAAAAAAAAGACATGTTGGTTTGTCCCTCAAATCTGGCAACAACCACTAAATATGATACTGTCAATGGGAAGAGGAGCCAAGTACACTACAGTTGGTCCTCTGTATCTGCCGATTCTGTATCCACAGATTTACCTAACCATGGCTTGAAAATATTCGAAAAACTAAAAAAAAAAAAATCCGAAAAGCAAATTTTGATTTTGCCATCTTATATAAGCAATGCCATTTCATCATTGTACATAATGGGACTTGAGCACCCATAAATTCTTGAGCACCCAAACGGGGTCCTGGAACCAAACCCTAGTGGATACTGAGGACCTACATTATAGGCCATATCATACTCATTTTAGTTCCTTTTAGCTCAACTTCAGTTGACAATATCGTATTAATTAGTCAGTATAAAGCTAAAGGTTTATATTTAGACTTTCATAATAATCAAATCTGAGTGGAGGATTTTATTTGTTAACAATCCGTGGGGAGATTTTAATAAACTAATGAATGTTTCATGGAGAGTTAATGTTTAATTTCAGCTCAATTATTACCCATGGGAGCCAGAGTGGTGTAGTTGTTTGAGCCTTTTGAGGATTCTGACTCTAGAGACCGGGGTTTGAATCCTCACTCGGCCATGAAAACTCACTAAGTGACCTTGGGAAAGTCTCTCTCTCTCTTAGCCTTGGAGAAAAGCAAAGGCCCTCTCTGAACAAAGCTTGCTAAAAAAAACCCATGAAGAAGTCCCCTGAAGTTGGAAGAATTCAGTCCTTTGAATAACCTGGACCTGAGCTGTACAGATGCACCTCCCACCTTTAAGACACTTCGCTTTAGGCACTTCGCTAACCCAGTACTTTTCAATTATACAGTACAATATTGCTGGCGGGAATCCTCTAAGGCAGTTACAAAAGCATAGCATGTTTCAATATTTATTTTTACTTTAGCATCTTTAAGGTCTAGTGCTACTGCACACTTAATAAAGGATAGTGTAAATATGTTTTCAGGCTTTCATATGCACTGACAAGTTTTAACGAAGGCTGTGAATTGCTTTAAGGCAGTACAATCACCCTTCCATATTCACAGATTCTGCATCCATGGATTCAACCCTCCATGGCTTGAAAATATTTTTTTAAAAATCCAAAAAGCAAAACTTAGTTTTGCCATTTTATGTAAAGGTATGTCATTTTATTAGGTCACTGCATATAATGGGACTTGAGTATTCATGGATGTGGTATCTTTGAGAAGTCCTAGAACCAAACTCCAGTGGATACCGAGGGCTCACTGTATTTGCTTTGGGGCAGTGGCTTGGAACCTAAGCCATCGTGTTCAAAGAATAAGAAAATCATAGAAACAAAGGAGTTGGAAGAGACCACGATGGCTATCGAGTCCAATCCCCTTCTGTCATGCAGGAACAAACACTCAAAGCCCCCCCAGCAAACGGCCATCCAGCCTCTGCTAAAAACCTCCAAAGAACCTCCAGGTTAGCCATGTATGCTTGTGTGGGGTATACACATGAATCCAGCCTACACCAAATCTCCATGGAAGTTCAAACTTCACACAAGAGGTTTCCTAAGCTGGCAACTGAAAAGCAAGTGGTGTGTGTGTGTGTGTAGACAGGTGATTCAGATTGCTTCATTATTCTCCGCCGCAATCTATATTCCAATCTGCTGCCACCCCAGACATGCTCTGGCAGCTCTTCCTAACACAGCCTGTTTCATTAACAGAAGGGGAAGACAGCCTGACCCACGCGTTGTTTCAATGAATAAATCAGAACTGCGCTGCTCTGGCCCACCCGCCACCCCCAGAGCTGGGCACCGAGGGGAACAGGAACAAGCGATGTCAAGGAGGCTGTTGCTTTGAACTCCGGGTGAGAGATAAAAGCCTTGGTGGTGGAGCAGGGGAGAGGGGGAGAGAGAAGAGGAGCGGAAAGCTCTAAGCTTGGGAAAGGAACATTAATTCAAAGCAAGACGTAAGCGAGGGAGGAGGAGGAGGAGGAGGCAGCCCAGATTTGTGGAGGCAGTAGCCGCTGTTGCCTTGAGGGTCCCCCATGTCCAAGTGTTTCTCTGGGGGTGAGTTTTAGCACAGATAATTTTCAGTGCTTGAGGGAGGCAGTTCAGGGAGGCCAGGGAGGGAGGAGGCGTACGGCTGCGTTCTTCAAGACGCTTTGGAAGAGGGTGACCGTGTGGACACTGATCAAGGAACTAAGGAATGAGGAGAGGCTTGGTACTCCCCCCGCAGCTCTGTCTCTAGCATATGGCTTTGAGTAAGGCTGCCCATAAGGCAAGGTGTGCTGTCACGTGGGAACGCGCACGCGCGCGTGCACACACACACACACCAAAGCTGGCCACCTCTGGGTTTATCATCCCCACGTCCTCTGGGCATCCATCCACCTGAGATGCTGCACTGCCTGAGGCTTCTTCGAAAAGGGCTGGGTCTCAGGTCAGTGTGGAGGCAAATCTGTTCCAGGTTTTCCAGAGCTTTAAACGGGGTACTCAAGAGACGGATGCTCTCAGAATAAGGCTGGGACCAATGTCAGTGGGATGGGGAATCCAACTCGGGTTTTGGATAGCATTAATGGAACTCGGCAAAGGACAGAGGCCTCTCAGAACAAGGCTGGGACCCATGTCAACAGGGTAGTGAATCTGGATAGGAAATAAAAGCCTTGGTGGTAGGAGGGAGAGAAGAGGAGGGGAAAGCTCTCCTTCTAAACTTGGGAAGGCAACAATAATTAAAAGCAAGATGTAAGTGGGAAAGAGGGGGAGGGAAAAGAGGGATGGTCCAGCCTTGTGAAGCCTCAGTAGGTTCTGGACAGCTTTAGAGGAGCTCTAAAAGGGACTAAGGCCGCTCAGAACAGGACTGGGTCCCATGCCAATGTGGTGGTGATTCTACTCCAGATTTTTGGATAGTTTTAAAGGAGGACACCTTTAAAATCTGAACTGAAATCTGGCGTGAATTCACTACTCCACCAGCGCAGGAGCCACCAGCTGGCAGAGCCTAGAAAGGTTGCTTTTTGGACCACAACTCCTAGAATACCCCAACAGCCAGGGTAGTGGGAGATTTGGGGAGTTGTGTTCCCAAAGGATAACTCTGCTGAGCTTTGGTCTTGGGGAAAGACTGCTAGAGACAAAACTGTGCGTTAATCCCATGACAAACCTCGCAAACTCAGAATGAATGAATTACTTATTACAAGAGGGCTGCCTCCTTTTCAGTGGCCCCAGTCCACTGAAAAAGCAAACTAATTGGTCAATTCCCAGAAAACAGGATCAGGTGGAAAAAAAACAGACTTCACATAGGATTTTAAAGGACAGTCCTTTGCAGGCCTTACATCAGAGAGGCCTAAATCAAATATTATACTGATGAACACAAGACTTCTAAAGAGGCAACATTAGAAAGTAGTCTGGTTGGAAATGCCCTTACAGTATCTCTTGCTTTTACAAACAGGACATGTAAAAAAATGATGGATCAGAGTACACCTCATCCTACCTGTACAAGTCTGCCCAAGACCCTGAGATCCTCAAGAGAGGCCCTTCTCTCAGTTCTCACCACGTTCATGGACACAGTTGGTGGGGTACAAGATAGGGCCTACCCCATAACTGCCTCTAGTTTCAGGAACTTCTTCCCAAGGAGACCAAAATGGCCCCCTTCTTGCTGTTCTTCTACTAGCAGGCAAAGACTTTTGCATTCTGAGAAACATTCATTCATTTATCTCATAAGTAAATTTATATCCCATCTTTCTTCCAAATGGAATCCATGGCAGCTTCATTATTAGAAATGAAGGTTTAAAAGAAAGGGCTTAGGAGAGTACTGTATTGTTTTTAACTGAACTGTTTTAAACTGCTTTTTATCCTTTTTTTAAAGTCTATGTTTTAGATTGCTTTAAGATTATGAACAGATTACAGTCAGCCCTTCACATTCGCTCGGGTTAGGGGTACAGGATCCCTGCAAAAGTGGAAATACCACAAATATCAAAATGTGTGTACATTGTCTGTGGGAAGGGGGTTGAAGTATGGTGGGAAGAATAGGCATCCTGGATCCACACCAGGGCAGGAAAAGAAGAGAGAAAAGGAGTGGGTCAGCACCATAGCCCTATACCTCCTCTCTCTTGCCCATTTCCTTCCTTGAGTGTGGAGGTCATTAGAACAGGTTTTGTGGTGCTGAGAAATTGGGCTGCAAGCCGTCATTAGCTGTCCAGGCAGCAACTGGTGTAGGAGGAGGAGGAGGACCAAAGGCAGGTTTTTTAAAAGGCTGCCCAGCCTGATCAGAGCTGCCAAGAAGGAAGGTTCCCATGGAAAATAAGTGCCAGCGGGGCAAGGGTTGGAGAAATGTTCAGTTAATCAACTCCTTGAAAGTTAAAGCCGCAAATGTGGATGGCCAACTGTAATTCTATTTTCATGTCTATCTTTGTGTGTTTTAACTATACTGTATTTGTTTTAAATTGTTCCAATTTGAGTCCCAAACATGTTCTAAATTGCCCCAATCTTGAGTCTCAATTTTGCATGTTATAAAATTTAAAACAAAAGAGCAGCAGCAACAACAACAATAATTCAGGGTTCCAGTGAGCTGGTTGTCCCCTCCTCCAACATACTCCAATCCCATACGCTTTGTCAAAGTTCCCCTCCCACCAGCCAATAACCTTTCATAGTCAGTCCTCACTGGAGTGGCTGGAAGTATTTTAACCCACTTGGGAATTTTTTCCTCTAAAACAATTATGCACTTTGGCAAAGCCACACGCCCGTACCTCCAAGCTGTTGTTGCAACCCTCAACTCCTCCAGATTCCTCGGGCTGCACTATTTCTCACCCTGCAAAAGCTAAAATGCCTGCCCTGAAAATCTCCAGGGGCCATTCCACACTATGTAATTATAGCACTATGATTTCACTTTAACTTCCATGGCAACATACTAGAGAATCCAGGGATTTGTAGCTTAGGGAGAATTCTCAACCAAGAGCTCTAGTGCCTTCCTATACAGCAAATCCCAGAATTCCACAGGTTTCAACCACAGCAGCCAAAGTGGAATCATACTGCTATAATTATGTAGTGTGAGAGTCCCAGGAGAGCCTATTTACCTTTTGAATTGCAGAGCAACAGCAAAAATAAACAGTGAAGTTAAAACACTGTTTGCCATCAAATCCTGTTTTCCCAAACTAAAAGTGGTTTTCCCCCACTTCTGTTTTCCTGGTAGTCCATTAGGCACTCTAGAGGTTCCCAGAGCAGAAAACTGGCCTCTAACATGCCACATTCACAATAATTGTCATAAAGCCACACTCACAATAATTCAAACACTGCTTCAAAACATTCGTTGGACAACTTTTGCTGAGTGAATTTCCAACTGTCCCCTCTCCAAACGCTTCTTTACCCTGCTGTTTCAAGAGCTCTAGTATTTCTGGAGACTCCATTCCCTCTCTTTTCTGAGGCCGCTTTCACTGCTGAGTCAAATCTCTACATAAGCGAAGCGATCTGAAAGGCCCCTAGGCATACAATGGAAAAGAGAAACGCAGGGCAGCCACCGAAAACTGCACCTTCTGGGTCGATAAAGCATGGAAATTTACCTTCTGCGCCTGTGCTGGCTCTGTGAGGATCAGCGTGAACAGCCCCAGGCATATCTCCTCATGCTGGGGGGCTCCTTTGCATACCTGAGGGGAGAAGAAAAGACCGTGATCCAACTGCGGGCCACACCTTGGAGGGAGAATTGCAAGAGTGAAAACCAGAGGGGGCTCCAGTAACTTTAATGATTGCGTTGAAGAGAGAATTTAAACTTTTCACTTGCCGCTTAGCTGCAGCTCTGCAAGTCTTGCTGAAATATTCTCTTCTACACAGCCATTAAAGGGTTCAGGAGCCTTCTCCAATTTTTAATCTGGAAATCCTAGCGGTTTGAGTGTTGGGCTACAGCCTCGGAGGCCAGGGTTCAATTCCCTGCTCGGCCATGGAAACCACTGGGTGACCTTGGGAGCATCACACAATCTCAGCCCCTAGAAAACCCCATGATAGTTTTGCCTTAGAGTTGCCATAAGTTAGAAATGACAACAATCATACTAGAAGTGGAGAGAAGAAAAGGGGGAAAAGCAGCAGAGCAAAGACTCCCAAGAGAATTCCTCACAACTCTGCCAAGAAGAAGCTGTGCTACTTTTCAAACCCTTCCAAGTGTAACCGAATTAAAAACACTTGGTGGCACATGTTTTGGTCTTGGAGTTTAGACAAATAGATAAAGAGATGAAGAAAGGTTCTGTGTGGGCCTAAAGCACAGGCACAAAGTCTTCAAAGCAGGATTGGGGAAAGTGGAGGCCGTGGGTCACACGGAGCTATGGGGGGGGCCCTGTTGTTGTGGGTCTTCAGGTCAACTCCGACTTTTGGCAACCTGGTCCTTGGCCAAATTTCCTCAGAGGAGGTCCGCCACTGCTTTCTCTTGAGGCTGGAAGAGTATGACGTGCCCGATATCACACAGTGGGTTTTCACGGCTGAGCAGGGATTCGTGTCCGAGGACAACACTGGCACCCTAAAGACAATTGGTGCGTAGAGGACATTTTCAGGCCCCAATGCCATTTTAAACCCAGGAAAGGCTTTTTGTGGGGGAAACCACGAAGTGTGCCAGAAGTGGACTTTACTACCGTTGTTATTGACTTCCAACAGGGTTGCCAGTATAGAAGAGGGAATTTCAACAACAACCAACACCTGATGAAATTCCCTCTTCAGCACAATCACTAAAGTACAAGACAGCTCTCCAGCTTTCAATGTGGCAACCCTACTCCCGGGTTACTTTTTGTTTTTAAAATAGCCTCTCCAGGGTCTAAAAATGACCCGGTGCCCAGCCCCTAACCATGGTGAAATTGCCCTCTTGTGGCATGAAGGAGTACTTTGGGCAAAAATAAATAAACACACACACACACACACACACACACAGACAGCTGGGCCTCTACATTTGCAGGTTTAATTTTCAATGGATTTGATTATTCGCAAGTTTCTCCAACCCCTGCCTTCCACCTCAAGTGCTTCTTTTCTGGGGGAAACTACCCTCTTGGCAGCTCCAATCAGGCCATGAAGCTTTTTTTTAAAAAAAAAACAACCCTGTGGTCCTTCTCCCCTCCACCAGTTGCTGCCTGACCAGCTAAGGACTGCTCACAGCTGAATTTCTTAGCATCACAAACCCTCTCCCAATGCCACGGCCCCACACACTCAAGGAAGTGGATGGATGAGAGAGAGGGGAAGTGTAGGGCCACCGTGCCAACCCATCCCCTTTCCCTCTCCTTTCCCTGACCTGGTTTGGACCCTGGGTGCCTGCTCTCCCACCACGCCTCGCCCCCTCTTCCCAAGACATACACATACATTTTGATATTTGTATTTTCTTCCATTTTTCCAGTGGTCCTGTGCCCCTAACTCTAGCAAATGTGGAGAGCCAACTGTATTTTGAAACTTTTTTTGACAAGAGTGCTCCTCCAACACTTGGCCCCCTCTGTTCTGCAGGAGAGAAGGGACAAAGGATGCCATTCCTTACAGAGCTCCTCGCTCCACCGACCCTGAACGCACAAGTGGGGAAGAACAAAGCTGTTTTGTGCAATGCAAGCACACAGAAGGCGCCCTCTTCACAGAGCAACGTGAAAGCACTGCACCCTGCCTGGGCCACTGCCCACCTCTCTGAGGAAAGATACTGACTTCACCCTTGAGAAGCTTTAACAGCACGCAGTAAGGAGCCAGAGCGCTCATTCCCGTCATCCCTGACCACGGGAGATATTGGTCAAAGTAGGCAGCAGTCAAGAATGGAGCTACATCTGGACAGTTACCAGTTCCTTGCCCTTGTTTTACAGGAAGCGGGTGGGAAACCTCAGCCCCTGGGCCCAATCTGGCCCTCTGGGATTTCCCACACAGCCATATCTCCCATCCCCATGACATCATTTGCTTGTAGCCTTTGGAGAGATTTTTTCCTCCTCTCTAAAAGGCCGGTGTGTATTTCCTAGGGCTTAGTCACTAGAATTAAAAACTTCAAAGCTAAAATACGCTGGTATTTTCAATCCCACCCTCTTTTGCTTTTTCCTGACAACCACTGGAATAAAATAATCTGATCTCTTCAAAGCTGGAAAAGGTTCAGCACCCTTGCTTTTGCACCAGTGGTGGGAATCATGGTATTGCAACACCCAGCACCCTAGGCAGCATAGCCAATGGTGAGGAATGCTGGGAACTGCAGTGTAACATAATCTGGAGGAATCCCCCCCCCGTGCTTCCATCCCATGATTGACAGAATCAAAATACATCATTAGCAGGTGAGGCATGTAGGAAGTTGCCTTATAATGAGTCAAATCTGAGTTAAAAAGGGGAGATTCCTCATCAAGTGCTCAGTGGATGGTATTTATTTAACAATCTCAACATGCTTCAGCCTACATGTATACATTGCAATGGCCTTCTCCAGGGGCAGTAGGCTATCTAGCAGCAGAAATTTCTACAGCTGAAAATCTCATTCCATTTGCTGGAGCAAGAATGAGATTTTCAGCTCCTGAAAAGAAATGGAATTTTTTGGGGAGAGGAAATAGTGCTATTTGGGGGCACCATGCAGACAACATACCAGGACATGAGCACATGTGAAAATATCTCCACCCACCCCCCCGAAGCACCCCAGAACCCCCGTGTTACTACACCATGAACCCAAAGACTTTTGTTTTCTTCTCAAGGCGCTCTCAAAATGGTGGCAGGAAGAGACACTTCTTCATTTGCTGGGGACCCCTGCAGAGGAAAATGGAAGCATTTTGGCTTGGTATGGGGTATGCAGCCCACAAAGGGGCTGGGGGAGGAATTGGCCTGAGCACTTGCCCAACCCTGATATAAGGGAATCCTGTATCACTTTTGAGGCTAAATGAGAGAAATCTCTAACATAAGCTTTTGTGGACCCAGTCCCTTTCACTCAATCCAGGCAACCTGGAATCGACAAAAGTTTACTGTTGGGATATCCTTTTCTCCAGTTAGTTCCAAAGGTGATACAGCACTCCACTGCAGCTTTTTATGCTGAAACAGACTAACACAGCTATATCTTTGAATATGGCATACTTACATGAGCGTTGAGGGCATCATTGGCTTCTCTCTCTGAGACTCCGCCAGTGAGAGACGTGACGGTGCCCATGCATCTTTCAAGTCTCTGAAATGGATAAAGAAGAAAAATGTCGTATAAATTGAAAAGGAACGGGTATTTGCAAAAAACCAAGGGCTGACTATGGACACCTTCTGTGAGAGTGAGCGTGTGTGTTTAATTTCTTTACTTTTATAATTTCTTTAATTTCTTAAAATTAAAAAATTAAAAGCTTTGTATGCAGTCCTGTACCTACAAATCTCAGTGTTGTGTACAGGTAATAAAACAACTGAAACAAGTTTTTAAAAAATTGTTTCTACTAACATATTTACATACAATAATGAAAAATTACCCCCTTACCTCTCTGAACCAAAAATGCTCGCTATGATAGCTTCCAAAATATCACGTGTTTCAGTGGCACATTATACGTAGATCCTTACTTAGAGTATGGAATATATTTAAGAAGAAAGTCTATATAAAGATTCCAAGATGGGTATCAATCCATGAAGCTTTTTTTTAAACATGCAGAATCCTATAAAACCAACAAATGGTTAACCTATGATAATCTCTTCATAACTAACTCTGTTGGAGATATCTTCAAGGCCCTGGAGGACTTAAGGCTAGAAGGTTTCAAAGGAAATTGGTTTCTTTATAGGCAGTTAAAAGAAAGGTATAAATTAGATGTAAAAACAGAAGGAATTAAGGATAAAGCTAGCAAGGGACCCAATATGGATATAAAAGTACTAGAAGGGAAGGACCATATAATTTCAGCAATTTATAAAATGTTAGTGAATTTGGAAATGGAACATGATACTATGAAAGATAATATGCCCAAATGGATATTCTTACTGTATATTTAAGTGATAACCAAAGTATAGATAAGACAAATAAGGAATGGGAACCGATCAGGAACATATGGAAGGAAAAATGGAAAGATGCTTTCTTATTTGATATACAGTTGTAGACATGTATATAGGTAAGTTCACCAAAAAAAAAAAATCATAGAATAGTAAGGAAAAATATTATTATGGAGCTAATTGGCAATGGTATGGTCGTTAGAGGCCGAGGCATTCTGTTCTCAGGATAACACATTGATATTTTAAATAATCGTGGTTGCAAACATAGTAAATTAAATGGTTGCGCTCAATAGATTAATAGATTAATTATATATTTTAATGGCATTAGGTATAGATATTGTCATTTTCACTATTGTATTATTATTATCATTACTGTGTTAGACGATACTATATCTTAGCTAAAATTGACTATTAGTTAGATTGATTATTAGCTTGACAAGGAAAGAAGGAATGAAGAAAAGGACAAAGAAGGAAGAAAGAAGAGAAAAGAATTATATTAGACAAGCATATGGATACTTTAAATGTATACTTATTTATTAGTGAACTTGTTTAAGTTGCAAGTTCTTTCATTTTATCATAACTTGATTCCGTATGTATTGTATTTTCAGTTCTTATTATAGTTAATAAAGTTTCTTTAAAAAAATAATAATAAAATTAATTACTAAAAGGTGTTTAAATATTTGAAAAAAATTGAACTATAATGATACTAATACTTGACTCAAAAACTATGATGTTATTGGATATAATGATAAACAGTACTTCAAAGTCTAATAAATGGACAAATGGAACATAGATAGGGAGGAGGGGGATGGAAGGATGTGTAAATTTTGTATCGTGCTAGTGGAAAATTTATATATATATATTTGACTTTTTTTTTAAAAAAAGGGAAAATAATAATAATTAAAAATTTTGCAGAGAAACACATGGCTAAGTTAACTGAAATCAATATTTTCACTTGATATTTTGGCTAAACACAAACATGTTAATAGCTGCTTCCTGACTGTGTACCCTGAATATGATTAATTTTGACTGTCCCATATTATTATTTTGAAAACCTGGCAACTCTAACACAGACATAGATACAAAAAATTAGGGGTGCTGTAAACAGACCAGCATTGAAACTGCTACTTGGTCATTTGGGACAAGAAAAAAACACCTCCAAGTGACCAGAGAGAAATTTCATCTAAGTTGTCCCTTCCTCCTGGCCTTTTAGGCTACAAATTACGAGCTCAAAGTTGAGAGGGTATGTGGTGTTGTCAACATTTTTGTGTGACTTAGTTAGGCATCCTGGACTTTGTCAGAAGGGGAGGAAGGACAGAACTCCAACTTGAGAACATCTTATTGGGAACCAGCACATTAAAAGCACAGAGATGTCCAGCAGAAGGGCCTTTCCTAGACCTGCAGACTAGACACATCTCGACACCGATCGCAGAGTCAGCCCTGAATCAGCATCACGCTCACCCTCCCTCGTGTACCCATCCTACAAAGTTATTCAAACAGCGTTAACAATGAACAATCAGGAAGGTGCAGGGGAAGAAAGGCAACACAAAAGGCCCTTGCGAGGAGGAAATAATTCAAAACAAGACCACTGAAACAAGCAAGTCAAAACAAGACTTTTCTAAATCAATCTTCAACCAAGTTTCCCACTCATAGGGTTTCTATGAACCAGAGATGGGCAACCAAGTGCTGCTGCTGACCTTTAAAACCCTACACGGCTCAGGTCCAAGTTATCTGAAGGACCGTATTCTCACTTATGAACCTGCCTGGGCTCTGGGCTCTGATGGAGTGGCCCTTCTCTCTCTCCCATCACATTCACAGGTGCATCTGGTGGCAAGGCTGGAAAGGGCCTTCCCAGTGGCTGCCCCCAGGCTCTGGAACTCCCCTCCCAAAGAAATCAGACTGGCAACCTCCCTGCCTTATTTCCAGAGACAAACAAAGACATCTGTATTTTGGCAGGGATTCAATATGTGATTAGGACCTGCTTGATGAAAGGTGCTGGCTGTTCGTAACAATGTAGAATTTGTGAATCTTTGTGTTTTATATGTATTTTAACTTGGTTTTAAATATTATCTGATTACTTAATTTGTTTTAAGTTTTATATTTCATGATTGTTGATGCTTTTTAAAATTACTGTAAGCCGCTTTCAGTCGTTACCGGGGGAAAAAAAGGCAGGATATAAGTAAAGATGATGATAATAACAACAACAACAACATCATGTAGGCCGTGGGCTGTGTGCAACCCTGGAGCCCCCAAAGTGTGGTTCCTGCACCCTCACCCGAAAACTCCCTCCCCCTGAAAACTCATGATGATGAGGATATTTATTTCTTACTCACCTCTCCCCATGTATTGAGGCAGAGAACAACAGACTAAGAGATGACATACAGCATCATTTAGAAACAGAACATCGGTTTTTAAAAAACAGTCACCATACATGTTGTCAAAGATCCAACTTCTGTTTAAAGAAGTGCTCATTTCCATGCTATATTTTGTATGAAAACTGGGCCAAAACAGCCAAAATTGGCTGCAAGCGTGGTGGTTTACTTGATCTGCCCTCTGCCAGCCACAACCCCCACAATGGAAGAAAAATGTTGATGCACAATGGTGTGGCCCACGTGTGTGTGCAGGTGGGTGGGTGAATGGCTGTAAGTGGTCCTCAGCTCCTCTACTGTTGCCCAACCCTGCTCTAAATCAAGGGTGGGGGCTTTACTTCCTACCTACCCAGCCAATGGCAAGGGATTGTGGGAGTTGTAGTCCAAACAATCCGGAAGGCCAAAAAAGTTTCCCAGGCCCCACTCTTAAAAAATGGTGCAAATCTGACTGCATTAATTTCAACTAAACAGAGTGTTATTCCCACTGTTACGGTACTCCTGTTCCTTCACTTTGTCAGGCCAATTACATTGGACACACTTTCCTCTCTCCTCCAGCCACTGACAGAATGTCCTCAAAACATTCCTATTTAGGCTTTTTTTTAATGCCAAATGTAACATGCAAAAAAAAAAAATCCCCTTGAAAACACAGTATTACGTATTCTTGGTTCTACTGCACAACATGGAATCACAGGCTTACAAGAAAGATCTAAATATCTGAAGTGTGGGTTTATTACAGGATATTAAGCATTTCCAGGACGAAGAAGGTGACTGGCAAAGAACTACTAAATAGAATATTTAAAGATCAAGGCATCACAGGAAAACCAAAGCCATCAAATATTTTGGTCATATGGTGAGAAATGAGAGATACAGCCTGTTACAGCTGATAAGGCAAAATGAAAGGAAAGCGAGATGTAAGAAAACAGAAGAACTTTGGGGCTGAAAAATCTTTAGAGAATGTTTGGACACAACACAGCCAGACTTTGACTTTTGCAGGTTTAACTTTCACTGTTTTGATTATTTGCGGGTTTCTCCAACCTCTGCTCCCCCATCTCTAGCATTTGCTTCCCGAGCCAGCCTTCCCCGTCGGAGCGCTCCGAGGGAGACGCACAGTCCTTTAAAAACCTGCCTCTGATCCTCCTCCGTCTCCACCAGCCACCGCCTGCTCAGCTAAGGATGGCCTGCACCCTGATTTCTCGGCACCAAAAGCCCTCTCCATTAAGACACCTTTCCCTTCACCGTGCACCCAAGGAAAGAGACAGATGAGGGAGAGGAAGCATAAAGTCACCACACCAGCTCACTCCTTTCCCTGACCCACTTTGGACCCTGGGTGCCTCCCGCCCCACCGTGCCTCAGCTCCCTTCCCACAGAGGCACACACACATTTTGACCGACATGGCATGCAGGTTTCAGGGGCCTCGAGATCTATGTTTTTTCCACTTTTACAGGGGCCTTGCACCCCTAACCCCTATGAATGTGGAGGGCCCACTGTACTTTCGGTTATTTAAATTCACAGAATTGGAAGAGTCCTCCTCATGGGCCACTGAGTCCAACCTCTGCTCAGTGCAGGACCCCCAGCATCCCCAGCAGGTAACTGTTCAGTCTCTTTCTGGAGATATCCAAAGGAGAACCCACCCACCACCTCTACAAGCAATTGGTCCCACTGCTGAACTGCTCTTACTGTCAATATATTCCTCCTTACACTAAATCAAAATCTACTTTCCTGCCTCATCCAGAGACAATTTAGTCATGATGACTGACATCTAATCTCTGGTTGAAGAGGAATGCGAAGAGGAAAAAGGATGGAGAATGTGTTCTCCCTCCAAAAAAGAAAGAAAGAAAAGAAATGCTGTTGGACTACAATTCACAAGATTCCTCACCTTTGTCTACGCAGGTTCTGGCTAAGGGATGGTAGTTAGTTACCATGGTATTCTACCTTTGTCAGGATGCGTGGCTCCTGTCATAGGTATCTGCTGGATGTATATTAGTACTACAAAGAAACAAACACTAACTGTTGATTGCAACAATGGATCTGTATCTGTTTAAAGCTTGCCTGTGTATTCTAGTGTATCAAATGGTTAATTGCTTTATTGTCTATTGCAACTGATGTCTCAGTGTATCCAGTAGAGGGGAAGAAGATCAGAACAGAGGGAGAAATAAAAGCGCCAGAAGGTGTTGTGAGAACTCGTTCAGAGATAAGGGGCAGGAAACATGTTCTAGCCTCAAGGATGAAAGATGGGTAAACAACTACCAGTCTCGGAAATGTCTAAGGATGTGGGATGGTGTTAAATTTATGAGCCTCTCCAATCACAGCTTTGCACACCTGAATTTGTACGTGAATGTATAAAACCTTTGAACAACACATATGCTTCAGTCTCAGCAACTTTGGAAGCAGTATCCTATGTTGCTTGCTTTACTTCAAATATACACTACTGTCTATCTCAGAGTGGAGTTTGTGAACTGTGAGTTATCCAGGGCATGACACTTTCCTGCAATGGTGTTTATGCTCCCCTTTTCCATCACAACAACTCTGTGAGGTATATTTTGCTGAGAGAGAGAGAGAGAGAGAGAGAGAGAGAGAGAGAGAGAGAGAGAGAAAGAGAGAGAGGGAGAAACTGTCCTAAGATCAGTCAGGGAGTTACATGGCTCACTGGCAACTCAAGCCCACCTCTCCAAGTCCAACACTCTAAACCAAGGTGGGGGGAGAGGGAACTGCAAAGGAGTCAACGCCTAACATTCCACCCCAGCCCCACTTCCAGGTTGCACACCCCTCCCAGTGTGCCAAATTTTGTCTGCTTCCCCTTCTTTTCTTTTCCAGATGGTGATCAGGAAAGACACTTGATTTCCTGTCAAAATTTGGGAAGGGAAAGAGAAGAAAAACTGAACTCTTTGAGGAGGATTAGGGGTCTTTTTTTGTGTATTTGCCTTTGGTGGGCAAAAATTTGGAGGGAAAAAATTAGGCCTGAAAATTACCTCCAAGCATTTCTTTTTTTAAAAATGGGGTCTTGTAGGGTTGTGGGGGACTGGCCAGGGCCTCAGGGGCTGCAAAAGTGGGGTCCATGGGCTGCATGTGGCCCAAGGGCCATCCTTTCCCCACCTCTTCTCTAACCACTGCACCACACCAGCTCTCAATGGCTCCATGCTCTTTCTACTGTTACATCCAACTTTAAGTCAGGCTAAGTGTTCATGGTCAGCCCACAAGCTTCTCAGCTCACTGGGGTCTCAAACACAGATTCCCCCAGTGCCCAGTCCAATGCTCCAACTATACCACACTCTTTTTGAAACTACCTGAAAACCAAAGCATTTCCCAACCCTGCTTTGTAGAGCCAACCTATCTCCAAGAGAAGTTTTAGCAATCAGAAGACTTAAAACATAGTCCAGTTCTTCAAGCCAACAACTCTGCAGCTCATTGCCAGAGAAAGAACAACCTGACTGCAGTCCTGCTTGATTCCTGGTTCTTTTCCACCCAGTATCATCCGTCTCTCAGAACCAAAGACAATGGACAGTGAAGAAAACTGACAGAAAGACAACCAACTTCTTTGAAATGTGGAGCTGGAGAAGAGTTCTGTGGATACCCTGGACTGCTAAATGGACAAATGAATGAGTCTTAGAGCAAACCACGCTTGAACTCGCCCTAAGAAGCCAAGAGAATTAAGCTGAGGTTGTCATACTTTGCACATATAGAATCAGAGCTGGAAGAGACCACAAGGGCCATCCAGTCCAGTCCCCTGCAGCCATGCAGAAATACACCATCAAAGCATTCCTGACATGTGGCCATCCACTCTCTGTTTAAAAATCTCCAAAGAATTGAGGTGGCATGACTCACCGGAAAAGACAATCATGCTCAACAAAGCAGAAGGAATTAGGCAGGAAAAGAGGGAGACCACGCTACAGGTGGACTCATTGCATCAAGGAAGCCGTGGCTGCTCTGCACCTGCAAGACCTGAGCCGGGCACTTGATGACCAGGGCTCTTAGAGGTCTCTCATTCAGAGGGTCACCACAAGCCAAAATTAACTCGAGGGCAAGTAACGACGACGACGTACAAAATCCAATCATTTTGTTTCATGGAAAAAGCTAGTAAAGGCAACATTTGGATCCAAGTCAAGAGCTGTCACCTCTCCTTTCTGAAGGGTTTGTATAAAAAGGAAGGGGAAAGGAGGGACGCACACACAAGGTCCCAGTGCCACCCCTGTGAAGACTAGGCCTTCATGAATTAAATGGCCAAGTTGCCAACACAAGGGGTACACCATAATCTCCCAGAACTTACTACTATCAGTTCATAGGGAGTTTTTTGTAGTCATTTCATGATTCACGCAAGAGCTTCATGGTCTCTAAGCAACCTCTTCCGCCCACCTGTTGATTACATGTTGCTGTCATTTTTCATTGTGTTCTCTGCCCCTTGCCTGCCACTCCTCCAAAATTACTAGCTGCCTCGGCTTGAGGCAGGCTGCTCTTAAAAAGCACGGAAGCAGGTTATGTTCAAGTAGGGTAGGAAGGGCTCAAAACCCCATTAAAATGGAGTGACAAAAAAAGAAAGTTTCAAAGAGGCACCAACACGATTGAGCCATGCCATTTGAAGGGACCACGCTGTGCTGCCATGACTACCATTTTGGGCAACCAGAAATGAAGCCACATCCCTCCCCTAATGTCCTTCCAAGCACTGAGATTTTCTCCTTGGTTTAGAATACCTACCCTTCCGTTTCGAGGCAAACTGGAATGTTTTTGCGGCCAATTTCTTTTTCCTGTCTGAAAAAAATTGTGGGGTACGTCAGGGACTCCAGTAGGGGGTGTGGAAGCTCCAAAGGCCACACTGGACCTCCCATCAGGTCCCATGTGGCCCACAAGGTGTTCTGTTCCTGCCCGTTGTAAAAAGCACACGCTGATAGATTAAAGATTCCTGGTTGTTGTTGACTAACCGTGATTAAGAAGGCAGGACTCGTACCCTCTCAAACCTGGCAATTCTGTCCCTTAAGAGAGCCCTCCTGCTCCACTGACAAGATAAACGAGGAACTGGCCCCAGCACTCAACGTTGGAGTCCTTCCATGTAGCAGATTTTGGATGACTGCCTCACTCAGGACAGCTGGCCTGGAGAGGGAATTCAGCTGAGGGGAGACGTTCCTCTCTCCCATCTCTCGGAATACATCCAGCTGTTTCTGCTAGCCACACTCTTCTCGGTCACCCTTGCCCCGAGTTCTTGCCCTTGTCAACAGTGCTTCCAATAAGTGGCTTAACAGGGGCATACCACCGTCCTATGCGCTGCCCAGTTGTTTCCTCACTGTTATTTTGTTTGCGGCAAATCGCGATGCCTCCCACAAACATCTCCTCCTGCTGTTTGGCAGTAGCCAGATATGGCTGGTTAGGCCACCCATTTTCATGACAACAGAGTCCAGCTGGCTGCAGGCCCACTCCTCTTCTCCCGAGCCAGCCTCACCAATCCAGAAAGCCTGTCCTCCGAATTGCTATTGTGATGTCTCTTCTGATCAGCCACAGAGGCCTGAAATTCTAGGCCATAGCTTTCCAAACTTTTCATGCTGGTGACACACTTTTTAGACATGCATCATTTCGCAACACAGTAATTCAGTTTTACTAGCAAACCAGAGGTTAAACTAACCCCTTATAAGAGATACAGACGCATACATAAATAGTAATAGCAAAATGTATGGGGACACAATATCTCATGAAAACCTTTCATATATTATTAAAAATATATAATTTATAAATAATAACATACATTTCCAAGGTTGTAGGCACAATTCAGGTGACACACTAACGTATCACAGCACACCATTTGGAAAGCCCTGTTCTAGACATTAGGCTGCTCAGTGGTTATGTTTCACACACTCTCCCCAACAAATGCAATTAGAACTGTTCCGAAATCTAAAACCAAAGCAAACTCCTGGGCTGTCAGTGACACACACACATGCAAAAGTCACACTTATGCATGCAGGGCAAATTATTCACCACAGTACAATAGACATATACAACTGACAGTGGGGGAAACGGAGTTACGCATACAATAACTATGGTTACGCACTGCACATCACAGTTGCTCACTGGACAACAGCACCCAGTTGTTGACATGCATCACACGATGTTGCTGCTCTACACGGAGGTTGCCTGGGGCCACTGCAGCATTTCTCCACATGCAGATATTTACACTACACCGAGGGGATGCTGGATGGCAACTCAGGTTTTGAAATCTCAGCATCAAGGGCCACCAAGCTACTGAGTCTTATTCAAGATGCTAGTGTGAGTGTATAAGGCCCTAAATAGCTCAGGGCTCAGCATTAAAAGGGCTGTGTGCAGGCCCTGCAGATTCGAAAATGACCCTCAGCCCCTATAGGTGTGCCCCCGTTGGCTTAAATCATTGTCCCATGTCACCATCTCTCTACTGTCCTGTAACTTCATCCCATTAGATCTGGTCCTATCCCCCGTGGCAGCAGAGAACAGGCCTGCTCCCTCCTCTCCATGGCAGCCCTCGAGGTATTTAAAGAGTGCAATCACATCACCCCTCAGTCTTCTCTTTCACTACACAGAACATACCCAGCTCCTTCATCCTTTCCTCATACATTATGTTCTTCATACCTCTCACCATCCTTGCTACCCTTCTCTGAACCAATTCCAACCTGTCTACATCCTCCTGAAAATGAGGCTCCAAGAACTGAATGCAGTACTCCAGATGAGGTCTGACCAAGGCAGTATATAGTGGGACTATTATTTCCCTCAACTTGGAAAATATGCTTCTATTAATGTAGGTTAGAAGGACATTCGCCTTCTTTGCTGCAGCATCACACTGCTGGTTCATCTTCAATTTATGATCAACAATAATTGCAACACCTTTCTTCGCATGTAGTACGGCTAAGCCATGTATCCCCCATTTTATACCTGTGTGTTTTCTTTTTGTGGCCTAAATGTACAATCTTTCATTTTGTTTCTACTAAATAAGAAAAGAAGAGGAAAAAAGAGTAGAGGAATTGAAAGAAAGAAGAGGAAGGAAAGAGGAAGAGGCAGAGGAGGAGGACATGGAGAGGAAGGAGGAGGAGTAGAGAAGAAGGTGGTGACAGTTACAGGAGGCCTTGGAGTCACATCCACCCCACAGGTTGACCCATCCCACCGAGGCTGTAGGGCAATGCTAAATCCCAACGGCACAGATTCTGTTCCTCTACCTCTTTGTATGGGCACAGAGCTCACCAGCTGCACTAGCTCCAGAGAGCAGCACCCACAGAGTCCTTGGAGGTCTCCCTGCCCCATGCTGGGAATGCCTCCCTGGTGGCATTTCAAGGTTCCCCATCCCTCTGAAGTCCTAAGAGCCTTGATGGAAACATGAGCCCAGGGCCAAGATACTCAGCCACTTCCACTCCAGAGAGAGTCCAAGGTCAGGCCAACATCCCTTCCACCAGCATGGAAAGTTACGCTGATGTTTAGAGACAACGTGATGGATCTTGGGTCAGGACCAGAATTTCAGGGGCAGAGAGATAAATTACTCCCCCATTTTAGGGGGAGACCTACGGTTGTTATGCCGTGGAATTTCCCTCCCCATCACCACACACTTTGGGATCAAAGGAGCCTCCAGCCATGGCTACTTCAGGGAAATCAGAAGCATCTCTCTTTTTCATGCTGACTGTTCATCTCCCTGGGCTACAGCAGCAGCAGCTAGGTGCCAGGCTGCTTGCAGAAGAACATTCTTACACATTGCACAATGGTAAATAATACATGATGTTGTGTTTTGCTCCTACGTGGAGCACAGGCAAAGGTTATTTTGGCATTGTTTCAGGGGTGTGGAAAGTGTGGCCAATGAAACATACACCCCCCTAAGGATATTTCTGAGGATTATAGGGACCTCCCACTGCCAAAAATATCACTCGTTGATTTTCTATTTACTTCTGGGTTGGGAAAAAAGGCTTCTCCCAGCCCAAGAAGGCCCCAGAACTTGATAAAATCCCCCTCTACAGCTTGAGCCTGGTGGTGCAGTGGTCTGAGCACTGGACTACGACCCTGGAGATCAGGGTTCAGTTCCATGCTGGGTGATGGAAACCCACCGGGTGACCTCAGGCCCATCAGACACTCTCAGCTCCAGAAAACCCCATGATAGCTTCACCTTAGGGTCACTTTAAGTTGGAAACAACTTGAAGGCACACAACAGCAGCAACAAGAAGAGATGTGCACAACCCTTCTTGGTCCCACGGTGCCAAAGCGGCCCTTTAACCCCTGAGCACAGCCGCCAGCCTTGGGCTGCTGATTGATTTAGCTTTTTATCCCACCCTTCTCCCATTTAGGATCCACGATGGCCTATCAAACAACCCAAAAGATAATGCAACTAAACAACCAACTATGACATTAAAGAACCATTTAAAACAGCAAAATAAATTATCGCATTAACACCATCCTTGACTTAAAAGCAGCACTGACTTAAAACAGGTCAAAACCATTTAAAACAAAATCAACAAGAATTACAGCAACCCTTCATCAAAAGATGTTTTTGCAGCAACCATTTATGGGCCTGTCGAAATCAAGAAAGCTTTTGCCTGTTGAAAGGAGAGCAGAGAGGGGGCGAAGCTGGTCTTCCTTGGGAAGGAGTTCTTCAGCCTGGGAGCAGCCACAAAAAAAAGAAGCAGCTCTCTGGCCTTCTCACAAGTATCCCTCTGAAGGTGATGCAAATGACAAAAACAACCTTCTTCCCTGTCCACACAAAGTTCTCCAAACTTGGTTCATACAGCAAGATAAGGTCTTTCAAATGGCCCAGACCCAAGCCATATAGGGGTTTCAAAGGTCATAAACAGCATTTAAAATTGGGCCTAGAAATAGGCCAGTAGTCAGTGCTGCTGCAACAGGAAATTATGTTCCCGAGCAGCCAGTGTGGTGTAGTGGTTTGAGCGTCAGACTATGACATTGGAGACTAAAGTCTGATTCCCCGCTTGGCCTTGAAAACCTATTGGGTGACCCTGGGTACATCATACACTCTCAGCCCCAGAAATCCCCATGATAAGTTTGCTTGAGGGTCTCCATGAGTCAGAAATGACCTGAAAGCACACAACAACAATGGTAGTATTATGCTTTTATAATATATTCAGTCACAGCTTACAAGATAGAATCCCATCCCATGGATCACTAACATAATATAATGTTTGGTTAGACCTCATCTGGAATACTGTGTCCAGTTCTGGGCACCTCAGTTCAAGAAGGATATGGACAAGCTGAAGCGTCGATATCCAGAGAAGGGTGACCAAAATGGTGAAGGGTCTGGAAGCCATGCCCTATGGGGAATGGCTTAGGGAGCTGGGTATGTTTAGTCTGCAGAAGAGAAGATTAACAGGGGACATGATAGCCATGTTTAAATATTAGAAGGGATGTCATGTCGAGGAGGGAGTGGGCTTGTTTTCCGTTGCTCCAGAAACTAGGACAAGGAGCAACGGATTCAAACTACAGGAAAAGAGATCCCATCTAAACCTCAGGAAGAACTTCCTGATGGTCAGAGCTGTCCAGCAGTAGAATCTGCTGCCTCAATGGAGTGTGGTGGAGTCTTCTTTTTTGGAGGTTTTCACGCAGAGGCTGGATGGCCATCTGTTGAGAGTTCTCTGATGTGGGTTCCTGTACGGCAGGGGATTGGACTGGATGGCCCCTGGGGTCTCTTCCAACTCTATGATTCTACGAAGGATAACTGACACTCCACAGACCTGAAGCTGCTATATTAATAGGCAGACGACATTACTACATCTGTAACAGTGCCACCAAGAGCCAGTGGGATGTAGTGGCCGGTGTTGGACTACAACCCTGGAGGCCAGGGTCCGATTTCCCACTCGTCCATGGAAACCCACTGGGTGACCTTGGGTATGTCACACACTCTCAGCCCCCCGAAAACCCCATGATAGGTTTCTTTAGGGTTGCCATAAGTCAGAAAGGACAGAAGGCATAAAAGAGCAACACTGAACAAGACCTCAAGGTCAAAAGCCTTTTTGGCATTCTTATATCTGGAGGAAAGTGGTGTGTACGTATAGGACATTGATTTTTCGCATTATTAATACAGTCATACTCTCATGATAAAGAAGCTCCTTTTCACAACCACCAAGCTCCCCCTTTTCTTCTTCCTCTATCTAGAAAAGTTTTTTAAAAAAAAAATAGAATCAGCACTGAGAGGATGGTGAAGGAGGACTGGAGAAACAAAGACTTTTGGTATCAAGTTGCTGCAGCACCTCTGCAATAAAGAAAAGCAATTCTACTCTACAATCCCACTGTAGCCATCTGTGACTCCCTGCAACAGGAAAGGTAAACAGCTGCTGCTTCCAACATCCCTGATTGAGCATAAGTGAACAGCAAAACAGAGAGAAAATGGGAAAGTAGATATTTTAAAAAAAACTGTACGTCTGGTCACCAAAATAGAAATAATAAGAAAAGTGATGGGGGAGAAAAACATATCCCTGGATGCTTTTCAGAAAAAGACTTCAGGGAGTACTTAGAACGGTCAAAATATTTTGGTTTTTTTTTTTAACCTACACAGTCACCCTCCAAATTTGCAGGTCTGACTTTCACGGATCTGATCATTTGTGAGTTTCTTCAAACCCTCCCCCCCCCGGCCGATGTCAGGCACTTCTTTTTTGAGTGAACCTCTTAGTGGTTCTAATCAGGCCATGCAGCTCTTTAAAAACCCACCTCTGGTGGTCCTCCTTCACCAGCCGCTGCCTGGCAAGCCAAGGACATCTTGCAGCCCAATTTCTCAGCACAAACCCCTTCCTTGTGCCTTCCTACACACACCCAAGGAAGGAGATGGACAAGAGAGATGAAGTATAGAGCCACTATGCCGAACCCTCCCTCTTCCCTCTACCTTCCTTGACCTGGTTTGGACCCTGGGTGCCCATTTCTCCCCATCATGCCTTGACCCTCTTCCCACCCACGCACATACATTTTGATATTTGCGATTTTTCCACTTTTGCAAGGATCCTGCGACCCTAACTCTAGCAAACATGGGGGCCAGCTACATACGGCTTACCTGATCTGGTTGTTTCATTTTGCATGTGCAAATTTTTAGTTCTGGGGAAAAAAGTTTACTGAAAATTGTTGAACTGCTCTGCCTAGGAGTCTACCCCTATTCTTTCCATGTTATTTCCGCCACTAGTACAAAATTTTCCGTTAAAAACTAGTGCCCAGGAAAACATTTACTGTATTTTGTTGACTCTGGTAAACCTGTAATAGTGTCAAGGCTGCAGCTGAAGACATTGCATGCATTATATTATGTTTACTGTTACTCCATTTTAAGCTTTCAACATTTTTATTATTGTGCTATTAAATCCCTATTTCCTTGTTGTCATCTTGGTGTTTTAAAATTACTTGCCTTCAATCTGATTCTCATATTTTTACTGCCATGTTACTACATTTCTGTTTCTCTGTCAGGCCATTTCCGTTGTCTGGGAGTCCTATATGTCTCCAACACTTTTGTATGTGAGCAGTTTTCGAAAGTTTGCCTTCTGAATCTCCTCTGCAAGCCCTAGATGCATCAATGCAGTGCTATGCCAGCTATCTAGCCCGGGAATGTCCAAGTCAGGCAGCCCTACCATTAGGCAGAACGAGGAAAGAATCTCAGGCAGCAAATCTGAGGTGTCACAAAATGAGTTATTTTCTTTGCATTTTTCATGCCAAGATGGAGGTCAGGTGCTTATAGGGGTTTTTTTGCCCTATAAGCCAGAATTATATGGTAGATAGGGTGGATTTACCACTCTGCTTCAGGTAAATGTAGGGGATCATCTCCAAAGATAAGAGGAAAAACAAGGACAGCAGTCCCAAAGCGACTATTTTCAGAACGTCTCTATCCCAGCAAAACTACTGCCTCATTCTGAGGGTATGTTCACAGTGCAAAATTAAAGCAGCAAGATACTATTTTAACTGCCTTGGTTTCATTCCACAGAATCCTGGGATTTGTAGTTTCGTGAGTTGCTTAGAATTCTCTGGTAGAGAGTTCTGGTGCTGTCATTCAGGGCAGTGGACTGGAGCTCTCTCGCTAACTGGAAAAATAAAATTGTATTTTTAAACATCTTTTAACACTTTGTCTCTTCTCCACATTCTCCCAACTCCAGAGAATTCTAAACACCTAACGAAATGACAAATCCCAGGTTATTATTTGGTGTGTGGAACTGTGACAGTTAAAGTGGTATCTTATTTGGCCAACGCCCTGTTACCATGCAACACAGACCATCAGTTTCCCAGATAATGCTTACTTGCAGCTGATACCAGCTTACAGGCAATTAAAAAAGCTATCTATGCCCTGCTCCTGCTCTCTGCTTCTCCAGGAAGCCCTAGAATGGGATACCTGATATGTCACAAGGCTGCAAGAGGCTGACTCAGGAAGCCTGTCACATCTAGGCAGAGGTTGAAAACAGAAAAGCATCACATTGCAGACCTCCTGTGAGCTAATCTCCAAACCCCAAATTCTGTTCTGACAAGTCTGCCTGCACTAAGAGTTACTGTTTGCAATGTTCAACTGGTTAACAAGGCCCCCTCGAGCAGCTAGCTTGACACACACACTGTGGTTGGGTTCACAGGATTGTGATTTGTTGAACTTTGCCTTGTGGATGTGTCTAAACCCATCCCTAGAAAGAAACCATGGTTCGTTAAGCAGCCACAAACCAAAATCAGAAGTCGTGGTTTGTTGCTGGCTTACGAATTGTGGTCTGTTTCTAACACGGTTTGTTGTTACCTCCAAATCCAGAGTTCTCGCTTGTTCTCCACCTACCTACACTGAAACAGGAGGTGACCAAAGGGGAGAAACAGACCGAACGGTTTTGCTTAGTCATCTGAATGACAATGATGGCTGAAGCAACAACCACGGCCAACATAAACCATGGCTTAGCACAATGGATGAATTCAGTTATTGAGATGCTCCTGTCTTCCAAACAAGATTTCAACATATTCTACTTATCAGCCTAGTCAACTTCACAGTGTTGTGAATATAAACCAGCCTTGGTACTACATCTCAAACATTTATTGGCACACAAATGTCTATCATCTACAGCACAGCAACAACAGAGGTTCTGGCAAACTAAATGGTTCCAATTACATCAATTTCCATTTGATGGTTTTTGTTTCTATTTCAAGAAGAAAATGTGCTGTTCTCTGGACTGGTTTTGTTTTGTAATCTATGACAATCTTCCCACTATAAATGTTCTTAAAATACTTTGGAAGCAACTCTAGACAACAATGCTTACCTCACGTACTTAACAATGCAAACTATTTAAAAATTAAATCCCAGTGAGAATTATTGCTAGGCAAATGTATGTACGATGTACACTAAATCAGTTTTTCACCCTATGAACCTTGGAGGCAGGGGGCTGGCCCTTATCTTTGAAATTACCAACACTGACTACAGAAATTGCTGAGCATGCTGAGAGGCCTCAGATGTATAATCTTTTCTTTCCACAGAGAAGGGTCTCTCTAAGACCAAGATGGGGAGGTATTTGATCCGGCGATACAAGAGATCAGATGATGAAGGCTGCTCGCCTTAGGAAATTCAATTGGAAACTGACAACAGAAGCACAATGGCTAGAAAGTCTGTGAGCTCTGGCAGGAAGGTTTCCGCAGCTACCTTTAGCAGGGGTGTGAATCATGTAGACCTCCAGATGTTGTTGGACTGCAAGACCCAGCAGCCTTAGATAGCATAGCACATGCTGAGAAATGCTGGGAAATGCACTGAACACACTGAAGCCATGATTCCCACCTCTGACACACACATTGCCTCAAGAAAGTCCTGGGACAGACTAGTCCAGCAGGCATCACACCCTATGGTTAAAACAAGAGAGGCAAAACTCCTTACCAACGAAGGCTGTGTTTGCTATTTCCTTCTTTAACTCCTGAGGCTGCTAAATGAGACACAGCAGACATTGATTCAATATCCTCATGTAGATTTACACTGAAAGAGTAACAATATCCTGTTCTGCCCCAATACACAAAACTACGCAAGGAGAAAAACGATGCATGTGCAAGCTCAGAAATAACAGGGGTTGATGTAGGGTTGGAAAATGTTTCAGAGATAGGTAGCGTGTGATCTGCCAGAGGCGTGTGCCCCCAGACCCCAATTCTGTGAGACCCAAAGCCCCTACCATTCGCTCAAAGCCCACCAATCTCACATTTAAAAAAATGATTTCAGCATGATTTTCAGGCTGTTTTTACCTCCAAATCATGCAGAAACCCCCACCGTTGCCTACAAATATACAAAAAAATCCCCACTCCACCACCCCAAGCACCCCAGAGCCCCATACTGTCCCCAAAATACCTTTATTTTCCTCTGCAGTCTCTCTCAAAATAGAAACAGGAAGTGGCACAACATCACTTCCTCTCACCATTTTGAGAGGTGCTGCAGAGGACACCAGAAGCACTTAGGCTTGCTGTTGCAGTGAAGAGGTGGTTTACGGAGGGAACTGGTCCTTGGCCCGCATGCACTTGCCGAACCCTACTATAGATGCTTTCAACTACAGTGACTCATTTCAACTGGAAATGGTGGAGTTTGTAGTGCAGAACCTCTGGAGGGCCCCAGGTTGCCAAACCTTTGCTTTGCGGATGGCCAACCTGTGAGCAAGGTGCCATGGGGAGCACAGAAAACTAAGAGCTGGAGGAATTTCTGAAGAGAGGAGCAAGGTCCTCCTAGTGATGATCATAAGGAACTGGGTCTTGCATAACAGATGTAATAGATTGAAGTGAACCACTTTGTCACCAAAGTCCTTGAAGCTGTTCATCATAAGGTTTTTCAGTTCAACATCCACTAGCCACTGAGGGCCACTGGTTCCAGAAAAAAGCAAGGTAAAGGGCAATCAGTCCCAGCCACAAGACCAAGATCTCCCCCTCCAGCCAGGTGGTGCAGCTGCAAAGCATTTTAGAAACTGAGTTGTTAACAGTCCTCCCCTTTCTTCTCCAGCAGGGTAGCTCTCATGGAGATAATTCTAGGAGCAACTATTGGTCTTGGCCAACAAGACAACAGAGAGCTATTTTGTCTCTCTGTCATCACTATCATCATCCCACCTTTTCTCCAAGACTGGGACACAAGATAGCTTACAAATTAAAATTAAAAATTAAAAAATTAAAAAATTTAAAATGATTACAATACAGTTAACATATAAGAACTCACCATTAAAACAGGACTAAATTATGACCATACTAAAACAATTTTAAAAGATTTTTTAAAAACAGTTAAAATAGTACAATTTTAAATGATATAGCACCCTCTTACAGCTCTTTCCTTAAAAGTCTTTACTTCTGAAAGCCTGTCTAAACTTTAAAAAAAAAAATCTCTCTCCTGCTGATGGAAGGACAGCAGGGAGAAGGCCATTCAACCTCCTCAGGGAGGGAATTCCAAAGTCTGGGGTAGCCACTAAGAAGGGTCTCTCGCTTGTTTCTATTAACCCAACATGTGAAGGTGGTAGGACTGAAAGAAGGGCCTCTGCTGTGGATCTTAAGGTGTGGGCAAGCTTGTATGGAAAGATACAAACACAGTCCGACAGGGACTAAACATACTTCCTGGTTTTGCTGTTGCTATCTACTTGGCACCACAAACACACAGGTGTAGAGGTTGAAATCCAGGGCTGCTGGTCTGTGTTTGGCTTGGCAGGTCTCGTGCTAGTCTGGTACCTGTGTTGCCTGTGCTGCGAAGGAAGAATATCCTGTACTGTTTTTCCTTGGATCAAAACCATAAATACCAAAGCATATGGGACTTTGTAGGATGAGTGGTACATGCTAGAGGGTACAGTACAATGTAAAGCATGGAACACTTATCTGATACCAGAAACCAGAAGACAGCATACTGAACCCAACAATCTGCCATTCTACATCATTAATGCTCAAGGATTGTGGAACACTCAAACATTGACAGGCACGCATTTAGCAGCCACTATGGAAAAGTGTATCCTATGGTCCTTCTCATTATACCTCCAAGGAAGAAAGAATGACTGAGAAGATAACTTGAAATACGTTTTCCCAGCCACTACAGGACTGGTCCTGCCATTAGACAGAGGGAGGCAAGTGCAGGAAAAAATGGCAGCTTCAGCAGTTTCCTAGTCATTTGCCCTGAGCCATCCAACCATTCTCCTGTCACAAAAGACAGAGCTACACCTGCCACATATCCCATCCTGGGCCCACTAAACTCCCACCATGTGGTGGAGTATGCTCTCCCACTTCTAGGGTGGATGCAACATCCCCAGCCTTGTTGGCATTTGTACATAGAACGGGTTCATGTTTGCTTCAGGCCACTAAACAGCTTGGGCTAAACCTGAGCCACTACAAATGGAGTAGCAAAATATACTACTATTGTTGATATGTGCCTTCTTGTAATTTCTGACTTACAGTGACCGAAAGGTGAACATATCACAGGGGTTTTTTTGGCAGTCTTTCTTCATAGGAGGTTTGCCTTTGCCTTCTTCTGAGGCTAAGGGCCTTTCTGCACTACACTGTTACTGAGACCAAAGAGCTCTCTGGCTGAGAACTCTAAAAGCCTTTCCCTAAACTGCAAACTCCAGGATTCCACAGAATGTTGAAAGCGGAATAATAGCACTATAACATTGTAGGGCAGAAAGGCCCTAAGAGGGTGGGACCTGCCAAAGGTCACCCAGGAGGTTTCCATCGCTGAGCACAGATCTGAAAACTGGTCTCCCAGAATCTTAGTCCAACACTCAGTACCCTAGACCACACTGGCCTTTATCCATCACCCAGATCCAAGAATTTCAAATTACACCAACAGAACACAAAACATACCCAAATACACAAACACACTCGTTATGAGATCCAAGGAAAGGATGTCTGGCTGGACTAGAAAGGGAAGGCTTGACTAAATACGTGTGTTCTTAACATGCATCCAAAATTAAAACTAGATGAAACATATAGAAGTTCTAACAGAAGAGGACTCCACGCAGTGAAGTATTACTATGCATCTTGTCCCATGCAGAATAACTGCCAAGTGGACATGGGGAACATGGATTACCAACAAAAGGGCCTTTCTAGAAGATCCTCACAAACAGAATGAGTCTGTAAGGGAGAAGCTGCTAGCCAAGACACAGGGAAGCCAAAAAGCATCACTTGACCAACAAGCTATGGGGAAAGACAGGCGTCCAGGAACAGATCTGGGCTCAGAGAACACAGGGCCAACAGAATGTTGAGTACATGGGGGTCAATAGCGTGATCTTGGGAGGGTGGTTTCTTATTCTGCACACTGGCCAGATAGAGAGACATATCTCACAAACTAATGTGCAGCCTTCCACCTCTGAAAGTAGAGGTGGAAGTCATTCTCAGGGGAGGCAGAAGCAAGGATGTCCCAACACCAGGTATGTATCAGCCTTCCAGACTCATCCTCTGTACCACACATATAAAAGGTCAACAAGCCTCATGCCCAAGACAGCAATTTGAGGCATCATATCATCATAAGAACAGACCAGGAAGCAAAATCAAACCAAAGGCCCTACACATATTGGCAACACAGTTCCCACAATGACTAACTGGTTGCTCATAGGAAGACCAGAGCAAGACAAAAGTACAACTGCACCTTCCTGCTTCTGCTCTCCAACAGCTGACATACATAAAAGCACTGCCTCTGCTATTCTCAGAGACTATATACTAGTACCTATTGATGACCAGAGCTTCCATGAATATGTTCCCATTTCAAGCCATCCAAATGGTAGCCACTACACATTATGGTGGTGAATCCCACAGTGTCATAAATTTATACTCTGGAGGGAAAGAATCGCATTGGCAAAAGCAGAAGCAAATTCATGTTTAACATTATATTCTAAGTCACCACTCTTAAATCTGCAGTTCTTTCACTTCTGGGAGAAATACAGCTCGACGCATTTTCACTGGGCACTAGGGGACCAGGAGCCCAAAAAGTTTCCATTCAGAGCCGTTCTGTGGTCAACCTCAGCTGCACATTTGTCTCAGGAGCTGCCAGACTTTCAACTTCAGCCAGTCTGGAAAGAGAAAATCACATCCTTCTCTTTCACTAAGAAGTAGCAAAGATTTGGAACTCATCTCTTCTTTCCATGACTGTAAGCACCCAATATATTATTATTATTGTTGTTGTCGTCATCTTGATTTATACCCAGCCTTTTCCCCAAAACTGAGACTTAAAGAAGCATCCACGAGCAAAACCACAAAGAGTCTCAGGAGGAGCCCACTAGCTTGATAACGTCCATCTTCCTTACAGCAAATGTCACCCTTATCCCATACAACCATGCCCCTTTCGCGGCTATGCAACTGGTGGCTATGCAATGTTGTCTTTGTATAGCCGCCAGCTGTTAGAACTCACACTGAGGTTATGCACAAAGTGCCACCAAGAACTGTGGGCACAAATACAAACTTTTTGGGTTGCTTTTCCTTGGTCTTGGGCCTAAAGAGTGGGTCTCTCAGAACACTCCACTGACAGAATGATCCCACTTTCCTCAAAGTCCCTTCCCCCCACCGGCCGTGCCCTCCCTTCACCTGCCCCCCTGAACCTACCTCCTCTAACTCATCCTTGGCATCCAAGCTGGTGTAGATCAGCAACTTCCCTCCTGATCCGCCTCCTCCTCCTCCTCCTCCACCACCACCGCCTCCTCCTCCTCCACCACCTGCTGTAGCTGCTGCAGCCCCCTTCCCCTTCTGCATCTCCATAGCAGGTGGGGGGCGTGTGGGCAAGAATACCCCTTCGCTCCCTCTCAGCAACAACACACTCGCTCTCTCACCAGTGCCGTGGTGGGGGGTGAGACCTATGGGGGAAGCCCCACACTCACCCCCCCTGGGCTCTCTTCAGTCACCTATTGGGGGGGGGAGGGCCTTCCAGGAAGAAAAAAAAATTGGGGGCAAGCAGGGAGGGCTGCTGCCTTCTAAGTTCCCCTCCCTGGCACACACATACACACTTTTCCTTGTGAGATGTGCCCACACCGCTATCTTAAATGGGGGCACTTGGGGAGGGGGGACTTAAGTCTTCCCCCAAGCCTTCTGAAGGGGGTGAGGGGAATTTTGTCCCAAACCTGTAACACTGATGGGGGAGACCCCTGAAGTTCCAATTGTGGGGTAGACTGTGCTTGACCAGTGAAGCCTAAGGGGGGGGGGGCTGGTCAGACTAGAATGGGACCATGTGGGGAGAGGAGCCACTCTCCTGGCTCCGAGGGGCGGGGTGGAAAGAATGGGGGGCTTCTGGGGGCGGGGCTTCGGTCCCAGGGGGCGGGGCTTGGGGCAGCTGGGGAGGGGAAGGGACTCTCTTTGTAGGCGTGTCTCTCAGCCCTTTCAGGAACGAATAAAGGGAGGATATATGGAAAGAGGGGGTCTGAGGGGGGGTCTGCGCCGGTGGGGGGTAGGGAGAGGGGAGCTTGTGCCGCCTCCTCGCCCCCCACCACCTCCCAGCCGCACAAGACCGGAAGTCGGTGCTTTGGGATGAGCGAGTGTGCGAGCAAGGAAAGAGGACGGGCGCAGGAAGTAGCACGGCCTCGTATAACCGGAAGAGCCCGCCTTCCCCCGGCTCCGTCTTCGCCTCTGCCAGTCAGAGCCCAGAAAGGGAGGTGAGTGACAGAGGCCGTCCCTGCGGGTCAATGATTGGAAGTTCGACTCAGTGGGAGGAGACTGAGTCCAACCCGGCAGTAGCCATAGACTTATGGAAAAATAGAGCGACAAGTCAGGTGTTTTTGGTTTTTTTGCCAGAAAGAGGCTTTCGAGTTTCTCAGCCTCCCTTTCACTGGGGCGGGGATGAGGCCACTGCCCTGGTAGCCTAACTGTGATTGGCCAGCGGGAGCAGCACGTGATCCTCACTCCTTTCCCCCTCCCCAATAGATATTACAGCACTGGGCCAAACCAGCAGGCTCACTGGCGGCCCTTGACTTCCGTCTGGCCTACCTCACAGGGCTGCTCTGGGGAAAAGGAGGGAGGAAGGAAGGGAGCCACCCGCCCTGATACTAAGCTGGCTGGAGGAAGCAAAATATAACTCAATGAGTAACAAAATACTATCCACACAGGAAGGGAGAAACTGTCACCTTTCCACTGGCGCACCCCTTGCTCTTCCTGTTTTAAAAAAGAACCACACTGTACCTAAAACAAGGGCAGGGCTGGAGGGAGGGAGGGAGGCAGGGAGGGGCCATCGGCACCCTTTAGGCCAGGGCTTCTCAAACGGTGGTCCATTAGTGTCTCGCCTGAAGTGTGTAGGTGTGTCACCTACAATCTTGGAAACGCATTTTATTATTTATAAATCCTATATTTTTAACAATCTATGAAAAGTTTTCGTGAGATACGTTGTATCCTCATACATTTCGTTATTACAATTTATGTATGTGTCGGTATCTCTTATAAGGGGTTAGTTTAACCTCTGGTTTGCTAGTAAAACTGAATTACTGTGTCGTGAAATGACGCATGTCTAAAAAAGTGTGTCACCGACATGAAAAGTCGGGAAAGCTCTGCTTTAGACATAGTGGGTTTTTTTCAGCATGAGCTTTCGTGGATATAAACCCACTACAAGTACCACGAAAGCTCATGCTGACAGAAAACCCGCTCAGTCTGCTGCTACGGCTGCTCTTCCTCTTTCTTATGCTGGAAGAGACCCTGAGGGCCTTTCCACGCGACACCGTTATAGCGCTAGCATTCCACTTCCAACCTCCCATGGAATCCTGGGGTTTGCAGTTTCAGGAGGGGCATTTAGAGATCTCACCCAGAGAGCTCTTGGGCCTCAGTGAACTACAAACCCCAGAATTCCACAGGAGGTTGGAAGTGGAATGATAGCACTATGACAGAGCCCATTGCCGCACTAGACGGTTATACCGCTATCATTCCACTTGCAATATCCTATGGAATCCTGGGGTTTGCAGTTTCGGGAGGGGCCACCTGGCCTCTCCCGAAATTGCAAACCCCAGGATTCCATAGGATGTTGCAAGTGGAATGATAGCGGTATAACCGTCTAGTGCGGAAATGGGTAGAGAACTACTTCTCTGCAAATGCAGGTTTGGTGTCAATCAGGTAGGAATCATGCGGCCTCCCAAACGATCTGGACTCTGACTCCCATCGCTCCCAGCCAGTCAACAGGGAATATGGTGGAGACTGTAGTCCCTGACACTGCAGAGGCTGCACAATCCCACTAACTCAGCAGTGTGATGTATGGTATATCTATGCCCAGTACCGCAACCTACACATAAATCGTTCCACACGCTGCAAGGGCGAATATTTGCCCCGCGCTTCGACTTCGCCTCTCTCTCTTCCCTACCGCAAATTCAGCCCTCAAAAAGATATCAGGGGCCCGCAAAGGGGAAACAAAATCGAAATGATCCCGGAGGTGCGGCTGTGACATCAGTCTCAATACTTTGTAACTCTATGGGAGAAGCGGGAAAGGCATCCCACCCGCCCCACCCCCGCGAGACTGCGCTTGCGCAGGGCGGGGCGCTTGCCGCCTCAGGCGCCTGCGCTCTCTGCATTTTGAAGCTGTCCTCATGTGGGCGGCGGTGGCGGCTGTTTTTCCCGTGAACTCCGGAATCCGTCCAATCCAGTCCTCGCCGTTCGTGGGGCGGGTTTTACTCCGGATTAAGCCCCAGAAAGAGTTCAGTAGGGCTGACTTTCGAGGAGAAGGTGATGGGGGAGGGCAGGTTTAAGTTCAGCGTGACCCCTCTTTCACTTATGCTACGTTCTTGCCTGCGTCTTTAATTTTTTTTCCGCAAAGTCCCGCCAATTGTTACTTTAAGTAAATTACATTATATTTGTAATCTTTCTCTTAATAATTTTAGGTCTTAATAAATTCCAAGGACACGATCACGAAATCACCAGTTCAGTCTCGTATGTCGTTATGACATGATTTGTGGGATTTTCCTTTCTTCGTGCTGCAAGGGCGCTTTTGGCAGAAATTGCAATTGAACGTAAATTGAATGGCCATTTCCGCACTAAGCGGTTATAGCGCTATTATTCCACTTTCAACATCCTCTGGAATCTTGGGGCTTGCAGCCGGTGGCCCCTTCCTAAACTGCAAACCCCAGGATTCCATAGGATGTTGAAAGTGAAATAATAGCGCTATAGCCGTCTAGTGCGGAAATGGACAATCATTCGTTCCCCTTCCCAAGGTAAATACAACAGTAGGATTTTTTTTGTTTTACATTTTAATGGTTAGCCAAAGCCGTCCACCCTTTTCTGCTAATTTTCCTATCTGCATCAGAGATGAGACAGGGTTATGCATTCCTTTAAAAACTACTTTGTCTTTTGTTTTTTTGTATTTTTTAATGTTCCTGTAAATGAATTCCTATGATAACTGCTCCCTTTTAGCAGTAATGAGGATGAACTCTTGTTATTTCACCACCACCGCCCCCGTAACTGGACTGTAATTCACTATTTTTCAGGGAATGGAACGGGGCTTTTCTGCCTGTTGTTTGACGACGGGTGTGTGTGTGCGCGTTCTGCCTGAGTCTCACCCATGGGAAGGGGAGGCGGAAGGGTCGTCGCGTGAGTGGCTGCCTCGTGCTGCCCCTTGGTGGGATGTCCTGCGACCAGGAAGGAAGGACCGCCAGAGCAAGAGCGAGACAAGGGAGAGAAGGCACACTGAAAACATGAGCTGTGCTCAAGACTCTGTATAGCGTACTAGCATACATACCCAGCGTTGCCCGGGATTTTATTTTCTCATAAGTAATACTTATTAGAAAGATTTGAGATCCCTGTGTCTCTGATTCCCCAAACTGCCTTGTCCAATACCTGTAACTTTTCCCCAATCCAATCTGTATTCAGAGTTTTTAACAGACACAGGCTGGGTTCCTGAGGGAATACACTGCTCTCCCCCTTGCTGCTAGACCTCATCTCCATAGCAGCCAGCCAGGCCCAAGAGCTCTCTGGCTGAGAATTCTAAAGGCCCCCTCCCTGAACTGCAAACCCCAGGATTCCATAGAATCTTCACAGGCAGCCAATCATACGAGGTCTTTCCCTCACGCAGCCAATCATATGAGGTCTCCTCACCTGACACAGACGAACAAACTAATGTTGACTTTTATATATTAGTAGATTAGCTTAAGAGCCAGCATGGTGTAATGATTCGAGCACTGGGTATGTGCCGCTCTCTTAGCCTCAGAGGAAGGCAAAGGCAAACCCTCTGGGAATATATTTGACCAAGAAAACCCCATGATAAGTTGATCTTTGGGAACATGAGTCAGAAATTACTTGAACTAGTGGAACTTGGACTCCAGCAGCAATCTGGAGGGCATTTGGTTGGAGAAGCGCATCTAGCACTTGTGTGTTGGAGCATGAATGCCACCGTGCACCCAGAAAGGCTGGTTTGGGAAATGAATTGCCTACTGCAAACCCTTCCAGGTTCACCCAACATGGGAGACCCCTCGGGTTCTGCGAGTTTGGACTCCAGCTCCCATTATCCATAGTCAACACAGGCAATGGTGGGGGACAAGGAAAACTGCAGTCCCACCACATTTGGACAGTTGTACCTTTCTCCATAGACAGCCAGAATGGTGTAGCGGTCTGAGCATTGGGCTTGGGTTTGATTCCCCACTTGGCCATGGAAACCCACTGGGTAACCTTGGGAATGTCACATGCTCTCAGCCCCAGAAAACCCTGTGATAGGTTTGCCTCAAGGATGCCATAAATTGGAAACAACTTGAAGGCATGCAACAACAATACTTTCAAAAAGCCTGCCTTCCGCCGTTCTGCCAAAAGGAGAGCAACTGCTACCATTGTCAGAAATTTAATGTCATAGTACACCGTTATAGCATCTTGATACAGTGTTTTAAGTGCCATGATTCTATCCTGTGGAATCCTGGGATTTATAGTTGCATGAGGTACTTGGAATTATGTATCAAAGAGCTCTAGTGCTGTGATTCATGAGAGGGTACTAGAGAAATCCGAATGCTTCATCAACTACAAATCCCAGGATCCTGTAAGATGGAGTTTATATATGTATAAATAAAAATAAATAAATATTTATGAACTCTGTATGAACCCCAAACATAAGTCCATGGAAGTGGCTGAGGAGGGAATAAAGTCAAATTACATTAAGATTAGACTGATTTGCCAGGCTGGCTACCGAAACCAGCAGACTCAGAATCATAGGAAGTCTGGAAACGCAGTGGCAACTTCATAATTTGGAAAGATGAAAATCCTATCTCGAAATGGATTATATATGCAGGGGTTGCAGGCCAAGGCATCTGAGGTGGAAGAGAGTGCTAGAGCAGAACCGCTTCGTAATGTCTTTTGGAATTTCCAGGGTGCGATATCTGAATTAGCTATTTGGGTGAACGAAGGAGCATTTTCCTGTATTTTGAACAGCACAATGGTAACAGTTTGTTGTTAACTGCTGACCAGTTGACTTTGGCATATAGTGATCCCATGAATTAGAGGTCTCCTAGTCACCCTATTATCAACCATCTTGCTCAGGTCTTGCATATTTAGGAATGTGCCTTCTTGACTGAGTCTATCCATCTGTAATGTTGCCTTCCTCTTTTCCTACCCCCTTCTACCTTACCAAGCATTATGGTCTTTTCTAGCAAGTCCTGTTTTTGCCTGAAAGTACAACAGCCTCAGTTTAGTCATCTTGGCTTCTACGGAGAGTTCAGGCTTGATTTGCATGAGGACCCATTCATTCATCTTTTTAGCAGGTCCAGGGTATCCGTAGAACTCTTCTTCAGCACCACATTTCAAATAAGCTGATTTTGCTATCACCTTCCTTCACTGTCCAGCTTTCACAATCGTACATAGAAACTGGAAATATGATGGCATGGACAATTCTATTATTAACTATTAACTCCACCTGAACCTCAGGAAGAACTTCCTGCTGGTCAGAGCTGTCCAGCAGTGGAATCTGCTGCCTGGGAGTGTGGTGGAGTCTCCTTCTTTGGAGGTTTTTAAGCAGAGGCTTCTGCCGGGAGTGCTTTGATGAGGGTTCCTGCACGGCAAGGGATTGGACTGGATGGCCCCTGGGGCCTCTTCCAACTCTGTGATTCTATGATTCATGAGTTCTCATGCTTGACTGCAGTAACAGTGACAAATCATCACACATTAAGTGATAATGAGTAAAAAAGTAAGGTAGCCTGTTCTTTTTGAAAAGTACATGCTATAAACATGGAAGCCCATCAGCTGGGAACAGTGTCTTCAGCAAATGGACACAGACTAAGAATTAACAAACAGGGTACCTCTGAGCAGATGTAGACTCCAGAAATTTTGTGATCAGTAAACCGGAATAGTTTCAGTCTGATCTTGGAAGCTAAGTGGGGTCAGTATTTGGATGGGAGAGTATTTGGATGGAAGATCACCAAGGAATAATGGAGGCTGTTGGCTATGTTTCAGAGGAAGGAACTGGCAAAGCCTTTGAAATTAATGGGGGCACATAAGTCAACAGGTAACGTGAAGGCACATAAATACACATCCTAGATCCAGGCCTAAACTCACAAGTCCTATCTCACAAAATCCTTCCCACATTTTCTCCTCCACATGCTGTTTTCATCAATGTGGGTCAGATAAGAGGCAACCTGTTTTTGGATGTTGCCATTTCTAGATGGTCAGGAATGAAAAACTGTTGCTGGTCTACTGCAAAAACCACCCAGAGCTCTCTTCCAGTCGACCTCAAATTACCTTCTGTCCATGGCTGGGGTACAAATTCCTCTTTCCCAGCTCCAATTTTATGCCCACAGTAACCATGTGAAGAAGATTTCAGCTGAGAGCTGGCAGTGAGCTTCAAAGTCAAGTGGGAATTTTTAAACCCAGGCCTTCCCAGTCATACTCTTTAACCATTGTGTTACAATATGAATATTTATTAATGCAAGGGTTAGATTCCCAAAGTCTTCCAAATGTTGCAGGCACACAGCTGCCAGCATCCCTTTCCATGAGCTATGTTGGCCAGTGGCTGTTGGGAGCTGCCATCCAACATCTGCAGCAATTTTTGGAGCATTAATGGATGTGCATGGAAAGCAAAACCCTACATTGAGGTAGAAAGAAGGCAGCTTTTGTTGGAAACAGAACCCCATACATGCATGGCTTGTGGTACTCTAATTGGTGCTGTGAGAATACTGTTGTCACAACTCCCCAGTTGGCAGGGTGAATGTGGGAGTACCTGTTGTCAGTATCCTTGGAATCCGGCATATTTTTACAAGCTGCTTTGCTTTGGGATCCTTTCCCGCCCACCCGCGGGTGTTGCCAGGCCTCCTCCACCGCCAGTCGATGGAATTTCTGTACCAGGTGCTTCTCTAGTTCAGAAAGGATTTGGACTTGGATTCTCGGTTCTACAGCATTTGCCTCTTGGCGGTTAAACAAGGAAAAGGAAGATCATTTCAGATAACCTGAAAAACACCAGACGGCCAAAATGAGTACTTGGTAATTTACGGAGGAGGTCGGACTTCTTAACACTGCGATGCTAGGTAGGTCTACTCCGAAGAGATATCTTGAATGATTCCCGGATTTCATAAGGTTCCCCGGGAGAGGTCTTTTTTAACAACAGGAAGCACCCAGCAGTCACTTCCTGTTCATTTCCTGTTTTTAAAAAGGCTTCTTCTGTGACTAAAATGGGGCGGAGGGGAGGCATGGCAAAAATTCCCTCCATGTCCTAGGGAGCATTTTGGAGCCAAATAAAAAATAAAAATTAACCCTCCTGAATTTTAACTCTGGGACCCCTGAGGGTCAGAAAACCAGCTGGGAGATGCGTGTTGCCTGCAGGCCATGTTTTGCAGCAGCCTTAGAGCAAGGGTGGGGATATTCTGATCTTCCAGATCTTGCTGGTGTGCGACATCTACATTCCTCATTACGTTAATAGCCAGGGTTTCTGGGAGCCGCAGTCCAGCATGATTCCAAGCCTGGCTTAGAAGGTACAGTGCCCCACTGTCCTGAGAAGAGGATGAAATCAGTTCCATTCTATGGTATAGACAGGCACTCAGATTACTTTGGGAACTGTAGTTCAGGCAGGTGGAGAAGGGCTTTCTAGGAGAAAGAATTATAAGGACCTCACCAAACTCCGAGTTCCCAGATTCCATGAGATGGAGCTGCGACAGTCAAAGTGGCATGAAATTGATGCATTGTGCAGTGCAAACACATCTTAAGTATGCAAGTAGAGCCTGGAGGATTTTGTGGGGCGACAAGGAGAGCAACAAAACCACAACTGCTTCCAACCAAACATAAATTACAACATAAAAGCAGGTGTACAAATAGATTTGTACAAACAAAAATGAACTGTGTATGCAACGGTTTACAAGATTCTTCTTCCTCATTTTCTTCTTCTTCTTCTTCTTCCGTGTTAACTTTGAATTTATGTTCGTATGTTATAGTTAGAAATTTTTTCATTTTTGTTGTTTAGCCATCTACTGCTTGAACTGCACAGCAGTCAGCTATACAAAATCCTGGAATTCTGTCTACTACTATACAGCAGTGAGCCCAGGCCACATAATCATACGGTGGAACTTTGTTTATTCAGCTAAGGAAGCCTAATTTGGTGAAATGGGAAGCTTAACACCCAGAATCTCCCATATTGTGTATTTGGTTATTCGCTTGAAAACATTTTAGCTGATTATATTTATCTGGAAGAGAGTTTATTTCTATGTGGTTTTGCAGTAATTGCATTTGAACTTCCCTATTCTGATTCAAGTGATGTTGCTATATTTCTTTTAAATGGACTTTCAGAGTAGAATATGTATTCCTTGATTACATTATCATGGCTCTTAAATTTGTGACCTGTTTTGAAGAACTATGTTCCTGTACTCAGTTGACCGTATCATTATCAGTATCTTGTAAACCATTATGTACACAGTTGATTTTTTTCTTTGCGTGAATTTATTTGTATACCTTTTTAAAATGTAGGATCTCTGAGGTTCAAAGATGTGAAAAACAAGTACCTGTATTCATGTATGAAGACAGCAGACTGCACTGAACTCAAGGGGAGAGACTTCTGAAAAAAACATATACAGGCCCACCTAAGTTAGTGCAATCTTTCTGTACTCAGCATTACTTCTTTAATAGAAAATTTGGTACCACTGATGCTGAGGGGCCAGAAAAACTGGCAAAAAAGAAAACCCTCTGAAATTACTTGAACATGGTTGATGGATGCAGCCAGCAGATTTGCAGTTCTCAACTTGTATAAGCCAAGTCTCCATCCGTGGTGGTTTTTCTGATTTACGCAACTGAGCTCTACACATCCTTTCAACTTCCTTTGAACTTCATGCTTGCTCCCCAATTTTTTATTTCTTGCAAAGGCAGAATCTGAAAGCAAAGACGTCAACCACAGTTGGCAAACACATTTTCTTCTTAGCAGACATTCCTAACCTAATTTTAAGATCGATGACTTTATTATTTTTTTTAATGCCATCAGCTTTTCATTTGCTTTTCTTAGATTTTCATCTTTTCACAGACCTCTAGGCACTTTAGAGGAAGGCAAGAATCAAATAAATAAATAAATTTAAGAAATGATCTGAACCCTTGGGGAAAAAAGGGTATTCCTATCGGGAAAGGAATAGATAGATTCAAAAACAAGCTGTGTGCTCTGATTAAAAATGTGCCACAGAGCTGTTTCTTGAGAAAGCAAAAGCACTGAAGCATGAAGACTCAATGCAGTCCTTTAATATATGGAACAGTCATGTTTTCTCTTTCAGGTTGCCAGTGCGGAGTTGTTGCAGCCTCGCTTGTGATTCATGATTCTAAGATACCAACTCTCTGTGTGCGTGTTTGGTTCCCCCCACCTTCTATGAATGAAGGGAAATAAATTTGATGTGAGATGCCAAGTAATACGATTGCGGATGGCCCAAAGGAAATGAAAGGCCAATCTGTTAATTACTCTTTCTCCTAGCGTAATAACAGCATCCGGCTTGAGGGAAGTAACAGGCAGGAGATTAAAAGGAAGAAAATATAATTCTCTCCCCTTCCACTGAGGCCCCATACACACTGTACCAACCAGCTGTTGATGTAAAATAAGTTGGGTCCTTGAATAATAAAACACTTTGGTCTTGCTTAGCACCATTACAGATGTGATGCTGGTGCTCTAGAGGACTGTCTTTTTCATGCGTGGCACCAAAGGAAAGTAGGTTAAGAATTTAGGAGGCTGCCTTTTCTGAGAAGCAAGACTGCTGGTCCTTCCAGTGGTCTCCATCTATAAGCAACAGATTTCAGATCAGCAGGATCAATTTTGTTCATAGAAGAACTTCAGATTTCATGAAACAGGCCCAAGGAATTCAGCACCTCTGTGTACATTTTGAGCAGAGTGATATGCTTGGAGCACCAGAACTGAAGTTTGCTCACAGTCCTTTCACACAGAACTCTGTCCTGGTTGCCCCTAGCTTTCTGCATTGTTCCCACCCGCATTTAAGAGAAAGCTGTTTAGTTGTCACTACTGCTGAATGACTAGAAACCCAAAACCCTTGTAGATCACCCAGAGATCCTAGTCTCTCCGTTTTGAAAAGGAAGCCATAAACTTGAGAGTGGATAGGAAGAAGATCCTTCTGAAAGGAGACAGGAACAGAATAACAAAAAGAAAAGAACAGGAAAAGCCTAGGACAAAAAGAAGGAAAAACTGTGGAAACTAGCTCATTCCGAAGATTAGGTTCCTGACGACACTGCCGATGCGGCAAACAAAAAGGAAATGATGCAGTTAGGCAGGAAAGAGCCACAAATATGCATGTTAAAGGTGCCAGAGCTACTGCCAAAAAGCTACCTCTAGAAGTTTCTAAGGATGTAGCTGCACAGGTGAAGTCTGTGAGTCATAAGAGACTACAAATAAGAATGCAGTTTACCTTCTGCCCATCCTTGGGCTTACAGTTAAGTGACATTTCCACTACAGGATTCAGGTGATGGTTTTTCCCAAGCCAAGCTGTAGAGAGCTCCAGGGCTCTTTTGTACACAGAGCAAGAGCTCTCCCACTGCATTAAGAACTTTCCTCTACAGATTCCGTAGCCCTCCAGACTGCGCTTCTAGTGGCCAAAAAGAGTGAATGGCTTCTGCTAGAAGCCTCGTGAAGGAGCAAATTCACCTCTTAATAGGTTTAAAGCCTCTTAGAGCAGCAAATTTGTTTTTTAAATAGGTTAAATAAGTTTAAATAGGTTTTTAAATAAAAACACATTTTTTTCAAAGCAAGAAGTAGACTTCTCAACCCCTTCCTTTCTCTGTTCACTAGCCTTGCTGCCACCTTTACCCCAAAACTAGGAAGCAAGACACAGTTCATTGAATGGGAAGCTTTCCGTCCATCTGCAGCAAAAGGGCGTAGAACTTGGCTTTCCAGATGTTCTGGACTACACTCCCATAGTCACTTCCCATTGGTCATGCTGGCTGGGGTTTATGGGAGCTGAAGTCCAAACTATATGGAGAACCAAAGGTTTTCCATCCCATCAAAGTAAAAGTCATTTGGGAACACAGTACCTTCCTTTCTCTGATTTTTCTCTCTGTAGCTTTCAGAATTCAGATCTCAAGGACCTGTTTCTACTCCAAGCATCTACATATTTTAAAAGATTTAAATATTTGTAGTGATTGAGGGGAGAGAAGAAAATACTGACTTAGATTTTGGTGTGTTGAGAATTTGATTTTTGGATTAGGAACTGTTAAGTCTTACTTCTGAAGTCACAGTTCTCTGCATGTTGTATCAGAGATATGAGTACAGAGGATTTTAAAGTACAACATGAGCACTATACATTATTTCTCCCAACTGTACTCCCACCCACCCCTGCCCAGTATCATTAAATGAATGCAATCCTGCTTTCCAGTTCCTTGCCTCAGCAGTTTCTGCCCACTGGCCCAGGCTGCTTTCTGAATTAAACTTAGAACATTTCATTTGTAGCCCTGAATGATTATGTTTAACTTGTGTGAACTAGTAAGGCCTCCTGTGCAGCCCAGCTCCTGTAATTCTTTGTGGAAGAAGGAAAACTCATTAAGAGGCCCAAGAAACAGCCTCTCTGGGGGATATAGAGACCAGAGCTTCTGTTAGCCTTTAATTATTTAATCCATTTGCTGCAAGATACATTCAGCATTTCTCCCACATGCCTTAGTTTGGAAGTGAGAAGGTGAGGGGATTGTGTGGCTACAAGCAGTGAGGGGGCAGCTACAGAGCTTTCTGAAGGTCTACATCGGGGAGGGCAAAATGTTACCAACGGATCTTCTGTGGTCCCAAAGGCAATCTTTTTTTCAACTCACAAATTCTCCGTATCTCCCTATGCGGGGAGTGGGGATATCCCTTGGTTTCTTTTTTTTTCTGCTTAAGCAGTTTTGTATCTCCTCCCCCTATCATGAAAAGAAACGGAACTGGTACTGTCCCCTCAACCACTTCTGGGTTTGATCCCCTGTTGCAGCCCATGGTGGGTTTCAGCTGAAACGCTGACCCATGGGTGACTGGAAGTTGCCCACCCACGGATTCACCTGTGCAAACAGTTGAATTCATGGTCGCACTTAAACAAGGCTCTATAGCTGGGGAGGGTTGGCTGCTACACAGGGTGGCATGTTGGGACAGCGGTCTCTAGCCTGGGGGGTTCAGAGGTCCTGGTTAAACCGCTGGAACACCTTTGCAAGATCAACCTTGATGCAGTTGGGCATGAGGTCAGGGAAGGCGTCTTTTAAAGCACATCCTTTCAGCCACAGAACAGTACAGTTGGCTCTCCACATTCACTGGTCTGACTTTCACAGATTTGATTTTTATTTGTGTGTTTCTCCACCCCCTGTGCACCCCCCCACCCACATCAGGGAAGGATAACCTTCAATCTCAGGAGCTCCAATTAAACTTTAAAAACCCGCCTCTACACAGAAAAATGATTGCGATATGAAGATATATTGGAGAAAACAAATATGAACACAAATACAAATGTTTTTAAGATGAAATCAAGAGAGAGATTGGAAATTGAAGGTATAAAGTTAAGCTGGTTTCCCTACAGACAATTATCAGAAAGATTTCAGATGGACGTGAAAATGCAAGGAATAGAACAGAAAGAACAACAGAATCTGTTGAAGCTTTTATGAGAAAATCCACCTCATTTACTTTCACATTTATATCAAGAGATATTACAACAACAATGTGAGGAGGAGACAATTAAAATAGCAATGATACAATGGGCACAGAACATTGGACATCCAATTCAGTTGGAATGGTGGGAACAAAGTTGGCACCGAACAAAGAGATTCACGGTAGCTCAGAACCTTAAAGAAAACTACTATAAATTATTTCATAGATGGTACATGACACCGGAAAAATTAAAGATAATTTATAAGACGGGTACAGGTCAATGTTGGAAGTGTCAAAAGACTGCAGGCACACTATTTCATATGTGGTGGACATGTTCTAAAGCAAAAATGTATTGGAATGAAATTCATAAGATAATATGTGGTGTATTGCAGGTTCAAATTGATAAGACTCCTGAAATGTACTTGTTAAATATGACACGTATGTTAGAGGGAACCGCGGTAAAGAAATATTGGAGAATAATACTGTATATGGTCTCGACTGCCCGTATTGAATTTGCAAGGCTTTGGAAAAGTGATGTAATACCAACAACAGAACAATGGTGGGCAACTTTTATTGAAAATAGAAATGCAGATATTGTTTCACAGAGATTAAAAGGGAAATCAGATGATGATATCTATAAAGAATGGCAGATGATTTCGGAAGCGAGAGGGGTCTTGACAGGGAATAATACATAATTCATGGTATTAAAGGTTCTTACAAGATAAAATTCAGAGAAATATCATGGAACAAGTAAAGTTGAGTAGAAAAACAGGAACTAATGAATTAAGTAGATAATACTAACAATTTATTGTGATGCATTGATAACAGTTCAATGGAATGATAAAGACTGTAATCCAGAGAGGAAGGAAGACAGTTGTAATATGACAATTGAGAATACAATGATAATTGTTTGTGTTATATGTTGGAACTTTAATAAAATTACTTAAAAAAAAAACCGCCTCTACTTCTCCCCCAGCCACTGCCTGGCCAGCTAAGAACAGCTCACAGCGTGATTTCTCAGTACCACAAAACTTCTCCTAATGCCACCCTACACCCAAGGAAGGAGATGGACAAGAGTGTGGAAGTACAGGGCTAGCCTGCTGAGCCACCCCGTTCCCTCTCCTTCCCCTGACGAGGTTTGGATCCTGGGTGCCTGTCCTCCTCACTGTGCTTCGGCCCCCTTCCCACAGACACATACACGCATTTTGATATTTGCAATTTTTCCACTTTGGTGAGAGTCCAGTGCCCCTAACCCTACTGAATGTGGAGGGCCAACTATACTAAAGTCTGTCTTTACAATCCTGGGATAAATGAGGTAGCAGCAAAAAGTGTCTTTGAGCACATAGAGAGAGCCACTCTCTCACTGGCAAAATAATTACAACCAGGCATACAGAAACGGGGGTCAAAATTGCCCAAGGCAATGTATGTATATGTGTGTGCTTGAGATTTAGGGAAAGTACTAGGTGATAGTTCTGTTTTATTACAAAATCTAAAATTCTCTGGAACAAGCAGGCATGGGGTATGTATGTGCGAGGGCAACAGTGAGGTCCAAAGAGATGCCCAATGTCCTTGCCAAAGTCATTTCAGATGCCCAGCTTCAGCCACAGTGGGACAAAAACAGTGTGGCCATCCAGACTACACCAAGTGTATTAGGCACAGGTGAGAAGAATGCCTCAGTTCACCTCAGGCCAACAGAACACTTTGGAGCTCAGCAAGTAGATCTGAGCCAGATTTTGTGGGCAACTTGTGCTTGAAAGGCCCGTGGTGAAAATTGGGAGCCCAAGGTGGTAGGGTCCTGGGGGCTCAGTCCAAAATTCCCCCAGAACCTTGGGCTGAGGGTTCCTTCCTCAGCTGGTATGGCTGAGAAGACATCCTTCTTCTGTGACCTTCCTCCCCTCCAAACCAAGTGCCTTTTCTTGTCATCCCCGGGTGCTGCTGACCCGTTCACCCAGCAACCAGTAGGTCCGGAGTTTTCCCTTGCCCTGCAAGGAGGAACATAAAGAGGACAACCGGTAAATCATCCAGACAAGAGGTGGTAAAATGCGGTTTGCAAACACATGTGGCCCCTAAATCTAGTTTTGTGGCCCCCAAAGTTCCCCATATTTTTTTCCAAAAAAATATTTGAGGCAGTTTTCTGCCTGAGAGCCATGCCAGACCACAAAAAGTACCCTGAAACACAGTGGTTTCTGTCTTTGGACCTACCCAGAACCTACAATACTTCCTTCAAACCACAGTTCGGACCCAAATGGCAACCAAAGTAACACGAGCTGCAGCCTGCAGGGTTGGGTTGAATTAGTCCCTTTTCTGTGCACAGTGAAATGTGAAGAGGGACTATCATGTCTGCCCCAAGCAACCAAGGGTCTAGTCCTGAATTTCAGATGTGAAATTTTCTCAAGCTTGATGTTGTTGTGTTTCTATGAATCCAACTTGCCCTTCCCTCCTGTTGTATCAGTTAGCCCTTTTTTCCACCCTGCATGGAAATCTGTGAGCACTTTTGTACATACTTTTTGCTAGTGGTGTTTCCTAAAATGTTTTGAAGGAGGCTTCTACAGAAGGCAATGTTCTTGAAATATTCCTGTAGCATTCTAGCCTTGAAAGATAAGGAGACAACCATTTAACAGAAATGGCAAGGTATTCCCTTAGCTCCATACTTACCTTCATCTCCACCTCCCCACGGAGCTCCAATTCAAAGCATCCAAACTCTTCCAAAATGGATTTGGTGGCGCATGACAAGTGAATCTTCAGAGCTGGAAAGGTCCAGACAATCGTTAGTGCCTTTGCATAACCGAGCGTTGATTTATTTCAAGCATTTGTCAGCACATTCTTGAGCCTGAAAGGCTGTCAGATGACAGCTTAGAAAGATCAGCACTAAGATGGTCGCTGACCTCAGGCTTCCAGTCTGAAAGCCTTGCGTGCACCTTAGGTAGGTGTTCCCCACCCCACGACCAGCTTCTCTCCAATTCCTGCTCTTGAGCCAGAACCAAATCAAGGGTGGGCAGCAAAACAGCAACATTCCTCAAGGCGCATACTTTCCTCCTTCTCTGTGCCTTGCCATTCCATACCCCTCATCAATGCATCCACTAGCCCTTTAAGTCATGGGTAGCCAACTTAGGAGAATTACACTGGCCCTATGGTTTGGATTTTGCTTTCTCACTTTCTATCTTATTTTTCAAAGCTCAAAATGCTCCCTGTGCCCTCTTGGGGGGGTCCCTTTTCCATATTTCCCCACCTCCTACCTGCTTTAGGCCTAGGAGTTGTTGTTCTGTGCCTTCCAAGTTGTTACCAAGTTATGAAGACCCTAAGGTGACCATATCACAGGATTTTCTGGGGCTGAGAGTGTGTGACACACACACTGTCACCCAATGCAGGAAATCCAACCCTAGTCTCCAGGGCCATAGTCCAGTACTCAGACCACTACACAGCAGTGGCTTTCAGGCCTAGGAGAGACCTATCTAAACCAGGAAGTCAACTGGAAGTCAGCTTCCAATTTAAAAGAGGCCTCTCTTAAAACAGCTAGAGGAAGAGGGACAGGGCAAAAATGCGCCACCACACCCTCTACGGGGGGGGGGGGATAAATTTTTGTACAAAAACCTTATTTTTTTTTACAAAAATTTACAAGGGTTAGAGGACCTTGAAAATGGCCTTCTGGGGCTACATTTTCCCCTTCTCAAAAGTGTTTTAAATGTGGGGGAAATTCTCCAGTTTTAGTCTTGATCAAATTCACAAATATAGGCACAAATATAGGATGGGGGACACATGGTTGGATAGCAGTACATGCGAAAGGGATCTAGGAGTCTTGGTAGATCACAAGCTGAACATGAGTCAGCAGTGTGATGAGGCAGCCAAGAAAGCCAATGGAATTCTTGGTTGCATCAATAGGAGTATGGTGTCTAGATCGAGGGAGGTGATGGTACCACTCTATTCTGGATTGGTTAGGCCTCATTTGGAATACTGTGTCCAGTTCTGGACACCTCAATTCAAGAAGGATGTCGACAAGCTGGAATGTGTCCAGAGGAGGGCGACCAAAATGGTGAAGGGTCTGGAAGCCATGCCCTATGAGGAGTGGCTTAGGGAGCTGGGGATGTTTAGTCTGCAGAAGAGAAGATTAAGAGGGGACATGACAGCCATGTTTAAATATTTGAAGGGATGGCATGTCGAGGAGGGAGCGGGCTTGTTTTCCGCTGCTCCAGAGACCAGGCCAAGGAGCAATGGATTCAAGCTGCAGGAAAGGAGATTCCACTTGAACCTCAGGAAGAACTTCCTGATGATCAGAGCTGTTCGGCAGTGGAATATGCTGCCTCGGAGTGTGGTGGAGTCTCTTTCTTTGGAGGTTTTTAAGCAGAGGCTGGATGGTCATCTGTTGGGAATGCTTTGATGGGTGTTCCTGCATAGCAGGGGGTTGGGCTCGATGGCCCCTGGGGTCTCTTCCAACTCTATGATTCTATGATTCCACTTCCCATCAGCTGACCTTCTCCACTGGATTCCATGCGTGAGGCTGTGTTGACCGTGTCCCCAAAGAGGCAGTAGCGAGGCATCTTCAGGCCCACAACCCCTGCACAGACTGGACCTTGGGGAGGAGAACATGGTGGGGGAGAAAGACAAGTTAGGATGCCTGGCTGGCTGTTTCTCAGCTCCCATCTTATTGCTGGCTGCCAGGATCAGGCCTTCTCCACCTCAGAAATGACTGCACCCAGACCTAACAATAAAGCAGGAATTGGTATGGATTTCTCACAGGGCTCCCTCTCACATTCATGACAAGCACACAAAAAACAAGCCAGACACCAATTCAGTTGCCCAGGGTTGATCCAGATGTAATGCCAAACTATGTTCTTTGCTAACTGTAACTTAGGCTCCACATCATGACTTGGACTGGATAGGTAAACCAGAGTATTTGCCTTTCCTGAAAATCCTTGGAATCTACTCTATACAGCAGCCTCCCAAAGTAGAGCAACGTTCCAAGCCACTGTTTGTCAGGATGGCTACAACTGCCAAACCTGGTTTGCCCAAACCACTGTTTGCAAACCATCTTGAAAGTGTGGCGCCACATCACTGGCAGTTGTTTTCAAACCATGGTTTGTCAGATCCTGATGTTGAGGCATCACAATAAACCATGATTTGGTGTTAAACCTGAATAGCCTCATTGTTGAACAAACACAACTGCCCTGTCTCATCCAGGATGACTCCAAGAGGCAGCAACCTCCTTCCTCTTTCACACACTCTACATCTACATCTACATGTGTCAAACACAAGGCCTGCAAGCCAAATCCGGCCCGCCAGGCCATTTCATGTGGCCCTCGCATCTCTCCTGCAGCTGCAGCACTCCCTTTGCCTGGCGAGCCTGATTCCCACATTGTGGGCCCCTGGCTGCCAGTGTTCTGAAGAGGGGCCCAGCAGCCAACTCTCACAATCTACTTCTACTTCTGATTGCTCCTTTGTCCAAGCCTCACTTCAGAGCACTGCCATGGGTTACCATGGCAACACTCCACATGTGGCTCACAAGAGTTGAACAGAGGAGCAGTCAGAAGTAGGAGTCGATCGTGAGTGCTGGCTGCTGGGCCCCTCTTCAGAATATCAGCAGCCGAGGGCCTGCAATGTGGGGATCAGGCTCACCAGATACAGAGAGGGGCGGGAGGGGGCAGAAAGAGCCATGGAGGGGGGGAGCAGAAAGAAGCAGAAAGGAGAGGGAGCAGAAAGAGGAACAGTGAGGGTCTAGAGGTAGAAAGAGGCACAGAGAGGATCTGGCGGGGGCAGAAAGAGGCACAGAGAGGGGTCTGGGGGGGCAGAAAGAGGCACAGATAATCGAGTGCAGGGACAATTATTTAATATGACAAAAGAGTAGAAACATTTGTATAGTCTGGCCCTTTGAGGGCAACCATAATGCTGATGCAGCCGAAGATGAAATTGAGTCTGACACCCCTACTCTACACACAAGTCCTCCTGATTCCTCACCACTGTGGATTCCAATCCGCAGCTTGAGTTGCTGATCAGGTCGGTGGCGGATCTTGAAGTTACGGACAGCCTCAAGGAGTGCCAGTGACATGCGGGACACCTCCCGGGCGTGCAGCCTGCCATTGCGAACAGGCAGACCTGACACGACCATGTAGGCATCTCCGATGGTCTCCACCTGCACAAAGATGACAGGAAGACATGTACTTGGCGAGGAGCTGCACGAAACTAACGCCCTCTTTCCACCAATCAGCCTCCTCTCTTTGACTCCCCAGTCTACCCACTGGCTCTGCCCTCCCAACCCCTGCAAGCCAACCAAGCCAAGAACTTCTCACCTTGTAGACGTCAAAGTTATCTATGATTGCATCAAAGCAGGTGTACAAGTCATTCAGCAGGGCCACGACCTAGGGAAAAATAAATAAAATAAAAGGGGAATCCTACCAACATACTGGGCTGTATCTGTTCTGAGCTTAAAGTAACCCAGAGTCTGAGAGAGGAGGATTCTTTATTTCGTGAGCAATATTATGCAAATTAAGCATGTTTGCCCCATCTATCTTGCAGAATATATCTGCTGTGGTTCCTTGAGTGACTCACAAAAGGGGAATGAACAAGGGATGACATAGGACAATAACCACTAGAAGCCCTATTCTGCCCTCAGAAATCCACTTTGCATTTCCCTGTTCCTCCTCATATTAAGTATCAGATATCTGCACTTATAGGCCCTTTCCGCACGAGGCGAGTGAATCGCTCCATGCCGTTACTTACCGGCTCTTCTTGGGTCCGAAGTAATGCAGACTTTCCCTTGAGCCCTTCTGCAGGGCTCCTCCAGTAGTGCAGGGCAAACCGGAGCAGTGCGAGGTCTGTAGATCCGCACTGCTCCGGCTAAAAATGGTGGCTTCCTGTGGCTTCCGGCTCAAAATGGCGGCTTCCAGTGTCTTCGTGGGAGTGGACCAACCGCTGACGCTGGCCACGCTCACAGCCCACCCTCCACTGATTGCAGGCTCGCATTGGTGCGAGCCTGCGCATCTGCACAGGTAAGTAGGAACGCAATGGCGCGTTCCAGAAAATGTAAAGACCTGATTTTTCCAGTCTTTACTTAGCACGGGGGAGGACCACTTGGGGGCGGGTTGGATCAGACTGAGGTGCGGAACTAAGTTAAATAGTCCGCACCTAGTCTGACCCAAGGTGCGGACGACCTCCGTGCCAGGACGCCTCCGCCCGTTTTAACTGCCTGGTGCAGAAAGGGCCATAGATAGATAGATAGATAGATAGATAGATAGATAGATAGATAGATAGATAGACAGACAGACAGACAGACAGACAGACACACACACACACACACACACACACACACACACACAGAATGGATAGGACCTGAAATTCTTTGTAACTCAGCAAAATCTGAGCAGCTTATTGGCTGGCATGTCCTTTTATCCCGTATTTATGGCCTCCGTTAACTGACGTGTGAGACACTTGTTCCCCTGGTTACTGGCATTTAGCAGTCCATGTTGTTCTGGCCATTTGCCCCCATTATTGCAGTTGCCTAGGTAAGCAAAATGCTGTTGCTCCAACTACTTGAACAATCACAGCACTTGTGCAGGCTTGTTGCCCATTAACTCTAATGGCAAGTCCCAATTCAGGTAAACCCACTGAACCAATAGGATTTATGTAAGTCTTTCACTCTCCAGCAATTGATTCAAGAGCTCTGGATTCCTTCAAAAAGAGGCTGGGCAGCTACCTGCTAGAGATGCTTTAGCTGGAGATCCTGCACTGAGTGGGGATTGGACTCTGACCTATGGAGGCCCTTCTGTGATCTTATGAAATAAGTTATTTATGGTTTATAAACTAACAACATAAGCCTGGTAGCAAGTAGACAGTCAGGGCAATTTCTTTAGCAGAGGTGTTATGCAGTGCCAGTAGGTCACCTTACTCAGAAGACAAAGGCCATTTCCAACTACAGTTCTCCCTCCACATTTGCAGGTTTGACACTCGTGGGTTTGATTATTCAAAGTGTGGCTTGCCTCCCACCCATCCCTACTGCAGGGAGAAGATCTGGCCCCTGGTGCTTTCTTCCCCCACCCCACTGTGCAAGCGATCATGCCGGTAGAGGGTGGGAGAGTGAAGTGGGGAGGGCATCTCCTCCACTGCACTTACCTCCCTGCCGCTGCAGGCACAATCGTGCCTGGGGCAAGAAGGAGAGCGAAGTGGGGGGAACGATCTCATCCCCCTGCTCTGCTCTCCGCCACTGCGGGTGCTATCGTGCCCTGGGTGGGTGGGAGAGAGACTTTGTCCCCCACGTTCTCCTGGCAGGGTGCCCAGGGAAGGAGGAGTGCTCACTGGGGGAGTTATTTGCATTTTTTTGACTTTCGCAGGGGTTCTGTGTACCTATCCCCCATGAATGTGGAGGGCCTACTGTATACTGTTATAGTGCTGTTATTCGTCTTTCAACCTCCTATGGAATCCTGGGACTTGCAGTTTAGGGAGGAGCATTTAGAATTCTCAGCCAGAGAGCTCTTTGGCCTCAGTAAACTACAAATCACAGGATTCCATAGGATATTGAAAGTAGAATAATAGCACTATAACAGTGTAGTGTGGAAATGGTCAAAAACTATCTAACACTTGGTTATTGGGAAGAGTAGCTTTAAGCTCAAATATGCTGCTGCTTTTTGCTCTGCGTTTCTGCCTTTGGCTCCCCACACACATGTACACATGCACAGACGCACAGCAATATAACATGGCCCCTGAGAATGTCTCTGAAATTAACTGAATTGGACTGAAAAAGGTTCCTCATCCTTATCCCATTCCTAGTATTTATAGCCCAGCCAGTCCAGAAGCTTCATGCTCCCACTCAGTGACAGAGGTCAAAAATTGCAAACCCATTGCCTCTTGTATGAGGCAATGAGGAAACACTCTGAAATAGATCAGCCCAAGATGTTCTGGGTTCAAGATCCCAGACTCTCCAGGCAGGATAAAACAGCAGCTGGTATTACTTCCTTTGGGCTTTGTCATCCTGGTTAACCTACCCACCCCCAGGGCTAATTACCTGCATGGGGGTGCTCTCTGCTGACAGGGCGGTGAACCCCACAATGTCACTGAAGTAAATGGTGACGCTGTCAAAGGCTTCTGCCTGCACCGTCTCCCCTCGTTTCAGCTGCTCTGCCACCGAGCTGTGAGGAAAGGCAAGCAAGTCATTTTCCCATATAGTGATTAACCATAACTGAGAAGGAAAGGCAGATACATGTATGATTTTGGCAATCATATCCACCAGGAAAGTTTGTAGACCATACCCACAACTTTCTTCTAAGGACTGGACTCTGGGTAAGGAGGAATAAAGAATTTCTTCTAATTAGAGAGCAGACTCAAGTGTCCTGTGCTGATTTTCCAACCATTGTGGCAATCATAAAGCAACTCTCTCTTGTTTTGAAATTTGGAAATTGCACAATGCCATTTGCTTCATTCTTGCATCAAGCAGGAGACAGAGCCAGGCTCAGCACAGTGCTGGCTGGTTGGCCCTTAAGTTACACAGGAGACAGAACCAGGCTTTGCCTAGCATTGATTAGCTGTCTGTCTGACAGAAAACAAAGCCAGGCTGTGTATAGGAGCCAGGCTCTGCCCTTACTTTAGGTAAGAGCCGGATCCAGTTTTGATTGGCTGACGCTTATGTTGAATAGGAGGCAGAACCAGGCTGCGCATGGCACTGATTGGTTGGCCCTTGAATAGAGGATGAGGGAACATACTCACTGGGGCAGAATCTGGTAAAGCAAGACCTCTGCCTTGCGCTTCTCTTCCAGGTAGGCCTGTGTCCTCTCTTCCACCAGCTCCTCTAGGTTGTTGGCGTACTGTTCCATGCGTGAGAGCAATGTATCCAAGAGATTGCAGCTGTTTTCCCTGCCAGAGAGAGAGTCAACAGGTTGAAGATGCCCAGGTTACAGCCGCTTACCCCAGCTAGGGACATCCCAGGCCCCTTGTCAAGGAGTTCCAGTGTTGACTGAAAAGCAAGAACAAAACCAAGTTTCTGGCAGTCATACAGGGCTTGGGTGGGATGCGTACTTGTCAAACTTGCGCAGCATGGCTTTGATGTGATGGAAGTCAGGGCGCTCCTGAGGGTCTTCAGCCCAGCACCGCTGCATGAGGAGGACCACCTCCTCGAGGTTGGGGGGCAAGTTGACTGAGGGGCGGAAAGGTGGGTGCTCACCCCTCTTCAATCGGTCAATGATCTCTGAAAGCGACAAGAGGGTGAGAGGAAACATGGACCAAACCATCTGAGTGTAGAAAATGCACCTTTTGGAGACTACATATCCTAAAATATGTTGCAGCAGATGCAACTTTTAAGGGAGGTGCAGTGATTCTATTATATTTTGTTTTAAATGTGTTCTTTGAAAGTGTTTTTAACTTGCACTTTTTTTAATAGAACTTTGGTTTAATATTGTTTTAACATTTGCTTTCGCAGTTATACTATGTTTTTAAATGGTTGTAAATCTTCTTGAACCCTGTGCTAGGAGAAATGCCAAATAACACATTTGTTTAGGTGTTGCTTTCCAGCAGAAGGCACAACCTTATATCAGTCTGCAATGCAAAACAGTCTCCCCTTTACAGCAGGGACAAACAACCTATATCCCTCCAGATGCTGCTGTTCTCTTCTCCTGTTATCCCTCAATTAAAACCAGAACTTTTTCTTGTGAAACTGATGGATGCACAGCATGGAAAGAGTAATGGAAAATTGCTTCAGTATATGACCACAGCAAGAAGACTTTTGTATGCTCAAGATAGAAGAACACTATGGAGCAATGGTTGTTGAAACTGATAAATTTAGCAGAAACTGACAAATTGTCTGGTTTGATTAGAGAAAGGTCATTAGTGACATTTCTTAAAGGCTGGAAACACCTTATAGACTTTTTGCAAAAAAAAATGAAATGACTTGGTAGCTTTTGGTTTTAATTAGAAATAATAGGCTACTGAAAGAAGGGAATATGTTTTAATTTTGGAAAGAGAGGCATGAATAACTACATGCACATATAACTGCCAAAAGGAAGATCAGAAGTTACTGTTTCATTTTCATTTCATTTTCTTTTTCCCTCTTTATTTTTGTTCTGCATTTTTAAATTTTTATTTTTTGATCTTTTAAAAATCTTTTCTCTTTTTTAATTTCTCTAATTCTTAATGTATTTTTTAAAAATTCTTAATCGAAATTATTTTTAAAAACGAAGTGGGAAACAGCTTCCCTCCTCACCCCTTTTGCTTCTCCCACATCCTGCTTCTCACCTTTGGGGCTCAGATCCATGCCTTCCACGTAGAAGACACTGTTCCGCAGAGCTATCTCCTGCAGGATGATCCCAAAGCTGTACACATCACCTTTCTGGGTACCCGCTGGGGGAGCCACTTCCATACGCAAGAGCTCAGGGGCTGTCCACAGTTTCTCTAGGGGAAGTGGGAAAAAGAGATCAGGCAGTGCCAAATAAACCTGCAATTGGAGGGTGAAAAAGGCAAAAGGAAGCCAAGAGACAATGGGGATACCAAACAAGCTAAAACAAAAAACAAAACAAAAAAAGGTGTGATTTTAGGGTACATCAATAGGAATATATGGAGCACCATGGCATTGTGGGTAGGCAAGGCCCCCTCCCCTGGCCAACTTGTTGACTTTACACAGGGAATACCTAAGCTTCTAAATTACTACAGATTGAGTATCCCCTATCCAAAATGCTTGGAACTAGAAGTGTTTTGCATTTTGGATTTTTTTCAGATTTTGGAATATTTGCGTATACATAACAAAATACGGTATCTTGGAGATGGGACCCAAGTCTCAAGACAAAATTCATTCATTCATGTTTCATATACACCTTATAGACAGCCTAAAGATAATTTTATACAATATTTTTAATAATTTAGTGCCTGAAACAAAGTTTGTGTACATTGAACTGTTAGGAAGCAAAGGTATCACTATCTCAATCACCCATGTGGACAATCTGTGGTTGTTTAGCATCACCATCATTCCTGGATTTTGGAGCACTTCAGATTCTGGATTTTCAGATTAGAGATGCTCAACTTGTATTTTTGAATATCGGCTTCCAGAAATCCCTAGATTCCTACTTCAGGGGAGCCGAAGTTCAAAACAATTAATCTTTCCAAGCTCTGATTAAGACTTTGCATGACATTTATTTGATGATCCTTTTAACAGCATCAGTCAATATCATTTAGCAGTTGTCAGTGGCTGTTTTGGGACTACTCCTCCCAGAGTCTCCCAGACAGTATGCCTGCCTGGTTGGCTGGGGATTTCTGGGGATTGTCATTGAAAAAAGTAACTTTCTCAAGTGCTGGCCTTGAGGCCCCAAACTAAAGTTGCCAAATTGAAAATTAGAGATGGCTCCTATACTTTTAATGGTTGTACAGTAGAAAGAATTTCAGCAGGTGTTGCTTGTCACAAACCAGGGCTGAAATTCCCTCTTCTACACAATCATTAAAGGTATGAGAGCCATCTCCAGTTTTCACTCTGGTACCCCACCCAAGTGATGATTTAAGAGAAAGAAGATTAATCACTTTCACTATTTTGGCCTAAAAGGACCCAGTGTTGTCTAGCAGTTTCTGGGAACTCTAATCTTTCCACGGAAAAGCCCAACTTCTTGTCCACCTAGTTGGGGCAATTCAGAGTCAGGGCAGTTCTCAGCACCAGCTATTATTTCTGCCCCAAGCCCTGCCTCCCTCCCAACAGACACCCACGCCCACACAAGTCTCACTGGCAAAGAGGGCATGTGAGTCATCTGTCTCAGGGGCCTGGCGAAAGCTTGCCAACCCATAATCTGTAATCTTCAGCACGAAGCGGCTGTCCACTACGCAGTTGGAGGACTTCAGGTTACCATGAGAGCAGATGGCACTGTTATGGAGGAAAAGCATGCCCTGGTTGAAGGAAAAGGGAGAAAGTTAGGAGGCATCAAAAGGACAGATAAAAGAGCCAAAGTGGGGTCTTCTAGGCCAGATATGGAATGTGGCCCTTCCAAGTCTTGCTGGCCTGCACTCCTCAGTACTGGCTATGCAGACCAGAGCTGCTGAGAACTGACATCCAGCAACAGTCAGGAGGCTACTTGTTTCCTAGCCCTGCATTAGTTCCAGCCCAAAGAAAGCCAGGTGACCTCTGAGCTTTAATACTGTCAGCTTATTCTTCAAGCCAATCTCCACCCACCAGGGCCTATAAAACCTTTGCAAGTGAGCTGTCTCATTGGTAAGTCACTTCTCTCGAGTATGAATGGTTCTGCTCATGCCCTTGTCTAGAATGTATTCTGCCCAGGTTCATGATCCCTACCTCCCTTTGGCCTTGAATCTGCTTTTTTAAAAAACATCATTAGTGATATCTTTATTAGTTATATGTTTTCCTTCCTCCAAAGTGGTGTATAGTGCTCTCCTCCCCACTTTATCTTCACAACAGCCCTGTAAGGTAGGTCGGATGGAGAAAAGGGAGCACAGTCCAAGCTCACCTGATGATTCTCCGCAGCTTGCTCATGAATCTCCCAAGCCTCCTAACCATTACACCACACTGATTCTCCATAGTTCCCTCTTCACAACAACCTGTGAGGTAGGTCAGGTTGGGGAACTTTGTCTGGCTGAGGTCACCCACTAGATTTCATGGCTCAGTGGAGACTTAAATCTGGATCTCCAAAATCCCAATCTAATACTCTAACCACAACACTACTCTGCTTTTAGCCCCTCCAATCTTCTCTTGCTATCTTGACCTTTGGTTCTCGTCTGTCTGAACCAGCCTGCCTGTGGTAATGTCAGCTGCCCTTTACGAGCCTCGTTCATCCACACCTAAACTCAATCCAGTGCTCAGACTTCCTACAGCCAGGCCTTTATCCAAGTACCAAGTGCCGAGTACAACAGGAGGGGAAAACTCTCCCCATCATGCCCTTGTTTGTGGGCTTCCTGGAAGCACTGGGCTATCTGCTCTGCGAAATTGGATTGTAGACTTTCCTCTTCCTTCGCTTGGCTCTGTCTTTTTTCATTTCCTGCGCCATAACTCTTGGATTTGCTTCCCTGAACATTTGCAGACTGTGTCTTCCTTCACTGTTTTTAAATCTCAATTGAAAACTTTCTTGTTTACCAAAGCTTTCAGAATTTTAGCTTGATATTGTTTTATTATCTTGCATATATTTTTATTATATGTATTTGTCAGTTTCCTTTATATTACATGGTGTTTTTGTATTTTACCTGGATAATTTGTTTTACATATTTACAGTTTTATATATTTTTACTAATTTTTTTTATTATTCCTTCCTTCCCTCTGTGTGTGAGCACACATATATTTTAGACTGTATGCCTTTGATAGGACCCACTATTTTTGGTCATTTTACTTGCAAAGGGCCATGTACACAGATGGCACTATATAAGTAACAACAACGAACAATGAGCACCTCTAGCTCACAGCTCCATCAGAGCTGTTCTTCCCTTCTTAGTTACCTTGACAATATCATTGGTGAGCGAATAGCGGAACATCCAGTCTAAGGTGATGCTGTCATTCTCCAGGATATCCTGAAGGAAGAAGAAGTATAAGTTCAAGAGCAATTTTTTTCAGAACAGTGGCTGAAGGATCCCCGTCCCCTGGAACACTCTTCAACCACCTCTGTGCAGCTTTGGAGTCCCCCAGGTCAGGGCCTGGAAAGCATGAAGCCCTCTGAGGAGCGGCTTAAGGAGCTAGGCATGTTTAGCTTGATGAAAAGAAGGTTAAAAGATGACATGATAGCCATGTTTAAATATTTGAAGGGATGTCATGTTGAAGATGGAGCAAGCTTGTTTTCTGCTGCTCCAGAGACTTGGGCCATTTCTGCACTACACTGTTACAGTGCTATTATTCCACTTTCAACATCTTATGGAATCCTGGGGTTTGCAATTTAGGGAGGGGCATTTAGAATTCCCAGCCACAGAATTTGGCCTCAGTAAACTACAAAGCCCAGAATTCCACAGGATGCCAAAAGTAAAATAATAGCACTGTAACAGTGTAGTGTGGAAATGGCACAGGATACAGAGTGATGGATTCAAACTACAGGAAAAGAGATTTCACCTAAACATTAGGAAGAACTTCCTGAAAGTAAGAGCCGTTCAACAGTGGAATATGCTGCCGGGGACTGTGGTGGAGCCACCTTCTTTGGAGGTTTTTAAGCAGAGGCTGGATGGCTATTTGCTGGGGGTACTTTGAGTGTGTGTTCTTGTATGGTAGGGGGTTGGACTCAATGGCCATCGTGGTATTTCTCAGTTCTATGGTTCAGTGGGGCAATAAATCTACCCCGGGTTTCAGTTTGTTCTTTGAGAAGCTGTCCGTTGGGGGAAAAGGGTGCCTCTAAGAACTCCTTTACTGTGCAGGTTAAAGCTCAGATTGGATATTATTCTTATGTGCCTTCAAGCCTTCTCCACCTTACGGTGACCCTAAGGTGAACCTGCCGCAGGGTTCTCTTGACAAGATTTGTTCAGAGAAGGTTTGATTTGTCCCTCAACATGGGTTGTGCTGGCTCTGCATCTGGGGGCCCAGTAGGCTCCCCATGCTGGGCAAACCTGAAAGGGTTTGCAGTAGGCAATCAAGTGCTTAAACCAGCCTTGCAGGGTGTAGCATTTGTGCTTCAGCCACAAGCACTAGACTGTCTTCTCCAACCAGGTGCCCCCTAGATAGCTGTTGCTATGTGCCTTCCAGTCGTTTCCAACTTACGGCAACCCTAAAGCATGAGGGTTTTCTTGGCAAGATTTATTCAGAGGGGGGTTCCTCTAAGGATGAGAGAGTGTAACTTGCCCAAAGTCACCTAGTAGATTTCTCTGGCTGAAACCCTGGTCTCCAGAACTGTAGTCCAACACTCAATTCACTACACTGTTGGCTCCTTTAGAATGGATATATCACTCATTAACATTAATGAATCCACCTGATTATAACTTTTAAGGCCCCAGTTTGTCCTCACCTTTGCTCTATGACTTCTGCTACCCAATAGCTCTTTGGCACTTTTAGTCTGGCTCCTCAGCAAAGCCTGTCTGACATGGGATCCCTACCAGCAGCAATGCATATCCTCTGGCCTCAAGGAGCATGCAATCTCACCACCACAGAGAGGTAGTATTGTGGTGGTAGAATTCTAAATACTCCTTCTTAAACTGCCAGTTCTGGAAATTTCATGGGATGTTACCATGGCAATTATTGTGGAATATAACAATATAATTTTGTAGTGTGTATAGGTCCCTAACCTTATGATTATTCACTCAAAGCACTTTTACCCTGCTCTTTAGCCAAATGCAGTCCATTGACCTTATCAAGAAGCCATGACCTTGAGTCTGAAAGACCTGTACGTGACTGTCAACAGCAGGATCCCTCATTTGTAGAATGGGCCACAGGTTGAAGCTGACTTGACCGCACATAACAACAACTTCAGCCCAAGAGACTCCCAGATAAAATTACAAGAAACTCCCATCCTTCAAGCTTCGCAAGTGAAAGTCACAGCACAAAAGGAAGAAAGAATGTGGCAGGAAGAAGTGACAAAGAGTGATTACAAGCCAGTATTTTCATCCCACCCTTCAGCAACAGAGTTCTCGGGGCAGCTATTGAAGCCAAAGGTTCTCCCCAACCCCATTTTATCTTCAGGGGAACCTTGTGCAGTTGCTTCAGCTGAGAGAGTTGGAGATGGCGGGAAAAGGCCCAAGGAAATCCACAAAGCTCCATGGCTAAGTGGAAAATTAAACCCAGGTTTTCTCCAGCCTGAGTGCAACACTTGTAACTCTTCAGGCAAGGGTGGACAACATACAGCTCTCTAACCATGATTGCACTATAAGCCATCCTTCCCATTGACTACCCTGGCTAGCGTGGATCGGACCTTGTAGTCCAGTAACATCTGGAGGGCCACAAGTTGCTCACCCTGCTTTAACCACTACTTTACCCTACCCTGCAACTCTCCTGATTTGGCAGAGACTGTCCTGATTAATCCTCTGTCATCTCACTTTTTCAGCTGTTTTAGAATATCCCAGTTTCCATCTCCTCCTCCCACTTTCCCTCTTTGTCCTTACTTCAGCTGCTGCAAACTGAGTTGAAAGTGCAAAAGGCATTTGCACTCAACTCAGCAGTGGGAAAAAGATAAGGGTGGAATTTTGACCTTCCCAGTAGGCTCTGGCCAAAGCAAAGTGCTGCACTCTCGCTTAGCTTGTGTTTTCATCCTCATTAAGAATTTTTGCCACTTCAACCATAGTCTGCTATTGCTTGGCCATGCATTTCCCAGTTTTCATCAGTGAAGTATTGGAAAACACGTACCCCACCACAGCCCACCATCCCCTGTCGGCATTAGATTCCACCCTGTCAGCTGCATTTTCCTGTCCGTTCCCCCTCCCCAACTTTTATCCCTTCCTTCCTTCCTCTCCCTCTCCTGCCTCCCCTGTCTGTCTCTCATCTCTTTTATAAGAGGAAATGCTTATCTTCAGGAGGCAGCCAGGAATCTAGGGCTGTCGAAATTGCTACTCTCCCCCCACCACCTCGGCTGATCCTGGTCGCTTGCTTGTCTGCCATGCTATAAATCATCTGTCTTGGAATTGGCTCTGTGGAGTTCTTCTGTGTGTGTCTGCGTGTAGAGGAAAAACTGCCGTGCCCTTGTGCTTGACCCTCCTTTTAATTAAAAACCCTTGCCCACCCACAATTGTAGTTAAGGTGGAAGGTCTTAAAAATGTACAAAAATATTTTATTTCCCCAGCAAAGATGCAGTGGGGAGACACTTCGAAAACAAGCAACCATTCTCGGCCCTCCAGATGTCAGGACAATGCTCAAAAAAATAAAAGATGGTTGAGAAAGAGGTGGATTGATTCAGTCAACAAATCCACAGCTGCCCTGAGTAGACCTGAGCAAAGCTACTGATAACCAGCGTTCTTGGAGATCTCTCCTTCACCAGGTCTCCCTAAGACGAAGCTGTCTTGATGGCACATAACTAGAAGTAATCCGATAGGGAATCCCCTCCAGAATATCTCCAACTAAGTAACCAAACTAGGCCTCAGCTACTTTAGAGTAAATAAGCAGCCTCTCTGGCTCAGGAGATAAAACTCATATTAACTATTTGCTCTCCTTTAACCCCCACTGATCCACCCTTCCCAGGGACACAGGTAAGAATCCACAGGTCCACAGGTCATCCTCCAGCCAAACAGACTTCCTAAGATTTCTTCCTGTCCCCTTGCTTAACCAGCTTCTCTTCTCCTCTGCCCCACAGATACCTGGAGACTCCCACGAGTGCAGTACTCTGTCAGGATACAGATGTTTGGGGGATCAATGCAGGCGCCGATGAAACGGGTCAGGTGCTTGTTTTGAACATCTCGCATCTGGAAAGAACACAAAGGTGCAAATAAAATGTTTGCATGCATTTTGCTGGGATTCTAAAATTACAAGGATTCTGCCACAGCCTACATAATTCTGAAGGTCAGGATAGCTGCTTAACCATTATTAGCAAATATAATCCATATTGTGTAAGCAGAGAGATGTTCCTGGCTGCGACTGTAGATAACGTGTTCCATCAGATTGTTAAAGCACATCTATCATGGAAGTTGTTGTCTTATGAATCCTGCAGTGAGGAGGAGGTCAGACACAAGACAATCTGCGAGGTTTATTCCACCTGGACAGTTCAGTGACTCTGTGAAGGACAGTGAAGCCTCATGTTTTGTGGATTGCTTGTCCCAGTCTGCAAGGTATGTCCTTGTTTAGCACTACAAATCTCCCAGTGAGAGGCTGCTTTAAGTGTGCAAGGTATGAACCAGCGGTCCTTTCACATTACACAATTCTAGTACTATGATTCCATTTTAAGTACCAGCGTTACATCCTATGAAATTCTGAAGTCCATAGTTTGGGGAGGGACTAGAGCTCTCTGACTGAGAAGTCTAAATATCCCTCCCTGGATGCTAAATCCCCACGTTCCATCGAATGGAACCATGGCAGTTGAAATGGAATCAGATAGCTCTAACTGTGTAGTGTGGAAGGAGCCCAGATCAACTTTATTCTTTAACATTTTATCACTTATGTGGTTTGATTTCCTCTCTTGGTCTCCACTGCAAGGCACATTTTATTATATCCCATGTTCTACTTCAGAGGTAGGGCAATCTTTGCCCCTCGCAGCTGTTCTCGCCTACAGTTCCCACCAACCTGGTAAGGGATGGTGGAGTTGTAGTTCAACGTATCTGGAAGGTCCTCATCCTTATTTCAGAGAGAAGCAACCATGTCCATTTGTGGAGCTCATCTAGAAACTGGAGTATTTTAAAATACTGTGAATCAAAACAGTAACTGTGTGTGGAGCCATGCTCAGTGACTATGGAGGAATCTAAGTTATGAAGCTGCTACCTCACATACCACAATGTTCAGCTTAAAAAAAAAAATCTCATGCAGAAACATCTTCATAATTTTAATACTCCCATGCATGAATGAGTCCAGCCCAAGCAAAAAGAACTGTGAGGCACTAGAATGACTTATAGAGAGGAGAGAACTCAGCACTAAAGGATTCCAGGTCCATGACAGTACTTTCTGTCCCAGATTTCCAAAAAAATTCTGAATTTCCAGGCCTAGGGTAATTACACTTTGCTTTCATCTTCTCCCTGCCAACAATCCTGCTCCCCATCTAATCGATGCACTGGAAAATCCAGGAGTCCCAATGGACATAGGAGAAACACTTGTGAAGAAAACGCAAGACATCCTTCTTTGTGAAAGAAATTCCCCCTCTGTGTCTTGTGCCATACCTCGTGCCTTTTTTGTACAGCATGCATTGCTAAGGGTGGGCTTTTTGGAGGAGGGCTAAGTGTCAAAACAAGCTCCCACAAGAATTGTAGAAAACAAAACCAACACATTTCCACCTCAAAATGCATGATCTTTGGGATGAATGGAACTCACACATGTGCAGGGGGAATGCGTGCATGTGGCAGGAGAGGCCAAACACGTGACACCGTGGGAGTCACTGTAACTGATGAGCCAACGCCTTAGTTGGAGGAAGAGTACATGTTTAGATATTCTCTGTTTCCACAGAAAGGAAATCAATCAAGGTGCAAGCAAGCCACCTTAGATCCCATACAAGGAGAAAGGTGGGATATAAAGGAATTGATTAAATAAAAAAATCTCTCAGAGCTTGGCAGTTCTTCAAACTTCACCTCCCAGAATCTTCCAGTCAGAATGGCATTAACTCAAACATTTCACAGATGAAAGCCAAGATATATGTGGCCAAGCAATATCAGAGTATGGTCAAGATGGCAAAAGTTATTCATGAGGTAGAAACAGACAAGCTAAGAGAAGCTGAAGCTGTTTGCTTTTGCCTCAGCCAACTGGGAAGGGGAAGACTCATCTCCCTCCTGTCCTCTCCCTCCTGCTGAATTAATGTATTGTGAAATATTTTTGCAGTCTGAACTCAGTTTGCCACAACTGAAGTAAGCTGAGAATGCATGGGGAAAATGGGATGAGGAGAGAGAAGCTGGGACATTTTAAAAGCAGCAGAAGAAATGGGGCAACAGAGGATTAATTGAGACTGGCCCTGCCAAATTGGCACAGCTAGACAGTATGGCATGGCCACAGAGATTCTGGCAACTATAGTGCTAAAAGGCAATATTTTCAAGCTTTGAGAAGGCTAGCTTTGTTTTGATATAGCTGACTATGCTGGCCTGGGGTGACAAGTAACTTTTCCAAACTTTGAGTCTCATTGGTTGGGTTTTAAAAGTCTGAAAAGAAGTTTTGGAAGCATAGAGTCATAGAATCATAGAGTTGGAAGAGACCACAGGAAACATGGAAGTACAGCGATGAAGAGACTTGTTTTTACGAACAGCAGTCCAAAACAGGAGACATTGCCACCGGCTAAATATCTGTCACCCTTCTATCCACCCATTTCACAGTAGCAGCAGCTGTTATCTGTGCTTGTTCAGGAGCCTTTTTCAAGATTTCTGCCCCTTGTTTATCTTCTTGCTTTGCTAGACACATACACACACAGAGCCGTCAAGTGGTGGAGTTGTTAATTAAAAAGGCAGCAGATGGCCATCTCCCCGCCGCTTCCTCGCTAATGAGTCATTAGCCCCTTGTGCCGTGCAGCCTGGGTACCAGTCCATACTGGTCTGCTCGCTCCTGTCCGTTGCTTTTTTCCTCTCAGTTAATGAGCGCTTTTCTCCTTCTGCCAGGAAACACCCCAGCGGTCTAATGCCCCCTGCTGGTGCCCCATTAAATCATCAGGGAAGGGAAATTAAGAATCAAAAGGCGTGTGGCATGAAGGGGCAGGAGTGAGAGAGGCCTTGTTCCCAGAGAGGTGCCTGGCACGTGCCCAGCCCAGTTCACTCCTCGAGTTCTAAGCCATTTCCGCGTTAGACTGAATTTTTATTACAGTCATTTTTTTTCAACTTAGGTTTTTAAGATACATATTGCTTTAATTTCTATCATGAGCTCTTTTGAGTCCCACATGAAGACAAAGTCAGGACACTACAATAAAATAAAATAAAATAAAATAAAATAAAATAAAATAAAATAAAATGGAGTGTGCATTTTGTGAGATTTTAAACTATGCCACAGACACTTGATGTCAAACATCACCCATCACATCACACACATATCATACACACATAATGGAAAGAATATCCAAACCTATTTGGAAAATGATTGAAAAATAGGCTTGTCGAGCATCAGGAGTCCCTGACAAGGAGCATTCTAGACAGGTGAGAACGTTCCTCATTTGGGACTCATTTTGGGTAAAAAACAAAATTTTTGCACAGATTAAGTTTCCTGCAAAGAAAACATCATTATCTGCACAGAAACCATTGCCTCCTGTACAGAAAATAACATTTCTGCAAAGAAAACAACTTTCCTGTGCTGAAAATAGCATTTTCTACACAAAGGACAATAATTTCTGCATAGAAAACGCTGTTTCCTAGGAGGAAAATGCTATTTGCAAAAAAAAAAAAAAGCAAGCATTATTCTGCACAGAATAAATCCCAAACTCCCAATAGTCTTTGTGCAGTTTTTGACAATTTTCTCACAGTGAGAAGGAAGATGGTAAAATGATCAATTCACACATTAATAAAATTTCTGAAGACTTACTCTGCTAGCAACCTGAGAGGAAGGCTTATACTTTGTGTTGTCAGCTGCTTTGAGGGCTTAACTGAGAAGTGGCCAACACTCGCTGATGGGTTGGGCCAGTGTACCTGCTGTGGGCAAAATGGCTATGAAGGAAGGAAGGCAGGCCCTGGATAAACAGTCTGTTTAATCCTGGCAGGTTTATGTCCCTTCCCTTGCCACTACGGTGTGATCCTGGACAAAGTGCAACTGCTAGCATAGTGCAGCAACAGCATTTTAGCCTAGGAACATCTCAAAGAATAATAAACCTCTAATATTGTCCATGCTAGATGACTGCTTCTGCCATGGGAGGCCCATGGCTCCCTGCACCGTGCCTCAGGGGCTGCTCAGTGTCTCCTCTGCCACCTTGTACCCCTTGTTTGAAGGTGTGAGAGGACAGACAGGGCACAAGGTGCCTACTTACATGTTTCAGCTCAAAGAGCACATTCCGTGTCAGATCAATGCGCTTCCGGCTCACATGCTTGATGGCCACCAGGTTGCCCTGGATTAAGAGACATGGCAAACAGGGATGGGAGAATGGAGAAAAGGAATTTGCTGAGGTTGTGATGGTGGAGGAAGTTCACTGGCCCAAGACTTGGCCGGCCCAAGACTTCTGCTGCCTGAGGCAGATGACCCCCCCCCTTTTCTATCCAGCAGTACGGAGGAAAGTGCTGCCCTTAGGACCCCAAAATGCCCCCTAGATACACTCCCAAGCCTTCAGACCCCGCAAGGTTTTTTTTTAATGCTGATTTTCCGGTAACTTTGCTGCCCAAAACAAGTCCAGTCAACCTAAAACAAGCTGAAAATATGGCGGTTTCCTCCCATACTCCAAAACCCCCTCAGAAAACCCCCCAAAAACTCCCAAACAAAAAATGCCCTAAAAACCAGCCAAAATGATAGCCAGAAGCAACATGACATGACTTCCGGTACAATGAGATGGACCAGGGCACTCCACCAAGGGGAAAGGGACGCTCCCTGCCTCCTTCCCAGGTGCTCACTCCTGAGATACCGAACGATCTGGACTGACAGTTCAATCGTGTGCCAGCACCAGTGTTGGGAGAGGGTCTCCTAATACACCAGAGGCATCGGGCTAGTTAGGCAGGCCAACGGCAAGTGATGAGGCAGAAGGAATTCACTGGGACTTCTGGGGAATGGCTGAGAGGTTGCCATCACCCTCCCTCCAGCATATGCCGCCTGAGGCAACCATCTCACTCTGCCTGATGTTAGGGGTTGGCCCAACCTGCAGCCAGTTAAACTTTTCTCTCCCCTTGGCTCTTTTCCCCTTCTGGAGCTGAGCAGGGGGAAGAAGGGTGATCAGAGCAAACATGCACGGGAGGGGAAGGTTCAACCCTCTTTTTCAGTACAGGCACCCCCGCTTCTCTGGTGGGTTAGAGACCAGAGCACTGTCAGAAAGTGGAACTGGCTGAAAAGCACAACTCAAGAGTTTTTTCCGTTCTTCTGTTCTTGCTTTCTTCCCGTAGGAAACACGTGCGAATTATGAAGGCTTGCTTGGGGCTGTGTGTGGGCCTAAGTAAGCCTCCATAATTCCCTCATGTTCCCTACAGGAGGAAGGCAAGAGGAGAAGAACTGACGAAAGAGCGGACCCCATGTTGAAAGAACAGTACACGTCTGTAATTTACTATGGTTGAAAAAGTAAAACATCAAAAAAAAAGTCATCAAAAAATAGGTGGCACCTGTATGCTCTTTCCAATGCTAAAGCAAGACACAATCCCATGCTGCTTTATATACGACACATTAAAGCATCGTGACTTGGCTCTCCAAGGCATTGCTGGTTTCTCTGCAGATCCCAATATGCAGTGCAAGTACGGAGGTCCCTGAAGTGAGGGGGCATCAAAGGGTCCCTCCTCTAAACCTGGTGCCCTGCCACCCAATAATAAGGACTGAACCTGCATGCAGAGACTCACTTTGTAATACGCTGTCTTGGCGTAAACCTGGAACTGTCCTTCCGTGGTGAGCAGGGAGCCATAGTTGGAACCTCTCTGAGGAAGGAAGGAGACCAGTGAGGAGAAGCAAACCTATCTCCCAGCTGTACCTCATATTCCATACAAGCCCCTGCTAATACTGAGCTTGAAAAAGTTACTTGTTTGAGAGCCCAATTCCCCAGATTCCCTAGGCAATGTAGGCAGGGGATTTCAGGGAGCTGAGGTCACAAATAAGTAATTTTTACAAGCTCTGTGCTGGGGTCAGGAGAGGATAAAGCAGAAAGAACCTCTCTTTTTACTTAAATCCAGCCCTAGGATCTGCTGAATGTGGCCCCTGCTGAAATGAATTTCCAAACAGCAGAACTTTGCAGCTGAGAATACAGTGTCCAAGTGTTGCCTTTTTTTCTCCTCCCTTAAAGCGGTGTTAAATAAATAAATCTGCTTCATTTCTGTAATAAGTAGAGGTTAAGAGCCTTAGTGGTTAAGAAACTGAACTACCAATCAGAGCAGCCCAGTTGTGAATCTCACTGCTGTTATAAATTAAGCGGCCTTTAAATCAGCCATTTTCTCTCTACAATATAAGGGGAGAAATAGTGATAATGATAAGGTTTTACCTACAGGGTTCCGGTAGGTTTGCCCACTAGATAACAGAAGTCTGCAGAAGTCTGCAGAAGTCTGAATGCTCAAAAAGGCAATGCAAACAGTGAGACTGATTGCAGAGTTTTGGTGGGTGAGAATTCCCTAAAAACAAAGAGGACACAATCCTGTGTGTGGAGGGGCTCAGTAGATGTATTTACCCATGTGATAGGGCAGGCAAAAAAAAAAAAAAAGCACACACACCAGCGAAAGAGTGAGCTTGCTGCCCATGCTGCGTAAATTTTTTTCCAGGTTACTCGATTGAACATCCTCCCAGTGGACACGCCATAGTTCTGACGCCAGCTCTTTCTCCAATTTCATTTTCCTGTGGAAGAGAGGGGATTGCAATAAGACCAGGTAGCATGGGTGGCATTGAAACCAGTTCATTCTTTGAGGCCATGTTCTATTAGTATTTTCTCCTGATGTTTCACCTGCAAGCCTGGAAAACCCACAACAACCTATGGATTCCGGCCGTGAAAGCCTTCGACTTTACACCAGTTCGTTCTGTTTATTTATATCATATTCCTGGTGTCTGATCCTGCATTTTTCCTCCTCCCTCCTCTTCTCTTCTTCCTTGTGTGCCATATCTTGTTTTTTTTTAAGATAGCACGCCCAACAGCAGGAATATTCTTTTACTAGTGAACTTTGCACATCTCTCTGAATGCCTTTTCAGCTAAACTGTGGAGTATATATGTATTTTATGCATGAATAAATACATAAATTTCATCTCATCTCATATATGGCAACTTCTCTCACTTCTCTTTTGACTGTCCAGAAGTCTCTGAACATGCCACCTCTTCTCATAAAACTAGAATTTGGATCAGCAGCCAACTTAAAATTGACCACCAGCACACATACTGCATTCCAATGTATAATTCCAGTCCACAGGATGTGGTACCTGATTGCATTATAGCTTGAGGGGGAGCTGTATAAAATTAATGGAGGCGATTGCTATCAATAGATGTTATGGGGAAAGTTTTAGAAGTTATATTTGGACTACAGTTTCCAGAACTCACCCAACTAGAAGGGCTATTTGGAGAGTTTTGGTCCCCTAACAGAGATGAATTTTTTCTAAACTTTAGTTACAACATATCACAGAGATGAAAAGACCTTGGGTTTCTGAAATCTATTTAGGATTTTAAAAATTTTATGATAGCCCTAAATTCACCAACTTTTTCCTGTTGTAAACACCATGTGCATAAAATTAAAAAGTTCTGAGCAAGAGATTCAATAGCAAAACTGATGAGATGTCATATTCTTTCCCTGTAAAATTCCACTCCTGTCTACCCTATGCTTCCTTTATCTTAGCAGTGTAGTGTAGGGCAGTTTGAAACTAATTAGGAATGAGCTACTGCGTTGATGCCTTTAAATACAGGACCCATAGATCTGCCTTCTGACAATTCATCGCTGGGTTCCAATATAATACAAGTGGGATTTTACAACAAAATGTTGCAGCGTGGAGTGCTGCTCTTTAGGGTTCTAGCCAGGTGGCCACGTCCTTTCCCAAGACACTCCATTCCATCCTGATTTAATCCCACAATCAGTCAGTCAGGATTCCATCAGGGCAATTTTTGCCTCGTCCGTAGAGTGAGACCCAACACAGTTTGAGTGTTGGACTAGAACTCTGCTAGACCAGGGTATGAATCCCCACTCAGCCATGGAAACTACTGGGTGACTTTGAGTGAGTCACACTCTCTCAGCCTAAGAGGAAACACTGACAAACCTCCTCTGAAGAAATCTTGCCAAGAAATCTCTGTTACTTAGAGCTAGTGTGATACAGTGGTTTAAGTGTTGGACTGGGACTCTGGGAGGCCAGGGTTCAAATCCTTGCTCAGCCATGGAAACCCACTGGGTGACTTTGGCAAGCCATACTCTCTCACCCTCAGAGGAAGGCAATGTCAAATCCCCTCTGAAGAAATTTGCCAAGAGTACCCTGTGATTTTCTCTAGCCTGGACCAACAAACGGATCAATAGAATGCCAGATGGCCCAAAGCGCTCTACCTAGCAGGGATGTTCTTGGCACTGGTAGATTTTACCCACGAAAGTCATCTGCATACTCACCTGTAGACAAAGAAGGCAGCAATGATGATGATGGACAGGAGCAGGGTCATCACCAGGGACAGAATCTCCAGCAAAGAGAAGGAGGCTGCGGCAAGAAAAAGCAAAGCAAAACGGGAAGAGGAGCTGACATCAACCAATCAGTCATTTTCCATCGGAAGGCACCAACGGGCAGGCTGCCCCAGTGTTCAGAAGTGCTGAGAACGAGCAACCTCACTTGCAATGAGTTCCCTGTTTGGTGGGGCAAGCGATAAGGGGGTGAAATGCCATTTCAAAAGGAACGTAACAGGCGGGAATGAAGGTGCAGTCAGCCCTCCACACGTCCTAGGGTTAAGGGCACAGGTGGAAAGAAATGCAAATATCAAAATGCCTGCGTGTGTGTGTCTGAGGCCTGGTGGGGAAATCAAGGGTCAGAGAAAGGGGTGGATGGGTCAGCACGGTGGCCTTATACTTCCTCTCTCTCACCCATCTCCTTCCGTGCGTGTGTGGGGTCATCGGGAGAGGGTCTGTGGTACTGAGGAATCAGGTTGCGGGCATCCTTAGCCGGTCAAAAAGTGGCTGGTGCAGGAGGGGGAGAACAAGAGGCAGATTTTTAAAGAGCTGGCAAGAGGGAAGGTTCCCCTGGGAAAGAAGGGCCCCAGGTGGGGGACAGGGGTTGAAGAAACTCACAGGTAATCAAATCAGTGAATGTCAAACCCACAAATGTGGAGAGCTGACTCTATTTCACTGGTCCAATGAGTAAATGGTTTCTAGGCATTTTTAAAAGTTCCTCTTTGAGGCAGGGTTGAGGGTAGTGAACTAAGGCCATCCAATGCGATCCCCTGAGAATCACCCCTCAAAAGGATCCACGCCAAGGAGTGAAGATTCTCTATTTTCAGGTCACGGGGTGTGTGTGTGTGGCAGATCTTTCTTTGCCCCAAGATAGTCTTCTTACAAAACATGAAGTAAGGATTTGGAAGAAAATAGACAAACGAACACCATGGAGGCCAAGGGGGCTTGAAAATGAGATAGAGAAAGCCCAGAGACTCTCTGGTTGCCCACCAATGGCAGCTGGTGACCTTTGCGTCAGTGGGCCAGACTGAAAACTGGAGAAGGCTCAGATAGCTTTAACGGTTGTGCAGAAGTGGACTCTCAGCAGGTGTTGTTTGTCACGCAACCAAGTAAGAAACAACACCTGCTGAATCTTCCTCTTCCACACAACTGTTGAAAGTCCTCTACAGTTTTCGCTCTGGCAGCTATAAGCATGACTCATTGGAAAAGACAATAATGCCTGGTAAAATGAAAAGCAGTATCAAAAGACAAGTACCATGCTACAGCTGGATTGATTCAATCAAAGAAGCCATGGCTGCCATGAGTTTGCAAGACCTGGGCAGGGCAGATGATGATCAAGGCTCTTAGAAGTCCCTCATTCATAGTGTTGCCACCATCAAAGTTGACTTGACAAGACATACTTACCTCCCAGTCTCTTTTAGAACAACAATAATTCTCCGGGCGGAGAGAAGTTTTATCATTGGTTTAAGTCTGAAGGAAAGTAACTGGGCCACCAGACTGAGAGGGTAAGGATGCCCAACCACCAGAGGGTAACATCAAGCCTGCAGCTTCCTCCCCGATACCTTTTTGACAGGCTGGATTGCTGTTCTCAAAGCCGCAGAACGGTACATCTCTGGGAACTGTGTTTCCTGGCCAGTGAATGCTCTTTCCGGAAACCAGCTTGATGTTCTTGGTGGTCCCATTGTAATTGGCAACAATCTACAGAAAGAGGGGTGAGGGGAAAGGTGAGAGGGAGTAGGATATGAAGACAGCATGCTGCTCGTACTCCAAGATGGGTGGGAAATGGTCAGAGGCTAGGGGGCTGCATTAGTCTCTGGAGGTACCTTGGAGGGCCACACCCTCTGCAAAAGAATTAAAATAAAATTGGGGGGGTTGTTCCCCCCTGCTCCAAATGCCCCTCCACATGCCTTTTTCCAAGAGGATGTGACCCTGGAGTTGCTCTTTCACTTCTTCTTTTTTTTTTTAAAAAAAAAAAGAAGGCTTCTCTTGGGCCTAAAATGGCTCAAGAAGACCCAAAATGGGGCAAAAATGCTCCCAGAGGCAATTTGGGCATTTGGGAGCTTTTTAAATGCCTGTGGCCCCAGGGCCCTCATGTAGTTTATAAGATTCACTTTGCCAAGTCGTGCTCTATGCCAAAGGTGAGAAACCTCAGGTCTTAGGTGCAGATCTGACTATTAGACTGGGATTCTCCAGCTGGCATTGCCCATTTCCCAATGACAGCATCATTCAGTGTTCCCCCAGCTTTTGGATGAAATTCCCCTCATTTTAAAAAGCTGAAATGATCTCCACAGATTCACTTATTGATTGGAAGAGCTGTAAGCTAAAATGCATAGGGAGTTTTGGCTCCACCTCTTTTGACTTTGGCCCTGGAATGTGTTCCCTGAGAATTTCTATCCAATTCCCAGTATCTATATATTCCCAGTATACCCAGTATCCAATTCCCAGTCTTGCTCCCCATTTTACAGCTGATCATAAGAAGTATGCTGTCGCACAAGGAGAAACAGATACAGGGGTCACAAGACAGCTCCTTGCTTAAATGCCTTTATAATGGGATCAGACATACACCGATCATAAGTCAAACAAGGACTGTTGATGAAATCTCATGTTTAGAGGCAGTCTGCCTCACAATACCAGCTGCTGGGAGTGGGGCTATTCAGATTGGAGGCCCATTTCCTTCATACTGATTGAACCACTGAATAGAACAGGAGGCTGAACAGAACTGTGTCTCTTTCAAATGGGTAATCACATCCTTATTCATTTATTTTATCAGTTACATTTATATCCTGCTCTTCCTCCAGTGAGTTCAGTATGGCATTCTTGGCTCTCCTCCTCCTTCTTTTCCCCCAAATTATTACAATAACAACAACCTTGCGAGGTTGATCAGGCTGAGAAAGACAGTGTTTGGATTCCAATTGCCTTTTCCACTACCAACCTCAAATTCCCCTGATACAGGGTCCATGTCCCAGAGAGAATAGTCTGTTTCCCGGTCACCATTCTGGTCGATCCTCAGGAAACCTGTGACCCCTGCAAGATGGAAGCAGAAAGTACCCAACATTGCTCAACCTTATTTTTTGAAAGGGGCATGCCTTCTCTCCACAGTACCCCACCTCTCTTTAGCATGAGTTGTTCAAATCACTTCTCCCTCAGATAAGGAGGTTTCCTTCACATTAAACAAACACAAGAATCCCTGGCTTATTCAACAGGTTAGGGACCACAGCACTGTCAAAAGGCAGAAATCATTGATATACAGAACCTAGGTGGAGGGTTCAGCTTGTAAATGCATTTTGGCCACCAAAAAACATAAACAACAGAGGATAGTGGGCCCTCAGTATCTCCTAGAGTTTGGTTCCAGAACCCACTGGATATCAAAATTCATGGATGCTCAAGTCCTATGGTGTAGTAAAATGGCATCCCTTATATAAAATGGCTAAATCAAAGTTTGCTTTTTAGATTTTTTAAAAAAAATATTTTCAAGCAATTTGTGGATACAGAATCTGTGGATGGCCAACTCCCTCACTTGAGAATGCATGTGAAAGCTAAATAAGACACTGCAGTGTGCATGCGCACACGCACGCACACACACACACAAATACACTAAAATGAACAAAAGCTGATGATGAATATATACTATATAAGAGATGCATTGTTCACAGTTTCATAGAATCACAAAGTTGGAAAAGACCCTGGGGGCCATCCAAGCCAACCCCCTGCTATGCAGGAATACACATCAAAGCACTCCCAACAGATGGCCATCCAGCCTCTGCTTCAAAACCTCCAAAGAAGGAGACTCCACCATCCTCCATTGAGGCAGCATATTTCACTGCTGGACAGCTCTGACCATCAGGAAGTTCAGGTGGAATCTCCGTTCCTGCAGCTTGAATCCATTGCTCCTTGTCCTAGCCTCTGAAGCAGCAGAAAACAAGCCTGCTCCCTCCTCGACATGACATCCCTTCAGATATTTAAACATGGCTATCACGTCCCCTCTTAACTTTCTCTTCTGAAGACTAAACATTCCCAGCTCCCTAAGCCGTTCCTCATAGTGCATGGTTTCCAGACCCCTCACCATTTTGGTTCCCCTGCTCTGGACATGTTCCAGCTTGCCAATATCCTTCTTGAATTGAGGTGCCCAGAGCTGGACACAGTATTCCAGATGAGGTCTAACCAAAGTAGAATAGAGTGTTAAGAGCTGCACTTGAAACCAACGAAGTAGATGGAGAGAAAAAGCAGGGTGTGGTCGCTTTTCAATGATCCATTCTTTCAACTCTTTTCAATTATAATCAGAACCCATATATTTGACATGTGGTTGAAAGAGCAGACCATGTGTCAAATATATGGGTTCTCGTTGTAATTGGAAAGGGTTGAAAGAGCAGATGGTAAAAAAGCGGACTGTTGAAAAGCGGGAATTGCCTGTATAGCACTCTGGCCCTTTTCGCACCTTACCTTTTACCGGTGCTGGGCCGCTCGGCTCACGCACGAAGGCTTGGGAGGAAGCTGTCGCATCCCTCCTGCTTCGGCTCCGCAGCTCCTTCCTCATCGCGCGAACGCCTCACCTCTTCCGTTCGCAGTGCAGCCTGGGACCTCGCAGGCTGCACTGAGGTAAGTGCGTGCGAGGCCCTGGAGCGATACGTGACCGCACAGCATTTTCGGCTTTGAGCCGAAAATGAAAAGATGCATGCACGGTCCACATCAGGCCCCTGAGCGTCGCATAAATGTGAGTGCGTCATGCAGACCACTCCTCACATTTACACGATGCTCAAGGGGCCCTTTCGCTTCAGAAATTCCGTGTGAAAAGGGCCTATGATTCCACTCTTAACTGTCATGGCTCCATCTTATGAAATCCTGGGATTTGTAGTTATGTGAGCTATTGAGAATTCGCTCTAGTAGCTTGACAAACTACAAATCCCAGTGAGACAGGGCAGTTATAGTAGTATCAAAGTGCTGTTACAGTGCAGCATGAAAGTGATGCCTCTGCACTACCACCATAAAAGAGTTTGAAGCTACTTTTTTACACCTATAACTTCTACGGGGAGAAATTCCAGGGGGCTAGAATTATGGGATAGAACTCTCTGTTAAACTTCTCTAGATATCTTTCCTAAGCTTTCCTATTCTGCACCATAAATTGCTCAGAAAATTTAATTGTCCGAAGTATTAATTTCCAGAATTCCCCAGTTTGTATGGAGTGATGGTTCTCTTTGTTTCAAAGCAAAACAAAAACGCTGGTGGTGGAGAGTCTGGAGCCTGAAAAAAGAGCCATGCGAACAAGCAGGCATGGGCTACCTGCTGTGTGTATGCACCTTCAAGTCACCTGTTGATTTATGGCAACTCCACGAATTCCATGGGGTTTTCTTAGCCAAAGTATACTCAGAGGTGGTTTTGCCAATTGCTTTCTCTGAAATATACCCTATGGCACCTGGTATTTGTTGGCCGTCTCCCATCCATGTACTAACCAGAACTGACTCTGTTTAGCTTCCAAGATCAGACAAGGGCCCTTTTCGCACCTTACCTTTTTCTGGTGCTGGGCTGCACAGCTCGCGCAGGAAGACTTCATAGGAATGCTGTTGCATCCCTCCTGCTTCGGCTCCGCAGCTGCTTCCTCATCGCGTGAGCACCCTGCCTCTTCCGTTTGCAGTGCAGCCTGGGACCTCCCACGCTGCACTGAGGAGAGGACACGCAACCGGCCCGGCTCCCGAGGCTCTGCACGCCAGGTAAGTGCACATGGGGCCCCGGAGTGATGCGCGACCGCGCAGCATTTTCAGCTTTGAGCCAAAAATGAAAAAATGTGTGTGTGGTCCACGTCAGGCCCTTGAGCGTCGCGCAAATGTGAGTGCGTCGTATGGACTGCTCCTCACATTTACGCAACACTCAAGCGGCCCTTTTGCTTCAGAAATGCCGTACGAAATGCCGTACGAAAAAGGCCACGATCTGGTGCCTTGAGAGTATTGTTGCATACCTTTCAACATTTCGCAAATGAAAACCAAGGACACATGTGGTCAATAACATCTCAGTACAGGTCAGGATGGCAAAAGTTATTAATGAGGAACAACACACAAACTAAGAGAGACTGCTGTGGTTTGCTTTTTCTTGAGCCTACTGGGAAGGGCAAAATTCTGCTTTACCTCTCCTCTCCCCATGCTGTGTTAACTGAGTTCAAACTATTTTTGCACTCTGAATTCCCTTTGCAGCATTTGGATTCACCTAATGACAAAGGGAGAAAGTGGGAAGAAGAGAGAGAAACCAGGATGTTTTAAAAGAAGCTGAAAAAGTGGGATGACAGAAGAGTAATCAGGACTGCTCCTGCCAAATCAGGACAAATGGAGGATACGTTGTTATGTGCCTTCAAGTTGTCTCCAACTTATGGCAACCCTCTTCTGGGGTTTTTCTTGGCAAGATTTATTCAGAAGAGGATTGGCTCGGGTTTCTTTTCCACTGCTCCAGCGACTCGGACAAGGAGCAATGGATTCGAACTACAGGAAAAGAGATTGTATCTAAACCTCAGGAAGAACTTCTTGATGGTCAGAGCCGTCTAGCAGTGGAATATGCTGAGTTGCAATATGGTGGAGTCTCCTTCTTTGGAGATTTTTAAGCAGAGGCTGGACCACCATCTGTTGGGAGTGCTTTGATGTGGATTCCTGCATGGCAGAATGGGGTTGGACTGGATGGCCCCTGCGGTCTCTTCCAATTCAATGATTCTATGATTCCTCTGAGGCTGAGCGAGTGTGACTTGGCCAAGGTCACCTGGTGGCTTTCCACAGCTGAGCAGAAATTCGAATCCTGGTCTCCCTGAAGTCCTAGTCCAATACTCTTAACAACTATACCATACTATTGTCCATCCCAATTTACTCTAGCCTAAAGTGGATCGCCAGAGTTTCAGACAGAAAAAGGTCTTTCCTCATCACCAGCAAGAAAGTGGAAATTTCAGGGCCTGAGCCCGAGACTTTTGCATGCTAGGCAAGTGCTCAACCACTGCGCTGTGGCCCTCTCTGACAACCGCAGAGAAATAGCTTAAATACACACAGATAACCAGTCAAAAATCTGGAGCACTTGAGGGACACTGACCATAGAAAGTGCGGTTCCACATCTGATGGGTGATGACTGTGGCATTGGAAATTGAGCCCTCCAGCGCTAACGTCTCATTCACCGCTTGTGCATAGAGCATTACCCCATCGTGGAAGGCAGCAGCAATGAAGTTTTTCTGGAATGGGGAAAAAATCAGCTAGGTATCACTAGCAAGATGGATGTCACTAGGGTGGAAGTGCATTTCTAGTAAACATTCCACTAATGATTGCCAGGGTTTGGAAAACTGATGGCTTTGCAGTACCCACAGCCAGAATCCCAGTAGGAGTATTCTAGGAATGTGTACAGGCTTCCTCCACTTATCTGACAGGTTGGGGACTGGAGCACTGTCAGGAAACAGAATTGGTTGAAAAGTGGAACCCATGTGTAGAGAGCACGAAGGACTTAATGAAGTCTCACTTCGGACTGACTGTATACACACTGCTTGTAAAGTCTCTTGGCTAACTTTAGCACCTTCTCCCCCTTTCACTTCACTTTGCAAGCAGTACATGCATGTGAGAGATACCAAATGAGCCTCTGTAGGCAAGAAGAACTGATGAAAGAGCAGAACTCCCATCAAATTAATGGAATTTGCCATTAATTTGGAAGTGTCAAAAGAGTGAGTTGTCAGGTAACGGCATATTCCCAAAAAGCAATTTTGTCCAAACACTGATAAAGACTAATAGTATTTATACACTACAGGGGAGCAGACTTCAAGATTAGAGGATCTGTTTGTTTTTATACTAGAATTCTGAGACTCTACAACTGCAACCAGAAGTCAGAGTGGGTAGAAACTGGACCTTCAAGCAAAATAAGAGTCTGGAAAGTTATTTTTTCAGTTTTGCTTGCAGTAATTAGCTACTGATACAGTTCCATGTACCTCATGCAAGCTCTTACTTACTGTAGTAGTTACAGTTTTTAGAAAGCCTATTCAGGCCATGTTGGCCATATAGCAAAACACAACAAAATCTAAATTCTGCGAAACAGCGATGCCTTAATTGGACAACTGCAATGCATAAAATACATCATGCAAGCTTTCAAAGCTTGCCTGGCTTTTCCATCAGGCAAAAGATATTTAAAGAAAATCATACAAGAAAAAAAAGTGAGGACATTAGAGTTACAGGCCTACATTTTGTATCAGATGTTGTTTCTATTGTGGTTCAGCTGGTCTGAAGGGATCTCAATGCAGGCAGTAAAAATGAAACATTAATTTGCGTTTAAAACATTAGTTAAAATGTTTGTGGTTTTTTGTCTATTCCCGTATGGCTAAGAAAGGAGTGGCCAGTGCCTGCACTGTGATCCCTTAAAACCAACTGAAGTATAACAGAAAAAAACATCCAACACAAAATGTAGGCCTGTGACACTAACATCCTCACTTTTTATCTCCTGTATGATTTTTAAACATTTTTTGCCTGATGAAGAAGTCAATGGAATGTCAAAATACTACATGATATATTTTGTGCATTTGGCCAATAAATGTATTGCTCTTTCACAGATTTTGGATTTTCTTGTAGTTTTTTAGAAAGTACTTCTTCCCATTACTAAGAAGTAACTTACAGAGTTAACACTTTGTTACTTTTCTTCAAAAGTCAGGATGTCCCAAGCCCCTGTCCTTGGACAGCTTAGCAGTGAGGTCAAGCCCTCCCTCCAGAAGTATAAAAACAACAATTATTTAGAAATAATAGTATCCCCTTTTAAGAGAATTTGCAACATATCTCAGTTATGCTTACTGCAACAAAAAAATTTTTTAAAAAAGAGAGAATAATAGCTATCTCATTTTAAAATGTTACTTCCAAACTCTGGGAAAAATAGGGCAGAGACTAAGGCCCTTTTTGCAGTGTTTTTGAAGCGAAAGGGCCCCTTGAGGGTCTCGTAAATGTGAGGAGCGGTCTGCACGATGTACTCACATTTACGCGACGCTCAAGGGCCTGACGCGGAGCGCGCACGGATTTTTTCATTTTCGGCTCTAAGCCAAAAATGCTGCGCGCTCGCGCATCACTCCGGGGCTTCGCGTGCGCTCACCTGCCGTGCGAAGCCTCCTGAGCCGCACCGGTCGCGCTTCCTGCCCCAGCGCAGCCTCTGGCTCCCAGGCTGCACTGCGGAAGGAAGGAAGGAAGGAAGGAAGGAAGGAAGGAAGGGGCGTTCGCACGACCAGGAAGGAGCTGCGGAGCCGGAGCAGGAGGGGTGCCAGCCCAGCACCGGTAAAAGCTAAGGTGCAAAAAGGGCCTAAGCCTGAGGCAAAATGGCTGCTCAGGAGGTGCAGCTTCAGGTCAATCAGCAGTTTAAGGGGTGGAGCCTGACACAAATGTCAGGCTAGGGGTTGGGCTTGAGGCACAGTAGCAGCCCATGGGGTGGAGCTTCAAGGAATATATTACTCCTGGAGGTGGAGCCTAAAGCCAAATAGCGGCCCAAGGGGCGGAGCCCAAGGCAAAATTGCAGCCCGGGGAGGGCTCCTGACTAAAATGGCGGCCTACAGGTGGAGCCTGAAGCAGAATGGCGGCCTACAAGGCAGAGCATGAGGCAAATAGCCCAGGGAAGCAGCTAATTGCCACAGTGCTGTGGAGCACCTTCCCCCAGCTGACCTGCCCAGGTGTTTTGGTGCTTGCTTCTAAGGTCCTGCAGATCCCTCATCCCAGGCTTACAATATGATCAGGTCAAGCCTTACTTCTACTGTCAGCAGATAAACTCAAAACCTCAAACCAGCCTCCCTACCAGCCCATCTTCCATGGTGAAGTTGTGCTGTGCCTGCGCTGCCTTTTTGATTTCTTCGAGGAATGGCCGGTATTCAGGATTTGTGGGTTCAGCATAGGTGATAATCATCACAGCCTGTGGAAAGTCAAGAGAAAACGCAGCATCATAGCTGGGCTGACACCTTAATGCCTTCCAGTTACCTTCATGGTTTATTCTTAGATGTAGCACTTGATCTTTGCCAAAAGGGCAAGAAGTGATGTATAACACTGTCAACGTAGCCTCCGTATTGGGACTCATGGTCTAAAATTCAACATATAGAAGGAGAGGGATATGGAAGGAATGGGAAGGAGGAGGTAAGTAGGCACTGATTCAAGCAGGAATTCATATTTAAGGTGTTAATAATATAGTATAGGTAGTATAGGAATTACAGTACAATATAGGAACAAAGGAGTCAGCAAAATGTAAGCGGGGGTGTGTGTGGAATACAGCTCCCAGCATGCTCAAACCATGGAAGTAGTAGTTCCCAAAGGCATGCTGACCTAGCTCTATGTAGCTTGGTGCTCTTGTTTTCAACAAGTGAATGTGTAACCCTCTAGAAGCTGTCAAACTAAAACTCCCATCAGCCGCACCCAGCCCAGCCACTAATGAGGGCATATGGGAGTTGCAATCAATGGTATTTAGAAGGTCACATTTCCTTGTCTCTGATATAAAGCCACCAGCATTTCCACCCCCTTTTCTCCCTGATTTAAGGCATACTTCCCTATTCACAGAGTTTCCAATTTGTAAGAGTTTTAAGAGATATTTTAAGAGTTGCTGATAGACCATTAATACACCAAATCCTTAATACTGAATGAATGAAACCATTCTATCCATCTATCTATCTTTATCTAATGCTGGGACAAGTGGGAGGCAGAAGGAAAAGATTCCGACCATATTACAGATGGACTCATTCAAGCAAGCAGGATGCTGATGGCTCTTGGCATCTCATCCACAGGGCCATCAAAAGTCAAAGCTAACCTGCGCCAAATAACCACAAAGGCCATTTAAGTCTTAGATCATCAGCAGATCCCAGGACAATATGTTCTGCAGGTTGAAGTAACTTCACATGAAGTAATCCTGGACCTCAGAAGAGAAGTTACTTTTCTGTTGCTAACAGAGTTGAAATGTTACCGTTGTTGTTTTTGTTGTGCGCCTTCAAGTCATTTTCAACTCATGGCAACCCTAAAGTGAACCTATCATGGGGTTTTCTGGGGGCTGTGTGTGTGTAACACACCCAAGATCACCCAGTGGGTTTTCATGGCTGAGCAGGGAATTAAACTCTGGTCTCCAGGGTCATAGTTCAACACTCAAACCGCTAAACCCTGCTGGCTCTCATTAAATTTTATTAGCTGTCTTTATTGCTCTTTCTCGCTGAGTCCCCCTCCATGGCCAAGAAGGGGACTGGCCTTGCCCTGCACTGAGATCCCTCCAGACCATCTTAACTGACAATAGAAGTAACATCTGAGACAAGATGTAGACCCTGTGAACCTAGTATCCTCTCCTTCCTTCTCCTGTATGATTTTTATGTTTGCAGGATGAAGAAAAACAGTGAAGCTTCAAAAGTTTGCATGATGTATTTTGTGCATTTTGGTTGGCCAATAAACATATTGTGAATTTTGTTGCATTTTGCATGAAGAAGTCTCATTACTTTGAGAATTTCATTAATTTGCTGTTGTCATCTACTTGCTGATGACAAGAACTGGCAAAATTGGGGAGGGTACAAGACGGTGGTATCCTTCAGGCCATGCACACTCATTCATTCAAATCATTTTTAAAATTTGTCACATTTGCCAAACTGCTTATGGCAGGGAGAGGAGGACAGAAAAAACAAAATTTCCCTGCACTCTTCCCCTGACTGCCAAATGCTTTGATTTATTCCCAGCTGTCCTCTCAAAGCTTTCCCTATCAGCCTCGGCTTTGCCTCGACAGTGTGCACCACTGGGGAACAGTAAGGAAGAGGCGAAAAGGAAGTTGCACCTCACAGTCAAAGGCAAGCAGAAAAGAAGGAGGAAGGGAGAGCGAGGGAGAATGACAGAGAGGAGGAGGCAGGGAGGGGCATTTGGAGAGTGGCTGGCCCAGATCCTTTCCCTTCCCTCTGCTGCAGGGAAGCATGCACCCCCACGCACACACATTTCTCCAATGATAAATCAGACAGCTGTTAATTTTGGTGATATGTTCACATTTTGGGGAGATTCTGATATTTTTGTAATTTTGAATTGCACCACTGGGATAACACTAAATGTTACCTTGTTCATTTTGGTTGGACTCTACTCAAATGTTATGTATTCCTTCAGTGGTGACCCTCTCCTATCATTTTCTTGGTAAGATTTCTCTGAAAGAGGTTGCCACTGCCTTCCTCTGAGGCTAAGTGTGATTTTCTTATGTGAGTTTCCATGTTGTAATTCAAACCCTGGTCTCCCAGAATCCCACTCTGCGGCTACTATTCCACACTGGCTTTTACTCTAGAATAGGGATAGCAAAAATAAAACAAAACAAAACAGAGAAATCAGGTTGTAGCCATCTTTAGTTGACCAAGCAGTGGTTGGTGCAGGAGGAGGAGAATCATTGGCAGATTTTTAAAGAGCTCCCAAGAGGGAAGGTTCCCCTGGGAAAGAAGTGCCTGAGGTGGGGGACAAACTGGAGAGGTTGCAATGTTCCAAGTTGAAATACTGGGCCACTGTTTACTCTAGCTTCTGAGTTAAAATAGCAGATTTACGGTTCCTGGAAGGATGTACGCAGGTCTGTGGTTGTTTTGGCCAGGTACTGCAGATGACATCCTTTATGTCCGCATTCAATTGCATAAACAAGACTGCAGGACCAGCAGGTGATGTTTGACAGTGGAATATGCTGTTTCAGAGTGTGGTGGAGTCACCTTCTTTGGAGGTTTTTAAACAGAGGCTGGATGGCTGTCTGTCTGAAATGCTCTGAATGTGTGTTCCTGCATGGCAGAAGGGGGTTGGGCTCAATGGCCATTGTGGTCTCTTCCAACTCTATGATTCTACGGTAAGTCCTCCCAATCACTGTGCTCCAAAAAGTGACAGCCTGTTTAAGGTATTTACAAATGATGTAATGCTTCATGGATCCAAGTGGGATCCTGGATGGCTGATTGGTATTTTCAGGACAGCCTTTACTAGCAATCTCCCTCAGTTTGGTGGCTTGTGGAAAGCTATAACTAACGGCTTAGCTGATGGCTCCAGTAAGATATTCAGAATTTGTTAGTAAAAGCCAGAATTTTTAGCTCTTGATATATTCATTTCAAGTTTTGTATTTTAATCACTTCTATCAATACATATATCTTCAGTTGTTAACTGAACTGAACTGATCCATCTGGGATCCAGGATAAACTTGGGAGAAGAACTGTTGGTTTGCTTTTTATCAACTCTTTCTCTTTCTCTCTCTTTCTCTCCACACACACACACACACACACACACACAGTTACTATACAACAACAAGGTTATATATTACAATATATTTTATATTTCTATATAATAAAATATAATAATATTCAATATGTTTACGATATTTTAATAATGTTATATATTATATATTATATAATAGCATTCTGATATAACTCAGTTTCATGTTTACCAATTGAAGAAAGTGGAAGCTGCAATGTTTTTCTCATTTTTTTATATTTTTCAGTTCTGTTTATTAATATTTCTCTATCCCTCTCTCTCAGACACACACACACACACACACACGCATGCACAGTTTCTACTGCCACTACCAACCAACATATTTAAAAACAGATGAAGTAGGGACCATTCCCCCTACCACTCCACCGTGCCACCCCAAGGTGGGCTATAACATTGTGTTTTGATATGTTATAGGGAGATAACATCACTTTCAGCTGCTATTCTGGCCAATTTTTAGCCTTTTCTTGTTGGTACAGGATTAGGACAATCTGGGGGGATGAGGAAGTGAACTCCTACATTTGTGTCCAGTTGAGAGGGAGGCTTTGGGCAAAAAAGGAGCAATTGGTCTGAAGGATTCAGGGACAAACTTTGGGTTTTTCTAGGTCCATATGGGGTCCGTAGGCTGTACAAAGTGCCACCCACTTTGAAGCCAACTAAATCAAGCACCCTAAATCTCATCTTGGGACAGAGAAACTCTTGTCCTCTTCCCAGCCAGCATTTCCCCCTCCCATCTATTCATTCTGGCTTTCAGCTCCTTGGGGTTATTAATAGCTGCAACCAGCCGGCTATTCTATCCGGAGAGTTATCTCGCTTCCTTCCTTGTCTTTGGGTGATGGAGAAAAGCAAAAGCAAGCTTAGCATGATGTGAGGGATCACCCCTTTCCTGTGTTAGTGTGAATGGGTAGCTGGCCTCTCCCAACCCTACCTGGAGATGGTGCCTGGGATTTCAGTCCAGGAACTTCTACATTCCTAGCACGTACTCAACAACTAAGCCATGTCCCTTCCCTTTAAAAAAAAATCAAGATAAAATTCTAGTCCTCGTGGTTCTAAAAGAAGGGCTGATTTAAACACAAATGTACAAAGATGCCTTTAACCAAGGCCATTTCCACACTAACCCGTTATACTGCTATTATTCCACTTTCAACATCTTATGGAATCCTGGGGTTTGCAGTTTAGGGAGGGGCTGTTGGTCCCTCCCTAAAATGCAAACCCCAGGATTCCACAGGATGTTGAAAGTGGAAAATAGCACTATAACGGGCTAGTGCGGAAATGGCCCAAGCCAGACCACTGGTCCATTTATGTTGGTATTATTTTAATAGATTAACTGCAGCTCTTAAGAATTTCAGATAGAATATTTCCCAACTCTAAATATCCTAATGGTATCATATCCCATCTGATCTTGGAACGTCAGCCCTGGTTTGGAATTGAATGGGAGACTGCCAGTGAACACCAGGTTATTGTAGGCTATATTTCAAAGGAAGGAACTGGCAAAACCACCTCTGAGCATTTCTTGCTTAAGAAAACCTGGGAAAATTCATGGTTTTGCCATAAGCCAACAGGCGACTTGAAGACACACACACATCTGGAGATGGAAAGTATTGAACTCATGACCTTCTGCACGCAAAACAACTGCTCTAAAACTGGGCTATAGCTATTCCTCTGGCCCAGACCATATTGCCACAGAAGACATACCCTCCAGCTGTCTTCATTTGGCAGGGACATTCCCAATCAATCCTCTGCTGTCCCATTTTTTTTTTTTTTTGGCCATTTCTAAAATGTCCCAGTTTCTCTCTCCTCCTCCCACTTTCCCTCTTTGTCCTCAGCGTACTTCTGTTGCTGCAAACTGAGTTCAAAGTGCAAGAATAGTTGTGGAGGGAGGGCCAGACCAGGCCTGCTTTTCTTTCTCCCTTTCTGGAGTAGCAGCGTCTCTTTAATCCTGCTATAGCACCTCCCTTCCACTTATTCAACCCTGTTTTCCCTGTAAAACCACCATCTTAGTGGATAAAGAGCAAAACTTATCAATGGTTATTCAAAATGGATTGATAACATGTGGTAGTGTGTTTTTATGAAAGTAAAACTGATGATAATACTTTGTCGAGGCAGAATTATAAAAATAGAATGTAATCTTTATTAAAATAACAAATAGAGGAAAAGGTATTGGGTTTTCAAGGATATTCAGATAAAATAACACTTCCTCAAAGATGTTTAACTAATTTCTTCAAATCACCACAGTATTCAAGAACAGAACTTTCACACACATACCTTTGGCTCCCCTTAGCACAAAGGTGAAACTCACTGCTCAAGGCTCCACTTTCTGAACTACTCAGGAGTGGTTTGGTTTCTTCTTTGCCTCACGCTAGGCCACTGAGAAGACAGCCCTCCTTTCAGGCAAACCCCTTTGGTTGACTGAAGGCTCTGACTTAAAGTTCTCTCTAAGAGTCTCACTGAAGGAACCTAGAATCCAATTCACGCTCCCTGTATATATGCCCTCTGTTGTCTCACCCACAGCCCCTCCCTCTTACTTGGGCTGGGTTTTGCTCAGACAGAACCAATCTGGTTATATGACCACCTGTTGCTAAGGCTGCTCCGCACCCCCAGGCTCTGTCACAGTAGGGTACGCTCAGTTAACTCAGTGTGGGCGGAGGAGGAGCAAACAGGGTGGAATCTTGCTCATCCCAGTAGGTTCTGGCAAAAGCAAGCTGCTGCATCCTCCCCTAGCTTGTGCGTTCTTCCTCATTAATAGACCACACTTTGATGTTTCCTGGCCACACATGTCCAGTTTTCACCTGTAAAATGTCAAGTGGTATGGGAAAGGAAGAGTGCCAGTGTGGTGCAGTGGTGTGAGCATTGGACTATGACCCTGATTCCCTGCTTGGCCATGGAAATCCACTGGGTGACCCTGGATTACTCTCAGCCCCAGAAAACCCCATGATAGTTTCGCCTAGGGGTTGCCATAGGCCAGAGATGACTTATGACTTGAAAGCACACAACAACAACAACAACAACAACAACAACAAGGGAAAGAGAGCGCTGACCTTCAAGCAAGCCATCTTCCCTGCCTCACTTCAGTGAGTCAGCTTTCCACCCTGCGTAAACAAGGCTATGGTGAGGCCATTACTGAAAAAAACTCTGCCCAAACCCACCAGGCTAGAGAATTGCAGCCCAGCCTTCAATATTCCTTTCCTGAGCAAGATTCTAGAGCATGTGGCAGCCTCTTAACTCCAGGGATTCCTCAGTGAAATGGAGTGTCTAGGTCCATTTCAATCTGGCTTCAGGCCTGGCTATGAGACAGAGACAGCTTTGGTCACCTTGGTGGATGACCTACACAAAGAACTGGACAGAGGGAGTATGTCCCTGTAAGTCTTGCAGGACCTCTCAGGGGCTTTCAATACCATCGACCACGGTATCCTTCTGAACCATCTTTCTGGGACCATTTTACAGTAGTTGCATTCCTTCTGTGTGTGTGTGTGTGTGTGTGTGTGTCTGAAATCAGAAGCCCTCTCCAGGAATCTATCGATTCCTGGAGAGGGCTTCTGTACTTTTCATGCTTGCCTAAAAGAGGGAATTTCAGTTGGCATTGCTTGTTACCTCGATGTGTTTCAAGCAACACCTGCTGATATTCTGTTTTGTACACAAACATTAAAGAGAGAGGAACTCCCTCCAGTTTTCACTCTGGCAATCCTATAATACCCAGGATGTCTGCCAAATCATGCCTGCCTCAGAAGAGGGCAGTTTCCAAACTCACTATAAAGCCTCATTGTCAGCTTCTAAACCCACCATAAAGCCTCATTGTCATGCTCATTGCCCCACTGCATCAGGTGCCTGCCAAATGGCATCACCCTCAAGCAGTAACTTGTCACTCATGCATGCACGGACCTAGACACTCCATTTCACTGCACTGCCTCATTCTGCTGGGTATTCCTGGTAGGAATGGCAGACACACACACACACACACACACACCCTTATAAAGCTCTCCTGTCTTTAAACTGCTTGAAGAGCAGGAGAAATGCAGTGGGTTTGGTTTTTTCCTCCACCTGGCAGTCTCCCTGCCAGAAATAACTTTTCTGGTTGAATATCTGCCCATCACTTAAGCAACTGGAGGCATAAGAACTCATCAGGAAAGAAAGTGGACTAAAGAGAGGGAAAGAAAAATTACATGTGTACGCATGAGAGAGTGAATAAGAAAGGGAAAGCAGGTACAGTCAGCCCTCCACATATGCTAGGGTTAGGGGCACAGAACCCCCACAAAAATGGAAAAATCACAAATATCAAAATGTGTGTGTGTGTGTGTGTGTGTGTGAGTGAAGGAGGCTGAGGTACGGTGGGAGAAATGGGTACCCAGGGTCCAAAACAGATCAGGGAAAGGAGAGGGAAAGGGGATGGACTGGCGTGGCGGGCCTACACTTCCCCTCTCTTGCCCATCTCCTTCTTTGGGTTGTCTGGGGCATCAGTTTGCTGAGAAATCAGGCTGTGGAGCATCCTTAGCTGGCCAGGCAGGGTCTGGTAGAGGAGGGGAGGACCAGAGGTGGGTTTTTAAAGGGTTGCGCGGCCTGATCAGAACCGTCGAGACAGAAGGCTCACTCGGAAAGAAGCACCTGAGGGTGGGGGGGGCAGGGGGTGGAGAAACTCACAAACAATCATATCTGTGAAAGCAAAACTCACAAATGTGGAGAGCCGACTGTATATGTGTACGTAAAAGAAAACTCTGGGAAGGAGTGAGAAAGAATGCGTGAGCGAGAGAGGTGGCAGATTGTGGTTCCAGACTGAAAACTGAATAGGGATCCTGTGTGTGTATGAGACAGAAAGATAGTAAGAGGGGAGAGAGATTATGAAAAGGAACCTCTGTGTGGAAGAGTGAGAGACAACATATAAGTGTGCAAGAGCACAAGCGTGTGTGCGTTCAAAAGAGAAAGGAGGGCCTTTCACACTATGCAATTGTAGCCCACTTTAACTGCCACAACAACTTCCTATGGAATCCTGGGATTTGCAGTCTACAAACTGGTGCTAAAAATTCTCCACCAGAGAGTTCTAGTGCCTCACCAAACTGCAAATCCCAGGATTCCACAGAAAGCTGCCATGGCAGTTATAGGGGAGTCATTGTGCTATCCTCATGTAGTATGAAAGGGCCCCAAGAATGTCTGTGTGTGCCTGGGGTGCGTGTGTGAGGATTAGGCGCATGGAAACAGAACAATTCCCCAGCGCATCTACCTTGTAGGCCTCATGAGCAATGGCATCATTTCCGTCCCCACGTTGCCAGGGAAGTCGCCGGTCAGGAAAGCGGGAACTCTGCAGGCTCGCCCCAAAGAGGTCGATGTAGAAGAAGGCATACTCGCCGGTGGTGAGCCCCTCATGGTGTGCATGGACCATAAGCTCATGGAAAATCTCAGGGGCACAGCAGACGTACACAACTGAAAGGCAAAGGAAGGGAGTCTGTGAACAGAGGAACCATTTTGCTTTGCCAAGGCATTTTTGAGAGGCGGGAAACTTGTGTGGTAGCACTCCCCTTTGTGCTAAAAAAGTAAAACAAGCCACGATTTGCCATGCTCAAGTACAAGAGTGGGAAAACTTTGGCCCTCTAAATATCTGAGCTACAACTCCCAGGCAGCCTTGCGTAATCTGGCCAAAAATGAGAAATTTGTTGAAACCGTATCCCAAACACTGGGAGCAGGGAATCACCCCCATCCTCAACCTTACTACCACCACAGCCTGAAGTGGACTGATCGGATTGTCTACTCTTTGTTTAAATACTAAATTTATATAGCATTTCCACCCTCCCCAAAAGTATTTCAAGGTGGTTTACGATAAGATAAATGCAGAACAATGTAACGTAGAACCCAACTAGGAAACACAAACATGGCAGAAAGCATTTTTGGATTGTCACATCAACAACTGTTTTTCCCATGTGAGGTAGAAGAACCAACATTAAATCCTGCCACTCCATCTCCACAGCCAGTGGAGCCTTAGATCTGGGGTTCCTCCAGACGAGGATAAACGCGCAAGAATGTTGAAGTATATTTGTTGTTGTAGCTCTCAGTTTTTAAAAAAACATAGTTCACTTTAGTCAACAAAGGCCATTTCCTCAATAGACTGTTATAGTGCTATTATTCCACTTTCAACATCCTATGCAATCCTGGGGTTTGTAGTTTAGGGAGGGGCCTTAGATTGTAATGGTAAAACCCATTGGATTGTAATTCAGATCTACTTCAGTCACCCGGAAATCAGATTCCAGAGGAGGAAGGGAGTGTGATGGCAGTTGCAATATAGGGGGTGGGGAATTGTGGAAGGCTGGGGGGCACTGTCCCCTCTCCTCATAAGCCATGCTGTCATTCCTGAAAGTGATGTTACATCACCTCTGGTTCTAGAAATTACTCAAAATACAGACAGTGTTTTTTGCATTGGGGAGGTTGTGGGGGGGCAAGTGGACTTAAACCATCATATTTCGGTGGCAAATTGGGTGGGATTTTTGTATATTGAGCCAGAGAAAGAAATAAAAAATGGGGGGCTAGGGGCTTTAGGCACTTGTTAGTGGAATACAGGATGTGGCCCCAGGCGCCATGTGCAACCACAGATTGTACTCACACACTCCAAGTGCCCGATTTGGCTGGGCAGTCCTGACTACTCCTCTGCCATCCCACTTTTCCAATGCTTTTAAAATGTCTCAGTCTCTCTTTCTTACTCCCACTTTCCCCCTTTGTCCTCATCTCAGTTGCTGCAAGCAGAGTTCAAAGATACTGAAATAGTTTGCGCTTAATTAATTCAGCAGCGAGGAGCGGACAAAAGCAAATTGCAGCTGTATGCTTTTTGCCAGTAGTCTCAGGCAAAAGCAAACCTCTGAAGCCTCTCCTAGCTCCTGTGTTTTTCCTCCCTTAATACATGTTGGTAGCTTGATCACATACTGATATTGCTTGGCTACACATGTCACGCTTTTTTTTTATCTGCGAAATGTCTGAGGCTACGGTTGCACTTTCTCCATCCCTGGGTGTCGTGGGCACTGTCAGATTTTTAGACTTAACAACCTCAAAACTGGGCACTTTTTTAATGGTGCTTGTGACAACTTCACTTACTTTAAAACACAGTCTGCTCATCCTGCTCTTGTATTGGCATGCCCCTCCTGCTGCCTGTCCTCTTACTGAGAGGGGACACTAGAATTTGCCCCAAAGTCCTGCCTTGATGACTCCCACTAAGAAGACGAAGTAAGGGCACAACCCTGGCGAGCAACAGGAAAAGCCAAAACACAGTCTTTTACAACAGCCAAGAGCTACCAAGAAACCGCCCTCCAAGCTTGCCAAACGGGGCAAGGAGTGGAGTCATTAGCACAACTCTTGAAGGAAAACATCCATATATATCAAGGAAGGATGCCCCCTCCAGGAATGTGCAGGGCTATTCCTCACACAACAACACACAGACATCTGGCTGTTGCTGTCTTTTTAGCTTGGCTGCTTTGCTAAGTCTTGTGTTTTCCTGGAAGGGATGCTGAAGCACGTGTGTCCTCTGAACCCAACAATCTGCTCTCCCTGCCTCCCTTTCACCCCCTTGCCTTTCCCTTACTTTATCTCTCCCGCGGGTAAAGTTTTATATCTGTAACTTCACTGGGGCAGAGCATCTTTGCAAACGGAAGCAGAGGGCACATCCCACTCTGCTGGGTTTTCTTGTGCGCTGAAGAACTGGGGGTTGTGTTGTTGTTAAAGAAGACGTAGATGTGTGCAAGCAGATTATTACCCACTGCAACCTCCAATGTTCTCCCACTATCACGAGTTCAAATCTCCTCCGGGATCTCTGTGTACACTTTTCCCTAGATTCCTTCCTTGGTGAATCAGAAAGACAAGAAGCATTCCCCCATCCGCACCCCATCCCCTGCCTGTGCACACGCACCAGAGCTGGGCTCTGCACATCCAAGTCCACCGCCAAATTCTCTCTGCTGGGACCCATTAAAGCACCGCCAGAAGGTTGCGAAACTAAGGCCCAGCTCCATCAGCTTCCTTTCCCATTCCTTAGTAATTAGCCTTAACTGTCTCTTGTGACCCAGAATGAAGGAATCCGGTGCTTCCATCCCACCCCCCCGCCGCCTGTCAGGCCCAGGCGAGAGCCAAAAGCAAGCCACGGGGGTCGGAGTCAAGCAAACAGAGGCAGGAGGCCTAAGAATAACTGTGGCTCACAGCAGAGCCAACCCTAGCAATGGGCAGAGGGAGGCAGGCAACTCCAGTGGCAGACGGCAGGGGGCAAGGGACAGCCACCCGGTGACCACTGTCCTCCTTGAAGGAGTCTGCTACGCTCCTGAAACTGGCCTGTTGCAGGGGAAGACACTGTCCTCTCATAAGTCTTGACACAAGATTCACTTGCCAGACAAGATGGAGGGCGGGGGGGGGGGGGCTTGGCAGGAATTAGGGAGGTTGGACCTAAGGCAGCATGTCTTGGGGTCTCCCTCCCTCAGTAAAAATTGGTACCACAATCTGAGAGCCAGGGTGTTGCAGCAGTTTGAGTGTTGAGCTAGGATTCTGGGAGACCAGGGCCTTTTCCGCACGAGACTCTTATAGCGCGATTATTCCACTTTCAACCTCCTAGGGAATCCTGGGGTTTGCAGCTTCGAGAGGGGCCGCTCCAAAAATTGCTCACTTTTCTGAGCTCTGCACAAAAAGAATTACCTAGCCCTTGAGACTACCCTGTTGTGTCTCTGAGTCTTGGCTCCGGTTCACTTCTGCTCAGCCCCATGAGTCATCCCTGAATGGATGGAGCAACTTGCTCCAGGTACAAAAAGTCCCCAAGTTCAATGCCCTCCTTCTCCAGATGGAAGAATCAGACTGCACAGCAGGGGAAAGACCTCCATTTGAGACTCTAGGAGCTGCTGCCCATCAGAATATGCAATATTATTAAAGAAAAACAATCGACTCTTGCTGTATTTGGTTACGGCAGTGAGAATAAACTTCACAAAAATTTGGAAAACAAGAAACATGCCAGACATAGACCAATTGTTATCAAAAATAAGAGAATTGAAAGAATATGACTTACTCACTCATTATATAAATGAGAAACAAATTAACCAACTGGAAAAAGATTGAGAACCTGTGATAACATATACAAGTAAGAGATGGGATATTAAGATACGAGATAAAAGAAATAATATAAGAAAATGTATATTCTAATTATCAGTATACATAACATCAATTTTAGATGTTGGATATATGTATTATGTATGGAGAATTTAAAGGTAAATAGAACTGAATTACGATATTAACTTTTCTTTACACTTGGTAAATAATGTTTAGATAATCAAATAAGAAACGTTATGTAAAGAACCACAAGGGAAAGGAAAGAGTGAACTGAAATTACTGAATGTACTAAAACTGAAGATAATAGGGAGTTTCAAATATAGACAGATAGATAGTGCATAAACAGTGTTCCAGATCAATGGCAAAAGGAAGCTGATAAAAACATTTAAAGAAAAGTAGTTATTCTTAATTCAACGTTTATATATGTTTTTCTTTCCTTTATTGATTGGACAGTTCTCATAGAATCATAGAATCACAGAGTTGGAAGAGACCCCAGGGGCCATCCAGTCCAACCCCCTGCTGTGCAGGAACATCCATCAAAGCTCTGACCGTCAGGAACTTCTTCCGGAGGTTCAAGTGGAATCTCCTTTCCTGCAGCTTGAATCCATTGCTCCTTGTCCTAGTCTCTGGAGCAGCAGAGAACAAGCCCGCTCCCTCCTCAACATGACATCCCTTCAAATATTTAAACATGGCTATCATGTCCCCTCTGAACCTTCTCTTCTGCAGATTAAACATACCCAGCTCCCTAAGGCATTCTTCATAGCGCATGTCTTCCAGACCCTTCACCATTTTGGTCGCCCTCCTCTGGACACGTTTCCAGCTTGTCGAGATCCTTCTTGAACTGAGGTGCCCAGAACTGGACACAGTATTCCAAATGAGGCCTAACCAATCCAGAATAGACTGGTACCATTACCTCCCTCGATCTAGACACTTTACTCCTATTGATGCAACCAAGAATCGCATTGGCTTTCTTGGCTGCCGCGTCACACTGCTGACTCGTGTTCAGCTTGTGATCTACCAAGACTCCTACATCCTTTTCACACGTACTACTATCCAGCCACACGTCCCCCATCCTATACCTGTAACTTTCATTTTTTCTGCCCAAGTGCAGGACCCTACATTTCTCTCTGTTGAAATTCATTTTTTTAGCTTTGGCCCAGCTCTCCAATCTGTCAAGGTCATCTTGAAATTTGATCCTATCCTCTGGTGTGTTAGCAACCCCTCCCAGTTTGGTATCATCTGCAAATTTGACCAGCATGCCCTCCACTCCTTCATCCAAGTCATTGATGAAGATGTTGAATAGCGCTGGGCCCAGGACAGAACCCTGAGGCACCCCACGAGTCACTTCTCTCGAGGATGAACAGCAGCCATTGGTGAGCACCCTTTAGGTTCTGTATTATAATAGTACTAGATTAGTTTTCAGTATCTGCTCTGTTTTTCGAATTTTGTTTTTTCTTTCACCTGTATGTGTTTTTTCAATAATGTTATAAATGTTTTTTAATAAAAAGATAATTAAACAAAAGAATATGCAATATTAAACAAGCCCTCGGTTGGATCTTTGCATAATGAACCTTTTCGGGTCAAAGACTAGAGCATGCCTTCAAGTTTTCCAGCCATAATTAAGGGGAAAAAAGTGGGGAAGTGAGTGTGTCCATTATCAGAATCTTGAGAAAGGAAATCTGCCATGAAGAATCCACCCAAGCAGGGCGACAGCCTCTCGGTTGCTCACCTGGGGCGAGACAAGACTGGCCCTAGGTGACCAGAGAAATTTGTAAAATGCAACAGAGTTCTCTCTTCCTTACTCTTCCTTCCTCCTTTTCTTTCCACACATCACAAAATGACAAATTACTCAGGAAGATTATTTCCAAGGTGTGGCTAATTCCTCCTCTCGGGAGGTAAGACAGAGTGACCATGATAAAAACCTAGCAACCCGCCCTTTCTTTCCTCTTGCTTGCCCAGCAATGCTGAATACCCCCACCCGGCACTTGGCAGAAAACTAGGGCAGAAAGGAGAGTTACGGCCCAGGCATGTCATGCAATGAGTGAAGGAGAATTTCTGTCTCTGCAGAAGATGGAATTCAGAAGGTTCCTTTTTTTTTTCAGCATCCGTGACCAGCAGCAATTGCAACAAAAACATGTAAGGTCTGTTTCCTACCCAGATATTAAAGCAGGAGGAGTTCACCATCTTGGCCTCTGGCCTCTCCCACACATCACGATCCTACACATTCACACTATACAGTTCAAGGCCACTTTCCTCTCATTTCTCATGGGATGGCTCTGTCCTACTGACTCCTGGGACCTGTAGTTTCACCAGGTCCTTAGCACTCTCTACTGGAGAGTTCTAGTGCCTACCCAAACTACGAATCTTAAGATTCTGTAGGAAAAAGCAATCACAGCTGAAGTAGTATCCAAGTATTGGGTAATGACGTGATTGGAAAGACACCTAGATCTTAGGCTCATCCAAGAAAATTCATAGGCATGAGATGCAACACAGTGTTTCAGTTGGTCTGTGGAATTCACTGCCACCAGATAGAGGGCTAAGCTCTGCTCTTTTTTCGAAAGGGGAAGAGTGTGTCTTAAAACAATACATCCAGGAGGAGAAATTTACTTACAGGAGTGCCTGCAAAGACTACAGAATCATAGAATCATAGAGCTGGAAGAGACCCCAGGGCAATCCAGTAAAAGTCCCCTGTCATGCAGGAATATACAACCAAACCACCACCAGCAAATGGCCATCCAGCCTCTGTTTAAACACCTCCAAAGAAAGATTCTCCACCACACTCCAAGGCAGCACAGTATTCTACTATTGAACTGCTCTTACTGTCAGGAAGTTCTTCCTAATATTTAGATAGAATCTTTCTTCCTGAAATTCGAAGCCATTCCTCCATGTCCTAGTCTCTGGAGCAGCAGAAAACAAGTTTGCTCCATCTATCATATGATATCCCTTCAACTATTTAAACACGGCTATCAAACTTAACCTTCTCTCCTCCAGGATAAATGTCCCCAGCAGGTCATTGCTTGAGGTCAAGGGGAGAATTTTGTGTCATTGGACTATGACATCTAGCAGCCCCAAGGAGCAAAATCAAAGCAAAGAATACTGTGAATTCTAGTTCAACAATATCTAGAGGACCACAAGATTCCCATCCTTGGCATGGCCTCAAGATTATGAGTGCCTGCAAATAAATATTTTAAAAACAGAAGATGCCCTGCAAATTTCTTAGAATGATAAATTTGGAGGGACAATGCTATGGGGACCCTTAAGTTAAGTCACAGTTCAGGATTTCCAAATGTCTTAATCTTGTGGTACCTCAAGTTTTGGGGTCTGATCCAGCAGGCTTTTCTTACGTCCTAAAGCTGACCAACAATCTTCTCCCAGGTATAGAGCAGCCCCATTCAGGACAAGGCAGTTGCACTTGGTTCACTGAACTCACAGCAATTGTATACCTTCCAGCTCTCTGTTTGGCAGGGACAGTCCTGATTAATCCTCTATCATCCCACTTTTCAGCTGCTTTTAAAACGTCCCGGTTTCTCTCTCCTCCCCCCGCTTCGTCCTTTGTCCTCAGTTTACTTCAGTTGCTGCAAATGGGGGTCGAAACGCAAATGTACTTTGCACTCAATTAACTCAGCAGAGGGATAAGGGGAGAAGAAAGGAGAGGAAAGGGCAGAATCTTGCCTTTCCCCGTAGGCCCAGGCCAAAGCAAACCACTGCAGCCTCTCCTGGCTTGTCCATTCTTTCTGATTAATCACCTTTACCATTTTGACAATCTGACGTTGCTTAGCCAAACTTATCCCAGTTTTCATCTGTTGAAAGCCAGTGTTGTGTAGTGGACTACGATCCTGGAGGCCAGGTCCATTTCCATGCTCAGCCATGGAAACCCACTGAGTGACCTTGGACATATCACACACTCTCAGCCCCAGAAAACCCCGTGATAGGTTTGCCTTAGGGCCGCCATAAGTCAGAAGTGACTTGCGGGCACACAACTACAACAGTAATCCAATTAACAGGCACAGGAGCATTGCTATGAAAAAAATTGGCAACTCAAATCCTCACTCGAGACAGGAGCATCCACTCCAGGGGTATAAGAAAGCCTAGACTGGTCGCTTTCACTAAGTCACCCTCCACAAGGCCTCTGGCCAAGAGATTTCCTGTTATTTTCCTGCTGCGTGTCCTTCCCCCCACCGGCTGCCGAGGTCAAGGGACGCGTTCTGTCCACTGGGTGGGGTCACGGCACGCTTGGCCCCCCTGAGCCAGCGTTTTCCTGTTTTGCTGACTCGCCACTTCCTCCTCCTCCTCCTCCTCCTCCTACTGGAGGAAATTTCAGCCAGTGATTTACTGGACGGTCAGGGATGGCCCACCTCACTCTGTAGCAGCCATCTTCCAATGCCTCACCTTCACCAAAGCACTCAGGGACCCACTAACGCTAACTTTCCAAGAATCACAGGAACCACCACTATCGATTGGCCGAAGCAGACTCTCTGCTTTCTCTATTGCATCCATTTATTCCGTAGTCACTCATTCAATCGAAATGGCCGAAAGATAGGAAGCTCCATCCAGCTCAGTGCTGCTCCAGTTCAGCAGTCTGCATACCATTCAGCATTCCACAGATTGAGGCCGAGGATACGTGTGCCCAAGCAATATCAGAGAAAGGGCAAGAGGGCAGGAGTAACCAACAAGGAAGAACACACACAAGGAAGGAGAGGCTGCTGCAGTTTGCTTCTGCCTGAGCTTACTGGGAAAGGCAACACTCCACTCCTTCCTCTTTTCTCCCTCTTGTTGAGTCATAAGCCATTTCTGCACTAGACTGTTATAGTGCTCTTATTCCACTTTCAACATCCTATGGAATCCTGGGGTTTGCAGTTTAAGGAGGGGCCTTGCAAACCCCAGGATTCCATAGGATGATGAAAGTGGAACAATAGCACTATAACAGTCTAGTGCAGAAATGGCCAGAGAATCATAGAGCTGGAAGAGACCACAAGGGCCATCCCGTCCAGCCCCGTTCTGCCATGCAAGAATACACTATTAAAGCACTCCTGACCAATGGACATCCAGCCTCTGCTTAAAAGCCTCCAAAGAAGGAGACTTCACTACACGGTATTCCACTACTGAATTATTCTGTCTTAAAAAAAAAAAATCCAGAATGGCTTCTTGTGCACAGAATATTCCTGCAGAGAAAATAACTTTTGTGCACAGAAAACAACATTTTCTACACATGAAACTTGTCTTCTGTTGCTTTCTGTGCACAAAAAAAGTGCCTTTTTTTTCACAGAATGACTCTTGTACTGTGACAACTCTTGTCTGCCTAGTTGTCTCCTCACTAGGGTTTCCTGGCATTCAAGAAATCCATTTTTCAGTCATTTAAAAAATATTTAGAATATATGTTTAAATATTCTTTCCATTCCTACAAGCTCCAGGATTCCATAGGATGTTGCCATAGCAGTTAAAGTGGAATAGTTGCATTGTATGAATGGATTGTTGCCTAGAGAGTCTGGAGACTGTATGCAAGGCATGTATCCCCCACACCCCCTCCACCACAATCAAGCTATGATTTCTCACCTAGACTCCTGTTCCTTTCCATCTTGCCCTCAAACTGCAATTTGAGCCACTCCATTTTGATCTTCTTCTTCAGGTCCAGTAAATATCACCTCTTCCATCCAAAATCTCTCTCTGTTCAACCTTTCTCGTCTTTTCCTTCATTAGCCTTCTATGGTCTGTGAGATTGCTTGATTTCTCATGTATTAATTTCCAATAAAATAGTCTTTTAACTTTTAACTGGAGTCCTCTCTATAGTTAGCACAGGTATATACAAGTGAAAAGATCCTGCCATTACCCTCCTCTCACAGACCTCCTTTGAGCTAGTAATTCCCCAAATCCAAAGGAGATGCTGGCACTGCTCATGGACCTCGAGGTCCCCCATCTTTTGGGTGACAAGTGCGTCTTTTCAGGGGGAACCTTCGCTCTTGGCAGCTTTGATCAGGCCGTGCAGCCCTCTAGAAACCCACCCCTGGTCCTTCTCGTCTTCCACCAGCCACTGCCTGGCCAACTAAGGAAGGCTCACAGCTCAATTTCTCAGCACCACAAACCCTCTCCCAATGCCCCCCTACACCCAAGGAAAGATATGGACGAGAGAGAGGATGTATAGGGCCACCATGCCAATCCACCCCTTTTTCCTCTCCTTTCCCTGACCTGGTTTGGACCCTGGGTGCCCACTCTCCCCACCATGCCTCAGTCCCCTTCCCATAAACACGCATGCATACATTTTGATGTTTGCAATTTTTCCACTTTCCACTTGATGTTTCCACTTTCCACTTCTACGCCCATAACCCTACCAAACGTGGAAGGCTGACTGTACATGGCGGTGCCTGTGAGTGAACCTGAGTCCTTTTGCTTGTGTAGCAGATGCTCCCCCACAATCCTGTATCGTTCCCCTGAAAATAAATAAGGTCCCAGCCACTGTGGTTGTGAATAAAATGCTGATTTAAAGAGGAACAAAGTAAGAGTGGCTCATATCAAGCCACCTCCTTCTCCTGGTCCTCAGCAAGCAATACTCAGAGGTGGACTGCCTCTGAACTGGGAGGTTGCATTTCCCTATTACGATGGCCGTTCAGACCAGGAGACCAGCTGCGATCAGAGCAAAGTCCTAAACAGGCCAGAATTCTCCTTCCCCACCCTGAAGCACACAGGGAAGCCTACAAGGACATTACGGCAATAACTTTTCCTCACGGTTGCTTTGCAATAACTGGTATGTTGAGGTAGATTGCCTTTGAACATGGGCTTTTATTATTAATTCTTTTGGTAAATACTACAAATACTACAAGAGGGGAAAAAAGAGAATCAGAGTACAAGCCAATTATATCAGAGGCCAGGCGGCCATCTTATGAAGATGTTGCAGCTGTAAGATTTTTTCTCTTAACTAGGAATTGGACGAGATCAATGGCCCTTAACCTTTACTGGGGACCCCGTAAATATAATTTGTTGCCAGGGGCCCCTGTGACTCGGCTCCCAATTTAAATGTAATGTTTGATGCACTTGAGTTAAGTCCTGGGGGTCTGTGGCAACAAAAGATATTTAAAGGGGTCCGTGGTAAAGAAAAAGTTAAGAAGCACTGGTTTAGTCTCTTGTTATTATGTCTTGGTTTTAGTTTAATTTGGTTTAGCTTATACATGCATATTGTTTATGTATAGTTTGTCTGCTTTTCTTTTCTTCTCTTATTTCTCCCCTCTCCCCTTGAAGCTGTGAATTAGTATGTTTGTCTCTCTGCACCAAAATTAATAAATATTGAATCAGGAATGATGGATGACCAGCCCAGGGGTCCCAGCAGCCCTACCAAAGTTGGAAGCTCTGTGATGGTATGAGAAACTCTGGGGAACGTTCTTGGCGGGACGTGGAGCAGCCCCAGAAATAGCAGCCACCCAGACGACAACAAAAACCCACGCCAGGCTGAGAAAACAATTCCAGGCAAGATACGGGAGGTTGGGTGAAAAGTGAACTACGCAACGGGGGGGAAGATTGGGGTGAAAAACAGTCCTTCTCTCCTGGGATCCCTTCCCATTTTTATCATGGGGAGAATAACCCTCCAAACTAAGAGAGGGTAACAACCATGGGGAGAAAGGTGGCAAGGCGATGGTGTTCCACAGGGGTGTAGCTGGGGGGAGCAACATGAGGGCACTGACCCCCAATAAGAATTCTGCCCTTCCAAAGTTGACCCTAAAGGCACCAGATCCTGTCTAATCTTGGAAGATGAGCAAGGTCTGCCCTGGGTAGTACTTGGGTGGGAAATCAACAAGGAATAACATGCTGTAGGCTCCGTTTCAGAGAAAGGTACTGGCAAAACCTCCTTTGAGTATTCCTTGCCCAAGAAAGCCCTGTGAAATTAATGGGATCACCATAAGTTGACAGGAGACTTAAAGATACACACATACTCATACACAAATTGAATTTTCCTTCATTCTCCACATTTCTCGCATTGCAGAGATTGATAGGTTGAAGACTGTTCATACCTAGAACTCTTCTGCTTGCTGTGTTCACGTTCCGGGTAATGTTCTCTGCCCCTTTTCTCTGGATGCCTGAACTGGATTTCTCAGCACTCAACTGAAATGTTCAGGCTGGAAATTTGGAGTCTGAAGGAAAATTTGAGGAGGATGCCCTCATTCTGCCTGCCTCCCCTGTAGCAATACCCCCGTTGTTCAGTCTCCACGGATGAAAACAAAGCAGACCAAGGCCATTTCTGCACTAGCCTGTTATAGCGCGATGATTCCACTTTCAACATCCTCTGGAATCCTGGGGTTTGCAGTTTTGGGACGGGCTAAAGCTCTCTGGCATAGAATTCTAAGTACTACTCCCTAAACTGCTGATCCTAGGATCCACAGGACGGAATTACAACAGTCAAAGTGGAATCACAGCACCATAACTGTGAAGTGTGAAAGGCTTTCTGGTGAACTCAAAATTTATGCATTTCAGAGGTCTACATCCACTGTTCATCCAGAGTCCTAGAGTTGGAAGAGACCACAGGGGCCATTGTGTCCAACCCCATTCTGCCATGCAGGATACACCATCAAAGCATTCCCGACAGATGGCCATCCAGCCTCTGTTTAAAAACCTCAAAAAAGGAGACTCCATCATACTCTGGGGCAGCGTATTCCACTGTCAAACTGCTTTTTCAATAAATTGCATCCTGCTTTCCATCTTATCTTCCCTACGCTAAGCACACATCACCGACTCTTTCACCCACTCATCAGGGTCGTAAGGAAAAGTGAGCCAATTGCTTCAGTGATGGAAGCTGGAAGCAGACCCTCCAACCTTTCACAGATGAATCATAGAATCATAGAGTTGGAAGAGACCCCATGCGCCATCCAGCCCAGCACTCTTCTGCCATACAGGAATATACCATCAAAGCATTCCCAACAGATGGCCATCCTGCCTCTGTTTAAAAACCTCTAAAGAAGGAGACTCCGCCACACTCCACTGAAGCAGCAGTGGATTCCACTGTCAGACTGCTCCTATGGTCAGGAAGTTCTTCCTAATGTTTGGATGGAATCTTTTTTCCAGAAGTTTGAAGCCATTGCTCCATTGTGTCCTAGGCTATTTCCGCACTAGACTGTTATAGTGCTATTATTCCACTTTCAACATCGTATGGAATCCTGAAGTTTGCAGTTTAGGAAGGAACCTCAAAGGCCCCTCCCTAAATTGCAAATCCCAGGATTCCATAGGATGTTGAAAGTGGAATAATTACACTTAATAATTATAATAACAACAACAACAACAGTCTGGTGCAGAAATGGCCCTAGTCTCTGGAGCAGCAGAAAACAGGCTTGCTCCATCTTCCATATGACCTCTCTTCAAATATTTAAACATAGCTATCACATCACCTCTTAACCTTCTCTTCTCCAGGCTAACCATCCCGAGCTCTCTAAACCACTCTTCAAGGGGCTTCATGGTTTCCATTTTGGTCGCTCTCCTCTGGACACGTTTCAGCTTGTCGACATCCTTGTCAATGAAAACTGGGCCAGGTGTGGCCAAGCCATATCAGAGCATGGTCAAGGTGGCAAAAGTCATGAATGGAGAAGAACACACAAATTAGGAGAAGCTGCCACAGTTTGCTTTTGCTCGAGCCTACAGGGAAGGGCAAGACTTCACCCTCTTCTCTTCCTCTCTGTGGACTTAACTAAGTGCAAATTATTTTTAACAGTTAGAACTCAGTTTTCATCCATTAAATTGAGCTCACAACAAAGGGGGGAAATGGGTGGAGGACAGAGAGAAACCGGGGCATTAAAAATTACTGCTTATTATTTCCTTTTATGGGAGGGGGCCGCAAGGGATTTGGGGGGAAAAGCATCTGGTACCCTTCTTGTGAGAGCCAGCAGTGGTTTGATCTCTGCACTACGACCTTGGAGACCAGGGTTCAATTCCTGCTCAGCTATGGAAACCCACTGGGTGACCTTGGGAGCATCACACACTCTCAGCCCCAGAAAAACCCCAGGATAGGTTTGCCTTAGGGTCACTATGAATCGGAAAAAGCCTGAAGACACACAACAACAACAACAACAACAACAACAACTGTTCTTGCTCTATGCCTATAAGCTAAACGGCTGTTCTTCATATACGGTGGAAAACACTGCCACACTGCTTTGGCCAAAGAGAAAATCCAACCGCCAATGCAGCTGGATTTTGTACATGGGAACGGGCAATCATTTTGTTCTTTGCCTCAGGCAGCACAAATTCTTGGGCCACCCCTGCTGTTCACCTTGGGACTTCATGTTGTGGGCCAGGAACTTTCTGGGCTCAATCAAGCTGAAGTGGGCCAAACTGCACATGCTCACAGTTACACTACTGCCTGCTATTTTTTTTTTTTATTAATTTTAACACAAGCACAGTCTAATGCACAAAAAAACTAATACTAAAACACTAAGCTAAAACACCGTACGCTAACTAAAACACTAAACATTAACTTACTAATAGACAAAAAGGCTCTGACTCCTTCTAAGTTAAACTGTAACAAAGGAGGGGAAAGAAAAAAAAATATTCTACCATTGTAGATCCACTAAAATTCCAAATAGCCATAACAACAGATTATGGTACCATTGCATATTGAAATTGCTCAAAAAGTTCAGAAATAATTTCCACTCTTAAAAAAATAAATTAATTAAAAAATCTTCAATTGGCTTATCCTTCAAAACCCACATTAATTTGGCCATTTGGACTAACTCAGCAATCAACAATCCATCCTTCCAAGCTCCTGATGATCTCTCTCATATTACATTGAGCTGTCCATTGTATTCAAATTCAAGGGAAAAGCTGTTAAGGAGACTATTGGAAATGAATATCTGCCTAGATAGGCTATCTGTAGAATACTTATTGGATGATCGAAACCCGCAGGTTACTAGATTAATGGCTAATTTCCTGGTTGAGGCAGCAAATTTATGGTTTAAACTGTCAAGCAAGGATCCTTGATGTCTTATTGATGGGTATATGGTTATGCTATAATATGCCTAATAAAGGTCAATTGAATTAAATTGAATTGAAATCTTTAGACCAAATTTTTCCCATGGATCCATTTGAACATTTTGCTCAAAATGTCAGGCCCACCTTATCATAAACTCTTTCACAGGTTCTTCTTCTGTCTCTAGTTGCAAAAGGAATTTGTACACTTTCTGTTTAATTACATAGTCATCGTCTTTACACAACTCTAAATTAAACTCATTTTCTCCAATCTCTACAGCTAAATCTCTCTTATCTTGATTAAATCTATCTATGAGTTGCATAGCAAACTAATTAAGATCTTTGCCTGGCTTAAGAAGCATCTCACATGATTTGAACTCTCAGCTGTCTTTTTCAAAATACAAAAGGTCATCATAAAACCACCATCTCCAATTTTAACCCATTCTTTCCTTAAAAAAGGCTTCCTGCAGTGATATGGGTAATATTATCTTAGGAAAATGTCTCGCCTAGTATTTATATCAAACTCACAGAACGGCCTGTCTAATACTATGATTTTCAAATTCAGTGTGTATTTTGTCACGCATAAGATAACTATGCCACCCACACCTTAAATCAAGATCTTCGACTCCCAAGAATCTCTCATCTCCAAGCAATATCCATTCCTTCAACCATACAAAGCAACAAGCCTCATAATACTTTTTAATATTAGGAATTAGCATCATGCAATGTTTTAAATTTTATTCTGGGTTTCCTTGCCCGCCAAACAAATCTGGAAATTTCTTTCTGCCATCGCACAAAGGGTATTCCATTTCTCACAACAAGGATTCTTTGGAAATAGAATAAATATCTCAGCAAAATGTTTGCTTTTATTACTGCAATTCTCCCCAAAAGGGATACATTTAACTTTCCCAATTTCTCTAAGTCTTTTTTAATTTCTTTCCAGACATTTTCGTAATCATACTGAAACAGTAGACTATTATTTTTCATAAAGGTAACTCTCAGATATTTAATCCTCTTTTTTAATACATTACCTGCTATTGTTAAGTGTTATTATTCACAAAGTACCTCAAATTGCTAGGCAGCCGTACAAAGGTTAAATCCCTCCCTGCAGGCTTTAAGATCTAAAGATGATGAAAGGACAACTCAGGGAAGAAGAGACAGGAAAAAGGTCAAAACAACAGCAGGTCTGCAGCTCATTCCTCCTTCTTGTCTCCCCAACAGATATCTAAATGGCAAGCTCCTAGGGGCAGAGACCTACCTTGCTTTCTCCATGCAGTGCTATGTCCAGGGCTGACACTGTAAAAACCCCGGCCTTGTTCACTCTCATGCAGGGGTGGGCACAGCAACAGCCCTCCAAGGCTGTATTCCTGGCCCTTAACTCTTCCAGATTCCCTGGACTGACTTTTTTTTTCCTGAGCAAAAAGGAGGATGAATCATCTCCCCAGAGGAACCCACGAGTGCCAAACCTTAAACAGTTTGCAAAGTTGCCCAGCACATACCATCCATCCTAATTAAGCAGAGGCAGACTAGATTAATCCTTTGTTGTCGTATTTTTTTCGCTGCTTTTGAAATGTCCCAGTTTCTCTTTCCTCCTCCCCCTACATCCTCAGCTCACTTCCATTGCCACAAACTGAGTTCAAAATGCAAAATAGTTTGCACTCAATTAATTCTGCAAACACAGAGGAGCAGAGGAGAGGAATTTTGCCCTTCCCTGTAGACTCTGGCCAAAGCAAACTGCTGCAGCCTCTCCTACCTAATGAATCCTTCTTCATTAATAACTTTCCCCATTACGGCCACGCTCTGAGGTTGCTTAGCTGCCAGCGTCCCAGTTTGCAACTGTGAAATGTTGGAGGGTATGTGCATGGTTTAACAGCAAAAATGGCTAGTACAATCCCTCCACATTCGCTAGGGTTAGGGAGCTTTCCCAGTTGTAACACAAAGGATCTAGGGATAGCTTGCTCTTAAATGGACCATTAAACGCTATTAGCTTTGCAAAAGACCTGCTTAGAACCGATGGTTGGAATCCTACATCACCCTCTTTGTAACTTAATTTTATGTATACAGTCGGCCCTCCACATTTGCTAGGGTTAGGGATACAGGACCCCGGCAAAAGTGGGAAAATTGCAAATATCAAAATGTGTGTGTTTGTCTGTCTGTCTCTCTGTGGGAAGGGGGATGAGGACTGGTGGGGAGAGAGGTCACCCAAAATCCAGACCAAGGAGAGGGAAAGGGGGTGGGGCAGCACGGTGGCCCCACACTTCCTCTCTCTCACTCATCTCCTTGGTTGTGGGGAAGCATCGGGAAAAGGTGTGCGGTGCTGAGAAATCGGGCTGTGAACCATCCTTAGCTGGCCAGGCAGCAGCTGGTGGCAGAGGAGGAGGCCCAGATACATTTTTTTAAAGGACTGCGTGGCCCGCTGGAGCCACCATGAGGGAAAGCTTCCCCATGAAAAAGAAGCAGAAAAGAAGCGCTTGAAGTGTGTGTCGAAGGGGGAACAGGGGTTAAAGAAACTCGCCAATAATCAACTCTGTGAAAGCAAAACCCACAAATGTGGAGGGCTGACTGTCTTTCAAAAGAAGAAGTGGGTGTCTGTCCTCTTCTTCAGGGCAGGTTGGGGGGATGGCAAGCTGCACAGCCCCTGAGAGGGTCCCCTAAGCAGGAAATTTGCCCACCCCGGCACTAGCAATTTGTGGAGATGGATGAGGGAAAAGAGGGCAAACAGCTCAGGCCAAGCCAGAGGAGGAATGCCTCATGTATCCAGCCAACCATTCTCTGCCAAATTCCCCAGCTCAAGGCTCCCCTCGTCACCTCCGACAGAGACAGCGGGGCGGAAGATTATCGGAGCCAAGCCCTTCCTCGAACACGGGCCTGTCCGAAACCCCAAACCCATTCCAAAATCCACACCCCCTGGCAGAGACGTTCCCGTTCCTCTCCCGGCTGCTATCAGACACAGGGCGGTTAACACCCATCCAAGGTCAAGATCCAGTTGGCCATTAAACCTCAATTCACTCAGCTGACTAAGGGGAGGAAGGCCAGCAGCCCTCTGCCCACACAGCTCAGGCCGTTTCCACACCAGCCTGTCATAGCGCTGTGATTCCGCTTGCAACATCGGATGGAATCCTGGGGTTTGCAGTTTCGGGTGGGGCCGATCGGCCCCTCCCGAAACTGCAAACCCCAGGATTCCATAGGATGTTGCAAGTGGAATCGTAGCGCTATAACAGGCTAGTGCAGAAATGTCCTCAGTCTGCCAACCTAAGAGACTGAACGTTCAACACAAGCCTTTATGGAGCACCGCACTCAATACCATAACCAGGGCTTAAATTGGGAAGGAAAACTGAGTCAGGACAGAGGCAAATTCTCTCTTTCACACCTACTCCCATTAGGCTATACTGCCACATTTTCCTAAATACATGACATGACGTGATTTTCGGTTCCAATTAATTTCCAGCTACTTTAAGGGAGGTTGGGCGTGCGAGCAAAGCAAACCCATCACTTCTGAGAGGAGCTTTGGTTTGCGGGGACAGTTGACTGTCCACATTTGCTGGGGTTAGAGGTGCAAGACCCCCACAAAGGTGGAAAGCTCACAAATAGCTCACTGTGTGTATCTGTGGAAAGGGCACGGTGGGAGTAATGAGTATTCAGGGTCCAAACCAAGTCAAAGAGAGGAGAGGAAAGGTTGGCGTGGTGGCTCTATACTTCCTTTCTCTCTTGCCCATCTCCTTCGTGAGCGTGTAGGGGCATCGGGAGAGGGTTTGTGGTGCTGAGAAATCAGATTGCAATCTGTCCTTAGCTGGTCAGGCAGCGGCGGCAAAGGAGGAGGGCCAGAAGTGGGTTTGTAAAGGACCACGCAGCCTCACTGGAGCTGCGGAGAGGGAAGAACTGCCTGGGAAAGACACAATTTGGGCAGGGGAAGAGACAGGGCTTAAAGAACTGACAAATTCTTTAACTGACAGTTAAACCCACAAATGTGGAGGGCCGACTGTATTTTTACGTGATTTGAAGCTATTAGGGAGTGAAAGATTACCCCACAATTTATATTTAGGGGAGTCTGGAGGCTTTGGAGGTATCCCAGGGCTGGAAAAATGAGGATGGGACCAACTCACAGAACACACTGCCCCACTCATGTCTTAAACTGAGACAAGCTGCTTAATTTGTTTGTATTCACACTTTTTGGAACAGGTAACATAGTGATGCTAAGTGACAGAATCTACACCACAGAAACGCCTACATTGGGCCAATTAAACTGTGGCCAAGTTTTTGAGATCTACAGATTTCTTCACTGAGTCACATAGTATAAAAAGATCAAAATCCTCCCACCCTGCTTTCCTGTCTAATTTTTTGTTAACACTCAATGAAAACAATCAGAGACTGCAAAAACCTTGCATGCATTCTTCTAGTTTTCTATGTGGCCAAATAAACATATTCCTGTAATGTGGCCTTCCAGTCCAACCCCGTTCTGCCATGCAGGAATACACCATTAAAGCACTCCTGACAGATGGCCATCCAGCCTCTGTTTAAAAACCTCCAAAGAAGGAGACTCCACCACACTCCCAGGCAGCAGTGGATTCCACTGTCAAACTGTTCTTACCACCAGGAGGTTCTTCCTAATGCAATCTCTTTTCCTGAAGTTTGAGCCATTGCTCTATGTCCTAGTCTCTGGAGCAGCAGAAAACAAGCTCGCTCCATCTTCCATATGACATCCCTTCAAATGTTTAAACGTGGCTGTCATGTCGACTCCACACCTTCTCTTCTCCAGGGCAAACATACCCAGCTCCCTAAGCTGCTCCTCCTAAGGCTTGGTTTCCTAACTTCTGCCAATCTGGAGACCCAACTCTAAAATAATTCCACCAAAGTTTGGAGCTACTGGTGGAAGCAATAAGGTCTAGGCTGTTGATGCCCTAGTAAACCTCTTCCTGAGAAAGGAAGGTAGAATTTAAAATGTAATACTGGTGTTATGCTGTGTTAGATGCGATAGTTTTATTTCATCACTCTGCCTACTTTACTTTTGCTGTGAGGTAAAATATTTGGAGAAGGAGCAGTCCATGCATGTAGGGAATCAATAAATATAGTCAATGAAAGAGAAAAGGAAAATCTGAAAATGCTTCACTGGTGGCTGAGGAACTGGAACATCAGAGCTGAAACAGCAGCAGATGACGGCTAAAGGATGGAGCCAGAGCAGTGTGGCAATTTAAGTATCAGACTAGGACTCTGGGAGGACCGAGTTTGAATCCCCACTGGGCCACGTTGAAGCCACTGGATGATTTTGGGCAAGTTCCACTCTCTCAGCCTGACAGGAAGACTATAATAAACCTCCTCTGAAGAAACTTTGCTGAGAAAACCCCCAGGAGAGGGTTGCTATAAGTCAGAGTCAACTGGAAGATACACAACAACCGCCAATGGCTACATTGCCACGTCGTGGCACCCCTTGGTGGTGCTTGCCTGCTCTTGAAGGTGTGGTGTGGGATGTCAAGGGGTGCATGCAGCTGAGGAAAAAGGGAACGAAAGGAGGAGTTTATACAATCTGACTGGAAATTCAAAGGGATTTCACAGCACACAGGGCAGGCGCGAAAACAGAGAATGTGAAAAGACTGCAGGTTTTGTTTGTTTTAAAGGGCAGCTGATCCAAGGAGAAATGCTTCACAGGGAGAGGTGGTGGACAGGAAGGAAGGGGCAGTTACAAGCGGGGAGGAAAGGAAAGCTGTTTGTGAACTGGAACCTGCTGAAAGTTCACCCTGGCAGTGCAGAATAGCGCTGAAGGTTGACGTGGTTCACCCAGCAAAGGAAAGGGTTTCTCTCTGTGCTCAGAGAACCATCTTACTTCCGCAGGACTTCACGCACCCCAGGCATTGGGAGAGGGTTTCAGGTTCAAAGAGAAACCTGAGAGACTAAAACATACTAGCCCCACGTCAGATCAGAAAGAGGGCAGGAGACGGAACTGAATCTATGGTCCTGGAACTCTGTTCAAAGCTTGGGCCCCTCTGAACAGATGTAGAATCACATCCCCCCTCCAACATTTCAAAGGTGAAAAGTGAGAAACGTGTAGCCAAGCGACATCAGAGTGTGGCCAGGATGGCAAAAATTATTAGTGAGGGAGAACACTCAAGCTGGGAGAGGCTCTAGCAGTTTGCTTTTGCCTGAGCCTTTTGGAAAGATCAAGGTTTTGTCCCCAACCTCCCCCCCCCAAAAAAAAAACCCCACTGAGTCAATTGAGTGCAAACTGCTTTGGCACTTTGAGCTCGGTTTGCAGAGGGGGAAAGGAGGAGGAGGAGGAGAGAGAAACTGGAACATTTCAAAAGCAGTTGAAAAAGTGGGACAACAAAGGGTTAACCAAACTGGGACAGTTGGAAGGGATGAAATCGATCCTGAGGATAGGGTCTCTGGGCATGTAGAAAGTGCTCCCCCCCATCATGCAACTGCAGAGAAGCAATGGCAGAGTATGTATGTTGACTTACAAAAACTCCATTTTTAAAAAATTGGAAAGAAAGAAAAATTAAACCCCAGAGGGTCGGGGCAGCTACGTGAGGGGGTCCAGACTTACTGCGGGCCTTTCGTTTGATGTCACGGATCAGGGCCGTGTAGTTCCTCTCCAGGAAAGGAATATCCTCCACAGTGATATTCAAGGAAGGCAGTTTCATGTAGAGCCCCTCCACTGCAAAAAAGCACGGGCGGTCGTCGGTCTTGTTGTCCCGATAGAGCAACATGGCCCGCCTGGTCCAGTCGAAATGTTGGCTGAGGCACATCCCAAATTCGCCCAGTTTGCCATGGCTGGGTCCAGTGCGGGTGGTCAAGGCGAACTCTGCATCCTTCTGGCCAAAACCAACGGCCTCGGCCGCGGCCGTCACCAAGGGCAGCCCCCAGTGCCGAGTGAACCGGGCCACGGGAGCCGAGGTGTAGACACAGCCGGGGCCCATGAAGACATCCGGGTTGAGCCCCATTTTCAGGTCCACCGCTGATATGGGGGCCATGGAGTCAGAACAGACGCCGTTCTGATCCTCGCTGGTGCCGAAAGCCAGCCGGACGGTGTAGCCCGGTAGAAGGTCTGGCCGAGCGTTGACTTTCTGGACGGCCAGCTGGACGGCGGGGCCCACCCGGGGCCAGGCCCACGGATAAGTCGTATTGTGCTCGGGCAGCACCACCGCAACGGTCAAGTTGTCTCCGGCCGCCACGTCCAGCCGGGAAAGGACCACCAGGAGCCACCACATGACGTGGCTACCGGCACGTGGGTGACGCAGCCGTTTCGGCGGTGTCCCCCGACAAGGCCAGCGCGGGCCACATTCCGCACCCCCACGGGCTCCCCAAAGGCCCCTTGGCCTCATTCCCTGGAGCAGGGCCCCAAAGGCGCCCCCTAACCTCCCCCCTGGGAATCTTTTGGTGTTCTGCTGCTTCAAGAGGACCCGTGAAGGGGGCCCCGTCCTGGTCCTCACAGGCCGCCCACCAAGAAACTCCCTCTGCTCTGGCCCCCGCCTGACCAGGGGGCCCTTTCCTAAAGCTCCCAAGACAGGCAGGCAGCAAACTCTGGCACACCTAACAGGCAACCTGGGCTGCCTCCTCCACTCTTCTGTCCAGCTAGCCCCCCTGCATTTTGACCTTAAACAACTCCCCGAATTCTCTGTTTTCGCCCCTTTTCCCCCCTTCTTCCTAAAACCCGCAGGCCCACCAAGGTCCAGCCTCGGCGCCCCCCCCCCAACCCACAGCAAGGGTTTTCCTTATTCCCCTCGGGCCCCGGGCCCCCCCACCGCCCCCTTTGGGCTCACCCCACCCCACCCCACCCCACCCTTCCCTCTCCAGAGGCAACCCCGCTCCGCCCTCCCCCCAGATCTCACCCCGCCCTCCTCTCCCACGAACCTAGCCCCGTCCCACAGAGCCCCCGATTTAGCCCTGCCCCGCACCTGACCAAACGCTGCCTCGCCCTCCCCGCTCCAAGAAGGAATCCCACCCTAGGTCCCACCTTGCTCCCCCGATCCCCAGATCCAGCCCTACCCCGCGGATTCCCTCCGATCCAACCCCGGTGCCCCCTCGATCGAACCCGGCTCCCCTGATCCCCCGATCTTACTCCGCCCCCCTTCGCCCAGGTGGCCACCAACTCGGAGAGTCCGCCGGGCGTCCGGGCCGGCTCGCCCCCCGCTCCGCCGCCCGCCGGGTCCCACCCCCGAGCCCTCTCTCCCTTCGCGGAGCCCCCGACGGAGCCGGAGTGCGCGGCGGCGGAGCCGAGGCGAGGGTTTTATCTCCGCCCGGGCGGAGCGGCTTTTCCTTCGCCGCGTTCGGGGACAGAGGGGGCGGCGGGAGGGGGGCGCGGCTTAACTCTTTCCCGCCCGGCGGGACTCCTCCGCCCCGTCCCGCCGGAGAGTGGCCGAAGGAGCCGCTCGGGGTCCTCTCCCAGAGCTGTCCTTCCGCGCGGGACCGGGGGCCGAAGCCTCAGCGGGAGGGGCGTGGGGGGGGGTCCGCGCCCGCCCGCCCGCGGCGGAGCTGCCGCACCGGAGGCTACAACCGTGGCGGCGGGAGGTCTGTATATTCTTTTTTCTCCGGCGTTTTTGATCTTTCACGTCCTCGGTTTTTCTTTCCCACCGCTGAAAGTGAAATCTTAAGGAAGATTAACTTTGAAGGTGCAGTTCTCTTTTTTGTTATTTCTTGAACGATGTGTAATTCCATTGTTCTTTTTTCTTTCTTGATTTTTTTTTTTTAAGGAAACTGGGATCATCGGGGGGATAAACAATAAGGCAGGTAAGGAAATCCCACTTTGGTCCTACCGATTGTTAATGGAGATTTTGCCGTACCCTTTGGGTCTCACATGAGGAAAAAACAGGATATAAATCGGATAGGTAGGTAGGTAGTTGGATGGATGGATGGATGGATGGATGGATGGATGGATGGATGGGCAGAGAGACAGACAGGTAGATAGAGAATTATCCTGAAAAACAGTAAAGGAAATGAGGACTCACACTTGGAAAAAGTCCACACCAAATAGTAACTTTGCCAAGCTCCTTTCCCCTTATTTCCCCTATTGTCGCCTTAACTCCGGTTCTTGGGATATAAGTAAGGGCACTGACTGATTGATTGATTGATTGATTGTGTGGTTTACACAATGGTTCACGATGGTTAACATGGTGGCTTATAATGGCTCCTGGTGGCTGACATGATGGTTCATAGTGATTCAGGGTGATTAACATGGTGGTTAACATGGTGATTTCATTAGACTAGAGGGGATTTTTTGTGAGGTTTTGGATGAGTCCTCAGTTTTCAAGAGGTTACTCCAGAGCTTTCCAAACGGTGTGCTGTGACACCTTACTGGGTCACCTGAAGTATGTAGGCGTGTCATCTACAATCTTAGAAATGTATTTTATTATTTATAAATCATATATTTTTAAAAAGATATGAAAGGTTTCATGAGATATGTTGTGTCCCCATACATTTCATTATTACAATTTATGTATATGTTGGTATCTCTTATAAGGGGTTAGTTTAACCTCTGGTTTGCTAGTAAAACTGAATTACTGTGTCCTGAAATGATGCATGTCTAAAAAGTGTGTCATCAATATGAAAAGTTTGGAAAGCTCTGCATTACTCCATCCACGTGCATGGTGGCCAAGAATTAAATGCACGGTGCTAGTCAATCCATGCTATATGCAAATTTGATAGGAGCCCTTGGACTTAAACCCAAACAGGCTACCTCAACATCTGAAGGAAACTGCCCGCAGACACTATCACAACAGCACAGTTACAAAAAATAGCAACACCGGATGGAGCATGCCACATTCTTGAATGGAATCTGAATCATTGACTCCACTCAGCTACACACCACAGCTATGAAACCCACAAGGACAACAAGGACAGACGTCATCATCGGTGGTTAATTAATTAAATCCCTGAAGATGAATTACATAAAGCCATAGATGCACCCCATAGCTGTTATTTGCAAAGTGTCTAATGCTGTGCTAGGTGCTGTACAACCGTTTCCTTTTAAAGAATTTCCTGGTCACAGCTTCAGGTATGGCTTATGGACTTTCTTTCATTTATCTTTGATTTCAGTACAATTTTTGTCCCCGTTAAAAGATTTAATGGATCCAAATCCACTGTTTCCCATTCCAGGGCCAGGCAGAGAAAAGAAAAGCAAGAAAAAAGACGAGGGGGAGGAAGAGGAGGACTCTCTGCTCAAGAAATTGAGGAAATTACAATCTCGATTTTGACAAGAAAGGTAGAGGGAATAAGTGAATGAATGACTGGGGTAGAGAGGCACTCACAACATCCTGCATCAGGTTTCTGTGAGTGTGTGTGTGTGTGCACATGAGCCTTCAAGTCACCTGTCAACTTATGGTGACCCCATACATTTCATAAGAGTTTTCTTAGGCAAGGAATGCTTCAGTTGAGTATTGAGAAATCCAGTCTAGGCATCCAGATGAAAGAGGCAGGCAAAATGAATCAAAGAAATGTGAGCACAACAAATAGAATAATACAATTATAGAGTTGGAAGAGACCACCAGGGCCATCGAGTCCAACCCCATTCTGCCATGCAGGAATACACCATCAAAGCATCCCTGACAGATGGCTGTTATCCCAAAACGTGGGTGATGCGGGGTTCACCTGTGATGCCAGTACCTCCACGTGACAAAGGGGAGTTAATTCGCTCACAATTAGGAGGCCTGTGGGGGAGGGGTAACTTAATGAGATCTTTCCACTGATGTTTACGGGCTCACACAAGAAAGAACCAGCCAGAGAGTCTAAAATGTAAACTAAAAATGGGTATTATTGAAAGATTCACACACACACACAAAAGATCCAAGCACTCACACAAGAGCTAACCAAAGGATAAAGGGAGTAAAGTCGTGGACAGAGGAATTTTAAGGTTTGGGTGATAATTACTGGTCCGGAGAGAAGCGAGGAAAAGTGGCAATGTGGCTTAGGTTGGCACCTAAGGACAGTTCTCATTCAGGAATCTGGGCGACTGTATGGCATTCAACAAGGTGAAAGACTGTGCTGAATTACTCAAAATAGAGGGTTTTTATACCCCAAAACTACCCTGGAGGTATTGGTGTGAATGACTCTTCCTGGCAAGTGATCAATGGGAGTTGCAACACAATGAAGTCTGGACAGTGTTAACGGTCCCACTGTTTAGGTGGCAAAGAGGTAATAGCTGTCATAACAGCTCTGTGTTGTGGTGAGGTTTGGAGAACAAAGCAGGGAAATCCAGGTGTGAGGGAACAAGGTTGAAACAACCACTGTTTGGTGAGAACTTCCCCTTTCTGCACAGAGATGTTCCAGCTTCAGCTTAAGCCTATTATCTTCTGAGTTGCTTGGTAAGCTGCCTGACAATGACTTCTACTATGCCTAGTGGGGGGAGTTGGCCAACCTGCCTTGTAATCTCACGTTTTCAATTTTCCTCTGTCCAGCTTGACAGGTTCCATTTTATATCAGTGACAATTAATGTAGTTGCCAAACAAATAATATTTGCCAATTAAACCATATCAATCTGGGTGTGTGCCCATAACATGGCCATCCTGCGTCTGTTTAAAAACTTCTGAAGAAGGAGACTCCACCACACTCAGAGGCAGCATATTTCACTGTTGAACTGCTCTGTTCTTTCTTTATATATATATAAATTTATATATAAAAATATATATAAAAATATATAATGTGTGTGTGTGTGTGTGTGTGTGTATATAATATAATGTTAATTTTATATATATATATAAAAGTAACATTTCAACAAATAAAAAAATACATATTAAATAGGGTACAATTATACAATCTGTTGTAGCTTATCTGATGTTATAGTTCTTCCTCACATCTTTACCAGAGCATATAATTATTAATGTATTTCCCATAAATAAGTACCTCTATTAAAGAAAAAAAATTATATATGTTTGTTCCAGATTGATGCCATCTATCTTAACCTTAAGTATACTTCTTGATACCTTGTATGTATAATTTGTCAATACTCATACATTTTCATATCCTATTGAGTCTTATAGTTGATGATACCTTCTTCTTTTCATTCTCTTTTTATTTAATCACACATTTGTTACCTGCTTTAAACATCTATACCTCCTCACACTCAGTGAATATATTTATCTATTTATTTTATGTTCTCTGTTTTTGAAGAAATTGTTTTAGAGGGAACCTTTAAGTCTTTGTGACAAGATGTCTGCTGTTTTTATCTCTGAAAGACTTTGAATCCATTGTTCTATCTTAGATGTCTCTTCTTTTTTCCAAGATTTAGCATATTCTATTCTTGCCGCAGTTATCATATAGAGCAGGACCCTCAAGTAGTTTTTCCTTGTAATTTGATCTATTTATGGAGCATATTTAGTAAATATATTTCTCAATTTTTATCAAATTCGATTTGTAGGATTTCCCTTTTACTTTTGTGTATATCATTCCAATAGTGTTTGGCTTTTTTACAGGTCTACCACAAATGATAAGTTGTACCAATATCAGCTTGACACTTCCAGCATTTTCCTGTTCCTGACTGGTAAATTTTTTGCAGCCTACTTGGAGTCATGTACCATCTATGAAAGATCTTAAAATAGTTTTCTTTTAAGTTTTGAGCAGCTGTAAATTTTTGAGTCAATTTTCAACTTTGTTCCCAATGTTCCAGTTGTATTTGATGGCCAAAATTCTGTGCCCATTTGATCATTACGTGTTTGATTGTTTCATCTTCTCTCTTTTGTAGCAGGAGTATCTTATAAAGTTTGGCCATTGTATGTGGTGGGTTTTCTCTCATAATTTTTATTATTTCATGTTGTTCTTTCATATCAAATCTGTACAATTTCAAGTCTATCTGAAATCTTTCCATTAATCGTCTATAGGGAAACCAATTTAATATTATCCCTTCTTCTTCCAGTTTTCCTCTATTCTTGATTGTTGGTGGTCCTGAAGTATGTCTGTTAATTACATCTTCGTATCTAAGCCATTTAGGTGTACTTTTCCGTTGCCGTAGAAGGGTTCCCGTGGAGAGACCCACATTGGAATCGAATTGATAAACGTACGTTTGTAGTTATTCCATATTTTCAGAAGTGGTTTTCTAATATAGTGGTGTGTAAAGTCCTTGTCTACTTTGGCCTTATCATAACAGATATATGTGTGCCAGCCCATTCTCAGGTCTGCGCCTTCTAAAGTTAGTAATCTCTCATTTCGTAAGTTGATCCAGTCCGCAATCCATGTCACTGAGGCGGCTTCATAATATGTATATATATATATCTGGTGCTCCAGCTCCTCCTCTAGCTGTTAGGTCGGTTAAAGTTTTGCAACTAATTCGAGGTTTTTGTCCCTCCCAAATAAATTTAGTTAAATCTTTTTGCCATTGTATAAATGGTTTTCTGTTAGTTATTATAGGTAAATTTTGGAATAGAAAAACTAGTTTGGGTAGTATATTCATTTTTATTGCTGCTAATCTTCCCATAAGAGGACTGCAACTGCTCTGTTCTTTCTAATGTTTAGGTAGAATCTCTTTTCCTGAAGGTTGAAACCATCGCTCCATGTCTTAGTCTCTGAAGTAGGAGAAACCAGGCTTGCTGTATTCTCATATGACATCCTTTCAAATATTTAAACATAGCTATTACGTCACCTCTTAACCTTCTCTTTTCCAAGCTAAACATACCCGGCTCCCTAAACCGCTCCTCAGAGGGCTTCATGGTTTCCAGACCTTCTACCATTTTGGTCGCCTGCCTCTGGACACGTTCCAGCTTGTCAATGTCCTCATGAACTGTGGTGCCCAGAACTAGACACACGATTCCAGGCGAGGTCTGACCAAAGCAAACCAACCAAAGAGTTGTAGCGGTACAGTTTTCAATATATCACTCTCTTCAATGCTACAAATTTGGGGAATGAAGGAAAATTCACTGTGTGTGTACAGACCTTCAAGTTGCCTGGTGACTTATGGCAACCCATAAGGTTGATTTTGCCAGTTCCTTCCTCTGAAATATAGCCTACAGCACGTGGCATTCATTGGTGGTCTCCCATTCAACTATTAACCAGGGCTGACCCTGCTTAGTTTCCAAGATCAGACAGGATCCGTTGCCACATTCAGGCTCAAGTCTCCATACTGTGCCCTGAAAATCACTGGGCGACCTTGGGACAGTCTCAGTCTCTCTCCCTCTCTGTCTTCCCCTTCCACCCGCCTTACTTCACAAGGACATTGTGAAGAGAAAATGGGAAAGGAACCATGGCATATTCTCCAACATTTCATAGATGAAACCCGGGAGATGCGTGGCCAACCAAGCTCACAGTGTGATCGAGATGGCCGAAGTTCTTAATGAGGAAGAGCACACAAAGTGAGGAGAGAATTGCTGAGTTCACTGACTACACACTGCTCTTGCACTGTGGACTCAGCTTGCAACAGCTGAAGCAGACTGAGGACAACGGGGGAAGTGGGAGGAGGAGGACAGAGAAAAACTGGGACAGTTTAGAAGCAGAAGAAAATTTGGGATGACAAAAGATTAATTGGGACAGTCCCTGGCAAACTGGGACAGTTGGAAGGTGTGCCAAGGAGAGTCAGTATGCGAGGTAATGGTTAGGTTGGGCAATGTGGGCCACGGGGCCAGATGTGGCCCTCAGCCCCTTCAGATTCCCTGGATTGGGCGGGGGGGGAGAGAGGGGTTAAATGGCTCTGTTATTCCATCCAGGAACACCAATTAATCCATTAAATAAATTGCAGGGGTAACCCTGCATTGTTTAACACCCTGCTACAGTGGCCCACCCTGGGACAGAGCGTTGGATTAGAAACAGGTTTGGTTCTCATCCACACAGAGCCACAAGACTCACTTGGAGGCCTTGGGTTGGTCTCTTTCCATCTGGCCTACTTCACAGGGCTGTTGTGAAGGTAAAGGCAGGGGAGGGATGAACCTGCCTTGAGCTTACTGGAGAAAAAGCAGGAGATAAATGACAGCCATCATCATCATCATCATCATTATCCTTCTTTTTGCCCAACATTAAGTTTTTAGCTATGTTGTTGTGTCAGTTCATCTTGTTTCTGACCTACAGCAACCCTGTGTATATTTGTGTATATTTGAAAATGAAGAGGGCTATGTTTTTATCGGAGCTTTTTATAGGCTCAGTAAGAATAAATAATCTTTTAATGAGAAGAAAACTGGAGGCAAGTAAAAAATGAAACAACAACAATTGCATATGCATAAACTTGCATATTTGCCAAGCCAATTCCTAATCCCAGCTAGAGGAGCCCTGCTGAAGCAATGGGATTTAGAAAAGCGCTGCTTTACCATGGGCCCTTCCGCATTGCATAATTATAGCACTGTAATTCCATTGCAATGGCCATGGCTGCACACTATGGAGTCCTGGGATGGGCAATTTAGGAAGAGGCATTTAGAATTCTCATCCAGAGAATTCTCATCTATGCCAGACAAGACTACAATGCATGTTAGGAAGCAACCATGTCAGTGAAAGTGGAATCATAGAACTATAATTGTCCTGTGTGAAGGGGCCTCAGGTTGGAAGGATACTGACAAGCTGGAAGAGGTCCAGAGAAGGACTACCAAAATTAATAAAGGTCTGGAAACCAAGCCTTATGAGGAATAACTTAGGGACATGTGTTGGCCAAGCAACATGTGAACGTGATCAACATGGCAAAAGTTATTAACCAAGAACACACAATCTAGGAGATTCTGCAGCAGTCTGCTTTTGCCTGAGCCTACTGGGAAGGGGAGGATTCATTCTCCTCCACTCCTTTCCTCCTGCTGAGTTGATTGAATGCAAGATTCAGCCGTTTGAAGCTCCCACATTTGCAGCCATTGAAGTAAGCCAGGGACAAAGAATGAAAGAGGGAGGAGGAAAGAAACCAGGACATTTTAAAAGCAGCTGAAAAAGTGGGACAACAGAGGATAAATTGAAACTGTCCCTGCCAAACTCGGACAGTTGAACAGTATATTTAGGGAGCTGGTATGTTTAGCTCAGAAAAGAAAAGACTGAGGGGAGACACAATCATCATCTTTAAATATCTGAAAGGAAGTCATACAGAAGATGGAGCAAGCTTGTTTTCTGATGCTCCAGAGACTAGATCGTGAACCAGTGGATTCAATTGACAAAAGAAGAGATTCTACCTAAAAAATTAGGAAGAACTACTTTAAGAACTGTTCGACAGTGGAACAGATTGCCTTGTAAGGTGGTAGAATCTCCTTCATTGGAGGTCATTAAACAGAGGGTGAGCAGCCATCTTTCAGGAGAGTTTTTTCTGTGGCCATTTCCACACAAGACTGTTATAGCTCTATGATTCTGCTTTCAACATCCTACGGAATCCTGGGGTTTTCAGTTTTGGGAGGGGCGGGCCAGCCCCTCCCTAAACTGCAAACCCCAGGGTTCCATAGGATGTTGAAAGTGGAATCAAAGCGCTGTAACAGTCTTGTGCAGAAAGGCTCTGTGTGTTCCTGCATGGCAGAATGGGGTTGGACTGAATGGCCCCTGAGGCACCTTCCAGCTCTAAGATGCTATGATTCTACCAGCAGAACAGCCCTGCTGGGCCAACGGTTTTTCTATTTCTAACAGTGGCCAGACAAAGCAGAGTTTTTCCATGAAGCTGCTGATTCTGGGTCCTTTTTTTGCCACCTGTAGGCCAGCCTCGGTGCTGTCGACTATAGCTCCCATCATCTCCAACGCCATGCTGGGGGAGATGGGATGTGTAGTCCAAGACAACTGGGTGGTTCCATTGTGGAAGAATGGCTGCTGCAGAAGAGTGGAGTAGATCAGTTTGGGAAAAGATTGATCACCGTGGGAGAATCTGAAGGAAGGGAGAGAAGCAGAACGACAGAGTCCAAGGTGTTTTAGAGACAAGCAGTGGGAAATAAACGAAATCTTTGGATGTGATGGGAAACAGCCAACAGTGGGCAGGTTGCTATAGTGGATACTGTTATGAAGTCAGTATTGCCAGTGTCCGCACATGGATCCTTCCTTAGTTGTCAGCCTGCCATCAAGATGAAAGAAGCCTATGGTTGTCCATGGATGTCATTCCACCAATCCATAGTCAGACCAAACTATATGTTTTACAACATGCCTGCTTCCCACAGGTGAGCAGAAACTCCACACAGGAGAGCAAGAAGAAAGTAGAGGAGGAACAGATAGTTTCACCCCTCCTCTTGAAAGAAGGCAATTCTAGTAAAAACAAAACAACCCTTAACTTGCTCAAGAGCAGCGTCTGGAAAGTAGCCATTTTCTTGGACAACTCCTCCCAAAATCCTTCAGGCAATGTGGCCACTGCTGGTTCCACAGTTCTGCTCCAAAATTCTAGTCTCAAGTTCTAGTCCAAAGAAGTCACTTTTCCATCCCCAGCTAAAAGCTAAGTAGCCCCATGTTTCCATACAAATCCTGGAACCTCCTCCTCCAGCCAGCATGGAAACTTAAGCTATTGACATTGTAGCAGGCTTTGGTTGTTTCAGGCAAGTAAATCTTGTTGGGTTATTTACAAGGGTAAATTAAACCAAAACATCTGCTTGTCACTGCCAGCACCCTGCTAAAAATGTTTAATTCTTATATGCAGGAATATCTTAGTTACCAATTTTTTAATGTATATGGGAATATCTTAGTTACTAAAGCCTTTGACAGAGAAGCTCCTTTTTACAAAGGGTTTTTTAATGTCTGTCCAGCTGCCTCTTTTTTTTCCATTTGTCCTCTGTCTAGCTGGATGTTTTTCAGCAGCATTGGCTATAAGAGGATGAGGAAGGAGCACCAGAGAAAGGCAGACTTTTGGTGCTAAGTAAACAAGACAATAAAATTTGCTTGAGATTCTACTTTAGCCAATCCCATTGCAGCTGCAGTAAACAATGCAATAAAGTTTGGGTGAAATTCCACTTTAGCAAATCAATCCTATGTTGTTGTCTGGTGCTTGCTTACAAAAGGCAAGGTGAAGAGCAGCTACCTTCAGAATCCCTTACTGAGCGTACATGGATAGCAAAACAGAGAGGAAAGGAAAAGAGCAGGTTGGCCTGGCTCACCAGCTCCCACCAGTGTGTTAAAAGAGCATTGTTACATGAGTTTGGCCACCAGAGTGGAAATTATAAGAAAAGGGGTAGTTGATGAAAGATAAATTCATCCCTGAATGTATTTTAGGAGAAAGCTTCAAGATGATCCAAAATATTTTTTTAATTTATTTATGTAAGGCTCGCCTGCATATTTTTAGTTCTGAATAAAAAAGTTTGTGGAAACCTGTTGAACTGGTCTTTTCTTTTTTTTCAGTGTAAGAACCTGTCCATATTCTTTCCCTGTTATTTCTGGCTCTGGTACTAAATTTTCAGTTAAAGGAGTCATGCCCAGGAACACATCTACTTTGTTAATTGAAGTGTACCTATATACATGGTTTAGTACACACGAAGATCACGTTGAATTGTCCATGAGCTTTATTGTGCCATTTTTTTACTTTCTGAATGTCCTAATACAATTGGGAATAGGGTAAAATACACGTCTGGCTGGGGCTGCCCCGAGATATTTTGCTGCCTGGGCCTTCCCCAGTTTTTTCCCTCCCTGATCAAGATGGATAGTATCCAAGGATGTTTAAAAAACAACACACTTTTAATTCATAAGATCCCACTGGCACTTCTTCCTATTCCTGGATGCCAAATGCAGTTGGCCCTCCACATTTGGTAGGATTATGAGTGCAGGGCCCACACAAAAACGGAAAACCTGCAAATATCAAAGAGTGCATGCGTCTGTGGGTCTGAGTCTGTGTCTCGGGGAAGGGGCCCAGGGCACGGTAATGACAACAGTCCAAACCAAGCCAGGAAAAGGAGAAGAAAAGGGGGTGGGTCGGCGTAGTGGCCCTGTAGTTCCTCAATCCTGCCCATCTCCTTGGCGTGGGTGTGCGTAGGGGGGAATCAGGAGAGGTTTTGTGGTGCCGAGAAACTGGGATGTGAGCCATCTTTAGCTGGCTGCGCCGTGGCTGACGGAAGAGCAGGAGGACCAGAAGCAGGCTTTTAAAGGGCGCGCGGCCTCATCAGAGCTGCTGAGAGGAAGGTTCCTCCGGAGAAGGAGCTCTGTGAAAATTAAACCCACAAACGTGGAAGGCCAGCCGGACAGTGTTTCGAAGCCTAACCTTCTCATATGTAGGGCAGGGTCACTGAAATTAATGGGAAATTCAAGCCAGGCCACTGTAAATCCCAATAATTTCAATAGATCTAAGGAAGGGTTAAACCAGATAGATAATTTAATAAGGAATTAACTGTTTACTGCCTCCTGTGACAACAAAAATACATTGCCTGAGGCATTCACACTCACACACACACACACACACACACACATCATTTTCAGGCCAAACCTTGGTCCCAGCCACCTTGCTTTCAATGGAAATTAAATTTAGAAAAATATAATTCTGTTTCTGTTTTCAAGTGCATTTTCTGTCATCTTCTGTTCCAACAGTAAGACTCGATACCCCACAAAGGGTTTACAGAGAGCCAGTGTGGCTGTAGCGGTTAGGTTGTCCGACTGGGGCCATTTCCGCATTAGCCTGTTATAGTACTATTATTCCATTTTCAACACCCTACGGAATCCTGGGGTTTGCACCCCTCCCTAAACTGCAAACCCCAGGATTCCATTTTGAAAGTGGAATAATAGCAGCAGTATAACAAGCTAGCGAGGAAATGGCCTAGGACTCGGGAAATCAGAATTTGAACTCTTGCTGCACCATGGAGTGCAGTGGGTGTCCTTGGGCAAGCTATACCCTCAGCTTCAGAGAAAGGCAATGGCAACCCACCTCTGAACAGATCTTGCCAAGAACCCCCCCGTGATAGGGTGGCCTTGAGACTGCCACAAGACATAGGCCATTTCTGCACTAGACTGTTATGGCGCTATTGTTCCACTTTCAACATCCTATGGAATCCTGGGGTTTGCGGTTCTGGGAGGGGCCAACTGGCCCCTCCCAAAACCGCAAACCCCAAGATTCCACAGGATGTTGAAAGTGGAATAACAGCGCTGTAACAGTCTAGGGAGGAAATATAAATTTCAGGCACACAAGGCACACAACAACAGTGACAGATTTACGCCTCCCACCAGATCCAAGACCACAGCAGTTGCTAAATACCAAGTCAGTCCCTTTGCTCACATCTCCCATGTCCCCAGTACTGTCTGCTTTGACAGGGAGGAGCAATCTAGGGCCCCATCCAAACTATAAAGTTATAGAGCCACGATTCCACTTCGCAGGCATGGGGCCCTATCACACTACACTGTTATAGCACTGTTATTCCACTTTAACTTCCATGGCCACATCCTCTGGAATCCTGGGATTTGCAGTTCATGGAGGAGAATCTGGAATTCTCATCTGGAGAGATCTTGTGCTTCACTAAACTACAAATCCCAGAACTCCACAGAATGTTGCTATGGCAGTTAAAGTAGAATAAGAGTGCTATAACATAGCAGCGTGATAGAGTGATAGGTTTCCTCTTATGGAATCCTGGGATAGGATTAAAGGGAGACACTTGGAATTCTCAGCCAAATTGTTCTAGTGCCTCTGCAAACTACACATCCCAAGATTCCATGCCAGTTCAAATGGCATCATGGTGCTGCAATTTTGTAGTCTGAATGGGCGCTGGGTTCTCAGGCAGGAATTTTTGCAGCTACTGCTGGAGATGCCAGGGGCTGACCCTGAAAACCTTCTGATGAGTTACAGCCCTTCACCTAAAAATAAATGGATAACTTTATCACATGAGGCAGGCAAACTGCAATTAGCAGGATAATAGCATCTTTGGGTGGGACTTATCACATTCGCTTGTTCCTCTTCTGTTGTTCTCCCAGCAGGAGACCATTTGGAAAGCACTTCTTTTGCAAAGAAGGTTCTTCATGGATTGATCTGTTAATTCTCACGGTAGAGGAAGCCCCCACCTTTTGAGGTCCCATTAGCTGACGACTCGTTCTTTTGACGCTGCCAAGTTAAGGAGAAGTTCCATTGATTCACAGGATTTTCTTTTTCATCAGTTCTTCTTGCCCATGGAGGCTCACCTGGAATTGCTGGTGCACACACGCTGCTTGCAAAAGCAAGCTAAGGGGAGCGGGGAAGGTGCCAAGCCAGCTGAGAGACTTTGCAAGCAGCACGTGAGGAGCCAGTCCCAAGTGAGCCTCCATAAGTCCTCCATGCTCCCTACAGTACAGCATATGGGTCCCACTTTTCAACCAATTCCATTTTCTGACAGTGCTCCAGTCCCCCACCTGTCAAATCAGTGGGGGCAGCTTGTGCTAAATAAAGGGCTGAGGGCTCCTCCAAACAGGCCAAATGTGTTGGAAAGCGGTGGTATTTGTTGCTTTAGTTCCTCCCCACACATTGCTTCTGTTCCCACCACCAGCTGCAACATTTTAGTCCCACCTCCAAACACAAATCTTTTGAATTGTGAGATGTCTCAGAACAAAAAGCATCCTTTGCTCCCTTCCTTTCAAATTTCAGATTTTATCTTTAGAGTTATATAGCATCAGTGAAATGGCACTTTTGCACTACAGTACTCTTCATTCAATTTATACCCTGACTTATCCTGAGAAGGGACTCCACATTAGACTGCTTTTGGTGCTATGATTCCATTTTCAACATCCTATGGAATCTTAGGGTTTGCAGTTTAGGGAGGGCCTTTGAGGCCCTTCCTAAATTGCGAACCCCAGGATTCCATAGGATGTTGAAAGTGGAATAATAGCACTATAACAGTCTAGTGCAGACATAGCCAAAGCAGCTTGTTCCTGTGTGCCTTATGCAGTTGACTCATTCTGCCTTACGGTAAGGCCAGCTTCTCCCTTCCCGCTCCAAAAGCAAACCCTTTCAGCTATAAACCTCATGTTCTGACTAGAAAGATGGAGGTCCTTGTTCTCGCATGCCTTCAGGCCGTTTCCAACTTATGGCAACCATAAGGCAAACTTATCATGGCATTTTCTCGGCAAGATTTGTTCAGTGGGAGTTTGCCTTTGGCTCCCTCAGAGGCTGAGAGAGTGTGACTTGCCTAAGAACAGCCGAGGGTTTCCAAGGCTGAGTGTGGATTCAAACCCTTGTATCCACAGTCATAGTCCAGCGCTTAAATCACTACATCGTGGTGGCTCACAAAATTTTAAAACAACTTTCAGGTAAAAAATCTTGTTTTCCTAATGATTAAAAAAGCATTTAAACAAGCAATTCTATTTCAAAAGCCCAGAGTTAAAACATTTTAAAGTACATTCTAACTAAAAGATTAAAAGCGCAGCACAGTGCATTCAAAACACCCTTCTGCCACAAAATTGGATTTAAATTTAAGCACCAAAGGACTGTTTATATAAAAACTGCTGGCAGAAGGAGAGAGGAGAGGGGCCAGCTGAACCTCCTGTGGACGGGAGTTCCATAGGCTGGGAGCAGCCACCGAGAAGACTCTCAGCAAATACGTCTGTGGTAGTGGTGGAACTGAGAAAGAAATTTTAACCATTCTAAATTTAAAAACAAACAGAAAGGAGAAGATTTCTCTTTCAAAAACATAGGACAACCTCAAGACAATATAGACAATATGTCCTGATTAAAAACAAAGTGCTCTGAAGACCTGTAGCACAGATCCAAGAAACTGCTACGGGGGCCTCTTAAAAGGAGAGACTGATCCAACTTGAAGGCAACAAAAACCGGCAAATCCCCCCAAACCCCAAGGAGCTATATTTCAAGAAATCATATTTTCTTAACCAGATCTGGAAGAGCCCTTAAGGGGAAACATTCATAGAATCCTAGAGCTGGAAGAGACCCCAAGGGCCATCCCCTTCTGCCATGCAAGAAGACACCGTCAAAGCACTCCTGACAGTCTTGGTTCAAAAACCTCCAAAGAAGAGATTCCACTACACTCCAAGGTAACCTATTCCACTGCCAAACTGCTCTCACCATCAGGAAGTTCTTCCTCATGTGTAGATGGAACCTCTTTTCCTGAAGTTTGAAGCTGTTGCTCCTAGTCTCTGGAGCAGAAGAAAAAAGGCTTGCTCCATCTGCCATATGACATCCCTTCAAATATTTAAACATAGCTAACATTTTACCTCTTGACCATCTCTTTTCCAGGCTAAACATACATCCATTAGCTGCTTCTTGTGTAGCCTTTTGGTTGCCCTCCTGTGGGCACTTCTTCCCACTGCATCCAAGCTGTGGTTCATTGCTTTGCTGAATGGACACCCCAACCCAGACAAACTTGGTCATAACTAAGGCCATTTCTGCACTAGACTGTTACAGTGCTATCGTTCCACTTTCAACATCCTATGGAATCTAGGGGTTTGCAGTTTAGGGAGGGGTCTCAAAGGCAAAGGCCCTTCCCTAAACTGCAAACCCCAGGATTCCATAGGATGTTGAAAGTGGAACAATAGCACTATAACAGTCTATGCGGAAATGGCTTAAGACCACAGTCCTGCACAAGCCTACTGCAGGTAGGCCCCACAGAGATAATGAGAAGGACAATTTTCTGAGCATGGAATATGCATAATCCATAATCCCATAGAGGTGAGCATCAAGTAAGGCTGAACTTCTGTGTATGCTTACCTAGCAGTCAGGCCCACTGTTCACCCGTCACAGTAAGGGTGCACAGGATTGCCCTAGAAGGCTCCAAACCTAGTCATATTTATCTGGGAATTCAGTTAGAAATGAGGGGTTTTAGAGTTAGAAAGGATCTTAGAGGTCATCTAGTCCAGCCTGCTCCTAACTGCAGGAATCTACCATTGAGAGATGACTTGAAGACTTTTGCTGAAATAACTTCAGAAAAAAAAGGAGTTCACTATGTTGTGAGGCAGTCCATTCCACCATTGATTTGTTGTTGTTATTGTTATTGTTGTGTGTCTTCAAATAATTTCTGACCCTAAGACAAACTTATCATGGGGTTTTCTGGGGCTGAGAGTGTGTGATGTGCCCAAGGTCACCCAGCGCATTTCCATCGCCAAGAAGGGAATTGAACTCTGGTCTCCAAGGTTGTAGTCCAATGATGAAAGCATTAGACCGCACTGCCTCTTCACCAATGAACAGCTCTCACTATTTGGTTTCTTCCCTTTTGAGGGGTAAATACGCCAGGAGATGTTTTGTGTCTAGGATAATAATTTGCAAACAGTGAGCCAGGAGAAGTGCTGCGCATTGCCTCACATGCTTCACAAGACCTCTGACATCCTCGTGGTCACAACAGCAAAGATGTTGTTGAAATTTTGAGAGAAATGCAACCAATCACAGTGGCCTAAGGTAGTAAGGGGGACGAAATGAGGCCATACCCCCAAAAGAGGAATTCTTCCCTCCCAGTGAAATCTTCTTTCAGTCCCCAAATTTCTGTCACTGCAGTAACTTAACATTTCAGTTGAGCATTTAAAAGTACCATTGGCCCTTCCCATTCACTAGGGTTAGGGGCACAGGACCTCTGCAAAAGGGGGAAAACTGCAAACATCAAAATGTATGTGCATGTGTGTGTCTGCGTGAAGGAGGCAAGGGCATGGCGGGGAGAGCAGGCACCCAGGGTCCAAACCAAGTCAGGGAAAGGAGAGTGAAAGGGAGAGGGTTGGCACGCTGGCCCTGTACTTCCTCCTTCTCACCCATCTCCTTCCTTGGGTGTGTAGAGGGCACCAGGAGAGGGTTGTGGTGCTGAGAAATCAGGGTGTGAGCTGTCCTTAGCTGGCCTGGCAGCGGCTGGAGGAGGAGGAGGAGGAGGAGGAGGAGGACCAGAGGGTTTTTTTTTTTTTTTTTTTAAGGGCTGCGTGGCCTGATCGGAGCCCCCAAGAGGGAAGATTCCCTTGGAAAAGAAGCACTTGGAGGGACAGGGGTTGGAGAAACTTGCAAATAACCAAATCCTTGAAAGTTAAACCCATGGATATGGAGGGTCAACCGTACTGTTTAGGAATCCAAAGAAAAGAGGCAGGCCAGGTGATCCAGGGAATCAGAACATAGCAAGCATTACTTTCTGCAATGCCAGAAATTTGGAGACTGCAAGAAAATGTCATGGGGGGGGGGACAGAATTCTTATTTGGTGAGGAAATGTGCTCATTTCCCCTCACCCCACAGCTACACCTTTGCACATCCCCCCCCCCACGCCATGTATTTCTCTGGACTCATTCATAGATCTCTCCCTGAGGAATAAGGCGGAGTAGAGGCTGTGGGAGTTCTTGGGAAAACCCACCCAGGATGTCTCGTTTGAGGACACCCCCCCCCCCTGTAAATCTGAGTCCCATTTCTGCCTTACAGGGTATGCAACAAGTTATGCAACATGAGAAGAGCAACATCGCCACCCAAAGGTCAGCACAAGCAATTTCATCACCAATTTCCAATTTCCGCTGATTTCTGCGCTGTTAATAACAAGGTGTATTGAATATCTCTCCTTCATAGCCACTCCGTAAGTCAAAGCTGGCTGGGAAGCATATTAACAACAATAAAGTCTGTTCACTTTTCCACTTTAAAAGTGGCAAGTAGGAACACTTTAAAAAACATGATTGCATTCTATAGTTTTATCAGAACCAAGAAAAACTCCACAAAAGAGTGAGCAAGCTTCTGAGCTACACAGAACCATTCTTTAAGCTATGTGTTCTCCCTCTCTCTCTGACACACACACGTATACAGTGTGTCTATGCTGCACAATTAACATTTGCACTGCATAGTGTGATGGCAGCTTAACTGTCAGGGTTGCGCTCTATGAAATCCTGGGATTTGCAGTTTGGTCAGGGACTTAGAATGCCCTGCTAGAAAGCTTTAGTATACTCCCCTGAATTACAGCAAGAAGATCTCTCAACACTAGCCTCACTGAACTACAAATCCCAGGATTCTTCAATAAGATGGAGCTCTACAGTTAAAGTGGGATTAAAGTGTTATAAGCCTGTGGTGCGGATACATCCAAAGTAGGAGTAGCAGAAAAGAAAACATGTTTCCTGGTGACTGCAGACAATAATCTCTCTGCCAATAATTCCATGCCTTGGTTTAAATTGCTTTGGGAAAAAGACACAGGTTCTGTTACATCAGCTATTCTCAATAGGGACCATATGGCACCCAAGGGGGCCCTGGCACATTTTAAGGGGACCACAGACTGAAAACAGTGAGAAGACCCCAGGGGTTTGGTGGGGGTCTAGTAACTGAACCGATGAAATACCCAAGCAGAAACCTTAATTGGAGTCAATAGGTTCCCTTCTATTTATAATATCTTTCCACCACCCGATTTGACAGTTTCCTTGACAAAAATCCAAGAACAGAATTGATATTGCAACAAGAGGTGACCTCCAGCTGTCACTGTCTAATTTGGAGCCCAAAATCATTAAACTTCCAGAGAAGTACCAAGTTCAAGGATCGCATTAGATGATTTCAAACAGTCTTTTTTTAAAGTTTTGTCCAGTATGTCAGAACATTAACATTTTCTTGGTGTTCAATAACAAACGATTTTCTGTCAGTTTGTGTTGCATCCCTGTTTGCCAGGGGGGCTCTGGAACCCAAGAAGAGCTCCTAAGGGGGCCATGGCCAGGAAAACAGTTGCCCCACAGTTAAAAAAACAATAACGGCTGCAGCAATAGGAGTATGGTGTCTAGATCGAGGGAGGTACTGGTACCACTCTACTCTGCTTTGGTTAGACCTCATCCTGAATACTGTGTCCAGTTCTGGGCACCCCAATTCAAGAAGGACATGGTCAAGCTGGAGCAGGTCCAGAGGAGGGTGACCAAAATGGTGAGGGGCCTGGAAGCCAAGCCCTATGAGGATAGACTTAGAGAGCTGGGTATGTTCAGTCTGCAGAAGAGAAGGTTAAGAGGGGACATGATAGCTATGTTTAAATATTTGAAGGGATGCCATGTAGAGGAGGGAGAGGGCTTGTTTTTTGCTGCTCCAGAGACCAGGACAAGGAGCAATGGATTCAAGCTGCAGGAAAGGAGATTCCACCTGAACCTCAGGAAGAACTTCTTGACAGGGCTGTCTGGCAGTGGAATATGCTGCCTCGGAGTGTGGTGGAGTCTCCTTCTTTGGAGGTTTTTAAGCAGAGGCTGGATGGCCCTCTGTCGGGAGTGCTTTGAGGGTGTTCCTGCCTGGCAGGGGGTTGGACTGGATGGCCCGTGTGGTCTCTTCCAACTCTACATTTCTATAACCAAAAACCTGAGACAAGAAGCAATCTTAAAAGAAAGGGGAGAAAATCCTGAACATCTTCTTACTTATTTACCTCTCTGCTTCTTCCCTTTTGTTTTACTTTCCTATAGAGAGGCAATGTGTTTCAACAGGTGGGCAAAGAATGGCATAGAGAAGTCATTGAGTGTAAGAATTAGGGGAATTTTTTAAAGCCTTCCCCTCTCCCTGCAAAAAAATGGATTATGGAATATTTTCTTTTAGAAGGCTGAATAAAATGTTTGAAACAAACTATTCATATGTTTTTTTGTGTGTGCCTTCAAGTCACTTCAGACTTACAGCAACCCTAAGGCGAACCTATCCCAGTAGTTTCTGGGGTTGAGAGTGTGTGACCTGCCCAAGGTCACCCAGTGGGTTTCCATTAACAAGAGGGGACCAACCCTGGTCTCCACTACACCACACTGGCTCTCTGTTCATCTATTTACTCTCTCCAAATTATTTCTAAAACTATGTAAGAAACCGCCCCCGGCCAGGGGTCCATGGACCTCAGGCTAAAAGCAACTGGTGTGGTATGAAAGGGCTCACTGAAAGGGCTCGTTGTTAGTGTGTCCCTTCATATCATTTCTGCCATACGGCAAACCTATCACAGGGCCTTCTTGACGAGATTTGTTCAGACGGGGTGTTACCCTGTTTTCTGGGGGTCCCGGGAGGGACACCTAAATGTGCTCACAACAATGGGGAGGGAATTAGCAAAGAGCACTAGTTAGCAACGCGAGAGGCAGGGCAACGTAGCGAGATCTTGAACCCTATGTCTACGGGGTCAGGCCGAGTCAACGATCAAACAGAAGTTAATAACAATAATCGTTTTATTAAGAAACAGTCAAACAAGTGTATACAACCCACTCACACGAAGAACTATACAAATAAAAGGTGGGAGTTGGATAGAGGGATTTTGAGAGGAGGTTTGGCACGGGAAACACTACACCTGTCCTGAAGCCCGGTAGTAGCAAAGAAGCTGGGGAGCGTGGGTTCTCAGCACGTGGGGCCGAGGGGAGGCTCGTCAAATGGAGAGACGGCAATTCGGGAGGCAAGTCGCGAACGAAAATTGTGGCTGCAGGTTAGTCCGTACTTGGGGACAACAATGAGTTTCGGGCCGGAGACAAAGCCTCCGAAAGGTCAGTACTTTAGATGACTGAATTATGACCAGATTGTCAACAGAGTAGCCGGTATGCAAACGCGGGGTGCTTGAGCGTTGTATGGTCCGCTCGTCAAGCTGCCTGCGTGGGGCAGGGGATCTTTTGTAAGCAGCGTGCATACATAATGTGGTACTTGCCTTGAGGTCTCCTGAAGCTGCATTCGGCAATGACTGGCCTGCCTAGATCGGGATGTGAATGGTTCGGCTACTGTCGGCCGCGCCCGTGTGCGTGCTTGTCCGGGGGCCTTGCAAGCACGTGGAGAGGAATGGGTAAAGAAGGCCGAATTATTGATATCAAATGATATTTTAATATCCCACAAACTCGGGCTAGAAACAGTGGTAACAGGGAATTGCTTTTGCCTTGCTCTGAGGCTGAGAGTGTGTGACTTCCCCAAATCACCCAGTACATTTTCATGTCTGCATGGGGATTCAAACCGTGGTCTACAGAAACACAGTCCAGTGTTCAAACCACTAGACCATGCTGGCCATAAGGACCCATAGTTGCAGTAAAATGAACATGGGAAGATGTACCTCACGTGAAGGATTTACTTATTTACCCACAATACCAGCATCAACATTCTTAGGCCACTTCTCCACAGAACAAGACAGCTGAAATACGGCACACATATGGCAAGGGAATCCCCAAAAAACAGGAAATATCAAATATTAAAGACTATTTTTAAATCCAAAGTGGGTTTAGAGCTACGATTCCATCCAGCTACTGGGCTACACTAAGCATTTTTGTTTCAATTGGCCTTCCAAAACATATGTCCACCACCAAAAATTAATTTCTGGCTTTGTGAAGACCATCTCTCTTTTTCACTTCATCTCTTTGTCAACTCGGAAATCAAGTGTGTACAGTGGGCCCTCGGTATCCACTAGGGTTTGGTTCCGGGATCCTCTGTGGATACCAAAATTTATGGATGCTCAAGTCCTCTTATGTACAATGGGGTAGCAAAATGGTGCCCTTGATGTAAAATGGCAACATTAAAGTTTGCTTTTTTGAATTTTTTTTTTAAATTAATATTTTCAAGCTGTAGTTGATCAAATCTGTGGATACAGAATCTGCAGATGCGGAGGGCCGACTGTAACATTATATAAAAGCCTCGGTGCTACACAGCTTTTAAAAATAATTTTAGATACAGAATAAGTGGATACAGAGGACCAACTGTACTGCCCAACGGAGGGTCTGAATCTCAAGTTACAGTTAAACTTCACGCTTTAAACCTTTGAGATGAAAACTAAGACACAAGTGGCCAAGACGGCCAAACTTACTAATGAGAAGATGAGCCAGGAGGGGCTGCAGCACATTGCTTTTGCCTGGGCCCCCTGGGAAGGGCAAGGTTCAGTTTGCAGCAGTGGAGGTAGGCTGAGAGCAAAGGCAGGAGGATAGAAAAACCAGGATAGTTTAAAACTAGCTGAAAAAGTGAGTTGGTAGAGGATTAACTGGGACTTTCCTTGACAAATGCAGACAGTTGGAAGGTATTAAAACTTGAGCCTTTCCACACTACACTGTTATAGTTTCAGCATCTTGTGGAATTCTGGGGTTTGTTGTTTCCTGAGGCCCAAGAGCTCTCTGGCTGAGAATCCTAAAGGCTCCTCCCTGAACTGCAAACCCCAGGATTCCATAGGATGTTGAAAGTGGAATGATAGCACTTTAACAGTCTAGTGCGGAAATGCCCTTGATATTTTCAGGAACTGCAGCTTTTGGGGGGATCTCAGAATATCAGAACCCTTTGCAGAGCTTGATACCTGGCACTCCTAACCAGGGATTCAGTTACTTACCTTAAATGTCCATTTGGAAATTAGATATAAATTGCTAAACAACAACAACAGAATTTTGATTTTTATGGCTACATTTTAAATTATTTTAACACTAGAGGAATTTAATTACATTTTAACAATAATTCTTGTATATCTTTACTGCATGTATTACCAACTGAATTTCTTTCCCTTGTTGTAAACAGGCTTGTATCCAAGTTTTGGGAGAAAGGCAAGCTATAAATAAATGAAACAACACAAAAATAAGCAACTCTCATGGCCACCAGAAATGGCTCAATTTTTGCACTTTTTGGTATGTTTTTCTGCTTGCTCCTTTTATATCCTCCATGGCCAAATATTGGTTTGTTTTAGAAAAATACAAGTGGTATAATTTCAAGAAAATCTTAGAGCAGTGTACCAAAAATGGCATGTATTTTATTATTTATTGAATTTATGTCTCACCTTTCTCCCAATGGGATTCAAAGAAAAGAAAAAACTCAGTAAAAACAAACAAGCAAGCAAGAATAAATAAATAAAATAATTAAAATCACTCCTGCTAGCAATTATCAGGCGAATACTTGAGCCAGCAATTGCTAAGTAAAAATTGCTGGAGAATTCAAATGTTGGTCAGTTTTGAGAGATTTTTCTTGTCCAAGAAAAGCGGGGAATCAGGCGCCTATTTGGGGGCAAAAAACCCTACCATTGCATGACATTAGAAGTTTACCAGGAGGAAAATTTACTTCTTAACGAAAATTCTAACCCAAATCAAGCAAAACTACGGAAGAATGGCAGAGATAAATTACTCCCCACCTCGCCATTAGGCCTTAAAGCGAATTCCGGCAGGAACAAGAATCAGTATCCGGATTTAAAGGAGGTACAACGCATTTATTAGTGTAAAAGAAATATATTCTGCTGCTTCTCCCCCCCACCATAATTGGGTTCTGCCTTTATTGCAGTTTTTCTTTTACACAACGGTGGGCACGGTGTAATTTGTAAAAATAACGTAGTTACGCCCTAAAATTTAAATTTAGTTACTTCAATCTTATTTTTTTTAAGCAGGGGCAACGAAAAAAAAATCAACCTAGCAGAGGATGGTTTCGATCCATCGACCTCTGGGTTATGGGCCCAGCACGCTTCCGCTGCGCCACTCTGCTACTTCTGAAAAACAGCTGCGGCTAGAAAATATATAAACAGGCTTTAAATTCTACGCATGCGCATACTTATCCCGTTTCCACGCCTTCCCCTTGTGGGTCCAGCCACCCGCACCCCGCGCCTTCTTCTGCGTACATACTTCTATTTATTCCCCGCCCCTTTCTTCTTTCTCAGCTTTCCGTTACCGACTTGGCTATTGGCTAAAGCTTTTTCCGAGTCTGGAAGGGGGGGGGATAAGGACCGGTGTTCACGCGCACGGTCGGAATGATAGGCAGCCCGTGAAAGCCACTGAAATCACACAACCCCGCAGAGGGCGGGAAAAAATGGTATGCCAGAACTTGATTGGGCGAATGTCGGGGAACCTATAACGGCAAGGTTTACTGACTTCGCGGAGCCAATAGTGGCGACGTTTCTTGCGAGGTGGACAAAGCGGCGGGCGCAAGAGCAGGCCGGGTGGCTGTTCTTTCATCTCGCCCCTCAGCGGACTTTTATTTTGCGTGTCCGATTTGCCTGCCGGGCCGGCAACAGTTATAACTGGAGGCCACCATGAGGTAAAAGCCCGGGGGAGCGAAACTGAGGGGGCTTAAGCGGGGAAGGCGGAGGGGGCCCTGGGGGAGGCTGGCCGGCGGCGGCGTGAAGAACTGGGAGCACGTCGGTGGGGGAGAGGCGTCGTCGTTTCGGGGAAAAGTGACGGTGGAGGAGGGAAGGCTGGCCGTGTTAGCGCGTGGGGAAGGAGAGACGGTTGGCTGCCGGGAAGCCGAGGCTGAGACCTCCAGGTCCGTTTAGTAAGGCTTGGCTTGCAGTTCGGTGCCTGGCCTAAGAAAAAGAAACAGTTGCCTTAAAAGAAACCGCCCAGTTTTGAAACCATACTTTACTTCTGCAACCCTTCCTTCAGTATTTCGTCGCGCCTTCTATTAAAGGCACATAATGCACAAAATTAAAAATAGATAGTATTTGTGCTGTCCGGGAAATATACAGTTTCATGTACAGGAGATTATATACCTTTAATTTTATGTTTTTCAAATCCCGGCGGTTGAGAAACACAAATAAATGTTATTTCAGCGTACTTGTTAAGATGGCTGAAGAGGCCAAAAAAAGTTTGAAGTCTAAAAGACCTGAACTTCCCCCACCCCTCCAATCCAGATGTTGTAATAAGGGCTTTACATCAGAAGACAGTAAGTACAAGAACAGCCTTGTCGCCGTAAGTATCAGATAAAGGGTCCTTTTGCAGTACACAGTTGTATCACTATGATCCTGTTTTAACGGCTGCATCCTGTGGAGTCCTGGAGTTTGTAGTTTGGGGAGGCGCTAGAGCTCTCTGGCTGAGAATTCTAAGTACCTTCCCTAAACTTCAAAGCCCATCTTTCCACATAGTGCAGCCGTGGCAGTTAAAGTGGAATCATTGTACTGGGACCCTGTAGTGTAAAACAGCTGAAAAAAAAATTGGGAAAGAAGAGCGGCAGAACCTTTCACTAGGAAGGGCGTTGTGCTTCAGGACCTGGGAGGTCAGTGCAGGAAGTTACCTTTGTTTGTTTATCTTCTCCAGCTTGGAACCCATGGCAGCCTTATTAAAATAAACTACAGCTAAAAAGCAAACAAAAGTTAAAACACAAACAATTGTCTTAAATTCTTTTAAATCTTTTTCAAAACACACTGTAAAAACAGTTTAAAGCAGTCGGTGGACCTCCAGCGGACTGAGACTGAGATGTCCTCACAGGAGGTCTGTGAAGGCTTGAATAAATGTTCTGAGCTTTTACAGTTAAAATAGAAAGAAAGACAGTTTTGTACAGAATCTTTCCAGTAAAACTACTGTAATAGGATTGTGTGCATTTACTTATTATTTACTTATTTCTCCCTTCAAATTTGAAGACCCTTGATGAACAATTTTAAATAGATGTTTGATGCACACTAGGGTTTTAAGTAGTGAGTTTCGTCTTTGTGGTCCACAGCAACAAAAGATATTTAAAGAGGATCCATGGTAAAAAAGAGGTTAAGAATCACTGGTTTAAAGCATATTTAAATCACAGTTAAAAAGAAAAAGGCACAGTATGCCTCTGGTTAGTCAATATGGCTCAGCACTGCTCTCAGCCCAGTTGACACCTTCCCCACAAACCCAGAGGCTTAAAAGGTGAAAAAGTGCTATTAAGGTCTGAAAAAATGCTCTAGGAGTGTAGTTTTGCAGTGTTTCATCACCACAACCCTGAAACAGCCCTAAATCAATGGAAAAAGTGACAGACATCATCACCGATTTCAGGGAATGATAGTGGTGTGGCCTGCAGTGGATTGGGACAACCCAAGTGGTGCTCCCAATTTCTGGTGTATGCCACGCTGGTCTACAGTGAGAATGATGACCACGTAACCCTGCAGATGTTGCTGGCCTGCAACTCCCATGATCCTTAATTATTGCCCATGCTGGCTGGTTCTGATGAGTTTGCCATCCAGTAACGTCTAGAGGGCTGTATACATCTGTCTGGTGTAAATCAGTTTCACCTGACCTGGTGCCCAGCAGACATGTTGGGGTAGGCGTTATAGGAGTTGTAGTTCAGGAAAATTGGAGGATGCTTGGTCAGGATAGACTGGTACACCATGCCTGCCAATAGTTTTCCAGAGAGCTTCCCAAGTCTTAATGCCCAATACCTAAATAGAATTTCCAGGGATTCAGAGTTCACCCTTCTGCATGGAAAGTACATATTTTTCCACTACTGCGCTGTGGTATTATGTGCTTAGGGTACAGCACTAAGCACATAGTGTATGTGCATGTATGCAGCTTGCCCCCTTGCATGTTTGCTAAAGAAGGAAAATCCCTGTTGAGTGAGTCAGACTACTGGTTTATCTAACTCTGTGTTGTCCGTCCTGACAGAACAGTCTGGGACTTTGGGCAAAACACTCGCTGAGGACTAGAGCCAGAAGTGAGCAGAGTTACAAATGTGGCTTTGTTCAGTGTGCATTGGAAAAAAAAAATTCACCCAGACCCCACTGTACCTAAATTGTGCAGGAGTCCTTCCATTAGCTATGAGGATGGAAGAAATGTTACCAATAATATGAAACCATTGCCTGGGGAATTCCACATGTGGCCATATGCAAGAAGTTGCCCACCCCAGAAAGAGCAAAATTAAAGGGTCAGTGAGAAAATGGAAGCAGCAGCACATCATGGCCCCTGCTTATGCTTACTCCTCTCTTCTTCCTCCTTCGCTTCCTTCAGGGGCGACAGAGGCCGTGGCCGTGGCGGGCGCTTTGGCTCTCGGGGAGGTCCTGGCAGCGGGTAAGTCCCACACAGTTAGGAGCTTGCAGTCCCAGTGGTGCAAGCGGCAGTAGTGCAATACAGCGGTCTGAAACCTGAGGTGCCCACAGGGTTCTGTGCCGTCAACGCTGGCCTTTCAGAGAGGCTCAAATTTCCACAGCCTCAAGCATTCAAAGCAACTGGGATACTTTACAGCAGAGTGAATTTAACTTGACAAACTTCAAACAGTGCTCCCACCTAATGCATCTTTTTCTCTGTGCCATGTATGTTGCTTGACTGTTGTTGAGCACATTCATCAAAGCTTTTCAGGAAACAGAAAATAGGAAATAGCTGTTTTTCTGCAGAGGCTTAGTTTGGTTTGCAGAAAGAGCATCTAGTCTAGGGATAGTATCTTTTCTTTCCTGCATGCTGCTCTATTTCTATGTTTCCAGTCTTCTCCTGCCAGCTTAGTACTTCCCAGCTGTGCTTCTGATATTCCTATGGCAATAAGGGCCTGTTGCCTCATGGGACTGGAGTAGGGCCTTATCCTAATGATGCATGGCTGCTTTTCCAGAGCATTTTGCTTCTCTAGCTAATTTACCTATGTAATCTACACAGTGTATTAGGGAAAAGATGAGCTTTTGGACTTCTAGGACCTAATCTTGTTTTTAAAAGTTGGGGGATTTGATCTGGCCATAAGTGTCTAACTGGGAATTGTGCACCTTGTGTGGCATTCCTTCAGGTGAGCAATTTCTTGTCAAAAACTGAAGGAACCAAATAGAATTTCTGTGTTGTGCAAGGATTCTCCATCCTCTGTTTTCCTGGATACTGTGTCTTTTTTTCCCAGTCCCTGTGTCTGAAATGGAAGAAATCAATTGGAATGCCTGATCTGATATAGCTGTTTGAGTGAAAGGATGCTTTTTAAAGGATTTGGATACGTTCCTCCAGATGTTGGACTGCAGTTCCCATGGCCCCTCACTATTGCATATATTGTCCAGGAGTGGTGGGAACTGCAGTCAAACACCATCTGGAGATATACACATTTCCCACCCATTTCACGGTATTCATGATACGTATTATTTCCTGTCAGGTCAACTTTGACTTATGGCAACCCTGTGAATGAGAGATGTCCAGTGAGAGACAATATGGAGTAACAGGGCTCTTAAGATACTTGACTGAAGGGAACTTTTTCCAGTCTAAACACCCCAATTCTTTGAAATTACCCGTATTTCAAGAGCTTTTTTGGGCTTTTTTTCAGTATGTAGGGCAATTGGGTTGGGAGAAGTTAAATAACAACCTTCTGGAGTCCTACCTCTCCTAATCCCATTAGGACCAGTGACCCCTGATGTCAGTCGTGCTAGCTGCGAGTGATAGGAGTTGGCAGTTCACAAACAATGGGAGAACCACAGATTCCCCAACAGTGCATTAATGGGAGAAGGTTATCTCTCAGTTGCAACCCGGTTCAACAAGGAGGTGATGGCTTCATCTAGAGATGGGGGTGAATGGTTGAGTTTGTGTGGCAAAGTGCTGGGTTTGGACATATAGCCTACTCCTAACAAAGTTTATTTGGCAGCAAACCTCATTGCTTTCAGTAGAAATTTTTCCCAGGTAAAAGTGTATGCACTTGGAATTAAACCCCAGTGATTCTCCTGGGACTTGTGACAGAGTAAAATATACACAGTCAGGGTCAGCGATGTTTCCTGCCCATTAAACATGTTATGTAAGTCAGTATTCTTTCCATCAGTGAACCCTGTTCCTCCAAGTTTTTTGCACTGCAAGAATCCCTAAGCATTGGCCATGTTGGTTGGGGTTTCTGGAAGTTGGTATCCAAAACACATGGAAAGCCAAAGGTTGAGAACTGCTCCACATTGTTCCATCAACCTGTAAGGCAGGCCAAGCATACATTGGCCTGGGATGTCAGAATTGAAATCTAACTACTGTCTTTGTTAACTGTTTCAGGTTCCGGCCGTTTGTGCCTCACATCCCTTTTGACTTCTATGTGGTGAGTAGTCTTTGAGTAGTGCTTGAGTGTACTCCAGGTTTTAAGTTACAGGAGGGTAAATTTAATTTAACATTAGAATCAACCTTTTGACAGTAGGAGAAGTTTGCAACGCAGTCAATTACCTAAAGAGGTGGTGGGTTCTCATTTTCTAGAAATCTCTAAAAAGAGGCCAGACAACTACCTGCTGGGATCCTTCATTGAGTAGGAGGTTGGACTCACTGGCCTAGGGAGTCCCTTTCAACTCTGTGATTCTGAGTGCCCCTGGTTTGAGATGTGGCTTCCTCCTTGGGAACTTAAAGAACAGCAAATGGTGGGATAAGGAAATTGCTGGGGGGGGGGCAGCAGTTGGAAGGTATCTAAAGATGCTGTGACTTGCCATGAATAGACTTGATTTCCTTGTGGTGAGTTTCAAGGTACCTTGAATGGAGAGAGGGAGTGAGCTCAGGTATTGTGGGTGGAGAGAGGGAATGAGCATGGGTAGACAACCAAGCATATGTTGTTTGTAGTATCCAGAATGCTTCCCATTGCTTTTTGGCTACAGATCACATGCAAAAAGATAAAGGGAAGTCAGAACAGAATCACTGGTAGCAGGTTCATAGGTGCAGATTGCTATTTGGTGTTGCTGAATTCAGTGAACGTGCATATATGATTTCTCTTGAAATTGGGTGTAAGGAACCATTAGTCACCATGATGTTTGAGAATTCAGCTCCCATAGTCCATTACCACTGGCCAAGATCAGTACTGCTGATGGGACCTGAAGACCAAAACATCTGGATAGGCCACAGTTCTCTATCTTTGCTGTCAAGTATCACTGAAGATTAATGTAATGGGGTCTGTATGTGGAAATGTCTTTAATAAACTTGTTCTCCTGCCTTCAGTGTGAGATGGCTTTCCCCCGTGTGAAACCAGCTCCAGATGAGACTGCCTTCAGTGAAGCCTTGCTGAAGAGAAACCAGGACCTTGCTCCAACTTCCGCTGAGCAGGTATAACCTGCATTACTATTATTTTGCAAGCAGGGGGAAAAACGTACTTGTTGTAGTGGAGACTCACAGTCTGAAGACCAGAGTGAAGACCAGAATTTGACAGTGGTTGACGAACATTTTTGAAAATAAGTATGTTCTCTTCCATTCTTGCAAGCAAAGTAAAAGCATCCTGGCATCCTTCTTCTTGTGTACTGATGTTGTTATGAGGGAAGAACCTTTATTCTTAAATAAAGATAGAATAGAAAAGATGAACTACTCTAACCTTTATTTTAAATGTGATGCACTGTCAAGGGCACAGTCATTTAATGCTTCTCTCTTCCCCTTTCTTGTGCTAGGCTTCTATCCTCTCTCTGGTGACCAAGATTAACAATGTGATTGATAACTTGATTGTAGCACCAGGAACATTTGAAGTGGTGAGTCTTCTGTCCCCTGCCCCTTTTTATGAGGGGACCCTAGAGTTATTCTCTTGTTTGACAAAGCAGCCAGCTGTTTTCATCTGATGCACAGTGGTTGGCTGGTGGGGCCATTTCTCAGTACACACAGATAGAGAGCTTCTGGATTAGAATTGACCAAGAACATCCTCCAGACCCATCTCCCAGGCAGGGTGCTGTGTCTGTTGGCACCTCAAACTAGTCTCTAGTCCACTGAGTGCCACCAGAGGAAAGGTGGGAGAGACAAAGGGTACCTACCGGGAGGAGTTCGCTGCACAAGCCAGCCCATGGGACTCAGTTGGAAGGCGACAACACACACAGACTCCCACAGACTCCCAAGGCCTCAGAGTTACTGCTCATATATCCACGCCCACTTGCTCACCCCCTCTTTCCCCCTCTCTCCTTACCAGCAAATTGAAGAGGTTCGCCAGGTGGGGTCCTACAAGAAGGGCACCATGATGACTGGCCACAATGTGGCAGACCTAGTTGTGATCCTGAAAATCTTGCCCACCTGTAAGTGTCCCTTTTCATGCCAAGGGATGATGGGATGGGGTGGGTATTCCTTTAAGTATTCCTGACTGACTGAGTATTCCTTTAAGGATTTTTTACTTCTCTTTCCTTCTGCAGTGGAAGCTGTTGCTGCCTTGGGAAACAAAGTTGTGGAGAGCCTGAGAACACAGGATCCTGCTGAAGGTTGGTTCTTCAGAGCCTTCTAGTATGTTGCCTAGTGCAGGAACTGCCTAGTGTTTCCTTCAAAGCAAAATGGTCCTGGGGAAGAGACACAGTTGTTAAATAGCCAGGAATCAACTGGGACAGTCAGACCCAGGGAGGAGCCATATTTTCTGCCCCTAATGCAGCTGACCAGATCCTAAGTCCAAAATAAAGCCCAGGGACTTGATTAAAGATGATACCAAGAGAAGTACGGAATATTAAGGTTTGCATTGGTTCTCTAAATTTTTTTTGTTTCCCTTCTCTGCTCTACCCTTCTTGATTGTTCTCTTCTAGTATTGACAATGCTCACCAATGAAACTGGCTTTGAGATTAGCTCTGCTGATGCAACGGTGAAGATCCTTATCACCACTGTGCCCCCAAATCTCCGCAAACTGGACCCTGAGCTGCACTGTAAGGAAACCCAATTGTTATCTTTTTCAGAGACAAGTAAGGGTTGGAATGGGAAGAAATTGAGACTTCAACTCAAGCTATGGAGTAGAAAACAGTGATCAGCAAAAAAAAATGTTAGGCATTGTTTGTAGTGGGTTGAGGTATCTATACTTCCAGACTCGTGGGCAGGACCTGGCTCCTTACTTTTCTCTTTTATTCTCTCCTCCACCCTCTCCCCAACTAGTGGATATTAAAGTTCTGCAGAGTGCTCTGGCAGCTATCCGACATGCCCGCTGGTTTGAGGAAAATGCTTCTCAGTCCACGTAAGTTTTCATTTCTCTTGGGTTTGGGTAGCTGGCTTTATCCCCTGGTTTGGAATTGTGTGACCCTTCCTCTAGATCAGGTTGGGAAGCTGGAGGAGGGAAATCAAGGCGGCGCACCGTTTACATGTAGCATGCCGGAAGTGACATCATGACACTTCTGGCTTCCATTTTGTCTGATATCTGGGAGTTTTGGGGGGAGGCTGGGCAAAGTAAACTGCTGCATTTGCACCAGTTTATAGAGTAGGTTTGGCCAGTTTTCTGGTGAAAAACTACTTGAAAGTCAGGGCTTTGCAAAACTTCAGGGTCCCCCTGTATGCAGCCTGTGGACCACACTTTCCCCAGCCCATTCTTGGTGTTGTTGGACTACAGTTCCCTGCAGCCCTAGCTAGTGGTGAGATGTGCTAGTAGTTGCAGTTCAACAACAGCTTGAAGGAACACTTGGTTCCCATCTCTGCTTTCTTTTCTTATTTGAGAAACGGAGAAAAGCTTGTGCCCTGCTTTGAAGTGTCTTTAGGCTGTTAACATTCTGAGTCATCATTCAAGTTCTTGTAGCCTGAAGTACTTTCTTGGGCGGGTTCTGAGTTCAGGTTCATTCAGGTTCCTTTTTAAGGGGTGGGGGGAGTCCATAGCCTAGTGTTATGCAGAGAATGATTGCCATGTAACCTTCTGGAATGACGTAGTCGTTTTCTTTCAGGGTGAAGGTCTTAATCCGTCTGTTAAAGGACCTTAGGATGCGGTTCCCCGGCTTTGAACCCCTCACGCCCTGGATTCTTGACCTGCTTGTATGTGGAATGCTTGGGGATTGTGAGGAGGCCTGGTTTTCCAATTTGGGTTAATTCTGTAATACTGGCTGCATCTCTTCATAGGGCTTCTTTGAGCAGAACTATAAAGCATTCCAGGCATGGGAAGTGGAATGCAAGAGCCTGAGAGATACCATGTTTCCCTTGAAGGCAACACTTTTATCCTTTTGAGTCAGGAACTGGGAAAGGTTATTTTCCAAATAAAATGAAGTTTGTTAATTAACATTACATCCTGACTAGTTTCACCTTACACACACTTACGTGGACTGCTTATACTTGAAGATGATTGAAGCTGATGCTCATTCTTCATATATTGTCTCTGTTCTCCTGTTGTAAATGTTTGCCCCTCAGTAGAATTGCTAAAGACTTGCAGTTAATGCAGTAAGATGTTAATTCAGTCAGGAGCAAGCCCGATCAAGCTCATCAGGACATATTTCTGAGTAAACAGAGATAGAATTTCTTGATTGGGAAGTAAATAAAATGAAATAAAATGAAATAATAAATAAAATGAAATAAAAGCAAACTGTAACCTTTGTATCCCTTATTAGAGAATTCTAACCAGCTTATTTCTTGTTTCAGGGGCATTATGCGGTGATGAACAACCCAACTCGGCAACCTTTGGCTCTCAATGTGGCCTACAGGTATGACTGAAGGCAGCATCATTTCCCTGAAAGTTTACACAGGAGGAAAAAAGAATTTGTATTGCCTGAACCTGTTTAGACAAGGACTGAGTGCTCCCTGAGATCCTACCTTTGTTGCTTTTTCTTAGGCGCTGTCTTCAGATCTTGGCAGCAGGGCTCTTCCTCCCTGGGTCCGTTGGCATCACTGATCCCTGTGAGAGCGGCAACTTTCGAGTCCACACAGTCATGACCCTGGAGCAGCAGGTAATCCTGTTCTCCTGCCGTTGTCCTTGTTACAGTGGACAAGGAAGGGGAATGGTGTTGTGGCTAGGAAACCTACAGGTTGTCCCACTGGAACAGAACATTCCTGCTAGTACAGTGCTTACCACACATTCAAGGTTAAAAGTATAAAGTAAATGAAAACATCCTTTAGCACCCACTCACCCCCCCCCCCCCCCCATACAGACAGCTCCATGTGTTTGGGCTCTGCTTGTTAAGGAAGATGAGAAAAGCAGCGTCAATTAAATGGAAATTGAGGGAGTTGTAAAACAAAAAGAACCATTTTAATTATTTTAAAAAATGCTTGTTCTCTAGTTTCTTATTTGATGTTTCTTGTAATTTTGAAACTAAATGCTTCATAATGTTGCCTTGTGTTGAGCCATTTTTGGAAGAATATTCAGTGAATTTTTAGTTTTTAGAGAAGATTTTTTTAGTAGCTTTAAACCACTTGTAATTTTTAGTGGAATTTTGTGGTTTTTAGCACAGCTTTGTTTGGTCAGCCTGTTTGGCCACTGCTGATTGTTTAGGGACCACTTATACTGAAGTTTCTATTGTGAGGTAATTTTTAGAGTATCATGACTAAAACATATTGCATATAACAGTAAGGGTTTATTTGAGGGTTGGCCCATAGGTTTATTATACACTGGCCTTGGTAGAACTTATGCAGATTAGAGAAGACCACAAGATCATATAACAAGAGGTGCCCCTTGCTATATGACAGGCAGATGTGTCTTTCTGATGTCTCAGATGTTAAAAACAAGTGTGGTGTCAGGGTGGGTTGACTTCTTAGATGTTACTGATCATACTACTTACTCGCAGTGTCTTGGGCAGGGAGAGCCTTGCAAATGCTGTGAGGTTAATAGAATGTTAATGTCTCTGCTTTTTCTTTCTGTGTCTGCTAGGACATGGTTTGCTACACAGCTCAGACTCTCGTCCGCATTCTCTCTCATGGAGGGTACCGGAAGATCCTCGGTCAAGAAGGAGATGCCAACTGTAAGTGGAAGCCCTTGAATGCTGACAGTAGGAGTATAGGGAGTGAGGGTGGCAGTGTCGGGCACATCGGGTACACATAGTACCCCTTGTGTACAGGAGGCAGGAGCTTCTGTTCCTAGGTAAGAAAGCAGCGACTGGGTGGGGATTATTATGAGAATACCATTTTTAATCAGGTATGTCAGAATTACCATTAATTGGATCTTGTGGGGATAAAGTAGTTTACAATTCTGAACAAATCAGCTGGGTTTTATTTCTGTGTTGGAGTTCAGGTGAGAAATGTCAGAATCAGCAGTCACGGTGCCAGCCAAGATGCCTTATGGAAGGATGCGCGTGCGTGTGTCAGTCACAGGGTCGCGCATAGCACTGGGCCCTTTTCCTATATGCCTGCTGTCTTGCAATCATTTATCTGGGAGTAATGATCACTGAACTCAATGGAACTTCAGAATACGTATTGCCTTGCACTGCAAGCTGGAGTTCCGTCTGCTTGTGCCGCTCTCTGCTTAGTCTACATTCTTCAAAGGACGGGAAATGGGCAGTGACCTAGTCACTGGGCCTGACCTGACAGCTGTGAGTAAAGCAGACACAAGTATGGCCCTGCTCCATGCTAAAGCTGGTTTATCTTCAGGTCATGTCACAACTCTGTGCTACAGCTATATTGCAGACTGAGCTTAAGAGGTGCCTAATGTACAAAATATCCCCCCCCCCGCAACTTTTGCCTTTAGATGCTGCAGGTAGGCATGTGCGTAGAGATGTAAAATCTTCCTTTTTTTTTGTAAAGCCTTTCTTACACAGAAGAATTAGAAATTGTATTACGGAAATTATTTTAGACTGATAAAACGTTCTAAGACAAGATGTTTGTAGATCTACCCTCCCAAAATTATTTTAAAAAGCTGTATAGCAGCAAGGCTTTTCTATAACATTACAGTCAGCCCTTAGTATTTACAGATTCTGTATCCATGGATTTGACCATCCACAGCTTGCAAATATTTAAAAAAAAAATCCAGAAAGCAACTTTGATTTTGCCATTCTATTACACCATGATACATAATGGGACTTGAGCATCTCCAAATTTTGGTATCCATGGGGGTTCCTGAAGCCAAGCCCTTGTGGATACTGAGGGCCACTGTATGTACAGTATCAGATACTCAAAAATTGGCAGAACCAAAGAGGCTTTTTAGAGTTCAAGACTATGTAGTAAGAACCATTTGCAACATAAACATTGAAAGGTAAACTCTATTTGTAAATAATTATTTGAATAAACTGTATTTTTAACATTTCAAACATTCCAGGGGACTGGAAAAAAAACTTCCGCCATGGTTTCCACATTTCTGGAAATGTTTTAGCTCTAGTATGGCTAGCAGCCTCCATGCAACTCCAAGGCTAGTATTTTTGCAATCCCTTCTTCCCTCCAAAAAGCCCACAATTTCCCCCCTGAAATTATTCCAGAAAAAAAATTGCTTCCATGGCTTCAGCATTTTGGGAAATTTTGTATCTCTGACCGTGGAGCTTTCCCAAAAGAAGAAATACTCTAGCACTCTCAAGATGTTGGGAGCTGCAGTTTGACAGCATCTGGAGGGCCACCCATTCTCTGTCCGTGCTCAAGTGCAGACGTAGCTTGACGTGGTAGAGGGTTCCCACAGCCTTTCTGGTTTTGTGTCACAGATTTGGCAACTGAAATGTCTACCTGGGATGGAGTGATTGTGACCCCATCAGAGAAGGCATATGAGAAGCCACCTGAAAAGAAGGAAGGGGAGGAGGAGGAGGAGAACCAAGAAGAGACAGCTACTGGGGAGGAGGAAGAGAGCATGGAAACTCAGGAGTGATTTCCCAGGTATGGTTAACAATGTAGTAGAGGCAAGAGGGAAGTGCCCCCTGGGTTCTTTCATCGCTCTGTAGATGAGACTACGGCTCCAGTGTTGGCTAATCACTGCCAGCATTCCCCACCCGCCCATCTGTTAATCCAGTGCATGCATTCCACGTGTTAATCTACAAGGGCAGCAGCTAAATTCACGTGAATGTCAGGAGGGATGGGATTGCTCCTAGTTCATCTTTCTTGGAGCTGGTGTATCTGAGAATTTACTCTGCTCTTTTTGTAACCACTGGGAAGAATGTGTACAGATGTAATTTTTATATACTAATGGGTCATGCATTAGGGCACTGAGCATATGTTCAAAGACTCTTTGCTTCTCTCTTCCAGTGGAATTCTCCCTGCCCCTGCCCCGATGGATGAACCAGCCGATGAAGTTGTAGTTCAGGACCAAGCCTGCGTCCTCATATTATGTTATTTCTATTGTGTTGTTTTTATAGTTCTTGCCATTAAAATGGTGTTTACCTTTTAAAAACTATTTGTGGTTTCTAAGTGTTAGATCTCAACACAGTAGTCTCCAGTTGTAGATTACAGATTAGATAACAGCTGCCAAGTGGCATTGGGGAGTGATGGGATTCTGTAATTCAGCACATGGGGGAGAGCACCATGTAGGGGAAACTGATCTAGGTCTTGCCAGTTACGTTTTAGAAGAGAGTACTCATAACCACTCATAACCAGGGTAGCGCAGTGGTTTGAGTGTTGGACTGTGACTTTGCAGCTCAGAGTTCAAATCCCTGCTCAGCCATGTTACACTCTCTTAGACTTGGAGGAAGGCAGCAAAGTCCTTCTGAACAAATCTTACCAAGAAAACCCCAAGATAGGGTCACTGTAAGTCAGAAGTGACTTGAGTACACACAACAAGAACAACCTCTTAATCATAACCACTTAAGAAACATGCTGTCCTGCTATAGACATCCAGCCACTACTGAATCCGGTGGCCTTCCAGCAATTGTTCAACTGCACTTCCCAGCATTCTTCACTGACAAAGTTGGCTAGGGCTGCTGGGCGTTGCAGTCAAATAACATTCGGAGGGCCACCCAGTTCCCACTCCAGAGGAAAGTGAAGTAGTGGAAGTTGTTGTGTGTTGTGCAGCGAATGCAGTCAGCATTGTCACCTGCCCTTACATTCTGTGTAAGGCAGGTTGCCTTTTACTGAGATTTGTGTTTCATGTATTACTCTCCTTTTAGCATAGCAGACACCCAGCTAACTTTGGGGAATAGGAGCAACCTTAAACACAGTGAGAACTCGCACCATAACATTCTTTTAGGCAGAGCTTAGGATACTTTCTTGGGGTACAACTCCCAGTGGCAATACTGTTTGGAGGAGTTCTAGTCAAAGAAAAAAACATTTCTGAACTGTGGTTTTAGGGAAAATGCTGAACCGCCTCAAGGCTGAGGAAAGGGGAAAACTCCATTTAAACTGAATCCTCCAGGCTGTTGCTATTTTGTCCCTCCCACCTGTGCATGTTCGTGAAGACTCCTTTCTGCCCTGATGTTACTTTGCCTCATAACTTTTTACTTCCTAATGAATGGCTGAAAAGAGAATAATAAGCACACTTTAGTTAGCAGTGAATTTTATTGCACCGTTAGGAGGCAGTATTCTTGTCCATATTGTGTTACTAAGAGCCTTAAGCAGACTCAAATTGCATCAGCTCCGTGTTAAGAGTATCTCAAGGAAGCATTTGAGGGATTTTTTGTGACCAAGGACATCCCAACCTCAGGCAAGATAAGAAGCGTTCCATGTGTAGCACCTTCTTTCTACGAGTGGGGCTCTGTGCACCAGGCAGTTCAATTCAGTTCCCTCCAGATTGTGCTCACACGGCAGCAGTACTTGTGAATAAAAATGCTGCAGTCCCAGGAACAGCACATTGCTCCAGCTGTTCTGTCCATTTTCTTAGGACGCTGCCTCCTCACTTGCTAGGAGAGCCCTGAGGGTAGCTACCACTTGCTTCAAGCATGGCCTTCCTTCGGGCAGTCTCCTTGCCCACACTGTGGTTGAGCCTTCTCAGGCGTTCCTGTGAAGAAGAAATCGAAAAAAGTTTTACTGTGAGTTTTTCTTAGCCACTTAGTTACAGTTTACATTTCTAAACTTGTTGATTTGGAAAAAGTCTTAGACTATGTAAGGCAGAATATTTTTTTAACAGGTATGTCTCAGCCCTTTAATTTTTTTCTTTTGGGCATTGTTTTTGTTCCCAAATGCAGAAAAAAAAGATGAAAATAATCTTAAAATGAAGACTCATACCATCTTCAGAGAATGAGTTTCCAGTGAGGATGGTAGTTATGAGAAAGATCTCTCCAGTGTTTAAACCAAAAAATAAAAATTCATGTGATGCCAAATTCTGTTACCAGTTAAATCAGTTGGGGTATAACCCAGTGGTGTACTTTGGTTTTATATACTAAAGTATATGGAATGTTGACTCTCTTTGTCATCTGCTGCAGCTTTCTGTATCACCACAAATCTCTAGACAGAGGACTTCCCAGTCGCCAAGATTAGGTCTTCAAGGTGTACTGCAGGTCCACAGAGTCTGGTGGCAGCAGTTAGGTCTTTCATCTGAAGTGTAACTATCTTAAACTCTAACTTGTGACCTTCGCACATAAGAGCAACAAACAGTAAACATTCCAATGTACAATTGATCCTCACCTTTGCAGAGGTTAGGGGAGCAAGACTTCCCATGGAAAGTGGAAAAACTACAAATAATCACCAACACTTAATTTGAGAGAACACTGCTAGGAATCTCTAGGTCCTCCAATACAACTCCATGGTCAGCTTCTGGTGGAATTTGACCACTGAACTGCACTGGAGGATCTAAAGATTCCTAGAAAGAACATATAAACCAGCTCCATGAATCATCAAACCCGTGACAGGTAAATGTGTAAAGCGACTGTATTTCTGTAATGACGGGGTAGAGAAGGTAATATTCGTACTGAAGCTAATAAAAGTGAGCTACTGCCATCAACACACCTGGGCGTTCTGGAGTATGTTGTTCACAAGGACAACCCGGCGCCGGGCATTGAGCAGCTTCTTGACATAAGGGTCCAGGTCAAGGGCAACCTTTTGGTCCTCATTGATTCGGCAGAGCTCTGGTAGGAGAAGAGAAATAGGTCAAGAACATCTCCACCTAGGCTAACAAGCTCCAGGGGTTTGGTAGGATCTAAATCAACCTCTGCTCCACCTAAACCTTTGACCTCCGGATGTTTTGGATAAAACCCATCAATACCACTGACCATACTGGCTGGGCCTTTCAGTTGTATTTGAAAACACATAGAGGGCCAAAGATCTCCACCCATGGCCCACAGTACAGGCATCTGTCTGTAACTGTAGTATGAGAATGTTATGTCCTGGATAACTTGCACTCCCTAACTTCACGCAGAGTTTGAAAGAGAAACATTTGGAGCAAAGCAAGCAATTTTTCTACAAGTTGCTGAGACTACTGCATATAGGATAAACTACAGGTTTTACATCTTGTCATACAAATTTAGGCACTCATAGCAATGATTGGTGCAAGTCATAAATGTCACATCATTCCATCAGCACAGGTAGCTTCCCAGACTTTCTGTTATTCAGATATCTTTCATCCTGGGAGTGAGAAAAAATTCCTGCATCCTTATCTGTGCATTGCCTGTTCCCATAACACTTTGCTGCCATTTTGCATTTCTCCCTTTTGATCATCTTCCCTCTTGCCCGGATACAAAGTGACATTGAAAAATACAGCAATTAACTAGAACTATGCCTTGGGATACATTAACCATTCCAACTGGACACACAGTTGTAAGTAGCAATAGCAACTGATACATGATATCACTTCAGCAAACTATAGCTTTATTAAATCTATCAAAACAATTCTATTACATAAAATGCTGCCTACATATGACACGCATCCTGAGAGGGAATCACACACACAAACAAGATTGATACAGAAGTGGGCTACTAGTCTGTGCATTCACGCTCTCAGTTTCCTTGCGTCAAGCATAAAGACCACAACAGTTGCAGGGTTCCCAGGATTCGGTATATCTTTGCCAGGAAAACACTGGAAGGGGAAAGTGTGGATTGTTTCCCAAAATATTACAGTCCTAGGAAGAAACAGCACACAAATAGCACCTTCCTAACTCTTGTCCACCAGCACAAGGAAACTGGAGCATCTGAATCTCAATTCTCCAGCAGCACAGAGCTTTACTCTAATGAAAAATGCCTACAAGTGATACAGAAATTAAGTAATTTCATTGCACATCACAAAGTTACTGCTACAAGTTGGGAGAAGGTGAAGTAAGGAAAATGCCAGTTCCTGGTCCCCTTTTGCTGTCAGCCAGCCTCCCTCCATCTCCCCCTGTGACAGGCCCTTAATTATCCCAGACGGTTCCCAATCTGATAAAGCGCCCTGTCTTTACCACACGGCTCTGCCTCCCCGCTTATGACACCACTTTTCTGTAAAAAGGTGAGAGTTTTCAATGTTTGTTTAGAACTACTCAGTAACTTTATGGCAGAGTGTTTTCTGAACTCTCTTATATGCTGTATATCAGCGTTTCTCAACCTTTTTCTGACTGTGGCCCTCTTCCGACCTTGTTTCCCCTCTGTGGCCCCCCGTCCTACCGGTAGAAAGGTAGCTATTTAAATGTTTTGTTTGTAAATAGAACATGTTTTATTTATAATTTTTATAATTTATACAAAACACAATTACATAAAAATTTATACTCAATCAATGTGACCCTTATGCTTGATGACCAGAAACAAGCTTTTTTATATCCGGTTCTACTGCTGCGAGGGATGACCGAAGATCACCTCTGCCCATTATGTTAAGGCAATTCTGCGTTTGGCTGAGTAAATAATTCATATGACTGAAACGTGATTCTACCAAATACAAAGTAGGAATTGCCAAGAAAAACAATTTTGCTTTATCCCAAAGCTGTGGAAACTTTTTAGATATTGTACTTTTTCTCCAAAAATGGTGTTTTTCTTGACTGAAAGTTACTTTGGCTGCTATGTCGCTCTGTAGCCCTATGAGTGCTTCTCTGTTTTCTTTTTTCTCACTCTCCTTCATGGTCCCCCCCATTTATGTAATTTTTACCTGTGGCCCACTTGGAATATCCTGGGGGCCCCTAGGGGGCCGTGTGGCCCCCAGCTGAGAAACACTGCTGTATACAACTCAACTGTCAGTCAGTATTTATAAACTGCAAGCTAACAATCAGAATAAAGTAGCGTTTCAGATTTGAAATGCAGTTCCAGGTTGATACATTTCTTCAGTGTACTTTTAAACAGTTCACTTCTCCCATCAGGCTCATCTATAAAGCACAAGTATCATAAACAGCCCTTTGGCTACACTCCCATCAAAGGTTCAACCTCGAATCCAGGTCACACTCACTGACCAGATTCTACTCTTGCTAGGCTTCCACGGAGGATTAAACCTTCCCACACAGTCAGCTTCCCTGGCCGACTAAGGGATTCTACCCCACAGCTTCTTGCTAGAATCTCACTGAAGGACTGGATGCCAACTGGGACTTGACTTTATACACCTCTTCCTCTTAGCCACCAGCCCCTTCCACACACTACTGGGCTGAGCTCCCCCCGGAGGAGCTATTCTGGTTGCCTAGCAACCTCCTTCCAGGCTGACTTGGCACTTCAGATAACCAGAAGCCCAGAACTTCATCACGCCCCCCAACAACAACTAACTTACCTGTGGCCAAGCTGTCAATGTGTTCGCGTAGCTCCACTTGACTTTCCCTGCCAGAGTGAAACGAAGAGGAAAGAAAGATAAAACCACTTTGAGAATACTTCAATGAATTATTTTATTTTACCGCAGGCATAACCTGCTCTACTGCAGGAAAAATTCTCAGAACGGGTTATTATCAATTTAAACAAATCAGTTCCTTCTCTGAAGATTACAATCTTCACAAGACACAAAGAACAAGGAACAGGGAAGGGAAAGGAAAACACAAAAACTTGGGCACAGCTTCTTAACTTTTGGATGACAAGAGGAAAATTCACTAACCTGTTGTCCCATCCCCAAAAATCCCTCACAAAACTGTAATACGATGAGGGGGACTACTCCCTCTGAACTCAAATAGCTGTAAAGTGATTGTTGTGTCTAGAAAAGGGAGAAGGGGAGAAGAAGGAAAGCCTCAATTCTCTTGAAATTCTGGCTTGGATCATTATGCCAATTTATGCATCAAAACTTCCACATCTCTCTTCTCTCTCCCACTGATTCCTTCTGCCTTCCACGATGAATCCAGCCTGTTGTCTCCAATCTCACTTCCATCTAGCGCCAACCCTTCTTTTATGACATAATGAACAACACAAGACCTATTTATTGTTGTGTGGCTTCAAATTGTTTCCAATTTATGACCACCCACTGAATAAATCCTGCCAAGAAAAAAACTGCAAAGGGGGTTTGGTTTTGGCACCCTTTGAAGCTGAGAGAGTGTCACTTGTCCAAGGTCACCCAGTGGGTTCCATGGTCAAGCAGGGATTCAAAGAGCCATCATTCTGTTGGGCCCGAGGCCCTCTGGGTAGGCTCTGTGTTGCACATTCACACATTTCAGTTCAGCCTGCTTTCACACTAACGACCTGTTTTGCCACTCGCGTACAAAAAGCCTATATAATCTGTTGGAACAAAGAGAAACCTGCTCCGTTGCCTGCTTGCTTCTCCGGCAGAGTCAGAGTGTATGTATGCTTGTGTGCCTTTCGTTTTTCTTTTTGCTTCTTCGCTTAATAAACTGCATCCTCAAAGACCAGAACTGGCTTGGTTCTTGGCTCCCAGCATCTCGCACTTCGAACCTTGCACGGCCACCCAATCCAGGGAGGGTCGTGTGTGCTACACATTCTATGTTCAAACCACACCACCACACTAGCTCTCCACAAAACCTATGCCACATGTTTTTGACAACTGCTTTGGAACAAGGCTTCCCCCTTAAATCACTAATCCATGCTAACTGGACTGAATTAGATTAGTACAGGAGCAACCGCATCTATCCATTCCCCGTGCATCCATGACGGAAGGCAATGAAGTTACTAATCCTGGTGGCCTTTCACTTGCGGCCATGCCATTAAAAATACCATGGGACAGGCAGAAGATTCAACATTATTACTGTTATGGCCTAAATCAGAGCTTTCCAAACTTTTCATGTTGGTGACACACTTTTTAGACGTGTACCATTTCACAACACAGTAATTCAGTAAGTGGAGACACCCCTTCCACCGGAGCTGGCCTGCCGCTGCCCTCGCCGGGGTCTTCCTTGGCCCTGGCAGGCGGGAGAGGCAGCCCCTCCACCTCTTACGTTTGTGTGACACACCTACACACCGCAGCTGACACGCTGATGTGTCTCGACACACCATTTGGAAAGCTCTGCCTTAAATCCTATTGTGAGCGACTGTGGTATAGCGGTTTGACTCCAAGACCAAGGTTTGAATCTCCACTCAGCCACGGAAACTGACTGGGTAACCATGTGCAAGTTACACTCTCTCAGCCTCACATGAAGACATTCTGCCAGGAAAACCCTATGATAGGTTCCCCTTGGGGTTGCCATAAGTCAGAAATGACTTGAAAATACACCAAAGTCCTGAACAGAGTAGACATACTGAACTGATTGAATTAATCTATTGTTGAGTCACCACCCAATACTTGATTCAATAGATCTACTGCGCTTGGGACTAACCAAAAATACTCTGGCCATTTTCTCTCTCCCACGTCAGGCACAGAGAAGCAGCAGCCGCACCCGGCAGCTTCCTGCCTCGCACCTACCTCAGTACTCAGAGGCACTCCGAGTCGGTCAAAACCGTTCTACGCTGTACCTTGAGAGCAAAACCGAATCTGTACTTGGCGAACGTCTGCTTTTCACGTAGCTTATCAGAGTCCACTGCGGTCCAGAGAGAAACTCAAACTGTACCTACAGCCGTCCCTCCACCTTCGCTAGGGCTAGGGGCGCAGCATCCCCGCGAACGTGAAGAAAATGCGAGGAACTCCGGGCCCTCCCAACCCGTGCTTCACGCACAAGCGCGGTCGCTCCGTATCCACGCCCTCCGCCGCGGGCCCCTCCGAGGCACCGGGGCCCCTTCGCGAGGCCGCCGCCGCCGCCCCGCCCCAATCCTGGGAGACAGGCTTCTGCCCGTCGCGCCGCGAAGGCTACAAGAGGCGCCCCTCGCCTGGCAGGACAGGGCTGGGCTTCGCGGCTACGCCGCGGAGATTTCTGCCCGTATTACACACAGCCACTAAGACTCACTCTGGGACAGGCGGCATACGACAAAACTAAGGCCATTTCCGCACTAGCCTGTTACAGCGCTGTGATTCCACTTTCAACACCCTGTGGGATCCCGGGGTTTGCAGTTCAGGGAGGGGTCGGCCGGCTTCTCCCTAAACTGCAAACCCCACGATTCCATAGGATGTCGCAAGTGGAATAATCGCGCTAGAAGATTATAGTGCGGAAACGGCCCGAAAGCCTTATCGCTGTCCCAGCAGACCGGGAAGGCCGGAAGCAGCGGCCAAGGCCGCGGCTCCACCGGACGGACTTCTGCCTGCTGTTCCGCAGCGCGCCCTCCCCCCTCCCCGCCCCGGGGCGCGGCCGCCCTACCTGACCGCGTGGACGTGCGTGTCCAGCTGCCGCACGGCCGGCCTCAGGAACTCCAGCAGCCCTTCGGCGAAGAGATCGCGAGCCGCGGGACCCGCCGGGCTGGCCGGACCCGAGGGCGCCGCCGCTGCAGCCGCGAGCGCCGCCGCCATCGCCTCTGGCCTCTCTCGCCGCGGAGCCTGCCGGGATGACTTTGGACCGAGCGGGGAGAGCGGAGGCTCACGGGAAAAGGCAGAAGAAGAAGAACTGCGCCGGAGAAGCCGGAAAGGAGTACGAGGGAGGGAGGTCTCGCGAGAACTCCGAAGGGAAGGAACTCGCGCGCTGCCTAAAGGATCATGGGAAATGAAGTTTCTGGGGATAAAATAATTTTTGGACGACCGAAATGTAGCTCTTCCTCTGCCACCATACAGAAATTCAGCCTACTAGCTCCTCTTAACAACGTTTAATACAAAGCCTGAGGAGAACCTTTGGCCCTCAATTCGGTTTTTTTTTGTCCTACAACTCCCATCAGCCCCCCACACAATGGCTAATGGTAAGAGATCATGGGAGTTGTAGGCAAAAAAAAAAAAACAAAACCCCTGGACAGCCCCAGGACTGTAGGAATCCTTTCTTTTGAAAGTCTTCCTTTTTATTTTGGCAGATGTCAAGTACACTACGACTAAATGGAAGCAATTCCCTCTGATTGTAATGGGAGCCAAACTACAATAACCCAAGCAAATTAAAACAAGAGGAAATACTCCCTAATGTGGGGATGTTAAAATTATGGCCCTTCAGATGTTGAGGGGGCTGCAACTCCCCAACATCTGCAGCTATGGCTGATGGGAGTTGCAGTCCAGCCACATCAGGCTGTGTGTCTTCCATTGATTTATTACAAGAGATGCCCACATTTTATAAAATTGTATCCTGGAAGCCCGACTAGTCCTCAGATGGGGGGTCACCAAGGGAGTATCAGTGTTGTAGTAGGTTATATCTCAGTGGAAGGAACTGGCAAACCACCTCTGAGCATTCTTAAGAAAGACCTCAGACCACAGGGGTCACCCAAAGTTGGTAGTTGACTTGAAGAGATGCACACACATGATCCAAGAAAGCTTCCAAACAGACTTTTATGCTAATAGGTGTAACAAGCAATTAATGGATCATTCTTTTTTCAGAAGTGACAGAGAGGTAGAAAGAAGAAAATTCCTTTAAATTTTTTCCCACCATGAACTGAAATGAGGAGAAAGGAATTAGAATTGCCAGAAGGTAAAAGGTGCAGTTCTCTACAAATATAGATTCAGGTTGTATGCCAAAATAATAAATAAGCAAAAGGATGTTTTTCACAGGGATAAACTTTTAATTAAACCAGGGGTGGGAAACAGCAGTCCTCAAGATGTAGCTGAACTGCAGCTCTCAGCAATTTTCACCTTCTAGCTATGCTGGCTGGAGCTGATGGAACATGCAGTCAAGAAGTATCCAGAGCTGCATCATCCCCACTTCTGCATTAAAATTAATTAAAAAAAAAGCATTAATCCCTTACAGATCCTTCTGGTTTGTTCATAATTTTTCTAAATTCTCCTAATCAGTTTCTCCAGTCCATTTTCAGGCAATTCTCTCATGTCTGGCTACTCAGTCATTCTTACTAGTAAGTTCAAAATTTCTTTCAAAGTGTTCAGAGCATTCTCGAGTGACAAGAACGACCACTGGATTGTCCTTTTGTTTTGTAAATTCGAGATCAATCCCTGCTCTGATTTTGCACCACAAAGTTGAAATAATGGCCCTCTGCCCCAGGAAAATGGTAACATGGCATCAGACAAGATGATCCTGGCAGTTGTGAGGGAAACCACAGCTGCCTTCCTCAGCCAGGTGCCCCTCAGGTGTGTTGGACCACAACCCCCATCGCATAATAGCCATATTGGGTGTGGATGATTTAAATTACAATCTATCACATATAGACTGGAATCCCGTACACCCCAGCATAGAGTAGTAGTTCCACATATAGAACCATGTTACAGCTGGCCATTCTCCAATCCCTGGATCTATAGTACAGTCTCTGCAACTTCCTCCCTCTCCAAGGCTACTCCATGCATACCAAGAGTGTAGATATTGGAGAGACATCTGACTATGTCCCTGCAGTCAGAAGAAAAATGGTTACATCTTCTGCTGGGGTCCTGCAGAGGATGTAATCATTTTGCATGTGGCTGCAGAAACAAAGCCAGACACTTCTCCAAATCTTTCCTACCTCAACAAGACACAGAACGGCTGTTAGGGGAGCCTGCAGTGGCTCTAGTCAATTGGGAAGGGAAGACTTTCGTCAGGGTGGGGGGAGAAGGGAATGCTGACCTCTGCATCAACCAAAAAGATACAGTGAGCCGTGTGACTTACACCTGCATATGTCAAAAACATTCCAGTCATAGAGGGCAACAGGTTAAGGAAACCTTGCACATGATTTTAGTAGTACTCTTTCATTTGAGAGCCAGCACATTGTAGTGGTTTGAGCGTTGGACTACCATCCTAGAGACTGGGGTTTGATTCCCCACTCAGCCACAGAAACCCAAGGGATGATTTTGGGTGTGCCACACTCTCAGCCCCTGGAAAGCCTCTGATACATTCATCTTACGGTTGCCGTAAGTCAGCAATGACTCGAAGGCACACAACAATGCAGTGTCTTCTGGCCAGCCTTCACCTTTCAGTTGTGCCTCAACTATCTCATTACACATACTTGTTAACAGTGCAGTTTTCAGTTTCAGAATCTAGTTCATGGACAGGTCCGTGAGTTGGAAAGATGTTGCCCCACATTTAAGAACCAAGACAACAAAAATGTGCACGTAGCTTAGGTTGCAGTCTTGGGCCGGTTGGAGCCAGATGCAAGGGGAAAGCACTTTATTGTACATGGGACATTCCATATTCCAGAGCTCTCAAGATCAGTGCCAAAGTGATGATCTGTGGACTGTCCAGATCCCTGGACATTTTCGAGGAAGAAACAAACAACTGCAGCCAGAGGACACAAATATGGTACTGGTCTCTGTACTACAACCACTTTAATATCTCAGTGACTCTTTCTGATTTGAGTCATGGTTAAATGAGGACTACTCACTTCAGCCTGTGGAGGCCTTTATACTTGTACAGACTGTTTGGCAGCCCCTTGGACTAAAAGAACTGAGGAGCTATTTGAACTACACAGTTGAAATTTAAAAAGAGAGTGCAACAGGCATCAAAGACCATCATGGCTACCACCCTGCTCTCCTAGGGCCAAGCAGTGTTACTGAAGCAAGAGGTTGGGAGGATCAGCAGTTAAGCACACAGGTCAACCTAGAAACAGAAGATCCAGAAGGAGACAGAAGTTTCCTGGTGATTAGTGTTCACTAAATTCACTGGATGACTTTGAGCTAGTCATCCTCATTCTCAGCCTAATTTTTTTCAAAGGATTGCTATAAGGAAAAACCAGGGCAAGGGAGAACCACATGTTCTCTTCTCTCCTATCTTCACAGGAGGAAGAGACAGGATTTCAAAAGAAATAAAATAAACATGGAATCTGGTGGCAAAGTGATGAAGATGGTGTGAGGATACATGCTAACAGGGGAGGCTTGGGGTTCAAGTCCCAATGACTGTGTAAAAAAAGGAGTGACAATAACTTAGTATGTAAGTAGCTATCTGTTCATATTTAAGTGTAAAATCTTGAGGCACCAACAATAAAAAAAAAGCACACACACACAAAGCCAAGTTTTTCTTTTCCCTGCATGTTTCTTTACAGTAAAACAGAAATTACAAGATGCCATTCAAAACTAGAACTGAACAGCTGGGCTCACAAGACTCCAGTTGCCAGAGACACAAAGCAGGTGCCTCCTTGATGGTTTCAACATGGAAAAACTCAGCCAGCAGGCTGGTGACAAAAGCATGAACACCAAAACTAAGGAGTCTGAAGCAGGTCTTTTAAAAAAAAAAACTCACAATCATTTTCAGCTATATCAAGTTTGCTGAATTAAATTAACTGCTGAGACCAAACTAACTGTTGAGACCAATCTGGTTTTCTGGAAAAGGGGAAGGTACAACCTGGGTTCACTATCTAAAACTGAAGACAGTAACTGCTGGGCAGGAAAACCTCTTAACTGCCAGAAAGGAAGTGGGATTCAGCAACACCATGGTAGCAGCAACTACCCTGAAACCAAACTATTGCGGCAGCTTTAACTGCTACCTCTCACAACCCATAAGCACCAGAGACCTTTTATGTACTGTAAGGCCCAATTCTGAGAGAAGGTGGGGGGGGTCACACATGCAATGTTTTCCCATTTAAGAGAGAAGGGGGTTGAGTTTGGTTCAACCCATCTGCTCCACTAGTAAGACAGATGTCATCTGTCAACGGCCTGCCAGTCAAATTCATCTCAGAGTCATTTAAGAAATGTGTACATATACGTATATATAAAAAACACGCACGCCCAGATTCATACAACACAAGAGTATCAAAATGTAGGAGGAACACATTACAGTTGTTATCCCTTGCCCCAACACACATGTCAAGTCTGCAGGTCCTCCCCCCAGCACCATCAGCAGTTGCTGGTCTTGGCATACAGGAGGGAGAAATACCAGCGTGTGCACACACACAGAGCGCCTCAGCAAGTGTCTACAAGAAGATGCGTCAGTCGTTGGTTTCAGGGTCTGTCTGGGCCATGTAAGCATCCAGCTCAGCATCCAGGTGTCCTTTTGTTTTCGACATGTATGCGTCAAGCTGGTTGTCCAACTGTTCCTTAGTCAGTGCGGGGCGGGTGGCACCTCTGCCGCGCCCTCTGCCTCTCCCCCGGCCGCCAAAGCCACCTCTTCCACGGCCTGCCATGCCGCGACCTGGCCATAAAGGGGAACAAGGATGAAGTTAGCTTCTGCAACAGAATGAGGGGAGAGGCTGCAGCCCTCTATGGATTTCGTCCGCGCCGTCTCCTTAAACAAAGTCCAACCCCCAAACTCTACAGTGCAGACATTTCCCCTCTACTGCAGGAGACCTCAGAGCCAATGCCAGTCAAAGCAGGCAGGCGTAGCCCACAGTCCTGGAGGCGACTAGATAGAGGATGGCTAGAGGAGACAGACCTGGTCTGCAGGCCAAAGTTTGAAAAATTAACCTGGACTGCAACTCCTAGAATTCCCCCAACCATGCTGGCTGGGGGATTCTGGAAGCTACATTCCAAAAAAAGGTAATTCCCATTTCCCTCAGAACTCTAGGATCAAGATACGGCAAGTGTAGTATGCACATATGTGTACATCAGCCTTCAAGTTACAGTATTCTTTGTTTGTAATGTACTATCTGTACATAACTTTTGCTAACCATTTTCTGCAGACAAAGGGAATGACATCAAAATTAAAGTGTCTTTTTTTTTTCCTTTTCAGAGTATCCCTCTAGGAACAATTCTATTCTGTCTCAGGGGGCCAGCAAACACCCTCAAATGCAGCCCCAGTCTAGATTATCTTGAGGAAGCCACACCTCCAAGGTTTAAAAAAACCAAACAGACGGTAGTAGCAATATTGAATTGGTTATACAGGGTATTAGGAAAGACCTGACTGATCAAAAACACCACCTGAGGACTATATCAGTGTACAGAGCTGTGTGAGGACTTTTTAAAAGATTTATACTCTAATCATACTGTTGCCCAGAATAAAGACTTAGATTTGGGAGAACTGTACTCCCATCTCCACTGACTCATGGAAGTTCACCTCATGACTGGGTCAGCTGCCCACCTACTCTCTCTTTCCATTTGTCCCAACAGAGTTTTATTTAATTCATTTACATCTGGTCTTTCTCCCCAGTAATCGGACTCAAAGGAAGTAAAGATCATATTTAAAACAATACAAATTAAAAATAAAAAAGTACTAATAGAAGAACAGGTTGCTTACCTGTAACTGTGGTTCTTCGAGTGGTCATCTGTGCCCTCACATACTAGGAGCTTTCGCGCATGCACGGTACCGTTCGGAAAATTCTAGAGTTTAGTAGCTTGGCGGGAACCCCTCGCCCTCTGCCTGCACTGAGCATGCTCAGCCGGTCGAGCAACGGTCTCTCCTCAGTTCTAAAGTCTGCCGAAAAAGGGACCTGAGAAAGAGGGGACGGTTGGGCGGGTGTGTGTGAGGGCACAGATGACCACTCGAAGAACCACAGTTACAGGTAAGCAACCTGTTCTTCTTGTTCGTGGTCTCTGTGCCTCACACACCAGGAGACTTCGTAGCTTACCAGTAGGACGGTGGGTCAGGTCCTAGAGTATGGAGGCCAGCACCGCTCGTCCAAAACGGGCATCTCTACGGGACCAGCAGTCCAGTCGGTAGTGGCACACGAAGGTCGATGGCCTGGACCAGGTCGCCACTCGACATAGTTCTTGCAGGTTCACACCTCGCAGGAGGGCTGCAGAGGATGCCACGGCTCTGGTGGAATGAGGCCGGAGCAAGGCTGGCGGAGGCTGCTTTGCAAGTTCATAGGCCAGCAGTATAGTTTGGGCCACCCACTTCGAAAAGCGCTGGGTGGATACCTTGTGTCCTCTGCGGCGCTGACCGCAGCACACGAACAAGTGCGGGGTCTGGCGAAAAGCCGCAGTCCGGTTAGTGTAGAAAGCCAAGGCCCGGCGAACATCAAGGGAGTGCAGGGACCGCTCCGGAGGTGTTGTCGGGTTTGGATGGAAGGTTGGCAGAATGATGTCCTGGTTGAGGTGGAAGTGAGACACCACCTTAGGCAGGAAAGAGATGTCAGGTCTGAGAACTACCTTGTCCCTGTGGAAAACAAGGAAGGGCTCATCGGCTCGCAACGCTGTCAGCTCACTGGCTCGCCTGGCTGAGGTGACAGCCACCAGGAAAGCAGTCTTGATCGTCAAGAGCCTGTCATCCGCCGTGGCCATGGGCTCGAATGGTGGTCGTGTCAGTTGCGATACCACCAGGGAGAGCAACCAGGGCGGTAACGGTGGTGATACCGGCGGGTAGAGATGCTGTAGGCCCTTCATAAACTGCTTCATGGTAGCGTCGCGGAAGAGCGCCGCTGATGGGGAGCCGCGAGGTTGATGCGCCACGATGGCGGCAAGGTAGACCTTTAGGGACGAGAACGCCAGTCCCTGCTGCCGAAGGTGGAGTAGGAAGTGGAGGACGGTACGTTGGCCGACAGGCGATACAGGTTCACCCCGTGCCTCAGCAAAAGCGACGAACCTCTGCCATTTATAGCCGTAGTTATGGCTTGTCGACTCCTTTCTGGCCGCGGTCAGGATGTTCTGGATGACCAGGTCGTCTAAGGCGTTATCCGCCAGGCGTGGAGGGCCAGGAGCGGCAGGTCGGGATGGAGAACGAGACCGCCCGAGTGTGACAGAAAGTCCGGAGTCGAGCGGAACCGGAGGAGTCGGCCCCGAGCCGCCTCGAACAGGGGGCCGAACCAGTGCTGCCTCGGCCAGTACAGGGCCACGAGGACCACGTCCACTTGGTCCACCAGGATCTTGGCCACCACTCGACCGAGGAGGGGAAATGGAGGGAACGCATACAGAAGGCCGCCGTTCCACTGGAACTGGAAGGCGTTGCCGAGAGAGCTCGGGGCCCGACCGGCTCTCGAGCAGTACCGACGGCACTTCGCGTTCGCCTCAGTGGCAAAGAGGTCGATCCTGGGTTCGCCCCATCCGTCTCGAATCAACTGGAACGCTTCTCTCGAGAGGGACCACTCGTGGTGGGAGGAAGTGTCCCTGCTGAGGGCGTCCGCTGTGGTGTTGTCCTGGCCCGCCAGGTGCACAGTTATCGGGTGGACCCGAAGCGACACACACCAGTCCCACAGTTGGAGCGCGATGGTCAGGAGCGTGGTCGAATGGGTCCCTCCTTGTCTGTTGACATAACAAACTGCCGTCGTGTTGTCCGTCAGAAGAAGGACAGTGCGCCCTGCGACCAGATTGCGAAACGCCCTCAGAGCCTTCAAGATGGCAAGCAGCTCGAGAGCGTTGATGTGAAGACCGGTCTCGTCGTCGGTCCAGCGTCCCCGTACTCTGAGACTGCGACAGTGCGCTCCCCACCCGAACAGGGTGGCGTCGGTCGTTACCGTAAGTCGAGGAGTCGGCTCCCGGAACGGCATCCCTGAGAGCAGGTGGCGGTAAGAAAGCCACCAGAGCAGGGAGCGGCGCACGTGCATCGGGATTCGGAGGTGGCGTCTCTGGTCGTCTCGGAGCGGATTGAAGACCCGGACGAACCAGTGTTGGAGCGGGCACGCGTGAAGTCGGGAGAGGTAGGTAACTGCCGTGGTGGAGGCCATGTACCCGAGGAGCTGCTGGATCCTCTTCGCTGACACCGTCGGCGTGTCGAAAGTGGCGGCTGCCGCCCGGCGAAGGGTACATGCACGCTCCAGCAGCAGGTAGGCTCTGGCAGAGACCGAGTCCAGGGTCGCCCCGATGAAATCGAGCACTCTCGCCGGTTCGAGGTGCGACTTCTTTGGGTTGACCCGGAGGCCAAGTCGAGTCAGGAGGGACAGCGTTCTGTGGATGTCCCTGTACAGTTTGTGTCTGCAGGACGCGACCAACAGCCAGTCGTCGAGGTAAGGGTAAATGGAGACACCCTTCGTCCGCAGGTGAGATACCACCGGGGCCATGCATTTGGTGAAGACCCTGGAAGTGGTGGACAGTCCGAAAGGCAGCACCCTGTATTGGTAACAGGTGCTGTCGATCGCGAACCGAAGGTACCGTCTGTGCTGCGGGCGAAGGGCGATGTGGAAGTACGCATCCCGAGATCAATGGAGGCGAACCAGTCCCCTCGACGAAGGAAAGGCAGGATCGAGGATAGGGTGACCATCTTGAACCGTCTGGGGTGGATGTATTCGTTCACCCCTCTGAGGTCCAAGACGGGCCGCAGGGTACCGTCCGACTTCAGTACCGTGAAGTACCGGGAGAAGAAGCCGGTGGTAGTGGCCGAGGGCGGTAACCTTTCGATCGCTCCTTTCTGCAGGAGGGACTGGATCTCTTCCAGCAAGGCCGGGCTGGCCGGGGTGGAATAGTAGACGCCTCGCAGTGGAATACTTGCAAACTCGATGGCGTAACCAAGACGGACGATGGAGAGAACCCAAGAGTCCGAAGTGATGTAGCGCCAATCGGTGAGATGTCTGGCCAACCCGGGATGATCTTCTAGGGATGCTGGTAGGTGGAAGAGAGGTTGTGGAAGCGACCTGCGCATCACATCAAAAACGGGACTTCATCCCCAACGAAGACTTCCTCAAAGAAGATTGGCATCTTCGAGGAGGTCTCCGGGATGAGGATGAGGCCGACGGACGCGACGGTACGGAGCGTGGAGAGCGCGATGGAAGGGTGGAGGAGGAGGACCTGCGCCAGGAAGGTCGCGAGCCAAAGGTGCGGCGTGGCTGCAGAGGTTGATGGATTCCCATCTTCTTGGCTGTTAGATGCGCCTTCACGATGTGGTCCATTGCCTCGTCTGTATTGGCACTGAAGAGTCCCGTGCCATCCAACGGGAGGTCTTCGATCCTCCTCCTGGTGTCCTCCTGAACCCCGGAGGAGCGGAGCCACGCATACCGCCGGAGTGCGACCGAGCCCACCAGCACCCATGCTGCCACCTTGACGGAGTGCCTGGAGGAGATGATCTGCTGATTAGCGAGTGCTACCGCTTCGTTGAAAAAGTCAGTAGCACTCGCCCGATTCTCCTCCGGGAGGCTGGATAGGACTGGGTGGAACCTATCCAGCAGGTTCCTCAGGTAGGCCGCAAGGCAGGCCTGGGTGTTAGACACCCTCGCTATCAGCGAAGAGGCAGAATAGAAGCGTCGCCCAAATGTGTCAAGCCTCCGACTCTCTCTGTCCGGCGGGGTGGTGTGTGCCCTTGTGCCCCCCCTGGTTTGGGCAGGCTCAACCACCACGGAGTTCGGCAGGGGATGGCTGAAGAGGAACTCGGCGTCCTCCTTCTGGGTCCTGTAGAGATGTTCAAGTCTGTGCGGAATAGACTGGGCAGAAGCCGGCTGGGCCCACGGCTGCTTCAGGGCCTCCATCAAGGCTGGCAGGAATGGCAGTGGAGCCGTCGATGGAGGACGGGTGTCAACGTATTAGAAGATAGGATCCTGTACAGCGGGAGCCGGTTCCGCAATCTTCAGACCCAGAGCTGCAGACATCCGAAGGAGGATGGCCGAGAAACTCCTGACGTCCTCCGGCGCCGACTCCGGGGCACGGTCTCCAAACGCCAAGGGGGGAGATTCGTGGGACGCCGGTGTCGACTCGTTTGAATCTGAGTCGGATTCGTAGGTTTGAAAGGAGGAGGACCCGGAGGGTGACTTAATGGGCAACCTCTCCCGTGACGGTTGGCGGGATGGCACGGCCAACGTCACCGTCGGAGTTGCGGCGGTGAGAAGCCTCGCAGAGGAAGAAGTGGTCACCGGTGCCTGAGAAGCTCTGGTGACCGGGACCACTGCAGGTCGCGGGCGCTCAATGGCTTGGGTCACAGTCACTGGAGCCGATGATGGTGGCACCTGGGTGGCCTCCGACAACAGACGGGTCGCTATGGAGGTGACCCGCGGCGGAGGAGAGACCGTGCGGTGACCTGGAGCTGAAGCGCAGCGATCTGCGGTACCAAGAGTGATAGGCCCCGCGGGATGGAGAGCAGGACTGACGGTACGGCGACCAGCGCCTTACGTCGGGGTGGTACCGATCGCGATATGCCGGACAGTACGAACGGTAAGACCCCGGGTACTCTCTCCAGGTGTGCTCTCTGCCGTATCTGGCGATATGTGACGCTGATGAGTATGGAGAATCAAGAGAAGGCCTGGACCACTCCGGGTAGGCCTCTCTATGGCGTGGAGAGCGCTGCCTGATCAGCCACTCAGGTATCCGGGATGCACTCCTTCTGGGGGATCCTCTCGGATGAAGTGAGGCCTGGGGTGAGGCCAGAGTATGCTCCGGGCGGGCCGCCATTTCAGGGCGTCCGGGCGGAGACACCACTGCAGTCGAGAGAGGCGGGCCAGGGGGTGCCGCAAAGCCAGCGGACTCCTCCACATCGGAGACCTCCAGGATCTCCTGGTGCTCCGGTTCTTCCCCAGATTCCTGCAGTTGGGTCGGAGGAGGTGTGGGAGGAGCAGGCCTCTTAGCTGGAGAGCCACGCTTTTCCTTCTCCTTCCTCTTCTTTTTCTTCTCCTTCTCCTTCCCCTTTTCCGGAAGGGCAGGCCATTTGCGTTGGGCCAAGGTTAACGGCTTAGCCAGTCTCGGAGCCTGAGCCGGAGGCTCCCCTGAGGTCGATGTCGAGACCTTCGGTATCCTCAGCAAAGCAGAGATCGGCGTCCGAGATGGCGGTACCGAGCCCGGTACCGCCGACGTGGTCGGGTCGACAGCCGTCGACGCCGACAAGGGCATGGTCGAAGGTCGCCCCAATGCCGATTACTTGGACATCGCCGAAGCAACTGACGGTCCTTCCTGTGCCTGTAGAGACTGCTCCCAACAGTGAGATTTCAGGCGAGCCAGGCGATTTCTCAGGGTCTGGGAGGTGAAGTCTCTACAGATTGGGCAGGCCCTGGTGTTATGGGCCTCACCCAGACAGAAAAGGCACTCGCTGTGACCGTCAGTTAGGGTGACCTTACGACCACACACTCTGCACAGTTTGAACAATGCCGACATAGAAGGACGAAGAAGACGACGGGGAGGAAGAGTTGGAGAAGGCAAGATGGTGGAGACGAAGGGGACGACGAAGGAGACGAAGACGGAGCAGAGGGGGGAAAAAAAGGTGAAAAATCCCGTAAAAACGGGTAGCCAAAGTCACCAAATCAAGTCCGAAATCCGAAAGGGGTAGTCCAAAGTCCAAATCCAAGTCCAAAAGCCAGTAAAACACATGAAGAAGCAAGCCAAGAGAGAATTAAACTCAGAACCTCCGTACGGAACGGCGGACGAGAAAGAACTCAGGAGAGATCGTTGCTCGGCCAGCTGAGCATGCTCAGTGCAGGCAGAGGGGGAGGGGTTCCCGCCAAGCTACTAAGCTCTAGAATTTTCCGAACGGTACCACGCATGCGCGAAAGCTCCTAGTGTGTGAAGCACAGAGACCATGAAGAAGAAGTATGAATATAATTTTTTAAAATATAAACAACTTATAACATTAAAAAAGATAACTTCATTAGAAGTCTATACGCAAATCCTAAAAACAGAACCACATAGCATTAAAAGCATAACCCTTGTCACCTCGTAAAAACTTGACAGAAGAAAAATGTTTTGACCTGCGATGGAAGAAAAGCAAGGACTGGGTCATCCTGGACTCCCTAGGGAGAGAGTTTTCCTGCTGAGAAGGGCCCGTTTTCCTTGTTTCCATCAAATGACCCTAAGAAGTTGGTGGGACGGAGAGAAGGGTGTCTCCAGAGAATCTTAGAGCTCTAATGGGCTCATAAAAGCAGGTAACAGACCTTCAAATAACCTGGGCCCAAGTCATATAGGTCAAAACTAGTTCTTTGAATTGTGCCCAGAAACAGATTAGCAGCCAGCAGAGTGGCTGCAACAAGGGAGTTGCATGCTTCTCTGCAGCCAGCCCCAGTTAACAACCTGGCTGCAGCTTACTGGGCCAACTGAAGTTTCTGAGCACTTTTCAAAGGCAGTCCCACACAGAGTGCATTACAGTACACCAAACATTACAGTACGCCAAGCGGTTCAGAGGTCATTTCAGAACCGCTTGCTATAATCTTTGAGAAATCTTGGAGGACAGGAGAAGTTCCAGCAGACTGGAGGAGGGCAAATGTTGTCCCCATCTTCAAGAAGGGAAAAAAAAGAGGACCCAAATAATTATCGCCCAGTCAGCCTGACATCAGTACCCAGAAAGATCCTGGAGCAGATCATTAAGCAATCAGTTTCTAATCACTTAGAAAGCAATGCTGTAAACACGAGAAGTCAACATGGGTTTCTCAAAAATAAGTCATGCCAGACTAATCTTATCTCTTTTTATGATAGAGTTACTAGCTTAATAGATGAAGAGAATGTTGTGGATGTAGCATATCTCGATTTCATTAAGGCCTTTGACAAAGTTCCCCATGACATTCTTGCAAAGAAGCTAGTAAAATGTGGGCTGGACAGGGCTACTGTCAGGTGGATCTGTAACTGGTTGACTGACCGTTCCCAAAGGGTGCTCACCAATGGCTGCTCTTCATCCTGGAGAGAAGTGACTAGCGGGGTGCCACAGGGTTCTGTCCTGGGCCCAGTGCTGTTCAATATCTTCATCAACGACTTAGATGAAGGAATAGAGGGCATGCTCATCAAATTTGCAGATGACACCAAATTGGGAGGGGTTGCTAATACGCCAGAGGACAGGACCAAAATTCAAAATGACCTGGACAGATTGGAGAGCTGGGCCAAGGCTAACAAATTGAAATTCAACAGAGAGAAGTGTAAGGTCCTACATTTAGGTAGAAAAAATGGAATACAGAAATATAGGATGGGGGACACATGGCTGGATAGCAGTACGTGTGAAAGGGATCTAGGAGTCTTAATAGACCACAAGCTGAACATGAGTCAGCAGTGTGATGCGGCAGCCAAGAAACCCAATGCAATTCTCGGCTGCATCAATAGGAGTATGGTGTCTCCATCGAGGGAGGTACTGGTACCACTCTACTCTGCTTTGGTTAGACCTCATCTTGAATACTGTGTCCAGTTCTGGGCACCCCAATTGAAGAAGGACATAGTCAAGCTGGAGCAAGTCCAGAGGAGGGCGACCAAAATGGTGAGGGGCCTGGAAGACATGCCCTATGAGGACAGACTTAGAGAGCTGGGTATGTTTAGTCTGCAGAAGAGAAGTTTAAGAGGGGACATGATAGCCATGTTTAAATATGTGAAGGGATGCCATGTAGAGGAGTGACAGGGCTTGTTTTCTGCCGCCCCAGAGACCAGGACAAGGAGCAATGGATTCAAGCTGCAGGAAAAGAGATTCCACCTGAACCTCAGGAAGAACTTCCTGACGGTCAGGGCTGTCCGGCAGTGGAATATGCTGCCTCGGAGTGTAGTGGAGTCTCCTTCTTTGGAGGTTTTTAAGTAGAGGCTGGATGGCTATCTGTTGGGAGTGCTTTGAGGATGTTCCTGCATGGTAGGGGTTTGGACTGGATGGCCCCTGGGGTCTCTTCCAACTCTACATTTCTATGATTTCTATGAACATAATGTAACCAAGACAGGTACCAACATAACTAGATCCAACTTCTCCTGGAATAGGCACAGTTGGCACACTAGCTGGCACGCAAAAGCATACCTGGTCAATACTGAATCCTGGGCCTCCAGGCCCAGAGCTGAATCCACGAGTAGCCCTAAACTGGGAACCTGAATTTTCAAGGGAGAATAACCCTATTTAACACAAGCTGAATCCCTGTTGCCAGATCTGTCTTTCAACTGAGGAGGAATACCTCTGTCGAAGCTTCAATTTGTTTGCCCTCATCCAGTCCACCTCAGGCAGTGGTCTAACACAGGAACAGCTTCCTTGGAATTGAGTAGAAAGAAGTCATAGAGATGGGTATCATCAACACACTGGTGGCCCCCACCCCAGAACTCTGGACGATCTCTCCGAGAGCTTCCATATAGATGTTAAATAGCCAGGGGACAAGACTGACCTATGAAGGACTCCACAGGCCAATGGCCAAGGAGATGAGCAGGTATCCCCCTGCAGCACCCTCTGAGAATGCTCCTCCAGGAAAGAACAGAGCCACTGTAGAACAGTACCTCCAAGCCTCATCCCAGAGAGACAACTGAGAAGAAAACCACAGTTGGTGGCATTGCAAGCCGCAGAGAGATCCAGCAGAACCAAGGGGATCACACTCTCCCGCTCAGTTCTCTGCATAGGTCATCCACCCAGGTGATCAAATCTATGTCCATCCTATAGCCAGGACTGAAACCAAACTGAAATAGATCTTGATAATCTGCCTCATCCAAGAATCCCTGCAGCTGAGAAGCCAACCAACATGCTCTACTACCTTGCCCAAAACCAAAAGGCTTGAGACTAGCTTCTAGTTACCCAGCACAGGAAGTGTCAGGGAAAGTTTTTTCAGAAGAGGTCTTACATTGGTACTCTGCCTTGTTGCAAAGAGGCATTCATCACTCCCTCACCCACTCAGCCAGTCTCCCTCTGGCCTGTTTAGACAGCTAGGAATGGCAAGGGTGCACCTGTGGTGGCTCCCACCTCTCCAAGGATCCTGCTCACATCCTCAGGCTACACAAATGGAAAAGTATCTCAACATGGAACAACCAGGGACCAAAGTTACATCCACTGGAACTGTATAAACTCCGGTGTCTAAATCAGAGTAAATCCAAGAGATTTTATCTGAAATGATGGGCAAACTATTCACAGCCGGCTGCTGAGTGGCTTATATTTTCTTTGGGCCACACTGTAACAGATCCTTGACCACTTAAAACAGCTCTGCTGAATGGTTCTGCAGTTCTATAATAACATGAGCCAGAAAAGCCTTTTTTGCTACTCTTATTGCCCCACCGTAGGCCTTCAGTTAGATTTTAGCCTATTTTTTGGTTTCACTTGCTCTGAGTGTTTTGCCATTGTCTCTCTAGTTTCAACCTTGTTTCATTGCTGCCAGCGCCTTTGGCATCCACAAGGCTGGTTTAGCTTCACTCTGTGAGAAGGAACATTTAGGAGTGATCATATCCATCACCCTGGCCTTTTCCCCATTCCAGAGATCAACCACACTTTCAACAGGATCGATCGTCAAGGCAGCAGGAAGTTTCCAAGAACCATCAGAAACCTCTCTGGATCCTAAGCCTCCTGTGGTGGACTATCTTAATAGGTCCCCCATACCTGCAGAGGCTCTTAGTCATCCTGCAAACCTAAATCTGACCAAGAAGTGATCTGTCCATGACAATATGAGAAAGCTCATCCATTCCCAGATCAAGACCATTTCATCTCTTTTCCTGTTTTCGTGCAGAAAACAAGGTCTAGAGTGGGGCAAATACCACTTGGTACAGACCCACAGTTGTCATGGTGGACATGAAGTCCTGAGCCACTTCCAACAGCGTAGCCTTAGCATGAATGTTAAAGTCCCTCACCATCACAAGCCACAGGAACTGGGTGGGTGGTACACAAACAGAAACCACAATCTGTCAAAATTAATTTTATATATCGTCACATCAGCCAGAATAGCTTATGTGAAAAACAGAAGACAGAAGAAAAACCTCTGATAGACAACTGGATATTAAAAATATTGGAAATGATGGAAATGGAGAAATTGACAACATTACTGAAAGAAACATTTATCCAAAACTTCGGGAGAGAATGGGAACCATTTTTAGAGTTTATTAAAAAATATGATGGAAAAGAACTTTTTAAGATAAAAAATTGCAAAGATCAAATGTAATATCAAATGTAATAGAATATATTTTATATTATGCATTAGAAATTTGGTGACAATGATACTCAAATTTAAATTAGAAGAAGAAATACAGCTGTCAGAGTAATAATTTCATGCAGAAAGATGGAAGATAGAGAATGGGGGAGAATTTAGGGGTTGGGAAGGGAAATTTCATATATGGTAAAATGAGAATAACTGTAAAAAGACTGAAGTAAGAATGTATGTTGACATATATTTTGAACTTATTTTTTATTCTTAGATAGACAGATAGATAGATAGATAGGTAGATAGGTAGATAGGTAGATAGGTAGATAGACACCTGACAGACAGACAGATAGATATAAAACAAAATTTTAAAAAGAAACCTTGCTCTGTGCTGGATACTCACCTTTAAATAAACACACTCAAACTCTGCAGACTGAGGGATAGGGTGCCTGGTCAGGGGAATTCTATTCCAACAGAGCTGTGAGGATGAACCATGTAATGGAGATGAACCATGTCTATCACCTTCAACTCACTGAAGGAAATGCACGATATAAATGTAAAACCCAAGCAAACAAAACAAACAAACAAAAATCCAAGCTAGTCAAGTACTCTTCCTCATCCACAGTTTAGTACACTGGAGGAAAGAATGTATTAACTGGATTTCACTGTGTTTTGCAAAAAAGCATACACAAACACACTGTTACTATGACATACAAAAGCAGACGCATCATCTCACTCACCTCTTCCACCAATGCCACCACGCCCCATGGCACCTCTGCCAAGCCCGCCTCTGCCAGGTCCACCCCGGCCTCTAAGGCCTCCTCTTCTCAGGCCCATCCGAGGGGCTATGCCACGGCCTCCCCGAAGTAAGCTCTGTCCTTTAACAGATGAGGAGATTTTTCAAAAGGTTAGCTGCCTATATTTCAGATTTTTTAAAAATGAATTACAACTTCACTAGAAATCAGAGGGTATCCCTAGACTGCTTATTATTACAAAACGCTACACCAGCTATTTGATCAGTGTCTCTAAGCGACAAAACAGATATAAAATTGTTAGGGCATGATAAATCTTCCCTGGGATTTTTTTTAGATCCTTCACTGACCAAGGTTTCCCTCCAACAAATGCCAGTTTTTAAAAAAAAGCTTTAGATCCTGTTTTGATATACAGCAAATGGCCTTTGAGCTCCAAAAAATCAAGAGCATCAGTCCAAAATTCCAGTTATACAAGCTACTAAGGAACATTTAGCCTTTCTGATGCTATTAAACTTCAACACCCATCAGCCCTAGCCAACCACTATGACTAGCAGTGGCCAACAGCAAAGGAAAACAGAACCAAAGAGCCATGCACTTCAAATGCGTGCCCCAGATGTCTTTATGTATCCACAGGGACTAGAAAACTGGTAAAATATACTCCAAAATGTCTGATTTTGAATTTGTTAGCTCACAACACAAGCCAGGAACACCTAAGAGCGCTGGCAAAGGCATTTCATCAGCTAACGTTATCTTATTCTTCATTTCTCACCTTCTCCCACCTATACCCACTTCCTCCACCCTACATTATCTCCTTTCCTCTGTAAACTCTGCAGTACAGATTTCTGAAGTCACTGACAAGACACCACAGCATCAGTACCATGTATGTTGGCACACTGATTTGAATGAGACTATAAGAAGTTGAGTAAAGAGAACAGGAGTTCACGGCACAAAAGCCATGGCCCAAAAAGCTTATTCTTCATAAACCAAAGCATCAAGCTGTGGACATCTCAAGTGGCATTCAGCAGATGACCTCAACTTGACCAAGGCGGCACCAACCTCTCAGGGGAATTCCTCCTCGTAGCAAGGCTCTCGCTCCACGCCCACCGCGCATCGCTCCTCGGGGTAATCCTCGCTGACCCATGGGCAAGCCTCGCCCCCCTAACGCTCCACGAGCCAGAGATCCTGCTGGACGGCCCAAGCGTGCCTGGATGTTACTCTTTCCCAGGCGCTGTTTCAAGCTCTTCTAGAAGAAGAGAGTGTTAAAGAGGGAAAGGCTGTACACAAACAAGCAACAGGCACAGAGGGAGGCATACAAACTGATAGGAGAAACTAAACAAGAATGCCTACAAGCTGTGTACACTGTGAGGAAATTAAGTCACAAAGAACTGGGAAGAAAAGGGTCAAGTGAAGCACTTGCTGCTGGAGAACTAGAAAATTGAAATACTGCAACGCTGATAGTTACATAACCTGTGGAACAGCATTTCCAACATTAGTTGTGCCAAATATACTTAAGACTTATAATATTAAGCATGACATTCCAGCTTCCATATGATAGTCAGCTCGAGAAACCCAGCATAGGGAGCCAACGATAACCCAATGATACTAGACAAGCTTTGAGGTTTTACATTAATGTTTGCCTCCGAGAGGTTGCAGTATTACTAGGGACGGTGTCTTTCTGGCGGAATCTGAGTAAATTTATTCGGTACATTCAGCATCGTATGACAAAGGTAATTTGGAAGATCTGACACTTCTGTGCAACTGCCCTGGAGAGTATGACAGAATCTAGCCTAGTGTTGCTTTCTCTCTTTCCTCTGAACTCCCAGAGACTGGCAGACAGAAAATAAAGGGGCCAGGAGCTATAAGAACTAAGGTCCAGTTTCCACTTCCAATTGTCTAAAAGATTTTGTCCAAACATTTCTTTCAGGCAGCTGCCTTTATCTTAGGTGCAGCCGATATCTGCACAACTGCAGAGCGTTTTTGAAAGAGCAATCAGAAGAGATGTTCTGGGAGAAGAGATCTAAATGGTCAAAGAGACCAAACACCAGTGAAATTCAGGAAATGCCAGGACAAATCCTAGCTAGGCAAGAAACCCCTTGAGGGTTTTCACACCGCATACCAAGGGTTTAGGGCAAGGGTGCTATATTTAACCATCACCATGAATCACACATGGCTGCCAATTTAAAATAACATGCAGCCAAATATGTAGTGCTCTAGAGCAGGGTGTTGTTCCTTTGGCTCTGCATTCAACAACGGGAGCATTCTCTCACCCTATGCTGCGTACAGCCATTCTGAGATGAAACACAGACATTTTTCATTACCTCTGTTACAAGAGCTGTGCTCTTTCCATTTTATTTCAAACCCTTTCAGCTGTGAAAATATGACTGAAAAAGGTGTATGGACAACACTTGATAAAGAAAGCTTCAGAACGCTCTGAAGAGCAAGAACTGAGTAAGACTGCCAACCTGGAAAAATTACTTTCGGACTATAGTTCAAAAGGCAGGCTAGCTAGCCCAGCCATGCTAGCTGGAGATACTGGGAGTTGAAATCCAAAAAAATCAAAGCCCTGCTCCACATACAGGTTCTGCCCCCTCACTGTTATGACCAAGAAATCTAGAATTAGGAGGGTAAAGAGTTTTAAACAAAAGCCACAAATGAGACAGAATGTATGCTTGACCAATTTTGTGTCATCATACATGGAGGAAAAAAAACGGGATTTCTTAAGGTAAAATCTAGACTGCCTTGGCACAGCATATCTTTTTAAGTACAAGTTACATACCTCTGCCTCTGGTTCTTTCAGGTATCTGTTTAGTTTTATGATGGGGACACTGATATGCTACAATCTCTCCTTCTACGCTGAAATCTTTGTGGACAGTATCTTTGCAGTTTAAAATTTGAAAGGCTATGTGTATCTATGAATTCCTTGAACTTGTCCCTCCCCCCCCGATCCCCAAATGTCGCTAAACTACTACACCCATGTGCCTCACCACTGGTCACACTTAAAAGTTCAAGAAAATCAAGCACTATGGACCTCTACATGCAATTCTTGTTTAAATAATGGAAATACTTTGCTAGCACAAGATACTTTGTCAAGTATAATTTCCAGGAATGCCTACAAGCAGCAGGAAGAGCTAGACACAATATACCGAAGATCTGTCTTCTGTCCACCCCCAGCATCATACAATGGCTACAAGGGCCAATGGGATTCCAAACAGACAATGTATATCTGCTTGATTCCCAGTCAGCACTTCTGGCTGGTGAGTGAGGATGGAGAACAATCACCAACTACATATCTGCATTTTATCTATGTCTTTGGAGCACCTGGTTGCTTTGTTTTTCATAGCAATGGACTGGATCTTGGAACAACACCAAGGTCTAGTCCCTACCAAGTCATGAAAGTCACCAGCTGATGCCGGGCCAGACCTTCTCTCTCAGCCTGAATTGTGGGCACTCTTGATGGTTCCACATGGATTTAAGATCCACACGGAGTCTACCAAGAGCAGGACCATTAATATACTACCTCCCTTTCTATGCAATGTCCTTCTGCTGAACTTAAGATATGTGCCTAATGTTTTCAGTCTTTACTGAAGCCATTTCTTTTCAAACAAGCTTTTTAAATTGATCCCTGCTTTACCAATGTATTTGTTTTTATTGTAACTTTGTGTATTTGTTTATTTTAACCCAGCCTATACTACTCCCAGATCTCTGATACTGTGTAGGGAGGAAAGTCACATGGGCCACCTTCAGCTTACTGGAGGAAAATGTAAACATAACTAATACATAACTTGGCTACAAGCTCAATTTTTATTTAATCAATTCATAAAAGCAGAAGTTGGAATGTTTTACTTATTGATTGAACTATTAAGTTATTTGTTAATCACTCTAGTAGATATGTATTTTGAGAGGTTAGCTGTACCCTTCTGTGATCCAGAGCAAACCTGTGAGAACCACTGTTTGTTTGCTTTTAAAATCACATGTAACTTATACAAATATATGGGAAACACGTGTATTTGTGCAAACATATAAAAGCATTTGCATATTTATTTATTTACATACATGGGACAGAAATATAATTAACCAATAAAATATACTGCTTTAAAAAGAGCAATGGGGAATCTTTAAAACAGCAGCCATGCCTCTCAGTCCCACACAGACCCATCCCGAAAAGGTCCTCAAATAACAGTGGGTCCCTCCAGCCTGCCCACTCTCCTGCACTGGTCTCACCTGCTTGAGTTTTAAGGCAGCCTGGACAGAAGGTCTATTCTCCATCTGCTGGGCCAGCCTCCTGTTTCGGGCACTGGCTAGCTGTTGCTGTTGCATGGTGGCACGAATGTTCACAGGAATCGGCTGTTTGTTCTTCAGCATATTAGTAAAGCTTCAAGGTCGAACAAAATGGGTGTTTAAATAAAGTTTCATTACAAAAGCATTTCAACCGGCATTTCACAGCCCTTAGAGCAGGGCAGCTGCATCCCATGAACTTTTATGCAACAATGTGGTACACACTTAAGATGTCATGTTAACGAGTTACAGAATTTTTTTCTCGTTTTTTTTCCAGAAAATGTGCAAGGACAGAACATTCAAAAGGTGTGGATTAGTGCAGTATATTAAAACCAGATGTAGAAATCTTTAGAAAGCTTCTGTGATTTCAAAAAAAAAAGAAAAGAAAAGTGAAGATGGACACACAAAGCAGTAAGCAGAGATGGTGACAAAAATGAGGACAAACACAGAGAGAAAGAAAAGTAATGCTTATGTAAACCAGACTAGCAGCAGCCAAGAGAGGGAGACTAAGGAGGGTTGCCAACTGATGCCATTTCCGCACGAGACTGTTACAGAGTTACTATTCCACTCTTAATATCCTATGGAATCCTGGGGTTTGCAATTTAGGGAGAGGCCTTTAGAATTCTCAGCCAGAGAACTCTTGGGCCTCAGTAAACTACAAACCCCAGAATTCCACAAGATGTTGAAAGTAGAATAACAGCACTGTAACAGTGTAGGGCAAAAAGGTCCTAAAACTACACTTGAGAAGTCCCTAACGTTCCCCCTTTCTTTTTTTTGTAACTAACACCTGACGGTGATTCAGTTGTGACTAGACTGTTGCTCTTAACTTAGCACAAACTGCAAAACCACTCAATAACTCGTTATCATATACATTCCAAACTTCTGCTCAAAGAAGGGGAACTCTTCTCTATAACTCACATCAATTATTAGCCACAATCTTGAATACAGAAACAGTTCCTTCTCCAAGCTTCTCTGATATCTCCAGTCTGTGACCATAAGACACCTGGATACTGCTATGTAAGAAGAGATTCCCCAGCCCCAGATAACTGTCATATTTGGTACAATGTCAGAGCTGGGAATCACGGCTTCCTGTCTGATGAAGGCCTAGACAGCTTTAAAAATCAATTATATATATAAAGAAGATTCTCAACGGTTAACTAGTTCTGATTACTATATATTATCTTCAGTATCAAAGATTGTACATGTCTGCATACCAGATACCAGGGAATGTAAATTAGAAGGGTGCGATCATGCTCGTGCCTGCTTGGGGGCTTTCTGGAGCACTGGGCTAGCCACTACAGGGACAGAGCAACAGAGTACATAGGCCTTTGGTCCAAAGCAGCTTGGCTCTAACATTGTTAGGTTAGACCTACTGCTCTTCAATCAAAGAACGAACAGTGCTGGAACGGTCAAATGTTCCAAAAAAACTGGAATTTGTTCTTGAACAGTGTGGTTGTAAGACCCATTACTTCCCTTTCCAGGCTTCTTTTTGGAACCAGCCCTGAGTGTTCATTAAAGAAGATGGTTAGGTTTAAGAATAACACCTCATCTAAGAGGGAACAATGCAAAGAAAGCCACTGCAGTGTGAATTTCATCCATTAGTTGGACACAAGAGAAGTACAAATACACCTAAGAGGAGAGAAAGAAGGAGGCATGCAGAAGAAAGGAGGAGATGATGGATGGAGCAGCAGAGCACTTGCCTCTTACAAGGTCCAAGGGTGATGCCAAGGAGCCTTTGGGCCGATCAGAGCGGCCAGCTGCCTGCCTCTTACAGGCCAGACCACACAAGCCTGTGCGTCTGCCTAGGACACAGCAGCAAGCCTCCTGCAGCTTAGCTCACATGCTACCGCACTGCAGGGTCACCTATAAAATGTGAACACATGTGGAAGAAAAAGGAGGGTGCGAGGTTTCCTTAAAACACATCCCACCACATTAACTTTTTCAGTTTATCATCAGACAGACATTTTTGCCCTTTTAACCTTGTGTACCACTGTCTGCTGTGGGATTTAAGGCAGAAATGAGCTGCCCCCTGCTTGTTTGCATCAGGATAGACTAAAAGCAGGGCAAAAACCATGTTGGTTCTGGATACTGTACACAGTGACAATTAAGCAAAAATTTAAAAAATTAAAAATCTTATGAGCTGAAGTTGGCCGTTGGCTTCCTCACCGCTCGTTGAGGGACATCTTGGTGGTGCTCTTAAGCACAACTTTCGGCGCTGATTGTGCAGCCATCTCAGGTCCCCAGAATCTAAACAAATAAAAAAGACAGGGACAGATTCAAAAAGGAGCAACTGCTGTTACATTTTATATCTCCAAGGAACTCAGGACAGGAAGCACTAATTTGTACAAAATCTCCTTTCCAGGTGAGACTACGCTTTTGAGAAGACAGAGAAACAGACGCATACCAAAGGGGAAAGGGTGGGGGGGGAAAAGAATAAAAGCAACAAAGAGTAGGAGGTGGGGTTGGAGCAAAACAGCTGTAAAACAATTTGAGAGAATATTGGAAGAAAATGGAGGTTGCCCTACTGAAAGGGGAAATAGAGCGAGATTGAAGCAAACAATTCAGGGTGGGAGAGTGAAAGGAGAAGAGGAGAACCAGCACCAGGAGTGCCTCTTCTGAGAAGGGACAAGCAACAGACTGACCTACTACGTCAGAGATGGAAATTTTGTCCCCTGAAACAATCCTATACCAGTTGACTCACTGACTGGTGTTGAGTAGGAAAGACAGACCAAAACAATAGAAAGGGAAGGCCAAAGGTACCTCACTGTAGGTGTCATAGGGCAATCCATCCCAAGCTATCTGATTTTGGGACCAGCATTTTTTTTCCAGTATGCCAAGGACTGGCACCACAATGTAGGCACAAATGCTTGCTTCTTTCGTGGAAACTCACAATGGCTCAGGGCCAGCAACAGTCCATGGACCATCAATTTGGGTATCACTGACCTAGGGCATGAAAAAAGTCCTCAGCAGACCACCATTTTAAATGACTACTTAAATGTTTGATGTCAGATGAGCACACATACTCACTCTCTTGTCCTCCCCTCAGATCTACCTCGCAGAGTGGTTGTGAAGATACTGAGAGGGTGAAAGGAGCTGCCTTGAGATAACTGGAAAAATCCAGCTATAAGAAACGAAAGGCTGTATCATAAGCTTTCACAAACTCAGTCTATAAAAGCTTATTCTACCAACTTCTTTCCCTCACTTACGTAAAATGTGCTACAAGATCCCTTTGTAGACTGGTACAGACCAACCTGGCTATGTTTTCGTATACACCAATCATAAGAGCAATTAAGGTGACACGATGGTTAAGTTTAAATATTTGTAGGGGTGACAATGTTGATGATGATTACCATCAAACTTAGGGAGTTAGCTATATTTAGCATGGACAAGAAAAGATTAAGAGGCAACATGATAGCTATGTTTAAATATTTGAAAGGATGTCATATAGAGGATGGAGCAAGTCTGTTTTCTGTTGCTCCAGAGACTAGGACATGGAGCAATGGCTTCAAACTTCAGAACAAGAGATCCCATCTAAACATTAGGATGAACTTCCTGATTCAACAGTAGCATATGCTGTCTGGGAGTGCGGTGGTTTCCTTCTCTGCAGGTTTTTAAACAGAGGCTGGGTGGCCATCTATCCGGTATGCTTTGATGGTGTAGTCCTGCAATGCAGGAGGCTGGAATAGACAGCCTTTGTGGCCTCTTTTAGCTCTATGATTCTAACAGACAAATAAGTGATGCGAGAACCTGGCTTCTCTCTGGAAACCACAATGACCAAACTGAGACTGTTGCACTTTGGGCATATTGCGAGAGGATGCAACTCACTGGGAATGACCATCGTGCCTGAGTAAATAGGAGGTAGCAGGCAGAGAGAAAGACTGCATTAGAAGTGGATTCATTCCACCAGGCCTGAGTTTGCAAGACCTGAGCTGGGCTGATGGGTGACTGGGGCTCTTGGCTGTCTCTTTCATAGGCCATTTCCGCCCTACACTGTTATAGTGCTATTATTCCACTTTCAATATTCTGCGGAATTCCGGGGTTTGTTGTTTATTGAGGCCCAGGAGCTCTCTGGCTGAGAATTCTAAATGCCCCTTCCTGAACTGCAAACCCCAGGATTCCACAGGAGATTGAGAGTGGAATAATAGTACTATAAACGGCCTACGAAAGAGACCGCCAAGAGCCCCGGTCAGCGGGCAGCCCAGCTCAGGTCTTGGGAACTCAGCCTGCGTGGCTTCCTTGCCGGAACGACTCCACCTCCCATGCGGCCTTCCTCTCTGCCTACTGCTTGTAAGAGCACTGTAACAGCGCGGTGTGGATACGGCCCCCGAGTCGCCCTAAGTCGAAGCCGACGCGAAGGCAGTCAAGAGCGCCAAAGCAGAGGTGGGCGAAGAAATGGAGGCCCTGAGGAGACGGAGGGAAGAGCAGGGGGACAGGGGGCGCCCCCTCCCCGCACCGCCAGATCGACATCCGGGTCTCTCGACCCTCACACTCCAGGCGGAGGCAACGGCTGCAGAAGCCACGCCCCCGCCCCCTCGCGCCTCAACGCCTTCATCCCCCCCCCGCGCGTGTACACGTGGCCGGGCCTTTTCCTCGGCCGCTCACCGTCGGGGTCGGGGTCCGCTCTGCTCGGCCTGCGGCTCTGCTGGCGGCGGCGGCGGGAAGCTCCGCTCAGGCTTCGCCCGGCCTCCCCGCTCAGGCGCCCCGAACGCAAAGATGATGGCGGTGGCGGTGGCTCTCTTTCCTTCCTTCTCACACTTCCTTTTTGTCCGCCTCGTTTTTTCGGCAGCAGCGCCCGCTTTAACCTCTGCTTCTGGCGCTGGGCGTCGTCCTCTTCTGCCTCCGGGTCTTGGCTTTCTCGGTTCGCAGACCTCCCCTCAGAAGAAACCTGGCAAAATGGCGCCGACACCGTCCCTCTCGCACCGGGTATTTTATTCTTAACCTTTTAAGCTTCTCTCTCAGGTTTGCGCATGCGTCAGGAGAGGGGCGTGGGGAAGAAAGATACCAGTGCGCAAGCGTACAAGGACCTCCTATATGAAGCGGAGCGTTGAATGAGACCTTGGGCTGCCGTCTCTCGGGGGAAGGGGAGGGGCTTCCGCGGGGAGCGGACCGTGATTGGCTGGCTTTTTAGCAGTTTACAGGATGCGAGATGGGATTGGCGCTTAAGGAATAAAGGGGTGGGGCTATGTCCGAGCAGACGAGTCCTCGTGGGGAGGACGTTTATGAATGGTTGGAGACGGAGATGAGCGGGCTTGGGACTACTCTTCGGGGGGGGGGGGGTGCAATGTTAATTGTTTCAGATTTGCATTTTTCTCTCTATAAGTTATGAGTATCCCTTCATTCAAGTGTGAAAATATATACTTTTTCATTGCAGAAAACAATTTTTAAATAAGAAAGGTATATGATAAATTAATGACATTATTTATATATTAATAAACGCAAGTTTATTATCTATATATTAATAATAAACACGGCAATTTTGCAGGAAAGTATGCAAATATGTTCCAACTAGTCACCTGTTAACTTATGGCCACCCCATGAAGTTCACAGGGTTTTCTTAGGCAAGGAACACTGAGTGGTCGTTTTGCCAGTTCATTCCTGTGAAACTAGCCTACAGTCCCTGGTATTCCTTGGCAGGCTCCCATCCAAGTACTAACCAGGGCTGACCCTGCTTAGTTTCCAAGATCAGAGGAGATCTGGTGCCTTAAGAGTGTTTAGGCTGTTCATAATATGATATGCATAATATGACATGCAATACTAGTTTCTGGCATTTGTTTGGGGGGGAGGAGAATCTGATCTGCCACAAGTTCACTTGAGAAGCCATGGTCACAAAACAAGAAGGCCTAGGAGGAAATCTTAAAATACAAAGATCTCACTGCCCTCTTAGACTTATAACTTCTTGACAGTAAGAAGGTGCAACAATGGAACTACTTGCCTAGAGAGGTGGTGGCGTCTCCTTCTCTCGACATCCTCAAAAAGGGGCTGGAGCTGTTGGGGTTCTTTTAGCTGAAGAACCTGCACTGAGCAGGAGCTTGGACTCCATGGCCAGTGAGGCCCTTCCAGCTCTGTGATTCTATGATTTTATGAAGTCTTAAAATACAAGGATCTCCCTGCCTTCTTCCTACAAATGGATCTCCGAGCTCCACATGGCATAGAGACAGGCTTCAGTTTTCAACGTTTTGGGGCATGGTTTGTTTTTATTCTCAAATGAAGAAGGGACAACCAAATTGTACTACTTTTCTTTGATTAGGTTGGTGGTTGCCACTGAATTCAGGGCTCTTGGGCTTGGTGAGCCTGATAGCGGATCTTTTCTCCATACCACACCATCTCAAAGACCATTTTTGCAGACCAGATGACAAACAGAAGGGTGTTCCCTGACCATGCCTTTTAAAAACCATTTTTCCCTGATAGAGAAATATAGACTGACATCCTATTGGTGAAATGTTGTAGTAATGTACCTTTGAGTTGTTTCTGACTTATGGCAACCCAAAGGTGAACCTATCATGGGGTTTTCTGGGGGCTGAGAGTGTGTGACATGCCCAAGGTCACCCAGTGGGTTTCCATGGCCAAGCAGGGGACTGAACTCTGGTCTCCAGAGTCGTCCAACGCTCAAACCACCACACCGGCTTTTGTTGGTAAGCTACGATGGCATAATACAATAAAATCCACAAAACAGTGATACCTTTTATTGAGCCCAGTTCAGTGACTTGGATGACACACACTTCCTTGATGAATTTCCAACCAGCTTGAGAACAGGATGTGGAGTTGATAACTGCTACGGTTACCTTAGTGGATGATCTCTGTCTTAGCATCAACAGAGGAAACGTGTCCCTGTTGGTGCTTTTGGACCTTTCAGTGGCGTTCAATACCATTGACCATGATATCCTTCTGAGATGCCTGTGGGGGTTGGGAATCAGAGGCACTATGTTGCAGTGGTTCTGGTCTTACCGCTCAGGTAGATTCTAGACAGTGGTGCTTGGGAATGGCTGCTTCTCAAAAAAAAGAGATTGGAGAACTGGGCCAAAGCTAACAAAATGAATTTCACCACAGTTCAAGAAGGATATCAACAAACTGGGGCATGTTCAGAGGAGGGCGACCAAAATGGTGAAGGTCTGGAATCCATGCCCAATGAGGAGCGGCTTAGGGAGCTGGGTATGTTTAGTCTGCAGAAGAGAAGGTTAGGAGGGGACATGATAGCCATGTTTAGATATTTGAAGGGATGTCATGTCGAGGAGGGAGCAGGCTTGTTTTCCGCTGCTCCAGAGACTAGGACAAGGAGCAATGGATTCAAGCAGCAGGAAATAAGATTCCACCTGAACCTCAGTAAGAACTTCCCGGTGGTCAGGGCTGTCCAGCACTGCAATACGCTGCCTGGAAGTGTGGTGGAGTCTCCTTCTTTGGAGGGTTTTTAAGCAGAGGCTGGATAGCCATCTGTTGGAAGAGCTTTGATGTGGGTTCCTGCATGGCAGGCAGTTGGACTGGATGGCCCCTGGGGTCTCTTCCAACTCCGTGATTCTATGATTCTATATGGCATACTACAAGGTGCCATTCTATCCTCAATGCTTTTTAATATCTACATGAAACCGTTGGGAGAGATCATCCAGAGCCATGGTGTGGGGTACTGTCAGTATGCTGATGACACCCAAATACCTTCAAAAACACTTAGCTAAGGATAGTATGACTCCTCTGAATCAGAGTGCTTGGAGGAAGTAATGGACTTGATGAAGAAAAACAAATTCAAACTGAATCCAGACAAGACAGTTCTTATTATTCAGGGTCCTAATCTGGGGTTGGAGGTGCATCTATCAATTCTGGATGGGGGTCGCACTCCCCCTGAAAGACTGTGTTCGCAGTTTGAGAGTTCTCCTGGATCCATCCCTCCAAATGTCAGCTCAGATAGATGGGATGGTCAGGAGTGCCTATTATCAGCTGTGGCCGATACGCCAACTGCTCCCCTTCCTAAATTGGATGACCTAAAGATGGTAGTGCATATGCTGGTAACCTCAAGATTGGACTTCTGCAATGCTCTCTACATTGGGCTACTTTCGTACCAAGTTCAGAAACTCCAGCTGGTCCAAAATATGGCAGCCAGATTGGTTACAGGTACAGCTGGGAATGAGCATATCACACTGATATTAAAATCACTCCACTGGCTGCCAGTTAGTTTCCAGGCAAAGTAGCAAGTGTTGGCTATTACCTTTAAAACCCTACATGATATGAGTCCAAGTTTCCTGCAGGATCTCCTCCTCCCATACAATCTGCCCTGTACACTCAGGTCCTCTGGGGGGCATTTACTGAAATTGACCAGGACTAGATTGGCAACAGTCATCCAAAGACCTTCTTATTGGCTGCCCCTAGACTGGAATGACCTGCCGGAAGAAATTCAACAGCAAAATGTGCTGTAGGAATGCAAAAAGTGCTAAAGACCTATCTCTTCTGGCAGGCCCACCTGGTCTATTTTTAATTATGATGTATTTTAATTATGGTCTATTTGTATTTTAAATTGTTTTATGTGTTGTTAGTGTATTTTAACTACAGTGTGTTTTAAATGTGTTTTAATTTATGGTGTACCCTGCCTCAAGCCTTGGGGAGAGACAGGTAACAAATAAAAATTTATTATTATTATTGTTATTGTTGTTATTATTCCATGGTTGGTGCAGTGGGCATATGCCCATTAGTGGCCATGAAAACTCAGCATTAAGACAGAGGGTGCATGCAACATAAAGGCCCTGTGCGATGGAGAGAGAGGTGTAGGATAGGACACGGGGAGGGGTAACATGGAGTGGAGGGGCAACATCCTCATGTAGTTATAAAGGGGGGGGTCACAATGATAATAGAAAGAAGTGAAAAAAGATGGTGAAAATAAATGGAAGTGGCATAGGGTTGGCTGACTGAAACTTGGAGAGGGCTCCTATGCCTTTAAGTGTAATGCAAAAGGAAGAATTTTGGCAGGTGTCACTCATTAGGCAGCCAAGGAACAAGCAAAAACTTCCTGAAATCCCCTCTCCTACGCAACCATTAAAAATACAGGGTCCCCCTCTGGTTTTTATTTTGACAACTCTAGGTCAGAAGTCCACTTTCAGTTTTGTAAAATGGGTATCTGTTTAAATGTTAAACCCTTGAGGCCTATTTAGAAGGTGAATTGCTTGTTCCTGAAGCCATCCAGGAGAGGCAGTTTCTCTTCTTTCTCAGCCCCACTCCTCATATAAAAGGCCAAGGAGTTTGAAAGATGAGAGAGCCGCAAAAGTAGATTTGGGAGCCACATGTCCACATTGCCCACCCCTGCTCTAATCTGTCCAAATCCATCACAAATTAAACCACTGCTTTGGTACAGTGTGGTCCATACTGATCAGCATTCCCAACTTTGTCAATAAAGGCAAACTCTTTGTCATGTTTGTTTCAGCTGTGGATCATTGAGTGGAGAGCTCACAACAGTGCTGTTGCCTGAAGGCAAAGCCCCAGGACCTGTTGCTCTAAAGCCAGCCCCAATAGCATACCCACCAGCATTTCAAAGATGAGAACCAAGCCAGCTGTGGCCAGGAAACATAAGAGTCTGGTGAGGGTGGCAAAAGTTATTCGTGAGGAACAACCGTTAAGCTAAGAGATGCCACAGCAATTTGCTTTTGCCTGAGCCTACTAGGAAGGGCAAGATTCCATCCCCCCTCCTCTGCTGAGTCAACTGACTGTAAACTACTTTTGTACTTTGAACTCATTTTGCAGCAGTCGAAGTAAGCAGAGGACAGAGGGCGAAAGTGGGAGGAGGAGAGAGAAACTGAGACCTTTTAAAGCAGCTGAAAAAGTGGGACTGCAGAGGATTAATTGGGCTTGCCAGAGGGTATTGCATCCCTTGTGGAATCTCCTCTCCTCTAGAAGAGAAAAGACCGGACCAGACCAATAGCAGGATGGATGGCTTTAATAAGCAGTGCTGTCTCAGTATCACATGGCACCTAAGGGTGCTCTTTTTCCTGGAGGGAAAAGCCGCAAGACTAGAAAGGGGGCCTGGGAGAAGATGGCAGGAGCAGGACTCTGAGCTCAGCAAAGCAGCAGCAGTGGCGGTGGCGGTGGCAGCTTCTGTGGCCTCATTCGAGCAGCTCAGGTGTTCTCCCAGAAGAAGGTGTTGCAAGCCACAGTCAGGGCTGCCACCAGGACCACAAACTCCTGGAAATCGACTTCGCCATCACCATTCTCGTCCAAGTCATGCATGATTTTGTCCACGGCCTCCGTGTCCTTCTGGGTCTGGAACACACAAGCCCACAGGAGGTCATGACTTTGCGTTGAATACTCAGCCCATGTTAAAATGCTAGGAAGTCCTAAAGAAGGAGTGAAAAATCTTGGGCTCTGATGCTACAGGCAGAGAAAGGTTTTGTGTTGGGGGCTGCTGCTGAAACAGCTCTCTGTTTCATTTGAGACTTTAAAGGTGCTGAACCTATTTTGTGGCTAGAGCTCAGCACCTTGAAAAACACTTTTAAAGTCTTCAGTAGAGCCCAAATTAGATTCACTCCACTCCTGACATGGAAGCTACTTGGTGCCCTTAACTGGATCCAAACCTGGCCCTCTGGCCTTTCCGCGAAGGCCAGGCTCCACAATGCAGTAGTCCTGCCTTATTCATGGGGGATACATTCCAAGACCCTCAGTGGATGCTTGAAACTGGATATAGATATAGTACTGCCTACATTTTTCCAGCAACCCAAGGATCTCTTGGAGAGGTCTCTTCATACACTAGATATACATCAAAAATTAGTGTATTACGTGCATGTCCTTTCGTGATTCAAACAAACTTTTTTTTATGCTATGGTGGCAGAAAGAAAGGCAAACCAGTTTCTACTCTATGTTTCTCAAAATGAGTTGTGGAAGTGATAACAATATGTTACCAATTAGCTCACAGGCCTGTTCCTGAGGGCCTCAGAGTGCATTCAAGCAGAGTGACTGCAATCTCTGTGGTCTTTATGGCTGCTTTCCCCTGCCAGAACTTTGTAAGGTAGCAACGTGGTTGCAACTATCTACCTTCATGCAGCATTAGCCTTTGAGCACCAGAGCAAGATCATTGCAGATCAGATGGCAGGGTGGTGGTGTCTTCATCCTACAGTGACCTTCCCACCATCCACGGTAAGCTTTCCAGTCACCCAACTGTGTGAGGCATAGACAGCATGAAGAAGAAGAAGAAGAAGTTACTTCCCTGTAATTGTGGTTCTTCGAATGGCCATCTGCGTCTTCACACAACCTGCCTTCCTGTCCCCACTTTTAGGTCCCTGTCGACTTTGACACTGAGGTAACAGTAGTTTGGTGGGCTTGAGCATGCACGGCAGTTGCGGTGAGGGAGGACACAAGGCCAAGCTACTCAGCTCTAGAAAGTTCTAGAGCAGGCTTCTGTCCAGGTGCGAAACCCAACTGTGTGCGGGCACAGATGACCACTCAAAGAATCAGTTACAGGGAAGCAACCTGTTCCTAGTACTGAACCCTATCCCCCACTTATCTGACAGGTTAAGGACCAGAGCACTGACAGAAAGTGGAAATGGTAAAGAATCAAAACACATCTACAGATAGGGAACATGAAGGATGTACAGTTGGCTTGAGACCAGCTATATGCATGTGCTGCTTGTAAAGTCTTTCAGCTGCCTTGGAACCTTTTTGGTCTCTCTGAGCTCACTTTGCAAGTGATACATATGCAGTCCCAAGTGAGCATCCCTGAGCAAGAGGAAATTATAGAAGCCCGCTGTTTCGATATTTGCAATACAGGCAAGTTCCATTAATTTGACTACGAGATATGCTCTTTCCATAGGCAAGACTTGGGACTGTATGTGTGTGCATGCAATCCCAAGCAAAACTCCAAAGGCAAGAAGAACGGATGAAAGAGCAAACCCCATGTCAAATTAATGGAACTGGTCCTTAATTTGGAACTGTCAAAAGAACAAATTGTCAGATAATGAGGCATCAAAAGGTGAGCTTCTTGGATATGTTATTTTTTTTCCTATAAACACACATCCCTATAATTCGAACATACATAATGTAAGTAAAATAAGGGTTATTCGAACACAAGCAGGGCGATACTGCAACAGTCGACCTGATAATCAAGATAACCAAGATGGCTAAGTGACTTAATGGGCAGACAGCATATACAGTGCGGATACACTGGACAACGGGATAATTCACATCCTGGGTGGGACGGAGCAGGACGTGTGAGATTTCTTCATGCTACTCAGAACAGCACACAACTAATACATTGTTTTATTTCTGGAATTTTTCATTTACTATTTTTGGACCATGGTTGACCACGGGTCACTGAAACCGCAGAAAGTGAAACTGTGAGTGGCTGGCGGGGGGGGGGGGGCTTCAGTACCATTATTTTGTGGTTTCTCAGCTTTTGTTTTTAAAAATGTTGTAAAAGATTGGCACGCCTCTCCTAAGGCTTACTTACTCGCTGGAAGAACTTTAAGTAAGCAAAACTGTGTTGGCGTTTTGGCCCCACCCTTTTGCCTTTGGCCCCACCCACCACTGGAATGTGGCTCTCCTGGAACATCTCTGACATGGAACCCTTGCCTGGGCCTGAAAGAGGTTCCCCACCTTTGCCCTAAAAATTATATGCAAATCTTTTAAAATCTTATGTGCAAAGTGTAGCCCCAGAGGTTGAAAAATTGAAATTTTAGGGGCCAGAGAGGGGCATTTGTGTGCTTCCGGGGCCACTGTACAGCCAGGATTTGGGTGGGAGGGGAGGAAGTAACTCCCCCCTTTTTTTAAAGCCTCTCCTGGAAACAAATATGGCAAAAATGCCACCACTAGAGAGTATTCAGGGGAGGGGGGAGATCTTGTTTCGCTGTGGTGTGACATAGCCCTTCAAGGTCTCGTAGAGTTGTCTACCCCCCTGTTTTAAATATTGATAACACATTCTCGGTAGAGGCAGCTTAATTTTCCTCCTGCATCTCTACTCTCCCAGTCCAGCTGAGAGACCTTACGGTTCAGCTAAGAACACTGCAAAGAGGATCCTAGAAACCCAGAATCTACTGTCCCTGGTTTACAGTCTGCATGGTATATAAGGAAAGAGTAGACACAGATTAGGGTAACTAAAATATACAGTCAGTCCTCCACTTTTGTGGGGTTAAGGGTGCATGAAAATGGGGGGAAAACACACCCCAAAATAAAAATAGCCAACAGTATTATTGTACAGGAGAATGCTTCTTTAGGAATTTCTATGTCCTCCAGGGCAATTCTGTGGTCACCTTACACCCAAAATAGACCATAGAGTCATGCTGTAGGACCTAGAGATTACTAGAGAGAACTTGTTTTTTTCCATGGCAGGGCCAAATCCAGTAAGAATTTTTGAAAATAAATACATTAAATAAATAAAATAAAATAACCTGCAATTAATTAAATCTGTGAATGATGAACCCATGCAAGCAGAGCGCTGACTGTATATGAATTTTCATAGGAGTAGCTGTGTTCACCTTTTGCAGCAAAGAGACAACAAGTCTTGTGACACCTTGAAACCTAACAAATTTATTTGTGTTAGCTCTAGGGTTAATCTTAAAGATGTCACAAAGCTCTTTGCTGAAAATATATCAGGTGCCAAGCTGAGGCAGTAGTGAAGAGAGGGTTAAAATGCTACTAGTACTTAAATTTAAGAGTGGAGATCTGCTAGAGAAAATATAATTTTAAGGAAAGCACAGTAAATACTAACTTAATCTTCACTCAGGCCGTTCATATTCAAGAACCAACTTCATCTATGTCTGAAATTTTATGTGGGTAGGAAAAACCTGATTGGTCCTTTTGTGTCAGCTGAAAGTTTCTGAAGTAATAGATGAAGTAGCACTCTCTGGCCTGCAGAATTGGTACTGCCAAAGCATAGTGGAAAGAACTGGCTAAAAGTTCTTGGTCTTGGCAAAGCACAATGGTATATTGTCTGAGCTTTCCCAACCAGGTAGTCTCAAGAGGTTTTGGAGTGTTTTGTCTATCGTCCCTCACTTCCAGCCACATCAGCTATGGATGATCAAAGCCATAGTCCAGTTCTGTAGTCCCCAGGTCAGGAAAGGTTATCCTAATAAAAGCCTAACATATATATCTAATTCCCTGTCTATGTTGCTTCTCTAACCTTGGACCTCTGGGTTTTTGGACTGCAACTCCCAGAAGCCCCACTTAGCTTGATCAATGGTGAGGAACTGTGGAACCTGAAGTCCAAAACATTTTGAGGACCAAAGTTGGACAGCCACAAATGTTAGCAGAATTAGAGGAGTTGTTGCCCTCTAGGTGTTGGAGACCACAGAACCCATAGTACCTCACCAGTAGCCATGCTGACCAGGGCTGATGGGAGTTGTAGTTCTTTTTAAAAAAGTTTTTCCTCCTCCTATAAAAAGCAGAAGACTTCTGAAAAAGACCAGATACGATTTTTGGGGCTTGCACAGTACGGAGGGAAGAAAGGGCATGTGTGGAAGTGGCTACCTCTAGGAAACAGCCGAGCTCGTTCTGCAGGAGATCCTTCAACTCCTTCTTGCTCAGTTTGTATTTATCCCCCTCTTTGCCTGAGTAGCTGTGGAAGACAGAAATGAGGGCATCCATAGCACTCTCCAGCTGGGACGCCATCACTGTGGAGAAAGGAAGCAGTCCACCGAAGGAATGGAGCCTGTGAAGAAATGCAGATTACTGTGCAAGGGTCTTTGAATACATGCAAGGATTAAAATCAACATCAACTTCACAGCAGCACTAACATCACCAGGAACAACAGGGAAATGTCACCAGATGGTGTGAAATCCCGTTCAATAGGGAAATGTTGGCTGCACTGTGAGAAAATTCCTGACACTCAGGTCCTGATCATCACTATAACCACTACAAAAAAAGGGGGGCAGCACTTAAAGTGATACATTCTCAGGTTCCATTTCAAGAGGAAAGACTGCATGAGTTTGCATCAGGAAGAAAGACTGAAGGTGCAAGCCAAAGGAAGATGGAGGATGCAAGTTTTGAGGAGGGATCCAAAGTAAGTAAGAGAGAGAGGTTCTGCCATGTTGGCATTCCAGCAAGTAAGTGAGAAAGGTTCTGCCATGTTGGTATTCCAGGAAGGACTTTCAAGTGTATTGGCAGTGAAGGGAGGGGGAAAAAAAAGAAAGGACTTGTACACTATAGCATAAAGGTGAAAGATTTATACAATCTCAAGAGAAACCAGACTGTATGTCTTTTGTCACTATATTATATTGTAGAGGACAGAGGCCAAATAGACTTACATTCAACCTTCCACTTAGCCATGAAGTTTGCCAGACAACCCTAGGCCAATTGCTATCCCTATTTTGCAGGACTGTAGTGAAGATAAACTGGGGTGGGAAACCTTAGACAACATCTCAAGTGAAAACTGAGGAGGGAACCATCTTGAGCTTCTTGAAAGAAAGGTGAAACAAAATTGCAAGAAGCTAATATAAATAAAACAAGCATCCTCTCCTTCCAACATGCCTGCTTTAGTTGTGTGGCCATCCAGCTCTTTCTCAAAATAAAACAGGAATGGTCTAACTTTGTCCTCACAGGTAACCTTCCTCCCCAGGTATCTGCATTCCTCCATCCTTCTTTACCTCACCTGTTTTGGCACCTGAGAGCACCACTTTCCAAGCTGGTCGCTTTGCGTTGACTGCTAGCTTTTGTGGCGTTCTCCTCTCAGACCCACCTCTCTGACAAAGCAAATCCAAAATAGCTGGTCACTCAGTGGCTTTAAATACGATTGGTGTGCCTTCCCCTCCCCCGGGAGAATCCGATACCAGCAACTGGACAATCTGGCTTGTGTCCGAATTTAAAGAGACCGAGAGATGCCGGGGTGGGTCAGGGGATTTTCTGCCAAAGGAGTTAAGCTCTGAGAGAAACTGTGCACACAGTGGAAAATTCATTGTCTTGGCCAAACAAAACTGTCCCTGTTTGAATACACAAGACCTGGAAAAGTTGGGGTTTGGATTATTACTCCCAGAATTCCCCAAGCTGGGAGTTGGAATGCAAAAAGGAACTTTTCCCAATTCTGCAGAAAATGGAAGCTGTGTCCATATTTTCAGACTTGGGCACAAAGCACTCCAGAGTATAGTAATTTATGGGGACAGGGTGATCAGACTGAAGGAACATTATATGAAGGGAAATTCTGCTAGGGTTAGGGGGTCCAGTAATACTGGGAAAATTGCAAATATCAAGATGTGTGTATGTGTGTGTGTGTGTCTGTGGGAAGGGGGCTATGGCATAGTGGGGAGAATGGACAACCGGATCCAAACCAGATCAGGGAAAGGAAAAGGAAAGCGAGTGGGTCACATTGTGGCCCTATACTTCCTCTGTCTCACCCATTTCCTCTTTGGGTGTGAGGGTCGCACTGGGAGAAGGTTTGTGGTGCTGAGGAATTGGGCTGCCAGCCTTCCTTAGATGGCCAGGCAGCAGCTGGTAGAGGAGGACTAGAGGCAAGTTTTTAAAGGGCTGTGTGGCCTGATTGGAGCGGCCAGGAGGGAGGTTCCTCTCGAAAAGAAGCGCCTGAGGTGAGCAGGCAGGGTTTGAAAAAGCTCCAAATAGTCAAATCTGTGAAAGTCAAACCCGCAAATGTGGAGGGCTGACTATTTTTAAATTGTGTATTTAATTTATATTTATATTGCAAGCCGCTTTGAATCCCATTTGGGAGAAAAATGGGATATAAATTATTTAACTATAGAATTATAGAATCATAGGGTTGGAAGAGTCCTCAGAGGCCATCCAGTCCAACCCCCTGCCACACATCAAAGCACCTGCAACAGATGGCCATCCAGCGTCCGCTTAAAAACCTCCAAAGAAGGAGACTCTACCACATTCTGAGGCAGAATGTTCCACTGCCGGACAGCTCTGACCGTCAGGAAGTTCTTCCTGAAGTTCAGGTGGAATCTCCTTTCCTGCAGATTGAATCCAATGATCCTTGTCCTAGTCTCTGGAGCAGCGGAAAACAAGCCCACTCCCTCATCTACATGACATCCCTTCAAATATTTAAACATGGCTATCATGTCCCCTCTTAACTTCTTTTTCTGCAGAATAAGCATATCCAGCTCCTTAAGCTGCTTCCAGACCCTTCACCATTTTGGTCACCCTCCTCTGGACACGCTAAAGCTTGTCGATATCCTTCTTGAATTGTGGTGTCCACAACTGGACACAGGATTCCAGATGAGGTCTAACCAAAGCAGAATCGAGTCGTACCATTACCTCCCTCGATCTAGACACCATACTCCTATTGATGCAACCAAGAATCGTGTCGGCTTTCTTGCTTGCCGCATCATACTGCTGACTCATGTTCAGTTTGTGATCTACCAAGACTCCTAGATCCCTTTCACATGCCCTGTTATCCAGCCACGTGTCCCCCATCCTATAGTTGTGCATTCCATTTTTTTGGCCCAAGTGCAGGATTCTCACTGTTGAAATCCATTTTGTTAGCTTTGGCCCAGCTCTCCAAATAAACTTCAGTCAGTAATATCTGAGAGATAATGAAACCAAGAAAAAGAAGTAGTAGTTGTTGTTTTTGTTGTTGAAGAAATAACAAAAGTAAGTGCAGTAATAATGATGATAACAAGTACAAGTAGCTCCCTACACATAGAAAGTTAGTCTGTCAGGGTGAAGTGTTCTAGCCTGGAACATACCTATGTCTCTCTCCAGGGAGAGACATTTGGTCGGAGTGAAGAAAGCCCCATTATCCTATCAGCACCAGTTGTAGTCTTGTGCTCTAACCTCATTCACCCTCCTCAGTGAAATTTAAGCCATTCTATCCACTATTTTACTGTCAATTATTATTACTGTTTTGCTTCCCTGAAGGCTGTACAAAATGGTGTGTGGTGTGGAGAGGGAGATAACTTTTTCCCACCTCTTCCATAAGCAAGTAAATTGACATCTGTGTAGCTGTTCCACCCTTCTGGAGTAGAGCACCTCATACATACAAGTCAGAAGTTATTTTCAAATGTAATTCCTTAAATGTACAGATCAAGTGAGCCCAGCTGCTGTTACAGTTGTACGATTCTAACACAGCAGTTCCAATGATTAAAAAAGTAACTGAAGTGGTTACTTTTAGTTACTTTTAAAAAACATCAGAATGCTTCAAGCTACTCACCCGAGGCACAAAACATAGTAATGAAAAATCACGCACCATCATGATAAAAGTAAATAAAGCAGTTGCAATTACACCACAAAAGGAATAAAAATATATCTTCTTCCTTTGCAACTGGAATTAATTACAAGCGTGCTTATTCAGTTGGTTACAAACATGGCAAGTGGATTTTGAGATCTACAGCCCAAAAGCAAATGTTTTAAAGTAATGTTTTATTTTCAACAAAAATTCAAATGTGGGTAAATGAAGTCCTGAAAAATTTGGTCCGGAAGGCCTGTGACTTTGAGAACTTCTCTGTTCAGAATCTGGCTTTGAATCCCTGTCTATTTAATCATGTTACTGTTGAATTAGAGTTGTCACCTCTTCTTTTTGAGAGTCTCATCATCTTACACAGCTACACGTCAAGCAGGTATAACATAAGCCATTTCCACACTAGACTTTTATAGCGCTATGATTCCACTTGAAACATCCTATGGAATTCTGGGGTTTGCACTTTCGGGAGGGGCCGGTCGGCCCCTCCCGAAACTGCACACCCCAGGATTCCATAGGATGTTTCAAGTGGAATCATAGCGCTATAAAAGTCTAGTGTGGAAATGGCCATAGTTTTCTCCGTGCCAGGAAAAGCTGTATGTATTGAAATTGCCTGGTGCAAACATAGGATTTTGTTTCCATAGGGTCTTGAAGAATGAACTCCCAAATTGCCAAGTTTCTGCCTATTTCAGATGGAAAGAACATGAGGTTTTAAAAATTTCAATGAAGGAGAAGGCAAAATGGACAGGTTTTTCCACCTCTTGTTTCTTCCTAGAAAATATGTACCTAGGGAAATGTACACAAAAAGTAGCTTTTAAAAAATGTGGTTGTTGTCCAGCAACTTCACATTCTTCACAATTTGTAGAATGGTGATGGGCAAAAGTGTGGCCCCCAAGCAGAGTTTTATGGCCCTCAATTCCTTCAGTCTCAACTTTTTTTTTTAAAGGAAAATTCTTCCTTTTAGAAGTTCCCAGGCAAGGCAGTTTCCCTTTTAAATAGGCCACAAGGCCCCCTATCTAAGGCCATTTCCACACTACACTCTTATAGTGCGATTATTCCACTTTCAACATCCTATGGGATCCTGGGGTTTGCAGTTTCGGGAGGGGCCATCCAGCCATCCTATGGTCATTCCATAGGATGTTGAAAGTGGAATAATCGCACTATAAGAGTATAGTGCGGAAATGGCCTGAAGACCCAGTGTGGTGTAATGGTTTGAATGCTGGACTAGGACTCTGGAAGATCAGGATTTGAACCCTCACTCAGCTACAGAATCCCACTGGATGACTTTGAACAAGTCACATTCTCTCAGCTTCCTCTGAATGAATCATGCCAAGAAAACCCTCAAATAGGGTTGCCATAATTTAGGAAGCTACATGTCATGCACAGGGCCTCCCATATATGTGCATTAGAATATGTAATAGAATAGCTTTGCTAGATCAAATAGGGCTATTTTTGTTGAAGCATTATTGTGTATCCATTGCTAATTGCTACCTGCAACTGTGTATTCGGTTGGAGTTCCTAAAGTAACCCAAGGGTCAAAATGACTGTTTGCTGTATTATTCGATTTCTCTTTGTATCTGGGCAAAAGGGAGAAGATCAGAAGGGCTGGTGAAGGTGTTTTTGGAACAGAATGTGCAAAGATAAGGAGACAGGAAGTTATCCTAGCCCCCAGATGAAAGATATATATAAATAACAGAAGGCTTGGGAAAATGCCTGTGCTAGTGGGGGGTGACTTGACATTTATGACTTTTAACCAATCGTTGTTGTGTGCATCTAGATTTGTGTGACAAGGTGTAAAAACTGTAACCATCCTAGATGAGGTAATCTCTGCATCTTTTAGAAAAGTTCCTGTTTTGCTTTCTTTTCTCCAAGTAAACGCTTCTGTTTGAAACTCTTGAGTGAAATTTGTGAAAGCAAGTTATCCAGGACATAACAATTTGACAGGTTAGGGACCAAAGTACTGGCAGAAAACAGAACTGGTTGAAAAGCAAAACCAAAGTACTGTACTGTAGAGAGCATGAAGGACTCGGGAAGGCAGCACGCAAGCTGCTTGCAAAGTCTCTCAGCTAGCTTGGCTCACTTTGCAAGCAGCGCATGTGTGCCAGCAGGTCCAAGTGAGGCTCTATAGGCAAGAAGAACAGATGAAAGAGCGGGACACCCATTGAGTTAATGGGACTTTTCCTTAAATTAGAAGTGTCAAAAGAATGAGTTGTCAGGGTGTTGAAAGGCAGGGGTTTGCTGTATGGTGTAGTGCTTTGAGTATTGGACTAGAACTCTGGGCAGCCAGAGCTCAAATATCTGCTCAACCACGAAAACCTGTTGCATGTCCCTGGGCGAGTCCCGTTCTCCCAACCTTTGATGAAGACAATGGCAACCCCAATTCCTTCAATCTGGCTGAGAAAACTCTAAGATAAAGTTGCCATGAGTCACAGTTGACCTGAAAGCATCTGATATCAGTCATAGCAGGACTCTCTTGTACTGTTTAATACAAATAGTGCCTGTTTTGCAAAACCAGTAACAAACTTCTGGACACATCCATACTTTCGGTGTGGGTTTCTTGGCACCCCATGTGGTCCCTGGAGCATCCATGAAGTAGGAAACTGACCCCCTTGACCTCCTGCAGTTCTTCACCTCATTGTTGAAAAAGGTGATTATCCTTCAACATTTCACAGAGGGAAAACTGGGGACAGTTGTGGGCCGAGCAACATCAGAATGTGGTCAAGATGGCCAGCGTATTAATGAAGAAGAACAGAAAAGCTAGGGGATGCCGCAGCTTGCTTTTGCCTGTGCCTTCTGGGAAGAAGATTCTGCCCTCTTTCTTTCTTTATTCCCTTGCTGAATTAATTGACTGCAAAACACTTTCACTCTTGGAATTCAGTTCTCAAGGACTAAAGTAAGATGAGGACAAAGAAAGAAAGTGTGAGGAGGAGAGAGAAACTGGGATGTTTTAAAAGCATCTGAGAAACTGGGACAGTGGAGGATTGATCAAGACAGTCCCTGCCAAATTAGGACAATTGGAGGGTATGTAAGGTAGGTCTGGAATTCACCAAGGACCATAACATCCAGCACTTTCCCTGCTGAAGGGAGCTTTTGGCTGATCAGACTTGGAAATGATTTTGTGAAATCTCTGCAGCAGCAGCGGTGTCTGGCCGAGAACTTTTCGCAAAGGTTTTGTCCACATCAGGGCAATTAATACAGTGAGTATGATTTCTGCCATACCCGTGGCATTGTCGGAGAGCCTGTAACCCATACTCCCGATAAGAACCTCGGGATTGGGTGTCTCTCCCAGCTCCTATCAGACAATGAGTGCTGTCAGAGGAGCCGACTCAGGTGACGGATCGGAGGCCCACCTGACTCAGGGATGAACAAGGGGCCTCGTTGAATGAAAACATCCCGCCTTCAATGGTCACCGCGGAAACGAAGGAGCAGCGAAACCAGATTCCGGGCCTGAAGCCCGGACAAGCAAGGCCTGATAACCACCTCAGGTCTCATTACAGGGAAGAACAAACCATCCTGACATTAATGATGCAACGGGAGGTCATTAATCATGGATTGCGCTACTGTGCTTTCCTTCTGGGGTTGGATTTGGCATTGATGTCATCAGGAGTGTAAGTCACCCTGTTTCGTGCCCTCCTGGTTGCATGTGCTCTTGACCTCTGAGATACATCGCATGCCAAGAGAAACTATGGTTTAAGGCCTTCCCTATGTGGAAAGCAATGTCAGCGGAGGAAACCCCAGGGTCTGGCATGCCTTTGGCTTGGAAGCATTTGTGGTTGTCTGCTGCCATCAAGTCGACTTTGACTTATGGGGACCCTATGGATGAAAGACCTCTGAGTCACCGTACCCGCAGCCGCCCTGCTCAGATCTAACAGATTCAGGGACATGCCTTCCTTCACTGAGTCTCTCCGTCTGCAATGGGGCCTTCCTCTTTTCCTACCCTCTTCCCCCTTATCAAACATTATTGTCTTTCATAGTGAGTCATGTCTTCTCCTGATACAACCAAAGTTAGACAGCCTCAGTTTAGTCAACTCAGCTTCCAGGGAGAGTTTAGGCTTGATTTGCCCTAGGACCCGTTCACGGTATCTGTAGAACTCTCCTCCAGTGCCATAATTCAAAAGAAGTTGATTTTCTTCCTGCCGGCTTTCTTCACTTTCCAGCTTTTACAATCATACATAGAAATTGGAAATATGATGGCATGGACGCTTGACACTTCAGAAACTTGTCTAGTTCCTTCCTAGCTGCCCTTCCAGGTCCAAGTCTTCTGATTTTTGACTGCAGTCTCCATTCTGATTAATGACTGAGCCAAGGTATGGAAAATCTTGAACTATTTCAATGTCCTCATTGTCTGTTTGAGGGTTATGTAAATCATCTCTGGTCATTATTTTTGTTTTCTTAAGGTTCAGCTGTAAAGCTGCCTTTGCCCTTTCTGCTGTAACTTTCTTCAATTATCATTCCAAGTCTTTGTTACTGACAGCATACCATCCAGCATTTTGCAGATGAAAACTGGAACATGCATGGGCAAGCAGCAACAGAGAGTGGTCAGGATGGCAGACATTATAAAATGAGGAAGAACACACAAACTAGGAGACACTGCAGCGGGTTGCTTTTGCCTGAGCTTACTGGGAAGATTCCACCTTGCTCCTCTTGCCTCCCCTTCTAAGTTAACGGAGTGCATACTGCTTTTGGACTTTGGAATGAGATTGCAGCAACTGAGGTAAGCTGAACACTAAGGAAGAAGGGGAGGAGAATGAAACTAGGACGTTTTAAAAGCTGCTGAAGAAGTGGGACAGCAGAGGGTTAATCAGAACTGCCCCACCAAATCGGGACAGTTGGAGGGTATGTGGTAGGTTATCATAGCGGGTGTGGGCATCCTCTAGGATTATGAGAGCTGCATTGTCTTGTGGCTTGGGAGTGCAGAACTCAGTACAAAATGACAACAGTAGCAGCAAAGCCAGGCAAAGAATGGTACCTCAAAACCAATGATAATTATCTGCCTCATTAGCCCCATGTACAAATACAAACCTATATTTGACTAACAAAAGACCAGACGTTTTAACAGCCTGACAAACAGCAAGAGTAGTTTTTAAAATTATGTAGCTAGCTAGCTAGCTTCTGTCTCTCTGTCTGTCTGTCTGTCTGTCTATCTATCCATCCATCCCTGGCCCAAGGGTCACACAATGAGTTTTGTGGCTCATCGGTACCTAAAACTTGCCCGCCCAAGGTTTAGCACTCTAACGCCACACTGGCCAGATTTTAGGAGAACCATTTGGTAACAGTTGGGAGACAGAAAGCCTTGTGAATTTACCAAAAAATCATCTGGCAACCTGCCAGGAAAACCCAACAGAACTTTTGCGCCCTGTCCTCATGTTATTATGGGATATGTCAGGAAAGTTCATACCAAGCTAAGTGAATCACTAGGTAGTAATTTATTAGTCAGCCTTCTGATGATTTTGCAATACAACTACCCAATGCTTCAAGCTCAGACTGAGTTGCGGATGGCCTGTGGGACAAAGCTTGAAGTTTTGATCGACTGGGGATAGCACTGGCTGCGTTAATATGCAGGTGAAATTTTAAAGTCTCCCTTTTCAAAAATATGTTTTACACCTTCATATATGTCTTACCAAGCTGGGGAGCGGGGAGGGATAAGCACTGACTAGATTAATAGCATTGTTATCTGTTATGATACTATTTATTTTCAACCTCCCATATGCTAGAGATAGATTATTATTATTCTAATTATAGATTATTATTATTATTATTATTATTATTATTACAATCACTGTCACCATCATCAGGAACCACAATATCACAATTACAAGAAGTAATACTACTTGGAACATGCCACATTATCTGAGAATTGTTGTTGGGTGCCTCCAAGTCGCTTCTGATACATGGTGACCCTAGGGTGAACCTATCACAGGAATTTCTGGGGCTGAGAGTATGTGATGCTCCCAAGGTCACCCAGTGGGTTTCCATGGCCAAGCAGGGGAATCAAACCCTGTTCTCCGGGATCTGTAGTCCGTGCGCAAACTACCGCACCACAGTGGCTCTCTATCTGACAATACCTCACTGATTTTTAGGTAGAATCTAAATCATTGATAGCTCAGAACTCTAGTCCGTAACCCCTCATAGATTGTGAAACTATAATAATATAAAATAACACGGCGGGAAACATCATGTCAACATTTTGCCAAGTGGTGCCCCTTTTGTGGGATGTGGGGCAGTGGTACCCATACCTGAAAAAAGAAAACGCTCTCAGGATGTTGCTGCAACTTCTCCAGAAGTGTCTTGGCCCAGATGTATGTTGCAGTACCACCCATCTGCCACTAGTGGGTGATGTGTCCCATCCTCTCCCGCGATCCCCACCCCACAGAAAACAGATTTTGCAAGAGCCAAAGGCAGGAACCTGAGGCCCTTGATGGGGCCCTTCCTACATTCCATCTCTCTGAATTCCACCACCATCTAATATTTCTTTGCTTCCTGTCCCCAAAACACTTGTGTAATTGTGCTCTGGTTTTACAGCACAGTCCTATCATTCTTCCGGGAGGGAACCATGTTCCAGAACGTTCCTGTTTCCACCCAGCCTGACTCAGGTTGACCCTTGATTTGTTTCATTTATGAAACAAAAGCACTAAAGTGTGTAGGGCCCGGTCGTTCTCAGATTAGTGAGACACAGAGGTTCAGCGAAGGCTCGCTCTTTTGGGATTCCTTAAGTTGGCAAGGGATTTAAATGCTGCTGTTACCCTGTTTTCTGGGGGTCCCGGGAGGGACACCTAAATGTGCTCAAACAATGGGGAGGGAATTAGCACAGAGCGTAAGTTTGCAATGCGAGAGGCAGGGTAACGTAGCGAGATCTTGAACCCTGTGTCTACGGGGTCAGGCCGAGTCAATGATAAGGCAGATGTTGAAATAATAATAATTGTTTTATTGAAATACAATCAAACACGTGTATGCAACACACTCACACAAGAACTATAGAAATAAAGGTAGGAGCGGATAGGGGGATTTTTAGAGGAGGTTTAGTATGGGAAATACTGTACCTGTCCTGAAGCCCGGTTAGAAGCACAGAAGCTGGGGAGCGTGGATCTCAGCACGTGGGGCCGAGGGGAAGGCTCGCTGGACCAAGCGACAGCAAGGCGGGATGGGAGCCAAGAGCGATCCGAGGAAGCGCTCAAAGTCAGGGGTTCTTATAGGGAAAATTGTGGCTGCAGGCTAGTCCGTACTTGGGGAAAACAATGAGTTTCGGGCTGGAGACAAAGCCTCCGAAAGGTCAGTACTTTGGATGATTGAGTTATAGCCAGATTGTCAATAGAGTAGCCAGTATGCAAACGTGGAGTGCTTGAGAGTTGTATGGTCCGCTCATCAAGCTGCCTGCGCGGGGCAGGGGATCTTTTGTAAGTTGCGTGCATGCATAATGTGGTACTTGCCTCAAGGTCTCCTGAAGCTGCATTCGGCAATGACTGGCCTGCCTAGATTGGGATGTGAATGGTTCGGCTATTGTCGGCCGTGCCTGTGTGCGTGCTTGTCTGGGGGCCTCACAAGCACGTGGAGAGGAATTGGTACAGAAGGCCAAATTATTGATATCAAAATGATATCTTAATATCCCACAAGCTCGAGCTAGAAACAGCGGTAACACTGCCTTTTGAGGTGCACCAATGTATTGTTCAGGCTTACCTGATTATAGCTTAGCTGTTAACCAGCGACAACTTCCTGAGCTTAAAATAGCCTATCATCTCTTATCAATCTTCGCTGTTCAGAGATAACAAAGGAGGAGGCAGTGGGCCAGATGATAGGACATAGAGGGCCTATCTTTTAAAGATTCCTCATCCCTGAACGCCTATGACACCTTACGTCTACAGGTATACTTCAGTTAACAAAGTAGATAAGTTCCTTTAACAGAAAATTTGGTGCCAGAAGCTGAAACAATCAGGAACAAATAGGGATAGCTTCTTAAAATCAGACATGGAGACACGCAAAAGAGCAGTTCAACATGTTCTAGTTTTATCCAAAACTAAGCACATCTACAAGTGAAATGAAACAACCAGGTCAGGTAAGCCTGGCATGAGGAAACAAAAAACAATTTGAACCTTCTAGAGATAACCTGAAGGCTATTTTTCCAAAATACAGCATGATATAGTGGTTTGCGCGTCGGATTGTGACCTTGGAGACTAGACTTCTGTTGCCCGCTTGGGCATGGAAACCCACTGGGTGACCTTGGGCACATCACACCCTCTCAGCACCAGAAAACCCATGATTGGTTCGCCTTAGGGTTGCCATAAGCTGCTTTTCTGGGGGAAACCTTCCCTCTCACTGGCTCCAATCTGGCTGCACAGCCCTTTAAAAACCTACTGCTGGTCCTCCTCCTCCTCCTCCTCCTCCACCAGCTGCTGCCTGACCAGCTAAAGACTGCTCAGAGCCCAAATTCTCAGCATCACAAACCTTCTCCTGCTGCCCCCCAACACTCAAGGAAGAAGATGGGCGAGGGAGAGGAAATATAGGACCACCATGTCGACCCACTCCCTTTTCCCTTTCCTTTCTCTGAACTGATCTGGACCCCGGGTGCCCCCTCTCCTCACCGTGCCTTGGCCCACAGACACACACACACACTTTGATATTTGCAATTTTTCCACTTTTGCAGGAGTCCTGTGCCCCCTAACTCTAGTTAATGTGGAGGGCTGACTGTACTTTCACAGGTCCTGACAATGAAAATTGCCCGCAAGCTTAACATTGGTGCCATATGTGAAAACTATTACTGAAAAACTGAGTACACAGTCCAGCAATGTAGGTATGATGAAGCAGCTGCCTTCAATCTCAGTATAATTGCCATTGTCTTTTAATAGGCAGTTCTGCGTTATTTCATATTGGCCTTCCCAATGTTTATGCACTATTATATAACTTGAATTGATTAAAACTTTAGTTGATTAATCAACTCGAGTTCTGGTTGATTAATCGAGTCAAGGACCAATTACCATTGGCAATGTTATGTTTTATGGTGAGTTCAAGGCATCTTTGTTCTTTGGAAGTTCTTTTTCTTTTGGTGTATTTCTGTAAGAGGGGATCCATACATATTTTGAATGGCTATCCTGTATCCATGCTTACTTAGAAGTAAACAGTTGAATTAAATGAGGCCTACTTTTGATTGGCTATTTGGTGGAGTGCACTATTCTTCAGGTAATTCTGAGCTTTTATGTGTGCTTTTATTAGTGATACATATCTTTCCTACAAGGAGCTGATGGATACATGGCTGTCCTTATAACAACCTTGTGAGGTAGGCCAGGCAGAGAAAGAAAAAAAGAGAAAGAACGAGTCCCAAGATCACCGGAGATCCAAGTTTTTATGGCTCACTAGGGATTCATGCCCAGCTTACCAAATCTCAGTCCAGGCACTCTATAACTACTGAATTAAACATCTTTCTGTGGTTCCTCTCTCATGTCCTTTTCACACCAACACTGTAAGGTAGATTAGGCTGCATATAAGGGTGGCTGGCCTAGTTCCATGGCTCTGTTGGAATTTAATCATTTAAATCCCTTGCCAACCCAGATCTTTCAAGTCCCAGTCCAGCACCCTGACTCAGAGGTAGGAATTATGTAGCCCTCTAGATATTGTTAGACTGCAACTTCCAGCATTCTTCACCATTGGCCATGTTGGCAAAGGCTGCTAGGAACTGCAGTTCAAGAATATCCATAGGGCTGCACAATTTCCTGCTCTAACCATTGCACCACAAATACTCTGAATTGTTCTATTTAAAAGAAGCCTGCAGATGTTCAGTATACAGGCATAGCTCAGTTAAACTCTCAGTTAATGAACAGAAGTTCCTTTTTATAAAGTCTTTGATACCAGCACAGACCCCCATTCTTCCTTATTCTCTATCTAGCTGGAAGATTTTTTACCGGCATCAGCATTGGGAAGATGAAGAAGGAGGGCTGAAGAAAAACAGACTTTAGGCATTGGGTTGCAGCAGTGTGTTTGTGTAGTAAACAATGGAATAAACTGGGAAAGATTCTGCTGTGGCTGATCCTATTGTAGCCACATGTGACTGCCTATAACAGGCAAGGTAAACAGCAGCTGCCTCCAGAATCCCTTAGTCAGCATGTGTGAATGGCAAAACAGAGAGAAAAGGGAAGAGCAGATAAGCCTGTTTCACCAGCTAACTTCAGCATATTAACATAGATCTTTAAGTCTGGCCACCAAAATGGAAAGAAGAGTGAAGGCTGGTGAAATTGGGGGGAAAAAAAACCATCCCCAGATGCATTTTGGAAGAAGCTTTCAGGCAGTCTCTAGAAGGTTCAAAATGTTTCTGTTTACTTCTACAAAGCTTATGAACCCTGTGTGTGTGTGTGTGTGTGTGTGTGTGTCTATATGTGTGTGTTTTCATTTCGCCTATGCGTATGTTGAACTCTTCTTTTTGGTGGTGTATGAACCCCTCTCTATTCTTTCCATGGTACTACATTTTCTCTTGAAAAGTCATGCCCAGGAGCACACCAATTTTGTGAACTGAGCTATACCTGTACATTCTGTCCCCGCAGTCTCCCTTGCTCCTGATACGGGGCCGGTGGTGGTGATGCTTGAACAAGGAGTGTGTGGGAGGAAAGAGCTGTTTACAGCTGATGTCCCGCAAGACAGAGACCTCATTCAGTTCCTTCTCCAGTGGTGAAAATGATGCTGAGCCTCGCCTCTCTCCCCACAGGATTTTGGAAAGGGGTGTGTGTGTGTACGAATGGAAAAACAAAAAGGCGGAGGAAGGCCTGAGCGGGTTGCAAGAAACATGTAGGACAAGAAGTACAAACACAGCACCTTCAGTCCAGGGCTGAATTTAGCAGCAGGCAAGCAAGCTCATATCTTCCAGCTATCCCAATTTGGCCAGGTTTGTCCTGATTAATCTTTCAGCCTCCCCCTTTCCCCACTGCCTTTAAAATGTCCCAGCTTCTTTCTCCTCCTCCCATTTCCCCCCTTTCTCTTCAGCTTACTTCAATTGCTGCCAAACTGAGTTCAAAGTACAAAAGTAGTTTGCCCTCAATTAACTTATCGGGGCAGAGAGGAGGGGGCAGAATCTTCCCCTTCCTTGTAGACTCAGGCAAAAGCTGCAGCCTCTCCCAGCATCTTCCGCATTAATAATATTTGCTACGTGTGGTCCTCCAAGATTTCATCTGTGAAATGCTGGAGGGTACACAAGCTAATGGCCTGGGAACCTGGGCAGGGCTTTGGGCAAGGGGCAAATCATAGCTCAGGTTCATAAAAACAAATGGAGGGAGGAGGGAGGAAAATGGAACAGTTTGAAAGCAATTGAAAATAGTGGGATGTCAGAGAATTAAACGGGGCTGTGCCTGACAAATTGGGGCAGCTGGAGGAGAATGAACAGGGTTTAAGATCATGGTCAAAAACTGTCATATACAATAGTTCATATTTCATACTGACCTACCCACTGTTGATGAATTATTATTTTCTTGATGTTAGTTCAGTTATTCTGTCTCTATCTCTCTCTCTATCTTTATCTCTATCTGTTGACTCTTTGTTGAGCTTTCATGGATATAAACCCATTTCTTCAGGTGCAGTACAGAGAGATAAAAGGAGTGGGTTTATGTCTGTGAAAGCTCGCGCAAAAATAAAAACCAGTTAGTCTTAAAGGTGCTGCCACATTCCTTTTTTATCTCTCTCTCTCCCTTCCTTCCTTTTATTCTGCAAGAGACTAACACAGCTGACTTCTCTGAAAACATTTCGCGTTGGGCCCTTCTGGCACGCTCTGACGGTTCCTAGTCACTGTCTGGATGTGCACGGGGAGGGACAGCCCTGAGGCCCTGGGCCTCAGTTACTCCACCGGCTGCCATTGTGCAGCAGACGCCCAGATGTTGTAGCCTCACAGCAGCTCCTGTCTGAACATAGCTGTAGCAAAACTATCCCGTTCAATTTTGGGCGTGCGTAAGGCCATTTACAAAGATGCAAGCCTCAAGCAGAACGCCGGCCATGATGATTATTACAATGGGCCCTCCACATTCGCTAGAGTTAGGAGCACAGGGCCCCCACGAAAGTGAGAAAACCACAAATATCAGTGTGTGTGTGTGTGTGTGTGTGTGAAGAGGGCCGAGGCGCGGTGGGGCGTGTGGGCAACCAGGGAAGAAGGAGGAGGAGGAGGTGGGTCGGTGTGGCGGGCCTCTCTTTGCCCATCTTTTTCCTTGGGGGGGGTGAGGCGTGGGGAGAGGGTTTGTGCTGGTGAGAAAGCCTTGGCTAGCCAGGCAGCTGCTGCAGGAGGAGGAGGAGGAAAAGGAGAACCAGAAGTGGTTTTTAAAGGGCTGCGCGGCCTGATCAGAGGGACCAGGAGGGAAGTTTCCCCTGAAAAAGAAGCGCTTGAGGCGGGAGAGGCAGGGGTTGGAGAAACTCACAAATAGTCAAATCTGTGAAAATCAAACCTGCAAACGTAGAGGGCCATCTGTATAACAATTTACCCAGACAGCTTTATTACTACATTGGAGGAAGTGGACTGTAGCACACACAAGCTTATGCCGGATATAGGTTGCTAGTCTTCAAAATGCCACTGGGCTCCTTTGCTGCTTTTTCTGTGACAGGCTAACTTGGCTGTCTTTCCTTGATCTGAGAGTTGTGATTAGTATACTTCTCTACTAGAATTGTAGGACAACCATCCCAGCTGACAAACTCATCAATGAAAAACAGCAGTAAAAATCCAGTGGCAATGAGTTCTAAAGTTCGCAGTCTCTTATCTGGGGTACCATTGACCAGTTTTTCTGCCCCTGAACCAACTCACTCCCAATAAGGTACTTTGTGACTCCCCCAAAATTCTGATATTATAACAAAAGGAAAAAATATTCTTTTTGAAACATCAGTCACATTTTTACCCAATTAACCACTTCCCCTCCAAATGGTCTTGCCTTTCCTCATTGGGAATAATCTCCAACCTTCTTGATCATTTTTGATTGCCATCCTCTATGGACGTACCTGGGAAAGCCTCACAGAATTCAAGAGGATTTACTTCCGTAGGATGACAATCTTTGCTCCTTTGGGGATCTTTTCTGGCTTGGTGGGTTTGCCACTCCTCACCAACTCATTTGCCCCAGGTCAATGAATTGGGGTAACTCCCAGCTCCCCATCACTATCATTATGTACATGGAAGTCCAAGAAATGGGGGGGTAAGAAAATGGGGAGTCATACCAAGGAGGAGGGTGAAATGAGGACCCTCCCCAAATAAGAATTCTGCCTAAATGAATTTTTCCTTCTGTCTCCAAGATTCTAGCATTGCAGGAACTTAAAACTTCTACTGAGCATTTATTAAATAGAATTTAAGCATCCAAAGAAAAGTGGCAAGCAAAGTAAACCAATGAGAATGCAAACATAGCAAATAGAAGAGTTTGAGGCACGAGCAGTTTTCAGCATCTCCCTCTCTTCAATGCCAGAAATGTGGAACCAAAGGATAATTTCATTTTGGGGGACAGAATTCTTATTTGGGGGCAGGGAACATCCTTATTTGGCCCCCCAGTAGCTAGCGACACCCTTAATCTTACACCTTGTCACCCTCCCGTGTTGACATCCCTTAGAATCAAATTTACTTACTGGAAGGAGGCAGAGAGCGTGTGGGGCAGGCAGACCCAGGCAGGGTGGGGGCCCTGTGGAAAAACCTGGCCTTGTACTAGGTCCTGGATCCTCCCCCAGACCCTCCCCACCTTCGAGCACCAATGAAGGGAGGCTGGCAACTGGACAGAAAAGACAGGAGTCCCTTTGTTTTGCCCAGGGCTGCCTGGTCGGGCCAGCTGTGGGTATGACAAAGGACACTGTTATGCCCTGGTCTCCGAAGGCATCTGGCTGTCACACCCCTTCCTCTCAATTCAGGCTTCATAAAACAAGGCTGGGACTGAAAGAAAATGCTGGTTAGGAGAACGAGGACTCAGTTTTCGGCTGGTTGAATGGGGAATACAAGAAGACAGGACGGAGCAAACGGAAAACGTTCTGTGGATGACCGCTCCTGTTCTAGTTTAAAGTCTGGAAAAATGATTCCAGCATTGCCCTGCAACCTTGTTGCTTCTGACCTCTAACATTTCACCAATGAAAATGTGAACACATCTGGGCAAGCAACATCAGAGTGTGCTCAAGAGTTATAAATGAGGAAGAACACACAAGCAAGGAGAGGAGAGGTCGCAGCAGTTTGCTTTTACCTGAGCCTACTGGGAAGGGCAAGAGAGCCAGTACGGTGTAGTGGTTTGAGCAATGGACTGCAGACCCTGGAGACTGGGATTTGATTCCCTACTCGGCATGGAAACCCACAGGGTGGCCTTGAGTATGTCACACACTCTCAGCCCCCAGGAAAACCCATGCTAAGGTTGCCTTAGGGTTGCCATAAGTCGGAAATGACTTGAGGATCCCCAACAACAACTGAGAAGATCAAGATTCTACCTCTTCCCACCCACCCTCTGCACTGAATGCAAACTGTTTCTTCATTTTGAACAGTTTGCAGCAATTGAAGTGGAATGATGGCTAAGGGAGAAAGTAGGAGGAAGAAACATACCAAAAAACGAAACAAACAAACAAAAAATCCATACAAAAAATCCACATTGCAGTAGAATTAAAGTACTCACAATATGGAAACAATTCCAAACATACAGTTAAAGATGGTAAAAAGCTCTTAAAAACTACCACTAAAACAAAGCAGCACCCTCTTAAAAGTCCTTTCTTTAAAACCCTTCAAAGGCCCATTGGAATTTTTAAAAAGTCTGTGCCTGCTGATGGAATAACAGCAAGAAGGGGGCCATTCTGGCTTTCCTGAAAAGAGAGTTCCAGAATCTTGGGGCAGCCACTGAGAAGGCCCTGTTTTGTATCCCCATCAGGTGTGCCTATAAAGCTGGTGGGCCCAAAAGAAGGACCTCACCCCCCCAGGAAGATTTCAGGTTCAGGGCAAGCTCATATGGGGAGATACGGTCTGTCAAATAGCTTGGACCTAAGCCTTGAAAGAGTGTACAGGTCATAATCAATAGTTTGGAAACAGATCAGAAGCCAGTGGAGATGTAAAATAAGGGAGTTATATGCTTTCTGTAGCAAACCCCATCTAACACTCTAGCAGCAGTTCTTGGTATAGATGAAAGTTCCTGAACACTCTTCAAAGGCAGCACCATATAGAACATATTACAGTAGCCCAAAAGGCTGGATTAGGCATCTCCAGGCATGGGCCCAGTTGGTACACTGGCTTTCAGCATGCAAAAGCTCTCTTGGCCACCACAGAAACCATTGGATTTAGGTCTACAACGGTTTCTTCTAGGTTGGTCAGTTTGTTTTTCCAGCCCTCTGAATACTAAGAGCATCTGGGCTTTTGCAAAATGCCTCCCACTTCCATCCCATTGTTCCCTTGACACCCACAACAAAGCACGAGGCAGTAGCATAAGGCACAGCACAAGCCGGCCCTTCAACCATGTGATATTCCTCCTCCACCGTCCAGTGAAGCCACTGTCCCCATTAGCTAGCAATGTGAGCTTCAGAAGCTGCAGTTGCACTGTCAAAGCACTGAAGTCCTCCCTTACTAAGTGCAGTCAGAATGTACCTTAGGCCATTTCCGCACTAGACTGTTATAGTGCTATCATTCCACTTTACATATCCTATGGAATCTTGGGGTTTGCAGTTTAGAGAGGGGCCATTAACTTAAACTGCAAACCCCAGGATTCCATAGGATGTTGAAAGTGGAATAATAGCACTATAACAGTCTAGTGTGGAAATGGCCTTAGTTTTACTCTTATTAAAAAAATTGGTTAAAAGGGAGCTTCAGAAGTTAGATTTCTTTGAGGGTATGAGTTGATGCTGATTTTCAGTTTGGTCAACAGCCACGTATAGAAACAGGGATGCTGGTCACAGATGCTGGATGCTAATTTCCTCTTCTCTATGAGACAGCTGCTTTAGAAGATAGTAAATGTGGCTGAGCATGATATAGTGTTTTGAGCCTTCGATACAACCTTGGAGAGCAGAGTTCAATTCTCTGCTTGGCCATGAAAATCCACTGGGTGACTTTGGAGGCGTCACAAACAATCTCAGAAAACCCTGTGAGAGGTTCACTTTAGGGTCACCATAAGTCGGAAACGACTCGAAGGTACACAACAACAACAAAATGTGGCTGACTTGTTCTGCTTTAGATGGTAAAAAAATCTGTCAGTTCCACTTTCTCCGTTTGACAACCTTAAACCTGTTTAATTAACATGTTAATGTTAAGTTTAATTTCCTTCCTGGAAATGAAAAAAAAAGCAAAACTTGTGACTTTGAGGAAGATGTTTCAAAAGTGAGCTGAAACTAAACTCATCCTACTCCTGCATGGATCGAAGTCAAGAGCTACAGCTGTTCCTCGCATGAAGAGAACTATGTTGTCTCTGGCTGCCAAGTAAGTATAAGGAGCCCCTCAGGAGAAAAAAAGTGGCAATCCTAATTCATCTCCACCAACGTGGCTTAAAAGACAAATCTAACAGACAGATTTTCATGAGTGAAGCACTCAGCACTCTGGGCTTGGAAGGATCAATCATTTGGTTTGGCATTATCCTACATCTGAATTTAAAAAAAAAATGAAGTTTTCCCTATGCTGCATTAAGAAGAAATGTGCAAATTCTAGGAAATTCTTATTCAAAATTTTTATCATCCAGTCCTAGTTACAGCTGCACTATGTACAGTTAGATCCAGGATAAGGTGATTAGGAACATAAGCAGAGATGCGCTGAAGCAAACCAAAGGCTAGAACTTATAAAAGTTCCTCATTTTTTGGAGTACAACTCCCAAAATTGCTCAGCCAGATAGTTAAGAGATTCTAGAAGAGTTGTACTCCAAAAGAAGTGACTTTTACAAACTCTTGAAGTAGTCCAGCTTTATTTTTTTCTCATATGGGCCAACCAGATACCTTCAAGAAGTCTACATGTCCAAATTCTTTTCTGTTCTTGCTCTCAACAGTTGATACTGATGGGTACATTACCTTTCTAAGAGCTATTCAGCATGGCGCGTAGTCATATTTCTGTTAGCAGATCAGTCATTTCACATTTGGATGAGCTAAGAACTCTCCGGTCTACACTTTCCAGACTTGCTAAATTATTAATTTGTCAATTAGTCCTGGAATGTCATCTCTTGTCACCCCAGTTTGACTCGGCTTTCTGTATGCCTTTCATGAAACAGGGCAGGGGGGCCAACCACGAAGAGGTGGCCATGGGTTCAGTGCCTTCCATCGTGAAGGTAAATGGAAATAATTCACTCATCCCTTTGCATTCTTCTTCCAGGGATTTTCTTTGCCTTCTTTCAGTGAGAGACAAATAGATGGAGCTGGAGAGACAAAGAGAGTGAAGGAAGGAAAGATGAATAGACCGGAGAATGGAGTTACAAAAGCAGATAGCGATGACAGAGAAGGAAGGAAGGAAGGATATAATAGAGATATCGAAAAGCAAGGCAAAGAAATGAAAGAACAGACCCAGAGAGCCAGATGGAAGATACAGACAGCAAGGCAGAGAGAAGAAAACAGAAGTACATTCAGCCTTCTGTATCCACAGATTCTGCATCCACAGATTCAACCAAGGCTTGAAAATATTTTTTTAAAAAATCCAAAAAGCAAACAAAAGGTTCACCATTTTATATAAGGGACACCATTTTACATTGTATATAATGAGACTCGAGCATCCATGGATTTTGGTATCCACCAGAGATCTGGGAACTAAACCACAGCAGATCCTGAGGGCCCACTGAACAGAAAGGGAGGGAGGGAGGGAGGAGAATTGGATGAGATCTCTGGTGGTAGAGGCCAGCTAGAGGACACCTAGCTGGGCACCACAGTTCAAAAAGGATGTTGACAAGCTAGAACGTGTCCCAAAGAGGGTGACCAAAATGGTAGAAGACCTGAAAACCCTGCCCGATGAGGAACGGCTTAGGAAGCTAGGAGTGTTTAACCTGGAGAAGAGAAGGTTAAGAGGTGACATGATGACTAGGTTTAAATATTTGAAGAGATGTCGTATAGAGGATAGAACAAGCCTGTTTTATGCTGCTCTAGAGACCAGGACACAGAGCACTGGCTTCAAACATCAGGCAAAGAGATTCCCTCTAAATATTAAGAAGAACTTCCTAACAGTAAGAGCAGTTCGATGGTGGAATGCATTGCCTCAGAGTGTGGTAGAGTCTTCTTCTTTGGAGGTTTTTAAACAGAGGCAGGATGGCCGTCTGCCAGAAATGCTTTGATGGTGTATTCCTGCATGGCAGGGGGTTGGATTCGATGGCCCTTGGAGTCTCTTCCGATTCTATGATTCACCTTTTTAGCTCAGCCCTGTGAGGAAATCTCAGCTGCTTCCAGAATAACATGCCTCAGAAGTTTGTGTCAGTCGAACCAAACAATGGTTTGATTTAATGGCTGGAGTTGTTGTTGTTGTCATGTCACATGAGCTTGTGGTGACCCTATGAATGGGAGATGTCCGTGAGCCCCTTTCATCAACAGCTCTGCTCAGGACTTCCAAACGCAGGGCTTCCTTGATTGAGTCATTCCATCTGTAGTGTGGTTTTCCCTTTCCCTATGGCTTTCTACTTTACTGAGCCCGATGACATTTTCCAATGAGTCAAGTTGTCCCATGATATCTGGAAAATATGATAGCCTTGGTTTAGTCCTTCTGCCTGCCAGGGAGTGTTCAGACTTGACCTGCTCTAGGGCCCACTTATTTCACCTTTCGGTGGTCCATGAGGTAGACACCACTGTCCTCTGCTGGCAGCTAGCCAAGGTTCACAACTCTCCAATTAGAGACTTTAGCTGCAGCAACAGACAAAATTTACACTGTCAGCCGTTCGTTTGTTTCAGCAGTCCCAGTCAGTAAATTCTGAGTAACAGTCCAAAGGAGGATTCAGCAAAGTTAGCACACAAGGAAAGGGTCAAAGTTTCCAGGAACACAGAGTGAGGGATCCAAACGAACGTAGGCACATAGGGCCCGTTGCTTCCACCGATGACACCAGTTGTCTGCAACAGATTTCTCCCCCTCCCCTCCCCTGTATTTATGGGTCGACAGCCTCCCTGCAGCTGTTTGCATAATTAATATGTCTTCCCTTTATAAATGCTCTCAGTCTCCTGGCCTTTCCCTTTTTCAACTACCCTGGGCTGCAGTAAGTATTGTCTGGTTCATGTCTCTGTGTTGTGGCTGTTGGGGAGGGTCCTGTCTGGGTTTGCATCTGCGTCCTGGGACTGAATCATAGAATTCTAGAGTTGGAAGAGACCCCAGGACCCATCCAGTCCAATCCCCTGCTATGCAGGAACACACATCAAAGCATTTCCACCAGATGGCCATCCAACCTCTGCTTAAAAACCTCCAAAGAAAGAGACTCCACCACACTCCCAGGCAGTATATTCCACTGTCGGACAGCTCTGACCGCCAGGAAGTTCTTCCTGAGGTTCAGGTGGAATCTCCTTTCCTGCAGATTGAATCCATTGCTCCTTGTCCTAGTTTCTGGAGCAGCGGAAAACAAGTCCGCCCCCTCCTCGACATGACATCCCTTCAAATATTTAAACATAGCTATCATGTCCCCTCTTAACCTTCTCTTCTGCAGACTAAACATACCCAGCTCCCTAAGCCGCTCCTCTTTGGGCATGGCTTCCAGAGCCTTCACCATTTTGGTCACCCTCCTCTGGACATGCTCCAACTTGTCAATATCCTTCTTGAATTGAGGTGCCCAGAACTGGCCACAGTATTGCAAATGAGGCCTAACCAATGCAGCATAGAGTGGTACAGTTACCTCCCTTGATCTGGACACCGTACTCCTATTGTTGCAACCAAGAATTGCATTGGCTTTCTTGGCTGCTGCATCACACTGCTGACTCATGTTCAGCTTGTGATCTACCAAGACTCCTAGATCCCTTTCACACGTACTACTATCCAGCCACGCGTCCCCCTATATTTGTGCATTCCATTTTTTCTGCCTAAGCATAGGAGCTTATATTTGTCTCTGTTGAAATTCATTTTGTTGTCCTTGGCCCAGCTCACCAATCTGTCAAGGTCATTTTGAAATTTGGTCCTGTCCTCTGGGGTATTAGCTATCCCTCCCAATTTGGTGTCATCTGCAGATTTGATCAGCATGCCCTCCACTCCTTCATCCAAATCATTGATGAAGATGTTGAACAGCACTGGGCCCAGGACAGGACCCTGTGGCACCCCACTAGTCACTTCTCTCCAGGATGAAGAGCAGCCATTGGTGAGCACCCTTTGGGTTCAGTCAATCAACCAGTTACAAATCCACCTAACAGTAGCCCTGTCCAGCCTTCATTTTACTAGCTTCTTTGCAAGAATGACTGCGGCATGGCATCTGTGTAGCCAAATCTTCTGTCTCTGTATCTGGCTGGATAAGTATCTCCAAGGAGACAGATCTCATTCTACACTGCTGGTGGTGCCATCATCAGAGTAGAACTTTGGGAAACAAAGGGAGTGGTTTAGGTAGATTCCTGTACTGCTGGGGGTTGGACTAGATGGCCCTTCAGATCCCTTCCAACTGTATAGTTCTATGATTCCATGACCATGGTCTTATGTTGTCTCAGCATAGCATAACTATCTGCTGGTGGCATTATCCTAGGACAGCGCTATGCGGTTCCCAACACTGAACACCACCATAGGGCAACCTCACTGCACAATGTGCGAGGCACCAAGGCAACACGTCACGCACAATGTGCATTGACACACAACTCTTGTGTGCATTATGACACATGTGCAATAGTTCTGCATGCATGCAGGTTAAAAAACACAAAAACCAAAACCTCCTTTTCCCTTCCAGCCCCCCGCAATTTCTTTTCCCCTCCAAAATGGGGAAAATAGATTATCCAATATTTTCTTTTACAGTCATGAATAAATGTTTAAGACACAGTTTTCAGTATATTTAATGCCTCAAAATTATTTCTAAAAAGCTATGTAAGAGGATGATATTTATGTCAGGCTCTGTACAATATAAGATCATTACAGTTCCAGGCCTTGGTTTCCTTCTCTCACTTCCTTCCATGGGTGTGCCATATCTTTTTTGTCACTACAGATAATTTGTTGTTGTTGTTCCAACTTATGGCGACCCTAAGGTGAACCTGTCACTGGATTTTCTGGAGGCTGAGAGTGTGCTCAAGATCACGCAGTGGGTCTCCATGGCTGAGCAGGGAATTGAACTCGGGTCTCCGGGGTTGTAGTCCAACACTCAAACACTGGCTCTCTGTGGAGACAAAATTCTTTTCCTGTGTTTTACTAATGTTGGTGGTTTCTTCTGTTGTTGTTGGGGCAGTTTTGCTTCACTCTTCCTAAACTGGGAAAACCAAAGTGGTCCTTTATGGTTCAGGTATTCTTTACAGGTCAGGACCTTGTAACTCCATTTGTTTTGTTTTTTTTTAAATTTATTTTAAAAGCAAATCCAGTTAGTAATTATGTCCTAAATAAGCTGTACTTTTAACATATGAAACATGATAAATATATGTATCACTGAGATATATGTAGTGTATTTTATGTTCCTGAAATAACAAAGTGACTTTAAATCTGCAGAAGGTGGAAATGGTATATCTTTTTTCAAATTTTCTGAAAATATCCATTTCCCCCCAGAAAAAAATGGAAAAAGTATTTTTCCCACTGGTTCCAAATGTCCAGAAATTTTACATTTCTATGCAGAACTCTGCTTCTGCCACTATCAGCTGGATGCATTAATTCCCCCTTGCCCCAAAAAGTCATCCTACATGCTTAGTGCAATTGATGGCTGCATGTGTCTCCAGTGCAGTTCTGGATCCAAAATCCCCTATCCTTCTCGTTAGAATGAGCAAAAGAGGGACAAACAGACTCAAAATGCTCGATTATCACAGTGTGAAATAAAGTAGCGTGGTGTAGTGGTTTAAGCATTGGACTACAACTCTGGAGACCAGGATTCAATTCCCATTTAGCCATGGAAACCCACCGGGTGACCTTGATGAGGTCACACACTCTCAGCCTGAGAAAAAAATGTGATAGGTTCATCATAAGTTGGAAACTACTAAAAGTCACACAACAGCAACAATGTAATTAAAAAATTATATAATTATGATATTAGACAGATCATTTGATCATTTGGGTATGGATATATTAATAGAACTTTGAAGAAGTACAAAAAGTTTTCATTGGCAACTGTTCTTTAAGGAGTCAGAAGTCAAGCATCTAACCTTTTATCTCTTGTTGACTTTTTGTAGTAAGTGTGTTAGTTTAGTTAGACATTTGTTGTTTAGTTAGTAGATGTGTGTGTTTGTTCCCTTGTATGTTGTTCTATATTAGTTGAATGTGTTCTTAAAGTTGAATGTATTTTTTAAAAAAAGATTTTCTATACTTTGTCTCAAGAAATCAAAGAAGACTGGGACTTGGAAGAACAGCTGTGAAGGAACTAGACAAGTTTAAAGTTATGGCACTGAATAACAAAGTATTTCTGATTTCTGTGTGTGGTTGTAAAAGCTCGACAGTGAAGAAAGCCGTCGGGAAGATCATCTCATTTCAAACGTGGTGCTGGAGGAGAGTTTTACAGATCCACAGGCTACCAAAGAGAAGAACCAATAGATCTGAGAGCAAATCCAGCCTGAACTCTCCCTAGAAGCCAAAGTGATTAAACTGAGGCTGTCGTACTTTGGACCTATCGCCAGACCAGATGGCTCATTAGAAAAGATGATAAGGCAGTAGGAAAAGGTTGCACCACAGGGGGAGTTGAGTTGATCAAGGAAGCCACGACAGCTCTGAGACTGCAAGACCTGAGAAGGGCTGTTAACAGCAGGATGCCTTGGAGGTCTCTTGTTTTTCATAGGGTCACCATAAATCAAAGCCAGCTTGGCAGCATTTAACAACAAGGACAACTGCTGTATGTTGTCTCTACTTTTTGAACTGGTTTTAAACCTGTTTCCATTTGCATGCCATGAGAACGGAGAACCCAAAGGAAGACATGTGGGCAGGAACTGCTGATTAAAGGAAGCCATGCATAATCTCTGAATAAAACCTTTCAACGCCTAATTTGTTTCAAATCCTTGTAAAATATCCTTCCATCAATCAGCTGGCTGGGAATATTTCACTATCAGCAGATAATAGCTTGGCTATGTTGCCAAAGATCTTCAGTGATATACCAAGCCCTTGAGTTCCAGATTGATCTGTGAAGCTGGAATAAGCTTTTAAGCTATCATCTCAGTCGCTGATAAAAGGTCCAACATGAGAACAGCAAGGTCTTCGTTAGAGATCCAGCATGGTGTAGTACAGTGCCCTCGTCCAGGGCTCAGGGCAAACACAGACAGGACTCTCCCCAACAGCCATAACACAGAGACATGAACAGGACAATACCTGCTGCAGCCAGCATAGGTAAAAAAGACAAAAAACACTGGGTGACCTTGGGCAAGTCGCACTCTCTCAGCCTCAGAAAGCAAAGGTGAACCCTCTATGAACAAATCATGCCAAGAAAACCCCATGATAGACCCTATCTAGTGTTTAGTGTTGCCTTACGTCAGAAACTGCTTGAAGGCATGTGACAACCAAGTCCTCCTTGGCGCAAGGGAAAGGCAATCTGGGGTAGTGGCTAGAGTGTTAGAGTGGGATTTGGGAAATGTGTAGGCTGGCACTGATGACTACGTTCCCTCCAACTATCCTGATTTGGCAGGGACAATTTAGATTACTCCTCTGTTGTCCCACTTTTTCTGCTACTTTTAAAATGTCCTGATTTCCCTCTTCTCCTCCCACTCTCCCACTTCATCCTCTGCTTACTTCACTCACTGCAAATGGAGTCCCTTGCATCCCATTTCTTGAAAAAAAAAGATGATGATGATGGTGGTGGTGGTGGTGATAATGGTGACAACAACAGCAACTCCTTTTAGGTGCACAATAAAAGCATGAAACACTGGTTTCATTTAAGCACCCAATAAGAGCATGGATCTTTATTAAAGTCTTTTTAAAAGCCTACATTAAAACTGTTATAGTTTTTTCAACTTGTTTTGACTTCTTAATCGCACTTAATATGCTTCCAATCTATTTAAATTATTTGTATTGTTTTAATATTTTCTAACCTGTTTGCATCAATTTTACTCAGATGGTGCACTGAGACGGCCAGCGAATCAAGCCCAAAGGGTGCTCACCAACTTCTCCTCTTCATCCTGGAGAGAAGTGACTGGTGCGGTGCCACAGGATTCTGTCTGGGCCCAGTGCTGTTCAACATCTTCATCAATGATTTGCATGAGGGAGTAGAGGGCATTCTTACTGAATTTTCAGATGACACCAAATTAGGAGGAGTAGCTAACATCCCGAAGGACAGAATCAGAATTCAAAATGATCTTAACAGATTAGAGAGAGATGGACCAAAACTAACAAAATGAATTTCAACAGGGTGAAGTCTAAGATATTACACTTGGGTGGGAAAAATGAAATGCACAGATATAGGATGGGGAACACCTGGCTTGACCACAGCACATGTGAAAGGCGCCTAGGAGTTTAACAGAACCCAAGCTTAACATGAGTCAGCAGTGTAATGCAGCAACAAAACAAGCCAATGTGATTTTGATCTGCATCAGTAGGAGTACAGTGTCTAGTTCGAGGGAGGTGATGGTACCACTCTATTCTGCTTTGGTCAGACCCACCTAGAACACTGTGTCCACTTCTGGACACCACAGTTCAGGAAGGATATTGACAAGCTGGAACGTATCCAGAAGAGGGCAACCAAAATGGTAGAAGGCCTGGAAACCGTGCCCTATGAGGAGTGGGTTAGGGAGCTGATAGCTATGTTTAAATCTTTGAAGGGATGTCATATAGAGGATGGAGCAAGCCTGTTCCAGAGATGAGAATACGGAGCAATGGCTTCAAACTTCAAAAAAAGAGATTCCATCTAAATATTAGGAAAAACTTCCTGACAGTAAGAGCAGTTCGATAGTTGAATACGCTGCCTCAGTGGAGTGTGGTGGTGTCTCCTTCTTTGGAAGTTTTTATACAAAGGCTGGATGGCCATCTGTCAGGAATGCTTTGGTAGCGTATTCCTACATGGCAGAATGGGGTTGGACTCAATGGCCCTTGCCATCTCTTCCAGCTCTACGATTCTATGTTTTGATGTAAAATGGGATAGAAATATTTAAGTAAATAAAATAACGTTCAGTTGTGAGTCAAGTGGGTTTTTGTGTGAAGAATGGGGAGGGGGAGCAACAACAAAAAGTCTTGGGGTGGTCCTTGGGGGAAAACAGGGAGTGAAAGGGGTTGTTTTGAACTGGGCAGAAGAGGACCAATCAGGCTGTCCACTGTCAGTACGAAAGCTTTAAAGAGGCAGAAAAGTGAGCTTGACAACTCTGTTCCTGGCGCATCCCAAGGCTGTCTCATCCCTGCCAAGTTATTGCTGGGAAAGAGCCATGCATTTATTGACCGGCCAAGAACGAGCAGGCCCTTTTAGTCAGCATTCTTTCTCTGGAGTCACTGCCGAAAACTGCAAACTCATTGCAAAAAGCTCCCCCACTCCCCCCCCACTGCTTCAGTCTTTGATGCCACAGAAGGAATGCCAAGCTCTGGAAAGCTGATGGGTCAGACGTCTCAGCAGTAGAAAGAAAATGAGAGGAAACATTTGCCCCATTCATTCCTCACCGCCGGGAATCACGGGAAAACCCTGAGGGTGATTTAACATGGCTACCGTTTTTATGCTCTCCGTTGGCTAAAGGAAGGATGCGAACAGTCCAGTGTTTCACAGATGCAAAATGTACTGGAAATAATGAGAGAGATTTGATGGATCTCTCTGCGTGGCAGAGCAATTAACATGCTAGGCAGAAGTCTGAACAGGAAGGCGCCCGCCTTATTGCCGTCACACTTAGCTAGCTGAGAAGCAAACTCAAACTCAAACGATAAAATAGTTTACTTAGAGATACTCGTGTGTAATCTACACAGGCTCATCTTCTTGAAGAAAGGCAAGAAAAAGAAAGGTACCACATGCTCAGAGACTTCAGAGCATCGCAGCTTGGAGACCTCTGGAACAGGCAGCAGAAAGAAAGAAAGAAAGAAAGAAAGAAAGAAAGGAAGAAAGAAAGGAAGGAAGGAAGGGACCCCAGAGAACAAAATAGTGCTTGCATCATGCAGGGAAACAAGCAAACAAACAAATGGGAAGTAGTCTGTGGGCTTTGTGTTCAAACTTCTACAGAGAGCACGCGACCTAACTACTAACTACTGGTGAGTTTAGGGCATGCAAAAGGTTGCTATTCCCAACAAAACAGAACCCATGGGGCCAAGTAACCTCAAAGTGTGGTCAAGACGGCCAAAGTTGTTAATAAGGAAGAATGCACAAGCTAGGAGAGGTTGCAACAGTTTGTTTTTGCCTGAGCCTCCTGAAAAGGGCCCTTTCCTCTTTTCTCTTTTCTCTCCCCTGCTGAGTTACTTGCATGCAAATTGAGAACCTTTTCGCACTGCACTGTTATAGTGCTATTATTCCACTTTCAACATCCTATGGAATCCTGGATTTTGCAGTTTCGGGAGGGATATTTAGAATTCTCAGCCAGCGAGCTCTTTGCCCTCAGTAAACTACAAACCCCAGAATTCCATAGGATGTTGAAAGTAGAATCATAGTGCTATAACAGTGTAGGGCAGAAAGGCCCGGAGTTTGCAGCAAGTGAAGGAAGCTGAAGAGGAAGAGGGAAAGTGGGAGGAGGAGGAGGAGGAGGAGAGAAATTTGGATGCTTTAAAAGAGTTGAAAAAGTGGGACAAGAGAGGATTAATCAGCACTGTTCCTGCCATGCTGGGACTGCTAGAGGTTATGAAGGTGCATTTTCAAAAGAAGGGAGGAAACCCAGAAGTGGCTACTGGAATTGTACAGGGCAGAGGAAGATTTGGATTGGGAAGACCATCAAGTCTTCTTGGGAGAGGGAGTGAGCAAGGGGGTGCTGGCTGCCCCCAAACTGCCCCTTCTCCTTTCCAGTAGCTTGCACAGCCTTGGTCACCAGGCTGGCTAGGGTTGAAAATGATGCTGCTGAGTGACAGGCCAGTGCATGTGACAAGCCAGTGCAGATGACTTCCACGTCAGCAGGGGCTGTGAATCTGTTCTGGGCTTTAGTCTGAACTTTAAAGGAGCTACCCAAGGTGCTGAACAAATCACAGCTTTGAAGATAAAATTGCTTGGATCCTTTCTGACTTGAAGGTGGTAGTTGCTGGTATAACCTTAGTTGCTACTTGTCCAGCGATACTGGATACTTTTCAGTTTGAACAGCAGAAGGATGTCGACAGGATCCTTAGAGGGAGGGCTGAACACTTGCTCTTCCTGACTGATAAAAGCCTTCAAGAATGGACTTGTCACGTGAACAGAATGAATGGGCAATGGTCAGTGCTTCCCTGCACCAAGGTGGGGTCCCACCTTGGCAAAAAGACGCCATGGTAAGAACTTTGCAGAAGAAAAACCGTCCTGAACCTCACCTTGTTGGATAATTACCACCCTGTTTCCAATATTCCATTCTTGAGCAATGTACTAGAACATGTGGTAGCCTCCCAGGTCCTCATGTGGTAGCCTTCCCAGTTCCTGGATGTGCTAAATTAAGTAGGTCCATTTCACTCTGGCTTCAGACCTGGTTGTGGGACAGAGATGGCTTTTGTGGACCATCTATGCCACGAACCAGACAGGGAGAGCACGTCTCTGTTGACTGTGCTGGGCCTCTCAGCAGCTTTCAGCAGCATCAGCCATGCCTTTCTGGGCTGTCTGTCTGGGACCTCCATGAAAATTCATTGAGTGTTCTTCCAGTGGTCCCTTTCTTTCTCAGCCAGATCTACCTCACAGGACAATTATAAGGAAAAAGGAGACCCATGGACACTGCCTTGAGCCCATAGGATGAAAAGATACAGCTCAGCTCAGTGCTGGTCATGGCCTAGAAAGCTTGGGCCCAGACTGTCTGAGAGATCATATCTCTCCGTACAAGCTGCCTGAAACTTAAGATCTCCAAAGGACGGCTGTGAAACTTAAGATCTCCAGAGGACCACCATCACCAGTATGGTCGGTCAGGTCATGGGAGAGAGCCTTCTTGGTGGCTGCTCCCACACTGTTCCTCCCACAGGAAGCTAGCTTGGCCCCACTCTCTGATCCTTTTTTGCTAGCAGGAAAACACATTTTTATTTTAACATACTGTCAGTCTTGAACTGGATGTGGCAGAAAGTTCGGTTTGTTTTTTGTTTTTTTAATGGGGCGCACTGCAGCCCACTTGGCCATGGAAACCCACTGGTTGACCTTGGGCGTATCACACTCTCAGCCCCAAAAAACTCTGTGATGGGTTCCCCTTTGGGTCACCGTAAGTCAGAACAAAACTGGGCAGGTAGGAAAGATGCCAGTCTTATTACTCTTATACAGTGGGGAAAATCTTGTGGTGCTTGCCGATTTTTTCCCCATAAGAGATGGGAAAAATTGTGCATACCTGAGAGCCAGCATGGTGTAGTGGTTTGAGCATTGGACTACAGACCCCAGACTAGGCTTCAATTGCCTGCTTGGCCATGGAAACCCACTGGGTGACCTTGGGCATGTCACACACTCTCAGCCACAGAATACTGTGATAGGTTTCCCTTCGAGTCACCATAAGTTGGAATGACAATTAGATTTATTGATGAAGGGAGAAGAGAAACTCCAAATTCTATAAGCTATTGTTACAAAGAGAAATGGAATTAGAAACTGTTAAAGATAATATGATTAGATGGGCACAAAATACTGGACATCCAATTGAGTTGGATACATGGTTGAGCGTATGGAAAACAGACATAAAATTTACACCAAGTTTAAATTTAAGAGAAAACTTATAAAATGCTACATAGATGGTATATGACACCTGAAAGATTGCAGAAAATAACTAAAAATGGAAATGAAAAATGTTGGAAATGCGATGAAAAGGTGGGGTCATTCTTTCATATGTGCTGGATCTGTAAGATAGCAAGGAAATTTTGGAAGGAAATACATGATGAAATTCAAATAATTTACCATTTAAATTTTGAAATGAAACCAGAGTTTTATTTGTTAAATATGTTGGGACAACAAAGAGAGATAAGATGTCATCAGAAGACATTGTTATATTTGATAACTGCTGCAAGATTGACATATGCACAATATTGGAAAGAAAGGAACCATGTTGATATAAAAGAATGGAAATTAAAAGTTCTGGATATGATAGAGATAGAAAAGTTAACATTTTCATTGAAAAATAAGTCTATCCAGGACTTTGAAAGGGAATGGAGAGAAGTCTTAAATTGGATAAAGATATAGTAATAAGAAAAGGAAAAGAATAAAGCAAGATTGTATATAATACAAGGCAACAATGTAATAAGGCAATGTAACAAAGCAGCAATGTAACAATGTAAGATGTAACAATGTAAGATTACCTTTTGAAGAGAAACTATGTATGAATCGAATATAAATAAGCAGACTCAACTGGAAAAAAAGTGAAAGCTTGGATGTGGGGCAGGGGGGGTTATTTCTACTTTAAACCTTAATAAAAATATTTCTAAAAAAAAAAAAAGTTGGAATGACAACAACACCAAGCTATACCTTGAGCATATATTTTATATGTATTTTAAACTGTTATTTTAATATGATTGTCTATTTAATATTTTTTTAAAAAAAACTTTTGCACTATATATTGTTTTAATTGAAGTTTGTTTTAATCTTATACAGTACTGTAAATTGCCCTGATCCCATATCAGGAGAAAGTTGTCCTTGTGTGCCTTCAAGTCAGTTCCATCGTATTGCAACCCTAAGGCAACCCTATCATGGGGTTTTCTTGGCACGATTTCTTCAGAGGAGGTTTGCCACTGCTTTCCTCTGAGGATGAGAGAGTATGACTTGCTTAAGATCACCCAGTGGGATTCCATGGCAGTGATTTGAACCCTGGCCTCCAGAGTCTTCTGCAGTTCTAATCTGACACCCAAACCACCACACTGCACTGCCTCTGTTGGGAGAAAGGTAGGATATTAAGTAGGCAGATAGATTAAGTAGACAGACAGACAGACAGACAGACAGATAGATAGATAGGACTGTCTAGGAATATAGCTAATAAATATCCCAAACCTCCATTTTCCCCATCCTCAGATGGTTCTCAGTGTCTGCTTTCAACTGTAAGCCCCTTGGGGCAGGGATCTGCAACATTTTTTCTTTTTAATGCATCATGCACACAGATGACACTGTATTAGTAATAATCCTAATAATAACCACCATGATATTATGGGTTGCAAAAGGGAGTGCTGATCGGATAATGCCATAAATTGCTAAAGCAACACTGGGATGCAGCCCGCCCCACATTGCTCTTCTCTGATGTTCTTTGAGGTTTCGAAACCTCAAAGTGGAGGAGCTGTTCTGACTCCCTTCTCCTCTCGGTTTATTCAGATGTCACAAACTGCGAGGCCTTTCTCCTCAGAGTGCGTGGGCAAAATTCCCCATGAATTGTTGGCATTTCTTTGTTGGTGATATCATTTCCTTCTTTTCCAGATGGGTCACTGACTCCCCCTTTGCTTGATTTTGGGTATTGGGGGTACTCCCATTCCAATCGGTTCAGCGTTACTCACAAGAGTGCTGGCAAGTGATTCACAGACACTCACGTTCCAAGTCTGTGTCTCGTGCCCGCCTTGTTTCGTCAGCCAAGAGTGGCTTCTCCTGGCCGGTGGTATTGATATGACAACCGTGTCTCTCCCAGTTTGCCGGAAGCGTTATTATCCACCCTTGGCAATGGCATGGAGCTAGACAGGCCTGACGCATCTGGAGTCAAAGATGGAATTAGCATACAAATGAGAGAGATTGGTATTTCGGTGTGAGCGCATAAACAAGCCAGGCCTGTGTGGTTGGGCGCATTCCCAAAGTCCCAGGTCATCTGAACATGTCAGGGCCCTGCTTGGGAGGAAAGAAGCAGTTTGCCACACGCCTTCCTGCTGTTATTACAAGCCACTACAGAAGGCAAGAATACATTTCAATAAATCTGAATGAGCTGTGCCGCCTATTGGCAGTTGCTGATCCCCATATACAAGCATGACCAAAAAGGAAAATAACAAAACACACACAGCGGTGGAAAAGTCATCCCAATGACATCTGACAAGCGTTCTTTTTTCTTTTGCCAAATCCGAAAGCTACATAGATTACTTGGCAGCAAGTGACTAATCAAGACAAATTTGCCTCTGAGCATGGGCAGAGTACAGCTTGGGAAAATTACTTTCCTGGACTACTACTTCATGAATCCCTTGTCGCTTCGTAGCTGTGACAAAACTTAGTTATGCCTTATGTCATAGTTCTCATAAAGAGGATAACATTCCAAGCACAATTCATTCGTTTTTTCTTTGGAGTACAACTCCAATATCTCTCTATGGGTCACGCTGGCTGTTCCACATTTTGCTGCTGCATTGTTCCTGTTGTTACAGTCAGCTTTCTACATTTATGGATATGACTTTCAGAGATTTGATTTCTCCAGCTCCTGGCCCCTCACATCAGGTACTTCTTTTCTGGGGGAACCTCCCCCCTCAGTGGCTCTGATCAGGCCGTGCAGCCCTTTAGAAACCTACCTCCGGTCCTCCTCTTCCTCCACCAGCCACTGCCTGGCCAGCTATGGATTGCAGTCCGACTTCTCAGCATCACAGACCATCTCCCCACACCCAAGGAAGGAGATGGGCAAAAGAGAAGACGCACAGGGCCACCATGCGTATAGCGCCACCACCACCCCCTTTGCATCTCCTCTCCTTTCCCTGCCCTGGTTAGGACCCTGGGTGCCCACCGGCTGCCCACCATCCCTCAGCCCTGTCCCCCGCTATTTTGACACTTGCAGTTTTCCACTTTTGTGGAAGTCCTGCGCCCCCAACCCTCTCAAATGTGGACAGTTAAGGGCGGCAGTGCCTTCTCCTTCTCCTTCTTCAGTTTCCCACCTTTTCACAGTTTGGGACTCAGGGCAGTTTACAACACTTGGAGCAAACAAAGGTAAAAAAAAAACAGCGTATAAAAGTTAAAAAGCAATCAAGCCATTGTTGTAAACTTTATTTAATAAAGAACCAGGACTGAAGGCAGTTCAAAACAAACAGTACAGTTTAAAAGAGCCTTTTTAATCACTTCCACAGCATAGATTAAGGAAGAAGTAAGAAGCTCTGACACCTCTTTTTAAAGTGAAACAGCTAAGCCTTAATTGGCTTAATTGGTAGATTAACTCAACTGAATCAGAGGGGTAGAGAGCTGAGGGCATATTTTTTAAAAAGATTGTTCTGATGTGTTAGGGTGAAAGTGATTTTTTAAAAAAAGGTGTTTTTCTGTCTTTAAAAAAAAACAGCAGCAGGTTTAGTAATTAAATGGTAGGCAACAGGGCTGGCTCCACGTATGAGGAGGCCCAAATCCTGAAATTATTTCTTTGGGGAAAAGTGTGACGTGTTGCTCACTACTTCTTACTTGTTTCATGTTAATTTCAAGTTGTGATACTACTACCATGCTATTGGTGATGTGTGTTTATTTTACCAAAACTCCTTGCTAAAAATGTCCCCAAATGGACCCGATTCTTTTTGCAATAACCAGCAACATTCCTCATGATGCAAACCCCCCAATTTTTGCTCCATTTGCTGTATAATTGTTCACTACTCAAAGTAGTAACGTGTGATGTTATTACATTCAACATGTTAGCTCCAAAATCTGAGATGGCCCCCAGCAAAACGCTCTCTTTGTGGGGCCCCTCCTAGATTGGGACAGATTCCTGGCTATGGGTTTTCTTAGGTGACAGGGCTGGTACCAGACTTGTAGGAGCGGCCGTCTTGGTTTGAAAATGGCAGCCCTGCTGGGAGTGGGTATTCGAACAGTCTCTGAGGCAGGATGTGACATTACCCCGTTATTATTTTCATTTTTTTGCTCTGAGGTGGTCCTCAGCAAGATGCCCCTTGTGGTATCCCTCCCAAATTGGGACAAACTGGGGGTTTCCCTGGGTGATAGTCCCATGCAGCTACAAGCTACCATTTTGAATTGAAAAATGGAAATGGCGGTTTCCATTGAGAGCCAAGCTTGCCACACTGAAACCAGGAAATGGCTGATGTACCTTTAACGATTGGGTAGAAGAGGGAATTCTAGCACGGGCCCATTCACACAACAGAATTATAGCGCTATGATTCCACTTCAACCGTGATGGTTCTACCCTATGGAATCCAGTGGGATTGGCAGTTTCGGGAGGGACAGATAGAATTCTCAGCTAGAGAGTTCTTGTGCCTCCCCAAGCTGCAAACCCCAGGATTCCACAGTGGAATCACTGTAATTCTGGAGTGAGAAGGGCCCCCTGGTGTTCCTTGTCACTCGGGCCATTTCTGCACTAGACTGTTATCGTGCTATTATTCTGCTTTCAACATCCTATGGAATCCTGGGGTTTGCGGTTTAGGGAGGAGCCTTGGACCTAAACCGCAAACCCCAGCATTCCATAGGATGTTGAAAGAGGAATAATAGCACGATAACAGTCTAGTGCAGAAACAGCTTCAGATAGATATCAGACAACACCTGTTGAGAAATGCTGCCTTCTACACAACCGTTAAAGGGATAGGAACCCTCTCCAGTGTTCACCTTGGCAACACGAAGAGTACGCATTTAAATTTCCCAATTAAATTTTATTAAACATTTCCAAAACAATAAAGAATCAAAATACATGAAAACAAAAAAAGAGACAACAAACAAGAAGAACAAAAGAGAGAAAAGATTTTTTTAAAAAAGAACCAAAAATAATAAAGAACATATACTTGACTTTCAACTTTCCTAACATGCCTGTAAAGAAAACAACTTCTCTTCTTGTAAATACCATTCAAATACTTCTACGGCTTATTTTCCAGATATACTAATTATCAAAGCTATAGTTAACATATTATATACTTTTCCTTGCAGAAAGCACATCAAAGGTTCCAGGTTTTTTTTTTTTTAAGTCTCCAGCACTTTTTCTTTTATCAATGTTGTTAACTTATCCATTTTAGCCAAGGCCATTAGTTCTGTAAGTCACTCTTCGTTCATTGGTATTGCTGTGTTCTTCCATTTCTGTGGCTACAGTAATCCAGCTGCAGTGGTCAAATATTGTAGTATCTTACCATTCTTCTTTTCACCAATAAATTGTTCACTCATCAGTTCCAACAAATACACTTCAGGTTTCACTTGAACACTGATTTTCAAAAATTTTTGAACCATACACTGTTTTGATTCCAGAATCTTTTGGCCTTTCCACGAGTCAACCATATGCGGTGAAAGGATCCCACCTTTTGCTTACATTTCCAGAACACATTAGTAACCGCTTTGTGAATTTTAGCCAGTTTTTTCCAGTGTCAAATAGCGTCACATCTGGGGCATGATGGGGAACTTAAAATGGCACTCCATACATCCATCTGCTTAGAGCATGGCACATAGGCGAAAATCCAGAAATAAGGCTGGTCAAACATTCAGACCATTATTACTTCATGCTAGTTCTTCATGAAGACCCATGGAATTAACTGTACTTGCAGGATGGTAAAGCAAAACTTTTGCAAATTCCATTGGTGCAAGGTATCCATTCTAGGTGTGATGACAACTAGATTTCAGCTTTTGCTTTGTAAAATATTAAATTCTGGCACTGCATTATACATTTGCATATTGTTATCCTATGTTGCAGATTCAGATGTTTCCTAAAAGAACCCCAGTCCTCCAAGTTTTTTTAAAAAATTTTCTCCTTTAACACTCAGGACTTGCTAAAATCCAAAGACTATACTTCTCTGCAGGATATTCTTGCCTTTCCATAAATCTCAGAAAGAATCTTTCTGGCAATTCTTGCCTAACTACTTCTTCTACATTCCCGTACTATCTCTCCATAGGCCCAAGAAACAAAACAAAGTTTATTATTATGTTGTTGTCAAAGAATTTCCCAGCTCTTGTAGCATTGTTTTATATTGAGTCAGAGAGCAGATCCATCTTGTCTGAGACTTTCAACCCATGTAGGGCCCTCCCAAGGCTTTGGACTTTAATTTCTATCAGCCCTGGCCAGCATGGCTAGGAACCTGGAACTCTGGGAGTCCAAACCATCTGGAGAGCTTCAAGGTGGAGTAGGTAGTGGCCTTAGCCAATTGGCCACAACACCAAAGAGAAACAGGCACTTCTTCTGTGACTGTAGGCTCCCAACATCTGGTATTAAGCGGCATCCTTCTCTTGAATAAAGGTTCCACCATGACTTAGCTTAGAATGGGACTCAGAACTAGACCGGTGTTTAAAAGACTCCTTGAAATTCTCGGTTCTATAAGTAGATGGAGAAACAGAGAGAAGGGGATTTTTACTTGATTTTTTAAAAATAAAACTGCAAATCTTTAGTGCCCCTGGTCCCAAGACTGTAGACACCTCCATCTTGCAGGTGTGTGCTGTCATGTTGACTACAAAACCATGAGTGCCTTCAGCCTGGACGTGGGAAACAGAGGGTACACGATACTGGAACACCACTGAATGTTCAGTGCAGAAACAATTCTGTTTAAATGCCACTCACATTTGTTAAAGCCTTAAAACAAAACCAGCTATATCTCTATTATTTTTACCAAGCTGCAAAGACTGGGTTGGAAACGATTGGGCAGCAATCCTTTTTTGCTTTTCTTCCTGTCCTATTTTATTTTTTCCCCCAATTATTTATTTATCAGTTTTAACACAAACAATCTAATTCCCAATCAAAGAAATATACACTCAGGAAAAGACCAAGGAAAAACAGAAAGAGGACAGGAAAAAACTAAAGAGCAACACTAACAAGCTAAACTAAAACACTAACTTGTTGTTGTTGTTGTGTGCCTTCAAGTCGTTTCCGACTTACAGTGATCCTAAGGCAAACCTACCATGGGGTTTTCTAGGGCGGAGTGTGTGTGACGCGCCCAAGGTCACCAGTGGGTTTCCATGGCCGAGCAGGGGATCGGACTCTAGACTCTAGGGTCGTACTGCGACGATCAAACCACTATGCAACGCTGCCTCTCTAAACATTAATTCACTGAAACAAAAAGGGAATCTGCCACCACCCGCCAAACTGTAACGTAAGGGGAAAAAACCAAATAGGACAAATATATTAGAGTAAGATTCTACCATTACAGAGCCAACTAAGTAATCCTACTAGAATTGCTAGTAATCATTTGTTTCTGTTGTGGGCCTTCAGGTCACTTCTGACCTGAAGCAACCCTCAGGCAAACCTATCACAGGGTTTTCTGGGGCTGAGAGTCTGTGATGCAACCAGGGTCACCTGGTAGGTTTCCATGGCTGAGCTGGGAACTGAACCCTGGAGTCCAGGGTTTTAGTCCAACGCTCAAACCACGACACCCACGCTGCTCTCTGAACTTACTGAAACGCAAAAGAGCTCTGACCACTACCCAGGCAAATTGTAATGATAGGGGAAAAAACATTTAAAAGAAAAAAAATATTATTCTACCACTATAGATGCAACTAAGTAATCCTACTAGAATTGCTAGTAACCACTTGTTGGACACCTTCATGTTATTTCCAGCTTGTGGTGCCCCTGAGCAGAACCTACTGTGGCTTTTTTGGGGGGCTGAGAATGTGACATACCCAAGGTCAGCCACTGGGTTTCCATGGCCGAGCAGAGAATAAAACCCTGGTCTCTAGGGCTATTGTCCAACATTCAAACTGCTGCGCTATCCCAGCTGTCACAAATAACATAGCCACAGGTGGTAATTTAGAATAATAATAATAATTAAATAAATAATAAAATAATTAATAATAATTTCTCAAGGTGGGGTACAACAATAATTTTTTATTTGTTATTTGCCTCTCCTCAAGACTTGAGACACGGTACCACATGAATTAAAATACAATTAAAAATACATCACAAGTTAAAATATACTAAAAACAGATAAGACCAAGTACAATACAAATATAACATAATTAAAACACATTATTATTAAAATACATCATAGTTAAAAATAGACTGGGTAGGCCTGCATCATTAGATTTCTTCCTGCTCAGAAAATCTATAAATGGTTTCTAATCTTTCAAAAAAAAAACTTGAAATGGCTTATCCTTTAAAACTCATGTTAGTCTGGCAATTGTGGGCTAACTCAACAACCTCAACAGTCCACCTGTCCTCTTTTATTTTTAATGTCCTAAAGTGCCCATCTGGAGCTGGCGCTTCCCTGCTTTTATTCTCTAAACTCATAATCCCTTTCCAACAAGGACAATAGCAATTGGTTTCTGCTCAGCTGAAAGCAATCGTTTCAACTACTGGAAGCAAAAGGAGCACAATTCCATGAGTCTGTATTCTTTCACTTGTGCAAGAGAGCAAAAGAATCAAAGTTCACACTGTTGGTCCTATCTTCATATTGCAATGGTATCTGTTCAGTTCAGTCCTATGTGTGGTTATTCAGAAGGACTGCAATGGTTTTGGGCTGTGCTGGTTAAGTGCCCTCAAGTCAGCTTTGAGTTAAGGGGTCCCTGACTACAGTCAGTCCTCCACATTTGTGGGTTTGACTTTCATGAATCTGATTATAGTTGGCCCTTCACATTCGTGAGGGTTAGGGGCGCGGGACCCTTGCAAAAGTAAAAAAACCTCAAATATCAAAATGTCTGTGCATGTCTGTGGGAAGGAAGCCAAGGCCTGGTGAGAGAGTGGGCTCCAAGGGTCCAAACCAGCACCATTTCCGCACTAGGCTGTTATAGCGCAATGATTCCACTTTCAACCTCCTATGGAATCCTGGGGTTCACAATTTAGGGAGGGGCCGGCCAGCCCCTCCTTAAACTGCGAACCCCAGGATTCCATAGGAGGTTGAAAGTGGAATCATCGCGCTATAACAGCCTAGTGCGGAAATGGCCCAGGTCAGGGAAAGAAGAGAGAAGGGAGGTAGATCAGCATGGTGGCTCTATAGTTCCTCTCTCTTGCACATCTCCTTCTTTGAGTCTGTGAGGGAGCAACAGGAGAGGGTTTATAGTGCTGAGAAATCAGGCTATGGGATGTCCTTTCCTGCCCAGGCAGAGGCTGCTGCCTGGTTCCTTCAAAATGCTTCTGCTCCCTTCTCACAGACACATGCATTTTTATTATTTGCAATTTTTCCACTTTTGCAGGGGTCCTGCATCCCTAAGCCTAGTGAATGTGAAGGACCAACTGTAGTCTTTTCTTCGCAAGATTTGTCCTGATGAGGTTTGAAATTGCCCTTGCCTTCCTCTGAGGCTGAGAGTGACTTGCCCAAGGTCACTCTGTGGTCTTCCACGGCTTAACAGGGATTCGAACCCTGGTTTCCCACAGCTGTACTCCAAGGCTGAGCCCATACACCAGGCTAGTCTAGGTGCCATCAACACCAGGCTAAAAGCTATATACAAGCCTTATTCCCTTTTTAAAAGATAATCTAGAGAGGGATATAGACAGCAAAGATCATCTTGCCATCTGTTTGTTTGCCTTGGGAATTATGCAATTTCTTTGTCAGACTGGCTTTTGCACAAGTTTGAATAGGTGCGGTCAGGCAGGTTGAAGGTTAAGGTATAAGGGCTTAGGACAGATTGTAAGGCCTGTGTTCAAATCCTACCACCACTAAAAAGCTAGCCACGTAGGTTTACCAAAGGCACACATACTTGGCCATTGCATGTGTGATACAGTGACGATAACACTGTTATTGTGATGTTGTGTGCCTTCAAGTCATTTCTGACTTATGGCAACCCTAAGGCAAACCCTATCATGGGGTTTTCTGGGGCCGAGAGTGTGTGACACACTCAAGGCCACCCAGTGAGTTTTGACAGCTGAGCAGGGAATCAAATACTGGTCTCCAGGGTCATAGTCCAGTGACTGAACCACTACATTACTCTTTCTGTCTTAAGATAACACTGACAAGGTCCTTTTTTGAGCATTCTGAATGTTGTAAGGTACTATATGGTAATGCCATTGCTTATTGTAAAAAAAAAAAAAGTGGTTCTTATAGGTATATCTGTTGCTGAAGGAGATGTCTTCCTGGACACTGCTTCTTTCACAGAAAATTTGGAAAGATTTCTTTCAGAAAGAGTTTTTCAGAGAAAGTGTGCCCTTGCCTTCCTCTGAGGCTGAGAGAGTATGACTTGCCTGAGGTTTCCCAGGAGGATTCCCATGGCTGAGCAAGAATTGGATCTCTGGTCTCCCAGAGTCCTAGCCCAGCACTAAAGCCGACCATGATGTCTTTGAATTTATCTTGCCAAGCAAACAGGAAAGTAGCTTGAGAGGAGGTAGTAAGGAAGATACTGCCCGCCCCCGATAAAGAATTCTGCCTATTCAAATTGTATTTCCCCCTGGCCCCCATGTTTATAGCAGTGCAGCAACTTAAAACTTCAATTGACTGCTGAAAAATACAGTTGAGGCATCTAAAGAAAAAGAGCAGGCGGTATCATCAGCACCATTTTACTCCTTACCCAGCTCTCTCCAAGGCCATTTCCACACTAGGCTGTTATAATGCTATTATTCCACTTTCAACATCCTATGGAATCCTGCGGTTTGCAGTGTAAATTGCAAACCCCACGATTCCACAGAATGTTGAAAGTGGAATATTAGCACTATAACAGCCTGGTGCCCAAATAGTCTTGGTTTTCACTGTGAAATGTTAGAAGATATGCAGTGTATACTCCTTCTGAAGGTAAGAGAGTCCATTCGCTCTTCTTTACTCACCACAAGCTGTACTTTGGGGGCAAAAAAAGCCTTTCCAAATTCTGTAGTCTATTTGTGGACACAGAAATTGGTCAGGAAGCAGTCTAAATTTTTCCCTCTAAACATTTTCTTTTTTTTAAAGTTGTGTAAACTTTGGATTTCTTCCACAATTGCTGATGTCTTCCTATTGCACACAAGTGTTGCCATTTTGGCTGCAAAACCAAAGTAAGCAAAAACTCTGCAAAACTCTAAGTAAGCCTACACATCAAAAACAGAAAACAGGACAGTAATTCATCAAGGGATTTTCAATGCCGGGAATAATTTTGTTTACGTGAACTTGCAGCTAAATTTTTATTAAACCCTTGATGCAAAACCATTTATAGCTCCATTATGTTTAAATTTTTCAATACCCTAAAGTGACCATTTAAAGGCATTAATGTTCCCCTGCTTTTATTGTCTAAGCTTGTAATACCTTTTTTCCTCAGAACTGCAGATGATCAAATTCAATCCAAACTAAAGCACTCCCCTCAGCCATTAGAAAAAGGTGCGCACAGCCCAACCCGGTCCAAAGGTTGACCCATCAGTTTGCAGAGCAGTTCTCTTGTGTGCAGCATGGTGGAGAACAGTGTATCTGCATAGGAAAGACTAATGCTCAAAGATAACACTTTTCCTGTATTTTCATATTGCTGTTGGTTTGCATTTTGTGGGGACAGTGGTCTTTTTCACACAATCATAGCGTTTTGATAGGTCTTAAATTGCCACATCTGTATGCCATGCAAGCCTAGGATTTGTAGTTCTGAGAAGTATTTCAAATTCTCAGCCAGAGAGTTGCAGTGTCTCTCACAAAGCTACAAATCCCAGGATTCCAAAGGATACAGCCACTGTAGTTTGTGGTATTAACAATGGGAGAAGATCTGTGTTTAAAACAACTCAGAAGCTCTGAAGGACCCATCCACGCCACACAATTATAGCACCATGAGTCTACTTTAACTGTCATGGCCCCATCCTAAGGAACCCTGGGTTCTGCAGTTTAGGGACTGGTACTTAGCATTCTTTGCTAGAGAGCTCCAGTGCCCCACCAAACTACAAATCACAGGCCTTCGTGGGAGGCAGCCAGGGCAGTTAAAACACAAAAACAAACTGATATAATCAGCAGTGTGAGGAGGACCTGGGTTTAAACACAACTCAGAAACTCTTTGACTGATACAAACTAGGTAGCTAAAGCCGCATGGGGGGTCTGAAGAATTGTAATCTAAAAATGCAAATTTCCCAAGCTCCCTCTCGGCACAACTCTCAGGACCCTTAGGTAGCATGTCCAGGTGTGCGCAAAAAAAGAACTTCTCAAAACTCTGGCTTAGTCGCTGAAGGAGAGGCTTTGTGTGACATGCACAACTTGTGGCATGCGCAACTGCAAACCCCAGGATTCCATAGGATGTTGAAAGTGGAATGATAGCGGTATAATAGTCTAGTGCACAAATGGCTTCAGTCTTCCAAGAGAGGAAAACCGACAGAGGGCTGGGAGAAAGAGCGGGTATGGGGCTTGTGTGTGAGACACCGCCACCCCTTCCCCCGCCTGCTGCCTGAAGCAGTGCCTCCTCCTGCCTCCCGGTAGGGCCGGCGCCTCCTCACCCGATCAGGTCGAAGCTTCCTCTCCTGACTGGCAAGAAACAGGACCTAGTTGCTGTGTTGTTGTTGAGCAGTTACTTTCCAAATAGGGCTTGCCATAAGTTGGAAACTATCACTGGCTTTTTTTTTTTTTTTTTTTGGCAAGCTTTGTTCAGGGAAGGGGGGAGTCGCCTGAGGCTGAGACAGCGCGCCTCGCCCCAGGTCCCCCGTGAAGTCGGCTCTCCAAAATTTGGAAGGAGCAGCGGCCTGCCTCAGTGCTTCCTCCGTCCTTTGGAACTGAGCTTCCACGACGCCTCCAGAGAACATCCTGTTTACTTGCCTGGGCAAAGAATTAAAAAAAATATATATATTTCGGCCGGGAAAGTACGGAAAAACGGGGCTGGCGGGGGGAGAGAGAGAGAGAGAGAGAGAGAGATCTCTCTCTCTCTCTCTCTCTCTCTCTCTCTCTCCCCGCCAGCCCCGTTTTTCCGTACTTTCCCGGCCGATGAAACTTCCCCTGCCTGGAAGATCTCCTTCCCCCTTGTCAATGCCCCCCTTGTCTGGCTCCTCTGGCTCGGGGAGCCCCCCCCCATTCACGAGGCCCCCGTTGGTTTGCTTTTGCTCCGGCGGGGAGGGCTGCCAAATTTTGCAAGGAAAAAGAAGAGCGGCCCTGCCGGCGGCCTGCGGGCCGAGCGAGGCCCTGGGAGAGAGCGCGAGAGCCGGTGGCCCTTGGCCGCGGCGGGCGGCTGGGGGGGCGGCGGGCGAGGACTGGCCGGGGCGGGGTCCGCAGTGGAAAGAGAAACCAAACACCCGCCGGCGGCTTTTAGCGAATGGAGGGCTGATCCGATCCAATCCGACCCCCTCCCGTCCGCAGTGGTATAAAAAACCCCAGCCGCCCTCTCTCCTTACACGCATTTCTCCTTATCGAGCGACCACGGTGGGGGTAAGTGCGGAGTCTTCTTTGAAAAACGGGCACCGGGCCAGTGCATTCTCTTGGTTCCCCCCCCCCTCCACTTCCTTTTCTTTTGCAAAGGCTGAATATTACCCCTCTCCACGGGGTGTGTTGATAATCCAGGGTGTTGCAGCTCTGTTTGCACGCAGGCAAAGGATTAAAGAATTCAGTTCAGCTGGTGTTTTCCTTTAAATTTTAAAACTTAACTGCATTTGTTGTTTAAATGCACATAATGTGGAGAAGTAACCCAACCTCAGCCACATGGGCCTCTTTGGAGTTACTAGAAGAAGGAGCATCCATGTCCGTTGGGTTGCTCGGGAGTAAATCCCAGCAAACTTGGATGGACTTGGGTTGTTGTGGGTTTCTCGGGCTGTGAGGCTGTGTTCTAGTAGTATTTGCTCCTGAGCTTTCACCTGCATCCATGGCTGGCATCTTCTAGAAACCCACAACAACCCATGGATTCCGGCCATGAAAGCCTTCGACTTTACTTGGAAGGACTTATTTCTCAGTAAAGGTGTTTAGGATTGCACTCTAAACCTCAAAAACTTGGCAAAGCTCTAGTTTTTGGGACCATCCCCACCTCAGCTGTCCGGAAGATTCTGGGAGGGATAGCCCCAAAAAAGTAACTTTATCAAGCTTCTGTAAATCTATTCTTTGTCAGAATGAAAGTTCACTACAACTCTGTTGAAGCTTACTGGTTAGAGTGTTGGGTTGGAATTTGGGATTGTAGTGTTGCCAGTGGAAATGAAGGACGGGGCTCCTGTGCCTTGGTATGGCTGTGCAGAAGAGAGAATTTCAGCAAGTGGAGGTTGCACGACAGGTAACATCTGCTGAAATTCCCTCTGCTTCCCAACTGTTAAAGGGACAGGAGCCCCATCCCTTATTTTACCTGGCAACCCCCTTTGGGAAATCCATGTTCTACTCCCCATTAAACCATGAAACTCACCAGCTAACCTTAGGCCAGTTTCTCTCTCTGTCTGCCTGGCCTCCTTCATAAGGGGTGTGGATAGAGTGGAGTTTTGGAAACCATTAACTGAGCACATCTGTGCGGTCTGGAGGAAAGCATCGTCGCCATGGCTGTGACACTTGGATGTCTGAGGGAGCCTCCTGAACACGAGTGGCACCAGAACTGAGTTTTTTCCAAGAAGTGAAAAGCTATACTATTCACATTACTGTGTTCCATTCCTCTTTTGGCTCAGATTCTACCTGTCTTCCACAGTCCCAAAAATCCAGCTGGTCCCTTCTTATGATTGTTGTCTGCGTCTTCAAGTTATTTCCAACATACGGCGATTACGGCAAATCTGTCATATGGCTTTCCCTAAACTCAGGCCTGTGACTCAAAAAAGGCACCACACATGAGAAAAAGGAGGTGGAGAGGAAGGAAAAGGGGAAAGCAAGCCAGCACTGGCACCTGTTTTTAATGTTGCAGTTCTTATCACAATCAGCTGGGATGGTAGCCTTTGAGATAATTTGGTGGACCGGCTATTGTCTGGGTGTTCCTTAAAGGAAGGAAGCTGATCTTGGAGATGGAGCAGAGATGGTACTAAGAGGCAGTGGTGGTCTAAAGTTTGGGTGGGGTTTGTTAGGGATGATCTCCATGCCAATGCTTGTAGCAGAGGTTAGAAATGGTTTGTTACAGATACCCGGTTGTTACTGTGTGCTGCCGAATTGGCCCTAGAGAGAGAAGGCAGTAAAATGTGTCCTTGTCTGACACTCTTGTCAACTGGAAACTGTTTCTCCATACAATCGTGCCTCAGTTGAAAAAGTTGAGAAAATTTGGTGCTTATAGCGTCCCTTTTTAACAAAAAGCAAAATTGTTACTTCTAGTTACTTCATTTAGAAACGCAAAGGCAAAGTGTTACTTTTGAAAAATGTAAGGGGAACAAAATCCATTTAGCCTTTTATGGTAATAATGGTGAAGGATTTAGCTTTGAAAAGCAAGTTAAAAGCTCTGGGTTGCAAGCTGTTTGGGGAGACTTTTTGGCTAAAGAATGAGGTAATAGCAATTTGAGAGACAGTATGGTGTTGTGGTTTAAGCATCGCGCTATGACTCTGGAAACCAAAATTCAAATCCTCACTCAGCCATGAAAAGCCACTTGGTTGATCTTGGGCAAGTCACACTCTCTCAGCATCAGAGGAAGGCCAAGTCAGCCCCCCCAAACAAATCTTGCCAAGAAAACCCTGTGATAGAGCCACCAAAAGTCAGAAACAACTTGAAAGTACACAACAACAGCAACAAATAGAAACTTAAAGAGATTAAATACACATGTACACACATGCATTGTATGTGTATCTCCTACGTGTGTATTTCTTAGGGCTGCCGGTGTGAAAAGTGGTGAGTCTCCTGAGCCTTTAATGGTAGTGCAGAAGAGGGAATTTCAGCCAGTGTTGCTCGTTACCTGGTTGTGTAACACAAATTGCCTTTTCTACACAACCAGGAGCTCTCTCCAGTTTTGAGTAAAGCAGCCCTTATATTTCTGTCCTTTTTGGTGAAACAGTAGAGTAATAGACATTTAAGGAGATTCAAGAAATAACCTCTGTGTGCACATGTGTGATATGTCTGTCTTTTCTTCTTGCTCAGAGCTTGGGGAAGTTAGTTTTGGACTGCAGCTCCCAGCTAGTGGGAGATGTGGTCCATAAATTACTTTTCCAAACTCTGCTCAGGGGCCAGGCTGGCTGAAGCGTGATTCTGGGATTTGAAATCCAATTTTTAAAATTTTTTTCCTTAGGTTCTATCTTTTTCCCTTTGTTGATTTCACCTAGCCCCTCACTGTTTCTCTCTCTTCTGTTCACAGCATCTGTCCAACACACCAGGTCTCTCCCAGTATTTCTCTTTCTCCCATAAGTGCATCCCTACCCCATCCCTGGACCGACTGCCTCAGTAAAAAGAACGAAGCACTCTGCCTTCTGCACCCTGTAGACACACAACAACACCAGGAGCAGCTGCAGCGACAACATGGCAAGCGAAGAGCTGACTGAGCTGGAGAGAGCCATTGAGAAAATTGTCTGCATCTTCTTTACGTACGCAGCCCGCGAAGGCAAGAAGGGCACCCTGACAGCTGGCGAGTTCAAGGAGCTTGTGCATTCGCAGCTCCCCAACCTCATGAAGGTGAGCAAAGTGAGGAGAAGGAGGCAGAGGTGCTGTGTGTGTGTCGGGGGGGGGGGGGGCTTAAAAAAAACCCTAAGGACAGGTTGGAACGTGTCCAGAAAAGGGCAGCCAAAATGCTAAAAGACCTGGAAACCATGCCGTAAGAAAAGTGGTTTAGGGAGCTGGGTATTTTTAGCCTGGAGAAGAGAGGTTAAGAGTTGATATGATAGCTATGTTTAAGCACTTGAAGGGACATCATAGAGCGGATGGAGCAAACCCGTCTTCTGCTGCTCCAGAGACTAGGATACGATGGAACAATGCCTCAAACTTCAGGCAAAGAGATTCCACTTAAACATTAGGCAGAACTTCCTGATGGTAAGAGCAGTTTGACAGTGGAATACACTGCCTTAGTGGAGAGTGGTGGAGTCTCCTTCTTTGGAGGTTTTTAAACAGAGGCTGAATGGCCATCCGTCAGGAGTACTTTGATGGTGTGTTCCTGCATGGCAGGAGGTTGGGCTTGTGGTCCCTTCCAACTCTATGATTCTATGACCAAATCATGTGTTTTTCCCCATCCCAGTGCCAGTGGTGTCTGGTGGCTTCCATGTCAGTGGGATGGTGAATCAACTGTGGGTTTTAGTCTGAGCTTTAAAAGAACTGTCCAAGTTGCTGATCCTTTTGGGGGTGAGTGGAACAGGATTGCCCCATCATCTCCACCAGGCTGAGACTGGAGTGGCTGCCAGGGCCCCACCCAGCAGCCGAGTGTGGAAGAAGTCTCCCTCTGGAACAGCCCCCTTGCATGTGAGGAGTCCTCTACTCATTCTGCAAGAAGGAGTCCTCTAGTGCAGCAGCTAGTTGCTTCTTCTGGACCTCAGGCTAGAAAAATCACATCCCTCCAGATGTTGCTCAACCACTGCTCCCAGCATACCTCACCCTTAGCTATGCCAGCTAATGGGAGCTGACAGGGGTTCGAGTTCAGCAACATCTGGAGGGCCGCATGGTTCCCAAACCTATCCTAGGCCTCAGGTGTTTTTCAGACTCTTTAGGGGCCAATGACTCAAGGACTTCAGCGGTAAGGTGGCTAGCGTCCCTTCTTCTCAGGGGTTTGTGTGGTCTCCTGAGGACCCAAGTTGCTGTTGGATCATAGAATGAGGCAGTTGTGACTAGGTGTTTGGGGCTCAGAAGAAGACTTCTTTGGGAGAGGAGAGAAGCAAAGGCCAAAACAGATATGGCCTGGGCCTGCCTCAGTATCATGCTCTTCAGATACTGGTTTTTATGTAATATATAGCTGGCCCTCCATATCCATGGGTTCTGCATCCACAGATTCAATCAACCATGGCTTGAAAGGATTCAGAATAAAAAGTTCCACAAAGCAAGCTTTGAATTTTGCCACATGCCAAACGCTGCTGTGTTGTGTAGGCAAAGCCTTACTGTAGCGGCCACCATTTCACAGATCCTCAGGCTCTCTCTGGCACTGTTTGCGTTGTTCGCCATTTTATAGAAGGGACACCATTTTATAACCCCATTGTAATACAGTGGGACTTGAGCATCCACAGATTTTGGTATCCACAGAAATGAAGCCAAAGCAGACACCAAAGGCCCACGGTATTTTATATACTTTTTTATTTTATATTTTTATTGAAAATTTTAAAAATACATTAAATGCAATAAAACTTACAAAAATTAAAAAAAAAGAAAAGCAACATAGAACAGAAAGGAAATGAAAAATAAGAATGAAAAAGTTGACTTCTTTATGGTACCTATAAATACAGTCAGCCCTCCACGTTTGCTAGTGTTGGGGCACCGGACCCAGCAAAAGTGGAAAAACGGCAAATATCAAAATGTGTTTGTGTGCGCATGCATGGGAAGAGGGCCAAGGCAAAGAACAGGCACCCAGAGCCCAAACCAGATCGGAGAAAGGGGTGGGATGAGCGTGGTAGCTTGTCTCTTGCCTGCCTTCTTCCTTGGAGGTGGGAGGGGGGCTCAGGAAAGGATTTGTGGGGCTGAAAAATCAGGCTGGGAGCCATCCTTAGTTGGCCAGACAGTGGTTGGTTGAGGAAGAGGAGGACCAGAGGTGGGTTTTTAAAGAGCTGCGCAGCCTGATCAGAGCTGCCAAGAAGGAAGGTTCCCCCAGAAAAGTAGCACTGAACATGGGGGGACAGGATTTGGAGAAACTCACAAATAACTCCTTGAAAGTTAAACCCACAAATGTGGACAGCTGACTGTAGATACAGTTGTTCATAGCTCCTCTAAGTGCAAACGTAACAAATCACTTCTTCTGCTAAATGAATCCTCATTAATGATCAAACCCACAAATCACTGGGGAGAAAAATGCTCTCTAGGTATTTTGGGCTACAGAAACCAACATCCCTAGCCATGCTGCCATCATTTCCAGCATGTTGGGAAAGGCTGTCCTGTGGGTACTTGTTGATAAAGGCAAACATCCTGTTGTTAGTCCTGGCTAGAGGAGAGCCCTTGAGCCGGCTGGATTTGCCTGCCTGCTTGATTCAATAACAGCATACACCTAGAAGTCTTCTACTTGTGTGTTTGTTTTTCCTTGGTCGAGTTGCCTGCCCCTTTTCTTTGTATGCTGAAACTGTATTTCCAAATGCTTGACTGATGTTTTAAGTTGCTACCATACTGGAAATTTGGAGACTGAAGGAAAATTCCCTTGGGGGCAGGATTCTTGTTGGGAGGGAGAGACCTCCTTTTCGTTCCCCTCTCATTGCTACACGCTTTGCCTTCAGAATTCATGATACGACAACCATTCTCCATGCACTGTACCGGAAGACAGAAAGCTCGCGTAGAGCACGGGCAGCATCATAACTCGCTCGTTTTCTTTCTCTCTCACAGCATCTGCTGCCCAAGGTATCTGTGTCGCTCTGCTTAACAGTAGAGCCATTCCCAGGTACTTCTGTTCTGCCTGGCTTTCACTCCAGGGCTAATAACAGCAGGGGGCAGCGAGATCAGGAAAATGGCATTGTGGAACCAACCAAAAGCCTCTATCTCCTAGCGCTGCAGTGTTGGTCAAAATTAAAATTGACACCAGTACTTGCTTTAAAGAGAGGCAGTGTGGTGTAGTGGTTTGGGCATTGCACTATAACCTTGGAGACAAGGGTTTGAGTCCCTTCTTGGCCATGGAAACCCATTTTCTCAGTCCCAGAAAACCCTGTGATAAGGTTGCCGTAAGTCAGAAACGGCGCAAAGGCACACAACCACAGTAGTTTGCATTGAAATCTTTTTTGTGGCTTGGATGGGTAAGGGATTCCTGATAAGCCATCTTGAGCCCGTTTGCATTTGCTCCCTGCTTCTGACATTGTTTTAGTAGTTTTCCAGTATTTGCCTTGAATTCAAATATTGTACTTTCTTCTAAATGGTTTCCCTATTTTATTTTGTCAATGGATTACCCCGTTCCCTCGAGCAGTGCCCGGGCTTTGTGACAGCTTCCTGTAGGTGGCATGACTAGTGCCGATGTCCAGTTAATTTCAGTGCAACGGTTGATTCTGTTCCCTCTCGCATACAGAGCAGAAATCCTCCTGGGAACAATGCTGTGTCATGGCGGGGCATAGTGTAGTGAGATGATAGCTACAGACAGGGGTCCTTTCAGCCAAGTAAACTTGAAATGAAAGATGGAAAAAGAACGTTAAGGGAGGTGTTCCCCAATATTGCATACCCTCAAATTTTCTTCACTTGACAGGAACTGTCCTGATTAATCCTCTGCCATCCCACTTTTCCAGCTGCTTTTAAAATGTCCCAGTTTCTCCTCTTCCCTCTTTCTCCCTTTGTCGCAGCTTACTTCCATTGCTGCAAACTGAGTTCAAAGTGCAAAAGTAGTTTGCACATAACAGGGGAAGAGGAGCAGAAGGGGACAGAATCTTGCCCTTCCTGGTAGGCTCAGGCAAAAGCAAATTGTTGCTACCTCTCCTTGCCTGAGTATTCTTGGTCATGAATAACTTTTGCCATCTTGGCCAGATTCTTGATGCTGTTTGGTCACTCGTGTCCTGGTTTTCTTCTTTCAAATGTTGTAGACTGTGCTGTGGCTGGGTCTGCTTTCCCTTGGGGTTAGACCCACTTCAGGCCACAGGAATGAAGTTGATTGCAAGCCAAAATAGAAAACCACATTAATGCTCTGCATTTAGAAAATTAGCCTCTCAGGAAAAGATTGAGGCTGGCTCCTTCGCTATGTAGATGGAATATCCCTCATTTTATCCTCCCTCGCTTCCTCCCTCGCTTCCTCCCTTCCTCCCGTCCGTTCTTTCTTTCGTTCTTTCGTTCGTTCGTTCGTTCGTTCTTTCTTTCTTTCTTTCCTTCCTTCCTTCCTTCCTTCCTCGCTTCCTTCCGTCCTTCCTTCCTTCTCTTTTCCTCTTTTTCTTTCCCCCCTCTTTTTTCTTTCTCTGTCTCATCCGTCCTCCTTTCCTCCGAAATTTCAGCCACGCCCACCACAGTGTGGGGTGCTGTGGTCTGGAGGGTCCCCCTCCCCCCGCCAACCCTTTCTGTTTCTTGCAGAAAACCAGAGCAGACTGACTGATGTCATCCTGTACAGAGTTTCACAATGATGATGACCACATGCATCTTGCAACAGCAAATTCCACAAGCTCATTAGGCACAGTATCAAGAGGCAGAGCTGTACAGATGCCCTGCTGTGGCTCAGACTGCTGGACAATTTTGTTGAGTGATGGTCAGCTACTCGATTATGACTAAAAATGAGCAACTCTTTCCGTGTCACTCATTTTATGTCTGAACTATCTGGAATTCAGGGGCACCTTCAGGCATTTTAAACCAGGGCTTCTCAGCCTATCTGACGTGAAGGACCAACATATCCCCCCCTCCGCCAACAAACCCGCCAGGGACTGACGTCATACTTGTGCCTCTCTTCCACACACCTTTCTTTCTTTCCTGGAAACTCTGTGTGGACTGGCACCAGTCCAGGGACTGCTGCTTTGAGTAGCACTGTCTTGGACTACAGCTCCGGTCATCTTCAGCTAGGTGATGAAGAGTTTAGTCTAACACATCTGGAGGGAGTTGGAAGTGGGAAGGCTGCTATCCACTAACAGTGCCCTCAATTTTTAATAATAATGATGATGATGATTGGGCGGGGGGGATATCATAGCACTGTGCTTTGTAAAAAACCCAAATCTGTAGAAATATTTTTAAAAAGCTTTCTGAGTTGTTCTTTTTTTCCCTCCATGATGGAAGGGGAAACCATAAGTAAGGACTGAGCGTGCTCTGTGGCCAGAATGCCGGCCAGCTGATGGCAACAGGGGAAACTAGAACCAAGAAACAGGTTGGCCATGTAATGTAATGGAGCGTCTTTAAAGGGAGCATGGCTGACTGGCTGGAATGTTTTCTTGCAGTTCCCGCTTGTCCTTTCCAAACCTCTACTGTGCCCCTGTCCACGCCCAGCCCCCAGCTTGTCTCTCCCCATTTTACTAATGGAAGACGTTCCAGATATTTTACCTTTTCAGATTTTACTTTGCTCCAATTCTGGATGAACTGTTCTTCTAAATCCTCCATTCCATTACTCCTAAAAACAGACCATTATTGCCGGATTTCTTGGAAATATACAAGAGCAGCCTAACTGGATGAGATAAAGGCTAAGATCCAATGGAAGGTTTTACAGGCAGCATAAGTTACATCAGTGTGGCAATGCTGTGGGTGTGCTGTGCTGTGCTCTCCAGTATGACTTGGTACCAGAATATCTGAAGGACCATCTCTCCCTAGATGAGCCTGCCTGAGCTCTAAGACTTTTGGAGGAGGCCCTTCTCTCAGTGGCACCACTTTCCCAGGCATGGTACATGGGTTCAAGGCAAAGGGATTTCTTGGTGGTTGCCTTCAGATGATTTTAAAACTCCTGCCCTTAAGTGGGCTAGGATGGCTCCTCCTTGTTCTCCTTCTGCCACCGAGCGAAACCTTCCCTATTCCATCAACATTTTAGGAACTGATTGCAATGGGCTTTCTATAGTGTATTATTGGAGGAAAGATGGATGATGATGATGAATCAAAAAAAAAGATTGCACCACTGCACAACTGACGATGCATCTTGCATCTACATTTCCATTGCATTCAATAGACCCTATAGCGTATTGGGCTGGGAGGTGGGTTTTGGCACCTGTCAAATGTGAACAGCTATTTAGTGGCATGTTTTAGTGACTTTCTGGGATACTTTTTTTTGCATTTACTTTGCAGTTTGATGCTTAGAGAAAATATGAAGGCTGAGCATGGACAGGGAGAGTGAATTTTTTCTCTGTTGCTAACATGCTTGGACAGTTCTCATTGGTACTGGTGGAGGAAGATGGCTCATGCTTGCATACTTTGATTTTCTTGGTTTGCTTATGCACTATAGAACTCTTGGGCATCCATCTTCCACTGGCCTTGGCAGGGGGTGGTGTAGTGCAGTCCAGCCCAGGGTCCCCATAGCCTTCAGATAGGCTGCATCAATAGGAGTATAATGTCTAGGTCCAGGAAAGTAATAATACCATTCTATTTTGCTTTGTCAGACCTCACCTGGAATACTGTGTACTGTTCCCGACACCACAGCTCAAGAAGGGTGTTGACAAGCTGGACAATGTCCAGAGGAGAACAGCCAAATTGATAAAAAGTCTGGAAACCATGAAGCTCTAGAAGGAGTGGCTTAGGGAGCTGGGTGTGTGTTTAGCCTGGAGAAGAGAAGGTTAAGAGCAAACATGATAGCCATGTTTAAATATTTCAAAGGATGTCATATGGAGGATGGAGCAAGCTTGTTTTCTGCTGCTCCAGAGACTAGGACGTGGAGCAATGATTTCAAGCTACAGGAAAAAAGATTCCCCCTAAACATTAGGAAGAATTTCCTGATGGTAAGAGCAGTTCAGCTGTGGAATACAGTTCCTGGGAATAAGGTGGAATCTGTTTCTTTGCAGGTTTATAAGCAGAGTCTGGATGGCCATCCATCAAGAATACTTTGATTATGTATTCCTGCATGGGGTTGGCCCTTGGGATCTTTTTCCAACTCTGATTCCCTGCAGAGGTGGATTGCCATCCAGAAATGCTCTAGGTAAAATTAGTTGTTTAGCAGCCAAGTTTTCTCACTGGCTGTGAAGGGATGCTGGACTCCCATCAGCAAAAAGGCTGGAATTCTTCTTTGCTGTAGACCCTCTGTTGCATCAGTTATCACTAATAAGGCTTATCTTACAGCTGGCAGGGGACTGAAGGCAGCTTGCAACAATGTTAAAACAAAATATAATTAAAAACCACTGATAAAAAAAAGTTTAAAAGCAATTAAATTAGCCATTGTATTAAAACACCACTAAAAAAAAGTGCAGAAAATACTTGGGACAGGAATGTTGGCACTGCATATATGAATAAGTATAAGCTGATGAAATTTCCAAAAAATATGTTTTCTTTAGCGTGATATCTGTAAAATGTGTGATAACTCAAGCAGAAAGAACTGTATTCATTTATTATAGATAGTGGATGTTTGTTAATTAATGTTTATTAATTAAATAATAATAATAATAATTGTTGTTATTATAACTTATATCCCCCAGTAAAGTATACAGTTAGCCAGCCTTGGAGTATGAGACTTTTGTGTTGTTGTTGTGTGCTTTCAAGTCATTCCCGTTTTATGGCAACCCTAAGGTGAACCTGTCATGGGGTTTTCCTGGCAAGATTTGTTCAGAGGGGGTTTTGCCTTTGCCTTTCTCTGAGGCTGAGAGGGTGGGACTTGACCCAACAATATAAAGCCTATCCCACCAGAAAGACTGTAACCAAATATCCATCCCAAGTTCTAGTATTCTTTTTCTTTTTTTAACACTCTTGGAACTGCTACAATGGCCAGCAGGGCATGAAAGCAGGGGTCTTAGACCAAATTTCTGCTATTGCCCCTCTCCATGCAAGCATCCAGTATTTAGAAATTGTTATTTGCAATCAAGTTGATTCCAACGGATGTGACCCTATGAAAGAAGGACCTCCTGGACACTTTGTCATCAACAGCTCTGCTCAGGTTTTGCAAACTGAGGGCAGCTTCCTTGGTTAAATCAACTCGCCTCTAAGGTGGTTTCTTTCTTGTCCTCCTGCCTTCTGCTTACTGAGCACTATTGTGTTTTCCACATCATCTCATGATATGTCCAAAGTATGATGGCCTCAGAGTAGTCCTCTTCGCTTCCGGTGAGAGTTCAGGCCTGATTTGCTCTCGGACCCATTCGTCTGTCTTTTTAGCAGTCTCTGGTTTCTGCAGAACTCTTGTCCAGCATCACATTTGGAAATAGGGTGTTCCTTTCCAAAGGAAGCGTGCCTATTTGAAGTGCCAATGCAGCCTGGAAGCAGGTTGCTAGGCAACCAGAATAGCACCTCAGGAGAGAAACCCAGCCCAGGAGAGTGTGGGAGGGGCTTGTGACTGAGGGAAAACGCAGCATCCCCTAGCCAGTCAGAGGGTGTTACTGTTTGGGGAGGTTTAGTTCTCATTGGAAGCCTAGTGAGAGGCAGAAGAGTAATTGAACTTGGATCCAGTGAGAGAGTGTGACCTAGACTGGGGCGTTAAGCCTCCGGTGGGAGTTTAGCCAGAGGGCTGTTACGAGATGCTTGTGCCTTATATGACAGTCTAAAGAGATGACTGAACTGTTTCTGAGCAAGGAGTCACTGGTTATATTGTCTAAAAAGTACATAGAGGAAATGTATCAACCTTGACCTGCATTTGAAATCTAACTTTATTCCTATTGCTAGCTTGATAAATGTCACCGTTTATTTTTAACTGACTTGGCTTGTTTTATACAGTATATGAAGCAACACAGAAAACACGCTACCATAAAGTGATTAAATGAACATTGAAAACTCTCGCCCTTTCCCCCAAAGGCAGTGTCATAAGGCAGAGCGGTGCCTTGTCAGACGGGGGAACTGTCCCACCAGTCCAGGAGAAGCCAGGGACTGTCCCAGGGGGTCACCACAGTGGTCTCCTGCTGGCTTGTCCTCTCTGACGTTTTGTTTGCACTCTCCTTTAAGGATGTTGGGGATCTGGATGAGAAGATGAGGAGCCTGGACGTCAACAACGATCAGGAGCTGAAGTTCGGGGAGTACTGGAGGCTTATCGGGGAGCTGGCCAAAGAAGTCAAGAGGGAGAAAGTGGGGAAAAAGAACTGAGGGGTGTGCGAGGGAGGACGGGTGGGAAGAAGTGCGGGAGTGGGAGGACGCGAGATAGAAGGGCGGGGGCCGAAGATCATCTGAGGGATTAAGGAAGTTACCGGGAAATAGAAATCAATCTGTCTGAAGGTTGGAGTTTTGGAATAAAAGAAAAACTTTGCTCAGAGATATTGTGGTTGCATTTGTTTTGATATTAGCTCTCCTGTATCTGTGTGACCAATATCCACGGTTTTGCTTATCCATGCTGAAATGCAGTCCAAGAACATTTTCTTCCCATCTCAGTTGTTAATTTTTATGTTTTTATCCAGTTGTTCACTGGCTTTGGAATGCGAATGATGGCCGCAAAGCCTTCTTTCTCTTAGACTCTAAAGTTCTGGCGGGTCTCAGAGCCTCCTCTCCAAGCTGTATGCTCATCTCAACAGCTACGTCATTTGTCTCATTGAAAGAAATAGCATGTTGCTGTCCATGTTTTTCGTTATCTGTGGTAAGTCTGGGAACGTATCCTCCCATGTATGCAGGGGATCTACTATATTTGATTTACACCCTGGTTTTCATCTTGTGAGCTCAGGGTGAGCAATGATCTGCAGCAGCGTAGGGATGGAAAGAATATTTGAAAATAATTCAAAAATAGCTTAAAAATGGGTTTGTCAAATGTTGGCGAATTCTGAGGTGAAGACAGGCGGGAAACCTTCACAAATGTGTGTGGTTTTTGATGTGCAGAAAGTGGAATTTTCAGTATAGAAGACATGTTTCCCTTCATGGAAATGTTTTCTGCACAGAAATGTTGTTTCCTACATAGAAAAATAACTTCTCAACAGGATTTTTTTTAAATGTACAAACTTTTTTTCACAGATAATTATAATATTAGTTGGGTATCTTTTTTTTTTGTATGCAGTAAATGCTTTTTTTCTACAAACAAAACCCCATATGTATTCTTGTTTTTTGCACAAAGTAAGTCCCAGACTGTACAACTTTTGCCAGCTTTCTCAGAGTGAAGAGGGAAGTGGTAAAATTATTTGTCCTTTCCTTGTGAAACCAACATTTATGACAATTTATATCCCTGAACTGGAGGTGGAGAGCGATGGTGGTTGATGGATCCCAGTCAGTGGAGTAGGCAATCCAGGTTTTGGATATTTTTGAAAGAGCTGTCCAAGTTGCTGATCCTATAGAGGGGCTCTTCTTGTCCCACTCCTATGGCACCAAATGTGGGGACCCTCTAGATGTTGTTGTGATTTCCATGTAAGATTACTCTTACAATCCCGTTATTGGACACTAATGCCAATTGCTCCTGCACCCATAGACACTGTCCATTTGAATTCAACCATTCCAGTAACACTATCACAGCATTCCAAGGTACATGGCATATAATATGAAAATAACATATTGCACAGAAGTGCATACAGTTTAAGGTTCACAACTGGAATCCCATGTCAGCTACTTGATTAACTAAATCCAAAGAAAGAAAGAAAATTTTTTTTGACTAACTGAAATGTACAAAGTACACCATGCCAGTGTTGGAAACAAGAGGAGACAGGATTCAAGATTCTAATGGAAGTAAAAGGATGCATGCATGCATGCATGTGGATTAAGTTACAATCTGGATGGTGAATCGCATCAGCAAAGAGTGGGAAGTCAACAATACATATGATTATAATTTTTTCCTTTTCTATTTTTTAAGGACTGTAAGTAGTGTAGTAGATAGTAGCACAGAGGATAGTTTTAATATGCATTGTTTTAGTATGTATTCTTTCTTTTCATTTTGTTCAGTTTTATTGAATTTATAATACATAATAAAAATATTTTTTGAAATAAGGAGAATGAGGGTGGTAGAATCATGGGTCTACATTTTATATCAGATGTTGTTCTTGTTGAAGTTCAGCTGTTACGGAGGGATCCCAGTACAAGCAAAGGCAGCCACTCTCCTTCTTGGATATGCAGAGATCAGGGACAAAGAGCAAGGGAGTATGGTGTAGCGGTTTAAGCACCAGAGTATGACCCTGGAGACCAGGGTTTGATTCCCAGCTCAGCCATGGAAACTCACTGGGTAACCTTGGGGCCGTCACACACGCTCAGCCCCAGAAGGCCTTGTGATGGGCTTGTCTTGGGGTCACCATAAGTCAGAAATGACTCGAAGGCGCACAACTTCAGCAACAATAATCGAAGAGAAGATCTACTTTTCTGTAAGTGGCAAGGGACTGTTTTCAGTTAGGCGAAATCAGGGATATATTTTTTTCTATTTTCCTAGTTGGTTGTTGGTTCCAAGGTGACTTTGCAATGTAATCTGTTACCTGTAACTCTGCAACTTTCTAAGCAATGCCTGGCGAAGGATGTTCCACAACATGATACCCAGAAATGTGTCATAACCCTTCTAACATAAAGAGAAAACTTTCTTAAGCTCCCTATTAAGCCTTGGAGTGCTTTTGGCTACTTGGCATGTTCACAGAGGGAAGGGAAAAGTGCTATTTACTTCAGGCCACTCGTATCTCTGCCTTCCATGGAAAAGAAGGTGCTGGGGAGCGGGGGGGGGAGTGGGGAGCTCCTGTTGGCTAGCCTCCTCTTCGTGGTCCAAGGGCCTGGGACAGAGGAAAACCTAGGACGTGGTCCTCTACCTCATTTGTTAGACTTTTTAAAAAAATTTGAATGGCATCTTCTCTGAAACTGTGACTGAGCTTTCATGTCGGTCTGCCCTGTGCCTCTGACCCCAGCAAATGTGGAGGGCCAACTGTAGACAGCAAGGAGAGAGGCTTTTTTGTCTGTTCTGGAAATTGCTGTACTTCTTGTCCCAATCCACACTTTCCTTTATATTTGGGACAGAAAGAACTTGAGTTTTAAAAAAAAAACTGGAAGGCAAGGAGAAAGCTAACATAAGGACACCTCAGGCTTCTTGACTCGCTTACTCACAGGCAGGAATAGCACAGCAGCCCTGTCATTAGGCAGAGAGCAGAGTCCTACTCAGGCAGCAAATCTGGGGTGTAATAAAAGGACAGCAAATAATTTCCCTGTTTAATCTATTATTGCTGTGCTTTTTGTAGCCATGAAAGCACAGAGGAGCTTGTGAGATTTTCAGCCTCAGGTTCTAAAATATCTTGATTGTCCTGGGATATTATCCACTTTGATTTTGGAAAGTGGCTAGTTATTTGCTGTCTTGCCTCGGGCAGGAAGATGTCTTGGGAGCAGCCTTGTACAAAGTTAGTTCCCCAACATGTACATTGTTGCTAAAGGTGCTTCCACAAGAAAATGTTAAGGTACTTCCACAACGAGTAACAAACTGCTGAGGTATTTCTGGAACCAATTGCTGAGGTGCTTCGGCAGCAGAGTCAGTGGGATAAGTTGGTTCTGCAACAAATACAAATTGTTAAGGCACATCTGCAATGGAAACCAGTTTCTCAGGTGCTCAGACCCAAACTGCTAAGGAACTTCAACAATACATTGCTGAGGTACTTCCACAACAGATATATACTAAGAGAGTTCCACAACAAATGCATGCTGTCAAGACCCTTTTGCAAGAGACAGAAATGGCTAAGGTACAAACTCCTAAGAGGTTTCTACAACAAATTGCTGAGGTACTTCCCCAAGAGATAGGGGCTAAGAGGCTTCCACAATGGATATATACAAGTTGCTAAGGTACTTCCACAACAGATACAAATTGCTAAAGTACTTCCACGACAGCTACAGCCAGCTGAGGCACATCTGCAGTAGGTGCTAACTATTATGGTACTTCTATGACAAACTGTTAAGGTACTTCCACAACAGGCAGAAAGCTGACAAGGAAAGATGCAAACTGCTACACTACTTCCACAGCGTAGTCAGCCGTCCAGATCTGCAATAGCAATAGAATACGTATTTCTATACCGCTTATCAGCTAAGTGCTCTCTAAGCGGTTTACAATATATTAGCTAATTGCCCCCAACAAGCTGGGTACTCATTTTATCAACCTGCGGAAGGATGGAAGACTGAGTCAACTTGGAGCCTGGCAGGATCGAACTCACAACCTTGTGGCTGCAGTACCGGCATTGCAGGTTTGCCTTTCACAAATTTGACCATTTGCACATTTCTTCAACCCCTGCCCGCCACCCCAGTACTTCTTGTCTGGAAGGCTCTTCCCTCTCGGCAGCTCCTATCTGGCAGCTTTAAAAACCAGCCTCTGATCCTCCACCCACAGCCGCTGCCTGGCCAGCTAAGGATGGATCGCAGCCCAATTTCTCAGCACCACAAATCTTCTCCGGATGCCCCACACACACCTGAGGAAGGTGATGGGCAAGAGAGAGGAAATGTATGGCCACCATGTGGACCCCTCCTTGCCCTGGCCTTGTTGGGATCCCATGTGCCCACTCTTCCCATTATATCTTGCCCTGCTTCCCACATGCACACATTTCGATATTTGCAATTTTTCCACTTTTGTGAGCATCCTGTGACCCTGACTGTACCACATGTGGAGGGCCAACTGTAATAACTATCCTGATTCCAAAAACAGGGTAAAATCGGGACATGTTTCAACCACTTTCCACCAAAAAAGGCATTTAGTTGCCCTCACCTCTGGTTTTATTCCGTATACAATCATGAGACAACAGTTGTTGTGTAGACCAATATGATTCCCCTGTGCCCAGCTTTTGAACTCAGCTGTGGTTAACCAAGAGAACCACAGGGATACAGTGTTTAGACTATCAGGCTATGACTTTGCAGATTCACATTTAGTTCTCATGGAGTGAGGAAATTAACTGAAAGACCCATTTTCTCTTTATTTTCCCTGTCATTTTTTCCACAGAGACAAATGCAAAATTCTACATTTAAACCACAAAAAACAAATGCACAGATATAGGATGAAAGATGCTTGGCTCAGCAGTACCACATGTGAGGAGGACCTTGGGATTATTTTCGATCATAAGTTGAACTTGAACCAGAAGCATAATGCTACAGCAAAAAAGGAAAATGCAGTTTTAGCCTATATTAATAGAAGCACAGTGTCCAAGCTGAGGAAAGTAATAGTTTCACCACATTCTGTTCTGGTCAGGTCTCATCCACATTCAGTTCTGGGCACCTTATTTTGAGAAGGTTATAAACAAGTTGGAGTGAGTTCAAACAAGAGCAACAGGGATAATAATAAGAGGTATGGAGAGGTATGGAGAGGTTGGACGAACAGCTTACTGCTTACTCTTCAGCTTACTGAAGAGAATTAAGTATCTCAAGGGTTGTTACAGAGAGGAGAAGGCAGGTTGGTTCTCTGCTGCCTCAGAGGATACTTACCAGAGGATAGATTTCAGTTGAACATTAGAAGGAATTTCTTGACAGTGAGAGCAGTTCTGCAAGGGAACCAATGGGCTAGAGACGTGGAGGGGGGGGGTCTCCTTCTTTGAACATATTCAAAAACAAAACAAAACAAAACAAAACAAAACAACAACAAGAGGCTGGGCAGTTCCCTGCTGGGGATGCTGTAGCTGGAGACCTTGCACTGAGGGACTTGGTGGCCCAGGAGGCCCCTTCCAGCTCTATGGTTCTGTGACTCTAAGAGAACCAGGTACACTGCTTGGCATTAACTGGATGGGTGGCGGATTAGAAATGTGACTCATGCAAAAAAAATTAACTTTGCCTCCATCTTACTTCATCCCAGCAGACTGCAGCTTGCCAGTCCACTTCCTGCAACTGCTTACTCCTCTCCAGTACCAAAAAGGATGTTCTGTGATTGGGCCATCTCCCTTGGATGTCCAGTGGCAGTCAGATGATTGCTATCTGCAATATGCAGCGCACGGTCTCAGACCTTGGAGTTCAAGATCCAGGACAGAAATGCCTGGGTGTGAGCAGTGTGGGCAGTTGAAATCTGGAGCAAATGTCTATGTTGCGAGCTTGGGCATTGTGGTTCAATGGTTACAGCTTGGGTATGGGCCAGATGACTGGCCACAGGTGTTATTTTGGTGCATGAAGTGGGAGTATAAAGCCTTTTGGCAAGTCCTATAGGTCTTGTGTACTGACTTTTTCTGCTTTAAAAACACAAACATACCCCTTTGTCTGTGTCTTTTGTTTAAAGAAAACAAGTAGGATAAAACAGATTTCTAAACAGCAGCCAAGAATATATTCATTGTTGATGTTGTGTGCCTTCATGTCATTCTGACCTGTGGCAATCCTAGGGCAGATCTATCACGGGTTTTTCTGGGGCTAAGAGTGTGTAACACGTCTAAGGTTGCTCAGTGGGTTCCCATGGCCAAACAACAAACGGAACCCTGGTCTCCAGCGCCATCATCCAACACTGAAACCATTACACTACGCTGTCTCTCAGTGTGTTTAGGCTTCCTGAATAAAACCTGCATTCATTGAAAACCATGTGTCTCAGTAGCAGTGGGAACATATCTATACATGCTGACTAACAGCTGCCTTTAATTGTTAGGATTTGCATACATATGTAGCAGCCAGGGACATATTCACATCTTCTGCATTCAGTTGCTCCTATCTGCATTCAGGTATTGGAGCGGCAGGTAAGACCGTACCTGCATTTGCTATGCAAAAGTTGCATTTACTTGCTGATTGTATCCCTGCATGTATGTGTCTGAGTAGCAGCCAGCAACAGATCCACATCTACTGAAAGGAAGCTGCATTCAGTTGCTAGCACTGGCACACATGTGTCTGAGTGGCATCCAGGGACATATCTGCACTTGCTGAATGAAAGATTTATTTATATCCGAGTATTCACAGGCATCTGAGTGGCAGCCAGCAACATATCTATGCATGCAGAATGAAAACTACATTCATTTCCTTGCTTTTTGCATAAATGTTCAGTGGCCCTTCCACATTTGCAAGGGTTCAGGGCGCAGAACCCTCACAAAAGTGGAAAAATTACAAATAACACCCTCCCAAGCCCTATCCCATTCCCTTCCAGGGCTCTGGGTGGGAGGCTTCCTTCTCTGTACCTGGTCTAGAGGCAAGGGAGGGGGCTCCAGAAGGGAGAAGGAAGGGGCGTGTGTGCCCCCCCTTGCCTTACCTTTTGCCTTGGTGCGAGTTCTCAGCACTGTGCAGAGGCAAAGGAATGGGACGGGAGAACTCCAGAGGGCATAAAGAAAGTGCCCACATGTACCCCCCCCCCAATTGCCTTACCTTTTGCCTCTGCACGAGTTCTCAGTGCTGGGGCAGCGGCAAAGGGAATGGGAGTGGAGAGCTCTGGAGGGCACAAGGAAAAACTGCAAGCACCCATCTCCCACCACCAACAGCCTTACCTTTTGCCTTGGCATGCTTGCCTTCTTTCTTCCCACCAGGAAAACTCAAGGAAATGTAAGGAAAAGATGGAAGGAGGCATAGGCACCTCACAAATAATCAAATTCACGAGAGTCAAAGCCATGAATGTGGACAGAGGACTGTATTTTGGCAGACGTTCATCATATTTCCCACCGACTTTGCGAGTGTACCAGTTATCTTAGATAGGTAACTCAGAAAGAGAGCATTTCTACCTTTAGCAATGTAATTCTTGGTAATTTTTTTTTTGAATTTGGGGGGGTGGTGGTGAAGCAACAATTAATTTTAGTGATTTTCTTCCCACTGCACGAAATTCTTTGTCTTTAAAGACTTTCTATTCGTGGTTCAAGCACCAAATTTGCATGTGCTGTTTTATGGTAGAAAACCACACCTTCTGTGCAAGAGACATCATTTTCTGCACAGAAAATAACATTTCTGAGATACGGTCTACACAATCGAAGCATATGCAATTTTTGCACTGAGTGAGTACTAACTGCAGCTTTTTCTGTGTAGGAAGCAGTGTTTCTGCACAGAAACTTTTTTAACAGAAAATACAGTTTTCTGTGCAGAAAATGCTGTTTTCTGTGCAAGACAACCCTATGCAAATTTTGTGTAAATTTTTAAAAAATTTTAAAAATCGTGCAAAAAAAATTGTGTAAATGTTGTCCTAAGTTGCAAAAGTTCTTGTTAGTCCAGGATTCTTCTCATGGTCTCTCAGCACCCAAGAAGCACATTAAAAAAAAGAACCTGAATTTTTTTTAAAAAAGTCTTTTCCATCTTGGTTCTGATCTCATCAAAAGCAACAGCCCGTAACCCAGAGATGGGGCTACATCTGGGGGAAGAAGAGGAGTGGCTGCTAACAAAAGGACCAGCTCAACAGGTAAGGATGAGCCACAGGTGGAAGCTCAGGAATAATGGCTGTCAATTGCTTTGGAGCCGGAAATGAGGCATCCCGATAGCCAAGGTGCATCTTGTATAAGGAGACTGATTTTGGCAGAGGAAGGAATGTGCATTGGAATTTAGCCCCGGGGAGTGTTGCTTTGTCACAGATGCCCATGACAGCAGAGGAGAGCTCCTGAAAAGCCTCCTGACCTTGGATGCCAGGCTCTGGTGTATGGAAGAGAGGTAGAGTGGGGGGAAGTTGGTCAAGGAGACTCCTTATCCACATACAATCTATGAGACATGTCCATAGAATTGCCATGTATGCATGTGTGCTTGCCTTCCTTTCTCCATCCAAATGTTTCACAGTACATCTACCAGCATCGCGGCTGTTAGGAGAGGGGGTCCAAATGGGAGCATTGAACTCCAAATAGAATTTTGCCTCCCCCTATGAAATTTTCCTTCCGTCTCCAAATTTTTAGCATTTCAGAGAGCAAAAACCTTCAAAATAACCTAGAACTTTACTGTTAGCTGTGTTTGCATTCCCTGGATCACTTTGCCTGCCTGTTTCCTTCAGATACCTAAACTGTTTTGTTTCATTTTGTTTGGTTTTTGTTTGGTTTTGTATTATTTATTTATTAGGGAACAAGTGTGGTGTTAGTGGTTTGAGCATTGGTCTACGATCCCAGGGACCAGGGTTTGGTTCCTTGCTTGACTGTGGAAATCCACTGCTTGACTTTCGGTGTGTCACACACTCTCAGCCCCGGAAAATTTATCTCAGATATGAAATTTGGGGAAGCTCTAGAGCTTTGCACCTGAGAATCCTGAATAGTTCAAGAAACTACAAATCTCAGGATTCTGTAGGATGGTTCTATGCCAAATTAAAGTGGTATCAAAATGCCATAACTGTGCAGTGTGGAAGAGGTCTAAATCTCTGTATTACTTATCCTTACAAGAAGGTGTACCTATAGTCTTCTCTCCACTGCAGAAGAGTACAAAGATATAGGCGTAGTATTCTTCCAGTATTCATACACAGGGAAACCTTTTGGAAGATGATTTTGCACAGAACTACATGCAGTTTTTCTGCACAGAAGCATGGATTTTGCACAGCAAACTATATTCTGTGCAAAACACACACTGGCTGAAATCCTGGGCCATTTCCACACTAGACTATTATAGTGCTGTTATTCCACTTTAAACATCCTATGGAATCCTGGCGTTTGCAGTTTAGGCTGCAAACCCCAGGATTCCATAGGATATTGGAAGTGGAATAATAGCGCTATAACAGTCTAGTGCAGAAATGGCCCTGCACGGCAGACAGAGATGCATTAACATAGCTACAACCTCTTCCCTGATTTGACCCCCACAAAATCCACCTTAAAAGCCAGGCAGGTGCACCAATGGAAGGGATTCTGCAGTGCTGGTGAGCAGGGAACTAAATGAGAATGTGTCCAGCCCTCTCATTCCAGTGAGCTGTGGTGCTAGCAGCAGCAGCAGCAGCAGCAGGGATCCCCAGCTGCTCATCAGCACCACAGACCCCCTTTGGTTGGAATGGCTGCCTGGCTTTTAAGGAAGGTTGGGGGAAGACTTCTGTGGTTGCGGCAAGGATGCCAGACTCGTAAATGTGAATAGCAAAATGTACAATGTTGTAGGTGTTGTTTATGGCATCGTAAATACTGAGCTGGATGCCAGGTCTCCCCGGTAGGAAGTGTGTGTGTGTGTGTGTTTGTGTGTGTGCGTGCACACATGTGTGTAAGAAACATAGAAGAAGGCATGGCAGGCTGGCTGGACACTTGAAGAGAAGGGATTTCACACACACTGCACCATTTAACTGCAGCAGGTCCTTCTATAGTTGGGAAAGTCAGAGAAAACTGCTAGGAGTGAGTAAGAGTGGGGAGGGTCTTTTTTTTCCACCAGGACTTAGGAAAGTTACTTTTAATGGACTACAACTCCTAGGCTTCCACACCCAGTGGCATAGGGAACCCAGGAACTTAGCCCTCTCACCAGCCCAAACCAGGGCATAGCTAAGTTTTTTGAGAGTTAGAAGAAAAAAGTACAAATGGATCCCAGAGCACAGCCACCACCATCTTGTCTTTCAGGGCAGGGACTGTGAGAAAGATGGGCAGAGGTAGGAAGCCCCCATAAGATGGCTGCCCTTCCCCAAACTCTGCTCTTCATGCCTGGCTTATGAAGTTCTCAGAAGTATTTCAAGGGATGTGGTGGGAGATACTGAACAAGATGGGGTCACGTCTCCCACCCTCACACTGCACAGTTGTGGCAGCCATGGAAACTATGCCCTATAAAGAGCCACTTAGGGAGCTGCATACGTTCAGCTTGGAGAACAGAAGCTTAAGAGGTGACATGATAGCTACGTTTAAATATTTGATAGGATGCCATATTGAAGATGGAGCAAGCTTGTTTTCTGCTGCTCCAGAGACTCAGATGTAGAGCAATGGCTTCAAACTTCAGAAAAAGAGATGCTGCCTAAAAATTAGGAAGAACTTGCTGGTGGTAAGAGAAGTTCAACAGTGGAATACACTGCCTCAGAGTGTGATGGAGTCTCTTTCTTTGGAGATTTTTAAACCAAGGCTGGATGGCTGTCAGGAATACTTTGTGTGTATATTTCTACACGGCAGGGGGATGGACCCCACGGCTTTTGTGGTCTTTTGTAAATCTAAGATTCTATGATTCTCTGACTGCTGGTGGAGCTAATATTTATCCTTAAACATTAGAGCAAAGAAACCACTTTCTTTGATTTTTTGGCTTGGCACCTCCTCAAGAGTTGAGGGAGCCCAAGGCCTACGATGTGCTGCTTCTTCCGGGGGGAGGAGCCAGAATCCCAGACAAGGACCATCTTCAATTTTTCATGCTATTCTGTTGTTAATCTGGAGGTGGAGTGTGCTTGAGTCTCCTTCTTTGGAGGTTTTTAAACCAAGACTGGATGGCCATGTGTCGGGAGTGCTTTGATGGCGTATTCCTGCATGGCAGAAGGGGGTCGGACTGGATGACCCTTGGAATCTCTTCCCCATCTAAGATTCTACGATTCGCCATATCTGGTAGTGGTGTCACTATGGGATGTGAGTTCAAAAATCGTGGCCTTGCTGTCCCCAAATAAGATTTCTGTCTCCCTCAACTTAATTTTTCCCTCAGTCCCCAAATTACTGGTATTGCAGGGAGTGACCCATGGAAAATGGTTCATAGTTAGAACTTTTTTATTTGCTGTGTTCACATTGTCTGGTTCACTTTGCTTGTACCTTTTTTTTTTTTAACGCCTCAGTTCTATTTCAAACTCTATTTAAATTACTACCATGCTATAAATTTTGAGGAGCGAAGGCATATTTCATTGGTGGGGGCACAATTCTTATTTGGAGGAGCAAGGGCCCCATTTCGTCCCACCTCCGTATCCACACCTTTGCTTCCTGGGACATAGGACGAGGAATTTCTGCAAGGAAGACTTGGGAAGACACTAACAGCTGGTGGTAATGGAGAAGACAGAGAGAATCACCTGCAAACCAGAATTCTGTCATTCCTTATTGCTCAGCCATGACTAAAAGACTGGGAAAGGGGCAGTTCCAGAGCGTTCCACGCTGGCTGGGAGCCAAGTGATGAAATGAGACGCCTTGTGGCACTCTCACAGCCTCTTGGTATCTCCGTGAGGTGTCTCCCATACACGCCTTCTCGTGATATAAAACAGTGGTTGGGGAGGAGGCCCACACAAGCACACTGAATTCCTCAGAGCAGGTAAGTCGTCCATCCCGCGTCAGGACTATTTTGGCAGGCTCTCATCTCAAAGAGAAGGGTGTGAGTGTGTATGTGGGTGTTGTCTGTGGTGGTCTTGGTGGAGAAAATCTAATGCTTTGTTGTCTCCCTCCCCCCAACAGCCATTCCTCAACCACACCCCTTTCTTGCTTTGTTTTAGCTCATCCCTTTGGACAAGTTCAGGCAGCTTCCAAGACTTCTCTTTCACTTTGTTTCAGCTTGGGAAAGATTGAATTGAGGTGGAGATAAGTGTGGGAGAAGTAAAAGAGGCACAAGCAGATTGAGAATCTTAAAACATCTCCTTTCTCTCTCTTTTGCCTTCCTCAGACAAATCCCGGAGTTGTACTTGGAGCCTATCGGTGGGAAACTACCTGGTGGACCTTGAGGGACTGACTATCGTACAGTGTTCCAAAGGGGAAATTGTTGCCGGTGCACCGAATCGACTCACTCCAGGAAGGATGGGCTGTAGATGCTGCAAGCGGAGAAAGGTCAATTGAAAATGTCATTAGGTCTCCTTTTTATCTGGGGAAGGGAGAGGAGAACTGAGGGAAGTGCTTCTGGAACGGAAGGATGGTGTATTTGTGTTTGGAGGGAGAGAGATGTAGAGGATCCAATTTTGGGGTCGCCTGTGGAGTCATCTTCTTAAATGAACTTGATGATGGTGAAGGTCTTCTGAGTCTATGAGAGCTCCAGGTCTTTTCATGCCAGAGAAAGGTGGACGGTGTTGGCCTTAAAGACTTGCATGGTGTTGACCAAAAGAGAAATATGGGATCATTCCATGTTAGAGGGAACTCAGATGGTGTTGATCAGAATTGGGTAGCTGGCTATCTTCATCCTTTGAGATAGAGACAGCTTCTTTTGTGGAACCAGCTTCCTATAATGCAACACTAAGACCATTTCCGTACTACACTGTTATAGTGCTATTATTCCACTTTCAACATCCTGTGGAATTCTGGGTTTTGTAGTTTACTGAGGCTGAGGAGCTCTCTGGCTGAGAATTCTAAATACCCCTCCCTAAACTGCAAACCCCAGGATTCCACAGGATGTTGAAAGTGGAATGATAGCACTATAACAGTGTAGTGTGGAAATGGCCTCAGATTTGTCTGTCTGACCAAACCAGTTCTTCCCAGTCCCACAGCAATCGGGCATGGGGACCTGGGAAGACTTAGCATTGAAACATTGAACTAGTAATCTTCCAATGGGAGAGGTTTGCGTGAGGCGTGGGGAGCAATGGATTTGGGCAATATTGTTAGAAGAAGACTGTGCCAAACAAGCATTGAGTCAGAGTTTGTCGTCGCCAGACGCAATGACTGGGGTTGACAGGGTCAATGAGAAGGAGAGGAGAGAAACAAAACAAGGTGGTGCTTAAGCTAACTTTCCCAAACTAGTGCCCACTGGACATATTGGACTCTAGCTCTCACTATCCCTGGACTCCAGACTGAGGAGTGTTATTGTGAGCTGTTTGTGAACATAGAGGTCAGGAACGGGCATCTGTGGCAAGCCCAGGGCCAATTTTCTGCCCTCAGAACCCTCCAGGCTGAAAGCCCAGACAGGAAGTGGTCCAAAAAACAAAACAGGAAGTTGCCAGGCATTCATCTCTGGCTTTGAAAAACAAGTAATTTCTGATGGTAAAGTGTACAGGAGGGATTATGACCTATTTCAAAGATAAACTGCCCTCTAAAAAAGGGTACTCTAAGGAATCTAGAAGGCCAGAAAAACGGATTTAGGGGTCACAAACAGCCTCAAGGATGTGCTTTTCCCATTTGCTGGGTCTGGTGGGTCTATGCTATAGAGGGAGAGCCAGAGTGGTGTAGTGATTTAAGCATTGGGCTGTAATCCTGGAGACCAGAGTTCGATTCTCTGCTCAGCCATGGCAACCCAGAGAGTGACCTTGGTCACATCACACACTCTCAGCCCCAGAAAACCCCATAACAAGTTCACCTTAGGGTTGCCATAACCTGAAGGCACACAACAACAACAACAACAACAACAACAACAACAACACAACATTGTGTAGAGCGGTCAGAGAACCTCTTGCGCAGCTAGAGATCACATCTGATCCCAGTGGATGTGAGCACTGATCGTGCACCAGCTCCCATAATAATACAAGTGGTTCCGATCATGGATGTTGCCAAGTGGACTTCAGCAGATTTTGAGCATCTCAGAGTTAACTTCCCACCTTCCTGAGGAATGAGGTTGATCCAGGGAAACGCCCTGCTGGTTCATGCTTCGCTCAGCTTTTGAACAGGTTCTTCCCAAGCATTCCTTTTGCTCTTTAGACTTCATTTATGAAAGATCAAAACAAACTTTTTCATTTGAATGTGAAATGCTCAACATTTGTGATGAGGATTTGGGGGGCTTTTTTTAAGCGGAAAAAAAATTCAGCCAAGATCCAAATGTGGTATTGAGAAAAGAATTATTTCTTCCTTCTTGTTCCTCAGTGGAGCCTTGAGTGATACCAAAAATCTGCCCGGAATGGGCTGCGGTGCCTCCCCAGAGCTGTTTTATAGGGTGGGGGGATGAGTTGCAGAAAAGAAGGGAGTTGTCATGGTAGAAGGTTCAAGGATCTGACAGAGGTACATCATTGGATCCAAGATGGAAGCCCTAAAAAGCGTGTTGGAATCCCAAGGCCCTCCCTATGTGTGTGGGCTTGCAACTTCCAGCAGCCTGAGCCAGCACAACCAATGGCACAGAATGCTGGGAGCTGCAGTCTGACAACAAGCAGAGGGCCATGTAATTTCCACCCCTGCCTGAGAAGAAAATCGTTTTTAGACTGCTGTACTCAGCATACTGACTCATGAGTAAGCCCTATGGAAAGGAATATGCACAGGCTGTAATTCTTCACTCTTGTTGGATTTCTTTGAAGGCAGGCACTAGATCCAGAATTTATCACACAAAGCTTTCAAGTTCTCCTTCTATCTCTCTCTGGCCACTCTTTGTATTCAACAGCATCCATAGTTTGGCGATTCTGAAAATATGTGCCTGTTGATTAGTTTCAAGAAAAGCAAGCCCTTTGAAACCATAGAATTTATCTACCTCTGACTCAACCTCCAACAAGTGATTCAATGGATCTACTCTAGTCAGGACTAACAAACAAGATTCAGGCCATGGATGTGGGTTAGGAGAACCTACTGTTGTTTGGGGGAGAAACAAAATGGAAAGGTGACTGAAAATTTATCACGTTTATATCCACTGGATGATGAGTCTGTGAGCATCTAGAAGACCTAGGAGTCTGAATGCATCCCAGAGGAAGAAATGGGCAGTATGCCACAGGAAGTCATCCTTGACTGGAATAACTGGAGAAAGAAAGAGGGAAAAGATGAGGTGCACTACAATTTCTCAGAAAACATTGCGTCTTCAAAAGATAATTTGCTGAATTTTCCCTCATATTTTCACTTGGGGGAAAAAAAACTACTCAGAAATACTGCGCTTCTCCCCCAATTCCTTCAAGCAGCATGCTGTTGAGAGAAAGTAACTTTTCCAAGTTTGACCTCTCTCAGCAAGATTTGGGGTCTTGTCCAGGATTTAAACCCTCTCCTAGAAAGTCTTTGGGAAATGCTCCTGCTTCAAGAGAAATTCTGCCAAATTCCCATCCCAAACTTCACAGCCTTCAAGTAGGGTGGAGAATTTGGCAAACTTTTTGCTTCAGGTGCAGGCTTCTAGATGGAAAGGATAAGGCACTACCTTTTAAAGATGTCAAAAGCCTGCCTGCAGATTGACATCTTGGGGTCCCAGTATGGCATGGGTAGTCCTACAAACAAGCTTTTTGGGGATACATTCTTAGAAAAATCAAATGGGAGAGACATGGCTGTCCATGAGATTGTGCAAAGATGGCTCAGCTCTTGCCAACTTGGTTGTCAGTCCAATCCGCAGTGTGTGTGTGACCAAAAGGACTGGTATGTATTATCTATGGAGAATAGTGGTGCATGACATGAGCACACTGGGGCATAGGAATTGGGCACCTGCTCCTCATTTTAAAGCATAATGTACTCTCAGAATCCCACCATAGCCTCAGGGGTAAACGATGGAAAGTTCTGCAGATTCCTACTGCAATATTATTGTATGTGGTGTACTGAAAACTAAACCTGATGCTACCTGGGTACTAAGCCACCCCTAGAGGCAACAGTGGCAACAGTGGTGGAACAAGGAGGTTGTATTAACCCTCCAGAAGACATTGGAGGGCCACCCCACAAACACACTGCACCGCCCTCACAACAAATCAGATATTGCCCCCAAATACACCCTACAAATACACCCTATGGAGGGGTTCGGGGATATTTTTACCATGTTTGTGTTTATTGTTGCATCCCTTCAAGTCATTTCTGACTCATGGCAACCCTAAGGCGAACCTATCACAGGGTTTTCTGGAGGTAGAGAATGTGTGACAGGCACAAGGTCACCCAGTGGGTTTCCATGGCCAAGTGGGAAATCAAACCCTGGTCTCCAGGGTTGTCGTTCAATATTCAAATTACTATACCACGCTGGCTCTCTCACCATGTTTGGTGGCAGGGATTTTAGGCCTAGCCCATTTCCACAGCTATGATTCCACTTTCAACATCCTATGGAATCCTGGAGTTTGCAGTTTCCCCTCCTGAAACTGCAAACCCCAGGATTCCATAGGTTGTTGAAAGTGGAATCATAGTGCTATAACAGACCAGTGCAGAAATGGCCCCCAAAGAGTCCTTCTATAGCTCCTGTAAGGCAGGCAGTTGAGCTGGATGGCCTTCATGGTCTCTCACAACTCTTATGATTCTAAGTGACCAGAAGTCACTTCTTATCTACCTTCTGTTTTAGGAAAAGGCCTCTTTTGGGCCTAAAATGGCCCTAGGGTCAAAAATGTGCCCAAAATGTTTTGCTTCCTGAGGGAATTTGGGGAGAAAAACTTTTATGGGAGCCCTGGCAGCCACATATGGTTGGTGGAGCAGATTTTGCCCCTAAAGACTCAGCATGCCTCCTCTTGTCCTTTTGCCTTGTTCTGTTTCTCGTCATACAGGGATGGGAAACCTGCTTTCCAGGTGAAACAGGGACACAGATCCTATCATCCCTGAACCCTGGCCATGCAGGAGGACTGCAGGTTTCCTTCCACCCCTGGGTTATTGGAAAAGACTCTAGTTTGGCCTTCCCCCCAGCTTAGCACCTTCCCAATGTTTTGAAATTCCTTTCATGCCTGACTACCTGGACCAGCTAGGCCCCGTGTTGGAGGCCATGATGCTTTCCTTTGTGTTAATAGGGAAGAGATGGATGGATCATCACCAGGTTTTTTTGATCATTGGCTAGGGTAAAATATCAAAGTGGTGGCCATAAGATTGACTTAGTCTGACAGCCCAGGAATGACTACCCTTGTTGTTGTTGTGTGTCTTTGTTTCTGACTTATGGTGACCATAAAACAAATCTATTATGGGGTTTTCTGGGTCACCCAGTAGATTTCCATGGCTGAGCAGAAAATTGAATCCTGGTCTCCAACACTCAAACCAGTACACCACACTGGGGGTCTCCAATGACTACCTTGCAACAGGCCTCAACCTTTATTAGAACTGCCCAGAATCAGCAAAGCATGGACACAGTCTACATCCCCTTTCTCTATATTTGTTTTTTCCCGGAGTATCCCCCCCAAAGGTGTGTTGGTATGGCTACCTAACAGTGCTGTACTGGGACTGTGCCAATCCACAGGTGTGCTTTGTCACCTTATAAAATGTAGCAGTTTGTCCTTTTATCTGCACCTGTGAACAAGGCTTTTTGAGGATTCATGATCCTGGATCCAGGAAAGATCCTGGATATCTCTAGAAGAGTTAGGGGAAAGGAACATCAATCCATCCCCAGCTGGAATGGACTCACCATTGTTTTTTATTCAAGAGATGAAATATGGGAGCTGTTTGTTAGATGAATTCTGCTGTGTAGAGGAGTGAATAGTATAGATGAGGAGCACAGCTTAATGCTCAGGGTCTAGGACAAGGAGTCTTATCTCTTTTTAATCTTGTTAGGGCAAGTACTGGGAATGGATCAGGTGGCATGTGAAAGTTCCCGTTGACTGGAGCCCAGGAACAGCCCATTTTCCAGTCCAATGGTAGCTATACTCCTGTTATAGATATTTTGGTGTGGGATAGAGGAAGGAGGAAGGGGCCATGTTGTCATCTGGTGTGGTGGTGAAGAGGAAGAGAAGTTTAGGAGTTCAACAGCCCTTAGCACTGAAGAGTCAAGAATACTTTAGAGGAGGAGGAGGAGTATTAGAGAGTTTGAGGGATCCAAAGTGTCCTCCCTTCTTGTCTAGCTATCCTGTACTCTCAGTGACGTAAACTGATACTCTTAGAGATGTTTTTCCACTCCTTCTCCTCTCGCAAGTCCTCTCTCAGCTTTTCCCTAGAATGAAGCTACATTGGATTAGCATCCTGAGTAACTTTCCTATCTTAGAAGGGAGTTCTCATAATAAAGCCTTTGGTTTGTTACTCCTCAGTCAGAATCTCTATCAAGGGATATCTTCACAACCTACAGACCTAAACTGGGGCTCTTTCACACACACAGTTACACCACCATGATTCCCCTTTAACTGTGCCAGCTGCGTCCGGTGGAATCCCGGGTTTTGTAGTTTGGGGAGGTATCATTGTTCCCCGGATCAGAATTCTAAATACAACGGGCCCTCGCTATCCATGGAGGTTTGCTTCCAGGAGCCTCCGTGGATACCAAAATCCATGAATGGTTATTATATACAGTGGCATAGTCCCATTATATACAATAGCATAGTAAAATGGAATATCTTACATAAAATGGCAAACAAGCAAGTTAGCTGGAGAGAACCTGAGGATCTGTGAAATGGTGGGTGGCTACAGTGGGATATGCCTACACAACAGCTTAGTGGATTTTTTTTTCTTTGAATATTTTTGAGCCATGGTTGTTGAATCCAACAGAACCCATGGATATGGAGGGCCCCCTCCTTAAACTACAAATCTCACCAGATGTTGCCAAGACAATTCCATCCTTGTGCTGTGCTTGTGGGCTGTGAAAAGGCCTCTGGAATGGGGCTGAAGTGTTTGAGCCTCACCCTTTGGGGCAGTGAGAATGGATATCAAGTAGAAAGTAGAACGGATATCATCTTGAGATTGCTCACTGGAGCCGGTATGCAGTTCTGAGAGTCTCAAAAGCTGCTAGCTGGAGTTTCAGGGAGTGTGTGACTGTGTGGGAGGAAGACAGGCTGGTTCAACAGCTTTGTCAAGAGATCCGGCTTCTGCTGATGTCTGGCATCTCACAATCATTCCATCTCCACCTTTTCCCTCCTTCCTCTCTCCTCTCCTCCTCAATATCTCTCCAACTCTTCTGGCTGCTCCAGGACTGCCAGGAGCTCACGGATGTTGAGAGGGCCATCGAAATCGTCATCAACAACTTCCACTGTCACGCTGTGAAGGGCCGCAAGGAGTGCATCACCCCCAATGAGCTGAAAGAACTGGTGGGACAGAGACTGCCACACTTAGCAAAGGTGAGGAGAGTGACCAATTTCAGGAGCAGAGGGCCCAACCCAAAGAAGGCCATGCAAAGCTTCCGGTTGAGGAGACACAGTTGACTCACAGCTACTTTGCAAAATCCCCAAAACAGAGATAACAAGTTCTCCCTTCACCTTTGTTAATGGACAGATTGCCCGGTTTGTGCTTTCCAGATTTTTCAGGCAATATCTCCCATAATCCTTCGCTGTTGCCCAGCTGCCTAGGGGAGATGGGAGATCTGGTTCAAAATGTCTGGAGGTCACCAGAAGCTCTACCTAGATCCAAAAGGAAACTCCTTCCTCCAATATTTCAGCCTACAGGACCCATAGTCCTATCCAGAATGATGAATGTTAAAGGCCTGTGGGATTTGTATATAATAAATCTGGAGAACCGGAGGTTTCCCACCTCTAGTCTTGATCCCTGATAGAAGACTGTCAATAGTGGAGGGAATTTAAGGGCAACTGCGTCCTCCCTACTGTCCATTTTTGTTTTGTTTTGGATGGCCACTCCAGCTTGGTCAATGCAAGCAGTTGGATCAAAACCTTAAAAGAAGTAAAATGACACCTTAAAAGCTTGCTGCTGTTTGGAAACCCAGAAAATTTCTGTTGGGAATACATTCAAACATTTTGGGGCCAACACCAAAAAGCCCTGTCTCTTGTATTCCTGTTACGTTCTCCCTATTTCTGGTTTTTTTGGGATTTTGTTAATAGCTCTCTTTTCTCACCACAGGGCGTTGGGACATTGGAGGAGAAGATAGAGTGCCTTGGAGACAATGACGAGGCCAAACTGCAGTTTGGTGAATATTGGGATATCATGGGAGATGCAGCTAAGGGCTGCCGAGTCTCAAGAAGTAAGAAGTAATGCACCCTGGAGAAGATCAGAACCACAAGGCCTTGGACCGTTTACACAGAAAGAACAAGAGACTCTCCGCCGTGATGTCATTGTGTTTTCAATCCAGTGTTAAAAATTGGGAGGGGGGCTCCCTTTTCCCCCTTGCCTTCTCTGGTTCTGGAATATCAACACCTACAGCTGATCTCCTTTCTTCTAGTCAAGAATCTTTCAGTTTCCAGCCCAGTTTCTTCTTGCTCATAAGGTTGCTCTAGAACAACATGGTTGCTGGCCTGCCAGAATGGTGACATTCTCGGTTCTTGACCACTCAACTCGAGAACCTTCTAGTGGAGAGGTTTTGTAAGATGAGCTCAGGAACCAAAAGGCATCATTTTGGGCTAATGTTTCTAGACTGCACATTTGTTTGTTCTGTCTCTTCAACCCTTGAGAGCTATACCTTTAAAAAATTAAAACCCTTGGTTCTAGATCCATTACACCTTCGAGACCTCCAGATCTAGAATCTCCCAAATAAGACATCTATCTTCTTTTTCTAGTTCTGGTACCTGGAGGCTTCAGGCTCTGGAAGTATTAAATAATACCTATGTATATTTAATGGGAGCCATAAACTAAGCAAAAGCTTTTATTTCCTCAGCTCTGAATTACTTTTTCAAAGTTTCTCAAATCAGTTGTGATTTTGTTTCCTCAAATGTCAAACTGGCTAGTTTGACCAGTGGTATTTTTTTCCCTCTCCATTTGCCAGTTCTCCATAGCATTGATGATGCTTTCCCCATCAACCTTTGCCTGTGGGCTACGGGTTCAAAAGAACAGAAAAAGGGCTCCGTCCTGAATTGTGACTCCCAGCTTCTCAGAACAAAGGGAACACAAAGCTGGCCTTCCACAGCGTTCAGAAATCAGATGAGATCTGACCACATGAACCCAGACTGGGGAAATAAGAGAAGTTGTGGAGATGGGTGGTGGTGGTGGTGGTGGTGGTGGTGGTGGTTTGGGAATACATATGCATGCCAAACTCATAAGACTACCAGGAGAAAAATACACATCAGGCAATTATGGTTGGAAGGCTGCCAAATAGGTATATCTTGCCTAGGATTGGCACCTGGCCCAACTACTTATGACTGTGGTTGGAGGAGCTGGTAAATTCTCAGCCTGTATAGGCTTCACCCTTAATCATTGCTCTGGCTCCACCCCCGACCCAGCAGAGTAGAAGTCTGCTCCACCCCAGCCTTCAGAAATTGGCCCCTTCCTAAACTGCAAATCCCAGGATTCCATAGGATGTTGACAGTGGAATAAGAGCACTATAATAGTTTAGTGTGGAAATGGCCTCAGAAAAGCCCTGGCCTACAGGAAATTACATTGGCAGCTGCATAGGGCAGGACTTCCTGTTCCATTTCCAACCCTGGGGAGGGAAGCATAGTCCAGTGGTTAGAACAAGAGGCTCAAGCATTAGGTCTTGGCTGAGGGGGGAGGCATGAATAAGTCTTTAAGTTTAACATGGGCTTTTCTATAAATTAACTGCCACATATGTTTAGACAAATCAGACAAGACTCTAATGTTTCCTGAACCTTCATGCTCACCAATGGATCCACACAGAGCACTTTGGAAAGTGACTTTTGGGACCGGAATTCCCAGAATTCCCAAAATCTAGGACCTCTAGTTCCGAAAGTAACTTTTCCAAGCTCTGGCTTTGACAGAATCCCAGCTGCCCCAGTGAAGCCACACAGAAAGTCATCTGTCAGGGCTCTGATTCATCCCATTCTACCCACTCTGGCAGGCCAACTGGGCTAACTGGTTTTCAAAGGCTGGACCAGACAAGTGGTGCCATTCCTTATGACTTCTCATGTTTCCTGCTATATATATATATATATATTTTGTAAAAATTGTGAGAATAAAAAAGGAAAATACAAAGAAAAAATAATTGAGTTTTATTGTCAAATGGTCATTTTCCTTGTTTCCACTCTGTTTAAGGAAAGGGTGTAGGCCAGAGCTTTCCAAACTTTTCATGTTGGTGACACACTTTTTAGACATGCATCATTTCGCGACATAGTAATTCAGTTTTACTAGCAAAGCAGAGGTTAAATTAACCCCTTATAAGAGATACAAACACGTACATCAATTGTAATAACAAAATGTATGGGGACACAACATATCTCATGAAAACCTTTCATATACTTTTAAAAATATATGATTTATAAAAAATAACATACATTTCCAAGATTGTAGGTGACACACCTATACACTTCAGGCAACACGCTAATGTGTCGCAGCACACCATTTGGAAAGCCCTAGTGTAGGTGAATGGATAGTTATACCGCAGTTCACAAAGCCAATGTGTGCCCGGGCATGACTTCTTTAACAGGAAATTTGTTGCCAGAGTCAGAAGGAACATGAAAAGAGTAGGGATGGGTTCCTACACCACCAAAAGAAGAGCAGTTCCAACACGTTTCAGCAAAAGTCTTATCCAATTGCAACACACAGTTGTCAAATGAAACAATCAGGTCGGTGGAGCTATGCATCAGCAAAGAAAACAATTTTGTATCCTAGGTTTTCTTTAAAATATTGAAACATTATTCTCTTTGGGAAAAGGCAGTCTGGACAAGCTACAGGGCACTCACCCCATAAAGTCTGAAATCGGTGCTTTGGCTCTCTTAAACATTCCTTGGCGAAGAGTGGGATTTAAGGGGGAAAAAACTACAATAAGTGGTAAAAATGGGCCATGCTGCATGGGGTTTCTGCAAGTGGTAGTAAAAAGGTAACTTTTTCTAGCTCTGTGAAGATGAAAGATCCAGAACCTACAGCATAGGGTATGCCTTTTTGGATCAATTCTCCTCAGATACTCTAATGTGTATGGAGACAGCCTTGAAATACTCATTAGAAAACAATGGAAAACACGAAAATGACCAGAGTTTTGGAATAGTTTTGTTTAACTACCTCCTTGCTAGGGGATTCTGGGAGTCATAGTCCAAAATGTCCCTTTCAAAGGCTATGCTAAAAAGCAAGGCCCTTCGCTTTACGCTAGAGCTGGGTGGCTGGGTGGAGTCAGGAGCCAACTTCCCACAGGCATCCCCGGCCGTGTTCCCCCTGCCATAGCAAACCCAAACGCCTCTGTTTCATTCTGCAGTGCCTCTCAAAATGGTGACAGGAAATATCACCATTTTGAGAAGGAATGAGAAGGAAAATAGAGGTATTGGCAATATTCTAAGGTTCTGAGGTGCTTGTGGCGGGTATTTTTTACATGTTTTCATGCATTTATGGACTTTGGGTCAAAAACACCACCCTAAAATTGCACCAAATATTTTTTCAAAAATCATTTGAAATGTTCGGGGGAACAGGTGTGTGACGCCAGGCTGGCCCTGCAATTCCAACCCTGGGCTCCTGTTGCTCACCTTATCTTCCCAGCCCGCCTTAATTCCTTCCTGGATTGGGAACTTGGACCTCAAGGCAATAGCGGACCAGTGGCTTTGTTGTTTTGGTGGGTTCGCTGTACTAAGTGTGACAGGCCCGCCATCAGAATTAATGTGAGCAAGCAGAAACAATGGTAAAAACAAGAGAAAGTCTATTAAGGCATGAGAAAATAATATACTAACCTTGAACTACTAAATCATTTACTTTCCAAGCCATAGCCAGTCCTTCCCTCTCTCTGACTCTCCTGTCTCTATTCCGTCTGTTCTTACCTCTCTGAAATCTGTTCCCTATCAGCTCTTGCCTATCTGCCTTGGGGCAGAGAAAAGCCTTTCTGCATCCCGCTGCTTCCTAGCGTTTCCTGAGCTGCGACCGGCTGCTTTCAGCCTGGCTCGCCCAGCAACGCCCTTCACAAGCTGTCTTCAGGGGCCACAAAAACGGGCTCCAGGGATCTCCTGTGACTCACAGGCCATCCTTCGCCACCCCTCCTTTATTTCCTGGGCAGCTGCTGCCACTCCAGCTGAGCAGTGATTCTCACAACCTTTGGCCCTTCAGAAATGTTAGACTTCAAAAATCCCAGAATCCCCAAGCACTGGCCGTACTGGCTAGGACTTCTGGGAGTTGAAGTCCAAAACATTTGGAAGGCCAACGGCTGAGTACACTGGACTTGATGCTAGGTAGCCTCTCTCTCTCTCTCTCTCTCTCTCTCTCTCACACACACACACAGGTTGCATTCTTTTGAGCTCTTTGGAACAGCAGTGGTGAATGGGGATTCCCATGCCAAAGGGCGGTGAACACTTTATCTAATACATTAAAGTCAAAGTTTGTGAGTCTGTCTGCGTCAGGTGAAAACCTCATGTGATTGGTTGCCTAAGAAGATTCTGTGGAATCCTGGAGTTTGCAGTTTAGAGAAAGGCTTATAGAATTCTCAGCCAGAGAGCTCTCGGGTCTGGCCAGTTGCTATGGAGATGAGGCCTAGCAGCAAGGAGGAGGGCGGTACATTCCCTCAGGAACCCAACCTCTGTATGTTATAACTCTGAATACAGATTGGATTGGGGAATATGGGGAAAAGTTACAGGTACTGGACAAGACAGTTTGGGAAATTAGAGACACAAGATCTCAAATCTTTCTACCAAGTACTCTCTATAAGAAAATAAAATCCCAGGCAACTCCGGGTATATACACTAGTATACTATAAATTTCTGTTATCTATAAATAAATGTGACATGCAAGGTCTACAGCAAGAATGGAATAGAGAATTGGAATACCCAGTTCTGACTAATCAATGGCCACTGGTTTTAACATCTATAACTAGTATGGCTAGTTATAAGTCACCAGCTACTCCGACTATCTGTAAGTCTCCAACTACGTCTTATACAGTAGAAAGAGCAGGCCACACGTCAAATGTGTGGGTTCTGGTTGTAATTGAAAAGGGTCAAAAGAGCAGATCATCGAAAAGCAGACTGCTGAAAAGTGGAAGGACACTTGTCCTGCTTCATGGGAGGGCAGCCCCTTTGGACCCTGCAAGAATGCAGGAGCCAATATGACTTCAGAGGCAACAATACTTGACAGAATAACTCCCCTAACTTGCAACACGTGGGCACCAAAAATTGGGAAACCAGAGAGCCAACTGGGATGAGCTAGGTTGCATTGCTGGCTTGGTTGCTTCTCTTGCCCTGGGTGAAATTTTGTAATGGGGTTCCCTTTTGCCCTCTGCAACTATGGAAACAGGTAAATAGATATTACAATGCAAAGGCGTGGCATTACTTTAATTAGACAGACATGTCATGAGATGAGAGGAGATGAGATGAGTATGCTCAGGGATGATGTCTGGGTGCCAGGCTCCGTTTGCCCTGGCAGCTGGTGGCTTTCCATAATGGAGTGTGGTGAATCTGTTCTGGATTTTAGTCTGAGCCTTAAAGGAGCTCCCCAATGTGCTGAACCCTATCCCCAAACTCAATTCAGCATCTTGAACTCTTCTGCTAAAGTTCAGACTAAAATCCAGATCAGATTTCTCTTCTTCCCTGAATTTCAGGGGAAAAGTGTTGGGGGAGGGGTTATCTAAGTGGGACAAAAATGGGAGATTGCAGGAAAGGATGCATTAGTTTATCTTGGATATTTTTTATTCTACAGCTGTGGGCAAGCAGCTTCTTGAAATTCTCCAACCTATTCAGGAGCAGGGAAATGGAGTATTTGGAGACACCACCAAAAAAGGGCAGGGTAGGAGAAATTCCCCATCTGTGTCTCAGGGGTGGAGGTTTGTCTTTAACAGAGACAGTGGAACAGCTTCAATCTCTCTCTCCCTCCCTCCCCGCCTCCCTCCCTCCCCCCCCAGTCTCTCTCTCTCTCTCTCTCTCTCACACACACACACACACACCCCGATTTGGTTTGGCTCATCATTTCACAGCCTCCACAATGACCTGGGCCAGTGGCAGCCACTGGCTTCCATGCCGATGGCCAAGATCCACATTGGAGCGTCGCTCTGCCCATAAAGTTCTAAATCCCCTGCCCCAACAGCTGTTAAGCCTCCTGAAGGATCTGTTGCTACTGCTGCTGCTTTCTGCTGAAGAGGAGATGGAGCAGGGGGATGATTCAGACCATGACGCAGTAGTTGTACTAGGCTTGGCAGAAGTGGGAAACAAGGGTGCGCTCCAACTTTTCCTTCCCTTGGGAGCCCAGAGCGACCACGTCTTCATGGTCAGTTCTGACTTCCTCTCTCCCCTTCCCACCAGTAAGCATCAGCAGCCCCTCCTAGAGCTGGACTGCCTGGAGAAGGAAGTTTGGAGATGGAGTACAAGGGCAAGGGGAAGCCCCTATCCCAAAAAAAGGATGCTCTTATGAGTGCACATCACTAACACAATACTGAATGTTTGAAAAAAATTAAAAGGAGGTATCCATCATTCCACCAATATTCTGGTGAAAAACAGAGTTTAGTGCAATGATTTTTCACATTTTGGGATTTGGGGGTGATAACTTCGTTTTGGCACAGAATGCAACATTTTGGAATTTTAAAAAATGACAAAAACTGGGTGGCTGGTGAAATGGAAAAGCTTATACTTTTGGTAAAAGTATACAAGTGTACACTTTTACCAAGTACACAAGTACAAATGTACAATATACAAGTGTACATTACAAGACTTCAAGAAAGAATGGGAAGTAACTACTAAATATGTCACTAAAAGAGGTGTTTAAATATTAGAAAATCTGAATTATAATAATATTTGTATTTGAGCCAAAGATATATGACAGTTGTACTGTGATAAAAGGTTATATGGTGAAATTCTCAAGATAAATAGTAGAAGATTTGTATTTTTTTTAATTAAAAGAAGATGCTACTTGACATATTTATAAAGACTATTTCAAGATTTAAAAAAGGAATGTATGTACGAAGGAAGAGAATGGAAAGAAGTGTGAATTTTTGTATTTGTTAAATGAAGAATTTTTATACTTGCTAAATGAAGAATTTGCATACGTATTCTTTTTTTATAATCATATTTTTAAAAAAAAGGAAAAAAAACTAGGTGGCAGGGAAAGATAAATTGGAAAAACCTTCTTCAAAGGAAGAAGATTAAACTATTTATAATATCTGAAGACTGTCCTAGTCCACTATTTGAAAATTACACTGAAGAGTGTTCTCCATAAGAGAAGCACAGGAGCATTGACCAGCTGTTTGGATTTTGTTTTGATCAAATTTGGAGAACATAACCCACCAGGACATAACTACATATAGACCACCAGTACTCTCAAAAGTCTCATAGGACCTTTATATATACTTTCGTTGTTTTCTGTGGATCACCAATTATATTGTATATATTAAATTTATAGTATTAATGTACTCAGATTCACAAATCATTGTTGTGTATTAACATAAGTTTATTAGTCTTGTTATTATATAAGTGTATTTGTTATATTTTTTCATGCAATTCACTATATAATATATAGCTCTAGTTCCAGTTTTTTGCAGTGTATATTCACTCCTTGGGCTAATTTTGCTACTTAGTGGTGGTATGACTGGGAAATATGCCAGTCCTATTACTCACATCTAAGGGTGAAAAATCTTGTGGAACTTGACACTTCTTTTTTCCAGGAGAGAGAAAAAAAAATACTTAGAGCCAGTGTGGTGTAGAGATTCAAGCATTGTACGCCACTGGATACCAGAGTTCCTCAGCCATGGAAACCCACTGGGTGACCTTGGGCGCGTCACATACTCTCAGCCCCAGAAAACCCCGTGATAGGATGGCTATAAGTCAGAAACAACTTGAAGGCACATAACAACTTGCTTTTGTGGCTTGGGTGGGTGAGGGAAGTGAGTTGTCAGATCCCTACTTGCCCATCTTGAGCCTGTTTGAGTCTGTTCGTCCTCTGCTTCTGACGTTGTTTTAACATGTTCTCAGTATTTGCTTTGGTTTCAAATATTGTACTCTTCTTTGTGGTTTTTTTCCTATTGCATTTTGTCAGTGGATCACCGCCTTCCCTCGAGCGGTGCCACAGCTTTGGAATGGCCTCTTGTGGGTGATACGACTAGTGTTGATGTCCTGTTCTTTTCAATGAGGGGATAGAAACAACTTGAAGTCACGCAACCAGCACCACAACAAATCTTTTATAACCCTACCCCTGGGAACCAGGAGCTTGTTTTGGATTCAGGATGAGAGAGGAAGCTGGTGTAGAAATTCAAGGAAGGCAATCCCATATTGGGAGCAATGAAGGAAGCAAGTGGAGTGGGGGAGCCAAGCCAAAGGCATCCACTGTGACTTACCTCACTTTCTTGCTGGGATTTGTTCCAAACACGGGGGATGAGATCACCCCAATAGGCAAGTCTAATCAAATGGGAGGACAAGAGCAATTAAGAGACACCCCTAAACCCGTTTGGTATGTGCATAATGAAAACACACATTGATTCATTGCCATCCTGTCTTATTTTATCAGCTGTCCTTCCTCGTGGCCCAGGACAACTCTTCTCTAAACATTTCAAAAATATTTTTTTCCCCCTTTCTTTTACTCAAAGATGAAATGAGGATGTTCAGACTGGGAAACCAGTTTGGGAGACATTGGGAAATCAGCGCTTGCAATCTTCCACAAAGTCAGCCAGAGGCTCCTTTATCATGCAAGAGGTTCCCAGATGCCTCCTGGTTTCTGGTTGCATATCACAGCAACTAGTTCACACTCATTTCTAAGAAGGGAAAAAGCAGAATTGTACCTGATCCCATTGCACAAGAGGAACATGATGTAAGGGTGGATGATGTCTGGATTACTAGAGCAAATCAACCGCAATAACAAAAATGGAATCAGATTTAGTCATGCTTAGGTACAGCCACTGAAATTGACAGGTCTTAAGTTAGTCACAACTTACTTATTTTATTTTATTTTATTTTATTTTATTTTATTTTATTTTATTTTATTTATTTTGTATGCCACCTTTCTCCTGGAGTGGGACCCAAGGCTGTTGGGCCCAAGGCCCTCTGGGTAGGCCCCATGTTACACACTCACATATTTCAGTTCAGCCTGCTTTCACACTAACGAACATATTTTGGGGATTAGTTCATGCTGTTGCATTGCTAGGTAAGGCTGCCCTGTATGTTGCAGTCCTGTGAGAACAGCCAAGGAATGTTAATGATGGGTGCTTTACTCCCCATGCCGTCTGGTACAGTGAGGGGAGAGCACAGCCTGATTAGAGACCGTCCGCTGCCGTTTCGGGCAGGTAATGAGATTTGGCCGTGAGCCTATCATGCACCTGGCCATGGGTGCCGCAGTAATTGGCGTCCGAGGTGGGAAAGCACGGTGGGTTGATGGATTGGCAGCCCGTTTTGCCACTCATGTATGAAAAGCCTATATAATCTGTTGGAACAAAGAGAACCCTGCTCTGTTTCCTGATTTGCCTTTCCGACGGAGTCAGAGTGTATGTATGCTTATGTGCCTTTCGTTTTTCTTTTTGCTTCTTCGCTTAATAGACCGCATCCTCAAAGACCAGAACTGGCTTGGTTCTTGCCTCCCAGCATCTCGCACTTTGAACCTTGCACGGCCACCCAATCCAGGGAGAGTCGTGTGCGCTACAAAGGCTTAAGCCCAGTTCCACGATTTGCCAAGTGATGCTGCTACTACAGGCAGCCCGCACTTATCTGACAAGTTAGGGACCAGAGCACTGTAAGAAAGTGAAATTGCTTGGAAAAAGGAACCCAGGCCATTTCCGTACTACACTGTTCCAGTGCTATTATTCCACTTTCAACATCCTGTGGAATTCTGGGGTTTCTAGTTTACTGAGGCCAAAGAGCTCTCTGGCAGAGAATTCTAAATGCCCCTTGCTAAACTATAAACCCCAGGATTCCATAGGATGTTGAAAGTGGAATATAGCACTGGAACAGTGTAGGGCAGAAATGGCCTCAGTTTTTGTTTTGTGATCTTTATTTCTATCCCCACCTTTCCACCACAACTGGGTTCACGTTGGCTTTCAGACTAAAACAAGCACAACATAGGCCCTTTCCGCACGGGGTAAGTAGTACGGCGTGGTGCGACCTCTGACGGAGGTCGTCCGCACCTTGGGAGCGGACTGGGTCAGACTACTTGCCGCAGTTCCGCACCTCAGTCCGCTCCGGAGCGACCCGAAGTGGTCGCGCAGAGTGCTTTTTAAAAACCTGTTTTTACAGGTTTTTCAAAAACACGGAGCACGCCACTCCGTGCCACTCCGTTCCTGCCCTCCAGTGCAGATTTGCAGGCACGCACCAGTGCGTGCCTGCAGATCTGCTGGGGGCGGGCTTCCGGCTGGCGAGCTTCTCCGGTTGGTGGAAAGCCTCCGCCAGCTGGAAGCCGCCATTTTGCATGCGGGAGGACTGCGGAACAGCGAGCTTGCGCTGCTCTGCATGGGGACGGCCGGTAAGCTCCGTTTCAGCGCGTTTTCCCCCGTTTCCCCCTCCACGTGCGGAAAGGGCCATAGCTGAAAACACACAAAAGGTCAACATCAAAACAGGATTGGACTATTGACAATGTTAAAACAAATTGAAACCAACAATTGAAAATGATAACAAGCAGTTTAAAAACAGAACAATGGACCCTCCACTTTTGTGGGTTCAGCACTCGCAGATTTGATTACTCATGGGTTATTTATTTTGAAAAATTCTTACTCTATTTGCTCCTGCCATGGAAAAAAATGTTCTCTCTAGGAAACTCTAAGTCCTTCAGTGTGATTCCTAGAGAAAATACTTTTCTAGGCATTGCTAGGTCTTCCAGTGTGATTCTATGGCCCATTTTTACCATAGAATCATGCTGGAGGGCCTAGAGATTCCTAGAGAAGTGTTCTTAAATTAAAAAAAAAAAGAATAGTGTCCATGATTTTTATTTTTATTCTTGTTTTTTCCACTTTCATGAGGGTCTTGCACCCCCAGCCATCACAAAAGTGGAGTGCTTGCTCACTGTATGGTTAAAGCAGTACAGTACTCTTTTAAGAACGCTTTTCTTTAAAAAAAAATGCTTCAGTACTAAAAGGCTGTCAGAATAAATCATTTTTGTCCACCAACAGAAGGAAAACAAGGAAGGAGTGATTCAAGCCTCCTTGGGAAGGGAGTTCTAGAGCTGGTGTAACCACTGAGAAGTCCCTGGCCATTTCCACACTAGGCAGCTGGCCCCTCCCTAAACTGCAAACCCCAGGATTCCATAGGATGTTGAAAGTGGAATAATAGCGGTATAACAGCCTAGTGCGGAAATGGCCCCATCTCATGTCCCACCAGCCATGCCTATAAAGGTGGTAGGCCAGAGCGAAGGGCTCTTCTGAGGCTCTCAGGGCCCAGGGAGTCTCATACGGGGAGACGTTGCCTGCCAGATAGCCTGGACCTAAGTGTTATATGGCTTTATAGGTCATAATGAGCGCATGTGAAACACATTGGCACACAGTGGAACTGCTGGAGCGGGGCAGTTGTACAGTCCCTATAACCAATGCAACTAAGCCTGGCTCCAGCCCCATTTTGTTTGTTAGCTTTTTACTCTGTGGGTTTCCTGTTAGTACCAATAAATAAATAAATAATAATCCACATTTCTATCTTGATTGGCTCAATGCTATCTATTGTCCTCCAAGAATGATGAGATGGTATGAAGAGATGGAAGAGGAGCATTCCAGACCGATGAAAAGGAAATGCTTTCTAAATTGGACAACGTGGCAATTATCCTGCAGAACTCTCTACCACAGGATGTAGGTTGGGGCCAAGTATTGCGAAGGATTCAGATGGAGAAGTGCCAATCTGATGGGTCAGTGGTAAGAAAAGCAATAAAGATATCTCATGCCAAGAATGTTTTTAAAGATAGAATGCTAAGCATCCTGTGTCTGAGACGCAGGCCTGTTGCTGTTTATGTTCCTCATAATTCCAAGCTTTTTTTATCTGCATTGTGATCCACTGGGATGAGGCTGGCAGAGGGCAGGGATCCACCCAAGGCCACCCACTGAGTTTCAAAAGTGACATGGCTCATCCAGGCATCAAATAAAAAATGCTAATGCCTTAACCATTGCACATACTGCCGTGCAGCTAATCTTCATCTCATGAGGGTTAGGGATTATTTATTATTATTATTTTATTTCATTCAATTTGAGCTGGGTGTTGGCATTTATAGTAATTGCAAATTATTAGTAGTATTACTCCTGCCTTTTTCTCAAAAACAGGACTCAAGATGGCTTTCACAGTAGTATATCACTTTGGCAAATTGTATCTTGTACGTGTTTTGGACTCCAACCCCACAATGTTTTACATACATGACAGTTTAGATTAACCAAAAATGACACCCATTAAGGAGAGAGGAATAAACCAAATATCAGAAAAAGTCGCCTGCTAGACCCAGGGAAACTACTAAAACTGATGGAACCAACCATTCAGAGATGGAAAAGTTAGTGGCAAAAGATTAATAAAAGAAGCTAATCATAAATAAGCTAATTACATTATTATCAAAAGGTGGGCATGTTTAGAAACTACATTACAGTTGGCTCTCTGCATTTGTCGGTTTGACATTCACTTTGTGAGTTTCTTCAACTGCCGTTCCCCCCATCTCGGGTGCTTCTTTTCCGGGGGAACCTTCCCTCTCAGGGGCTCCGGTCAGCTCACTCAGGTCTTTAAAAACCCACCCCCGGTCCTCCTCCACTTCCACCAGCCACTGCCTGGCCAGCTAAAGAGAGGTCACAGCCCACTTTCTCATCACCGCACACCCCGTCCCAGTGCCACCTCACACCCAAGGAAGGAGATGGGTGAGAGAGAGGAAGTAGAGGGCCACCACATTGATCCACCTGCTTTCCCTCTCCTTTCCCTGTCCTGGTTTAGAGCCTGAGAGCCTGCTCTCCCCACCAAGGCTCAGCCCTCTTCCCACACACACACACACAACTTTTGATATTTGTGGTTTTTCCACCTTTGCAAGGATCCTACTCTCCTAACCCTAGTGAATGTGAAGGCCCAACTGTAATTTTAAATTGATATTCTATTTTACTGTACATGATAAGGTTAAAAAATCCTATTTCTTCTCCCTTCACCTTGTCCTAGTTTAAGCTTTAGGAAGAAGGAAACAACTACATTTTTTGGAAAACCCTGTTTCTTACCCACCCACCCAAAGCCTTTTCCCATTTTCTGCTTCCTTTAAAATCTCATCTTCTTACCCTCCCTGTTTCTCTATTTGATTCCCACATGGAATCAAAATCCAGGATTAAGACCTTCAAAATCCAGTTTCCCGAGACAGAGGTTTGGTATAAGGCTGCCCAGGTTGGATATGGGATGCCGCTCCTGTACCTTTAATCCTCAGTAGATCTTGGAGCAAGACAATGTAGCATAAAACTCTGTCAAATGGGAGGAAGGTAGCTGTCCTTCCTCATCTTCCAAATCACAACTTTCAGCCGTAGCCACCCTCTCTAAAGTGGCTGTTGCCTCACTGGTGAAGATGGGGAGAGGAGATACGGAGTACACCCAGCAATGTTCTTGTTCCTCTGCATACGCACACACACAGACACACACACACCTCTATTGGTAAGGAAATAACTGGTAAGGGATGGATTTTGGGTGGGGTGGGTGAGAAGCTGGGTATTAAAAAAAAATCATGCAGTTGTTTCTTTCTCTCTAAAGCTCAAACTAGGAAAAGGTGTGGGGAGGAGAAAATAACCATTGAGGGGATTTTGGAAGGTAAAAGAGGACAGGTACCTTCATCCTAGTTGATGGAACTTTATGAACTTTTTCACTTGTCAAGATCTGCTAAAGATTAAAGTTGCGGGAGTTCCATCCTGAGTCTAATGTGGAAACCCTACCTTGGTACAGTGTTTGGTGTAGAGCACAGGAGAACCATCTGGATGCTAAGAAGAACCAACTATCCTTTTTTCAGGGTGCTCTTACTCCTTGCAACCTAAAACTTGTAATTCCCCAATGGTAAGAGACTTTAGAAAAAAAGAGAATCATAGAATCGTAGAGTGGGAATAGATCCCAGGGGCCATCCAGTCCAACCCCCTACCATGCAGGAACACCCATCAAAGCACCTCCAACAGATGGCCATCCAGCCTCTGTTTAAAAACCTCTCAAGAAGGAGACTTCACTACACTCCAAGGCAGCATATTCCACTGTTGGACAGCTCTGACTGTCAGGAAGTTCTTCCTGAGCTTCAGAGGGAGTCTCTTTTCCCACAGCTTGAATCCTTGTCCTAGTCTGGAGCAGCAGAAAACAAGCCCCCTTCCTCCTCAACATGACATCCCTTCAAATATGGAATCATGGCTATCATGTCCCCTCTTAACCTTCTCTTCCGCAGACTAAACATCTCCAGCTCTCTAAGCCGCTCCTCATAGGGCATGGTTTCCAGACCTTTCACTATTTTGGTCGCCCTCCTCTGGACATGTTCCAGCTTGTCTATATCCTTCTTGAATTGAGGTGCCCAGAACTGGGCACGGTATTCCAGAGAGAGAGAGAAGTCATTCTGTAAAATCCAAGAGAACTAGGCTTTGGGTAAAAGAACCAGTGGGAAGACATAAAATATGAGGGCTCTTTAGCTTGTGGCTCATTTAATTAATTAATAACCTAATAACTCAATTTTTCAGAAAGTTTAATGTTGAAGCTCCAAAGTAAGTCAGCGTGTAGGAGGAAGAAGAACACAACCCCACAATCCCAGGAAAGAGGTCTACTACCTGTCCTCCTGCCTGCTTGTTTGCTGTTCTACACTTCCCCTGGTGGACTGCTGCCTGTTGCAGAAACCCACATTTCCTGCAGAAACAGCCCCCAGATACTCAGCAAAATATTGTTTAATAAGCTAGAGGACAACCTAGGATCATAGAATCATAGAGTTGGAAGAGACCTCAGGGGCCACGCAGTCCAACCCCATTCTGCCATGCAGGAACACCCATCAAAGCACTCCCAACAGATGGCCATCCAGCCTCTGCTTAAAAAGAAGGAGACTCCACCACACTCCCAGGCAGCAGATTCCACTGCTGGACAGCTCTGACCGTCAGGAAGTAACAGTCAGGTCCTTCCATAAGAACTTGTCCTCCTTTGCAGGGGGATAAAAGCTAGGTGTCTGCTAGTGCAGGCCCACCACCAACAGAGTCACTGCTGAAGGGCCAGGAGTACATTTGCAGAGTTAAAATGTGCGTGCCAGCTGTGCCTGTTTCTTGAGATGTCAGATCTGGCTACATGTATTGAGGACAACTGCAACACATTCTGTGTGGAGCTGCCTTTGGAAACTGTTTGGAAACTTCAGCATGGTCAAGTGCTGCAGCCGGAATGCTGACTAGGGCCAGTTATAGGGAGCAAATAACTCCCCTGTTAAAACTGCTTCACTGGCTACCGGTTCACTTCTGGGCACAATTCAAAGGTTCTGCTCATGACCTGTAAAGCCCTATATGGCTTAGGTCCAGACTATTTGAAAAAAACGTATCTCCCTGTACAAACCTGCCAGAGTTTTAAGATCTGCAGAGGAGGGCTTTCTTTCAGTCCCCCACCATCCCAAGCTTGCTTGGTGAGGACATGGGAGAGAGTCTTCTCGACGGCTGCTCCCACCCTCTGGAACACCCTTCCTCGGGAGGCTAGGCTCCCTACTCTCCTTTTGCCATCAGGCAAAAACATTTTTGTTCAAGCAGGCTTTTAACGTGTGAACAGAAGAGCTTTTTATTTTTACCGAGGTGTTCTATTTGTTTTTAAACTTTTGTATGTTTTTTATAATGACGTTATACTGTTGTATTTATGTGGTTGGTTTTAATTGTTTTTAATTTTAATTTTATTTTATCTTTGTTTTATTCTATTTTATTTTTGTAGATGGTTTTTAACTGACTGTTCTGGAAGCCACCCTGGGTCCCACTCCAGGAGAAAAGCAGCCTAGAAATGCAATCAATAAAATAAATAATAAATGTAAAATATGTATTTAATTTGATTTCACCAACAAATTTTCAGTCTACAGTCAGCCCTCCACATTTACTAGGATTAGGGACTCAAGACTCCGGCAAAAGTGGGGGAAAAGGACAGGGAAAGGGGTGAGTCAGCATGCTGGCCCCATACTTCCTCTCTCTCGCCAATCTCCCTCCTTTGGTGAGGGTTTGTGGTGCTGAGAAATTGGGATGTGAGCCATCCTTAGCTGGCCAGGTAGTGGCTGGTGGAAGAAGAGGAGGACTGAAGGCAGGTCTCTTTAGGGCTGCACGGCCTGTTGGATCTGCCAGGAGGGAAGGCACCTCCAGAAAAGAAGCATCTGAGGTGGGGAGGGAGACGTTGGAGAACTTCTCAAATCCATGAAAGACAAGGCTGCAAATGTGGAGGGCCAACTGTAATTTGTAACTTAATTGATTTAAACTCATTAGTTTCTATCACTGCAAAACGGGTACCTCTCGAATCAATCTCGGTGAAGTGCATCTATTTTTGGACTCTTCCCATAAGCCATATTTAAAAGATGCTCAAAAGACAGGCACCTGTTTCAACAAAGATAAGCCTAATTCAGTCTGGACTATATCTGGGAGTTTGCTTACAAAAGAGGTTTGTTACAGCAGCCAGTTGCCATATGACACATCTTGTAAAAATACAACACACACAGGGAGAAACAAAAGCACATTGTGATGATACCAGACCCTTCCCTGCCAACCAGAAGGAAGTGAGCAATGAGGCACACCTCTTCCTCAGGACTCCGGGCTGTGCTCTTCACTGGGACGACGGAACAGGGAAAAAGAACCCCACACTTTTCGGAATAGGATTTTTTAAAGCTTCTACCGCTGCTGCCATGTTAAAATTGACAAATTGGTGAGGTGACTGGGTTAGCTTAGGCACCGGTTACAAAGCTACTCTGACCAGAGCTGAGAATGTTCATATATACAATTACTGAGCCCAAATAGGAAAAGCCCTATCAGACAGGGCAAACCTGTTGCTACAGTTCTCAGCTTTTTTTTTCTTTTTAAATATCCAGTTGATATTTCTAGCAAATGCCAGCACCTGTTGCAACAGTAATTCCCAGCACCTGTTGCAACATTTTTATTCCCCACTTTCAAGTGGGTTTCTTTTTTCATTCTAACACATACTGAACAAAAAGTCTCCTTCTCCTCTCCTTAAAAAAAAAATTAAATTTTTTTTATGACAGTTCTAAACTAGTCTAATGACTTCTTAACAATGGAAAAAATATTTGGGAATATTTGAAAAATAATTGGAAAATGTATCTTTCAAGTGTGAAAAACTATGACAAGGAGAATCTTGGATTTATTCTGGTTTTGGACTTATTCCGGGCAAAATTCCCATGTGCTTCTCTTTTGCAGAAAACAGCATTTTTTGCACAGAAAATGCTGCTTTCTGTGCCAGAAATTTTATAATTCAGAATTTATTGTGAGCAAAATTCACAAAAGCATAGGGGAAAAAAAAACTATTTTCTGTGCAGAAAAAAGCTGTTTCTTGTACTCCCCCCTCCCCGCCCCTGTGCAAACAAGCAGATGCCAGGTTTATGCAGAGTAAGCCCAAACTGTGAATCAGCTTCAAAAACTGTGTCGTATTTCAAAGATTTTCTTGCAATGAGAAGAACTCTGTGAATTACCCATTGCTTCCTTCAGGAAGAAAATTTAGTGATGAATTACAACGCAACCCACAATGTGGCTTCTTGAGCTTTTCTAGGTTTATCAGTTGTTGTCACCTGTACATTTGGATTTTAAAAAAAATCACAAGAATGAAAGCAATAAAAATTGCAGCCGCCTAATACATTTGCCCCACGTAGAGGAATCCTAACCGAATTATGTCTAAGGCCATTTCCGCACTAGCCTGTTATAGCACGATGATTCCACTTTCAACATCCTCTGGAATCCTGGGGTTTGCAGTTTCGGGAGGGGCCAAGCGGCCCCTCCCGAAACTGCAAACCCCAGGATTCCAGAGGATGTTGAAAGTGGAATCATCGCGCTATAACAGGCTAGTGCGGAAATGGCCTTAGTTGCTGGGGGGAAAAGAGTCAATTGCAAGTAATTCATTATTCTCAACTGATTACTACTGAGACCCACTTCTGATTAATTTGGCAAACCATTTTTTAAAAAAAAAAACCATTTTTAAAGCATTTATATTTCTCAAAAGCACTAAACATTCTCTAGAATAAAAATTATTATCTTATCTGACACAGTCACCCCTTCATGTTTGCAGGTTTAACTTTCACAGATTTGATTATTTGGGAGTTTCTCCAGCCCCTGCCCTTCCACCTCACATGCTTCTTTTCTGAGGAAACCTTCCCTCTCAGCGGCTCCAATTAGGCCACGCAGCCTAATAAAAACCATCTCTGGTCCTCCTCTTCCTCCACTAGAAGCTGCCTGGCCACAGTTCACAGCTCACAGCTCACAGTTCACAGGATGGTTCACACCCAAGGAAGGAGATGGGCAAGAGAGTAGAAGTGCGGAGCCACTATGCCAACCCACCCCCTTTCCCTCTCCTTTCTCTGACCTGGTTTGGACACTGGGTGCCCATTCTCCCCAGCATGCCTTGGCCCTCTTCCCACAGATACACACACATATTTTGATATTCATGATTTTTCTAATTTTTTTGTGTGTTGTTACTGTAGTTTCTAGTCCGAACTTGAGGTATATTAGATATCATTTGATATCAAGAATTTGGCCTTCACTACCCATTCCTCTCCATGTGCTTGTGAAGCCCCTGGACAAGCACGCGCACAGGCACGGCCGAAAATAGCTGAATATTCAAAAACAAATCCAGGCAGGCCAGTAATTGCCAGACTGCAGCTTTAGGAGACCTCCAGGCAAGTACCCTCTTAATACCACATTATGTATGCACGCAGCTTACAAAAGATCCCCTGCCCCGAGCAGGCAGCTTGACGAGCTGAATATCCAACTCTCAAGCACTCCGCGTTTGCATACTGTCTACGCTATTGACAACGCTGTCATAATTCAATCATCTAAAGTACTGACCTTTCGGAGGCTTTGTCTCCAGCCCGAAACCCATTGTTTTCCCGAGGAACGGACTAGCCTACAGGCACATTTTCCCTTATAAGAACCTCTGAGTTTGGGCGTCTCATCGGATCGCTCGTGACTTGCCTCCCGACTTGCTGCAGCTCCATTTGATGAGCCTCCCCTCAGCCTCCACGTGCTGAGAATCTACGCTCCCAAGCTTCTTTCCGTCTACCGGGCTACAGGATGAGGTGTAGTATTTCCCCAAAAATCCTCCTGAAAATCCCCTATTTTCCTCTCTTTATTTTCTTAGGACGGCATGCGTGACTGCACAATTATGCAGTATTTCTTAATTTTGAGTGAGTGAGTGCGTAAGTTTGCTGTGACTTCATAAATAAAAGAACATAATTTGAGCTTTCTTGTGTCCTGGTCCTGACTCAGCCTGACCCCATAAACATTGGGTAAAAGATCTCGCTACGTTGCCCTGCCTCTCGCATTGCTAACTAGTGCTCTTGCTAATTCCCATTCCCCATTATTTTGAGCACATTGAGGTGTCCCTCACGGGACCCCAGAAATCAGGGTAACAGTGTCCTGTGCTCCTAACCCTAGCAAATGTGGAGGACCAACTGTATATCCAAAGTATAGGGAAGCTATTTTGCAATATTACAAAAGGTTACTAATAAAACACACAGGCTATCTGTCAGAGGAAAAAACTGGCAGGACCACCCCTGATAGTTTCTTGACTAAGAAAACCCTTGGAAATTCACAGGGCCTGCTTAAGTCAATTGGTAACTTGAAGGAAAACACATACGCCATGCAGGATACACGTTCTGTATCATCTAGGCTGGTGGTTCCTAAACTTTGGCCCACGCTTGGTGGAGACCTAGGCCATTTCTGCACTACACTCTTATAGCAAGATTATTCCACTTTCAACATCCTATGGAATCCTGGGGTTTGCAGTTTAGGGAGGAGCCGGATGTCCCTTGTTAAATTTCTCATTGCTTCCATCAAGGAAAAAAAAATCTCCTCCTGTGAGGGGAAGCGCTAAAGAACTGCCACTGCCACCACCATTTTCCTGTCCAGGCCCTGAAAAAGGCCAGAAGCGGGGCTGTGGTGGAGATGGCTGGTGCTTCTTTTAGGTTCTCCCACAATGGACTAAGCTCTCAACATTCACCATTCTACTCAGAGATGAGGATGGTTGTGCTTTTTGTTGAAAAGACTTAAGGTACAGTACTTCTATTGACCCATGGATAAGTTGATCCAAGCTTTTTGGGTCAATTTTTTTACTAGAATTTCTCATACATGAGTAGGAGTCTTGGTAGACCGCAAGTTGAAAATGAGTCAGCAGAGTGATGCGGCAGCTGAAAAAGCCAATGTAATTCTGTGCTGTTTCCCCTTTCACACTTGGATTTCCTCACAGCCATGCACCTCAGCAATGTGACTTGCAAATTAAGCCAGTGTTCACCCTCCAATGACCAATCCCAAAACAAAGCACACTAAATGAAAGATACACAGGTAAGGAAAATCACATGGGATGACAAACACTTTCGGGAGCACCTCTGCAAAGAAAAGTATAAATGTATTGTCTAGTTTGGCTCTAAAACAGCTTCCACAACCCAGGTCTCTCCAAATGCTTTGGCTTACAACTCCCATCAGCCCCAGCCAGGGCAGTAGTCAAGGATGATGGAAGCTAAGGCCCAAAAGGACCAAGATCTAGGAAAGCTAATCTAAATCCAGTATCCCCATACTGTAATATCCAACCACTTTTTTTTCCAAGAAGCCCACCAGTTTCAAAATTAGACACTGAGGTCCTGTGCCATTGTGTACTTCCTCTGTCTTACTGTGTACCGCTGTCCATTCTCAGAGATGGGACACTGGGTTAAGAACACAGGTTGAGCCTACTCCGCCTGCTCTGTCTATCCACACCTTGGGCTTATGCACCAGTGTGGCACGTGGGCGATACTCTGTATCACTGTACATCACCAGCAAGGAGACTGAGAAAGACACCGGGCCGGATTCTCTGATTTGGCAACCGTGCTCATGCGCAGGTCTCTTTCTCTGTGATGCCAGCAAGTTGCAAAGCCCTACCCATAGGAACGCCCCAGCATTAAAAGAAGAGGGGGAGAATATTTCTCTTTAAAAGGAAGCCAAACCCAGCCTCGTGACACAGGTGCTGGCTAAACGCAAGAGGTGGGAGGTGTCTCCTCTCATATAGTCCCACTTCTGTAAACACAGAAGGATCAGGAAAGAAGGCAACAGACGGGTGCAAAGTTCTTTGGCAGACAGGCCACCGACACCCCAGACCACAACGGCAACCATGCAAGGTAAGGGGAGAGGGGAAGTGCGCGACAAGCCCACCTCCGCCAGTGTCGGACAACTAAGCGTGTGGGAGAGGACAAACTTAAGAGGACCTGACGGGCGGGAGGCAGGAGTTGTTTCGTGGTAGAGTTTGGATGGAGCATGGACGCTTCGGAGCTGAGTAGGGCGTGTTCCTGCAGGTCCGGTCAAAAGAATTTTGTAGAGCTGACAGGCTAGTGAACAAATCTGGGATGAAAGAGAAGCAAGTGTGTGACAGGGTGCGAATTCAAAGGAGTGGGGATAAAGACTTGCAGGAAAGTATTTAAAGAATTGAATACCACAGTCTTCACTAGATTCCAGCTTTTGACTCTGTTGTATTCCAAGGATGGACTGATGGCAGCCTTGCACAGTTTATCCAAAGGGTAACTAGAATTCCCAAGACTCACCAACGGCGGTTAAGGTATCGTCACATAAAAAGCTCATCCTTGGCTCTCTTCAGGGCTAAGGCCTACTGGTGTGTGATGCGTACAACTATGTGTACAACTCTTGTTTAAGAATAGGAGAAGTTTCCCCAGATTGGGTCAGGCTCTACCACACCCAGGCCCCTTTCACACTGCTTAACTATAGCACTTTGATTCCACCTTAACTGTCATGGCTGCATCCTATGGAATCCTGGGGTCTGTAGTTTCATGAGGAATTCTCTGCCACAGAGCTCTGGTGCTTCTCCAAATGGCACATTCCAGGAGTCCATAGGATGCAGCTGGGGTAGTTAAAGTGGAATCACAGTGCTGTAATTGTATAACTTGAAAGGGTTCCCATCATACTTTGTCAAAGTGATCAGCCAGAAGTTAAATCCACTTAAGTTACTTAAGCCAACCAGGTCTAGACTGGCAAGGGTCACCCAGAAGACCTTTTCATCAGCCACCCCTGGACTGTGGAATGACCTGCCGGAAGAGATTCAACAGTTAAATGTGCTTTCTGAATTTTAAAAACTATTAAATTTGCAAGAAACTACCAAGTTTTCCAATATTTACAAAATGTTTCCTGCTTGTTTCTAAGTTGTACTGCCAAAATTAAGAAAATTAGAGATAACTGGCAGTGGGGTTTGGTGGGTCAAACCAATTCTCTCTTATCAGACAAATCGCCAGGCTTAAAATTCTTTTATTCTAAAGAATTCTGTCTTCCTTTGCACTTTAACCACCTTTAGGTTCCAGTTGGTGGAACATGAGGTTCTATTACACATGAAAATGGATCTTATATAAGTTTGAAATCTGTACACCAGGGCAAGCAGATGTTTGGTTGTGACTGATTATGAAAATGATAAAGTGTTCTTGACTCTCATTAGTTTAATGAGTAAAACAGAATTTTCTTTAAGAAAAAAAGAAGCTTTGGATTGCCTGACTTCATGCTAATTGCTCATCCATCAGCCTCAGTGTCCCTCATCTGTGAAATGGGAGCATTAATCAGGTCTCGATGCAGCTTCTCTGGACTTTGAGAAGCCAGGTTTCAAATTCCTGTGGCTGAAATAAATCACATGTTGATACTTTTTTTCAGCATTGAAATGTTCCTTTTTAAAAATAAGAACAGCTTCCAGAATCCCCCAGAGTGGTTGGCAGTAACTCAGGTTTCAATTTGTATTTGTATATGAGCATGGAAAAGTTACTTTTTTGGAGCATAACTCTCAGAAGATGCCCTCCATGGCCAGGCAGGCTGGGGGATTCTGGGAGCTATAGTCCAAAAAAGTAACTTGCTCAAGCTCCGCTGAAAAGATACATAGCTTTGGAACGTCTCTGACATTTCATACCAGCTCAAGCTATTGACAGACAGTGAGACAGAAGCCAATGTGGGATAGGGTTAGATAAAAAATGGGTCCTTCTTAGTGGCGGTATTTCATCTGTTGAACCCTGTCATCAAAACTATCATGCTCAGTGCTGTTGGAGGCAGTTTTATTAACTTGGGCTTTCTGTTTTCAAACGCTGCTTGAATCTGGTTGATCAAGCTGAAACATGTTCCAGTTTGACCATCTCCCTCCTGCTGTTTTTATAGTTCATTGTTTAAAGCTTTTTAAGTACTGCTTTAAAAAAAGTTTCTGCTTTGGATTCATTAATTCATTGACACCCTGTATTTAGCATAATGTTTGGTATTTTATAAGTGGCTCTGAGCAGCAAGGACTTTATATATTTTTGTAGATAGATAGGCAGGCAGATAGATCATAGAATCATGGAACTGGTAGCTAAAAAACCCAATGTGATTCTGGGCTGCATCAACAGAAGTAGTGTTTAGTTAAGGGAAGTGATGGTACCACTCTATTCTGCTTTGGATAGACCCCACCTGGAATTCTGTGTCCAGTTCTGGGCACCAGAGTTCAGGAGGGATATTGATAAGCTGGAAAACATCCTGAGGAGGATGGCCAAAATGGTAAAAAGCTGGGAAACCATGAGTGGCTTAGGCAATTGGGTATGTGTAGCCTGGAGAAGAGAAGGTTAAGAAGTAGTAAATATTTAAACATATTTGAAGAGATCTCATAGGGAGGATGGAGCAAGCCTGTTTTCTGCTGCTCCAGAGACTAGGACACGGAGCAATGGCTTCAAACTTCAGGAAAAGAGATTCCATCTAAGCATTAGGAAAAACTTTCTGATGGTACAAACAGTTCAAGAGTGGAATACGCTGCTGCTTGGGAGTGTGGTGGATCTCCTTCTTTGGAGGTTTTTAAATAGAGGCTGGACAGCCATCTGTCGCAAATACCTTGATGGTGTCTTCCTGAGTGGTAAAATGGGGTTGGACTCAATAGCCCTTGTGGTCTCTTCCATCTCTATGATTCTATGATTCCATAGAGTTGGAAGGGCATCAAGTCTGACCCCCCTGCCATGCAAGATCAGAGAGAGAGACAGAGAGACAGAGAGAGAGAGAGAGAGAGCATCCAGGAAATCCCAATGGGTGGTGTCCCAGTGCACAACAGGACACCGTATTGGTGCCGGTCACTTTGTCAGCTCCCCCATGTAATAACAACAGCAGCCTCTTACTGGATACGGCCAGTTCTAATTCTTGCGTACATAAATCCACTTCTGAAGACATTAAGTCCCCACCAGGATTCTAGTCTAGCTGTTGTTGTTGTTGTATCATTCTTGATGACATAGATAGACAAAAAGATCTGCAGCCACAGAACTTGCTAAGGGGTTGGTCAGAAAAACCATCACATCTGGTTTTGATGATTAGAAAGAATAGGATATTGAAAGGAATATGTTGTAATTTTGGAGAGAGAGGTATGAATAACTGTATCTATTATAAACACTAAAAAGGAAGATTGGAGGTCACCTTTTTTCCCTGTACTTTTATATTTCTACTTTAGTGTATCTCAGTTTTCTATCCCCTTTTTAATTCCATTTCTGTCATTCTTAATGTATTTTTTAAAAAATCTTAATAAAAATTATTTTAAAATCTTAAAGCTTATGTAAAACAGATCCATAAAAGTCTGACTCTGCAGCAGGTGCACGTTGGCAAACAGTAGGTTAGCCTGGACATTCCAGCCCAGACGAAATTGCAAAGGCTAAATTGGAAGCACTAATTGAAGCATTCCAAGCAACAAAGGAATGTAGGTCATAATGCACTTGGCTAAAAATTAATGGGGTTGCCAAGCGCTAAATACCAAACTGGAGTTTGGGGGGTTGATTCACAGGAGGGCAAAGACAGGGGGCAAGATGTCTAATATGTCAGGATTTCATCAGAAGTTTGTTTGCAACAGTGGATTTTAGCACTGGGGGTATGTATGTAGATTTGTAAGAAAAAGAGTGCCTTTGAGCATGTTCACAGTGCCATTATCACTTCCTTTCAAAAGAGAATAATCCCTTATGCCCAAGATCAGAGTGGTCATGGTGGCAATTATCTAAGCTTGGAATGTTACTTTTTGGGTCTGTAAATTCCAGTCTTTGAGCCAGGATGGTTGTGGCTACTGCTGGGTGGGGGATTCTGGGAACTGTGGTCAAAACAAGGAGCATTTGCAAGCTCCGAGAACGATGGTGGGGAGGTTTCAGGTTATAGATAACAAATTTTTAGGCCTAAAGTAAGAGGAGTCCCACTGGATTAATCTAATCCTCTGCTTCAACACTGGCTAATCAGAGGCCCCTCAGCATCTCCTACAAACAGGTAGACTATGTTGCAACATGGAAGCTCCTCATTTTCAAGGCTGATGGTCAGTTTTTCTTCAGTGAAATGTCTTTGCTTCCTTCTCTAATTAGCATGCTGGCTGGTAAACCTGGGTCTCCATTGTTCGTTACCATTGGCCATGCTTTCTGGGGATGATGCAGTACAGCACCACTTGAGAAGTTAAACTTGGGAGCCACTATTAAGAAATGGCCACAGCCCTGTATGAAATAGTAAAAGGGAAAGGTAGCTGCTCTGAAGGAGGCCACAAATCTAACATTTGCAATAACTAAAGGAAGCCATCTAAGAAAGGGGCCATCCCCAAACCTTGTGGCCATGAGTTCCACAAGCTAAAATATAGGCTTCTGCATTTGGGAATGCAACCACATGTCCAGAGAGGTGGTGGGGTCTCCTTCTCAGGACCTCTTCAAAAAGAGGCTGGACAGCTACCTCCTGTGGATGTTCTGGCCAGATTTCCTCCATTAAGCAGAGAGTTGGACTCAGTGGCTCAGGAGGTCCCTTTCAACTCTGCTAAGATTCTGCAAGGAACGGACTCCTTTGCCCTGCCCTGCCCTTGAACACCAAACCATTTTATGAAGAAAATCCAGAGTCTGAAGATAGTCCATTTCTAGACATTTTTGACTGAGGGATTCTGGGAGTTGCAATCCAAATAGTGACATCACCAGGCTCTAATACAGAGTATCTCAGAACGCAGAGGTTCCATTTAGTTATTGGCACCAATGCTAAGTTTCTCCCCCCCGAAATTTGGTCTCCCCCTCATATATTTTGTTGTAGTTGCTAAGGTTGTGTCTCCGGATGCTGTTAGATCACAATCACCATCATGCTGGTGGATGGATTCTGGGATTTGCAATCTAAAAGGCCCCTAAATTATCTCTAAGCTCCAGGTGAGACCCCCTGTTTGTGAGAGCAACAGCCGAGCTCAGAGCCCTACCACCTGTTCAAAACGAACTGTATAAATCACAGTTTCTCGCAGGGACCAGGTGCAGTGTCAGTACACAGACAAGACGAGCAAATTTATTAACTTCACGTCAGAGGTGTGTGCCAGAGGCAGGGAGGAGCAGAGGAATCCACAAGCAGGATGCAAGCAAGCTCATACTTGCTCCATCTGATCTGTTCAGTCCCCCAACGCCTGCAGAAGTCACACGCCTCAGTTGCTCGGCTTCACCCCATTTGTCCATTGGGATGAATTCTTGGTCCCTCTTCCCTTGACCAAAAGGAGGGCTTCCCTAGCCAGAACAGCCAATGGTGAGGAATCTGGGAGCTGTAGTCCACTTCAAGGGCCACACAATTCTCACCCCTGGGGCCCTTTCACCTTACAGAACTTTGATTCTACTTTAATTGTCATGTTTCCCATGGAATCCTGGGGTTTCCAGCTTCGTGAGGTGTTTGGAATTCTCAGCCCGTGAGCTCTAGTGCCTCACCAAACTACAAATCCCAGGATTCAACAGAACACAGCCATGGCAGTTAAAGTGGGATCAAAGTACTACAACTGTGTGGTGTGAACAGGCCGCTGGTTTAGAGTCACTCAAATCCACTAGAGAGACACTCTGGGAGTCCCAGCCAGCCTGAGCTTGATGGATTATAACAGATAAGAAATAGATTGTTCTCCCCATAAGTTACCTGCTCCAACTGGGCACCCTTCAAAGGTGTGGGACTAAAATTCCCATCATTCTCAGTCAGTATGCTCACTGGTCATAGTGGTTGAGCCTGAGAAGGGAGCTGGAGTCGAACTTAGGTCAAAAGCTTTTTTATAGATTACTTTCTGGGCCAGCTATACTGTGAGACAAAGTGAGGCAACTGCCTCAGGTGGCAGAAACTGGGGTGGCAGCATTGGCCTCCTAGTTGTCCCTCTTGAATTCTCCATCTACTCCCCACTTTGGGGGGATTTCAGCACTCCCAAGAGAAGACCATCCAGCCTTAGTTTAAAAACCTCCAAAGAAGGAGACCCCACCACACTCCAAGGCAGCATATTCCACTGTTGAACTGTTCTTACCATCAGTAAGTTCTTCCTAACATTTAGGTGGAATCTCTTTTTCTGTAGTTTGAAGCCATTGTTCTGTGAACTAGTTCTGAAGATGCAGAAAACAAGCTTGCTCCATCTTCGATACGACATCCTTTTAATATTTAAACATGGCTTTCATGTTACCTTGGCTCAGTCTTTAATCACAATGGAGACTGCGATCAAAAAATCAGAAGAAGACTAGGGCCCTTTTCGCACGGCATTGTCCATGCAAAAGAGGGCCTGGAGCGTTGCGTGATTGTGAGGAGCGATCTGCATGATGCGCTCGCAATCGCGCAATGCTCCAGGGGCCGGCAGGCGTCAATCACACACCTTTTCATTTTTTGCTAGAAGCTGAAAATGGTGCGCAATCACGCATTGCTCCCGGGCCCCGCACGCACTTACCTGGCGTGCGGAGCCTCCGGAGCCACACCAGTCGCACTTCCTGCCCCAGCGCAGCCTGGGAAACTCCCAGGCTGTGCTGTGGAAGGAAGAAGCGGGGCTCTCGCGTGAGCAGGCAGCTCATGTGGAGCCGAAGGACCCCGGACACGAGAGCCTCTCGCTGGAGGCTGCTTGCGTGATCCCCGCACCCCAGCGCCGGAAAATGGTAAGGTGCGGAAAGGACCTCGGTCTTTGAAGAGTAGCTACGCAGGAACTAGACAAGATCCCAAAGTGTAAAGATATATCATTGAATACTAAAGTTAGGATTGTCCGTCCATCATATCTCCAATTTCTATGTATGGTTGTGAAAGCTGGATAGTGCAGAAAACTAAAGCTGATAGGAAGAAAATTGACTCCTTTGAAACGTGGTGCCGGAAGACAGTTTTGCGGATACCCTGGACTGCCAAAAAGACAAATGGATGGGACCTAGAGCAAAGCAAATCTGAATTCTCCCTAGAAGCTAAGATGACTCAACTCAGACTGTTGTACTTTGGCCATATCATGAGAACATATGACTCCTTAGAAAAGATAATAATGCTTGGTAAGGTGGAAGGTGTCAGGAAAAGAGGAAGACCACATTCCAGATGGAGAGACTCAATCAAGGAAGACACAGCCCTGAATCCGCAAGACTTGAGCAGGGCAGTTATGGATAGGGTGGCTTCGAGGTCTCTCATCCATAGGTCGCCATAGGTCGAAGTCGATGGTACTTAACAACAACAACAAATCGTGTCCCCTCTTAACCTTCTCTCCTGCAGGCTAAGCATCCCCAGCTCCCTAAGCTGCTCCTGATAGACCAATAAGCTTGAGGTTGTTTGGGGACCCCTTGGTGGCTACAGGGTCAGCTGGTTCAGTATCTCTCCTGGGTCGTCTCTCCTCTCCCCTTCCCTGGCCATGACCATACCTCCCCGGTGGACAGTGGGTTTTCCCTTCTGTCTCTGCCTTGGCCTTCTTCCAGGACTGTCCTCTGCCCCAAAGAGAAGTTCAGTATCTCTTCCACAGGCTGGTTTCTTCTTTTTCCTAACACCTCCCTTCTCACGGCCATAGTGCTTCTTTTCGGAGTTGGGTTGCCCATCCGCTTGCCTGCTGGGCTTCTCCTGTCTCCCTGGGGCTGTCAATTGCTCTTCAGGGCATCTGTCTGCTTTTCTCTTGCTTACTGGTCAGCCCTGCAACTGAGGATCCGCTCAGTTTGGGAGGAAGTAGGCAGCAGGGCAGGCCCTAATGCCATCTCATAGTGTCACAACACCTCCCTTGAAAAGTTCGGCCAAAATCCTGGAAAAGGGAGCTGTAGTGTAATGTTTTGGCAAGGGGAACTATGCCATGCCTCCTCTCTATCACAAGCTTCTAGCTATTGTAGCCCTCCCAACATCATTATTATTTTATTTATTTTCATTTATGTCCCTCCTTTCTCCTGATAATGAGACTCAAAGCAGCTAAACCATAAGTTACAAATTAAAAACAATACAAAACATTAACAACAGTACACATGTAAGATTTTAAAAAGTTAAACAATTTATGAACTTAAAAAAATTATGAAAGTTAAAGAATAATAAAATACATTAAAAGACTATATACAAAACTTAAAACAGTACCTCACAGCATTAAAAGCCCGACCCTAGTCAGTTTGTAAGTCTGATGGCACAAAAACGTTCTGACCTGCTTGCAGACGGAGCGCAGGGACGGGGTCCTCCAGGCCAATCTAGGGAGGGAGTTCCAAAGTCTGGGAGCAGCCACCGAGAAGGCCTCGTCCCCTTGGTTCCCACCAAATGAGCCTGAGAAGGTGCTGGAGGAGAGAGAAGGGCTCTCTGGGTGATTTTACAGCTCTAAGGGCTCACAAAGGAAGAGACAGTCCTCCAAATAACCTGGACCTGGCTGGCGAGGGGCAGTGGAGAAACACGCAACTGTGTTCCTGCAGCTGAACGCACAGGACTTCCCAGCTGTCCTCACAGAAGCCAGAACTACAGAGCTGAAAGGATCTGCAGGGGCCATGCGGGAAGGTGCAAGGAAATCCCTCCCAAAAGACCACCCCCTTCTCTGTCTAAAGACCCCCAAAGGAAGAGTCCCACTACGTTCCAAGGAAGCCCCAGGGGATGACAGTGTTGCTGTGTGTCCAGCTTTGGGAACATCGCTGGGTGCTTCTTCCCGCCTTCGCCCCCCTGCTCTTCCTTGCCCAGCAGCATTTTGGGGAGGGGCTGCAACAGGTAAAAGGTGGGTTTTAGCAGACCATTTGTTGTTTCATGAGGTCAGAAGAGAATTCCAGCCCCAGCAACAGCTCAAAAAATGACAGGCATGTATAGGTTGGACTTAAACCTGCATAAGTCACTAGCAGGATGCCAGCTGCAATTGTTGAAAGTAACAGGAAATAGTTGTGTGCTGCGTCAGTGAAGCAGCTTCACTCGTGTTACCTTGCTTTCATCATACCCCCCCCATTACCCTCCAAAACCAGTTTCGAGTAGCTACATTACTAGCAATTTGTTCTTTCTAAGTTATGGGGGGGGGTGTTTGTTCTCTGAGGCAAAAATATCTCAGGCTAACCTTGGTTGCCCTATAGGTCTCTGTAATGATGATGCCACCTCTCTGCCTCCTAGGAGTCTACAATCTCAGTCTTATCTGGGTAAGAGAAAGCTGAGAGAAAGGTGAGCAAAAGGTAGCTCCACCATACCACCCTGAACACACCTGATCACTGATTTCAGAAGGTTCCAGTTAGGGGCCTTTTCACACTACACAGTTATAGCTCTATGATTCCGCTTTAACTGCCATGGCTGCATCCTATGGAATGCCGGGGCTTATAGCTTGGTAAATCACTAGAATTCTCTGGCTGAGAGCTCTAAACACCCTTCCCTTCATGGCAGATCCCAGGATGCAACCATGGCAGTTAATGTGGAATTGTAACACTATAGCTGTAGCATAGAACAGACCCTGGTTAATATTTGGATGGGAAACCACCAGGTTTGGCTCTATTTGGAAGGAATTTCTTTCACTGGGTGCGCACTGGTGTTCCCTTTGGCCTTCCTCTTTTTCTACTGCCTTCTACCTTCCCAAGCATTATAGTGAGTCATGTCTTCTCATGATATGGCCAAAGTTCGACAGCCACAGTTTAGTCATCTTGGCTTCTGGGGAACTTCAGGCTTGATTTGCTCTAGGACCTATTAATTTGTCTTTTTAGCAGTCAAGGTGTCTGTAAAACTCTTCTCCGCATCACATTTCAAAGGAATTTATTTTCTTCCTATGAGCTTTCTTCACTGTCCATCTTTCACTATCATGCATAGAAACTGGAAATACGATGGCATGGGCAATCCTAACCCTCGTATTCAATGATAGGTCTTTACCCTTCAGGATCTTGTCTAGTTCCTTCGTAGCTGCCCTTCCAAGTTCTAGGAGCAGCTTAGGGAGCTAGGTATGTTTAGCCTGATGAAAAGAAACTTAAGAGGTGACATGAAAGCCATGTTTAAACATTGGAAGAGATGCCATGTTGAAGATGGAGCAAGCTTGTTTTCTGCTGCTCCAGAAACTAGGACACAGAGCAATAGATTCAAACTACAGGAAAAGAAGTTTCAACTAAACATAGGAAGTACTTCCTGACAGTAAGAGCTGTTCAGCAGTGAAATATGTTGCCTTAGAGTGTAGCGGAGTCACCTTCCGTGGAGGTTTTTAAACAGAGGCTGGATGGTCATTTGCTGGGGGTGCTTTGAGTGTATGTTCGTGCATGGCAGAATGGGGTTGGACAGGATGGCCACTGTGGTTTCTTCCAACTCTATGACTCTATGATTCTAGTCTTCTTCTGACTTCTTGACTGTAGTGTCCATTCTGATCAATGACTGAGCCAAGGTATCGAATCTTGAACTATTTCAATGTCTTCATCATCTATTTTGAGGTTATGTAAATCATCTGTGGTCATTATTTTTATTTTATCAGTGTCTATCTGCAAACCTGCCTTTGCCCTTTCTGCCTTAACTTTCTTCAATATTGTTCCAAGTCTTTGCTATTTTCTGCTAGTAGCATGACATCATATGCATATATCAAATTGTTGATATTTCTCCCTCCAATGCCCTAACTATATCCACAACCCAAACTCTAATCCCCAGTTCTCAATACATTGGAATCCATACTGGAGTCAGAAATTGTTCCAAAATATTTTACTGTACTACATGAAAGTTATAATCAAGCAGTGCCCAAATAAAGCAAAATGTTACAAAAAGTTCAAGGGTGCCTATGATACTGGAGATCAGGGTTCAAATCCCACTTGGCCCTGGAAACCCACTGGGTGACCTTCAGCAAGTCACACTCTCTCATCCTCAGAGGAAGGCAAAGGCAACCCCCTTATGAAGAAGTCTTGCCAAGAAAACCCCTGTGATGTGGTCACCTTAGGGTCACCGTAAGAAAAGAAGGACTTGAAGGCACACAGTAACAATAATGTGCCTTTTGGAAACTTCCTAAAGTCTAATATTTTGTTGCACCAAAAATGGCTCACTAACTGGTTACCTGGTTTAAACTCATACAATGAAATGCCATACAATTTTTTTGATGTAATCAGGAAAGCAGTCTAATAATGTCAGAATGGGATGATATAGAAAACAACTAATACACTAAGGTGATCATCTCCAGAAAATGGTTTGGACATATCATTGAGCCCACCATATGCTGCAGATACAGGGTGGGTAATTACTTTTTTTTTTAACTCTTTCTAATTCTTCCCAATATGCAATATATACCCATTTCATAGATAGGGAACACTGAGGACAATAAAGTGTGATAGGGCTAGCCAGTGGAATCTGTGGCCAGACTCAGATCTGAACCTAAGATTCCCTATTTAGTTTTGGACCTTCATCAGTTCACTTCAACTTCATTGCTAATTTCCTTGTAAGAGGAGTATTCCAGCTTTCTGTGGTTTTGTTCTATCTAATAGCTAAGCCACAGGATGTTCCTCTCTCAAGCTGGGATAGTCAAGTGTGACCAGATATTCTAGGGTTGGGCAAGAATTTCAGCACCTGCCCCCATTCCCTATCAAGATGAGTGCATGAGAACCACCTCCGCTTTCCTGCCTGTCACCTGCTGGAGATGCAGGTACTGTGACACATCACAAACCCCCACCCACGTGCTGGAGGGGCAGCTGAAGTCAGCCATCCACTGAAGCAAGGCAAGACATTCCTCCTCAGGGTGGAGCCAGCTGTGTGGTAATGGGGTGACAACTCTGGGCAACCTCCTGGGGCCATCCTTGCTGGTGGATTCTGAAAGTTGCAGTCCAAAAATGTAACTCTCCCAAACTCTGCTGGAACAATGCTGAACTATGGAACACCTGTCAAATTTCATATCTTAGAATCATGGAGTCCTAGAGTTGGAAGATACCCCAGAGACCTTCCTGTCCAACTCCCTTCTGCCATGCAAAAATACACCATCAAAGCACTCCCAACAGATGGCCATCTAGCCTCTGTTTAAAAACTGCAAAGAAGGAGACTCTGCCACATGCCCAGGCAGCAGATTCCGCTGTTGAGTGGCCCTTACTGTCAGGAAGTTCTTCCTGGGAATGTTTAGGTGGAATCTCTTTTCCTGAAGTTTGAAACCATTGCTCCATCTCTGGAACAGCAGAAAACAGGCATGCTCCATACTCCATATGACATCCCTTCAAATATTTAAACACAGCTAACATGTCGCTTCTTAATCTTCTTACCCAGTTTTCCTAAGCTGCTCCTCACAGGGCCTTTTACCATCTTGGTCATCCTCTTCTAGACATGTTCCAGCTTGTCAATGTCCTTCTTGAACTGTGGTGTCTGGGACTGGACACAGTATACCAGGTGAGGTCTGACCAAAGGAGAAAAGAGTGGCACTGTTACTTCCCTCGATCTAGACAATATACACCTATTAATGCAGCCTAGAATTGCATTGGCTTTTTCAGCTGCCACATCACACTGTTGCCTCATGATCAGCTTGCGGTCTACTAAGACTTCTAGATCCTTTTCACACGTACAGGCTGACTGCAGGGATTCTGGGTTTTGTCAAGCAAATAAGAATTTTTGTCCAACTTCTGATCATTTCCAGAACACCTTCTGATTATGTTAAACATGGATCTGTACATACAAGGCCAGGCCTTTTAGCACCCTAGAAGAATTTGTCAGAAACCTGATGTCAGTGTCAGTGGATTTTTCCTTCTTCTTCCCAGAACCAGAAAAAGTTCCTTTTTTGCAGACTAAGCTCTCAGCATTGTCCAATTCATCCATGGCTTTGGGTCTCTTGTGTTCTTCCTTCCTCTTCTTGTAATACTATTTCATGCTACCCCTCTGGTGCATGTTGAATGACAGAACAAGTCAAGTGGATCACAGTTGTTGCACATCTGGCTAGGGCTGCCCCACAACATTTTACTGCCTGAGGTGAAGGACGGGATGGCACTATCAGCCGTTTCCTTCTCAGTGGTGTGAGGGTGGGTGGTAAATCCAGTCTTGGATTTCATCTGAACTTTAAAGAAGCTCTCTAAAGTGTGGAATCTATTTTGGATTCAGCACCTTGGAAAGCTACTTTCTGCTTCTCACCAAAACCCAGGAGAGATTCTCCTAGGCACTAACCTGGAGGAGACCTTTTCATTTCATGCAGAAAAGCTGACAGGACTGGCAAGCGAGTCTTTCTTCAGCAATGCCGATGCATCCTGCGCATGCCTGAAGGAACCCAAGTACTGTGTCCATTTCTGGGCACCACAGTTCAGGGAAGGATATTGACAAGCTGGAAGGTGTCCAGTGGAGGGTGATCAAAAGGGGAGCTGGGTATGTTTAGCCTGGAGAAGAGAAGGTGAAAGAGGTGACACGATAGCTGTGTTTAAATATTTGAAGGGATGTTCTATGAAGGATGGAGCAACCTTGTTTTCTGCTGCTCTGGAGACTATGATACAATGGAACAATGACTTCAAACTTCAGGAAAAGAGATTCCATCTAGACATTAGGAAGAACTTCCTGACAGTAAGAGCTGTTTGACAGTGGAATACGCTCCCTCACTGGAGTGTGGTGGAGGCTCCTTCTTTTAAACAGAGGCTGGATGGCCATCCGTTGGGAAATGTTTTGATGGTGTATTCCTGCATGGCAGAAAGGGGAGGACTCGGTGGCCCTTGGGGTCTCTTCCAGCTCTACAGTTCTGTGATTCTAGGAAGGGTGCAGGGCAGGTCATGTGCCACACGGCAGCTCTGGTTGAGGCCTCCCAGCGTCTCTCACCTCAGGCTACTGCCTTGCCCAGCCTCAAGGGACGACCGGCTGTGGATCTAGCAGGTGTCGTTTTCTACTCTTCCTTGCCATGACGGTTTTGAAAAGTAACATCCTACTGCAGTGGAAGTGTACCTTTAAAACAAGGATATACAAAGGAGACGTAGCTGATGGAATTATTCTTTCACTTTGCCTAATATGAGTAAACGTGGACAAGTCACACTCTCTCAGCCTCAGAAAAAGGCAAAGGCAAGCCCCCTCTGAACAAGTCTTGCCAGAAAACCCTGTGATAGGTTTGCCTTAGGGTTGCCATGAGTTGGAAATGACTTAAAGGGACACAACAACAACAACAGAAGGACAGGCTTTTCCATGTCGTATCTTCCAACTGTCCCAATTTGTTAGGGACAGTTCCAATTAACCCTGTGCCATCCCACTTTTTCAGCTGCTTTTAAAATGCCACTGTTTCTCTCTCCTCCTCTCATTTTCTCCCTTTGCATTCAGTTTACCTCAGTTGCTGCAAACCGAATTCAAAGTGCAAAAGTAGTTTGCACTTAATTAACTCTACTGCAGAGAGAGTAGAGAGAGGGGACAATTCTTGTCCTTCAGCCAAAACCAAACCACCGGAGACTCTCCTAGCTTCCTTTTTATTACTAACCTTTGCTATCCTGACCTCACTCTAATGTTATTTGGTCACAGATTTCCTGGTTTCCAGCTGTGAAATGTTGGAGGGTTTTCCATTTGAGGAGCATATCAATTTGACCTATCTATCTATGTCATTAATGCAAGAATCGGTGAAAAACAGAATTAGTTCCTTTTCTTTCCAACATCCATTGGGGTTGCAGAATGCATAATCCTAGGTTGCCAAAAGAACCAAATTTTAAATGAGATACTCTGTCCAGCTTGAGGGCTGCTACAAGGAGAATTTCAGCTGACTTTCCAAAATGGCTGTTGTGGGTTTTTTCCCCCTGTATGGTCAGCACACTGTGTTTCATCAACGTGAAAGGTAGCAGCATCTGTTAGCTTCCACACCAGTGGCACGGTGAATCTGCTCTGGCTTTCTGTCTGAACTTTAAAAGACCTATCCAAAGTGCTGAACTCCTAGCTCACAAATAGGCCTGGCACTTTGAACAGCTCCTTTAAATTTCAGACTAAATTCTGCGGCAGATTTCATACCCTCTCCTGCCACGCTAGCATGGAAGCCAGGAGACATGTCAGGCAACAAGTCCAATTTGAAGAATTATGGTGGACAGGTCAGTGAAAAAAGGGGGTGCTGCCTGGGCAGCTGTTTAAAAAAAAAAAAAAAGGCAAATTCCAGGTACAGTTGAGCATTATATATTTAGTTGTAGAATACTTTTTTTTTAAAATGTCCAGCTGGCTCTGGATGAGGTCAGTAAACTCTGAAAATGAGCCAACCCAACACAAAGAAAAGTGTCATTCATGGGCTGTACATGTGGCAAGATGCCACATCCCATTCCACACACAGAGCTGTGGCAAATTGCGGGCACTGTGGAATCATTGTCTGGTGTTCAGGCAAATGTCCACCCAGAATGTAATAGCATGGGGGAAAGAGACCAGAAAGACTGAGAAAGACAGAAAGAGAAAGAGAAAGGCACTGATTGAGAAAAAGAGTGGCTGTATTTTTTCAAATTCAGAATTGGAAGGCCTGTTACGAAAATGCTGAGTAAAACAATGTAACCAACTCCCAACCTCTTATCCTGGTGGTATGTTTTTTTTCCTGTGGATGGCGTTGCATCCTGTGATTTAAGTCCGCCCCGAAAGGACTGAAGGTTGTTTTACAGATCCACCATTTTGGGATAACCTCACTCCTCCGAGCAGCTGGATTTGTCTCCTGAAGGCAGCTCTGGACTTTTTATTTTTAACTTCTTTCCATTAAAGGGGGTCTCCACCAGGGAAAGATCAGCATCAGGTAAAGAGCCAGCTGCCACTTTGATTTTAAAGGACAGTCTCAACTCCTGGGAGTAACGCCTGTCAGGGGGTGACAGGACATGTGAGTATCTTTGCTTGTCATAAATTCAGGGTTATTTGGTTTATCTAATCTGCTAGTCCTCAATGTCCTGCTTGCTTTCTTGGGGAAACAAAAGGAATTGATCAGATGGGATTGATCAGCAATGTCCAAGAGACCGACTCAGACCATGTAGACAAACAATGTCATAATTCCTCCATGTATTATTACATGGTCTAGACTTGGTGGTGAACGTTATTCTATATGGTAGACTTTCAGGAAGAAATTCAGGCAATAATTATTTTTTCTTTTTCTGGAGGAAAAAGTTTTAGAAGGGTAGAGCAAAGTTAGATTCCAAGTAGGTGAAAGCACTTTTGCAGAGCGGTGAGGAGAATCTAAGAAAAGAAAACATGGCACAGGGAAGGGAATGTGAAACTGGTTTATGAAAGACTGTGAATAAATAGTCACAGTTTTTATCGAGGGACAATAGACAGACTTTTTTTTAAAGGTGTTCTCTGACAAAATGCCCAAAGTGGGACATACTCAAATTTAGAGCTTGGAACTGATGCATTAGAAGTAAGAACATTATCTATAATATTTTTACCTTTGGGGTAATAACATTCCTTTTGCAAAAGCTACAGAGAAGCTGCTAACAATATTTTTGCATGTAACACAATGGAGTTTTCTTTTCCTCATTATTTGAGAGGGTTAAAAAACTCTGGGGCCATTTTCAGTGGATTTCCTACCCTCAGTTTTAGACCATTTCCTTCCTTTTATAGATGGATTTTTTTCCCTTCAGAAAAAAAGAGCTAAACAAGTCACATAACAGGCAGTAACCCCCCCCACCCACCCCCACACACATACTCAATGAAGCATTTACAGGAAGAAGTTACTGGAGGGGGTGGATTAACAAGTTAAACCAGGAATTTTTCAAAGCAGTTCTCCAAATTCTGGACAAAATAGACTAATTTTCACAGTAGGTAGAAGATGAGCCAAAAGGAAGTCAATTCACTTGCTGAGTTTGAAAAAGTGATTGTTTGGACTACAGATCTCAGAATTTTCCAATATTTTGCATGTACTTTGGAAAACAGGCAGACATACAGTCAGGATGGGGCTGTGTCACATATGGCCACTGGCCATACTGGCTGAGTGATTGATACACACACACACACACACACACACACACACATAAACAAGCTTTGATCACTCACAATTCTGGAATACATCAGAGGTATAGATATATAGTGGGTGAAGAGGGGGTAAAAATGAGGTAACTGCCCACCAGAGAATTTTGCTACCCTCATGAAATGTTACTTCACTTTTCAAATTTATAACATTGCTTTAACTCAAAACCACCACTGAGCATTGAGAAGTACAGCTGGGGGAAATCCAAAGAAAATGTGCAGGCAAAGTAACCAAGGGAAAAAGCAAAGGGAAGAGTTTAAGTATTTGTGTTTACCAGCATCTGTCTGCAATGCTAGAAATGTGGTGACCGGAAGAAAATGTCATGAAAGGGGCAAAGCCCTCTCTTTCACACATGCACACCCATAGCTATACCCCCTGGAACATACTTTTGCAGTTTGGTGGCAATGACCATCAGATTAGAAGACTTCAGGGGAAAAAATAGGCAAGATTTATGGGCTCTTGGTATCATGAAGTGTGAGACTTCTTTAGCTTCTTTGTATTAGTGGAATATTGCCTCCACTGTGTTAGGGATGAACAGCAGTTAGAAAATGGCCACAATTTGGCTAAGCACTTTAGGGAAAGAGATGGTGATCTAAATGGGTTCTTGGCCACCTGATCCAAAAACCAAGATGTACCTCCTCTCATTCTGATGCATAAAAGTTGACTGGACTAGCAGATGAATTGGTCTTTACTATTTGCTTTAATGGTCCTCCACAGGACCTGAAGCAACAGGCTAACTTTGGGGCTATAAACACACATTTCTCTACCACAACATCTTGCTATCATTGAGCCCCCGCAAAGAGGCTACTGCCTGAAGCCACTGCTTCTGCTGACATAACCTTTGCGGTAGGGCCGGTCCTGGATCCAACAGGGCCTTTTTTTCTGTCTTTGTTAGCTGGGATAGTCAAGTGAGGAAGCTCATAGCTTCCAACATTTCCCTACGTAAACCAGGATATATGCGGCCAGGTAACATGCGATAGTGGTCAAGATGACGGAAGATATAAATGAGGAGGAACAGATAAGCTAGGAGGAGAGACTTAGGGACTGGGTACGTTTAGCCTGGAGAAGAAAAGGTTAAGAGGCAACGTAATAGTTATGTTTGAATATTTGGAGGGATGTAGCTGGAGAATGGAGGAAGCCTGTTTGCTGCTGCTCTAGTGACTAGGACATGGACCGATGACATCAAACTTCAGGAAAAGAGATTCCACCTAAATATTAGGAAGAACTTCCTGAGGGTAAGAGGAGTTTGAGAGTGGAATATGCTGCCTCAGGGTGTGGTGGAGTCTCCTACTTTGGAGGTTTTTAAACAGAGATCGGATGGCCATCTGTTGGGAGCGCTTTGATTGGGTGTTCCTGCATATCAGGGGCTTAGACTCGATGGCCCTTGTGGTCTCTTCCAACTCTATGATTCCATGATTCTAAGAGAGGCTGCAGCAGTTTGCTGTTGCCTGAGCCTAGAGGGAAGGGCAAGATTCTCTCCCCTCCTCTACCTGCCCTTGCTGAGTTAACTGAGTGCAAACTCCTTTTGTAATCTGAATTCGGTTTGCAAGAATTAAAGTAAACTGAGGACAAAAGGAGGAAGGAGGAAGAAGAGAGAAGAACTGGGATGTTTTAAAAGCAGCTGAAAAGTGGGATGGGAGAGGATTAAATGAGACTGTCCATGCCAAATCAGAAAAGTTGGAGAATATGGAAAGTTCACGTGAAAGGGGTAAGACCCCTATGAAAATGAGGCATGCAAAAGAGAACGGGCTTTGCTTTTGTCCTGTATGTTGGCTTCCTAGAGGCAATCAAGATGTCAACTCTCAGAGGCAGGAGACAGAGTTAATGCTCCTTTTGTTTGAAACTGAAGCGTTCGTTCTTTTGTGTTCTTACATGCTGTGGCCCGGATTTTAAAACACACAAACACTTTTGCTTATTTTGCATGGAATAAACTCGCACACGCTTATATAGATCTCAGTATATGTATTCGTTTATTTACTTGTTCCCTTCTGTGGTTGACATGGGCAACCAGTAAGCCAGGCACGGCGCACAAAGCTCCACACTCGGATTGCTGGGAAGCCAGCCACCCTCTCCCTTTTCCTTCGCACTTCCAGAATTTTCCAGCTCACTGAAACCTAGCTCCGTCACAGCCTTTTAAGGATCAGGAAGGCCCATTTTGAAAATGAAAACTGAGATCCCAAGAAGGTGGAATTCCCCTCTGTCCAGGGCCAGCTGCACAGCTGGGGAATGGAGATTGCCAGTTTGCACGCACAGCCCTGCTGTGGAGAAGAACTTGAGAAAGTTCTTTTTCTGGAGTGGAGTGGAATGGAGAAGACTCTAGGAGTTGTAGGCCAAACCAGGAATATTTCCAAGCTCTCCTATCTATTGATTACTTTCTGCTGCAGACTTCAAGAGCATATCTGTTCATACCCTTCAACTATCCCAGAACTCCCAATTAATTCTCTGTCATCCCACTTTTTCAGCTGCTTTTAAAATGTCCCAGTTTCTCTCTCATCCTCCCGCTTTGTCCTCAGGTTACTTTAGTTGCTGCAAACTGATGTCAAAGTACAAAAGTAGTGTATGGGCTCATGTATAAATCTAGAAATGTTAGTGAAAAAATTGATCCCAAAGAACCTGGGTAGGCTTATCCACAGGTCAGTGTAAGTGCTGCACCTTAACTCTTATCAGAAAAGGAACTATCCCTTTCTCTGAGTAGAGTGGCAAAAGGTGAGAGCATAGTCTGTCCTGGGAGAACATAAAAGATTGTAGAACTCTTGCCTTTTATTAACTGTCAAAGGCCCAAGTAAACAGAAAGATCTTTGCCTGCTGGTGGAAAGGGAGGCCATTTCCGCACTAGACTGTTATAGTGCCATGATTCCACTTTCAACATCCTATGGAATCCTGGAGTTTGCAGTTTAGGGAGGGGCCAGCCAGATTCCAGAATTCCATAGGAGGTTGAAAGTGGAATCATAGCACTATAACAGTCTTGCATGGAAATGGTAGGAGCAGTCCTATCCCTTGGATAGGTTCAGAACGTTAGATAACACCTCTGCAGTTTAGACTAAAACCCAGAATGGAAACAGTAGCACAGTAATATCAGAACCACACCCGCCCCTGCAATCAGTACCTCTTCTGTCTTTAGCTCTTCCTTCACTTTTCAGAGTGCTGGTCCACTTTCCAGATTTGGGACACACAAGAGTTGTCTGCCTTGTAATCAGTTTAAAATGAGCTCCCTCCCGCCCTGCCATTTCTTCCTGTAACTTGGCTTTGTACGCAGAATGTCCCAGGTTAAAGTCCTGCCATCGCCAGCTAGAGCTGGGAAAAAGAACTGTCGTTATTGTGTTCTTTTTATGCCTTCAACTCATTTCTGACTTACGACTATGGATAGTGTAAAACTTTTTTAAAAAATCAAACAAGGAATTGTATTAAAAACATGGATTTAAAACACTTTTTAGAGGGCAGTTAAACTATAACAACAATGATATAAAAATATTGTTGTGGTGGTGGTGTGCTTTCATGTCATTTCTGACTTATGCCAACCCCAAGGTGCATCTTTCACGGGTAGAATTTTTGTTCAGAGGTGGTTTGCCTTTGTCTTCCTTTGAGGCTGAGACAGTGTGACTGCTCAAGGTCACCCCCCTGTACGTTTTCAGGCTGGGCAGGGATCTGAATCCTGGTCTCCCAGTGTATTAATACCACACTCAAACTGCTACACCCCACTGGCTCTTGTGCCTGAAATCCTTCCTGGAGGGATAGTTACCATGTTGCCCAGGAGATCATAGTCCCACAAAAGTAACTGTTTCGAAGCTCTAGTTCCAGCAAGTGTAGACTAAGGGCCTTATCCCACTGCACTGTTATAATGCTGTATTCCACTTTAAGCCATGGCAACATCCTGTGGAATCCTAGGGTTTTCATTTTTGGGAGGGGCATTTAGAATTCTCAGTCAGAGAGCTCTTGGGTCTCACTGAACTACAAACCCCAGAATTCCCCACAGGATGTTGCCGCGGCAGTTAAAGTAGGATATAGCATTATAACAGTGTAGTGTGATAAGGACCTAAGAGGGTATCCACAATTGCAGCAGTTTGATACTGCTTTAGATATCTGCCATGGCACTGTGCTGTGGAATCTAAGGATCTGTAGTTTGATGAACTCTCCACTGCATTCCCTGAACTAGAATATGAGCGCTGTCAGGCAGTGAATTCTATGTTCCTCCGTAAACTACAGATCCCAGCATTCCATAGGATGGCATCATAGCAGTTAAAGTGGGATCAGAGTATACAAATTTGTAATGTGGCTAAGCCCAATAACTGAGTTAGGTGGACCAAGCGTCTGATATATTTCAAGACAAGTGCCGGGTTAAGATAAAACTTTATTTAGAATGAGGGGGTGGACAAAGCATAGTTGGGGTCTGCACTGGCCCCCCAAGACTGTTTTGACAGTGATTTTGCCATCCCCCAAAATCTGAAGTCTCAAGAAGTGGTAATTCATCCTTCCAGTAAGTTGCAGGAGCCTTGTGCTGTTCAAGATCCACAATTAGCAGGTTTTGGAAATGAGAAGCAGGCCTCTGGTTGTTTTGTTGTTTTGCGATGGGGATTTTTGGCCATCTCTGTGGCCCATGGAGGGGGCCTGGGATGGAAAACTGGCCCTGGACTTGCTGCAGTTGCCCAACCCCAGTTTAGAACCATCAGCACGAGAATCTTGCTTTGTTGTCGGAGAAGGAATCATCATAATGAAACAATGCCAGGGTAGCTGATTTGCTTGCAGGAAATTACATTTTTATTTCCCATCATCTCTGTCTTGTCGGTGCAAAACAGCCTTCCTCAATCCTAGTATCCTCCAGAAGCATTAGACTACAACTCCCGTCATCATTGCCTCTCTTGAAAAAGAGCATCACCTCGCTGAATATTCCCTCAATACACCCTTCTCCCAATTCCCTTCCTACACACAGGTGCCACAAAAGAATGGCACACCCAAGGCAAGCTGAGGGGATGCAAAATGGCCACCTGGTTGCCAACAGTTGGTGGCGACAAGGAGAATGACATTTAAGACAAAACCTCCAAACCCACACCAAACGGCAAAGCAAGGCAACCTCTTTCTCTGTTTTCATACATTAGATTCCAAGCCCTGGAAGAAAGTTGTCCAAGAAATGAAATCACTAACAACAGTTCCCATCATTTTTGACCATCAGGCACACTGGCTGGCACTGGTGGGACATCTCTGTTATTGGAAAAATGCATTGGAGGGCAGTGTCTTCCTTTTGCACCCTCCCTCTCCCCAGTAGTTGTGCCCTTGTTGTCAGCTGAAATAAAAAAATTAACTTTTGCAAGCTTTAAAATTGTGTGAGTCTGATTTCACGCCAGCCTGGTTAAAACATATTGCTGGAGCACCAAGGATTTGGGTTTCGGGTTTTTTAAAAAGCTTTGCAGGCAAAACTGAACATCTGCTGTTACCCCAAAACGTAGGTGCCACAAGGGCCGCCCTGCAATGCCAAATACCTCCTTGCAACAGTGGGGAATTAATTAGCTCAAAGAGGAGGCTTTCGAGAGGGGGGCAACTTAGCAAGATCTTTTCTACCAGTGTTTACGGGCACATGCTGGAAAAGAACCAGCCAGAGATTCAGAAATAAAGTAAAAATGTGTTTTATTGAGGGGAATTCACTCATGCATGCATACAAGATGCACACAATCACACATTCACACAAGAGCTAGCTGAAAGAGAAAGGGAGGAAAAATTATAGAGAGGCTGAGGGCTTTGGGGGGATTTATAATTACCAGTCATAGAATCATAGAAATGTAGAGTTGGAAGAGACCACACGGGCCATCTAGTCCAACCCCTTACCATCAGCAATACCCTCAAAGCACTCCCGACAGATGGCCATCCAACCTCTGCTTAAAAACCTCCAAAGAAGGAGACGCCACCACACTCCGAGGCAGCAGATTCCACTGCCTAACAGCCTTGACTGTCAGGAAGTTCTTCCTGAGGTTCAGGTGGAATCTCCTTTCCTGCAGCTTGAATCCATTGCTCCTTGTCCTGGTCTCTGGAGTGGCAGAAAACAAGCCCTCTCCCTCCTCTACATGGCATCCCTTCAAATATTTAAACATAGCTATCATGTCCCCTCTTAACCTTCTCTTCTGCAGACTGAACATACCCAGCTCTCTAAGTCTATCCTCATGGGGCTTGGCTTCCAGGCCCTTCACCATTTTGGTCGCCCTCCTCTGGACCTGCTCCAGCTTGACCATGTGCTTCTTGAATTGGGGTGCCCAGAACTGGACACAGTATTCAAGATGAGGTCTAACCAAAGCAGAGTAGAGTGGTACCAGTACCTCCCTCAATCGAGACACCATACTCCTATTGATGCTGCCGAGAATTGCATTGGCTTTCTTGGCTGCCGCATCACACTGCTGACTCATGTTCAGCTTGTGGTCTATTAAGACTCCTAGATCCCTTTCACACGTACTGCCATCCAGACACGTGTCCCCCATCCTATATTTCTGCATTCCATTTTTTCTACCTAAGTGTAGGACCTTACACTTCTCTCTGTTGAATTTCATTTTGTTAGCCTTGGCCCAGCTCTCCAGTCTGTCCAGGTCATTTTGAATTTTGATCCTGTCCTCTGGCAAATCTCCCAATTTGGTGTCATCTGCAAATTTGATGAGCATGCCCTCTATTCCTTCATCCATCTCGTTGCTGAAGATATTGAACAGCACTGGGCCCAGGACAGAACCCTGTGGCACCCCGCTAGTCACTTCTCTCCAGGATGAAAAGCAGCCATTGGTGAGCACCCTTTGGGAACGGTCAGTCAACCAGTTACAGATCCACCTGACAGTAGCCCTGTCCAGCCCGCATTTTACTAGCTTCTTTGCAAGAATGTTGTGGGGAACTTTGTCAAAGGCCTTACTGAAATCGAGATATGCTACATCCACAGCATTCCCTTCATCTATCAAGCTAGTAACTCTATCATAAAAAGAGATAAGATTAGTCTGGCATGACTTATTTTTGAGAAATCCATGTTGACTTCTCGTGATTACCGCGTTGCTTTCTAAGTGATTAGAAACTGACTGCTTAATGATCTGCTCCAGGATCTTTCCGGGTACTGACGTCAGGCTGACTGGGCGATAATTATTTGGGTCCTCTTTTTTTCCCTTCTTGAAGATGGGGACAACATTTGCCCTCTTCCAGTCTGCTGGAACTTCTCCTGTCCTCCAAGATTTCTCAAAGATTATAGCAAGCGGTTCCGAAATGACCTCTGCCAGTTCTTTTAATATCCTAGGATGCAATTCATCTGGCCCTGGAGACTTGAATTCATCCAGTGTGGCCAGGTATTCCTGTACCACCTCTCCACCTATTATGTGCCGCATTTCCCCTGCTTCCTCACCTGCTCCCCGACCGCCAGGTTGAGTGCTTGTATCCTTCTGGGAAAAAACTGAGGCAAAGGAGGTGTTAAGTAGTTCTGCCTTTTCTCTTCCCCCTGTTAGTAATTCGCCATCTTCTCTGCACAGCGACCCTATCGCCTCTTTCTTTTTCCTTTTGCTGCGGACATATTTTAAAAATACCTTTTTACTGTTTTTAATGTCTCTGGCCAGCCTAAGTTCGTTCTGTGCTTTAGCCTTTCTGACCTTCTCCCTACATCTCCTGGCTACTTGCTTAAATTCTTCTTTGGTGGTTTCCCCCCTCTTCCATTTCCCGTACACGTTTCTCTTAATGCTTAGCTCAGCTGAGAGTTCTTTAGTCAATCATTCTGGTTTCTTCAGATGCCTTCCATTTTTCCTCCTTATTGGCACAGTTTTAGACTGTGCCTTCAGTATCTTTTCAGATGCCAGTCTAGAAGAGAAGTGAAGAGCAGGAATGTATTTTGGCTTAGGTAGGACCTAAGGGCAGTTCTCATTCAGGAGCCAGACGGACAGAGTGAAGGGTAGACTTTCAAGCGACTGCACTGGGCATCCTGAAATCAGGGGTGTTTGTACTCTGAAAATAGCCTGTGGCAGTGAAGGTTCCAGATGCAAGACAAAGGGAACCTATTGTGGACAATGGGTCTTTCGCCTGTTGATGGGCTTAGTGCTTTGATTGACAAAGACATGATGGGTGTTGTAATAGTTGTCTATTGTGGGTGCTGTGAGGAAAGAGGAAAGAATCCAGGTGTACAAGGGATGGATATCTGTCAATCAGTGTCCTGGTGGGCTCCTCACAGTTGGATTCCCTGGAAAATTTCAGCTTCTCATTAAGCCTCTTATCCACAGGAATGGTGTGTATTAGCCTGACAAATGACTCAGTCTTACCTGGAGGAAGTTTTGAGTTGACCTGTCCTCATATTTACAGTCAAATTCTTTCCCTCGCTCAGTTTGACCTCTCCGTCACCTCTCAGGCTTGAATTTGATATCAGAGCCGATAAAATGTGTTGCCAATTAGGTATGGTGCCCATCCAAACCATACGGATATTGGGGACCCCCAAAGCGGGGCCTCACACTGCTGTAGGTAACATGCAAGCATAAAAAGAAAAATGAGCTGTCTCTGAATCTGAGGTAATATTGCCAGCTTGTTTTCTCCTGAAAAGGCACATTTGGGCAGCCTTGCCGAGGTGAGCAGCTTCAGAAGCACTCTGCCATTAATGTCTGAAAAACCTCATGGGGCACCTCACTTTTCCCAGGCATCCCAACACCTTCCACCTCCAAGTCCCAGTTCACCAGGATAAAGAGGAATGTGGGCTAGGAAGGGGAGGTTCTTGATACACTATGATTTTTTTTAAAAGTAACCAACCCAGCGCTGCCAACACACACTGTGTGGCAAGAAGACTGACGTATAATTAAGGCCTTGGCACGGTCTGGTTGCCACACCTTTGCTGGTAGACCAGGAGTCAGGCGCATTCCCTTCCAAGGAACGCCCCCTGACAGGTTAGACCGTTTTCTCCCAGCACCTGTTCTGCCGGCCTAGGCACAGCGCCTACCAGTGGCATAATTACTGTTAATTTTCCATGCTTGAGTGGGTGTTTTGAAGAGCCAGTGAGGAGGGAAGAAACAGACGGATTGTGGAAGAGTGTGGAAGGAGGCATTCTGCAAAGATGCCGGCGTACATTCTTCCAGCGTCACCCATGGTGTGGGGTGATGGAAGTGCTGAAGAAAAAAAAGGACAATTGGATTAAAATGAGAATCTGGAAATGCTCCTTCTTAAATTACATTTCCCCAAATCCTCCTCCAGCCACGCTAGCTGGGGAATTCTGGGAGCTTTCCCTTCAAGGTCCGGTTAAAAATGAAAGTGGGGTTCAGGAAAATATTGGAACCAACACTCATATCCCACAATGCCCTGGGTGCCCTGGGTCCCTGGACTCCACTCAAGGGATGATTCCGCACTAGGCTGTTATAGCGCTATGATTCCACTTGCAACATCCTATGGAATCCTGGGGTTTGCAGTTTCGGGAGGGGCCGGCTGGCCCCTCCCGAAACTGCAAACCCCAGGATTCCATAGGATGTTGCAAGTGGAATCATAGCACTATAACAGCCTAATGCGGAAATGGCCATGGTTTGCGACAGGGAGAAAAAGATGAGGGTGGTTGTTCACAAACTCATATTCCTGAACTATGGTAAATTGTTTCCCGCTGTTCCCCCGACACCCTTTTGATGCTCACTGAGTAGAGAAAGACTTACCTTTTGTCAGCAATAATAATAACAGGCCGGACCTCAGCAGGAATACCGTGTCCAGTTCTGGGCCCAACGATTCAAGAAGGGTACTGACAAGCTACAACGTTTCCAGAGGAGGGCGATCAAAATGGCAGAAGGCTGGGAACCGTGACACCCTATGAGGAGCAGCTTAGGGAGCTGGGGATGTTTAGCCTGGAGAAGAGAAAGTTAAGAGGAAACAGGATAGCCATGTTTAAATATTTGAAGAGATGACATATGGAAGAAAGCCAGCGTGGTGTCGTGGTTTGAGCATTGCACTACAACCCTGGAGACTAGAGGTCAACTCCCTGCTCAGCCATGGAAAGCCACTGGGTGACCTTGGGCGCATTACACACACTCAGCCCCAAAAGACCCCATGATAGGTTTGTCTTAGGGTCACCATAAGTCAGAAATGACTTGAAGGCAGACAACAGCAACAACATATGGAAGATGGAGCAAGTCTGTTTCTGCTATTCCAGGGACTAGGACATGGAGCAATGTCTTCAAGCTACAGAAAAAGAGGTTCCACCTGAACATTAGGAAAAACAGGAAGAGCTGTTTGACAGTGGAATATGTTGCCTCAAGAGTGTGGTGGAGTCTCCTTCTTTGGAGGGCTTTAAACAGAGCTTGGGTGGCCATCTGTCAGGAGTGCTTTGATTGCGTATTCCTGCATCACAGGGGTTTGGACTGGATGGCCATTGAGGTCTCTCCTAACTCAACGATTCTATTAGTCCAATAATTGGATCTGGTGGCACCCTTCTAGTGGCTAGGATTTCATTTCCCCTGAATCCCTTAGCCATTCCAGACTATTGTAGGGAACAAAAATGGCTGCCAGAATGCCTCAGAGTGAGGAACATCAGGCATTCCTGGAACGCCTTCCATCAAAAGAGAGTCGAAGGAGTTGGTTCCGTTGTCTGAACTCTTTTTTAGAGCTTCCCAAGGTGCTGAACTTATTTGGGAAACTGGACCAACAACCTGGATAGCTCCATTAAAGTTCAAACTAAACCCCAAAGTGGACTCATGGACATTCACCGACACAAAACCCACTGGCTGCGGCTAATTGATTATTTAGCTCTGGCCGTACATGTGCAAGATGTCATGACTAGCGTTGAGTCTAGTTTGGGCCACAGTCAACCCCATCCAGGCCTTTCATATGGAAATAATAATACCAGCCTGCACTGTGGGTTGTATAGATTGCAAAGGAGCTTGCCAGACTTAATGTTTGCAGGTAAGGCTTTTTCTTGGTCTTACCACCACCACAGACCCGGGAGACAGTCTTCTCAGGGGCTGCTCCATAGCGTGTGCAACTCCCTCCCATAGAAAGATTGACTGGCCCCCTCTCTGCTCTCTTTCTACTGGCAGGGATTGTCTGCTGCAGAGGTCTTTTCATTAGGGCCTGCTTTATTAGTATTGTGTGTGTGTGTGTTTGACCATTGGACTATGACTATGAGAACAGGGTTAAAATCCCCATTGGGACATGGAAGCCCACTGGATGACCTTGGACAAGTCACACCCTCTCAGCCTCAGAGGAAGGCATGGGCAAACCCTGTTTGAACAAGTCTTGCCAAGAAAACCCCATGATAGGTTTGCTCAAGGGCTGCCATAGGAAATAACATGAAGGCACACAGTAACAACAATGATCAGTATTTCACGTAATGTTTGTAGTCTTCCTTGAGTCCTAGTTTAAGTTTCAGACTGGTACATACAGGAAGTCCCACCTCTTGATACCCCGTTAACTGATGACTCACTCTTCTGATGCTTCCAAATGAAGGACAAGTTCCATTAATTCGATGGGGCTTCTGTTCTTCCCCCAGTTCCCCCTGCCTACGGAGGCTCACTTGGAACCACTCGCAAAGCAAGCTGAGAGGGGGGAAAAGGCACTAAGTTATCTGAGGGACTTTGCAAGCAGTGCACACACAGTCGGTCCCAAGTGAGCTTCCATAAATCCTGCGAGCTTCCTATAGTGCAGTAAGTGGATTACGCTTTTGAGCCAATTCCATTTTCTGACAGTGCTCCAGTCCCTAACCTGTCAGATCGGTGGGGGAAGCCTGCACAATACGTGAACCTAAGGCCATTTCAAACTTTAAACCCCAAAGCGCATGGGTTGCACACCAACTGAGAGGGGATATCCTTTGCTAACACAGGTCTGTTTTTCTCACAGGGTCCAAAGGAGAATCCAAGGGAGGAGCTAAGGGAGGAGCCAAGGGCGGAGTCAAAGGTGGTGACATCATGTCTGGGGACCCATCCGAGCTGGAGTGGGCCATCCAGACTCTGGTGAAGAACTACGACAAGTATGCTGGGAAGGGCTGCTGCTGCAGGAGACGGCAGGGCATCAGCAAGAAAGATTTCCGGAAGATGCTGAGCCATGAACTCAACCACATGCTCACGGTAAGGAGAACTGGGGGCACCAAGAAGCAGCCTTTGACGAAACAAGACCGCTGGCCCAGTGAACTCAGTACTAACTACACCGACCCAGAGGCGGCTGGCAGCTTCCATGCCAGCAGGCAGATCAATCTGTTCTGGGTTTTAGTTTGAATTTTAAAAGATATGTCCAAGGTGCTGAACCACAGTTCCCTAAAATAACTTCAAAATCTGGGACAGGTCCTTTAAAAAAATCTGACTAAACCCCAGAGCAGATTCACTTAGGCCATTTTCGCACTAGCCTGTTATAGCGCGATGATTCCACTTTCAACATCCTCTGGAATCCTGGGGTTTACAGTTTCGGGAGGGGCCAATCGGCCCCTCCCGAAACTGCAAACCCCAGGATTCCAGAGGATGTTGAAAGTGGAATCATCGCGCTATAACAGGTTAGTGTGGAACTGGCCTTAGTGTGGAAGCCACCAGCTGCCACTCTCCCAGCCTTTCCTTTTCATTAGTTACAATCTGATGTCACGGGCAATAGCTAGCCAACCAGGATAAAATAGCAAATTGACAACAACAAGCAGACTCCTGGCTTTATGTCTAATAGTTAAGCTCAGAAACACCTTGATCAGACAGGAATAAGCTGGTCAGGTCTCAATAGGAGAAGGAAAATAAGCAGTAAGACAGACACACAATGTGTAATAGTAAGACACGTATCAACTGGGGAATCCCTTCAGGAATTTAAAGGGACAACAGGTAGAGTGGGTTAAATATGAAGAAACAATACAGACTGAATGACATTGACTGACCTACTCAGGAAGAACCAGTTACATGAAATAATGCCTGCTCCTTTTACGAATCCATCCACACATTTACTTGGGAGTAAATTCCATTGGATAGAGAGAGGTTTACTTCTGATTAGACTTACATATATAGGATTTCACCAGTAGAACCCTGTTCTGTGCTGCAACTAGGATAGTTCCTGGCCTCCCCAGAACATCAGTTGGCACCAAAACACCAACACACGTTGCTGCTGTAACATTTATTGGTGGAAGATGATGCAGCAGATGGTAAAGAAGCAAATACTGGACAGCGCCCAACAAAATCCAAAGAAAAAGGAGAGATATATTTCCAGGGGCTCAATAGATGGGTTTTATTTTATTTTATTTTATTTTTTTAGAACAAGCCCAACACATTTTGCCCTATGTATATATTTCAATGGCCTTCTGGGCAATGTGCTGTCTTGTTCTGTTGTTGTGTGCCTTCAGGTTGCTTCCAAGGCCACTTCCGCACTACGCTCTTATAGCGCGATGATTCCACTGTCAACATCCTATGGAATCCTGGGGTTTGCAGTTTAGGGAGGGGCCGGCTGGCTGGCCCCTCCCCAAACTGCAAACCCCAGGATTCCATAGGATGTTGACAGTGGAATCATTGCGCTATAAGAGCGTAGTGCGGAAGTGGCCCAACGTATGGTGACCGTAATGTGAACCTGCCATGAGGTTTTCTGAGGGTGTGCAGTGTGCCCAAGGTCAGCCAGTGGGCTTCCAGGGCCGAGTGGGGAATCACACCCTGGTCTCCAGGGTCGTAGTCCAGCACTCACAGTGCTAAAATGCTGGGTCTCCATACGCTGTCTAGCAGCCAAAATTTCAGGCACTGAAAATCTCATTCCATTTGTATTTTTTGTTTGTCCAACAAATGGAGTGAGACTTTGAGCTTTAGAAATTTCTGCTGCTAGACAACATATTTGCCCATGAAGAAGGCTACTGAAATATACACATAGGCCAAAACATGTTGGGCTTGTTCCAAAATAAGGCATAAAGATCATCCACTGAGCAGCGGGTGGTAAACAGCGGAGATGCATTCCCTCCGGCCCCTTTGCCAACATGGTGCAGTATTTCCTCTGAGCCATATTGGGCCCCCAAACAACTAATTCTACCCCTAGTTTATGGAACAGTTCCCTAATAGCCAGCTATGTGGGACCCCTGAGCTAGGATGCATCCCTTTCTCAGGGTGAGGCCAATGGAAGATGGACTCCCAAGGATTATATAGTGCAGAAAACAAAGAAAATCAAAGTGCACAAGGTTGACCTATCTCCCCCGCCATAACTATGAAAACTGTGCAAGCAGGACAGTAACAGAGGAAAATTCACTCCCCCAGTCAATTCTTGGCCTTCATATCTTTTCCCAACTTGAAACTTCCAAGATAACGTAAAACAATAGCAAATAAAGTCAGTAACAGAAATTAATTCATATTCTATCATCATGCTAGTAAATACTCCAAAACCCATCTGTCTATTTGCAGAGGCCCAGACTTACTATTAACCCCGAGTCGGCTCTCTTAAACATTCATACCCCCAAAAACACACCCTTTAAACCTCTTCATTGGCTCTCAAAGAATAGATCTTGGTGTTCTTGCAAGAATTTACTTTTTATTTAACTATTTTGCTGAAAAACCAATAAAAAATTGAAATTATCCTTTACTATGGGGGCAGAACAAGTTTCAAGAAAGATCATTACCTTTTCAAACCGGCTGAAGTACAAGGACAATCTACCATAAGCCAAACAGTTCTTAATGGAGAGCAATGACAAGCACTAGGATGGCATGAAGTGCACTAGCCACGCCACTGTGCAATAGCCAGGTGAGGACTGATGCAGGAGCTATTTCACATTTAGGCAGACCAGCAAACTAACATGCAGAAAGATCATGGGGGATTTTGCATCCACTTTCACAGAAAAGCACCAGAAATGTGGAAAAAAACAAAATTACAAATTACAAAATTAAAAACATACGGCAGCTCCCCACTGGAAAACTCAGCAAATAACTACAATAGAACAATGGTGGGGTACACTTATTGAAAATAAAAATGCTGATATGGTTTCTCAGAGATTAAAAGGGAAATCAGACGATGTGATACAAAGAGAATGGCAAATTGTAAACGGTTGTGGGTAGTTGCTGGGTAACCAGATGGAAATCTGTAATTCATGATTTAAGATAAATTGGGAGGGGGCTACAGTGTATGTATCATGAGGCGGGAATATGGAGATGAAAAGGCAAGAATCAATGAGTAATATTAGCAGTTAAATGTAGTACAGTATTATAAGCATGATAAGAAATATTGATAATGAAAACTAGATCAGTGTGGAAGAGCAGAAACATTTCAATTAAGCTGTCAGTTACAAATGTATGTTTTATATGTGAAATTAAATAAAATGGGAAACAAAAGAAAAAAGAAATGTGGAAAAAACAATCAACAGTGAAATGGTGCTAAGTGCAATAGCCACAATGGAGTAACAACACAACACGATGCAATAGCCAGGTGATGACTGATGCAGGAGCTATTTTATATTTGGACAGACAAGCCAACTGACATGCAGAACAATCATGGGTAGAATGATATATCTGCTCTTACAGATAAAGTTTCACAAATATGGAAAATAATGATGAACAAGAGAAGGGCACCAATGTGAGATAGTCACATCAGTGTGCAATAGAAGGGTCTGATGTAAGAGCTCTTTCACATTTAGGCAGACATTTACTATCAAAAGTCATCATAGGGGAAAATTATATGTTCACCCTTCGAGATACTCATCACAAATAAGAAGCAACAGTGATTTGGAGAATGCCATCGAAGTGTAATAGCCACACCAATTGGTAGTCTGACAGAGGGGCATATTTCACATTTGGGCAGACTGAAATGCAAGCAGTCATTTGGGGGAAAATTACATATCCAGTGTTTCAGATACGTGCTGGAGACAAATAATGAGCAATAGGATGTACGAATATGCACTGACTAAACCAGGTGCAACAGCACTTTTTCCCTACAATGAGGAAACAAAGCAAAATAAAAGATGAGATTGTGTATTGGCAGCTTCCCCATCTTTCAGTAAAGTGGCCTCTAACACTTTCCTCCATTATCTTTTCATTCCCACCCCACCCCACCCCAGGACACCAAGAACAAACACGCTGCTGACAAACTTATCTGTGACTTGGATGAAAATCAGGACGGACGCATCTCTTTCCACGAATATTGGAACCTGATTGGCGGCATCGCCCATCCCATCTCGTGCCTGATCCGCCAGCAGGAGGAGAGTGTGAAGTTCACCAAGTAGATGGCCCACAGGGATGAAGGAAGAGGGTCGGCTTCCATCACTCCCAAGATCTCTCTGCCTTTCATTGCCTATCCGCTTCCTGCCTTAATCTCACCACTGTTTCAGCTCCCCCTGCTGGTGGAGCAGTGCATGACACATCCTGTTGACAGGCATCCATGACCCCACCACTGATCTTCCCCTTCATAGTCAAATCTGAGAGAGAAATGAGAACTCATCCATGGAAATTGTTTCTCCATTTGTTTGCTCCCTTCGACAGTTGAGATTTATTATCTGATAGGCACTTGTGGGAAAGTATAGTGGGTACAAATGCTGTCAGATTGCAAATACCATTGCAATAAAGTTTGGAATCAGATGGCGGCGTCAGAGTCCTTGGAACACTCCTTTCTCTTCTGTCCTTCCCAAACAAGTTTCTGACCCTCGTTGCTGCAGGAACACACTCCAAAAAAGCAAAGGTGCATCTCTTTCTCTTCTGTGCTGGAACTGGGGGCAGTTCCAGGCCTCACTTTGAGTACTGAACACTGATAGAGTTGCTGCTATAAGATAAGCTTTATTGGTGGTATATGAGACAAGCAGAAGGTCTATAGCAGCAGTTCTTAACCTGGAGTCCGGTGACCCCTGGGGGTCCAAGGAGCCCTCACTGGGGATCTGCGAAGCCCTGCTGCTGCACACCAGCAGCAGCAACATGGATGCAGCAGTGCAGGGGGTTTGTGGACGCTGAAACTGCTCGCTCATTTGGAGCACGCACACACACACACCCCTGTTGCCACATCGCTGATGAAAGGGACAGGGCAGCAGGTGTGCGCACATGCCCAAACTATGACTCTGGAGACTGGGGTTTAAATCCCCACTCAGCCATGGAAACCCACCGGGTGACCTCAGCCAAGTCACATTCTCTCAGTCTCAGAGGCAACAAACCTGGTCAAGAAAATCCTTCATGATAGGTTCACCTTAGGGTTGCCATAAGGTTGCCACCTTAGGGTTGCCATAAGACATGACGGCCAGAAAGAACCTCCCTCTGTCAGCAGCACTTTGTTGTTGTGTGCCTTCAAGTCACTTCTAAGTTATGGAAAGCCTAAGGTGAATTTATCATGGGGCTTTTTTTGTCAAGATTTGTTCAGAAGGAGTTTGCCTTTGCCTTCCTCTGAGACTGAGAGAATCTGACTTGCCCAAGGTCACCCAGAGTCTGAGCAGGGATTTAAATCCTAGTCTCCAGAAGTCTTTAATAAATAAATAAATATTTGAATATGTAAATCTAAATTTAATATTTAAATCTGGAGTTAAGTCTTGGGGGTCCCCAGCAAAAAAATTATATTTGCAGAGGGTTCCTGGTAAAGAAAAGCTTAAGAACCACTAGTCTGTCAACAGAAATATCCCAGCACTTTTGCTTACAGGACCTTCTCACAGACAAGGATAGAATTTGGCTCGAAAACCAGCAAATTATGCCCTGATTACACAAACTTCAGGAAGAGGAAGAGGAAGAGTCTCGTCCTGAAGCCATGTGGGCCTGATGGACCAGTATCGCAATCCACATAGGGACTGAAGTTCCTCCAGCTCTCGTACACATGGAGGCTTACGTAGTTGACCCTGTGAGAAATCTTTGCAACTTCTTATCCACAATCCAAAATTTCAGAGATGAAAACTGGCCCATGTGTGTCCAGGCTATACCAGATTGTCAGAAGTTTATGAACAAGGAAGAACCTGCAAACAGGGAGAGGCTGCAGCCATTTGTTTTGGCTTGAACCTCCCGGGAAGGGCAAGATTTTGCCCCCTCCTCTCCTCTCTATCTTGCTGAGTTAACTGAACGCAAACTGCTTTTGCACGTTGAGCTCAGTTTGCAGTGACTGAAGTAAGCTGCGGACAAAGGGGGGAAAACAGTTCATTCTATCCTCAGCTGGTGATCCAGTTCCCCAATAGCTGGCTATGGGGGGCCTCTGGGCTGGGCTGCACCCTACTCCGAAGGCCAGGCTGATTGAAGAATGAGTTCCAAGGGTTATACAGTGCAGAACCAAATAAAGAAATTCAAAAGGTGCAGTATGACCCATCTCCACCACCCCTCCCACCTGCAAAACTGGCTAATGACTGTTTACTAGCAGAGGAAAAGTCCCTCTCCCGGCCCATTCTCAGCCTTCATATTTTTCCCAAGCCTCAGACTGCCAAACCAATACAAAAATTATCCAACAAGGTCACCAATACGAATGAACCCTTTCTGTGTTATTGGACCACAGCTGATGTTTGGCCATGATGCTACCAAGGACTTCAGAACCCTTCTGCCGTGCATCAGAGGTTCAACTCACTACACATTCTATCCCAGAAGCTTCGGGAATACACCCAAGCAAAGCACACACGAACACACAAAATGCCCGTCTACTGTTCTCCAGCAGCCGGCCAGGGGAGATATCCTGCTCCTGGACATGGAGGTTCCACTTACGTGAGTGGATTGTGCTGGACTGTTAACTGATGGAACTCTCTGACACAAGATCTGGCGGCAGGCTGGGATGTCAGCTACTGTCTTTCAGTTTCCTTCCTGGCATGTGGGGCATTCTTGGCTTACCAAGAGTATCTCTGTGGGATAAGGAGAGGGGTGAGCAAAGTGTGGGCTTCAAAATCTCAGCCAGACCACCATCACCCTAGCACAGTCTTCCAATCCTGCCCCCAGCAAACGAAAATGAGTGGAAGTGGCCAGAATCGGAAACTGAAAGCAATCAGTTGGTCAGTTTCCAGGGGATGCTGCCCACTGGGGTGGAGGGGACACAAAAGCAAAAATTAGTCTCTGTACTCTCCTCAGTTGCCCAGAATTAAGAAAAGCATCTGGAACACTTTGTCCTGATTGGGGCACCAAAATTCAGGAGATATACTGATAAGCTGGAACATGCCCAGAGGAAGCAACAACCAAAATAGCAGAAGCTTGGAAACCACGAAACCCTATGAGAAGCTGCTTAGGGAGCTGGGTAGCCTGCAGAAGCAAAGGTTAAGAGAGGACATGATAGCCATGTTTAAATTTTTGAAAGGGTGTCAGGTTGAAGATGGAGCCAGCTTGTTTCTGCTGCTCTAGAAGCTAGGACATGGAGCAATGGATTCAAGCTACCTGAAAATATATTCCACCTAAACTTTAAGAAGAACTTCCTGATAGTAAGAGCAGTTCAACAGCAGAATACGCTGCCTCACAGTGTATGATGGAGTCTCCTTCTTTGGAGGTTTTTAAACAGAGGCTGAATGGCCATCTGTTGTGAATGAATTTGTGAATGTTCTAAGATTTGGCTATTTTGATATTTAAGTCTTATATTAAAGTCTTTGGACATTCATTTGCTTATCAGAGCTTGGAAAAACTTTGGTAATATAATTCCCAGGACCTCCCGGTCAGCTACTGAAATATTTATTTATTTAAAGACTTAAGACTCTGGAGCACGTTCACTCTGAATACATCTCTGAAACCTGCTTGTTTCTACAGTGGATTGTTAATCAATGAATGTTATGGATGAATAAATAGGTATTTATTTATAAATTACATCATATTTTATAAATGTTTATATATTTATTTTCATATCATATTTATATATAAACTATACATATAATGTATTGCATAATGCATAACTCTTATCAATGTATGCAATACAAATAATCGATCCCATAAAGACAAGAAGGATCCTCTAACTTCTGCTGGAGTTTACTGCATACCTTGCAGCTGTGGGCAGGCCTACATAGGGACTACAAAACACAGCATCCAAACACGAATAAAAAAACACAAAAGACACTGCAGACTGATCCACCTAGAAAAATCAGCAGTAGCAGAACATGTTATAAACCAACCTGGACACAGAATGCTATTCGAAAGCACAGAAATTCTGGACCGTTCGGACAACTACTATGTCAGACTACACAGAGAGGCCATCGAAATCCATAAACACATGGACAATTTCAACAGGAAAGAAGGAACTCGGAAAGTAAACAAGATTTGGCTACCAGTACTAAAGAACACTAAAATCAAGACTCAAAAACACGCCAAAGAACACGACCCAGACTCTGGAGGTCCCTCTACAGGGAACAATACAATGGGTTGCTAATGTATTTAATGCACTGTTATGCACATCCCCTGACTAACAATACACCCTGGGGGATATCCCATTTAACAACAGGCCATCACACAAGCCATCTGTAACATATGCAGATTGCTCCCTCCCACCCAGGGACCACACAAGTATATATACTCTGTCTCACTGCCATGACACCAGATCCTCTGAAGATGCCAGCCACAGATGCAGGCGAAACGTCAGGAGAAAATACTAATGGAACACGGCCTGAAAGCCCAGAAAAACCACAACAACCTATGGATTCCGGCCGTGAAAGCCTTCGACTTTAGATCAATCTATCTCATGATTGTTATTTTTAAAAGAAAAAAAAGGACCCACACCTATAACATTTTTTTTTTAATGGAAGTGAGAAAAAGACATTCTCTGACTCAGGAAGCTTCCAATCTCTTTATGCAAGAGAAAGCGACGGAAGAGGAGGGATAATGTCAGTTAATCAAAAGATGCTTACAAGTCGCTTTGGTTACAATAGGGAGGCGTGCTTTGCAAGTCTGAGTTCAACCACGAGAGGGCAGCAGAACTAAGTTCTGAGACCGGGCACTTTTCCTAAACGCTCGTCCGCCACGGAAGGCGCCACACCCACCCAACCCCTGCACTGAATGCCGGCAACCACAAGGAGGCAGCGCAAGGCCGTTCCTGCGACTGGGAGCAACACAAGCAAATAACTCCTATTCTGAAATGGCGTCCAGCATTCAAAACTTCTTTTTAAAATGAGAGATCATGAGAGAGTTCAAGCAGCAAGGACATTCACACCCTTTTAAGCCAGTTCTCCTGTTCCTAAGCTTCAGATATGGGAGTGCTGATCATTAGTGTACTAAAGAGTGAGAAAAGAACTAGAGGAGCACTCTGTACATGCTCAGAGTGTCCTGACTGAGGAGTGATCTGAGCTTAAGGAGCTGCGCTCCTGTGAGCTTTCCCAGTTGTAATGCAAAGGATCTAGGGCCCGCTTGCACTTCAGTGGGCCGTTAAAGGCTGTTAGCTACACAGACATGCTTAGAGATGATGGTCAGAATCCAATATCACCCTCTAGGCAATGTAGCTTTATGTATACGGTTGGCCATCCACATTCACTAGGGTTAGGGGCACAGGGCCTTGCAAAATCACAAATATCAAAATGTGTGGGTCTGTGGAAAGGGTGCCAAGGCACGCTGAGGAGAACGCGCACCGAGGTTCCAAACCAGGCCAGGGAAAGGAGAGGGAAAGGCGTGGGTCAGCAGGGTGGCCCCATATTTCCTCCCTCACACGCATCTCATTCATTGAGTGGGGGGATCAGGAGAGGGTTTGTGGTGCTGAGAAATTGGGCTGCAAGCCATCCTTAGCTGGCCAGGCAGTAGCTGAGGTAGGAGAAGGAGGTGGACCAGAGGTGGGTTTATAAAGGGCTGCACAGCCTGATTGGAGCCACTGAGAGGGAAGGTCCCCCCAGAAAAGAAGTGCCTGAGGTGGGGGTGGGCAGGGTTGGAGAAACTTACAAATAATCAAATCCATGAAAATTAAACCCACAAAGGTGGAGGGCCAACTGTACTTAATTATGCAGCAGAAGTACTATGAAACCTTGCTCCTGAATTGTGAAGATGCGTAATGGAACACCAGCAAGAGCATCTGATGTCCGTTGGTGAACCCCAATGGCCATCCGAACCCTCCTGCCAGCATCTCATCACCCGACAGGGAACCACAGCACAGCGGGGATGTTTACCAAATCAGTCCTAATTCGCATTGGTCACTTTGCCAGCTCCGCTACGTGGTGATGTTAACAGCCGCCCGCTACCGGATACAGACTTTATGGAACCACCCAATTCTACTTCTTGCAGAGGTGGGTCCACTTACAGAGACGTAGCTCCCATGCAGGATTCCAGCGGATCAAACTGCCAACAAAGGTTTGTGCTCAGGCATCCATATGGCCACCAGCATTTCCAAACTCTCTTTGAGATCCCGGCTACAGAGATCAACATTACGAGCATTTCAAAATTTATCACAATGATCACCTCTTTAGGGGTGTAGCTGGAGTTGTGTGCCAAACGGGGGCTTTGTCCCCCTAAATAAGAATATTGCCCCCACAATGCAATTTTCCTTCTGTCTCCAAATTTAGGCACTGCAACAAAAATTTACAGCACATAGTGGACAGATTACCCAGCCACACTCCCTTAAAGCATACTCATTCATTTCTCTCTTCCTTCTACTGAAAGCTTGGGTCAGTGTACCTGATTTCGCATGCTTGGAGGGCAAGGGGTTTCAGGAACAGGCAGAGTCTTGGCCTGAAGCCCTGTGGGTGTCATGTCCCACAAGCTTCACTCAGAGTTAAACAGAAGTGTTTATATGTAGCCAAGCAAGCAACACAGCAAGCTTCCTTAGAAGTTATTGAGACTACGGTTCTCCCTCAACTTCATGGGTTCCATTTTTGGGGATCTGATTATTCACTGGGTGGACTTGCCTCCCCCCATCTCCCTCTCCCATTCCCTGGCCTTTTGTCCAGGGCAGGGAGGGGAAAAGACCATCATTTCCCTTGGCCTGTTGCCTGCTAGGGCACACTGGCAGCAGGGAGCAGGAGCCGCGGGTGTGCTGGCAGCAGCCGGCAGGGATGTGGAGAGCGGGTGATTGCCCATTCTCTGCACACCCTTGGCCGCTGCCACTGCGATCAGGCTCACCGTCGGCCTGCCCGTAGGTCCGGTGCGACCACCCCAGCGGCAGCGGGGGGAGACGGTGAGTGGGGAGGAAAAGATCTGTCGTCCCCACTCGCCATCTGCCCACCCGCAGCTCCGGGAAATGATCGCCCCAGCAGCAAGGGGGAGGGCGAAAGGAAGAAAGATTTTTTTTCTCTCCCTCCCATCTCCTGCCCGCTGCTAGCAATGGCCAGCGTGGGCATGTGGGCAGGAAGGAGGAGTGTTGGGGGGGAGTTATTCGTGGTTATTTCACGTTCGTGGGGGTTCTCTGCACGTATCCCCTGCGAATGTGGAGGGCCTACTGTACAACATACCAGGTGGTTCCAGTTATACAAATTTGGGTGCACAAAGTGTTGATTGGTTAAGATCATAAATCTCACATCATCCCACCAGTTTAGACATTTTCCCGGACACTTAGTTGTTTACATATGTTTCATCCTTGAGGTAGAAACAAGTTCCTGTCCTCTTATCTTGAACATTACCAGTTCTCATAACACCTTTTCAATACTTTTGGTTTCCCCCCCCTCTGATTTTCTCTCCCTTGCCAGGATACATTGTAGTAGCAAACAATAAACCAATTAATCATTTGGTGCCATGGAATAGCTTAGCGAGCTTCTACCAGATACATAGCTGCAATCGACAATTGGCAACTGATGCCACGTAGCGCTCTAGCAGACTTCAGCAACGCCTAAACAAGCAGACCTATTATAACATGTATTCCAACGCACATCCAGCAAAACTTATGACAGGACCCACACATCCTGACATCAGGCCAGATGGACCAGGTCCACTTCACATTTGGCCTGTGGTGAAGGTCCTCCATCACTACTCGACATGAAGTCTTACATAGCTGAACATGCAAGCAATTTTTAAAAAAATGTTCAACTTCTTATTACACACAATCCAACATTTCACAGATGAAAACTGGGCCATGTGCATCCAAGTTATATCAGCTCATAGTCAAGATGGCAAAAGTTATGAAGGAGGAAGAGCTGGCGAGTGAGGGGAGGCTGCAGCAATTTCCTTCTGCCTCAGCATAGTGGGAAGGGCAAGTTTCTGCCCCCTCCTCTCTTCTCTACTGAAATTTAACTGAAACAGAGTTGAGGCTCTAGTCAGAGAGAGCTTGGAGTTGAGAGAGAGTGAAAGATCCAATGAAAATGCAATTAAATGATTTAAGATCCCTTTAAAAATCTTAAAACCATTTAAAAGGCTGTTAATTCTTAATAATCATCATTTTAAAGATTGCAGGTTAAAAGACCTTCCACAACAGCCAGTTAACCATCAATGACGTGGGCACAACAAGCAAAAGGAGGAAAGAGAACAGAGAATCGTGAAGACGCTTGGAGGCAGACGGGTCTCCCCCTGCAGGGAGCTTCCAATCGCAGAAGGAGGTCGAGGGGGGGAGGAGGAAGGAGAGAAGCAAAGGGAAGCAAGGGTAGAATTTTTCACTAAGTTTGTTCTTGAAGGAAGCGCTGAGTAATTATGTTTATTCACACTGTAAGAAAGTCTTTGAAAACCACATAGGCCATTTCCCCAAAGGCCCCTCCCTAAACTGCAAACCCCAGGATTCCATAGGATGTTGAAAGTGGAATAATAGCACTATAACAGTCTAGTGCAGAAATGGCCATAGTTTTCAAAGCCTATTCTCATTTCAGGACTGATTGTGGCCAAAGCTTGCACACCATCACCTTGCACAAAAACTGCCTTTTTTTGCACAGGAAATAATGTTTTCTGCATACAAATATTATTTTCTGCACAGAAAATGCTGTTTCCCCTACAAATCACCCATGGGCAACTTTTGTGCAGAAGGCCCCAGTTACCAGCATCTAGTTTGCCAGAAATAGCATTTTCTGAGCAGGAAAAAAATTATTTCTGATCTGAAACATTCAGATTTGAAAATGCTGTTTTCTGTGCAAAACAACCGTGCACAAATTTTGCACAGGATAAGTCCTGAACTGGAAATAGTCTCATCAGGCCGGAATTCTTGCCATCGGGGGTTTCTTACCACCTGAAAAACAAGGTTTTCAACAATTTTTCAAATATTTTTGAATATTCTTTCCATGTTTAAAGGGAAGGAGGGAGGGAAGACCTGACAATGATGCAAAATACTCCTATAACCCTTTTAAAAGAACCTCTCTTTTCGGCTCCTTCCACCCACTGTGGCTTGGATATGCATTTTTAAGGGCCAGCCCAACTGCTGCAATTGGGACGTGTGTCTGGGCTGGCAAAGGCAGCTCAGGAAAGGAACCCCCTTCCTGGCTCATTAATAAAAACCAGGGGCGATGTGGGGAAGGATCCGGCCCCCTGGCAACTCAAGAAGGAGGGTGTGTCTTTGTGGGGTGAGTCACCAGCCAGGCAGGGCCGGGCTGAGTCATTTGACTGGAGAATTCCTAACCAAGGATGGAGGAGCAGGGAGGGAGAGCACTGGGCCCCAGCTCAGCCCACTGCACACAGAGAGGTGAAATTCCCCCTTCTCCCCAAACTCTTAAAAGTGCAAGAGGATGGCAGAATTCATCCGCATGCCATAAAATGATCCGTTTGCATGCACTGGTCAGGAAATTTGCATTTATTCATGGCATGAACCAGCACCTCTTTTTTTTTTTTAATTCAATTAAAAAGGAAATGGAATGGTCTGTATAGAAAAAGCTACTCCAAGAAAAATATTTCAGGAGAGACTTTAAGGCTGGGAGAACCCTGCAAAAAGGTCTAAGGATGACATGGCATGTTCCAGGATGTTTTGCTTGTTTGGGCAGAGCAAAGGGAAAACCAGGAAGGGAAACGAAACAACCTAATAGAAGGGGATATAAGAAACTTCCTGGCATGCTGACCAGGAACGGCAACGTTTTGCAGCCTCTCTTCTCAGACTAATAGCATTGCATCAGACAGGGAGGGGAGAGTTGTCCATGGCTATTAACTGAATGAGCTTCCAAGTTAAGGAGCAATCTACCTCTGGCTCCAGAACACTGGGGAGCAAACCGCAACAGGGGGCATCCATTGTTATCTGCTGCTGCTGCTGCTGGGCTTTCCGGGGACTGACCGATGTAAAAATCAGAATGAGAAGTAAACAGGAGACAGAGTTCTATGTGCTGATTGAGGCTTGCTTTATTTTTTCAAAGCTTTAAAAAAAAATAAAGCAGGTGGCCATCAATCATCACATGGAACTCTGACTTCTGTTTAGTTGTGCTTTTCATATGTGCTCCTCAGTTTTTTCCTTTGTAAAAATCAGAATGCGAGACCAGAGCAGGAAGGAGAAAAGTGTAACCCTACATTTGGTGTCAGATTCTACCTGCTCATGCTTTCCAACATTTCAGAGATTAAGAAAACAGGACATCTCATGCGCAAGTTGGCAAAAGTTGTTAGGATTTGAGGATTTGCTTCTGCCTGAGCCTACTGGGAAGGCCAAGATTCTACCTCTCTTCTCCCCACCCTGCACCATGCTTGGACACAGATTTGCCATCCCTGGACTAGAGGAACCCCAGGCCTCATTCAAGAGGGTTTTTTATCATCTAACATGAGGAGAAACCATGCCCTGTGAGGAGCAACTTACGGAGCTGGGTATATTTAGTCTGCAGAAGAAAAAGTTAAGAGGGGCTATGATAGCCATGTTTAAATATTTGAAGGGATATCACGTCGAGGAGGGAGCAGGCTTGTTTTCCGCTGCTCCAGAAACTCCAGAAACTAGGACAAGGAGGAATGGATTCAAGCTACAGGAAAAGAGAGTCCACCTGAACCTCAGGAGGAACTTCCTGATGGTCACAGCTGTCCAGCAGTGGAACATGCTGCCTCAGTGGAGTGTGGTGGAGTCTCCTTCTTTGTAGGTTTTTAGAAGAGGCTGGATGGCCATCTGTTGGGAGTGCTTTGATGTGGCATGGCAGAATGGGGCTGGACTGGATGGCCTCTGGGGTCTCTTCCAACTATGATTCTGTGATGCTACGAGAACAGGCTGCAGTCGGTTTTCCCCCAAACCGAGGTCACTTGCTTTCGAGTAACAGGTATTTGCAGCCAATGCTGTTTCCAGGTCTCTGTTCTTTTTCATGGGTGAGCAGCCAGAGGACAAGAGAGGCCAATGTTCAAATGTGCTAAGCAACGGGAAAAGCAGGGAAGCTTCAAGAACAGGAACCTGCTGGGCAGGAGTGGGGAGAGAAGACAAGTGTGTGTGTGTGTGTGCGTGCGTGTGTGTGTACAGCTAAATTAATGGTTATTTGTGTTGTGTTTGAGTGTGGCTTTCAGTTTCTTCATGCAAGTTTCCTCAAGACAGAGCCAAGGTGAGAAAACACACCCAGACCATAAAAGTGGATCAAATGTGATTTCTGTAAACCAAGGTGTGGATCAACCCCTCCCTCCTCCAGGCACTGAAAGTTATGTTTTTTGTCACATAAACTTCCATTTACAGAGCTGTTCTGCAATTTCAGGCAAGGATGTCTGTGTGGATCTTCTCTTGGACTTGGGAGGCAGTTTCATAGAATCACAGAATCATAAACTGTAGGGCTGGAAGAGAGCGCAAGGGCCATCAAGTCCAAACCCAGAATACACCATCAAAGCATAACTGACAGATGGCCACCCAGCCTCTGTTTAAAAACCTCCGAAGAAGGAGACTCCAGCACACTCCACTGAGGCAGAGTATTCCACTGTCAAACTGCTCTTACTGTCAGGAAGTTCTTCCCGAAATTTGAAGCCATTGCTCAGTGTCCTAATCTCTGGAGCAGCAGAAAACAGGCTTGCTCCATCTTCCATATGACATCCCTTCAAATATTTAAACATAGCTTCTCTTTTCCAGGCTATGGAATTGGGGAAGACAGCCCATGTCTTCCAAACAGAAGCAGGCAGGAGATAAACTGGTGGAAGATCAACAGGTAAAGCTTGTGTTCAGTGCACCATCGGGGAGCAGCCTAGCCTAGGCAGACCCTTCCAACATTTACCAGGGGAAAACCAAGATATGTATGGCTAAAGAGTGTGACCAGACACAAGATACAAGCTAGAAGAGGCTGCAACAGTTTGCTTTTGCCTGATCCTGCTGGGAAGGGCCCAGTTCCTCCCTCTTCTCTCTCCTCCCACTGGTTGAGTTAATGCAGTGCCAACTACTTTTGCATTTTGAACTCAGTTTGCAGTAACCAAAGTACATTGAGGAGGAAGGGAGAAAGTAGGAGGATATTTTAAAAGCAGTTGAAAAAGTGGGATGCCAGAGGGTTAACTGAGACTGTCCCTGTCAAATCAGGACAGTTGAAGGGCATGGCTGTAGGGGAGGCCACATGCCGCACAGAGTTCTCTCCTCAACAGATTTCCGAGACCAGTCTGCCCAAAAAGGAACTTTTCTAAATTTTAAATTGCAGTGAATGCTTAAGTTTAGCAGAGGCAAATTTATGCAGTTAATCATTTTCAGCCCCAATGGCTAAATGCAGAGTTTGGAAAAGTTCCCATTTTTTTAGGACAACAACATCCTGGCTGGGGGTTTGGAAACGTTCCCAGAATTCCCCAGGCCAGCAGCTATGCTGATTGGAGGACGGGGCTGTCAGAGCAAGACAATCCCCTGCAGGGCCTGAAAGGGCAGCATGACAGCTGAGGCCCAGAGATGACCCTCCTCTTGCGATGCCACAGAGGGTGGGGACGGGAAAGAGGAGACCCACATGAAAGATCCGTCACCGTTTCAGAGAAGATGACATTCAAATAACAACAATAATAATAAAAAGTCTATCATATAAGGATATAGATATACAGTCAGCCCTCCACATTTGCTTGGGTTACGGTTGCAGGACACCCCGCAAATGTGGAAAAATGATAAAAATCAAAATTGGGCTGAGGCATGGTGGGGAGAGAGGGCATCTAGGGTCCAAAGCAGGTCAGGAAAAAGAGCAAGAAGAGGGTGGGTTGGTCTGGCGGCCCTATACTTCCTCTCTCAGACCCATCTCCTTCCTTGGGTATGCGTATGGGGGGCATCAGGAGTGGGTTTGTGGGGCAGAGAAGTTGGACTGCAAGTCATCCTTAGCTGGCCAGGCTGTGGCCGGTGGAGGAGGAGGAGGAGGAGGATCGGGGTGGGTTTTTAAAGAGCTGTGCAGCCTGATTGGAGCTGCCAAGAGGAAAGGTTCCCTCAGAAAAGAAGATCTCGAGCTGTGGGGAAAGAAACTCTGAAATAATCAAAATCCATGGAAGTCAAACCTGCAAATGTGGAAGGCAGAGTGTACACATACTTTAAAAGGCAGAACTTTCACCCTGAGATTCCTCTTGCCTGAGAAGTGGAGGTCCCTGGCCCTGATTCCCGAGGCCTGAGATCTAGGAGCCCTTGGTGAAGGATGTGCGTGTCTATGCCTTCAGGTTGCCTTTTGACTTACAGCGACCCCATCAGTATCATACTTTTGCGGGAGGGGGCAAGGAATAATTAGAAGCGGTTTTGCCAATTCCTTCCTCTAAAATAGAGCCCCACATACTGGGAATTTTATCCGATCCAGCAGGCCTTTGCTTATATTAGCGGTTATAATTGTTCAGAACCAAGCTTCCAGGTCCAAAGGCAATCTACCTTTAAAATAAGAGTGAATGCTAACCTTTGCTTCAGATTAAGAGCTCCGGGGCAACTGCAACAGCTGCGATTCAGGAAGTTCTGTGTCCACACATAACACGCTCACACACCACAAACCCCTTTTCGTTAAAGAGAGGAAGAAGATGACCGGGCAAATTTAAACCCCATGTCCCAATATACCCATCAAACAGATTTCTGAAAAAGAAATGCTGGTCTTTTGTTTTCTCTTCACAGAGAAAACTCTCAACAATCCCAGAGCTTTCTTTTTCGGACTACAACTCCTGGACTCCCCCGGTCGGCTAGGATTTTGAGGAGTTGTATCCCCAAAATCCTCACTTTTCCCCAGCTCCGAGCAGACCAGGTCTGAAGTCACTAGAATGGGCCCTGCAACCATCCAGTGAGAGCTGGCACAGTGCAGGGGCTTGAGTGTTGGACTAGGACTCTCCTCATTCAGGATTTGAATCCTTGTTTGTGTGACCTGGGGCAAATCCCACTCTCCCACTCTCTCAGCCTCAGAGGAAGGCAAGGGCAACCCCCCCCCCCCGGACAAATCTTGCCAAGAAAACCTGTGATAGGCTTGCCATGTGTATGTCTCTCCTGTTGACTTATGCCACCCCCATATATTTCGTAGGGTTTTCTTAGGCAAGGAATACTCAGAGGTTGCTTTGACAGCTCCTTCCTCTGAAATATAGCCCATAGCACCTGGTATACATTGATGGTCTTCCATCCAACTACAAACCAGGGCTGACCCTGCTTAGCTTCCAAGATCAGAGAGGATCTGGTACCTTTAGGGTATTTAAGCCAACAGCTTTAGTGCCACTGTGTCACTAAAAATCAGAAACAACCTGAAGGCACACAACATCAGCAACCATCATATGTACACTTTGGGAGTTGTAGACAGCAAGCATGGTTTAATGGTTTGAGAGTTAGACTGCTATCCTCGAGACCAGGGTCCGATTGCTTTCTCTGCCATGGAAACCCACTGGGTGACCTTGGGCATGTCACACACTCTCAGCCCCAGAAAACCCATGATAGTTTCCCCTTAGGGTCACCGTAAGTCAGAAATTACTTGAAAGCACATAACAACACAATCAGTCCCAGGATTCCAATAGGCTGGAACCATGACAGTTAAAGTGGAATAATACCACTGTAATTGTGTAGTGTGGATGGGTTCCACACTGGCTGGGAGATACTTTTTTTCCACACACTCTCAGCCCCAGAAAACCCTTAGGGTTGCCAAAAGTCAGAAACGCCTTGAAGGCACAAAACAACAAAGTCAAAAATGTTCCACTTTCTCCCAGTTCTGAGCAGACCTGGCCCGAGGGTACTAGAATGAGCATTAGAACTATGAGGCGTTTGTGTGTTGTGCGGCTGTTCTTTCCACCATCACTGCTTGGTAGGAGTGTGAGTCAGTTCCTCATGATGGAGTGAACTGCTCCTTTGCCTGAGGCACCACGCCCTGGCAAATGGGCACAATGCCAGGCCGTCCGGGAGCCAGAGTATTTTGCGTGTGCGTAAGAACTGCCTTGTGACTTGCTGCGTGGGTGAAGGCCTTAATACAAGTCTTTGATTTTTGATCAGAGATACGGGTTACAATCTTTTGCTTTCCAGAACCTATATCTTTGTCGAGGAGAGTAAAAATCTGAGATTTAAATTTATTTCCCAGCGTAGAAATTCAATGGGTGAATTTCTGTTGTTGTTGTTGTTTGCCTTCTGGTCATTTCTGATTTCTGTAACTGTGGCCATTTCCACATTAGACTATTATAGCGCTATCATGCAACATCCTATGGAATCCTGGGGTTTGCAGTTTCGGGAGGGGCCGAAACTACAAACCCCAGGATTCCATAGGATGTTGCAAGTGGAATGATAGCGCTATAACAGTCTAGTGCAGAAATGGCCCATGAGATAGAATCATAGGACCACAGAGTTGAAAGAGACCCCAAGGGGCATCCAGACCAACCACATTTTGCCATGCAGAATTTCACCATCAAAGCATTCCCGACATATGGGCATCCAGCCTCTCTTTAAAAACCTCCAAAGACGGAGACACCACCACATTCACAGGTAGTGTGTTCCACTGTCAAACTGCTCTTACCATCATGAAGTTCTTCCTAATGTTTAGATGAATTTTTTTTCCCTTGACATTTGAAGCCATTGCTCTGTATCCTAGTCTCTGAAAAAGTGGAAAACAAGCCCGCTCCCTCCTCGACATGACATCCCTTCAAATATTTAAGCATGGCTATCATGTCCCCTCTTAACCTTCTCTTCTGCCGACTAAACATCTCCAGCTCCCTAAGCCACTCCTCATAGGGTTTCATGGCTTCCAGACCCTTTGCCATTTTGGTTGCCCTCCTCTGGACACACTCCAGTTTGTCAATATCCTTCTTGAAATGAGGTGCCCAGAACTGGACACAGTATTCCAAATGAGGTCTCACCAAAGCAGAATAGAGTGGCACCATTACCTCCCTTGATCTAGACACCATACTCTTATTGATGCAACCAAGAATCATGTTGGCTTTCTTGGCTGTTGCATCACACTGCTGACTCATGTTCAGCTTGTGGCCCACCCACATTCCTAGATCCCTTTCACATGTACTGTAATCCAGCCACATGTTCCCCATCCTATATTTGTGCATTCCATTTTTCCTGCCTATGTGCAAGACCTTACATTTCTGTTGAAATTCATTTTGTTATCCTTGGCCCAGCTATCCAATCTGTCAAGGTCATTTTGAATTTTCATCTTGTCCTCTAGGGTATTAGCCACCCCTCCCAATTTGGTGTCATATGCAAATTTGATCAGCATGCCCTCTACTCCTTCATCCAAGTCATTGACGAAGATGTTGAATAGCCCTGGGCCCAGGACAGAACTCTGTGGCACCGCACTAGTCACTTCTCTCTAGGATGAAAAGCAGCCATTGCTGAGCACCCTTTGGGTTCAGTTGGTCAGCAAATCCACCTAACAGTATTTATAGCTCTTGAAAGCCACTTTAGCTAATTACACACAAAAATGAAAGAACTCAGTATTACCTACGAGGGAGGAGTGGTTGTTGAAATTGACTGATCAGAAGTGGATTAATTATCTGGTTTGATTAAAGAAAAGTCACTGGAAACATCTTTAATAGATTGGAAAGCCCTTATAGACTTTTTGCAGAAAAATGAAAATGATTTGGCAGCTTTTGGTTTTGCCAAACAGTGAGATTTTGGCCCTTTCCACAGCTTACCTGTTCTCGGCGCTGGGGTGCGGGGATTGCGCGAGCAGCCTCTTGCGAGAGGCTCTTGTGTTCCGGTTGCTTCAGCTCTGCAGCCGCCGCCTGCTCGCAAGCAGGGAGTGTGAGAGCCCCTCCTCTTCCTTCCGCAGCGCAGCCTGGGATTTTCCTGGGCAGGAAGCATGAGCACCGTGGCTCTGGAGCTCCGCATGCACGGTAAGTGTGCGCAGGGCCCCGGAGCAATGCATGATCACACACCATTTTTGAAAATGAAATAGTGTGCGATAGGCGCCTGCCGGCCCCAGCAGCATCATGCAATCAGGAGGACGTCATGTGGACGGCTTCTCGTAATTGTACAACACTCCAGAGGCCCTTTCGCATGGTGAATGCCGTGCGAAAAGGGCCTTTGTTAGCCAAAGAAGTGAATGATGTAGCTTTAGAGAGACAGGTGTGATTATAGTTTGATTATAATATAGTATATGCTGATTATATAGTATATGCTGAAAAGAAAATCATAATTAAAGTCTGTTTTTTAAAAAAAACACTTTAGGTGCCGTCATTTCCCCAGTGGAATCCTGGGATTTGTAGTTTCTCTCTGCCAAAGAATTCTCATCAAACCTCCCCAAACTATGAATCCTAGGATTCCATAGGATGCAGCCATGGCCATTAAAGTGGTATCAAAGTGCTGTAATTATGTAGTGTGAAAGAGGCTTCAGTAATGTTTTGAGATGAATCAAATAAGGACCAAGACACAAACATATGTTTTAAGTGGCCTTATCCACTTGCTTTCATCGCAAATTAAAAAAACAACAATAAAGTAACATGGTAAACTGTAAAAATGGTGGGGGTTTTTTGTAGATACAGATAAATATATATATTTTTTAAAAAAGCAAAAAGGCAGACAAAAGAATAAAAAAATAATCTTGCTGTCTACCAAGGCTTATGGTAAATGAAACATGTTAGTCTTTAAAATGCCATACAACAGCTTATGGCTGTTGCTTTTTTAAAAACAAAACAAAACAAAACAAAGGAAACTATGCTGTCCTGTAAAACAAAAAATAAAATAAAGTAAAATCTATCATTGGGCCACTCCTATGGTTAGGACTGAACAAAACAGAAGTGTGTGATTTATCACTGGTTTCATTCTCAAAGGAAGCAGCAAGTGATTTTAGCAGTTTCCTCTCTGCTGCAAGAAAGTCTTTGCAATTTTGAAAGACTATTTACAGTTCCAGGTTACTTCTGCACAAATCTGCATGCGTGTTTGAGCAGCAAACAGTATTTTGTATGCAGAAAACCATTTTTCTCTGTTATTTCTTATGCGGAAAACAATATTTTCTGTGCAGAACTCCTCATGTGTAAATTTTGCACAGAATAAGTCTGCAGGGTGAAGAGTCTCATCACTCCAGCATTCTTCTTATCAGAGTTTTTCAATACTTCAGAAAAAAAACTTCTCTCGACCGTTTTTCAGAAATTTTTAAATATTCTTCCCATCTTTACAAAATGCCACCGTGTCTAGATGGTACAAAAAAGAAAAGAAGGAAGGAGGCTACAGATATGTAGCTAGGCTAAAATGTAATCTTCTTAAACACTTGTCACAAAAGAACAATTAAACACCAATAACATATTTTTTCCTAGCAAAATGTAGCTGGTTTTTGGATTTTTGGTTATATTTCAGGATATTTCTTGCTAGAAAATGTTATCTTGCAGAGTAAAGTGCTCTGAACAGGCTCAGAGGTACCTGTGCTCTTCACCTGATTTCTTCTAAAACAGTATTTCTTGCTAGAGGGATACAAAATTCTTCTAGACTTATTAATCTTATTAAAATTGACTGTAAAGAGCCAGCGTGGTCTCATAGTTTGAGTGCTAGACTATGACCCTGGAGACCAGGGTTTGATTCCCCAGTCAGTCATGGAAACCCACTAGGTGACCTCAGGCATGTCACACACTCTCAGCCCCAGAAACCCCGTGTAGGGTAGCCATAAGCCAGAAACGACTTGAAGGCATACAACAACAACAACAATAACAACATATTTGGGTGAATGCAGTTAACAGAAACAACTTTTAAACAAATCTAGAACAATTTAACATAAGAAAGCATAATTAAAGAAACAGATGAACTATGTGCTCAAAATCAAAAATGTCCTTAGCTCCACTTTCTTTAAAAATAAAAAGAAGAAATTTAAAAGCAAAAAAAACTCTGCACATGGTTAAGGGCACACAGGGCAGGATTTGGTACACGCAAAAAGCACATATAAGCATCTAGTCCAAAGTTCCAGTTTGTCTATGCATTTAGAAGTCAAAGGAACTCCACTTCTGCACCAGGAAGTTCCATTTTGTTACACAGAGGGTTTGACCTCTGAATTAATTGATTTGGAAAAATGGCCACTCCCTGGTTCATTACTCAGGACTCAGTGATGTGTTCAAATCACTGCTTTTGCCTGCACGTAAGAAGCATACCCACCGACTTATTCTAACTGGAAGCGACAGGTTAGGCAGAATAACATAATAAGAATGTAATATACAGCAGGGCCCTCCATATTTACAGGTTTGACTTTCAGGATCTGATTATTTGTGAATTTCTTCATCCCCTTCCAAGCCCGCCTAAGGTGCTTCTTTTCTGAGGGAACTTTCCCTCTCAGCGGCTTCAATCAGGCTGTGCAGCGCTTGAAAAACCTACCTCCAGTCCTTCCACTCCTCCATCAGCTGCTCCCTGGCCAGCTAAGGATGGACTGCAACCCGATTTCTCAGCATCACAAACCCTCTCCCAATGCTCCTCACACCCAAGGATGGGCGAGAGAGAGGGCCACCGTGCCAACGCACCTTCTTTTCTCTCCTTTCCCTGACCTGGGCCATTTCTGCACTAGACTGTTATAGCGCTATGATTCCACTTTCAACATCCTATGGAATCCTGGGGTTTGCAGTCTCGGGAGGGGCCGCCTGGTCTAGTGCGGAAAGTCTAGTGCGGAAATGGCTCTGGTTTGGACCCTGGGTTCCTTCTCTTCCCACCATGCCTCATCCCTCATCCCACAGACACACACACACATTTTGGTATTTGCAATTTTCCCACTTTTGCAAGAGTCCTGAACCCCTAAGCCTAGCGAATGTGGAGCGCCAATTCTACAATCAGACCAAATAAATCTATCTTGTACTGTACCATGCTTCCCACTGTGGCTGCCAAGACATATCCGGGAATGGCACAAACCAAGCATGATGACATGCCTCGTTGTTTAAACCTGGTGTTTTGGTGGTAGACTGCTTTTGAAAAAAGGAGGCTTTGCTTAAGGGAAACAATAATCTGCCTGCCAAAGGAAAACAGAAAACAGTGGTTAATGTTCTTTATCAGTCACATGGGGCCTTTCCGCACTGCACTGTCATAGTGCTATTATTCCACTTTCAACCTCCTATGGAATCCTGGGGTTTGCAGTTTAGGGAGGGGCCTTTAGAATTCTCAGCCAGAGACCTCTTTGGCCTCTGTAAACTACAAACCTCAGACTTTCCCCAAGGATGTTGAAAGTGGAATAATAGCACTATAACAGTGTAGTGCGGAAATGGCCTTAGTTAAGTACCTTCTTCTCCTGGCCTGATCCCCCAAACCCCACAGAAACATAGATCTTTTCTACATTAGACTATCTTCATCCTATGGAATCCTTAGGCCCCTCCCTAAACTGCAAACCCCAGGATTCCACAGGAGGCTGAAAGTGGAATAAGAGCACTACAACAGTCTAGCGTAGGAATGGCCATAACTCAACATGCTCCAGTCCCCAGCAAAACGGACCTCCTTCTCTCCATGCAGGTGAAGCCTAGCAACGTAGGCTGGGGGAGCGTTACAACCATGGCAAGAGTATTGTGACCAAGTAGCGATTGTGAATATGTAACAGCTACCTAGATTTATTAACCCATAACTGTTTTGTATTCACTGTATTCATTCATTCATTGCAGTGCTACGTAGTCATGACTGGGACAATACGCCACGATCGTAATGTCCCTCCCAACCTACTCTATCTGGCATCAGCTGCACGGGGAGCATCGTTTCTCCCAATGATGAGAGCACAGGTATACGATGTTTCCATCAGATATGAGAATGGGGGTGGGGAAGCCAGGAGAAGTTACTCAGTAAATGTAGTAATCTTAAGTAACTGAGGTAGAATACTGGCTGATATAAAGGAAACATATTCAGGGATAGGCATGTTGGCCATACAGCAAAATACAACAAAATTCCAAATCCCCAGAACAGGGATACCTTTATTGGGCCAACAAAAAAACACACGTCATGCCAGCTTTCAAAGCTTCACTGGCTTCTTTGTTAGGGAAAGACGTTTAAAAATCATATAGGAAAAGAAAGGTGTGGATGTTAGAGTCACAGGCCTACATCTGTCTCAGATGTGGATTTTGGCCCATATATAAGGAGAGCACAGAAGTACCTTGTTAAAAATATATCAAGTTACTTCTCATCAGAGCCTTCTTTGTAATAACTAGGACGTAAAAGTAAGTTATGTTACGTTGCAAACTGCCTGGTTTTAACTGATAAATTATTTGATACATTTTCAGTCTTTCAAAATTATTGCTATGACTTGTTGTTTTAAACTGATTTTATTGTAAACTGACCTGAAATCTTCATGTATAAGGTGAGATAGTACTATTTTAATACATATATAAGTAAATGGTTGTTATGTGACATTATGAGAGCCAGCGTGGTGGAGTGGTTTGAGCCCTGGGCTATGACCTTGGAGACCAGGATTTGATTCTCAGCCCCAGAAAAACCCCTGATAGGTTTGCCTTAGGGTCACCAAATGTCGGAAATGATTTGAGGGCACACAAGACAGCTTATAACCCCTGAAGATGGCTATTGAAATATAAACATAGGCCAATACACATTGGACTTGTTCTAATATTTTTTAAAAAGTAAAAATCATCTACTAAGTTTTTGACCCCTATTTCTTTGAGGATTCTGTTGAGTGCACACAATAACAACATTACGTTATAATTCTAATGTAATGGAGGTAACTTCATTTCCTTTACAGCAGGGCTTTCCAAACGGTGTGCCACGACATGTTAGCGTGTCACCTGAAGCGTGTAGGTGTGTCTCCTACAATCTTGGAAATGTATGTCATCATTTATAAATCATATATTTTTAAAAATATATGAAAGATTTTCATGAGATAAGTTGTGTCGCCATATATTTTATTACAATTTATGTACGTGTCTGTATCTCTTATAAGGGGTTAGTTTAACCTCTGGTTTGCTAGTAAAACTGAATTACTGTGTTGCGAAATAATGCATGTCCGAAAAAGTGTGTCACCAACATGAAAAGTTTGGAAAGCTCTGTTTTACAGTATAAATGTCACTGGCCCTTTCCACACCTTACCTTGATAGCACGACAAACCAGAGCCCTCACGATATTGCTAATATCGCAAGAGGCTCAGTAGAGACCCCCCTGCAGTCCGCATACAGCAGGGCATTGGCGAGAGAGCACCAGTCCCCGCCCGATGGCTCGTCCGCATGTCGGCATCCTGGGCCACGCTAGGTCCCGCCCTGTCCCCGCCCCACTGCCCCTGATTGGGCAGTGTTTCTTTATTTATTATTTTTTTGCCAGCTATCGTGCTAACGTTAGCACGATAGATCCTGCCAACAGGCTGTTTTGTACTACACTGGTAACGTGCTAACGTGCTAATGATAGCACCGGGTTTTTTTAAAAAAAACACAGTCAGCCGGACCCCAGGGGCTGCTGTCGTCTCGAGCGTGAGTGGCGACGCAGCCCCTGGGGTGGCCTCTCGCGGCGACGTGTCGTGCAGTGTTCCCTGCTGCGACGGGGCAGCGGCCGGCCTGCCGCCGGGCGGAGCGTCCCCGGGGAGCTGCTGCGTGAGGGACAGGCGGCAGGGACTGCCCACCCCCCGCCCGCTCCCGGGTCCTTCCCGGAAGCACACCGGACGACGGCTCCGCAGGCCCTCTGGTCACGCGACCGATGCGCGAAAGGGAGGTTATTTTCGCCTTTCAGGCGAAAATAAGAAAACGCGCTGTCGGCACTATCCGTGGCCGTGAGAGCACCCGGTTTGCCAGAAGGTCATGCGGTACAGCGGCTCGTGAAGGGGGGAGGGAGCGTGCCTAATACGCTTTAAAAACGCCATGCGAAAAGGGCCACTGTTTCAAACTGCTCTGTGTATGCAATCAAACTCCTCAGATGTGTTCTGTGCAGAGGTGAAGATCTTGTAGCATTCTGATTGTTTTAAGTAACTCAAAGTAACTTTAAGTAACTTACTTTTGAACAGTGAGGAGGGGGAAATTGGAACTGCAACAGTAAGCAACTTCTTTGTATGATCTTAGATCAGTTACTAATAATTTTTTAAAAACCATTTTCTACGGGCCATTTCCGCACTACATTGTTCTAATGCTATTATTCCATTTTCAACAGCCTGTGGAATTCTGGGGTTTGTAGTTTACTGAGGCCAAAGAGCTCTCTGGCTGAGAATTCTAAATGCCCCACCCTAAACTGCAAATCCCAGGATTCCATAGGATGTTGAAAGTGAAATAATAGCATTATAACAGTATAGTGCGAAAATGGCCAAACTCTATCTGAAAGGGAGGGAGAGTGATAGCCCATCACAACATAATTGAAAATGCTTTACTCCACCTTTACAGTCTCATATAATTGAACATTTACAAGCAAAGTAGATATTTAAGAGCCTCCCATTCCCCTTACTGCAGTAAAAAAATATTGGAAAATAGCTGTTCTTTCAGCTGTAAAATCTGCTTTTAAAATAATGGGTGGAAAGCAAGCTCTTAATTCTTCTTCCCAAAAGCAAAAACTCTCCTCTTCCTGCAGCCTTTAAGGAACCAATGGCAAGGACTATTAATAGGGTGCAGCGCTACTGACTTTTCCCTTTTGCTGTTTTAATGGATTTCTTTTGAAACATTTAATTCTGTGGAGAGTTTAATTGCATTTTCACAATAATACTTTTTGTGTTTTTAACTTATGTCTTTGGGTGTGCTTTGATCTTCTCAGTTTTGGATGAGAGGGAGGGAATAAATAAAGAAGATTGTCATCATCTGCTTTGGTCATCACACTTTTTGCAATCAGCCTTCCATATTGGTAGGTTTAACTTTCATGGATTTGATTATTTGTGAGTTTCTCCAACCCCTGCTGTGCCTGCATGCTTCTTTTTCCAGGGGAACCTTTCCTCTTGGCGGCTCTGATCAGGTCGTGTAGCCCTTTAAACACCTGCCTCTGAGTCACTGTAGCATACGTGTAAAGTGATGTGCTGTATCTTTTACTCTGTATTTTTAAAGGGCTGCACAGCTTGATTGGAGCCGCTGAGAGGGAATGTTCCCAATGGAAAAGAAGTGCCTCAGGTGGGGGGCAGTGGCTGGAGAAACTCACAAATATCGTCATCCTTCCACATTTGCTAGAGTTAGGGGCCCAGGACCTCCGTGAAAGTGAAAAAACCGTGACTAACTCTAGGCCCTCCCAAACCATATTTAACACACACAAAAGTACGATCACCCTATTCAACCCACCATGGGTTCCTTTGAGGCATCAGGGTTCCTTCATAAGGCAGAAGGGGGGGCTGGGGGGGCTTACTGCCCCCTCCACTGCTGCCCCACACCATTTTTAATAGGGACTTAGATAGCCTCATTCACATTTTCGCAGTCTCACAAGGCTTGCAGTCCCAATTAAAAATGGCATAGGGCAGCAGCAGAGCTGACAGCAAATAATCTGTGAATAATCAAATCTGCAAAAGTGAAAGCCGCAAATGTGGAGGGCTGACTGTAATCACAAAAATGGAGGGGCAACTGTTTTTCGGATTTAGTAAGATGTAGGTCCTTTTCCTTTTTGTGTATTTTTGATTTTATTGTGTGTTGTTTTTCAATTACTTTTGTATTTTTGTCTTGCTTGCAGCATGTAATTTTATTGTAAAAAAAACTGGGTGTATTAATAAAAATATATTTTTTAAAAAATCTTCTTTTTGCTGTGTCCACATTGCCTCGGCAACTTTGCCTGTCCCTTTCCTCTGTATACCTAATTTCTAAAAGCTCAACTTTCCTTTGTATACCTAATTTCTAAAAGCTCAACTAAAATGTTAAGTTATTGCCCTGCTAGCAATTTGAGGACTGAAAGGAAATTTAATTGGGGGGTGGGATTCTTATTTGGGGGGTGGACAATGGCCTTCTTTTGGCTCCTTTCCCGTAACTACATTCCCATTTGCAAATGCAAGAAAAAGACAGTAAAAAATGTGACATCACCATAGCTAATTACTGATGGAGACAGACAGACAAGTGGTTAAGGAGACTGGCAAAGGGTTTGATGAGCCACAGTTGCTCAAGGATTTCAGAGGTGACTTTCCCAAACAACCAGATCCATCTATCCAGTCTTACCAGTTTATGAACACTGGGAAACTCAGTGGCATGTGTATCTTGGGGGTGAAAAAGGGAAGGTGTGGTCTGGTGTAGACTCCAGACTCCTGGGCGGTAGGAGGGAATTTGGTCCCTCAATTTGCATTCTTGGGAAACAGCTTGCTTCCACAATCCCTTTGATTTGTATCAGTGTCCTGGAGAGTTCAGAGAAAGTGTACTTCAGTGTGCACAAAAGACGTTACCTGTTCATGGTACACATTCATTTCTAATTGCATGAATGTGTGTTCTGCTCCCTTCCCTCCCTACTCTTGTCCTGGCTTCTTGGGACAGGATCAGGCAATGACAGTAAGGAGGTGTAGTAGCTAGCTGTGTGTCTATCATGTCACCTCTCACTCTCTTCTCTGAGATAAACATATCCAACTCCCTAAGTTATTCCTCATAAAGCATCAGGATGCTTTGATCCTGTCATAGTAGTTGCAATAGATTCCTAAGGTGAAGCTTAATAGCACTAATACACATTGCTTTCCAATTAACAGGGCAAGGATTCAGTGAGTGCTGCGAAAAATAGCTCAAATGATATAGATAGAGCAGGCCAAGTAGTACTAGAGACCAACAGGGGGAGGAAAAGCAACTTTAGTACAGGACTTCCAGGAAGGGCACATGGTCTCAAGTGTCTCTACACTAATGCACAGAGCATTGGGAATAAGCAAGATCTCGAACTCTTAATACAACAAAATAAATATGATTTAATAGGCATCACTGAAACCTGGTGGGATGAGTCTCATGATTGGAATGTAGGAATAGGGGGTATAACCTATTTCGCAGAAATAGACCAAACAAGAAAGGAGGAGGAGTAGCCTTATATGTCAAGAATGTTTTCACCTGTGAAGAGATCCATGACTTAAACCCAGGAAGCCAGGTCAAGAGCATCTGGGTAAAAATTAAAGGTGTGAGAAACAATAGGGATATGATTGTGGGGGTTTGCTACAGGCCTCCAGGACAGCCTGAGGACTTGGATGAGGCATTCCTGGATCAGATGACCCCACATTCAAAAAAGAGAGATGCAGTAGTAATGGGAGATTTCGACTATCCTGATATATGTTGGCAGTCAAACTCTGCAAAGAGCACAAGGTCCAATGGGTTCCTCGCTTGCCTTGCAGACAAATTAATGGTCCAGAAGGTGGAAGAGGTGACAAGGGGATCAACTATTTTAGATCTGATTCTGACCAATAGGGATGACCTTGTCGATGAGGTGAAGGTGGTGAGATCCTTAGGGAGGAGTGACCATGCTCTATTGGAATTTGTCATTCAGTGGGAAGGAGAAGCCAAGTGTAGCCAGACACACATTCTAGACTTTAGAAAAGCTGATTTCTGTAAACCTAGGGAGTTACTGGCTGAAATTCCATGGTCAAGAATACTGAAAAAGAAAGGAGTTCATGACAGATGGGAGTTTCTTAAAAGTGAGATACTGAAGGCACAATTGAAAACTGTGCCAATGAGGAGGGAAAATGGCAGGTGTCTAAGGAAACCAGAATGGTTGATGAAATATCTCCAAGCTGAGCTGAGTGTTAAAAGAAACATGTACAGGAAATGGAAGAATGGTAAAACCACCAAAGAAGAATTCTAGCAAATAGCCAGTATATGTATGGAGAAGGTCAGAAAAGCTAAAGCACAGAATGAACTCAGGCTTGCCAGAGACATTAAAAACAATAAAAAGGACTTTTTTCGATATGTCTGTAGCAAAAGGAAAACACAAGGAAATGATAGGGTCGCTGCGCAGAAAAGATGGCCAATTACTAACGGGGGTGAGAGAGAAGAGAGAACTACTCAGCACCTTCTTAGCCTCAGTTTTCTCCAAAAAGGATAGAAGTACTCAACCTCGGGGGTGGGGAGCAGGTGAGGAGGGGGAGGAAATGTAGCACAGAATAAGTAGAGAAGTAGTACAGGAATATCTGGTTAACTAGATGAATTCAGGTTTTTAGGGCCAGATGAATTACATCCAGGGATATTAAAAGAACTGGCAGAAGTCATTTCAGAACCACTCGCGATAATCTTTGAGAACTCTTGGAGAACAAGAGAAGTCCCAGCAGACTGGAGGAGGGCAAATGTCATCCCCATCTTCAAGAAGGGAAAAAAAGAGGACCCAAATAATTATTGCCCGGTCAGCCTGACATCGATACCAGGAAAGATCCTAGAGCAGATCATTAAACAGTCAGTTTGTAATTACTTAGAAAGCAATGCCATAATCACTAAAGGTCAACATAGATTTCTCAGAAATAAGTCATGCCAGACTAATCTTATCTCTTTTTACAATAGGGTTACAAGCTTGATAGATGAAGGGAATGCTACAGACGTAGCATATCTTTTCCAATAGATTTTGATAAAATTTACTTTTATTTTCTAGTGGGGCATAAACTGCAATGATCAGTAATTTAAGATCCATCACAATTACCTCAACTGTTATATAGTGTCCTGAACTACCACTGAAAATTTGTTTCACATCGTATTTGTTATTCATGAAAAAAGTTACTCCCTTTTTCTTTTTTTTAATCTAGTGATGATGAAAACACTTGTCCTAGTTTGGGCTTCCTCATATATTTTAAATCTTTATTTTTAATATGGGTTTCTTGCAGTTCTATTATATCTAAATTTGATTTTTCTAATTGGTGGAAAATACATTTTCTTTTACAAGGGGAATTTAGTCCGTGGACATTCCAAGAAAAAAATTTTGATTTCATTCTTATTCACTGTTAGGCAAAAGTAACGACGATTCAGTCTCTTCAATCTCTTCTTCTGATTCCAAATCTTATAGTGAGATTGGTTCTTCTTCTCCTTCTAGTTCTTCTTCCTTCTCCAATTCCATGGTTTCTCCCTCTCCTTTTTGTTTTCTTTGTCCTAGGTCTGGTATTCGTGTGGATTGAGGAATGTCTTTATTCAAACCCTTTTCTCAATCCGAATCTTCCCCTAATCTATCCAGATCCTCCTTATGTTTTTTCAAAAAATCTCTCACTTTGGCAATCAAGTTCAAGACAAATTTCTTCTGATTCAAAAAAAAGGAGAGAGAGATGCATATCTTGACTTCAGTAAGGCCTTTGACAAAGTTCTCCATGACATTCTTGCAAAGAAGCTTATAAAATGCAGGCTGGACAGGGCTACTGTTAAGTGGATTTGTAACTGGTTGATCAACCGAACCCAAAGGGTGCTCACCAATGGCTGCTTTTGATCCTGGAGAGAAAGGACTAGTGGGGTGCCACAGGGTTCTGCCCTGGGCCCACTGCTATTCAACATCTCCATCAATGACTTGGATGAAGGAATAGAAGGTATGCTAATCAAATTTGGACTGCCCAAAGCAAATATTTTTGAAGGGGTGGAGGTGAGATGAAGCTACTTTTGGAGCTACCCTTTAGAGAAAGGAGTTGTAAAGGTGCTGGCAGCTGGCAGCTATCTCGGTATTATGGTAAGATGGTTGTTGCAACAGAACTGAAGATATGACTATCCAGGTGGCCCTCACCTGGGGACCAAACTGACTCACCCAAACAGATTCAGACAAGGCTGAGTATGCTTCACATGACGCCTGTTTGCTCCCTGGTGGGTAGTAGCACAGTGGCCATTTTACGTACTCTCCAACCATCCCAATTTGCCAGGGACAGTCCTGACTAATCACCTGTGATCATCTTACTTTTCCAACTGTTTTTAAAATATCTGTTTCTCTCCTTTCTCCCTCTCTTCCTCTTCCACTTACTTCAGTTGTTGCAAACTGCGTTCAAAGGGCAAAAGTAGTTTTGCACTCAACTAAATCAGCAGGGAGAAAGGGAGGCCTGAATTTTGTCCTTCCCAGTAGGCTTAGGCAAAAGCAAACTATTGCAGCCACTCCTAGATTGTGCATTCATCCTCATTAATAATGTTTGCCATCTTGAGCATACTCTGATGTTACTTGGTCACAGGATTCCTGGTTTTCATTGGTGAAATGCTGGCACATATGATTTCAAAGACTTCATGTTCACCACTATGATAGTCAGGGTTGACAACAGTTGTTCTGGTGAGAGTGGTTTTTTTTTTTTTTTTTTAAGCCCAGGGTTCCTTTTATGACCCCTGATGAATCTGTTGGGGAAATTTCCTCTTTTTTGCACTATATCTGTCAAAACCTCACAGCCAGCATGGCCAGCAGATTTTGAAATGAGCATTGCAGTCCAGAAATCACAAGTTCTGTACAGAATGCTGTGGAAGAAGGAACTGAGAAAAATATTGCAGCATCACAACAGACTGCCTGAAGCAGAAGAAGAGCTAAAAACACAATACAGTACAAAAAAGTGCAGGAAACAATTTTACTCACTATAAGACTTCAGCTGAGTGTGGTGGTGGAGAAATATGCAGACACAGATTAGGCTTGCCAGATTGAAAACTGGAAAGGACTCCTGTCCCTTTTATGGATGCATTAAAGACGGAATTTCAGCAAGTGTTGCTTGTTACATGTTTGCATGACTGGGAAGGGCAAGAGTTCCCCCTCTTCTCTCTCTCCTGCGGAGTTAATTGGATGCATACTTTTGCACTTTGAAATCAGTTTGCAGCAATTGAAGGAAACTGTGATCAAAGGGAAAAAGTAGGAAGAGAGGGAAACTGGGAAGTTTTAAAAGCAGCTGAAAAGTGGGAGTTCAGTGACTGTCCCTGTCAAACTGGAACATTAGGAGTTTATGGGGAACTGGGTTCCACATTACTTCTTAGAGGAGGTCTAGCTTGGGATCTTCTGGAGATAGAAGTCTGGCCCACTGCCAGCCTGGTTGGGTTTCAAGGCTGCCAGTGGTGGACTTCTGCTCCTAAATTCAGCTGGGAGGGAGGTTTGCTGTTGTTAACTGCCCTCAAGTCAACTTTGACTTATGGCAACCCTATGAATGAGCAAACACCCTGTCCTCAGCCACCCTGCTCAGGTCCTGCAGATTCAGGGACGTGTTTGACTCTATTTGTTTCTAATGCGGCCTTCCTCTTTCTCTACTGCCTTCGACCTTATCAAGCCTTATGGTCTTTTCTAGTAAGTCATGTCTTCTCTTGATATGGCCAAAGTACAACAGCGTATGTCAGTTTAGTCATCTCAGCTTCTAGGGAGAGTTCAGGCTTGATTTGATCTAAGACTCATTCATTTGTCTTTTTAGCAGTCCAGGGTATCCATGGGTGGTGGGTTAAACCAACCAATCAGTTGAATATTCATCAGTGAAATCCCACCCCAAGCCCAAGCATGGGCTGATGGCCTCCCAACACCAGACCTGCTTGACCCAGAATGGAATGGGATGCCCTGGCTGAATGAATGCTGGTCTAAGGCCCATGTCAACCTGGTTCAGTGATGAAAAGAAAACTCAAATAGAAGCTGAATGGTGAGGAGATGTACAGGCAGGCAGGCAGGCATCACGTCTACAAAAGCTGTCCTTCATTTGATCCTTCCTGGTGCGGTAGAAAGAGACCCTCTGGTTATGAAGCGAAGGAGACAAGAGCTTCTTTTCTCTATTTCCTGCCTCTGTTGTGCGCTTCGCCTTCCCAACCTCTCTTGGCAAATGTTTCATTCCATTTCCGTATTATCCTGTGAAAATAGATGCCCTTGTTTGTGGTTTGCGATGTTAATCAGTTTGGAACTGATGAGAAAAGGCCCTGCTGTCTCTCTGAAAATGCATCTGTTGTTTTTCTTTTGACCTTCAGTTCTTGGGTTTCCTTGCCTCTACTACGCCAAACAGATTTTGGTCTTGAAAAACCTGTTGATGTTGTGACAGGCTCTCTTGGGTGTGGAGGGGGGAACCAAGCAGTTAGTGTAGTAGAACAAGGGCTAACAAGGACAAAATGGCAGGACTTTTTGATCAATGGAAGCAATGACATGGTCTGCCACATCCCTATGTCCCGAAAGGTAACTCTTCTAAGCCCTGTCTGAAACTGTTAGCTCCAGAAGAACAAGCCAACACAATGAGAGAGAACTGTGTTGTCCCTATACTGTGGTGTTGTTATTTGCCATAAAATCAACTTTGACTTATGGTAACCCTATGTATGAGAGATTTCTAGGGATGCTGGTCACCAGCTGCCCTGCTCAGGTCTTGCAAACTCAAGGCCATGGCTTCTTTGGTTGAATCCAACTATCTGTAAAGTTGTTGCTGTGTGCTTTCAAGAAATTTACAACTTATGGTGGCCCTAAGGCAAACGCATCAAGGGGTTTTCTGTGGCTGAGAGGGTGTGATGCATCCAAGGTCACCCAGTGGGTTTCCATGGCTGAACAGGGAATTGTCTCCTGGTCTCCAGGGTCACAGTCCAGAGCTCAAACCACTGCACTGCACTGGCTATCTACAGTTTATTTTAATAAGATCAATAAGTCTAGAAGAATTCTGTACCCCTCTGGCAAGAAATGTCTTTTAGAAGAAATCAGGTGAAGGGCACCCAAGGTCAACCAGTGGCTTTCCATGGCTGAGTGCGGAACTGAACCCTAGGCCATTTCCGCACTAAGCTGTTATAGCGCTATGATTCCACTTTCAACATCCTATGGAATCCTGGGGTTTGCAGTTTCGGGAGGGGCCAGCTGGCCCCTCCTGAAACTGCAAACCCCAGGATTCCATAGGATGTTGAAAGTGGAATCATAGCGCTATAACAGCCTAGTGCAGAAATGGCTCTGGTCTCCAGGGCTGTAATCACTATCCCACGCTCTCATCTGTAATGTTGCCTTCCTCTTTTCCTACCGTCTTCCACTTTATCAAGCGTTGTCACATTTTTCTGATGAGTCACATTATGTCATGATGTGTTCAAAGTACAATAGCCTCAGTTTAGTCATCTTCACTCCTAGTGAGGGATCAGGCTTGATTTGCTCTCAGATCCATTCATTTGTCTTTTTGGTGGCCCCTGGTATCTGCACAACACTCCTCCAGCACCACATTTCAAATGAGTTGATTTTCTTCCTGTCAATTTTCCTCTGTCCACCTTTCACAACTATGCACAGAAATGTGCATATGGAAATACTAAAGCATGGATGGTTCTGACTTCAATGCTTAATATGTCACCAACTAGGAGAGGGTTAAATGTATCCAGATCCCAGTTCCCCACTAGAACTTGCTCGCATGTCAGATGAGATGAGATCAGAACTCTGGGTGGTACATTCCAACAAGCCCACTAGCCCACAACCTGTCACGATGTGAAGTCAGTGGCCCATGTGAGTTGTCTGATGAAGTTACACACCTTGATGGGCAAAAATGAGGCGTAGGTAGAAACACGGTGAGTCACGGAGAGAGGCCACCTTTTTCGCTCAGGGCCTTGAAAACCCTGAGAGCCAATGGCCTGAGAGAAGAAGGCTTGACCAAAAAAAAAAGGAGCTTCATTATTGGTTAGTACAAATCGTTCCAGGCAGGTGGTACCTTGAGAGGTGGGACATGGAGAAGGTATAAAGTGACACTGTTGGCCAAATTCTGAGGTCAACCTCAGTCTTCTTCAGTTCCAGAATACCTGTGCTACTTTTTGGAGGTAAGTGCTTTTGCTTTCTCCTCTGAGCCGCTTCATCAAAAACAGACTGGTATCTTTTTCTGCAGAGTCTGGAGAACAGATGTGCCAACTATTGCTGTCAGGCCTTGGTTTGAACATCTGGAAGAAATTTCAGGCAGATGTGCCCATCCTGTAGAATTTCTTTCTTTCTTTGTGTCTCTCTCTCTCTCTTTCTAATGGAATAGTAGATCAGAATCAGAAATCAGAATCAGAAATAGGAATCCTTGTACTCTGGTAAGGGTGAAGGATGCAAGTGAATTCTGAGAAAGTTTGGCCTGTTATGCCTGCTTGGGAAGAGCCAAAGAGTTTGGTGGTAGAGCACATGCCTTGCACATAGTAGGTTCCTGGTGTCACCTCCGGGTTTTTATAATAAGCAGTATTGGTAGCAGAGAATGGGAACGACCTCTGTGAGAGACTGGCAGCTGTTTAGGGTAGACAATGCTGAGTTAGATGGACCAAGAATCACAGGAGGGGCAAATGTGTCCCTGAGATCATATGTGGCTCATGAAGGACGTTTTTGTGGCCTTCAACACCCCCAGAATCCCTGAGCTGACCTTCTCTCAAAAAGGGCAAATTGCTGTCCTGGATAAGCATCCAGGACAGCAATTTGTCCTTTTTGAGAGGACGGAGAAGGTCAGCTCAGGGATTCTGGGGGTGTGACAATCCAGGAGTGACAATCTACCTATTAAATATTCTCCAAGGTCTTTCTGTACTGCTCAACATTAAAAAATAAAAACACTTTTGTGAACCAGAAGTGGACTTCCAGATGCTTTGGGTATACTGTTTTATTTTTCAGTTGTCCATGCAGTACCTAGAGAGAATAAAAGCTACCCCCCAACACAGAGAACTGCCACAATTGCCCACCACTCCTTTATATGCATTCCTGTCCTCCTAGTTGGCTTCTTTCTGGCTTTTGGGGGTTGACCACTGTAGGACAACAAGATGCTGGATAAAACAGACCTTTGGTTTGGCACAGTGCGTTTCTTCTTCTCCTGTGGTTCTTCATCATGATAGAGGTAAAGATAGAGACCAAGTCAGGGATGATAGAGATGAAGATGATAATGATGTTTTATATTCCACCCTCCTTCCCTAACTGGGACGCAAAACAGCTCGCAAGGAAATTAAAAACAAAGGCTGTAAATCTCTACCATGGTCTGTTGCACATAACTTCATGTATACTTACCTAGAGAGCATAAGAACTAAGATACCTTGTTAGTGAATTGTGAAGATGTGAAAACAGTCATTGGCGCTCCTTAGCTGATGTCCCAATGAGTGCTCCTGATGCAGATGGATTCTGTTCTGCCTTGGTCACTTTGTTGGTTCTCCTTCTTAGTAAAGTAACACCGGCTCCTTGCGGAATACGGATGTTGCGAAACTGCTCACTTCTATTCCTTGCTGATATAGGTCCCACTTATAAAGGCATAATGCACCAAGTGAATTCTGGCCATCAACAAACAAAGTGACAAAGAGCTATAATATAAAAAAACACAAAGTATAACCATGAACGACTTAAAAGCAGATCAGTTTTTAAAAAATCCTCTTGCACAGTTGATTGTCAGAAGTGCATCTGTATAAATTAATATAGAATATAGAGATCAGAGATAGACTAACAGACAGGTATGGCTGAGTATTGATCTTTTGGCAGACTTATTGGCACCAGCCACTCCCTAAGAGATACCAGCAGACTTGAGGGAATCACATTCCAGACTTTTTTCATCTAGAAATCAATCATCAAGGAAAAAAGACAGTTTCCCCCCGTTTTTCCCTTTCCTCAGCTTGCTTCAATTGCTGCAAAGTGAATTCAAAATGCAAAAGTATTTGTACTCAATTAACTCAGCAGGAAAAAGAAGAGACAAGGGGGCAGAATCTTGCCTTTTCCAATGGGCTCAGGCAAAAGCAAACAGATTCTCCTAGCTAATGTGTTCTTCCTCCGTAATAACTTTTGCATCTTTGACCACACTGATGTTGCTTGGCTCCATGTGCCCAAGATCTCCTCTCTGAAATGTTAGACAGTAAGCTATCCTTTCCTGTCCTTCTCCTCATTCTGCTATATCCACTCTACTCTTTCCCTCATCTTTCTTTGTTTCACAGCTTGGAAAATTTCTAGTGTCCATGCTTGTTGGGGAATCCTGGGAGTTTTAGCCTTCTCCTTCCCCAAAAAAGAGACATTTCCCACACACTTTTTTCTCCTTGGACACAACTGGGACGTCCTTCAAGACTCTTGCCTTTTGTTTTTCAGTGTGGTTAACCGCCATGACGACTCCTTTGGAGAAGGCCCTGGCCACCACTGTCATCACTTTCCACAAGTATTCTGGGAAGGAAGGCGATAAATTCAAACTCAACAAGGCCGAGCTGAAGCAGCTTCTGCTGAACGAGCTGCCGGCGTTCAACAGCGTAAGTCTGCCTCACGGCTAGGCTGGCCATTGTGGGAAGGGAAAATCGCACAATGGGATCTATTAATCTGTTAGCACAGACATTAGGATGAGCTGAAAAGCAGGTGACAAGTAGGTGACACCCAAGGGCACAGTGGAGTCTCACCAACGGCAGGGCCAATCCAATTCTCACCCACCAGATTAATGGCCCGAGGGTGCTAGCACGGAAAATACTTTAAACTGGCAGACTTCTTGTGGTTTTCATGAATTTGTGAGATTGCCTTGCTCAGGAAAGAATAACTTTTTTATTTTATTTTTTCCCTTCCAATGTGGAATTCAAATAATATAGGCTGAGCATCCCTAATCCAGAAATCCAAAATTTGAAAATATCCAAAAAGTGAAACTTTTTGTTGCAAAGTGCCTACTTTTGCCTTTGAGATGGTGCCCCTGCTTGTTCATCTCTCAGATCCTCAGTCTCTCTCCAGCCTTGCATCTTATACACAACATAAGTAGTGAATGAACGTGAAGCTGGAGAGAATGCCAGGTACAAGAGGGGCACAAAGATCTCTGAAATGGAGGAAATCTGAGGCCATTTCTGCACTACACTGTTACAGTGTTATTATTCCACTTACAACATCCTATGGAATCCCAGAGTTTGCAGTTCAGGGAGGGGTCTTTTGAATCCTCAGCCAGAGAGCTCTTTGGCCTTTGTAGACTACAAACTCCAGAATACCACAGGATGTTGAAAGTGGAATAAGAGCACTATAAGAGTATAGTGCAGAAATGGCTTGAGTGTAGTGCTCAGTGCAAATGCCTCTTGCCATCCACACATGCTCTGGTTTCATTTGTTCACTACTTGCATTGTATATGAGACACAAGGCTGGAGAGAGAGTGAGGATATGAGAAACTGAGGATATAAGGGACCTGATACCAGTATATTATCTCTCTATCTATGGAGAGAGAGAGAGAGAGAGAGAGAGACATACACTCAGCCCTCCACATTTGCGGGTTTCACTTTCACGGAGTTCATTATTCACGGATTATTTGCTGTCACCTTCTGCTGCCTCCCTAGGCCATTTTTAATAGGGACTGCAAGCCTCGTGAGACTGGGAAACTGAGAACAAGGCTTGTAAGTCCCTATTGAAAATGGTGTGGGGCAGCAGTGGAGGTGGCAGTAAGCCCCACCAGCCCCTCACTTCTGCCTTGTGAAAGAACCCTGGTGCCTCAAAGGAATCCACGGTAAGTTGAATATGGTGATCATACTTTTTTGTGTGTTAAATATGGTTTGGGAGGGCCTGGAGTTATTCATACTTTTTTCACATTCATGGGAGTCCTGTGCCGCTAAACCTAGTGAATGTGGAGGGATGACTGTATATAAACACACATACAATACTCTACAGATCTCCAGGGGGACCACCGGCCACCTGCTTCCTCTTTCCAGGCAGTGGTTGTGGTGCTCCTGGTCATTCATTTGTGGGCTCCCTGGAGACCTCCTGTCCAGTACTGTGTTTTATGTATCTGCAAATACAGGTATTCCAAAATCTGAAATCTGAAACAGTTCTGTTCCCAACCATTTTGGATAAGGGATACTCAGCCTGTATTATGTCTCTCTCTAGCTAAGAGTCTATACTGTTTTGGTGTAGGATAAATATCCACAAGCAGAGGTACGTTATGTGAGCCCTTTACTGGATACCAAGGGTGGGCAACTATGGGAGGCAAAAGGGCCCCCTCATTATCACCTCAGGGGATCTCAAAAGCCTGCACCATCCAGCAAAAAGAAACCGCAGGTTGTTTGCCCCAAGTGCCCTCAAGTGATCACAGGGGGTGTACTTGCCATGTTTTTAGCCCTCCTGGGCCATTTTAGACCCAGGAGGGGCCCTTTTTAACAACAAGAAGTAAGCAGACATCATTTTCTGTTCACTTCCTGATTTAAAAAAAAAAGAGGCTTCTTCTGAACCTAAATTGACCCAGAAAAGCCATGGCAAAAATGGTCCCGATACCACTAGGAGGAATTGAGAGGCATTTAGGGGCCAACATAAAATTTCAAAAAAAAAAAAAAAAAATTGGCCCCCAGCGGACTCCAGTAGGGCACAGAAATGGCCCTGGGGGTGCTGCATGTAGCCTGCGGGCTGAGTTTTGCTCATTCCTGCTGAATCCCAATGTAGTGCAATTTATTGATCATTCTGCACTAGACTGTTGTAGAGCTATTATTCTGCTTTCAACATCCTATGGAATCCTGGGGTTTGCAGTTTTGGGAGAGGCCGGCCGGCCCCTCCCGAAACTGCAAGCCCCAGGATTCCATAGGATGTTGAAAGCAGAATAATAGCGCTACAACGGTCTAGTGCAGAAGTGGCCTCCGTCAAACAATGGTAAATACACATGGCTGGCAACTCACTGTGTACCAGCAATGTGCAATACCTAGAGGCAATGTTTATTCACACCTACTTTGTGCAACAGTCCCGTGTACTCAACTCCACTGACACTGCCATCAACCAGATACAATTTGTTATGCAATGCTCAAAAACCCACTCTGGACACATAGCCCAATGTAGACTTTTGTATGTCACTAACAAGAGAAACAGCCATGGTATACTAGTTTGAGCATCCGACTACAACCCTGGAGACCCACTGGGCAACGTTGGGCACATCACACATTCTCAACCCCCAAAAACCCTGTGATAGGTTCACCTTGGGGCCGCCATGAGTTGGAAACAACTTGAAGGCACACAACAACAACAATGTCACTTACAAGATTCCAATTCCTAGTGTAGAAGATATTTTAAACTGGCAGATTTCTAACAGTGTTCATGGATCTTTGAGATTTCTGCCCTGCTCGGAGAAAAGTAATTCTGTGTGTGTGTGTGTGTGTTTTCCTTCTCCAACCTGAAATTGAAGGCATCTCTAGAAAGCAGAAAAAGTCTCCAGAAGTACCTCCTTATTTGCCAGTCACATCTATCCTGAACTATGTTGGGTTTCTCTCCCTCCCCATCCCATTAATCACATCTCACATCCAGTCTCCTGCAATATCTCAGAAACTGATATTTACCTTGTTCCACTGAGCCTTCTTTATTATTATTCAGGAATATTTAGAATATTCCAAAAATTCAGAAATATTCAGAAAATGGTTTAAAAGAACAAACAAAAAATTTTTTTCTGAGTGTTGAGAAGCCCTGATAAGAAGAATCCTGAACTGATGAGAATCTTTCCAATTCTGGACTTATTCCATGCAAAATTTGTATCTGGTTCTTTTGTGCAAAAAAACCCTCTCAGCATTTTCTATGCAGATAGCAGCATTTCTATGCTAAAATATTATATCCTGTGAAAAAATGGTGTAATTGGACGAATTTATTTTGTGCAAAATTCACACATGGTTGATTTGCAGAGAAAACAACATTTTCTGTGCAAGAAATAGTATTTTTACATACCAATATTATTTTCTGTGCATAAGTTGCTTCAAAAACTGTATGGTTTTTAAAGACTTTCTCATGGTGGGATTAAAATGTTGTTTCCCCCAAGAATAAACTCAGTAAAGCATTGAATTCAGGAATTATACCCAAAGTGTTAAAGTACTTCAGCAATATGGCACTAATTATTTCCGCCCTACGGTGTTATAGTGCTCTTATTCCACTTTCAACATCCTGTGGGATTCTGGGATTTGTAGTTTACTGAGGCCAAACAGCTCTCTGGCTGAGACTCCTAAATACCCCTCCCTAAACTGCAAACCCCAGGATTCCACAGAATGTTGAAAGTGAAATAATACCGCTTGTAACAATGTATGGCGGAAAGGGCCTAAGCATTAGGGTCATTTTGTTTTAGTGATTTTGTTCCTCATTTCCACACTTGATGTCTGTTGATTCTGTGTCCTGAAAACAATATCTGTGGTCATGTTTGCAGGGTGCAAGAGAGTAGAAATACACCAGGAAAATACAGAAATGTTTCATTTCAAAAAATATTGTGTTGATCTAAACTGACCTAGGAAGTCAGAATGAAAAGTCCTTGGTAATGCCTGAAGCAATCAGGAAATACTTTGGGATGACATAAACATCGCGTTGACCTCCAAAATAAATTTGGGAAGCTCAGATACAAAACCCAGGATTTCTACAGTTATTTTAAAATCTATCTGGAGGTGGCCTCAAATAATATTATTTCTTTCAATATTTCATAAACTATATTTCATAAATCAAAAATGTCCTGCTCTTCAAATAATATATTCCCCAGAACAACATTCTTTTAACATAATCTGGCCATAATATTTCTGTAATATTAAATCAAAACAATATCAGTTATTGCAAAACAAAACAGTAAAAAACCAGCAAACCATGGATAGGATCCAAGGATGTACAACCACTGGATCCAACTGCTTCCACCAGAATCAGCAACACGCCTCCCTCCTGCACTCCCATCTTCATGTCCTGTTGTTGTTGTAAGGTGAACCTTTCATAGGGCTTTCCTGGCAGAATTGGTCCAGACAGGACTTGCCCTTGCCTTCCTCTGAGGCTGAGAGAGTGTAACCAGTGGGTTTCCATAACTGAGCAGGGAATTGAACTCTGGTCTCCCCATGCTTTAGTCCAACACTCAAACCACTACACCATACTGCTCTTCTTTACATACCCTACAAACTGTAAAAATCTACTCCAGAGGAAAAGGAAACCTTCTGGAAAAGGTTTTTTGGCACCATGAATGGTTGTAGCAGGACAGAGAAAGGAAGAAAATCTTAGTTCCACTAGCATTGGGTAACAAAGTACACTGTCGCCCACATATTTGCTTAGAATTTGCATGTGCCACTGCGTATGTATACATAACCCAGTCTAGAAATAATAAAACTCATTCAAATAGAAATCCAATCTATCTCGTTCACATGGAGAAGATTGGCCAGGTGATCCTGTTCCTTCTTCAACCATGAGCAACTTTAAAACCCTTGATCATCTTTTTTGTTATTTAAATGCACTGGAACAAGTTCTACCTAGGGTCTATGAGAACATTTATTGATTTTAAATTCAGTGCATTCTTGAACAGTTTTCAAGCCTGCATCCTTCTAAAGGGGTTGGTTGCTTCAGACTTTGGAAAAGTTGTATTTGGGTGACAGCTCCCACAATCCTCCCCACCCCACAAAATGAAGTTTTCCAAGTTTGGGGCAGCCTAAAACATTGCTCTATCACTTGCGTCAGAGTGGCAAGGTGAACAGAGCCACCTTAAAGTTCTCATAGACCCTAGGCACTCTGGTATTCAACTGCCCACCTCACCTCAACCTACCACTAGGGATGTTTTGATAGGTCCTAAAATCCTGTTTTCATGGGCCCTAAATTTTTTGTAGGTCCTACGCACTGTGCCTGAATGGATAAGACATCCGTGGCCCTCATATGCCCCCATCAGAATCTGATAAACTGAAAAATAACGGAGAGGGGGCATTTTCACCACATTGCAGGATCCACCTAGGGCATTATAGGCCCAAGACAGAACTTCTTCTGATACAGGAACTGAATAGGAGATGATTCTACATATAATCCTACTATATTGCATGCAAATCTCAAAGGCATAACGAAAAAAGAAACGGAGCTGAGGAGGGCAGAGGAAACCACAAGCAAATTCAGGCCCCTCTTCTTAAAATTATTGTTAGTGACAAAAGTTTTCACCATTTGCTCCCGTTTGCTTTTGGACCCTCTCAGAAACGAATGGATGCAGCAGAATTCCAGAAGATCATGAGTGACCTGGACCATAACAAGGACAATGAAGTGGATTTCCAGGAGTTCACCTGCTTCCTGGCTTGTGTATCCATGGGATTTGATGAGTTCTTCCGGGGTTGCCCCAAACCTCCACTCCCCAGGAAATAAATCCAAAGGAATATACACTCTGACAATACTGTACTGCTGTCAATTAAAAAAAAAACCATTAAAATCTTTTTATTAATATGAGCTGTCCTGTCTCCTCTTCTTGGGGATTGTTTGGGATTTTTAGTGGGAGCTCCATAATGTACAAAAACTTGGATGGCAACTGTTCTTTAAAAACAGGTTCTAACAGTGCAACATGGATTATGTTTTGTTTCTATGATGCCCAGGAAATTACGTTAGAGGGAGATGAACTATTGATAAGATTATTCTAACAGAGCTTTAAAAAGAAGAAAAAGGGGGCAAAGGAAGATAGAATGATGACAGGGATAAGTTGATAAGATAAAGAGAAATTAATTGCTTGAAGGGAGAAAAGATTTTTTAAAAAATTGTTAACATTTTATGGATTTTTTAAAAAAATATTAGAGGGGAAGAGAGGTAGATTAAAGATAGGCACAAGATAGTAGTTTATTAATATAGAGAAACTATTATTTAGTAATAGCTATTAATATAAAGGTTAATTAAAAATATGACTAGCTCTGAGTGTATCATTGGTTGGAGATCCATATATATTTATGTTTTAATACAATACTTTGGTCTTGATTTTTGTATGTAGTTTTTTTAATGCTTGTTCTTATGCTGTTATCTTTTTTATTTTTTGTTTTCCTGTTTTATTATTACAAAAATAAATATTTACAAGTTCATGTATTTCTTAAGAAGCGGTTAAATGTAAAAAACCATAACAAAACCATTAACCAAGGCATGATACATAGCATACACTGCAACATATAATACAATATACAATCTAACACACAATAATCCTTCTATGAGAAAGGAAAGGAAAGAAATGGTGTTGTCTTTTTTGTGTCTGTGCATGTTCTATGTTGCTTTATTTAAAAACCCCGGTATAAGAGCATACCTTCCAACTTGATTCATCCTCTCTCCTTGCACTTTTTCAGCTGCTTTCAGAATGTCCCTGTTTCTCTCTCTTCCTCTGTTCTCCCCCTTTGTGTTCAGCTTGCTTTCCACGCTACATTCTTATAGTGCGATTATTCCACTTTCAACATCCTATGGAATCCTGGGGTTTGCAGTTTAGCAAGGGGCCGGCCACTATAAGAATGTAGTGCCGAAAGCAAGCTGAATTGAATGTGCAAAAGGAGTTCTTGCTGGAGAGAGAAGGGAGGAGGGGCAGTCTCTTGACCTTTCCTGTAGCTTCAGGCAAAAGCAAAGGCTGCAACTGCTTCTGGGTCTTGTGTTTTCCCTAGTTAATCACTTTTGTCCTAATGACCATACTTTGATGTTTTTTGGCCACAGGCATCCTCGTTTTTTGTCTTGAAATATTGCAGGGATGCTACAGAAGTGTAAGTCAGGCAATGGGCTGGTGGGTCTGAACCAGCACTTGGACAGGTTAGCATTCTTGGACGGAGAGGCTAATGAATACATTGAGCTGTATGTCTGTATGAACCGGAGAGGAGAGAACAGTCGTGTGACTGTTTTAAGTCTAGACTTCAAGCCTTGTTATTAAGCGAGATTGTACTCCAGAGCAAAGCAAATGCAAGGAGTTTACATGGCAGAAAATTAACAGCCTAAAATTTTTGTAAAAAGAATGATCAGAGAGCATATCAAATACCTGGGTGTGTTTCAAAGGCAGCTGCCAGGCAGGTTTCAGCTTGACAGCTTAATTAGGCCCTTGTCCCCAGGTAGGTCTGGGCTTGTTCACGTGAGACAGGTGGTATGTCAGAAGTCAGACGAAAAAAGGGGTTGAGGTGAGTGGGTGACTAGTGGATCCCCTCTGCAGACAAGCCATGGGTATCAATGGCACACCCACCAATGGTCCTGATTGGTCAGGGACTGTCCCATTTAATTTTCTGCCACCCCACATTCTCAGCTGCTTTTAAAATGTCCCATATTCTCCCCTCACCTCCCATTTCCCCCTTTTGTCATCAGCTTATTTCAGCTGCTGATTTCAAAGCACAAAAGGAGATTGTGCTCAGTTAACTCAGGAAGGGGGTCGAGGAGAGTGGGGTTGGGATCTGCCCCTTCCCAACAGTCTCAGGCAAAAGCAAACTGCAGCAGCCTCTCCTAGCTTGTGTGTTCTTCCTCATTAATACATTTTGCCACCACATTCTGATGTTGCTCAGCCACACATGTTACGGTTTTAATTTAATTGCAAGGTATGCAATGTTGGTAGAGAACCAACATGGTGTAGTGGTTTGAGCACTGAGCATTTGGGAATTGAGCATATGATCCTAGAGATCAGAGTTTGATTCCCTGCTCAGCCATGGAAGCCCACAGGGTGACCTTGGATCCATCACACTCTCTCATCCTCAGAAAACCCCATGATAAAGTGCCTTAGGGTTGCCATAAGTTGGAAATGACTTGAAGACATACAGTAACAACATGCAATATTGGTAATACAGTTGCCAGCTTTCAAGGCCTGGTCTCTCTTCTCCAGTTCCCAGGGGGAGGAATCTCAGGGCAAAAACACTGCCTTGAAAGGTATGTGTACTTATATTTTCCTCACTTGCTAGATTTGGTGGGGTTCTTTTAATTTAAATAGCATATTTCATGCAGCTATGGTTGATGTGTAGCGCATCATCATGCTTAATGACATCACCAGGACATCACCTTGTACCATCAACCTTGTAAGATTACCAGGCCCCATCTCCCGTGACATCACAAAAGGCCAGCCCTAGGTTTCAGGGTTTAACCCTACAATCTCAGGGTCTAGTGTACTCCTGACCTAGCCCCCCAGTTGGTAGCAGTTAGGAAAAATAAACAAAATATACTCCAAAGTCACAAATGTCACAAAATTAGTTACCCCAGATCTCTTGTCTGACCTTAGTGGGTATGAAGCTTGATACCTTTGACCTGGCCGCAGATGCAGACCGCAAGCGACCCACTCACCTCCCCAGCTCCTCAAAATCAGCACTGACAAGGACTTTTTATTTGTACCCTCCAGGTCAGTTTAAGACCAGTAGAGCAGGCCCACGTATAACATGAGGGATCCATTCCCGGATCCTTTGCATAATATGATTTTCATGAATAATATGGAACTCTTTTTTTTCTTACCCAAACTGAATGAGGAAGGCATTGTGGCCATGGAAAACCATCAGTATTGACCTTCTGATGTTCAGGTATCATCAGAAGAGGAAACTGTCATCAAAAGGAGAGTCATCAGAAGGTAGTCCTGGATTGTAATGCCAGGATGACATAGTTTCTTCGTAGGGGATCCACAGGGTCCTGGGAGTCCAAGGAGCCCTCTTGTTGGACACCAGCAGCAGCAGCAACAGGGACATCGGGGGGCAGGGGTTGCAGCTGCTGAAACTGCTCCCTCGTTTGCAAAGTTTGGGCAGATGCACACGTATCCCTGCTGCCGTATCCCTGACAAAAGGGCCATGACAGCAGGCGTGTATGTGTGCCCAGACTATGACTCTGGAGACCAGGGTTTGAATCCCCATTCAGCCTTGGAAACCTACTGGCTGACCTCAGGCAAGTCACATTCTCTCAGCCTCAGAGAAAGGCAAAGGCAACAAATCTTGCCAAGAAAACCTTCATGACAGATTTTCTTTAGGGTCACCATAAGTCAGTTCTCAAAGGGGAGAGACGTAATGGCTGGCAAGAACCTCCCCCTCCCAGTGGCACTTTGTTGTGTGCCTTCAAGTCACTTATGGTAACCCTAAAGTTTTTTTTTTCAAGATTTGTTTAGAGGGGATTTGCCTTTGCCTTCCTCTGAAGCTGAGAGAATGTGACTTGCCCAAAGTCACCCAGTGACTGAGAGAAGATTTAAATCCTAGTCTCTAGAAGCCTTTAATAAATAAATAAATATTTGCAAATTTCAATAAAAAAATAATATTCGAACCTAAATTTAAACATTTAAATCCTGAGTGGAGTCTTGGGGGTCCTCAGCAACAAATTATATTTACAGGGTTTCCCCAGTAAAGAAAAGGTTAAGAACCACTGATGTAGATGATTCAGTGTCAATACCTGGTCCAGAACTTTCATTCTCCAATTTAGAGAATGCACTTTTTGGATTTTCTTTGGCCTATTCAGATTGCCAGCCTCACTAGTCTTGCACCTGGGGGGCCACTGTTAAACATCAAGACCACTTCGCCAGCAACAGCCAAGCAGATGGACACGAGGTAGCGCAACCAGCAAGAGATAGCGCCAGCCAGCAGCACCAGATATCACGAGCAACATCAATGGTACGAGGAGCCAGCAGCAGATACCACAATCAGCCCCAACAGGATAAGCCGGGAAGCCGGAAGCACCAGATAAGGCAAGCAGAGCCAGCAGCCCTGGGAGCCAGCAGGAGATACCGTGAGGAGTGTGAGCACCATAAGGGGAGGTCCTTCCATGTAACTGGAACTGCATAAAACCAGCTCAGGCTAAATGCGGGCATACTGTACTCCCCAAAGTGAAATGTAGCTTTCCATTGCAGTGTGTTTCTGTTATCCCAGAACTATCTAAGATGGCCATCTCCAAGAAATACAGCAGCTGTTCCCAGGACAGCAGATTCCACAGAAATCAGGCATTGGAAAGATGAAGGCTAGCAGGAAAAGAAAATTATCCCAATGCTAAAATTAGTCTAATATTGCTGAAGCACTTCAGCATCTTGACTATAACTCTTGAATAATAATTAGAAAGGTCTCTGTGGAAACTGGTGAAGGGCAATTTCTCAAACGATGTAAAGTCGAAGGCTTTCACAGCCGGAATCCATAAGTTGTTGTGGGGTTTCTGGGCTTTGAGGCTGCGTTCTATTAGCATTTTCTCCTCACGTTTTGCCTGCATGTGTGGCTGGCATCTTCAGAGGATCCTCTGAAGATGCCAGCCACAGATGCAGGCAAAACGTGAGGAGAAAATACTAATAGAACGCAGCCTCAAAGCCTGGAAAACCCACAACAACCTATAATTTCTCAAACATTGCCAGAGTCTTGATGTGACATGTGATCAGTGGGAGCGGGAGGAGGAAGGACACACAGGATGGGGAATGAGGAAACCTTTCATGAAAGAGTTTGGATGCAAAACCGTTGATAACAGGTTTGTCCCACTTATCTGACAGGTTAAGGACCGGAGCACTGTCAGAAAACAGAATTGGTTGAAAAGTGGGACCCATGGACTGTACTGAAGGGAGCATGAAGGACCTATGGAGGTTTATGTGGGACCAACTGCACATGTGCTGCTTGCAAAATGTCTCTGCTGGCTTGGCACTTTTTCTCCGTCAGCTTGCTTTGCAAGTAGCATGTGCGTGCAAATGGTTCCAAGAGCACCTCCATAAGCAAGAAGAAGTGATGAAAAAACAGAACCCCTATTGAATTAATGGAAATTGTCCTTAATCTGGAAGAGTTAAAAGAGTGAGTTGTCAAATAACAGGGCCTCAAAAGGTGGGGACTTCCTGTGTGCAGGTAAAATCAAAACAAAAAGAACTGGAAAGTCTCATAACTTCCAGGGACTTTTTTTCCCTGTCTGGCTAAACCTACTGCTTCCAGCATAAACAGAATCATGGTGGGCCTGCCTTGTATGGAGCTATTGCACACCTAGCAACCTTAATTGCGTGGATTTGGAAGAATTAAGCACCCAAAAGCCCTGGACCTGGATAGACAAATCTAGTTCTTATTCTAGTTTCTTCCACAAGGGAGTTTGTTTAAACTAGAGGTGACCCAGCTGTGGCCCATGGCGCACATATATAGCCATGGGGCCATTTTTTCAGCCACCCAGGGCCCAAATAATTTAAAAAATTGCCCCCATATGCCAGCTAGGGGTCCAGGGCATATCTACCACATATTTGGCTATGTTGGACCATTTTAGGCCCAGGAGAGGCCTTTCTCTAAAACAATTTCTGTACCATGAATCCCCTTAAATATCTTTTGTTGCCACAGACCACCAAAGCTTAACTCAGGGTGGCTTCTGGCTCCATGTGTGGTAGCAAGAAAGATCATGTGGTTTTTTTCAGCCTCTTAGCATCATTCATTTGCATATTCTCATCACGTGCAAAAGTAGCAAGTGCCAAGTACATTTATTGCTAGCCAACAGTATCATAACTTCTGAACAGCTTGTGATATTTTAGTGAAAATTTGTACAAATGATGCCTGTCACTGACAAAAACTCCTGCTGTTTGAGATCAATGTATGAGTGTCTGTTTTCCTTCCTTCCTTCCCATTTTAATTGTAAAAGCTCATAACATTACTGCAAGCCTTTGTGGACCCTCTGTGAGGACACTGTGCCCCCCCAGGAGGGCCACAGCCCCCAGGTTAAGAACCACTGCTCACATGAAGTGAACAGAAAGTACCTTTTGGTCACTTCCTGTTGCCTAAAAGAGGGGGTGCTCTCCTGGGCCCAGGGGTGCAAAAACATGGCAAAAATGTCCCCATGCCCTCTAGCCTACATTTGGGGATAAATATCTTTCTGAAGGGTGCGTTCAGCCCTCCAAGATCTCCCGGGAAGGAAAATGTGACCCCCACACAGGCTCTCAAAATTTCCCACTATGTTTTAACTCGAATTCAATCTAGACATTACAACTCAAATTCTTTCCTCCCTGAAAATAAAAGAATGTGCAAATTTCTAGTAAATTCTTATTTTGACAAACTGAGAAGAAATTCTCACCCAGTCCTCAAAGCCCAGGAGAAGTGTTTTTCATTGGGAAGAGCCAATCTTAATCGAGATACCAGGCCTCTGTGCAAATTCAGCATAATCTGTTCATGTTCACACATGTAGATGATTTCTTTGCAGACAGATTTAACAGTATAATTACTAGATGTCTGGAAAAGCAAAATTGGAAGATCTGGTTTGTTATTTCCTAAGTGCTTTGGGAATGGAGCGGACAAATACAAAGAGGGAGAGAGGTGTTTTTTGGGGGGACTACAACTCCCAAGAATCCCTTGAGCCAGTGAGGGATTCTGGGGTTTGTAGTCCAAATGGCTCTGGAAAATCACTTTTCTTGAAATCTGTAACTCTGTATATCACCAACTGCTAAGAAACACAGGACTCTGGGCTAAAAACAGAAAGCTAAAAATAGTAAATTTTGCTTCTCTGGGATGGACTTCTTTGGGGAAATACATCAAGCTGAGGTGAGGCTCCAACTCAGGACCAGCTGGAAGCCAGGAGATGGCTCAGAGCCAAGGAATCCTAGTGTAGACCTGAGCTGACGGGACAGGTATCTGTAGGAACAGGCACAACGAGGGAACAGCTGGGTGGATGCAAAGAGTTGGCTGAGTTTTGTCTCAGTCTTTCTTCTTCCCTGTCACCGCTGGGTTTCCCCTTCTGCTTAGGTGAGTGAGTCTTTCCCCTCGCTTCTCTCCCACCACTTTTGTGAATTGTGATCTTAACCTACATTGGGGGGGGGGGTCCAAACAAGGTGTCTTCTTTATTTGCAAGACTACAGAGATTTCTGTCCAGCTCTGTAACCGGCATTCCAGAGGAGTGCTGGCTGAAAATACAACAGGAGCAAAGAAAATTGACAACGTTCTTGTCTTTTTCTGGTATCCCAGATCTATCACCCGAGGGATAGCCATACTCTTCTCATTCTGGGCAAAGCCAAAACTGGGACATCCATGGGGAAGGCAGGTTTTAAGCTTATGGTGTGTAGGTTGAGTTGTTATCTCTAGGCAGGAGGCAAGGGCGCAGATCCCCAGTTTGGGTGCAGGTGGGACTCAGGTTCAGGCAAGGGGAAATGACTGTAAAAATCTCCAACTCAGCTAGGAGAGTACCACCTTGCCACCTTTTGCAAGACTTAATTCATTTATTACAACTTGCAAAGACTATCCAAGCAGTGGTCTGTGTATTTACTAACTTAGCTTCCTCCCTCATCTAGTTGTTGGAATGCCAGGTTCTGGCTAAAAGCAAGTAAGCTGGATCAAATGTTCTTATTTTCTCTCCTTAACTGAGAAGGAGCAACCTTACTTTGATCTTGGAACAGCCCTTTGTTGTTGTTGTTGTTGTTACGTGCCTTTAAGTCATCGCCAACTTCTGGCTACCCTATCAGAGTTTTCTTGGAAGGATTTGTCCAGAGGGGGTTTGGCTTTGCTTGTCTCTGAGGCTGAGAGAGTATGCCTTGCCTGAAGTTACCCAGTGAGTTTCCATGACCAAGTGGGAATTAAAACCCTGGTCTCCAGAGTCACAGTCCAGCATTCAAAGCATTACACCATGCTGGCTGGGTCTTAATTTCCAAACTGTTTAGGCCCCTCCCTAAACTCAAACCCTAGGATTCCATAGGATGTTGAAAATGGAATAATAGCGCTATAACACTCTAGTGCAGAAATGGCCTCTCTTTCCGCATGTGTTTCAATAACAATGGCCCTTTTCACATGACAGTTTTCAAGTGAAAGGGCCCCTTGAGTGTCCTGTAAATATCAGGAGTGGTCTGCATGACGCACTCCCATTTCCACCACACTCAAGGCCCACAAGCCCAGCAAATACGCATTTTCTTATTTTCAGCTTTTAGCTGAAAATAAGCTGCGCCTGCGCAAGGCTCACGGGCCTGGGCCGCACCCACCTGCAGTGTGAAGCCTCTGGAGCCCAGCCGGTCGCGCTTCCTCTCCTCAGTGCAGCCTATAACTCCCAGGCTGCACTACGGAAGCAAGGGGTGGGGTGCAGGCGGGGCTCTCACACGAGCAGGAAGAAGCTGCGGAGCCCAAGCAGCAGTGAAGCAGGAGGCTTGCGAGAGCCTTGCTGCCCAGGCTTTTCACACAAGGCCCACACTCCAGCAGCGTTAGAAGGTAAGCTGCGGAAAGGGCCAAGGTCAGGTTGACTTTGTTTTCCTTGCCACATATTGCCATGTAACTTCATGCAATGCCATGTTATGCCATATAATCACATGTAATGCTTCAATGCCTGAACATGGGCTGTATTGTGTTGTAAGAGAATTATGGGACTGAGTAAGAAACAGTTTACTGGGAATGGGGCAATGTTATTTTAACAGTCCTTGATAAGGATGAACAGGCACTGCTGCAAGGTCATGCAGTTAGCCGGAGGAATGAGAGTCTGGGAAAAGAGTTGTTTTAATCAGCTGTCAAATAGAATGCTTGTGTGTGCTAATTTGTAGCATTATAGCTTGCAAGGTACTGCAAATCCAGTCATTCTCTAGTCTTGGCAATTTCCAAGGTGTACTGATGTTTTCTTTGCTGTTCTGAATAAAGCTTTTGAACCCATCTAGGTGTACGTAACAGACAGACTGTGAACATAAAAATTTAATGGCATCAGCAAGGGCTGTCCTCGGATCACAGGTTTGGGGCCAGAAACCCTAGGCCTGAGACGATCCTGAACTGACCATCCTATATGTAGATTAAGTGAACTTGGGATGGTATTCACATGTCAAGCAGGTAAACAAAATCTAGGCCCTTTTTGCATGGCATTCGCCATACGAAAGGGCCTCTGGAGCATCACACAATTGTGAGGAGCCGTCCACATGACGTCCTCGCAATTCGCAACACTGCTGAGGCCGGCAGGTGCCAATTGCGCATTATTTCATTTTCAGCTTCTAGCTGAACGCGCATCACTCCAGGGTCCCACGCGTACTTACCGTGCATACAGAGCCTCCGGAGCCATGGCGCTCACGCTTCCTGCCCCATTGCAGCCTAGGAAAATCCCAGGCTGCACTGCAGAAGGAAGAGAAGAGCCCTCATGCTGCCTACTCTCTAGCAGGCCCCAGCTGTGGAGGCGAAGCAGCGGGGACACAACAGCCTCTCGCAAGAGGCTGCTCGCGCAATCCCCGCACCCCAACGCTGAGAACAGGTAAGTTGCGGAAAGGGCCCTACAGTATTTCACCAGATGACTTCGTTTCTTCCTTGCAGGGTGGTTGAGCTCTAATCTTCCTCCTCTCTCTCCACTTCTTTTAGGCACCACAATGCAAGGGTCCCTGGAAGAGGCTCTGGGTGTTATGGTAAACACTTTCCATAAATATTCTGCCAAGGAAGGAGACCCCTTGAAACTCAACAAGGCTGAGATGAGGGAGTTACTTCTCCAAGAGCTGCCTACTTTTGTCAGGGTGAGGTCACAAGAAGGGAAATGTCCCTTCAGAGGAAGGTGGAATTCAGTAGATGGAAGCTGGCTTCTCCTTCTGGGCCTAAGTGATCACCATATCCAAGGTCAAAATTATTCATGTACAGTTGAGATTGGCTAGTGCCAGTGACTTTGGAGCATGACTGTGTCTAATTTTTTTATTCTTTATGGCTTGGCTCACTTACTGAGAGCTGCTTGCTCTTTCAGCTTCCTGCATAAAGCTGGGAAAAATCACTTTGGGGGATGAGAACTCTCAGAATCGCTCAATCACCGTAGTTAGTGGGGAGACTCTGGGAGTAGTAGTCCCAAAAGCAAACCTTACCAAGCTCTGCTCCAGAAATGGAAGAAAGATGAATTCAGCAGATCAGGGCAAAGAAGAGCCTTGGTAGTATAGTGGTTTGAGTGTTGGACTACTGATCTAGAGACCAGGGTTCAAATCCCCACTCAGTCATGGAAATCCACTGGGTGTCCTTGGGTGTGTCACAATTCTCAGCCCCCAGAAAGCTGTTACCCTGATTCCTGGGGGTCCTGGGAGGGACACCTAAATACGCTCTCAATTATATAAGTTGGGGAAATTAGCCAAGAGCACCACCTAGCAATACGAGAGGCAGGGTAACGTAGCGAGATCTTGAACCCTATGTTTACGGGGTCAGGCCAAGTCAAGGAGCACACCAAAGTTGAAATAATCAATGTGGTTTTATTAAAACACAATCAAACAGTGTATGCAGCACACTCACACAGATAACTAAGGAAATAAAGGTTGGGGTGGATAGAGGGATTTTTAGAGGAGTTGTTGGTTTGGGTGATACTTCACCTGTCCTGAAGCCCGGTTGGAAGCGGAGAAGCTGGGGAGCGTGGATCTCAGCATGTGGAGCTGAGGGGAAGGCTCGCTGGACAAAGCGACAGCAAGGCGGGATGGAAGCCCAGAGGGATCCAAGGAAGCGCTCAAAGTCAGGGGTTTTTATAAGGAGAATTGTAACCCCAGGCTAGTTCGGACTTGGGGAAAACAATGGATTTGGGGCTGGAGACAAAGCCTCTGAAAGGTCAGAATTTGAATGATTGAGTTATAGCCAAATTGTCAATAGGGTAGCCAGTATGCAAACGCGGAGTACTTGAGTGTTGTATAGTCAGATCATCAAGCTGCCAGCGCGGGGCAGAGGATCTTTCGAAAGTTGCATGCATACCTAATTGAGGTCTCCTGAAGCTGCGAGTCGGCTATTTCTGGCCTGCCTGTATTGTGTTGGAATACTACGGCAATTATCGGCCGAGCCTGTATGCGTGCTTGTCCGGGGCCTCGCAAGCACGTGGAGGAGAATGGGTATATGAGGCCGAATTATTGATATCAAGAGATATCTTTATATCCCCCAAGCTCGGGCTAGCCAGGGCAGTAACAAAGACCGTTGATAGGGTCACCTTAGGGTCACTGTAAGTTAGAAGTGACTTGAAGACATGCAACAACCAGCTCTTTCCAACACAAAGAAAATCATGTTCTACCAGCTATTCATGTTGCTGTTAAAGAAGTGGTACCTCTCATTAAGAAAAAAGGTGGTCACACTCATTCAGCCTCAAGGGGAGGCAAAAGTAAATCCACTCTGGACCAATCTTGCCAAGAAAACCCTATGATAGTTTCACCTTAGGGTTGCCACAAGTTGGAAACAACTTGAGGGCACACAACACCAGCAACAACAACATCTCAGGGAGCTGACCAAGAGTCCCAGTTACCACTGAGCTCTAGCTGGTGTCCCAATGCTCACCAGGAGTGCCTGATGCACTTCATTGCCCAATGGGTCCTCTACCTAGTAATGTCGTAGCAACCCCTTGCTTAATACAGACATTGCAAAATTGCTCTGTTCTATTTCCTGCAGGTATAAGCCTGTTCACATAGATATAAGTCCCATATTGAATTCCAGCCAATTGTCAGGATGCATAGCCCCTATCATAACTGGATTTGCTGGATATGTATTGAAATAGTGTATGGTAGGCCATATAGGAGCAATGCTAGAGTTTAGGCAGAGCACTAAAAAGTATCGAGTGTTAATTGTTGATTGCAACGATGTATCCATTTGAAGCTGGCTTGTGTATTCCAGTATATCAAATGGTTAATTGCTTTATTGCCCATTGCTACAGTGTGAAGGGGGAACAATCAGAGTGGGCAAAAAAACAAAAGTACCAAAAGGTGTTTTGGGAACTTAAAGGGTCCAAAGATAAGGACAGGAAATATGTTACTCCCCCAAGGATGAAAATAAGAGCAAACAACTGTGAGTCTGGGAATTCTCTAATGGTGTTGGCTGATGCTAAATTTATGAGCCTCTCCAATCACAGCTTTGCACACCTAAATTTGTATGTGTAAGTATAAAAATTGTGAACTCCATGTATGTTTCAGTCTCAGAAACTTTGGGTGAAGTCTGCTCTGTTGCTTGCTTTGCTGAGAATAAAAACTACTGTCTACCTTGGGGTAGAGTTTGTGGACTGCAAGTTATCCAAGGTTGTGACACCAATATCCCCAGACAGCTGGCTCCTACGCTTTGAGTTTAAATGTAGCTTTTGATACGAGGCTAATTTTTTTTACTAATCTCACTCTTCATTACAATTTTAACAGAACAGAACCTTAGGAGGGAAATCCTTTACTTTTTACTTGAGCTTTAATATCTACCTTCTGCTTTCATAGGGGAAGATCCACGAAGTTGGATTTCAGAATTTGATGAAGAAATTAGACAGTAACAGGGATGAGGAACTGGATTTTCAGGAGTATGCAGTCTTTTTAGCCCTCATAGCAAACTTGTGCAACGAATTCTTCCGGGAGTGTGCTGATGAGAACAACCGGAAGAGATGAGGCTGAGGAGTCCAAGGGAGGCCTCTTTGCCTGTTACCCCTGCCTGCTGGAGAGGACTTCTTGTACAGAAATAAAAATGTCCAGACCAATGTTTTGTGTGTACTACATTTGTGGATCTGATCTTTGCAAATTTGATTATTCATGAGGTGCACACCTGTGTTCCCTTGCTGCTCAGGCAAGTGACAAGGGGATGGGATTTGGAATTTAGTTGCCTCACTCAGGCAAAAGAGGAAGATATTTGCATTTTCCCACTTTCTCAAGGGTCCTGCACACTGAACCCTCGCAAAAGTGGAGGGCCAACTGTAATTAACATGTGACACCTCATACCCTCCAACTGTCCAGATTTGGAGTGGAGTATTCCAATTAATCCCCTCCATAAGGCACATAAATTGGGTGTTGATTATTTTTTTCAAAAACAGCTACAATAGCGCACGCTTCAATAGGAGCAGTCCTGATTAATCCTATGTCATCCCACTTTTTCAGCTGCTTTTAAAAGGTTGCAGTTCCTCTTTCCTCCTCCCATTTCTCTCTTTTATCCTCAGCTTATTTCCATTGCCACAAACTGTGCCCAAAGTGCAAGAGTTTCCACTCAGGCAGTTCAATAGGAGGAAAAGAGAGGAGGAGGAGGAGAAGAGCCCTTCCCTGTAGACTCAGGCAAAAGCAAAACTGCTATGCCCTCTCCTAGCTCATCTGTCCTTCCTCATCCTCTTGACCCGAAGAAGGAAGATGGAAGAAGGGGGAAGCCACCAAAGAAGAATTTAAGCAAGTAGCCAGGAGATGTAGGGAGAAGATCAGAAAGGCTAAAGCACAGAACGAACTTAGGCTAGCCAGAGACATTAAAAACAATAAAAAGGGCTTTTTTAAATATGTCCGCAGCAAAAGGAAAAAGAAGGAGACGATAGGGTCGCTGCGCAGAGAAGATGGCGAATTACTAACGGGGGAAGAGAAAAGGCAGAATTACTTAACACCTTCTTTCCCTCAGTTTTTTCTCAGAAGGATACAAGCACTCAACCTGGAGTTCGGGGAGCAGGTGAAGAAGCAGGGGAAATGCAGCACATAATAGGTAGAGAGGTGGTACAGGAATACCTGGCCACACTGGATGAATTCAAGTCTCCAGGGCCAGATGAATTGCATCCTAGGATATTAAAAGAACTGGCAGAGGTCATTTTGGAACCACTTGCTATAATCTTTGCGAAATCTTGGAGGACAGGAGAAGTTCCAGCAGGAAGAGGGCAAATGTTGTCCCCATCTTCAAGAAGGGAAAAAAAGAGGACCCAAATAATTATCGCCCAGTCAGCCTGACGTCAGTACCCGGAAAGATCCTGGAGCAGATCATTAAGCAGTCAGTTTCTAATCACTTAGAAAGCAACGCAGTAATCACGAGAAGTCAACATGGATTTCTCAAAAATAAGTCATGCCAGACTAATCTTATCTCTTTTTATGATAGAGTTACTAGCTTGATAGATGAAGGGAATGCTGCAGATGTAGCATATCTCTGTCAAGGTCAGAGACCTGGGCAACGAGCCAGCCCAGAGAAGGGAGTGTGAGAGCCAGCAAAGTCCAGCCAGGAGAAGGCAAGCAAGCACTTTACACGAGGGAGTTCATTTACCAGAGTGTCAGACAAAGGCCATAGTCAGAGTTCCAAAAGCCAAGCGTTAAGAGTCCAGAGATCAATTCAAGGTAGCAGGAACCAGGTGCTGGGAGCAAGGAACAGACAAGAGGAGGGCTTGAAAGAAGTTTACCACAAGCAAAGGAAAGCTTCCAGGCAGGCAGTTATATAGCCCAAGACACAGGTGTGGGTAGTCACTGCTTCTTGAACTTAATCAAGGAAGCCTCCCTTTGCTCAGCTCTCTTGAGTCTCCGCCTTGTTTGTGGGCTGATTGGCACAGGCTCCAAACCATCTTCAGAATCGCATCCCTGTTGCCCTAAAGGAGCAGGCAGAGGAACGTCCAAGGCTGCTTGGTCCATGGCAGCAGGGGGAGCTCTTGAGCTGCAGGACTCCTCTCCACCCTGAGCCACAGGGACCAACAGCTGCTGCTCGTCATCAGCGGCTCTGACAGGGGCTTCAGTTGTCACAATCTCGATTTCAGTAAGGCCTTTGACAAAGTTCCCCACAACATTCTTGCAAAGAAGCTAGTAAAATGCGGGCTGGACAGGGCTACTGTCAGGTGGATCTGTAACTGGTTGACTGACCGTTCCCAAAGGGTGCTCACCAATGGCTGCTTTTCATCCTGGAGAGAAGTGACTAGCGGGGTGCCACAGGGTTCTGTCCTGGGCCCAGTGCTGTTCAATATCTTCAACAACGACTTGGATGAAGGAATAGAGGGCATGCTCATCAGACACAAATATGGTACAGAGAGAGGTGTTAGTTATGGAGCAGGCAATATAAAAGTGTTGCCCTCCAGTGAAAATTCTCCCATTCATCCAGTGAAATTTTCCTTTCAATAGCTTTGCGGAGTGAAGCATGAAAACTGTTCACATCTGTTGTTGCCATTTTGGGGCAGACATCTTGGCACAAAGGCCCAGTGAAAATGCCTACCTTGTAAATAGGCTCCTATATTCAGACCTTGATGACCACTGCACCAGTTTTGATTCCTGACACAAGAATCCAACCTCCTTGTTCCTCTTCCCTTTCCTTCTCAACAGCATAATCTGGTGGGGAATATTTTGCTTCGGAGTATTTCAAGATCAATAAAGAGACCAAACTTGTTTTTTTACAGGTCATTGTTGCATGCCTTCAGGTTTTTCTAACTTATGGTAACCCGAAGATGAACCTATCACAGGGCTTTTCTGGGACTGAAAGAGTGTGACGTGCCCAAGGTCACCTAGTTTGTTTCTGTGGAGAATGGAACCTTAGTCTCCAGCAGTGTGTAGGTGTGCCGCCTACAATTTTGGAAATGTATGTTATTATTTATAAATCATGTATTTTTAAAAAACAAGATTTTCACAAACTATGTTGTGTCCCCATACACTTTGTTACTACAATTTATATATGTGTCTGTATCTCTTATAAGGGGTTAGTTTAACCTCCGGTTTGCTAGTGAAACTGAATTACTGTGTTGTGAAATGATGCATGTCTAAAAAGTGTTTCACCAACATGAAAAGTTTGGAAAGCTCTGTTAAACAACATAAAACCTTAATGCTTCCTCCCTCCCTTCTCTTCTCTCTCTTCACAGATCAACAGCTAAAGAGAAACTTAATTTTCTCATTTTTTCCTCTCCACATGGCCTCCCGTTAAATGTCCTGCCTGATGCTGGATTGGGAGCTGGGTTTGTGTTGGCTAGAGAATTGGCCTTTTAAAAAAAGAAAGAAAGAAATGAAACACGCTACCAACTTTCTTCCATTTGCTGCTTCTCCCAGTCAAAAGACACAAGGCTCTCACAGAAAAATCACTCCACTATTTTCCTTTTCTTAAAAAAAGTAGAAAGGAGAGGAAGTCCTTGCTCAAATTTTCCATAACTTTCCACCCCGCTCACTCGCTTTGTCTTTTTATGTAATCACCCGGTCTGGTTCCCAAATCCACCCCCGAAGGCAGCCAATCTAGTTTCCACAGGATTCTGAAGAAATTAACCACAGACCTTGCTCATTCCTTGTTTTTCAAGCCCTACTCCTGTACGCTTTCCAAAGCGACTACTGGCAGGGCAGGGGGATACTGTGCAGCCTCCAGGTGTTGTTGAACTGTAACTTCCAGCAGTAATGCCCACCACAGCAGGTGGTGAGGAATGCTGGGAGCTGCAGGTGAACATCTAGAAGGCGGCACCATTCCCACCCCTGTTGTTTAGCTCAGCACGATTTATTTCAGAGGAAGCAGACAAGTTTCTAGGTCCAGAATGTAAAGGCAGAGTTGAGCAACATCTGGTCCTCCTGATCTTGGTAGACTGCAACTTCCACCAGTCCTAGCAGCATGGTCAGTGGTGAGGAACGATGGGAGTTGCCCTCCAATAGCATCTGGAGAGCCACATGTTGCCCATCCATAGTGTAATAGTGAGCTGGGTATGTTTAGACTAGAGAAGAGAAGGTCAGAAGGTGACGTGATAGCCATGCTTAAATATTTGAAGGGATGTCATAGGGAGGATGGAACAAGCCTGTTTTCTGCTGATCCAGAGACCAGGACACAGAGCAATGGCTTCAAACTACAGAAAAAGAGATTCCACCTAAACATTAGGCAGAACTTCTGGATGGTAAGAGAAGTTTGACAGTGGAATATGCTGCTGCCTCAATGGAGTATGGTGGAGTCTCATTCTTTGGAGTTTTTTAGACAGAGAATAGGTGGCCATCTGTCAAGAATGCTTTGATGGTGTATTACAGTATGGCAGAAAGGGGTTGGACTGAGTGGCTGTTGGAGTCTCTTCCAACTCTATGATTCTATGATTTTATTTATTTATTTATTTATTTATTGAATTTCTAATCAGCATTTCTCCCAAGGAGATTCAAGGCGCTTTGAGTGGTGTTAAAAGAGGGAAAGATACAATTTAGCTGTCCCCAAAATGGCACATCTAGTATATAAAAGTGAAGGTTTGTGAGTTTGTCTGTGTCAGGCAAAGGCCTGACATCATATGATTGGCTGCCTGAGAAGATTCTGTGAAATCCTGGGGTTTGCACTTTAGGGAGGAGCCTTTAGAATTCTCAGCCAGAGAGCTCTTGGGCCTTGCCAGTTGCTATGGAGACGAGGCCTAGCAGCAAGAAGGAAGGCAGTGTATTCCCTCAGGAATCCAACTTGTATATGTTAATAACTCTGAATACAGATTGGATTGAGGAATATGGGGAAAAGTCGCAGGTACTAGACAAGACATTTTGGGGAATTAGAGACACAGGATATCACATCTTTCTAATAAGTATTACCTATGAGAAAATAAAATCCCAGGCAACACCGGGTAAATACACCACTTATTTATACAAGAAGTGCATTTTAAAATAATTTTCCTATATCCTCATGTTGGTCTTGATCATAGTAGACCCATTAAATCTGTATGATTGACCAACTTCTTGGCCCTTTTTGCATGGAATTTTCCATGCAAAAGGGCGCCTGGGGCGTTGTGTGATTATGAGGAGCAATCTGCACGACGCACTCACAATCACGCAACACTCCAGGGGCCAGCAGGTGCTGATCACGCACCTTTTCATTTTCGGCTAGAAGCCGAAAATGATGCGTGATCGCGCATTGCTCCCGGGCCCCATGCACACTCACCTGGTGTGCAGAGCCTCCAGAGCCGCACCGGTCGCACTTCCTGCCCCAGCGCAGCCTGGGAAGGTCCCAGACTGCACTGCGGAACGAAGAGGCGGGGCTCTTGCGCAAGCAGGCAGCACATGCAGAGCCGAAGGACCCCGGCTGCGAGAGCCTCTCGCCAGAGGCTCTTGCGCGATCCCTGCACCCCAGTGCCGGAAGAAGGTAAGGTGCGGAAAGAGCCACTATTAAACAATTGACCAAATAAGTCTTCTGTGGTTGGAAGGAAGCCAGTGTGGTGTAGTGGTGCGAGCACTGGACTATGAAGGCTTTGATTCCCACCCGGCCATGAAAAGCCACTGGATGACCTTGGGTGCGTCAGACACTCTCAGCCCAGAAAACCCTGTGGAAAAACTCTAAAGAAGTCTTAGAGTTACCATAGGTTGAGGATGACTTGAACGCACACAACAACAATAAATTGGGATTAACAAACAGGATCTCAGCCAGAGCGTTTGCATTTTTTCTCTCTTCCTCATGGCAAACGACGGGATACAAAAATGCATATATTAGAAAAGGCACTGCTTCCTTAAATAATGTGTTTATTGTTTCTGTTGAGGTTGATGGAAGTGAACTTTGATTTAAAAAATTAAGAAGAGTATTTCAGTATGTGATTACAGTGGCAAGAATCCTCTTCACACAGAAGTGGAAAGATACTGATGTCAAAAGAATGGTAGGTGATTTCGCGAAAATGGACAAATTAACAATCTTGCTTGAAGAACAAAAACTGACTGTCTTTAAGAAATAATGGAATTTAATCATGTCATATATGAAGGAACATTGGAGATAATCAGTTTTGAGTAATACATAGTTTATTGTTAACAGGCAGATGAACACAGTATTGTTAGCGAGTTAAAGGTAGTGCAAGCAACAGAAATTCTTTTTGGTGCATATCTTAAGACAAAGTAGTTAGATTAGAGACAACTATATCCATCTCAAGAAGTGTTGGAAGTCAATTAATGGAGCCCCTCATTGTAGTTTGGTGGTTTTTAGTTTATATGTAATCTAAGTAGATTTATTGAGTTAGAATAGGTTGGTTGTAGATGGTACGTAATTTGTCATATATATACATCTATGGTATATATGCATTTTATGTTTTCTGTTATATGTATTTTGTAGGTGATAAAATTCTTTTAAGTTCAGTAAAAATATCTTTAAAAAATAAAATAAAAAATAAAATAAAATGTGTTTATTAGTGAAACAGACAAACCCAAAGCATTGTATCAGGAGAAACAGTTGCAAAAACTATACATATTATGGCAACAGTGCATATACTGCTTTTGTAAACACTACAAAAATAACACACAAGATGGAAGAATTATTAAATACTAGCCTCGCACTTTGAGGGCGCAGCAGAGGGAGATTTTCAACCACTGAGGCAAAAGTGGGTGTGGATCCAGATCCATGGTGATGAAACTGATGGGTGGGTCGCCCTCATTCCCTTAGGCCTGGCTGTCAAAGGCAGAGGCTGGAAACCAGTTTGGAATGTGAAGGCGGGCATTTCTGAAGCAATCTTGGACAGGTTGGGAGACTTTTCACTCAGGCACCAACCTTCCCGCTTGCATGAGGATCTTTAAAAGGAGGTGAGCTCATTTGGCATGTTTGTATCCTTTTGAGGAAAAGAAAGTTGTTGATACTTTTGGCTGTTGCTTTTGTGGTTCTTGTCATTTCTTTGCATGTTGACAAATTTGGTTTTTTTTTTTAATTAAGGGACATTGAGTAGGACTACGCTCCCGTGGGTTCTTGCACGCAACGCACAGAACAACTAGAGTTTGAAAACACTCCTTTTTAAGATTCCAACTCCCAAAAATGAGGAGCGGTGGAATTAAGGTTGCCAGATCTCAGAGCCTGTCCCTGAGTCTCCAATTTTGAGGGGTCATCTTAAGGCAGGAGATGAGGGGGCAAGTCCTCCAGATTTAGTGGGCTAGGCCTGGGCACAAGGAAAGGATTGTGTGCAAATCTCAACTTCAGTTAGTAGAAGAGTTGTTGTTGTTCACTGCTGTCAAAGTCAACTTTGACCTATGGCGACACAATAATGGGAGGCCTCCAAGGTCCACTATCCACAACTGCCCTGCTCAGGTCTTGTAGATTCAGGGACACATCTTTCTTGATTGAGTCTCTCAATCGGTAATGCGCCTTCCTCTTTTCCTACTGCCTTCTGCTTTGCCAAGCATTATCGTCTTTTAGTGAGTCATATCTTCTTGTGATATGGCCAAAGTACAACAACCTCAGTTTAGTCATCTTGGCTTCCAGGGAGAGTTCAGGCTTGATTTGCTCTAGGACCCATTCCTTTATCTTTTTAGCAATCCAGGGTATTTGTAGAACTCCTCTCCAGCACCATATTTTGAATGAGTCGATTTTCTTCCATTAAGCTTTCTTCACTGTCCAGTTTTCACAACCATTCATAGAAATTGGAAATACGATGGCACGGTCAATCTTTAATATTCAATACTATATCTTGACACTTCAGGATCTCGTCTAGTTCCTTCCTAGCCACCCTTCCAAGTCCTAGTCTGCTTTCGATTTCTGGACTGCAGTCTCCATTCTGATTACTCACCAATTACAATTAACGATTAATAATTAATAATTAACAATTAATTAAATAGAAAAGTATCTTGCTATAATAGGCAAGTCTTTAGTTCTTGCTGCAGCTTGCAAAGACTCTCCAAGGGGTCTATGGATTTGCTTAGTTAACTTCCTCGTTGTTTCCCAGTTGTGGTAGTCCCAGGGCTCACCTCTGTTCTGCTCTTTATCCATTTTCTGGCTAGAAGCAAGTAAGATAGATTAAATGTTCTTTATACTGTCTCCCTAAATAAATGAAAAGGAGTAATCTCCTCACTTTACCTTGATCTCAGAACAGCCTCTTACCATTTACATCCTAATGTCCAAACAGGAAAATAGGCTCTCTGTCTGTGTATGTGTTTGAATGACAAGCTGTGAGCAACTATGGTTGGTACATCACGTACCACTTAATGTTGTAACCAGAGGCCATCCTTAGGTCTCAAGTTTTGGTTCTGAAACCTCAGGATCTGGGCCAATCCTGAATTGGCAACACAGGGTGAGATTCTGAGTGGGTGAGTCCATAAAAGAACATTTTCAGGCTGTGTGAATAACACATCTATAGGGGCTGAGTGGGGCCTATGGAGAGACAGTGTGATGGAAGAAGTTGTTGTGCCTTGTAGTGTAGTGGTTGGAGTGATGGATTAGGGCTTGGGAGATCCAAGTTCTAACTCTCATAGAGCCTTAAAATTTGGATAGGTGGATAGGAAGACTGTCCCTCTGTGCTTTATCGGTGGTTTTTCACAGCTTAATTCCCTAGTCGGTTACAGGAAGCCCCCAGCTTTGGATGTCCCGTTATCTGACAACTTGCTCTTTCGACACTTCCCAATTAAGGATAGGTTCAATTAATTTGACAGGGGTTCTGCTCTTTTATCAGCTCTTCTTGCCTATGAAGGCTCACTTGGGACTGCTCAAACACATGTGCTGCTTGCAAAGTGAGCTGTGGGGAGGCTCTAAGCTGACTAAGAGACTTTGCAAGCACAGCACACACAGTCAGTGCCAAGAAAGGCTCCGTAAATCCTTCGTGCTCCTACAGCACAGTACATGGGTTCTGCTTTTCACCCAATTTCATTTTCTGACAGTGCTCTGGTTCCTAACCTGAGGGATAAGTGGAAGAAGCCTGTAGATGGCATTCAAAGCTCTTCAGAAGAAAACAGATTTTTTTAACAAATCAAAAACCTATCCATTCATCCATCCCAAACCGATGCCTGCCAACTGAACAGGATTAAAAACCCATCATCCCCGGACAGCTATGCTGCCTGTGGATGGTGGGGATGATAGTCCTACAGGACAGCACCAAGTAGACTGACCACCCATCCCCCTCCTTGCCTTGCAGAGTTGTTTGTTGAAAAAGAAGTGGCGATGGAGCAACTCCATACTCTGGAGAGAGCCCTCGGAGTGCTGGTTTGCACGTTCCAGCGCTACTGCCAGGGGGAAGGCGACAGGCACACGCTCAACAAAAGGCAGCTCAAGGAACTGTTGGTGGAGGAACTTCCCAGTCTGAAACATGTAAGTATCCCAGTCCCAGATTCATGTCTTGAGTGTAGCATTCTCAGTGGAACCCAGAAGGAGGAATTAGAGCTGTAGGAAGAAATCTTTGCACCCGCCAACATTTCACTGATGAAAATAGGGACACAGGTGGCAAAGCAACATCAGAGTGTGGTCAAGATGACAGAAGTTATTAATGAGGAAGAACACACAAGATAGGAGAAGCTGCAGCAGGTTGTTTTTGCCTGAGTCTACAGGGAAGAGGTAGGTTCCACCCTTCCTCTCCTTTTCCTCCTGCTGAGTTATTCTAGCGCAAACTGCATTTGCTCTTTGAACTCAGTTTGTAGCAACTGAAGTACAGGCAGTCCTCCACATTTGTGAGTTTGACTTTCATGGATTTGATTATTTGTGAATTGGTCCTCCCCCTCCTCCACCACCACCAGCACCACCCCAGCTGCCGCCTGGCCAGCTAAGGACAGCTTGCAGCCCAATTTCTAAGCAACACAAACCCTCTCCTGATGACACCCACTCACCCAAGAAAGGAGATGGGTGAGAGAGAAAGGAAGTATAGGGCCACCACATTGACCCATATTCTTCCTCTCTCCTTTCCCTGACCTGGGCCATTTCTGCACTAGACTGTTATAGCGCTAATATTCCACTGGCAACATCCCATGGAAGGGTTTGCAGTTTCGGGAGGGGCCGGCCAGCCCCTCCCGAAACTGCAAACCCCAGGATTCCATAGGATGTTGCCAGTGGAATAATAGCGCTATAACAGTCTAGTGTGGAAAGTCCTCTGGTTTGGACCCTGGGTGCCCACTCTCCCCACCATGCCTCGGCGCACACAAACCTTTAAATATTTGCTGTTTTTCCACTTTTGCGGAGTTGGGTCCTGTGCTTCTAACCCTAGTGAACGTGGAGGGCCAACTGTAAGCTGAAAACAAGGGCGGAAAGTGGTAGAAGGAGTAGAGAGAAACCAGGGTATTTTAAAAGCAGCTGAAATGGTGAGACAACAGAAGGTAAATCAGGACTGTTCCTGCCAGTTGGAGGGCATGGAACCATTTGACAGGGCACCGGGGTTTCAGGAAAGACCAGCTAGAGGACAGCAAGCAGAGATGCAGGAAATGATTAAAGTCACCTGCTGCTATTCTGATGGCCTTCAAGTTAATTCTGACTTGGATGACCCCAAGGCAAGATTTTTTTCAAAGGAAGTTTGCTGTTGTTGTTGTTGTTGTTGTTGTTGTTGTTATGTGCCTTCAATTCATTTCCAACTTATGGCAACCCTAAAGTAAACCTATCATGGGTGTTTTTAGAGGAGGTTCATCATTACCTTCCTCTGAGGCTGAGAGGGTGACCTGGCCAGGTTCCCCCAGAGGGTTTCCGTGGCTGGGGGATCAAAGGCCTCCAGGTGTTCAGAAAAGTGCCCAAAGGCATCTGACCAGAGAAGTGGGTAACATTAAGGGAATGAAATGAAAGATCCCAGGGAGGCACTGTGGGAATAACCAGGAAGGCCAGATAAGAACAAAAAGAGGGTTTAGGCTCCCAAGGTCAAAGTATATAAACTTCCAAAAGCACCTGGGAAACTTGGGGGTCCATGGGAATGAGGTGACATTTATGATTCTCACCAGTCAATCCTGTTTGAGCCCAATTTTGTATGGACCTCAGCAGATCTTGGTGCAAGATGTCCTCAGCCTGTTTCTGGTTACAAGGGCCGGAAGACATCCCTCAAATTTCCCAGCTCTCCACCAGTCACTAAATAGCCATGGAAGTGGGAAACCAACACAGCAAAATTGTGAATCATGGGGGTGGTGAGAAGGGAGCCATAGTGTTGTTCTACCTGGAGATCTTTTACACCATGCTTAGCAATGTAGGATCTTGGCCAAGAAGTATTACCACTTGGTCTCTCCCAATGGGACACATTGCATAGTTAGTCTTAATGGGCAGGGTCATTCTGTAAGGTTCTTTCTCCTCCTAGCTACAGCTCAAAGATGGAGCTTTTGAAGAACTGATGGCATTGCTGGATAAGAATAAAGACAACCAAGTCGACTTTGAAGAGTTCATCCGCTTTGTGGCAGCAGCTTGCACCTTCTTCCATGACTTTTTCCGGGATGGCCCTGTAGTCCTGCCACGAGTGTGGTCAAACCAAGATGGTGGCCAACCTCCCAAGATGATGGAAGTTTTGTCAGAAGTGAGCAATGAAAACACGGATGGAGATGGGAAGAACTTTGACACAGGTGAAGGGCCTCAAGAAGGAGGAGAGTGAAAAGCTAAGATGGAGTAGTTTTTCGTGCTAACCCTGTCCACTGTCACGTGACCAGAAATCTGGTCAAAGAGACTCTATGATCGACCATAGAGAGTGTTTCCTACCCTTCCACTCTTTCAGGGATGTTATCATGTGGGATATGTCCCAGAATCCTTTTCTGCAGTGTCATTTTTCACAATGCCTTCCAATCTGCCAGAGAGGTGTCCCAGTCCCCACCACAGAGTGTAAAGAAAAAAGCCAGAAAACAACGTGTTCCTGATGTTTAACCCCAGATTGTTTATGGCCAGGATGGCCTAGTGAAGTGGTTGTGAGGGGAGCATTTACACATTGCCAAAAGAGAGGAACGACATCCTTCCTTGGCTGCCAGGAAAGCTCAAAAGGCAAATAAGAATTGCATAGAAAACTCATGTGCTAAATTTATACATCTAGATGCACATTTAGAAGTAATTACTATAATTCTGGTGGGGAAGACTGTCACCAGATGAAGAGCTGTCTGCTGGCTGGGTGCTGCTAACTCTTAATAGTCAAAACAAAAATGGCAGCCGGACAGCGGGGAATGGGCAGATGAGCACTGGCATTCTTTGCCCCTTTTAATGTGGTTTTACCTGGCATTTTAAAGTTTTCGTCTTGCCTTACTGCTATATTTCGTTTTGGTTCTCCAAGTACTGTCTCACTTGTTCTATTTAATTTTAATCTATTTCTTCTTTGGTAGAATTTTAATCTGGATTGTTCATGTTTGTTACTTCTGATCTTCCCTCTTGATGGCAATGTCAACCCCCCTCCCTGGTCCCTGGTCTTCTGTCCCCCCTCCACCCAAACTAGACTTTAGATCAAGGGTGAGCAACTGTTGGAGGCTGGGGGGGCCACATCAGCCCCCAGGAGACCTTAGAAGGCTTCACCCCTCCACTGTAATATTTTTTCCCAAAATGGTCCCTGTGGGTGTGGGGACAATGGAGGAGGGGTGGGCCATTTTAAGCCTCAGCTTGTTCCGTTCTTCCTTTAATTAAAAAAACTAAAATGGCCCAAAAGGGGCCAGAAATAATGCTAATACCAAGGCCCTTTCTGCACTTTGCCTTCTTGCTTGTCCTCCGGTCGCAATCGCAGGAGCGCCTCTGCCGGGAAGGGAGCGCAACGGGAACACTCCCCTCTGCCCCGGGCCGACTCCCTGCAGAAGGGAGCGTGATGGACACATCTCTTTCTTCTGCAGCGCAGCTGGCACTTTCCGATGCTGCACTGGGGCAGGAAGTGCCTCTATTGCAATTCTGGGCCTTCCACGGGGCGGGAAAGTGCGGGACCATTGCACAGTCGGGGGTCATTGACAAGGAAAACCCGCCAATGATTTACTCCATGATCATGGCAGTTGGTGAAGGGAGAAGGACGGGACCACCACGACTTCTTGCAGAAGCGTTATCGCAGTCCCGCTCCTCTCCCATCCCCATGCGGGGATGAGAACCTACTGCAGAAAGGACTGAAGATTCTTACTGGTGGTGGGAAAAACAGGTTAAAATACAACAACAGATGGACATGTAACACATTGTTATTTTGTGCCTTCAAGTCATTTCTGACTTACGGAGACCTTAAGGCAAACTTATCATCTGGGGTTGATTTTCCGGGGCTGAGAGTGTGTGATGTGCCCAAGGTCAGCCAGTGGATTTCCCTGGCTAAGCAGGGAATCGAACCCTGGCCTCCAGGTTTATAGTCCAATGCTCAAACCACTACACCACACTGGCTCTGAAAAACACGTAACACCAATTTTTAAAAATGTATAATCAGTTGAAAGAACATAACATCATTTACAAGAGTGTGTACACACACACACACACACACACACACACACATACATATAAAAAACACCCAGTTCACAAGTTCAAAAACTCATAATGTAAAAATCGTCTGAACAGGCCTGCAGGAATATTGCTATAATATGATCTTTTTGCTTTTTTTGATAGTACTTTAACTGAGGCAAAGCAGGTAGAGGAGTTCCCCACTTTTCAACAGTCTGCTTTCAACGATCCACTCTTTCGACCCTTTTCAATTATAACAGGAACCAATACATTCAACTTGTGTTCCACTCTTTCAACCACAGATTGAATATATAGGATCTGGTTGTAACTGAAAAGGATCAAAAGCGCAGATAATCAAAAAGTGATCACACGCTGGCTTTTTTCTTAGTCGACTCAGTACCATCTTCTGGTTCATTCTATACAGAGACTGGACAAGAAGATGGCACCTAGTTGATTTGCTTCTACATTTGAACAATTTCTGCCTTTCAACAGTGCTCTGGTCCCTAATATGTTAAATAAGCGGGAGATGCCACTGACAGTTATTCCAACTATGTGGAAATGTATAGAGCTGCAATTAACTGATATAAATATTTCTAAACATGCATATCTGTATCTGCATATCTGCATTAGTACAATGGGTCTACATTTGGCCTCTTTTTTTTTTCTTGGACAATATGTAAGTGGTTATTTTATTTTTATCTCTGGTTCAAGCTGGTTACTATGGAAACTCACAAATAGATGTAATTCTTTGGTGATTTGCTCAAAGGAAGTAATGAGTAATTTTCACAGTTTTCTTCCCACAGTTTTCTTCCCAATAAGAGTAACTCTTCAAAAAACAGTGCAATATTTGAAGCCTATTTGTAGTTTGGGACTTATTCTTCACAAAATTTCCATAATTTTTCTGTATTAAAAACCCCCAGTGTTTTCTATGCAGAAATACTTTCTGTGCAGAAAATACTGTTTACTCTGCAGAAAATGTAGCTGAGCACTTCTTGCTGCACAAAATTCAGAGTTTTGTTTTTTGTTTTTTTGGCATAGGAAACAGAATATTCTGTGCAGAAATTGTTGTGGTTCTCTTTGCAAAAAAGTGCAATTTTTGCAGGATTAGTCCCAAACTATGACAATTCTCATCAGTCCAGGAGTCTGTTCATCAGGGTATCCCAATACTTGGGAAACACATTTTTCAACCATTTTATTTGAATACTTTCAAATATTCATTCCATTGTTGTGGATTGCTGTATGACTTCAAGTCATTTCTGACTTGTGGCAACCCTAAGGGAAATCATAGGGTTTTCTTGGCAGGATTTGTACAGAGGAGGTTTGCCCTTACATTCCTCTGAGGCTGAGAGTACATGACTTACCCAAGGTTTCCCAGCAGGTTCCCACGGCCAAGCAGATTTGAACCCTGGTCTCCAGAATCATAGTCAAACCACTACACCACTCTTGCTCTCCTTCTTTCCATCCCTGCTTAGAAACCAGGAGATGGGGACCAATGTCCATCCATTGGACTGTTTTTGTATACAGAAGTAGGCTGCTTCTAAAAATGGAGTCTCCATTTGGCAATCATGAGCAATAAGCTATTCTCCGCATGTCTGGCACACCCTTTTTAAAAAGCCAGGCTTGGTCTCTATGTCTTGGAACTGTTCCCTATTCTCTGACTGTTCCTGTTTAACAAGGGCCCTCGTCCCTATTTCCCAGTCACTGTCCTTAATAAACAGTGTTCCCCAATTATCATCCTTGTATGTTTGACCTCTGAAAAGTCTTGTTCAGAGTTCAGGAAGGTGACATTTTGAGAGTACAACTTCCAGGGACTTTGGAATCCAAAGTCTCTCCCCAGACTTCTGGGCTTGTGTAAACAGGACCCTGGGTTGCCAGCATTATTCTTCTGTTCACTATTCCAGAGTCCCTCAATTTGATGAGGAATTTTTGTGTGGCTGAATACAGTTGGTCCTCCACATTTGTGCATTTGACTTTCACAGATTTGATTATTTGCAATTTTCTTCAACCCCAGCCTCCTCATCTCAGGACTTCTTTCCGGGGAACCTTCCCTCTCGGAGGCTCCCATCAGGTGATGCAACCCTTTAAAAAACTGCCTCTAGTCGTCGTCATCATTCTCCCCACCACCACCAGCTGCTGTCTGGCCAGCTAAGGACAGCTCACAGCCTAAGATCTCAGCACCACAAATCCTCTCCTGATGTCCCCCCTCCACAAACACACCCCTGAGGAAGGAGATGGGCCAGAGAGAGAAAGCATAGGGCCACCATGCCAACCCCTCTTCCCCTCTTTTCCCTGACCTGGTCTGGGCCTGTTCTCCCCACCATGCCTCCACCCCTTCCCACAGACACATACACACCCCTTTTGATATTTGAGATTTTTCCTCTTTTGCAAAGGTCCTGCACCCCTAACCTTAGCAAATGTGGAGGGCCAACTGTACATCTTTAGTGTACATGTAGGAAATGTGGGTACATGGACACTAAAATCCTCGGCTATGGGTTATTGCCATTATTGGATTCAAGCTGCAGGAAAGGAGATTCCACCAGAACCTCAGGAAGAACTTCCTGACGGTCAGAGGTGTCTGGCAGTGGAATTTGCTGGCTGGGAGTGTGGTGGAGTCCCCTTCTTTGGAGGTTTTTATGCAGAGGCTGGATGGCCATCTGTCGGGAATACTTTGATGTGTGTTCCTGCATGGCAGGGGGTTGGACTGGATGGCCCTGGGGTCTCTTCCAACTCTATGATTCTATTATTCTACATTGTTGTTGTTGTTGTTAGGCTTTGAGGTGTGTTGGCGTTAGTGCTAACATAACCCTCCAACTGTCTGATTTGGCAGAGATAGTCCCAATTAATTTTCTGTTGTCCCAGTTTCTCTCTCCTCTCTCCTCCTCCCACTTTCATCCCTCATCCTCTCCTTATTTCAAATGCTGCAAACTGAGTTCAAAGTGCAAAAATAGCTTGCCCCCCAAAAACTCCATGTGGGGAGAAGAGACGGTGGGATCTTGCCATTTTCTGCAGGCTCAGGCAAAAGCAAACTGCCCGGCCCCCTTGCCTGCTGCCGTGTGCCTCAATGCCACCTTCTGATGCCAATTTTGGCCCTAACTTCCTCACTGAGTTATTTCCTGTCTCTGTAGAAAGGCTCTGTAGCCGTACTCTTGGTGTGGCCACAGCTAGCATTTGGAGCCTCCCTTTATGCCAAACAGCTGGAAAGCATCGGTCTAGGAATGTGGAGACGGAGAAGAAAGAAAACTAGCTCAAGACCCTCATCCCTGCAGGCCAAGCGAGGTCTGCAAAAACTGGTGGGATTCTGATTGGTCCCTGTCAGTGCCTGGTGGGAGTGCCCTTTAGTGTCCCAAATGAAAGGCTGGCTCTGCCAAAGCTTTAAATACAGCTCCGGTCTCAACCATCATCTAATTCTGCCCTTTATTCTCATACTTTGGTTTCCTGTCTGGTTGCTCTGTTTGATTATTTCTCTGCCTGTTTTGTTTTTCTTTTTAAATGCATTCTGGTCCAGTAGAAAGGAGGGTGAAACTTCTGAAAGCAGATGTTCTGCTGAACAGAAGAGAAAAAGGAAAAACAGCGAGGCTTAATTTGGGTCCTAACCTGGGTTTCCGCTATTATCTGATAGCCCTTGGCCACATCACCACTATACTCACATGTCCATCAGTCGCTTACTGCGGGCTCCTGTTTGCTCTTCAGTTAGAGATTAAAATCTGGGGCAATGACTGTGCCACTTCAGTGGAACTTAGTGTGTAAACTCTAGTTCTTAGACATCTGCCTCAAGTGAGAGAGAGAGATGCCAGGAGTTTAGGTCTCTCTGGATGCCTTCTTCTCAACAAGCCATCCAGTCTAATGCGTTGGCATTGGGCTATTTCAAGAATGGCATTCTGCATGTGCTCAGTTTTCCAACAGCTAAAGGATGGGCCAGGTTTTCTTCCTTCATCTTAGTACTCTACCCAGGCTTGGATTCCCGAGGGTCACAGGGCAGGGCTTTTTCCACTGAGGGCTAGCATGTAAAATGTACAGTCAGCTCTCCACATTCACTAGGGCTAGGGGCTCAAGACCCCCCCCAAAAGTGGAAATATCACAAATATTAAAATGTATATGTGTGTCTGTGGGAAGGGAGCAGAGGCATGTTGGGGAGAACGGGCACCCAGGGTCCGAACCAGGTCAGGGAAAGGAGAGGGAAAGGGAGTTGGTTGGCATGGTGGCCCTATACTTCCTCTCCCTTGCCCATCTTCTTCCTTGGGTGTGTGGGGGCCATCGGAAGAGGTTTGTGGTGCTAAGAAATCAGACTGCAATCTGTTCTGAGCTGGCCGGGCAGTGGACCAGGAAGAAGACCAGAGGCTGGTTTCCAGAGGGATGCATGGCCTCACTGGAGCCACTGAGAGGAAAGGTTCCCCCAGAAAAGAAATGCCTGAAGTTGGGGGAGGGGGCAGGGGTTGGAGAAACTCACAAATAATCAAATCTGTGAAAGCCAAACCAGCAAATGTGGAGGGCCGATTGTATATTACTTGGAAGAAGATTCAGTTTGCCAAAGCTAAATCTGGGGGTGCAAGAGTTTTTTGAAGAATGGGATAAATAAATACATTGAGAGAGATTCTGTGCTGAGCTAACAGGTACATCATATCTCTGCTAAACACAAACACCTATTACTGTGGAATGCACATTGGTTTCAAAGTGGCTTTTTTTTTCTTTTTTTCTTTTTTTCTTTTTTTCTTTTCTTTTTTTCTTTTTTTTTTGGTTTTGCACAAAGCTAATTTCTAATGCATGCTTTGTTTTATGCTGCTGGAAATTAAAGATAACTAGCTGCCTCAAAGGCAAATCTTGGTGGAAAAGTAGAAAAGAGTAGAGCATTTTAAAATAACTCCTCAGACAGAAAGACAGACAGAGGGACCATAACCTCCACGCAAACACTTTTGCGTCAGGTGCCCAATACGTGGGTGAACCTCCGTGCCAGTCGCAATGCCAACTGAGGTCCAAGCTGGCACAAAACTGCAATGGCATTCCTTCCCTACCCTGCTGGGGCCAACACTTTTAAAAGCCTTGACATCAAATTCCACCTGCATCTGTTTCTTCCCTGCCGCCCCACCCAATAGTGCTGCCTGAAGCACGTTGTTCCATCTTGCCACATAGCAGGGCTGGGCTGGGTCAGCTTCTCCTCAGATCCTCTGAAAGAACACAGTCCTCTCTTGGGGCCTCACTTTTCCCCAGAGCCCCACCTAGAATTCATAGCCCTCCGGATGTTGTCCAGCTACAACTCCCATCACCCCCATCAATAGGCCTGTGGGCTGAAGCTGATGGAAGCTGGAGTCCAACAACACCTGGATGGCCCCAGATTCGAACGTGTAAGTTTATTAAATGAGAGCATTCCCACTTTTAAGAGAGTGACAACATGAGGACTGTTGTTGTGTTGTGTATTTTCAAGTTGTTTCTGAACCTATCATGGGGTTTTCTGGGGCTGAGAGTCTTTGACCATTTTTGCATTATGTTGTTTTCAGAATTTGGAGGAATTTCTTTAAAAAAAAACCTGCAGTTCCCAGAATCCCCCATCCCCAGTCAGGTGATATTCCATCCCCCCAAAAAAGCAGCTGGTATATTCTGGAAGTGACACTCGGGGGAGGGGATTTGCCCAAACTTCTCTTTCTCTGCCTTCTCCAGAACCAAGTGATATTCAGCGTTGTTCATCAGCAAGGCAGATTTGTGACTCACCATTTCCTCCCGTTTCCACAGCTGACCAAGCTGGGCGTTGGCTGGCAACTTCCGAAGCCAGCCTCTAAGCTATACACATACACAGAAGCAAATAAAGATACAAACAGCAAAACAACTCATTTTCCTTCCTTTTTATTTTATTGAGTCTCTTCCTTTCCGGTGCTTCTATCCAAAATTTCTTTTTTTTAATTGTGCAATGCTTCTGTAAATAAGACCTCACTAAGAAAAGAGCCTTTCTGATTTTGGAAGCTAAACAGGGTCAGCAGTAGTTAGTACTTGAATGGGAGACCACCAATGAATACGAGATGCTGTAGACTATGTGTCAGACGAAGAAACTGGCAAAACCACCTCTGAGGATTCCTTACCTGCGGAAACCCTGTGAAATTCATGGGGTCAACATAACTCAACAGGAGACTTGAGGGCACATACACAGAGACACACTGGTTGGAAGCTTGGAAGCTAAGCAGAAGCTAATCTTGGGTCAGTCCTGGTTAATACACGGAATGAGAGATCACCAACAAATGTCAGGTGCCGTAGGCTATATTTCAGAGGAAGGAACTGGCAAAACCACCTCTGAATATTCTTTACCTGGGAAAACCCAATGAAACTCATGGGGTCATCATAAGTCAACAGCTGACTTGAGGACACACACACAAATATTTGGTTTTCTCCAACCTTGATGTTTTAATTTTTCTTAATTTTCAATTTTTTACTATGCAAAGTAAAATAACATTGTAAGGCTCTTGGTTACATATCGTGGTGTTCTAACATTACAGCAATAAGGAATGAGGAGATTTTAAAAAGAGAGAAATAATTACTCATACATTCCAATAAAAGCAGACCAAATATCTGAACATAAGTCCAATTTCCCAAATCCTGATATGACTTCCTGTGGGGGGTGGTGCCATTATGGCTAAGCAAAGCTAGGCACTCAGCGCGCTGGAACTGCATAATGCCAACGAACGCCAGGGTGATGTGGGCTGTATTTCAGAGGGAGGAGCTGGCAAAAGCACCTCTGAGTATTCCTTGCCTAAGAAAACCCGAGGAAATCCACGAGATTGCCAGGGGACTTGAAGACACATACACACACAGTGATTAGCAAAAGGGAAGCACCGCCCTTTTCTGAACCTCAGAGAGTCCCACTGCAATTAGTGGATTGGTTCTGAAGCTTAATTAATGGAGTGAGTGAGTACCTAAGAGCAAGGGACTTATTTCCTGAGGAGAAGAAGAGAGGTGTGAGAGAAAGAGATGGAAAGAAAGATCTCTTTCACACCTCACAATTAAAGAACTTTGGTACTGCTTTAATTGTTAGTGCTGCATTGCAGACTTCTGGGATTTGTAGTGTGGGAAGGCACAACTACGGTGCTTTGGATGAGAAGTCTAAATTAAAGTGGACTACAGTGCTGTAACTGTGCGAGGTGAAAGGGCCCAGACATTGGCTTTCAGGAGTGGGAACTGATGAGGGCTGTGTTTTTTCCTCCATGTATCCTTACCTCTAACATATACATTAATATACCCAAGCAGATACAGATTTTTGTAGGATTTTTGCATGACAGCAAGGGGGAATGCTTGTTAAATGGGGCTAGGATGAACTGCAGTTCTTCTGCTGTGGCCAATAACGGAGCCTTTTCTCTTGCATATCCCACCACTGACGTTATCCACTCCTGACAGCCCTGAGAAATGGCAAGCCCTCTGGAGAAGGCCTTGGACGTCATGGTGTCAACTTTCCACGCCCACTCCAGCAAGCAAGGGGACAAGTTCAAGCTCAACAAGTCGGAACTGAAGGAGCTACTTTTGAAGGAGCTGCCGGGATTCATGGGCGTAAGTGAGATGCACCCTCTGGGACCCGTGCTGCCCGCGCTGCCCCGCCATGCATGGCCCTCTGAGCTCCCAGGTGGATGTGGCCCCTGCACTTTTGGAAGCTTCTCACCCCTCACTCTACAGCAGAGTCTGGCAAAATTGGGCCCCAGAGAACCTCCTCTTCTTTCTCACGTGCTTTTTCCAGTTCTTCCCTCTCTCTTGAGAGCCAGCATGCTGGTAGTGGTTTGAGCGCTGGACAACGACACTGGAAACCAGGGTTCAGTTCCCTGCTTGGCCATGGAAACCCACCGGGTGACCTTGGGCAAGTCACACACACACTCTCAGCCCCAGAAAACCTCATGATAGGTGTGCCTAAGGTTCACCATAAGGTGGAAATGGCTTGAAGGCACACAACAACAACAACAACAACAACACACCTCTTTGTTACTTTCTTTTTCTCCCTTCCTACCCCCCAATATCTGCTGTTCTCTCACACACACTCTGCCATCTCCTTTCTCTTTCTCACATCTTTTTCTCCTTTGAACCTGGAAGAAAGCAGGGTAAAAATAAAGATGATGGTGGTGATGATAAAGATGATGAAGACAGAGAAGATGGCAATAGTAGTAGTAGTAGTAGTAGTAATAGTAGTAATAATAATAATAATGTCTTTCTTATGAGCCTTCCCTCTCTCCCTCACTTGCCCTCTTTTCTTTCTCATGCCCACTTTCTGATACCCCTTTCCTTCATCTCTCATTCTGACAAGCCTTCTTTTATTTCCTCTTTCTCCTTTAGACACCCTTTCTCTCTTTCTCACTAATATTTGCTTTTCTTACTCACATGCTTTTTCTGACACCGCTTCCCTCTCTCACTCTGCCCTTCTGATACCCTTTTCTTTCTCATGCCACTCTTGTGGTTTCTGTTGTGTGCCTTCAAGTCATTTCCCACGTATGACGACCCTAAAGTGAACCCATTATGGAGTTTCCTGGAGCTGAGACAGTGTGACATGCCCAAGGTCAGCCAGTGGGTTTCCGTGGCCAGCAGGGAATCGAACCCTTGTCTCCAGGATTGTAGTCCACGCTGGCTCTCTGAAGTTCTGTAATGGCTGGGTATTTTTTTCATCTCCACCTTTCTGCCACTTTTGAAGCTGGAGAAATTGAGGACTTGAACCTTCCGCACACAAAGAATGCAGCTTTCTACAGAACTCTGGCACCCCTCTGAATGTTGCTGTGGGACATCCCTCCCCAATTCTTCCTATTTTTTCATCATTCCCCAAAATTTAACTGGGGAAGGTACATGCTCTCACTTCCTTTTGGAGGAGTGGGGGAATTATACAAGAGCATATTGAATTTGGCCACATTGTGCCGTCTTGGGATGTGAGGGTCTCTCTGCTCCCAACCCGCTTTCTCAGCCCCAGGAGACTCACAATTGGGAAACTGCTCTGCCATGTGAATCAAACCCTGGTCTTCAGGCTCATAATCCACCATTCAAACCACTACCCCATGCTGGCTACCTCTTGCTGTCTTTTGGACACTCCTCTTTTCTCCAGTGCAGACTGTTTTTTTACTGGTTTCTCTTTGCACTCTTGCCAATGAAGGGGTGCAAAACAGAGGCTGGATGGCTATTTCTCAGAAGTGCTCCAGCTGTGTATTCATGCCTGGCAGGGGGTTGGACTAGATGGCCCTTGTGGTCCCTTCGAACTCTAGGATTCTTTGAAACGGGCTGGGCTAGCATTCCATGGCCTTGGAAGAGTCAGCTGCCCATTTGTGCCACTCCTGTTGCATCAATGAGTAAGTCATATAAACAGCCTAATGGGAATAATGTTTTATTCCAAATGGCATGCCTCTTAAACATATTTGTGGCATGACTGCAAAGACAAAGAGAAAAAGCAAGCGTAATGGGCCCCTAAATGGGAAAACATTGTTACAAATGCCTAATAGCAGTGCCTTATCAAACCAGGAGAGGGAGCACTCTTGTCCAAAAATTTAAAGAAAAAATTATAAGCAAGTCCATTTGCTGCCCTTTGTTCTCACGTCCTCAGAAGGAATTTAGATCCCAGTCCTGAGCTTGTGTCTCTGTTTCTGCATTAGCTAGGAGCTCCTGACAGCACATGTCTGCTCCATGCTCCTTTTCTCTCAATTTGTTTACATAGCTAGCCATCATAGCTTCCTGCAGCAGTGAGTTCCACAGTACCTATGGAATTTATATAAAAATGCAACTGTTTTCATAATCTGCCCTCAGTGGAGCACAAGTGCTTACCTGGGCAATGAGTAAGCATCACTCTATGCTATTGGGGATGATGAGAGATGAGGTCTGAACAAGAAGAAAACCAAAAAGGCCCAGGGCTGAATAAATTGGCTTTACGAGTTATTTTACAAACAATGGACACATTTGAAATTCATTTTCTTCACAAGCTGAGAGTTTTGAGAAATTCATCCTCAAGCATGTTGGATTTCCTCTTATCTCGTGATTGTTTTAAAAAGAGAAACACTCTTAAATCCAGAGAGTTTTTTCAAAAAAATTATGAGGAAGTGAGAAAACTACATGTTTGATAGTGCATTGCAGCTCATGAAGAAGGAATATTTTGCTCCCAAACTGTCAGCTATTTCTAAAATGACTGTTAATTCTATTTCGTTTCACACCAGACTTTGTGTCCCTTTTTTCCTGACTGCCTTGGGGCTGTTCCCCACCACCACCATCCTTTTGGTGGCACATGGAAATTGTAGTCCAGTTAGACAGAAATTCAGCATGGGCTTTGATAGTCTTCAGTCAAGAGCCAGGGTGGTGTAGCAGTTTGAGCACTGGACCACAACTCTGGAGACCAGGGTTCAATTCCCTACTCGGCCATGGAAACCCACTGGGTGACCTTGAGAATGTCATACACTCTCAGCCCCAGAAAGCACCATGACAGGTTTGCCTTAGCATCACCATAACAACTTAAAGGCACACAAAAACAACAACGGCCCATTTCATCAGATGCCTAAACAGGGTTATAGCTAACGGTAAGGGGGGGGCAAAATGGGGGCATTCTCCCATAAGAATTCTGCCCCCACACTAAAATTTTCCTTCAGTCTCTGATTCCATAGCATTGCAAAGAGTGAGATGCTGAAAATGGTTCCTACCTAGAAATCTTTTATTTGCATACCTCCAACTCACCCGATTTGGCAAGAACAGTTCCAATTAATCCTCTACTGTCCTGCTTTTTCAGCTGCTTTTAAAATGTACTGGTTTCTCTGTCCTCCCCCTTCTTCCCCCCTTTGTTCTCAGCTTACTTCAATTGATGCAAACTGACTTTAAAGTGCAAATGTAGTTTGTATTCAATTAACTCAGCAAGAGGGAAGGAAACAGAGGGGGCAGAATCTTGCTCCTCCCAATAAGCTCAGGCAAAAGCAAACTGGCAACCTCTCCTGGCCTGTGTGTTCTTGCCTGTGTGTGTCATCTTGACAACATTCTGATGTTGCTTGGCCACATGAGTCTCACTTTTTATCTGTGAAATGTTGGAGGGTATGCAATGAATGGTGTGTTAAGTAGCATCTATTGAGTCAATGGAGCTACTCTAGATGGAAGGCTCATATGGTAAAAAAATGGCTGATGATGAAAACCTATGAGTTTCAAAATATCCTTGCATGTGAAGTTAATCTTTTTAAGATGTTTTGACCGGTTACATTATTTATAGTATGTTCCAAGTCTGTTTAAATTATTTTAATTGCTCTAAAATATTTTAATCTGCTCGTGTCAATTTTACTTGTATGCTCTCCTGAGATTCACAATATAGGATGCAACAGAAATACAGGTCGAGCCTTCCTTCTCCAGAAACCCATAATCCAAAGCCCTCCAAAAATCAAAACTCTTTGCTGTCAGCCACCCGCTTCAGCCTGTATGGTGCTCCTGGTCAAGACGGAAGCAGGAGCCTGAGGGGTTCCCTGGAAAGAGGCTGGAGAGAGACGCAAGAGGCACAAGACTGGAGAGAGAGATGTGAGGATCTGTGAAATGGCGGGAGGCGTGGATTCCTGCCATTTCACAAATCCTCAGTCTCTCTCCAGCCTCATGTCTCACACACAGCACAAATAGCATGCAAACAGGAGCTGAGGCTGGAGAGAGACAGCAGGCTGAGAAACAGGGACGCTTCGATTATTTTTTGGCTGCCTCTCCTCTGGCTCTGTTCTTCACTTTTATTTAGACAAAACGAGAATCCTGGTGAAGTAATGAAGGTGGAAAAAAATCAGTGTTTGGTTTCCAAGATATCTCACTCTGTATGTAGAGGCAAAAGCAGATATTGCAAAATCCAAAAAAATCCAAAATATGGACCACTTCTAATCTCAAGCCTTTTAGATAAGGGACATCCATCCTATATTTTAATTAATAATTAAGGGCTGGAGTCCTGTTGGTTAATCCAGACATGAACCGCTTGTTGATTCGTGATCAAAGAAACAGATTAATTCTATTATCTCAGTGTGTCTGTTGTGGTTGGAAGTAACAATAGAATTTAGATCTGAAACCATTCTTTTGTGCTCACATGACAGTGCTATTACAGAGCTACAAAAAGTTTTTTTAAGTATTATTATTATTATTAGTATTAGTATTATTATTTAACTCTGAAATTAGCAATATAATTATTGTTGTTGTGTGGTCCCCAGCTTATGGTGACCTTAAGCAAACCTATCACGGGGTTTTCTGTGGCTGAGAGGGTGTGATGTTCCCAAGTTCACTCAGTGAGTTTCTTTTTCTTTTTTAATTGTTGTTATTATTATAAAACAACATAGAACACACAAATTTAAAAAAACCAAGATAACAACATAAGAACAAACATTGAAAAAGAGTATTACATACAAAAATCAAGACCAAACTATACTATACTAAAACATAAATATATCTGTGGACTTCTAACCAACGATACACTCAGTCTTAGTGAAATTTATTTAACCCTTATATTAGTAGCTATTGGTAAGCAATAGTTTCTCTATATTAATAAACTACTGTCTTGTACCTATCCTATCACCCAGTGAGTTTCTGTGGCTGAGCGGGGAATTGAACCCTGGTCTTCAGGGTCGTATTCCAATGCTCAGACCACTACACCATGTTAGCTCTCGTATATAATTATTAAAAGACGTCAGATATGAGTCTACATTGTCAACCAAATGAACTATAAATAATATATCTCTTCTTGTACCTTTCTGTGTACACACCAATATGTAACATCTGTTATTGTGACTCCGATTCTATCACATATAAATAATTGCTATGCCAAAAATCCAATTTTAGGTGAAGTTCCCTCTTCATCATTCAGTTCTTGAAAAGACATTTTAATCTACTGTTGTCCCCTGTCTCGACCCATGGGGAGAGGCGGATAAGATATTATTATTATTATTACTACTACTACTACTACTACTATTAATATATGAATTTAACACAGAGCTTGGAAAAGTGACTTCTGGACACTACTTGTGAGAATCCTGTATCTCTATTTATTAAATGTAACTTTACATATACTTAGCAAAGTAGCAGAGGGGCCAAGAAACCCTGTTAGTGAATGCAGACTAGGATACTGGCAAGAGTGCCCAAGGAACAGAATAGAACAGAACAGAACAGAATAGAATAGAATCATAGAGTCAGAAGAGACCCCAGGGGTCATCCAGTCCAACACCTTGCTATGCAGGAACACACATCAAAGCATTCTCAACAGAGGGCCATCCAGCCTCTGCTTAAAAACCTCCAAAGAAGGAGACTCCACCACGCTCCATTGAGGCAGCAGATTCCATTGCTGGACAGCTCTGACTGTCAGGAAGTTCCTCCTGAGGTTCAAGTAGAATCTCCTTTCCTGCAGCTTGAATCCATTGCTTCTTGTCCTGAGCCCTTTCTGCAACTCACCTTTTTGCAGAGCTGGGGTGCGGGGATCGCGCGAGCAGCCTCTAGTGAGAGGCTCTCGCGTCCTGGTTCCTTCAGCTCTGCAGCTGCTGCCTGCTCGCACGAGAGCCCCCGCCCTTCCGTCCGCAATGCGGCCTGGGAGTTTCCCAGGCTGCGCTGGGGCAGGAAGCACGAGCGCCGTGGCTCTGGAGCTCCACACGCACGGCAAGTGCGCGTGGGGCCTTGGAGCAATGTGCAATCACACACCATTTTCGGCTCACAGCCGAAAATGAAAAAGTGCACAATCGGCGCCTGCCAGACCCTGGAGCGTCACGCAATTGCGAGTGCATCATGTGGACCGCTCCTCGCAGTCACGCAACACTCGAGGGGCCCTTTCACATGGCAAGCGCCATGCAAAAAGGGCCCTAGTCTCTGGAGCAGCAGAAAACAAGCCTTCTCCCTCCTCAATATGACATCCCTTCAAATATTGAAACATGGCTATCATGTCCCCTCTTAACCTTGTCTTCTGCAGACTAAACATACCCAGCTCCCTAAGCCATTCCTCATAGGTAATGGTTTCCAGACCCTTCACCATTTTCGTCACCCTTCTCTGGACACGCAACAGCTTGTCGATATCCTTCTTGAATTGAGGTGCCCAGAACTGGACACAGTACTCAAAATGAGGCCTAACCAATGCAGAATAGACTGGTACCATTACCTCCCTCAATCTAGACACCATACTCCTATTGATGCAATCAAGAATCGTGTTGCCTTTTTTGGCTGCCACATCACACTGCTGACTCATGTTCAGCTTGTGATCTACCAAGACTCCTAGGTCCCTTTCACACGTACTGCTATCCAGTCACATATCCCCCATCCTATATTTGTGCATTCCATTTTTTCTGCCTAGGTGTAGGAACTTACATTTCTGTCTATTGAAATTCATTTTTTTAGCTTTGGCCCAGCTCTCCAATCTGTCAAGGTCATTTTGAATTTTGATCCTATCCTCTGGTGTAATAGCAACCCCACCCAGTTTGGTGTCATCTGCAAATTTGATCAGCATGCCCTCTATTCCACCATCCAAATCATTGATGAAGATGTTGAAATGATGAGCATCAGTGTGCCATGGCCATCCATCACTTTGCCAGCTTTTCTTATGTACAGGGATAGCCCTCTTATCTGTGGTTTCAGCTACCTGAGATCAACCTCTTCCCTCACGCACTCACATTCCTCCCTCACACTCTGCCCCCCCCCCACATGGCCCGCCCCAGTCCCGGCCACCTGCACCTTGCCTGCCTGCCTCCCATTTTAACCACCCCTCCACCAACACTGGGAAACAGCCCTGGCATCACTGGAAGTAGACCTCTAGTTCTGCATGGAGTATACTATCAGATGGTATTAGACCTCTCTGTGGTCCCTGCAAAGCTAGAGGGTTACTTCTGGTGATGGTATAGGGTTTAGTACCATCTGCAATTTCAGGTATCCATGAGAGGTCTTAGAATGTATCCTCCATGGATAAGAGGGGACTACTGTAGTAACTTAACAACATATGCATATGAACATTACGAAATTGCCCAGATTTAATTCCCATATATATAAGTCCACTTATGAGATGCAACTGTGATACAGGATTCTGGTCCATAACTCCTAAAATGTACTTGCCTTCAGGAGGGCTGTGAAATTCTGCGAGTTGTGGTCTTAACAAGTGGGCTCCCCCCCCCCATGCTTTCTTCAAAATTGAGTTTATTCAAAGGTCCAACTCCAAACTCAGTTCTGACCAGGAAAAATCGATCTTTCTCTGACAGAAAAAGAAGGATGAAGCCACATTCCAGAAGATTATGAATAACTTGGACAGCAACAAAGACAACGAGATTGATTTCCAAGAGTACGCTGTTTTCCTGGCCTGCGTTGCCATGGCCTGCAATGATTTCTTCCAGGCTTTCCCTGACAAGATGCCGCGGAATAAGTGAGAAAGAGGGAAATGTTTAAAAGGCCTGCATGGGTACGCACAGGGAAATGGAGAACTCAGGCATGGAGGTTCTCCCCCTACTTTGCTCTACACAACCTTGCTGGGAATGTTTAGCCATCTCGTGGGCTCCACAGAATGGGAATTGTTAAGCAAATTTTTATTCCCTTCCCTAGCCCCTAATTAAATAAAGTTTGTTTTCAAATAGGGACTTGGTGGTTCCTCTTTCATTTCCTGGCTTCCCCTACCCCAAAGACTCTGTGTTGTCCTGGGGCCCTTTCACACTACACCATTATAATACAGTGCACCCTCCACTCTCACAAATTCAGCATTTGTGGCTTTGATTATTTGTAGGTTATTTTATTTATTTATTTAAAAACGTCTTACTGTATTTGCCTGCCATGGAAAAAAATATGTTCTCTCTAGAAATCTCGAGGTCCTCCAGCCCAATTCTATGGTCCACTTCTTCCAGAAATAGATTATAGAGTCGTGCTGGAAGACCTAGGGATTCTTAGAGACAACACTTTTCTAGGTATTGCTAGGTCCTCCATTGTGATTCTGTGGCCTACCTCCAATGGAAGTTGACCATAGATTCATGCTAGAGGAGCTAGATATTACTAGAGAAGTGTTCTCAGGGTAAAAAGAGAGAGAAGAAGCATTATTTTTGTTAACAGTTTTTCCACGCTACACTTTCGCAGGGTCTTGCACCCCTAACCCCTGCAAAAGTGGAGTGCTGACTGTACCACGCTTCTACTATAACTGTCATGGCAACCCCCCATCCACGCCCTCCATCTGCCCCGAGTTGTCAGGGAGGGTGCTGATTAATCTTCTGTCATCTCACTTTGTCAGCTGCACTTTCTCTCTCCTTTTCCAACTTTTCCCCTTCATCTTCAGCTTACTTCAGTTGCTGCCAAATGAGTTCAAAGTTCCAAAGTAAGGAGAGGAAGAGGCCAAATCTTGCACTTCCCAGCAGAATCAGGCATAAGCAAACGCCTGTTGCCTCTTCTATCTTGTGTTTTCTTCCTCAATAATAACTTTCTTCCTGATCACACTGTGGTGGTGCTTGGCCATATGTGCCCCATTTTTATCTGTGAAACGTTGGTCGGTTTGGGGATCCTGGGATAGGATTAGAGGAGGGGATTTAAATTTCCTCAAGTGTTTTAGTGATTCACCAGAGTGCAAACCCCAGTATATCCTAGGATGTTGCCATGGCAGTAAAAGCGGAATCATAGACCGTTTCTGTGCTAGACTGCTATAGTGCCATTATTCCACTGTCAACATCCTATGAAATCCTGGGGTTTGCAGTTTAGGGAGGGGGCCTCAGACTGAAGGATTCCATAGGATGTTGAAAGTAGAATAATAGTACTACAACAGTCTAGTGCGGAAATGACCATAGTGCTGTAACTGTACTGTGAACAGCCCCCCTGCTGTGATTCTAGCTCATGGCTAGAAAAGCGTGAGAAAGAGGGTGGATTTTTTTTTTTGTTTTGATGAGAAATTACCAAAAATTCTGCATAGGTGACCATACACTATAGGCGACCCTACCACAGAGCTTTCTGAAAGCTGAGAGTGTGTGATGTGCCCAAGATCACCTAGTAGGTTTCCATGGCTGAGAGAGGTGCTATCTTCCTGCAACTAGATTTGGAACCTTCAGTGACACCTCTGAGGATGGTAGTAGAACTTCGAGTAGACTCATCAGTTCCCCTGACATGGGAGCCACCAGCTCCCACAACTCCATTCCATCCTTCTTCTGATTTCCATTCTGCTTCTCCCAAAGCCTACATTCTGTACCCACTGAGTCCTTATTGGGAAGGAAGTTCACACACCCAGGGCTTTTGAGTCATCATTCAGAGAATGGAGGTTGCTGTCCTCTCAGTCCCACCACCCTCACAGGCCCATCTAAGGAGGACGTAGGAGAGGGCCTTCTCCGTAGCTGTTCCCAGGGTAGGTGGAACTCCCTTCCACAGGATGAAGAGCTGGCCTCTCTCTGCTCTCCTCTCACTGGCAGGCAAAGACTTTTCTAATCAGACTAGAGGTGGAAAGGATATGCAGAAGTATTGGAAAAAATGATTGAAAACCCCTGACAAAAAGAACTCTGGGCTGACCAAAATCTTCACAGCTCAAAACTTGCTCAGAACAAAATTTGCACATGGCTTTTTTGCTTGGTATATGCAAATTTTGTTCTGCGCAAAACAAAATCAAATTTCTACAGAGAAATATGATTTTTCTATGCAGCAGAAGTTGTTTCCTAAACAGAAATTACTATAATCAGGTACCTATTCTGGGCAAAATTCGCAAGTGGTTGATTTGCACAAAAGACAGCATTTTCTATGCAGGAAATCCTTTTTCTGCCCAGAAAATCATATTGCTGGTTAGAAATATTATTTTTCTGCACAGCAAATGCTGTGTCCTGCTCAGAATAGACTATTTTCTGTACAAAACCACCATGTGTGAATTTTGCACAGAACTAAGCCTCAAATTGCAAACGAGCCTTTGAAAACTGTGGGGAGCGAGCGGTTTGAACACTCTCTTGCAGCTGGGAAAAAAACTGCTGAAATCCCTCATTTCTCTCTTGTAATTCTTTTTAGTGAAGAATTATATCCTTAATCTAAACAGGCAATTGATTTCAGGTAGTCATTTTTATGGGACAAGGTTTAACTTTATTATTATATTTTGAAAATGATTTTACACTTTAAAAAAATGGCATTTTAATATCATTAATAGTTCATTTGTGTTTTAACTTTTTTAATACCAAATTATTAGCTTTTTCTAGTTTTAGCATTTTTGGTAAGCTGCCCAGAGTCTCACACTGGGAAAAAGGCATGATAAAATAAAATAAAAAGTATACAGATATTCCTTTTTTAAATTCCCCGCAACAGAACTGTCCACAGGAGGAGGGCAATGTGTTGCTTGTGCTACTGACTGAGACTGCATTGGGCCTTTCAATAAAACTGCTAGAGCTGTGCTTTTCCAGTAGAATACATAATCATTCTGCTGAGCAACAATTCTAGCACCTTCTCCCATCCCTTGCATGCAAGCTCAGCCCACAGTCAGCAGCTAAACAAGTTACCTGGGACTCATTCCCAGCCGGTTTGGGATGCTCTTGTCAAAGAGAAGGCTGAGCATTAATATTATAACCACTGCCTTCCTGCTCAGTTGATTAACCTCAAAGGCCTTGAGGGAATAAGGAAGGCTTGGTGAAAACAAGAGCATGCCAGAAGGGGTGGCGGCAGCTGAGAACATAAAAGGAAGAGGTCTACTGGCCCATAACCATGGCTCCATCTTCCTCCAAAACATCGCACAGTATGTTTTAGTCGCTCAAAGGTAGAATCTTGCTGAATGTGAAGGTTCCATTCCTATGTGTCAGGCCTGCTGGCTCAAACTCATGGCTCCATCTAGACTAGACTGTTTTGGGAACTCAAAGACTATTGCTGAATGTGAAAGTTTTATTCCTAACTCCTTAGAGGAGCATCCTTTGGGCATTCAAAGGTAGACCGTTGCTAACACTCAGACCTGCTGGCTTAAACTTAGAATTTCATCTAGACTGCAGGGGAGTTTTGCACTCAAAGGTAGACTGTTGCTGAATATGGAGGTTCCATTCACAGCTGTCAGGCTTGCAAGCCCAAATTCACAGGTCCATCTCAACAAGTGTGGGAGTTTTTGTGTCAAAGGTAGACAGATACTGGACATGGAGGTCCCATTCCTAACTCTCATGCCTAATCAGTTGAATCATAAGACAATTTACTGGTAAGCTGGCAAAGTTCTTGTGCTGAATACAGAACATCAAATATTTGGCAGTTTTTCAGCAGATATCTGGGAAGGAAAGGGAGAAGAAAACCAGATAATGTCCTAGTTTTGTCAAGGGTCGTTCCCATGGATTCACTTATGCGGATCTTCATTCGGCAATTTTTCCTTACAGAAAGGAACCCTCCAAGGCACTTGCCCTCACGTCAATGTTTTGAAAATAAGTGAGAGAGAATTTCCCCCCAACTAGATACAAAACTACTCTGTATAATCTCAGAGACACTCTCAATTTAATGCCCGAACTCTTGCACATTTGCAGTTAGGGTAAAGTGCACCCCCTACCCCTGCTCATGAATCCACATGGCTCCCTCTCCAGAGGTTAGGAACGTTACAATTCAAGCCCACAACTCCAGAACACTGTGGCCATCCAGACTAGAGGAGGCTGATGGCTGTACTCCAAAACATATTTTATCAAGCTCTGAAATTCCCTAAAGTTGGAAGGAAGAGGGTTGAACTTTGGCATTTGGAGGCAGCCTTTCCAACTGAGCCCTAAGGAGCTGATCTCTCTCCCTCCCTCCCTCCCCCCCTCTCTCTGTCACACACACACACACACACACGCCCACGCCCACGCCCTCTAGTTTGGCTCCACCAAGACAAGATTTAGGGCCAAAAGCCCAGCAACCCACTCATTCAGCAGAGGAAGTAACTCCTTTCCCTGCAACACAGCAGCAGAGAAAAGCTAGCTCGCCACCCTTGAACATATGACACACACAAACAGGAAGTGATGTCCAGTCACTTCCTGTTGTTAAAAAGAGGGCCTCTTCTGGGCCCAAAATGGCCTGGGAAGGTCCAAAAACATGCCAGAAATGCCCCCCCTCCCAACTCTAGAGCAGGGGTGGGCAAAGTGCAGCCTTCCAGAGCTATCGCTTGGGCCCCGGCCCCTCCAGACACCCTGGGGTGACTTTTTGTGATCTCTTCAAAAGGGTGAATAAATTCATATTGTTACCTCCCACCCTCTCAGAGGAACAGCCTTGGGCTGAGGAACAGACAAAAGAGCCGAGTGTTTCTTGATACAGATTCCCAGTTTATTTGCAGAATACAGACGTGTGCACACACGGGTGCCCCGAGGAGGGACAAACTTCCTTTGTTTAGGGGAAATAGTTATAGAGTTGCAGGCACTTTCTTATCAGGACTTAAACCAACCCCTAGGCAGATCCAGAATTTCTGGAATGCTGAGTCAGCCAAGGGAGGGGGATGTCTGGGAGGCATCCATGCTCTATGTGACCAGTCCGCTTTTGTGAAATGGCTGACATCTGCCATTTTACAACTCTTGCTCTCAGTTTGGAGGCCTTCAGGAGTAGGAATTCATTTTTCAAAGAGATGGCAGGGCCTTGGGACCATTCACACTACACAATGATAGCACTATTAAGTACCATGGTTCCATCCTATCCTGGGATTTGTAGTTTGGGGAGGCTCTAGAGCTAGCTGGCTGGGAATTCTAAATGCCTCTCCCTAAACTACCAATCCCAGAATTCTGTGGGATGTTGCCATGGCAGTTAAAGTGGAATGTAGTGCTATAATTGCGTAATGAGAATGGGACCCTCAGAACCACAGCTCTGCCTGATTCTGGTTTGCGAGGAGGGGAGTTCTTTTGTGGGTATTTTTGGCAGTCCATCCCTCTCTCAAAGGGTCTCAAGAGCAGAAAACTGGCCCGTGGGCCACCTATAGCTGTGCATCATTGCCCTAGAGTAGGGCTTTCCAAACAGTGCGCCGCGACACGTTAGTGTGCCGCCTGAAGTGTACAGGGTGTGTCACAATCTTGGAAATGTATGTTATTATTTATAAATTATATGTTGTTAAAAATATATGAAAGATTTTCATGAGATATATTGTGTCCCCATACATTTTGTTATTAGAATTTAGGTATGTGTCTGTATCTCTTCTAAGGGGTTAGTTTAACCTCCGGTTTGCTAGTAAAACTGAAATTACTATGTTGCAAAATGATGCATGTCTAAAAAGTGTGTCACCATCACGAAAAGTTTGGAAAGTTCTGCCCTAGAGGGTATTTGCGGCCATTTGGGGGCAATTTTGTAAGAAAGAAAAAATGCTTGCAGAGGTAAGGGGTATGTCTGGCCCTTCACAGACCCCTGGAGGGCTTATGTGGCCCCCGCTGTTTCCCACAGTTGTCCACTTCTGCATTATATTTGTTGTGTTCTTGTATGCCTTCAAGTCATTTCTGATTTATGACGACCATAAGATAAACCTATCATGGGGTTTTCTGGGGCTTAGCGTGTGTGACTCTCTTCTGAGGCCCCTTGAAGACCATGGTGTCAAAGTATGTCACTGCCCACTTGCCTTCTCTCTCCCAACATAATCTACATCTTAGTGTTTTGTATACAAAGAGGCCTATTATTCAGCCTACAAGGAAGGAAAAAAACAAGATTTCTTCCTCTCACGGGGGACATTCCATCCTTAGTGCTTTCCAGCATGAAAGAAGAAGAAAAGGCAGCTAAACAATGTCTTCCGGCATTTCAGAGATGAACATCGGAACACGCGTGGCCAAGCAACAGCGGAGTGTGGCAAAGGTTATTCGTGAAGCAGAACAGACAAGCCAGGAGCACTTTTGCCTTTGCTTTTGCCTGAACCTGGAAAGGGCGAGATTCCACCCCTCCCTTCCCTCCCCCTGCTGAGTTAATGGAGTGCAAATGATTTTTATACTTTTGACCTCACTTTGTAGTGATTTGAAGTAAGTTGAGAAAAAAGACGGAAAGGAGCAGAGAGAGAATCTGAGATGTTTTAAAAACAGCTGAAAAAGTGGGACAACAGAAGATTGGTTACTGTTATACCTAGGAGAGAGCATATTATACCAATATTAAAGTCACTCCATTGGCTGCCAATTAGTTTCTGGGTGAAGTGCAAAGTGTTGGTTATTACCTTTAAAGCCCTGCACAGTTTGGGTCCAGGGATTGCCTCCTCCCATATAATCTGCCCCACACACTCAGATCTTTTGGCCAGGACTGGAATAGCAACAGTCACCCAGAGGACTTTTTCTTCAGCCACCCCTAGGTTGTGGAATGTCCTGCCGGAAAAGATTCAACAGCTGGATACACTGTCCAAGCATTAAAGAACAACCTCTTCTGGCAGGCCTATCCTGATGATTTTAAACTGTGACATTTAACAATGAATTCTAAATATGCATTGACTCTTTTTAGGTATCTGTATTATTTTATTCTTTTAAGATAAAATGCATATGAACTAATGTTTTAATTGATGTTCTCTTTTTAACTGTTATATGTTAATCTGTGTTGTCCCCCGCCTCAAATCCATGGGGAGAAGCAGGTAAGAAATATTATTAATCATCATCATCATCATCATCATCATCATCATCATCATCATCTGGGGTGTTCCTTGCAAACGGAGGCACTTAGCAGGTATGCAAAACCGAACTAGGGAAGCCTTGCTCTTTGAAGATATGTGATCTTCTTTCTCCGTGCCCCAGTGCTTCTCTGCCTCGTCCCTGTTTGCCTGGCCCTTTTGCATCATCATCTCATCTTCCATTTCCCTGCATCTCTCTTGAAGGTCCCTGGTCGCCAAATTGCTAAGCAACAGGTCTCTCACATGTTCCTCTGCATCCTGTTTGTGTTACCTGGATGCATACATAGAAACACAACAGCTACTATATATGTTATTATGTTCCCTGTTGCTAACAAACCTGAGCTCCTAACTTCTGTCTTTTGCCTGGTTCAAACATTGCCAAGTTCAGGAAGCTACACTGAAAAAAAAAAAGTAATTGCTTGTAGTTGCCCTTTCCAGCTGGCCCTCCCAATCATAGGTTACTATTATAGTTATTCCACTGTTTCAAGTAACTATTTGCTTTCCTGGTGATTTGAAAGTAACTAAAATAAATATGGTGTATACACACTGCAAACTTATAGCAGTTTGATACCACTGTAATTGCCACTTTAACTATCCTACAGAGTACTGGGATTTGTAGTTTGGTGAGGAACTAGACCTCTTTGGCAGAGAATTCTAAATAACTCATGAAACTACTAACCCCAAGATTTATAGAACAGAGCCATGGCAGTTGATGTGGTATCAAACTGCTATAATTACATAATGTGGATACGCTTATGGAGGCAAAACACACACTGAACAACTATAATTAGCTGATATCTGCTTCAGAGTCTACAAAGTTTTACCAACTGAAGTTTGGGGCCATTGGTTATTTAGCCTTCCCACAAGAATCTAGGAACCAATGAGTGGCGCATGTCACTGTTTGTTACTTGCCCTACTGTTGTCCTGTCTATACTGATTTCATCCAGATGTTTTGTCTGTCTATTTGGAATTGTTTTCCGAGCACCTCTCACCATGGGAAACACAGTTGTTTTCTTTTCCCAGAGCTACTGAATCTCAATTTGTAGGTCCTGATATTTCACAATCCTTTTATAATACAATTTTAGATTATACACAGATGAATTAGAGGTGGATTATATGCATGTGCCTCTTGACTTGTGGCAACACCATGAATCTCCTAGGGTTTCTTGGGCAAAGAATAATCAGAGGTGGTTTTGCCAGTTCCTTCCTCTAAAATAATAGCCTACAGCACCTAGTATTCTTTTGTCAGTCTCTCATCCAAGTACTAACCACGGCTGACCCTGTTTAGGTTCCAAGATCAGACAGGATCTGGTGCCTTTAATGTATTTAGGTTCACCATTATTCAGAAATGATTTGAAGGCACACAACAACAACAACAACAACAACAAATTGGAAACATGATGATATTTTAACAACAGAGATCTAATAACTGTAACGACATTTTTTTATATAAGTCTAGAACATCACAACAGCCCAGGAATTCAAAAATAGCTTTAATCAGCCTGAGATACCAAAGGGGAGGTTTCATTTGGACATTAGGAGAAACCTCCTGGTAGTCAGAACAGTTGAATAATAAACCAGAGGCCTAGGAGGATAGTTGTGGGCCCTTCCGATTCTAGAGGTCTTCATGTAGAGCTTGCTCAGGCATCTGTTGGGCACATTCTAGCTCTGGATTTCCAGCTTCAAACAGGGAGGTTAGAGCAGACAGCTTCCAAGGCATTTTCCAACTATAGAAGTATCCTATAAAACATCCACGTGCTACCTGGTGAGAGCCAGTGTGTGTAGTGGTTTGAGCTGGTTTCTTTCATTTTAAGGCCATTTCTGCACTACACTCTTGTAGCGCTATGATTCCACTTTCAACATCCTACGGAATCCTGGGGTTTGCAAACCCAGGATTCCATAGGATGTTAAAAGTGGAATCATAGTGCTATAAGAGTGTAGTGTGGAAATGGCCTAAGTTAAATTGGTATTTGGGGCTTAAACCAGGTGTGTGAGTGTGTGTGTTGTCCAATTACCTGTCAACTTATGGCAACCTCCATGAATTTCCTAGGGTTTTCTTAGACAAGGTATACTCAGAGGTGCTTCTGCAAATTCCTTCCTCTGAAATACAGCCAACAACAACAACAACAACAAGCATGAACTTAAAATGAAAGAATTCTGGGTCCCAGACATATGCTATTAAAGAAATCTGAGACTGTTTGGTTAAACTGAATGGAATTCCTTTTCTTTCCATACCTAGATTGCTTCCAGTTATCCCAAGCTTTCTTAATTTTAACAGCGTAATTTAGGGTGGCCCAGGGAGAAGGATTCTGGGAGTTGTAGTCCACAGTTGACTTTTCCCAGGTCTGAGCAGGTGGAATGACTCGGGGCCGACAGATAAACAGTCAGGAGGATCGTGACAGTTGGGTAGGGACGTGGGGGTGGGGGAGCGATCGCCCCGGGCGGCAATGTTTTTGGGGTGTCCCAGCCCGCGGCCACGCCCCCACGTGCCCTGGCCACGCCCTGCACCTGCACACAGTGACCACACCCCCTCATGCTGTAGCCCCTCTGCCCCCCCACTCCAAGCTCCGCCACTGGATCATGATCTCATACCCCCCAATATTTCACAGATGAAAACCAGGACATGTGTGGTCAAGCAACATCAGAGCACGGTCAAAATGGCAAAAGTTATTAATGAGGAAGAACACACAAGACTAGGAGAGCCTGCAGCAGTTTGCTTTTGCCTGAGCCGACTGGGAAGGGCAGGACTCTGCCTCCTCCTTTCTTCCTTGTGGAGCTGAGTATAAACTACAGTCAGCTAGGGTTGACTAGGGTTATGCTAGGGTTAGTGGCACAGGACCCCTACAAAAGCAGAAAATTTTCAAATATCAAAACATGTGAGTGTGTCTGTGGGAAGGGGGCCGAGGCACGGTGGGAAGAGTGGGCGCCCAGGGTCCAAACCACATCAGGGACAGAAGAAGGGAAGGAGGTGGGCTGGAATGGTGGCCCTATACCTCCTCTCTCTCTCCCATCTCCTTCCTTGGGTGTAGAGAGGCATCAAGAGAGGGTTTGTGGTGGTGAGAAACTGGGCTACAAGCCGTTCTAAACTGAGCAGGCAGCAGCTGGTGGAAAAGGAAGAGGACCAAGGTGGGTTTTTAAAGGGCTGTGCAAAGGGGAGATTCCCCTCAAAAAGGAGCGCCTGAGGGTGGGGGTGCAGGGGTTGGAGAAACTCGCAAATATTCAAATCCATGAAGGTCAAACCTGCAAATGTGGAAGGCCAGCTGTACTTTTGCAGTGTGGACTCCGTCTGCACAACTGAAGCATGCTGAGGGCAAAGCAGGAGGAGGAGAGAAAAATAGGAACATTTTTAAAACAGCTGAAAAAGCAGGACGACAGAGGATAGATTGGGCCTGTCCTTGCCAAAATTGGGACAGGTGGAGGGTGCATAATCGAGGTTCAGACAAGGCTTGTCAGCAACCCGTTGGGAAAAGGATGGAGAAGTACCTGTCCCTTAGGACAGATCCTGGCAACAAGGGCAAGTAATGTCACCTGTTCCTTTCTGCTATCTAGCACCATTGATCTCTAGGGGTCTCCTTGAGAGGATATAAGAGGGAACCTGCACACCACACCCAGTTCCCTGCTTTGCCTCTCCAGCTCACGGTTCACCTTCTCATAGGGTGAGTTTCCTTTATCTGACTTCAATTCTTTTCAAAGTGCTTCTCATCAAAATAGGTTCATCCACTGCTTTGTGTGTTTGTGTATTTACTGACTGGTTCTGCATTCAAAACACATTCTAGATACATAAACATGCATGCACACACACTTCCAAGCAGTAGTTTTCAAAGACATAGGCATGGTAGTTTTTTTTTCAGCCTAAGAAACTTGGAAGTATAAAAAGTATAAAAATAGATAAAGGAATCCTGTAGTGCCTTTGAGAGTGATGGAGAAGAAGAAATTTCTAACTTCATCTTCTATGGACTCCAATCCACTTCCACATCTAATGAAGCGGACTGGAGCCAACAAAAACTTATGTTAGAAATGTCATTTCCTCTGGTAGTCTCAAAAGTCCTACAGAATTCCTTTATATCATTTGATAACTTCCAAGCAGTGATCAATCACGGAGGTTTAATGGAACTTCCAGCTTCAGGAGTGGTCTGCTCTGAATGCTAGCCTGTGGGGGAATAAAAAGCTGGGAAAAGCCTGCTGAGGAATTCCTGTTTATGGAATTCCCAGCAATATCTGCTGGGGAAGCCAGCTGCTGGTGGACTAGAAAGTTGTTCTGCCTTATCTAGAAAAATGGTACTACTACAGTTGGCTCTTCGCATTTGCGGATTTCACTTTCACAGATTGGATTATTTGTGGGTTTCTCCAACTCCTGCCACCCCCAATTCAGGCACCTCTTTTCTGGGGGAGCCTTCCCTCTTGGCAGCTCCAATCAGATTGTGCAGCCCTTTAAAAACCTGCTTCTGTTCTCTTCCTCCTCCTCCTCCATCATCGGCTGCCTGGCCAGCTAAGGATGGATCAAATCCAGATTTCTCAGCACCACAAACCCTTTCCCACTGCCCTCCAACAACCAAGTAAGAGAGAGAGAAGCTTAGGGTCACCATTCTGACCTGCCCCTTTCCCTCTCCTTTCCCTGATGTGGTTTGGATGCCTGTTCTCCCCACCATGCCTCAGCCCCCTTCCCAAAGACACACATACACACTTTGATATTTGTGTTTTTTCTACTTTTGTAGGGATTCCTGCACCCCTAGCCCTAGCAAATGTGGACATCCTCCCCATCTTCCCCATCTTATGATCATCTCAAGGATAAACTGCCTATCCATACCCTGTTCCTGGCATACACACACACACAAACACACACACTTCAAAATGGAGAACTTCCACTAGTACTCTAAAGCCTCAATTTTCACCAGTGAAGTGGAGCAGCTGTTTGTCTACAAATATGCACTCAATTTACTAAGACTTTAGAACAAGTTAGTTTTCTTCTGATTCAGACCATTGATACATTTAATGTTTAGAACAGAATCATTACAGTCTAGCAAGTTAGATTAGATCTGATCATTCCATTAGAATAAGTAGATTCTAATGCAGCATAGCTAGATTAAGATTTCATAACGGTTCTGAACAAATTGAATGATACTGTTTTAATTTGCAAGTCACTTTGCAGTGCAATTCTGGATCGAAAGATAGCATGTAAATAGGGATGGGCCAACCGAATCCTTGAATCCTCGAATCCTGGGCAAGAATTCGAGATTCACAAATCCGAATCCCTGTGCCAAAATAGGCAAGCCGAATCTTTCAAATCCACCAACCAGACAATTTATTGGAGGCCGAGACATCTGAAAACCTGGGAGACCAGACACACAAGGACAGATCGCAAGTAGGTGACTTTTTCCCTTGGAGTAATAATGGCCTTTGCTAACAATTTCAGAAATTACATCTGGGATTGTATTCTAAGATATTTAAATTGAACATTTAATATTTTAAGTTCAGTACTTGACTGGAAGCTACAGGGTTGAGATTTCAAGGACAGCTGAAACATTCGTTTGCATAGCTTGCTTGCAAACCTCTTTCATACACAATTCTGGGGTTTGTAGTTTTACAAAGGGTCACAGCCTTCTCTGCCAACGTGTGCTGGTGCATCATCAAACTACAAACCCCAGGATGCCAGAAGGAGCTATGCAAAGAAAAGCCAGTTTTGACCTGGATTATCTCTGTATTGTAGTGGTCCTGTTTACACAGACAGGATAATGTGGGATTAATCCACATTTTCCTGCCTGTGTACAAAGGGCCTTCATATCATTTTTAATCTGGGGAGATCCTGAGACAAAACTATGACAATTGTCCTGGCTAGGTTTCTTCAGAGGGATGTTTGCCTTTGCCTAGGCTTTTTCTAAAGCTGAGAGAGAGTGTCTTGCCCAAGATTATCCTTATTTCCCTTGCTTTTTGAACCCTTTTTTAAAAAGGGATTTGAAAGATTCGTGGATTCCCAGAACATTCGAGGGATTCGGAAAATTCTGGATTTGTCCCATCCCTACATATAAATAAACATAAACATAATAATTGTGATAAAAATAATAATACCCTCACTCTCTAAGCTAGAAATTCCGCTTTTCTAAAAACTTGGTATGTTCATTCTCTGGAGGTGAAAGGGTCCATAGGCTACCTTATGAGCTTGGCTCCATCCTGTGTTTTAACATGTAGGTGAGAAAAGAGAGCTTCCTCCTTGATTTGCAACTGTTAGTTCCATTTCTTGTTTAAGGTAACAGACTCTCTGAAGAAAGCAAATGCCTACGTTCCCTGTTGAATTATCCATGCTATCTGAAAAATAATAAACAGATTGGGATAGTTTAATGCTGATTTGGACAGATAGATAGATGCCAGACAGAGAGGAAGCGTTTTGAATTAAATGTTAATTGATTTCTGGATGTTTACATGAGGAAGCCTACCTGTTTAGTGTATACAAGGTGGGCACAGGGAAATGTGTTTTGTCTCACTTCAGACTTCCACAAAGTGTGTACCTATTTCTGCTGCAGAAATAAACCTTGCCTTTTCTTAACTCTTTGCTCACATTGCTTTGCTAATTTGGACCCTCTGCTGGGCAACAAATTTCACTTTTGTGACATCACAGTAATTATAGGCATAACTGTAGTTGAGAAAAAGAAAGCTTGGGGAATAGATGCAGCAGCCCAGGATACACCAAAATGATAGATAAAGAGAGGGAAACAATTATGAACTATCAAGACTCTCAAATTGAGATTCAGCATCTTTAGGAAAAGGAAGCCACTATGGGTCCAGCAGTGAGAGGTACACGGCAGTTCCAGATGAACTGTTCCAGTTTGGAACAGCAGTTCCAAATGGACTGACAAAACATTGGAATGAAATGGCCACAGATAGGATCACAAGAGCCTGGTTGCAAGAATTCAGTTACAAAAGGTGACGCTGCATCTGAAGAAGCAGACTTAAGTCTACAGAAGTGTATGCTATCAACTTTCTTTCTCTCAGCTAGTTTCAAAGGTGCCACAAGACCCCTTTGCATACTGACCCAGGCTAACATGGCTATGTCTTTGGCTTCTGCTGCTTGGAACATGTCACATTTTCTTATGATACCTCACTGATTCCTAGATTCTTGGATAAAATTTGAATCGTGGATGGTCCAAAACTCTAGTCAGTGACACCTGGCAAAGGGTGAAACTGATGAGGGGGACACTAACTGAAATTTAAAACCAGAGGATTCTGTCTTACATCAAGTCTTTGGTCCACGAATGAAGCCTGCCTACGTGTCAGGACAACTTTGGTATGTTTTTTGAAAAATAAAATAAAAGCCACACTTAGTGAAATTCCTAGCTTTCTGTTACTCTTCTAAATGTACAGGAGTCCTCTCTGAATATGACCTGGCAAACTTAAATCTTCACATACCACTTCCAAGGGTTAAGACTACAGTCCTCCCCGACAGTCGCAGGTCTGACCCTCGTGAATTTGATTATTCCCAAGGTGCACACTTGCCTCCCTCCATTCTCCCACTCCCATTCCCTGGCCTTTTGCCCAGACACACTGCCTTCCTTCTCTGCACTCCTGAAACAGGCAGGCGAAGGGAAGGTGGAAAGGTTCACACACATGCAAGTCTTTCCTCCTCCATTTCCTTGCCTTCCGCCTGGGTGCGCAGAAGGAAGGCAGGTCACCGGGCAACAGGCAAGAGAATGAAGGGGGGTGCATGCGCACCCTCTCCACCCACAGGGCTGCCCCTCCCATTCGCTTGCCTCTTGTCCAGGTGCAGAGAGGAAAGGCGCACCTGCCCAGGCAAAAAGCAAGGGAATGGGAGGGGAAGCCCGCATTCCGGTCAGGGGGAGTTATTTGCAGTTTCTTGACTTCCGTGAGGGTTCTTCGCCCTGAGTCCTCGCGAACAAAAATTGAGGGGCCACTGTATTTATTTACCATATATACTCATGTATATACAACTTCACATATAAGTTGATGCAGGTTTTGGGGCCAAAATTATGGATTTTGGTATGACCTGTGGATAAGTTGAGGGTCCTTATGCAGAGAGGGGAAAGGACCAGCGCAGCCACCCAGCAACCACCATTTTCGCTCCCAGGCATTCAAAAAATACCTTTCCCCACTCTACTCAGAGAAGAGGATCATTCCTTTTTTTAATAAAAGTTAAGGTACAGTATTATCTCTTGTCAAAAAAGGAACCACCCACTTCTCTAAGTAGAGTGGCGAGAGGCAAGAGCTTAAGCAATCCCAGGAGAACCTAAAAGAAACACCAACTTCTTTTACTTCCTTGGTGTTCTGTTACCCTGTTTTCTGGGGGTCCTGGGAGGGACACCAAATTGCTATCAAAATTACACAAGTTGGGGAAATTAGTTCAGAGCACAAGTTGGCAAAATGAGAGGCAGGGTAACTTAGCGGAATCTTGTAACCCAGTGTCTACGGGGTCAGGCTGAGTCAAGAAGCAGACCGGTTTGAAAATAATGAATAGTCTTTATTAAATACAGGCACACAATGTATGCAACACAAACATACAGATAACTAAGGAAAATAAAGGTGTGAGGAAGATAGTGGGATTTTTAGAGGGACAGTTGGTTCGGGTGATACGAAACCTGTCCTGAAGTCCGGAAGAAAATGGAGAGCGAAGCTGGGGTTCGATGTATCTCAGCACGTGGAGCTGCGGGGAAGCTCGCCAAGCGAAGCGGCAGTAGGGCGGTCTGGAACTCGGGAGCGATCCAAAGAAGCGCTCAAAGTCAGGGGTTTTTATAAGGAGAATTGTGACCGCAGGCTAGGTCGGACTTTGGGAAGACAATAGATTTGGAGTTGGAGACAAAGCCTCCGAAAGGTCAGAATTTGAATGACTGAATTAGAGCCGAATTTATCAATAGAGTAGCGGGTATGCAAATGCGGAATACTTGAGCGTTGTATAGCTCGATCATCAAGCTGCCAGCACGAGGCAGAGGATCTTTTGAGAGTTGCTCGCATACTTAATGGAGGTACTTGCCTTGAGGTCTCCTAAAGCGGCGAGTGGGCTGTTTTCTGGCCTGCCTGTATTGTCTAGGAATATTACGGCGATTATCGGCCGAGCCCGTGTGCATGTTTGTCCGGGGGCCTCGCAAGCACGTGGAAGGGATACGTGAAGCCGAATTAGTGATGTCAAAGGATATCTTTTTATATCCCCCAAAGCTCGGACTAGCCAGGGCAGTAACAGTTCCTTTGAGAGGAAGCTGCCATTTTCCCACCCAGGCATTCAAAAAGGCCAGAAGCAATGCTGTGGCACAGAGCGTAGAAGGCAGTTGGTGCTTCTTTTAGGTTCTCCTGGGATGGATTAAGCTCTTGTCTTTCACCTCTCTACTCAGGGAAGGGGATGGTCCCTTTTTTTAATAAGAGTTAAGGTCCAGTACTTACATTGGCCTGTGGATAAGTTGACCCAGGTTTTCTGGTTCAACTTTTTTACTAGAATTTCTAGATGTATACATGAGTATATGCAGTATTAGTTTTAAAACAAGCAAACAGTCAATTTCACAGTTAAAATTCCAATTACAACCAAAGAAATACACAAAAAAAGAAAAAAAACTTGAAATTAAAACACAATACTAAGACACTAAACGAAAACATTAAAAACTGACTAATTAAAATGCTAAACACCAACCTACTAAAAACAAAAGCGCTCCAATCCTGCAAGCCAAACTGTAACGAAAGAAGACAAAAAATTAAAAAGAAAAATATGTATAATCCTATCATTACAGATCCAGCTAAGTAATCCCACTACCATTACTAGTGTCCATAGCCACAAATTAGCGCACCATTAGATTTCTTGTTGCTCAAAAAGTCCATAAACAGTTCCTAGTCTTTCAAAAATTCTTCAACTGACATACCCCTCCCAGTTCTGTTTGCTAGAATGAGTTCATGGGAATGGATCCATAGTATTGAATGGGATCCTGGCCACTCCTTGGTCACAGACAGCTGCGTTTGCATTCAGCTGCCTCACTCAATGGACGCTATACTCCAATGACTTAATGCTGAGCCAACGTACACAGAGCCTTTTCAAAGCGATATTTACTCTTGAGCTTATATGAGTCATTGTCTTCTTCCCCAGTAGAGCAACGCCTTGGCATACAACTTATTGTCAGCAAAAGAGTCAGCCCACACAACTGGACTGTCTTCAGGTTCACACAGCTGAGAATTATTGGCTGCAGGCAAATTGTAGGATCCATCTAAGGGGACAGAAGCATTTTGGCCAATGATGTGTAGCAGAGCAGTATGTGGTGAAGAGGTCTCATACTATACTAGCAAATCACACAAGCCTGCAGGCCTCTGTTTCACAAGGGGTACCAAGTAAAAATTGGGCTTGCTGTATTCCATGACAGCAGCAACTGAGTTTTGCAACCTGCATACATTGTGCAAAGAAGATCTCTGGGTTTCGCCGAGCATCAACTGCTTCTCTAAATTGTGAGGTGATGCCTCTGTTTGTGTGTGTGAGTCAATCAGTGAAAACTGATTGACAATTTGAGAACTAAGCCAAGGCACTCAAATTGGCTCATATTTTCAGCCTTGAGCCTGACATCCTGGCCTTTAACAATGTGAAACCACCTTCACCAATGAAATCCCTGCTTAAGTGCATGTCTTGGAGCATAGCTGGCTGGAAATCCAAATCTAAGGATCCTGATGTGATAGGTTACATTGACGAGTTTGATGTAACCTTTCTCCAAGAGTCATGGTGCACAACTGAATTAGATATTAATGGATACATCATATTTATTTACCAAGTATTGCTTCTATTGGTAAAGGAGGACCAAAGGTAGGACTTGCCTTCTTGATTTTCACAGCCCTCAAAGCCTCTTTTAAGTGTTTGCCCCATGGTGCACAGGTTGTTATGGCTCGTTTAATTGTGATTTTGGTACCTTGTGCTTTCTGATGGTAAATGTAAATATTCCACCAAAATTTAGCAGGGACCAATGCGACCAAGTTAGAAGATGTTAGAACATTATATTGTAAACCTAGAGGAAGAATTCCCCTCAGCCCATTTAGTCCTGATGGGGGATTTTAACACTCAAATTGGGCACAAGAATGAGGCTCTTCTCCCTTTCCACGCTTGGTGTCTAGATGAAATGGAGGAATATATTCTGAGTGTTGCTAGACACTCCAAAGACCTGGGTCTTATTTATGCTGGTATCTGTTTTGTTCAAATGGTGAGGCGACTTGCTTTAGGAACTGACAGGGAATCTGCCTCTCTAATGACCGTGTGGAAGAGGAAATTTCAGCCACTGTTGCTTGTTAGGCAACCAGGTTAAAAAGCAGCACCTGCTGAAATTCTCTCTTCTGTTGTTGCTGTTGTTGCTGTTTGTTGTTGTGTGCCTTCAAGTGCATAAAACCTCTTAAAATATATGTTTGTGTTCTGGCCCGTATTTGAGTAACCTCAAATTGTTACTGAGGCCTCTGTTGTTGTTTCTGACTTGTGGTGACGCTAAGACCTCTTTCATGGGGTTTTCTGGGGCTGAGACACACCTAAGGTCACCCAGTGGGTTTCCATGGCCAAGTGGGAAATTGAACCCTGTCTCTGGGTCACGGTCCAGCGCCCAAACTGTGACACCACGCTGGCTCTGGTGGAAGGGATGTTGCAAAACAGTTGAATGAAGGACAAAAAATGGGTTTCTGGAGTGCAGCAAACCTTGATGAGGATAAGACTGAATGGACAAAAATCTTTTAGTTTATGTTATGGTGTGCAAAACAAAGAATGTGTGCTTTTTACACCAACTGTGGCATTTTCTGGGTAGATGACAAGGTTTCTAGTTTCCTTTTTTTCTGTGACAAAAATATATCTGTGCAGAAAGTCACATTTCTGTGCATTTCTTCTGCACAGAAAATGCTGGGGGAGTGTGCACAGAGAGCAAATTGCTCGTATGGAAAACCTGATTTTTCTGTGCAGGAAAAAGTGTTTTCTGCATAGAAGATCAGAAGATCCCATTTTCCACTCAAAGAGTGTGGGTTTCTCATTAGTGGTGTAGTGGTCTGAACGTTGGTTTGCACACTGGACTATGACCCTGAGGTACCTGACTGCCTTACTTTCCTTGTCCAAGAAATGGAATTGAAAAACTGAAAGCAGTATGAGGACATTGTGAGCCAGTGTGGTGTAAGAGACATGGGCCAGGGTCTTCTCAGCTGTAGTACCCCACCATACCTCCCAACATTGCACAGATGAAAAGCAGGACATGTAACTCCAACCAAAACCAGAGCATAGTCAAGATGGCAAGTTATTAATGAGGAAGAGCACACAAGTGAGGAGAGGCTGAAGCAGGTTGCTTTGGCCTGAGCTTACTGGGAAGGGCAAGGCGCTGCCTCTCCTCTCCCTACGGCTGAGCTGAGTGCTTTTGCACTTTGAACTTGGATTGCAGCAGTTGAAGTGAGCTGAGGACAAGGGGGGAAATTTGGAGGAGGGGAGAGAAGCTGAGACACTTTAAAAGCAGCTGAGAAAGTTGGATCACAGAGGGTTAACTGGGGCTGTCAGTACCAAATCAAGACATTGGGAGGGTATTCCCCCACTTGCAAAATGCCTTCCCCTTGAAGCCCAACTGTCACCAATATTGGTTTCTTCTCAGCACCAGGTCAAGACCTGTTTTTAAATCAAAGCTATTGGGACCTAGGCCATTTCCGCACTAGACTGTTATAGCACTATTATCCCACTTTCAACATCCTATGGAATCCTGGGGTTTGCAGTTTTGGGAGGGGCCTCTCTGGCCCCTCATGTGGACATGGCCCTAATTTATTTTTAACCATGGACATGGTTTTTAAAAACTCTTATAGCCTGTTTAACTTATCTGAACTATATGATATGTTTTTGTCTTGTTTAATTGCACATCCAATTAGAATTTGGAATTGTCTAAATCGTTTACACCATTTTATCTGTTTGCCACTCTGAGATCTCATGACAAAAAGGCTAGGTAAAAATATTTTAATAAAATAATAAATAAAATAATCGTTTGAGTGTTAGACAGGAGACCGGACTTGAACCCCTGCTCTGCCATGCAAACCCACTGGTGACTCTGGGCATGTCACACTCTCTCAGCATCAGAGGAAGGCAATAGCAAACCTTGTCTGAAGAAATCTTGCCAAAAAAACCCATATGACCGATGAGATTCTGCATGGTGTAGAAATGTGAGTATTGGATAGACTCTGGGAGACCAGGGCTTGAAACCCCACTTAGCCACTTTGGGCAAGTCACACTCTCTCAGCCTCAGATCAAGGGATGGGCAAAATCCCTTTGAAGAAATCTGTACTGGATCACCATACATTGGAGTCAACTTCAAGGTACAAAACAGCAACATTTAACATTATGCATATTCTGATGAGCAAAGGTGATATGTTGTCATTTTAAGATTCTCAGAAAGAGTTCCAGATCTGTTAATTAACCTGTTGGAAAGGGTAATTAATGGGTTAGAGTATGTGCTGCTCTTGCATGGTACATATACTCTCCTGTACAGGCTTGTTTCCTAGAGGGAGGCTATTAAATCTGTGTATCATCCCACTGAACCATGTACATGAAGCAGAACATGAGGATACTGTATTCCTATTTGGGGACTAGATCTCCCAGATTTCCCCAGGCAACTCAGCCAGTTAGGGATTCTGGGAGCTGCAATGTTTCCAAGCTCTGATCCAAAGTTTACAGAAGCTGGCAAAGTTAAGTGTTTTGGACTCCCAGACACTGAAAGTGCTAGCTCCCCAGAATTAACTTAGTCCTGCTCTGCAAATAACTTTGGCCAAGCTCTCCCATCATCCCTTATAACTGACTAGGTTGGCTAGGGCTGATGGGAGTTGCAGTTGCAACAATATCCAGAGAGCCAAAAATAAAAAATGGTTACAAATACACTCAGCAACACTTTTCTGGCATGATTTACTGGCCAGCGTGAACAGGCAGCCTCTGGATGGCCACAGTGGCCACCGAGCTGTAAACCTAAAATACAGTAAAGTGCAATCGCAGCTATCAGAATTTGCTAAAGCTTTTGGACTGTGCATTTGCCCAGGGGCTGGCAGGTGCATTCCCAAGAGAACCTCGCCCTTACTAACAGTGCCTTTATCTGCTTGTTAGCTTCCTCCCCGCTTAATTACACAGTTACTTCTTCTTCACCATGTTTGACTGCCAAGCCTCTTTTACAGACAATACCGACTGCTCCACCCTCATGCCCAGTTCCCACCACCCAGGATGAACATCTTTGAACCAAAGGTTCAGACTCTGGAGCTGCACAAGGAGCGAAAAAGAAGCAACAGTTTCTGTTGCATGCAAAGAGTGCCGTGATGTGGGGAGCAGCCCCTGAAGAGGTTTGCTTCTGAAGCAACTTCCTTCCAGCTAGAAATGCATAAACCTGCATAGGTTGTCTTGAGTGACTGATCTTTATTCCGACCTAAAGGAGCCACAATCTCCTATCAGCTTCAGGCCAGATTTAGTTTCAAAGGAATTCTGGGTGGCCATCTTCCTGTGGTAGGTGGAGCCAAAAGCAAAAGGGGTGGGGCAAAAATACCATCTTTCCAGCCCTAGATGTGGCATTCACACCTTTTTGGAATAAGAAGAACCTGTTCAAATGCTGGGAAGTCACTCAGTGATAATGTTGTGGGGAAAAGAGTATGGTCTTCTGCACTGTTGTTGTTGTGTGCCTTCAGGTCATTTCCAACTTACGACAACCCTAAAGCAAACCTATCACTGGGTTTTCAGGGGCTGAGGGTGTGTGATATGCCCAAAGTCAGCCAGTGGGTTTCCATGGTCAAGTGGGGTATTGAAACCTGGTCCCCAGGGTCGTGGACCCACGCTCAAACCACTGCACTACCTGGCACTTCTGCATACTCTACAACATTTCATAGATGAAAACCGGGACACATGTGGCCAAACAAGATCAAAGTGCAGTCATGTTGGTAAAAGTTATGAATGAGGAAGAACAGACAAGCTGGGAGAGGTTGCAAAAGTTTGCTTTCGCCAGAGCCCCCTGGGAAGGGCTAGACCAGGGCTTTCCAAACGGAGTGCCGTGACACGTCAGTGTGTCACCTGAAGTGTGTAGGTGTGTCCCCTACAATCTTGGAAATGTATGTTATTATTTATAAATCATATATTTTTAAAATATGTGAAAGATGTTCATGAGATATGTTGTGTCCCCATACATTTTGTTATTACAATTTATGTATGTGTCTGTATCTCTTATAAGAGCTTCGCTTAACCTCCGGTTTGCCATTAAAAATGAATCACTGTGTTGCAAAATGATGTATGTCCAAAAAGTGTGTCACCAACATGAAAAGTTTGGAAAGCTCTGGGCTAGATCCTGCCCCACCTCTCTGTTTCTCTTTGATGAATTAACTGAATGCAAACTATGGCAGTTCTTTGAATTACCTTTGCAGCAACTGAAGTAAGCTGAAGACAAAGAGGGAAAGTGGGAGCAGGAAAGAGAAATCAGGATGTTGTAAAAGCAGCTGAAGAAGTGGGGTGACAGAGGATTAGCTGAGAGTGTTCCTGCCAAATTGGGACAGTTGGAAGGCAGGCTTCTGGGAGAACTTCAGGTGGCCAGTTTTTGACTCTAGGAGGTCCAAGTACACCTTCACAGGCCCTGCCTCAAACACACCAATCAATCAATAATATATCAGTGTTGTTATTCATACAAATATTGATACTGGATGAGTTGGTCTGACCTAGCAGGGCTCTTTTGTTTATTTCCTTTTGACAATGTGAAACCTTGGAAAGAACTGGACACATTCATGGAGTTGTTGGGCAGGCTTGTTAAATGACCAGGATAGCTAAATAAACCTCCAAGCTTAGGGGCAGTATATCTTTAAACCTGTAGCTAGAGTTGTCATACTAAATTTTTAGATGCAGGTGCCCCTGGAGTCTGGAAGAAAAGAAAGAAGCAGAGAGAACTGAAAAATCTAATAAATCAGATATAAAGGAGGAACTGTGTCTTATGATGAATAAAGAGGATTTTATTTTTCAGATTAGCCCAAAGATGAGCTGAGCTACAGTTCAAAAAATAACTTTTTTTCACATTCTGAGTACACATTAGGTCAGTCGCTACAGTCACATATCTCCAAAGAGAGTCAAAAATAGCCTCACTGAACCATACCAAGAAAAGAGCTCTATGAGAGACAGTGTGGTAGAGTGGTTTGAACATTCGGCTATGATCCTGAAAACAAGGGCCATGGGACCTTGGGCACATCACACACTCTCAGCCCCAGAAAACCTTGTGGTAGGTTTGCCTTAGAGTCACCATAAGTCAGAAACAACTGGAAGGCACACAACAACAAAAAGTTACTCTACACCAGGAATAGGTCTTTTGTAAAGCAAATGGGTCTTAATTCCCTCAAGACCAATCATAGTCAAATATTTGGTAATATCAACAAAGGAACTTCATACAGATACCTTGTTTCTGGCAATAGCCATGCGAGGGGGACTGAATTTAAGCTCAGAAGCTATAGGAAGTCTGGAGTGGCAGATGGCATCACTGAGCTTGCTAAAAGAAGTAAAAGTCCCAGCAATTTGACTCTACAGGCCTGTCTTGGCTTCACTGGCAGCTAGTGACTCCTTTGTCAGTAGAAGAGTAAATCCACTCCTTGTTTTAGCTCAGACCTCAAAGGCACTGAACCTATATGGCTGCGATAGATTCAGCACCACAGATAGCTCCTGTGAGGCTCAACGTAAAACCTGGATTCATAGTCCCACTGACATGGCAGCTTGGCCAATCAGATCTTGTTTTCTGTCTTCCTTGAAGGTTCTGCGTGGATATCCATCATGGAGACACCCTTGGAGAAAGCCTTGGCTACTCTTGTGTGCACCTTCCACAAATACTCAGGGCAAGAAGGCGACAAATTTACTCTCAGCAGGGGTGAGCTGAAGGAACTTGTGAAGAAGGAACTGGCCCTTGGAGAGGCAAGTGGTGCTGCTGAGGGCCAATCTGGGGCCAGGGTGAGGGTGGGTGGGCCAGCAGCCTCCTGTGGCTTGTTAACATGGGATGACAGGGTTGAAAAGCAATAAGCAATCAAACAATGCAATAATTTGTGGCTATAGTTATTAGTGAGAGCCATTGAACTACAGCCCTGAAGACCTGGACCCCCTGTAAATATAATTTGTTGCCAGGGTCCCCCAAGATTTAAGATATAAATATTTAAATTTAGTTTTAAACAGTCAAATATTTATTTAAGGATTCTGGAGACTAGGATTCAAATCCCTGCTCACATTCTCTCAGCCTCAGAGGAAGGCAAAGGCAAAGCCGCTCTGAACAAATCTTATGTTAAAAACATTGATCAGAGTTTATGTTATTCTGTGTAAAAATTGTTAAATAAGTATATTTTAAAAATGAAATGGCAAGGAAGAGAAGTCAGAGATGTCAAGTTGCAAACAAATGGGAAGGCAGAACAGGGTCTTCCGCAAGTAGTATAAGGGGTGTATTTCTCATCAAACGAAAAGTGACAGATGCCCTGTCCCTTTTTCCCCTCTTAGTCCCACCTCCCTATTTTTGGGGTGTCCTTCCATTTTGGGGGTACATTTTAATCTGGTCTTCCTAATTTTGGGGTATCCCCATTTTTGGCAATATGCTTTTAGTCTGGTCTTTCTGATTTTGGGGTTCCCTTTTTGAGGGGTACACTTTTAGTCTGGTCTCCCTGATTTGGGGTGCCCCTTGGGGGCCATTGGGGGTCCCACTCCTGCCCTCCCTAGATTCAAAGGTTTCTGGGAATTCCCTGAGGACCCATGAACCAGAGGTTCCCCTTAGAGCCGCTATCCTGAACCCCAAATCCCCCCAAAGGAGGGCCATCTTTGTTGCCCAAAAATTATTTTGGGGAGTGGGGTGTGACCCTCTCTGAACTCATCTTGGGGGCCCTGACCACTAGGAATGGGTTCTGAATATGCTGGGGCTTCCCGGGTGGTGGTGGTGGTGCTTAGTGTGACAAGCGGTGGCTGTCTTTGTTGCACAAACTTGTTTTTTCGGGGCGGGGAGGCATAACTCTCAGAGCTGGTCTCAGCACTCCTCCCACCCCTCCACAATGGAAAGGGGTAGGTTTCCAGGCTGGCAGAACTTCAAGGCAGGGAAGGCCCTTGACTCTTCCAGAGTGTCTTAGTATCTGAGCTTCACAGCTCTGTGGTGCGGGGAAGATAAGAAGAAGAAGAGGTGGGGCCATTTTTCTCCTCCCCCGGGATTGTGTCTTAACAACCTCCAGCCCCTTTCTGCTGAGTTCACAAACAAAACAGCACTTAGACCAGACTAAAAACATATCCCTCAAAATGGAGGCACCCTAAAATCAGAGAAACTAAACTAAACGTACACCCCAAAAATGGAAGGGCACCCCAAAAACAAGGATATGGAACTAAGAAGGGAAAAGGGTGGGGCACCTGTCACTTTTCATTTGACGAGAAGTACACGTTGAGGAATTCCAGGGGGCACGCTGGAAGTGAGCATGACGCACAGCTCACCAGTGCAGCAAGAATCCAAAAAACAGCTCCACCCAAAAAGCCCAGAGAGAGAGGCCACTGAATTTACTAAAACTGTATGTTTACTGCAAAGCTGGAATACATGAGAAAGCAAAGCTAGGTGATATCCATTTTCCAGTCTGTGTCCATACAGCAAGCTGTCAGGCAGACAGACAGAGACAGTTACAGGCTGTGAACAACAAGAAAGCACGCATATAGACAGAACCGAATCGCTTTAGACTAAACAACCTGCTAGCGGCCGTGGGAAGAATCAGACAGCTCAGAACGTTTCCACTCTACTCTTCGGAACTTCTCGCAGCTGTGTGTGTGAACCCTTATCAGTTCCCGTGGCAACGAGAGCTGGCGAAGGAAGAAGACACTTAACCCTTTAGGCAGTAACCAGAGCGGTTACACTGAACGCTCCTCCTCTTGTTCCGCAGCCAACTCGCGTGTAGGAACTGTAGGACCTATCATCCCCATACGGCTAAGCATTTGGGTATGTTTGACAGCAGAAGGAGCTTTTGTAAATACATCGGCCAGATTTTCTTCAGAAGCACAATAGACTAATTGGATAGCACTGTTTTGAACAGACTGTTTTACATTTTGATACCTGATGTCCACATGTTTGGTTCTGGACTTGACTCTGTCACTGACAGCCATTTGAATACAAGCTTGGGGATCACAGAAAACATTCACTGGCAAATCAATGGGTATGTTCAGGTCTTTCACTAACTGTTTGAACCAAACCAACTCATTACACAAAGAAGACAAGCTTGCGAATTCTGCTTCAGCAGTGGAAGTCGCCAGGGTACTCTGCTTTTTAACTTTCCAGTAAACCAGAGCACCACTGTACTTCACAACGTAGCCAGATGTGCTTTTCCGATCTGACACGTCCTCTGCAAAGTCACTATCAGAATAGCAGACAATTTCTGGCGTTTGACCAGGAGTGATACACAAACAGTGATCCATGGTACCTTTTAAGTATCTCAACACTCTTTTCACACCTTGCCAGTGGTATTGAGTAGGCTGAGAACTGGCCCTTCCCAATATGTTTACACTTAGGGCAGTGTCTGGACGACAGGACTCAGCTAGATAGAGAAGACTCCCAATCACAGATTGATACAGCTTTTTGTCTGAAAACAACACATCTCCACTGTTTTTGCAAAACCCTTGAATCATTGGCATTTTTACACTTTCACAGTCAGTCATGTTACATTTCTCCAGCAATTTCACAATTTTCTGTTTCTGGTTCAAGTAGGAAACCACCTTAGTTTTCTGTATGGCAATCCCAAGGTATTTTTGAACTGGCCGTAACCAGAGCAGTAACCAGAGCGGTTACACTGAACAGTACACCCCCTTATACTACTCACACCTCTTTCAGAAAAGACCATAGTTAAGTAGTAAAGGACATTTTGTATGCAGAGACCTCCAGTTCTATTCCCAGCATCTCCAGGTCAGGCTGGGAAAGACCTCTGTCTGGAAACATGAAGAACCACTGCTAGTCAATATAAATACCCCAAGCTAGATAGACTTGACCTAAGGCAGTTCTCAGCGCTCTCTGTCCAGAACTGCGGGAATTAGAATCTTCCCTCACATTAGAGCAGAACAACTTCTTGTGTTTCCACTAAGGCAGCCATTCATTCCGAACCGTGAGGATTAGAATCATAGAGCTGGAAGGAACCACACGGGCCATCTCGTCCCATCCCCTGCCATGCAGGAATTAAATGCATGGCGCTTCAGTAGTCCTGAAAAATGCCCATTCAACCTCTGCTCCCCGCCGTCTGAGGTAGCCCCTTCCATTGCTGAATAGGTCTTACAATAAAGGAGTTCTTCCCAACGTTTAGGCAGAATCTCTTTTCTTGTAATCTGAATCCATTTGGATCATGCTGAGGTCTCTGGAGCAGCAGAAAACGAACTTCCTCCATCCTCCGTATGACATCCCTTCAAATATTTAAACATAGCTATCATGTCACGTCTTTGTCTTCTGTTCTCCAAGCCAAACCTCCCCTGTTGTTCCTCATAGGGCTTGCTTTCCTGACCTTTGGTCATCTCGGTCGCCCTTCTCTGGTCAGGTTATAGCTTGTCCATCTCCTTCTTAAATTGTGGTGCCCAAAACTGGGCGCAGTCTTCCAGGTGAGGTCTGACGAAGGCAGAACAGAGGGGCGCTACTACTGCCTTGATCTGGGCACGGTGCTCCTGTTGACTTGGCTCAGATTTGCTTTATGTTAGGACAAGGTTGCTTTTCATATTCCAGTTTAATTCAATCCTTTATTCCAAACTCGAGGATTAGAATCTTGCTTTATTTAAGGCAAGAGACATAACTTAGTTGAAGAGCATTTCCTTTGCATGCTAAAGGCCCCAGAGTTCATCCTCACTGCCTCCAAGCCAGGTAGGAAAAGACCACAACCAGAGAAGCTGAAGAGTTACTTCCAGTTAGTAGAGGCCAAAACAGAAGGTGAAAATGGACAACCGGCCAAGCCAGGATAATGGAGCTTCTTTCCTTGTAGGTGGATGGGGGCAGCTCTTCCGTGAGTCGGTGTCACACAGGTCTCTAGCAGCAGATGGGGAGGGAGGGCAGAGGGCACCTCTTTACCTATCCACCACCTGCTGTCCATCACTGACCCCATCTCCACCCCACCCTCCCTGGTCCTGGGTCAATTGTTCACCTACCAGACCACTGTAAATGCCACCCACACTGCCACCTGGGCAGTGTTGCAAACAAATCAGGATAGGTTTGGTTGGTCCAGATGTTGTTGGACCCCAACTCCCATCAACCTTAGCCAGCATAGCCAATAATGAAGAGTGATGGAGGTTGCAGTTCAACAACATCTGGAGGGCCTGCCTTTGTACAATATTTCCTACTGTAGGAAAGTGGATATCAGCATCCCTAGAGAGCTCTCTGTCCAGCCCGTGCTCAGGAGGGTGTCTGCCTTGCAGTGAGGCACTGTGAGTAAGATGACCATAGTTAGCAGGTTTGCTTTTTCCACCTTACTATGATAATGACAAAGAAACATCAGCCCAAGGGTGGGGAACCTCTTGAATGCTGAGGGCCACACTGAATTTCAGAGAAGTTCTTGGAGGCCATGTTCAGAAAAGTTCATGGGTAGGTGAGGCCAAAAGCGGGACCCCAAATGCCCTCATATTTTTGTTTCAAGCATTTACTTTCTCCCAATGAATGAACCTTGGGAGAGCCATTTCAGTGGTTTAGAATGGTTTGGGGGCGATATTTAAGTCAATTGTGAAAGCACCCAACGACGGTGTCACAATGACAGTGAAGCCTGGGGGGGCAGATTTGACACCTAGCCCTAAAGCTCCTGACCCCTTCTCAACAACCATCTTGTCCCCCACTTGCAGAAAATGAAGGACAGCGGAATCGACAAGCTGATGGGGACCCTGGACAAGAACAAGGATGACCAGATTGACTTCAAGGAGTATACAGGTTTCCTCTCTGCCCTCTGCATGACCTACAATGATTTCTTCAAGCAGGATGCAAAATAGGGGACTGCTGGGTGGGAGAGGGCATGTGGGTGAACCCGCCTTCAGCGAATACCTCACCTTATTCCCAAGGTCTCTTCAGGCAACTTCCAATAAAGAGCTTTCTCTCCAGAAACCCCGGGAGCCACTTTGTCTTGAAACGTTATGTGTCTGTATCATATCCCACAGCATTCCACAGATGACAACCAGGATGCACGTGGCTACGCAACATCAGAGTCCAGTCAAGAGGGCCAACGTTAATAATCAGGAAGAGCAGCCTTCTTTTGCCTGACCCCCTGGGAATGGCAAGCTTCTGCCCTCCCCTTTCTTCCTTTCCAAGTTAACTGGGTGCAAACTACCTTTGCACAATAAACTCAGTTTGGAGCAACTGAAGTGAGCGGAGGAGAAAGGGGGAAAGTGGACCGAGGAAGGAGAAGCTGGGACAGCTGAAGACAGCTGAAAAAGTGGGAAGGCAGAGGATTAATCGGGGCTGTCCTCGCCAAATCGGGACAGTATCAGAGTGTGCAGCATGTCTGTGACCACAGAAGGGCTGTGTCCCTTTGGGAAGACACGGGGGGGGGGGTCAAAACAGAGACAGTTAATAATTTGGGGTCATGGAGGCATTGGCATGATCCACTTTGACATTGACAGGGAATAAAATTCCACCAGGATACTCACACAGAATTCCAAGGAGGGTGTTACCCCATCCCTCCTGACCAATCAGTAGCTGTTTAGACCAAGAGGCAGGGCTACACCCAGGGCCCCTTTGGCTGCCATGGCACAGCCTGGGGGGAGAGCATTGCACCTGTAGGTATTGGACACCTTCTTTGTGTGACAGTTTTTAAAAGTACTTTATGGTTTTGTAACCAGCATGGTTTAAGTGTCAGAGACTACGGATCGATTCCCTGGGTGCATCACACACTCTCAGCTCCAGTGAGAGTGTGTGACACAAGGCTCAGCAAGGGCTAGAACCTTGCCTTATCCAAATATTGGCCCAATACTCTAACAATGACTGGTCCAAGACTGCCCACTGAGTTCCCTGGCTCGGTGAGCACTGGAACCTTGCCTTACCAAACACTGGGCCAATGTTCTAACCGCAACTGGCCCAAGGTCACCAAGTTTCATGGCTCAGTAAGGACTAGAACTGTGACCTTCCATTCTAAGCCTTACTGGCCCAGGGTCAGGAGAGTTTCATGGGTGAGTGGGGATTTGAACCCACACTGAAAGACATAGAATCATAGAGCTAGAAGAGACCAAAAGGGCCATCGAGTCTAGCCCCCTGCCGTGCAGAAATACACCATCAAAGCATTCCTGACAGAACACTGTGCCCAGGAATGCTAAATCCAACCACACTGATTTCTCCTTTGCCGTCCCACCCCACCTTTAACAGGCTATGTGGGGTGTGTTCGAGGTACAAGGAGCGTGGAGGAAGCACAAACGGGAGATCAGACAAACTAATCAACATTCTTGAGGTTTTAAAGGGAAGACTGGTGGGCTAAGTTTCACATGAGGCAGCCTCCAGCACCAGAGGCAAGAGGAAGGAGGGGAGAGAGGTCTTTGTACAGAGAAGGGTTTGTCTACCAGCCTACATTTAAAATGCAGGCTTGTCATTTTCACCTAGCAAGTTAAAAACACCCACACACTTGGAAAATGTTCACGAAAGCAAGCAGTTGGATCCAGAGGTCTGGATCCTATTGTTATCCACAGGTAAAACAGGCCCCAAAATGGGATTTACCTGACTCTCCACTGAACACTTGATTCTGTGGGTCTACTTTAGGTGCCTGTTTTGTCCTCATATGAAAGACAAATATCTTCTGTTGTATTCTGTTGTTGTGTGCCTTCAATGACAGCCCTAAGGCAAACCTAACACAGGGTTTTCTGGGACTGAGAGCGTGTGATGTGCCCAAGGTCACCCAACAGGTTTCTGTGGCCAAACAGAGAATTGAATTCCGGTCTCCAGGGTCGTAGTCCAAGGCTTGAGCCACTACCCCATGCTTGCTCTCTGTGGTCTCCTTAGCACAAGAGAATATTATTTTTATTTTATTGTGCTGTATTCTCCCTGAATTCGCACATCGCAAGGTGTTTTGGGAAATCATTCTGTACAGTAATACACATGATTTTTCTGCACACAAAAAGACAACAAATGCACAGAAAAACCAATATCAGGAGAGACCAGTGCCAAATGCATCCTGCTGCTTTATTCTTCTGGACAGGGTTTCTCAAGTGTCAGGAAACTCGTCTCACCACCCCCAGCCAGAAAGCAAACAACAACAAATACTTCTTTTACCCCTAGTTGGGATAAACCAATAGGATTCAAAGCAAGATCCCCAAAACCTGAGTCTTCTTTTAAGAGAGAAAAGAAAGTTAGCATGAAAAGAAAGGGGAAGAGGAATAGCAGGGAGGGAAAAGCAACTGGAAAGAGAAAGAGAGAGACGAATAAAAGAAAAAAAAAAGATAAGAAAGCAAGAAAGAGGAGGATCAAGTTTCTGTCCCTCAGGGTGGAAGCCTGCAAAGAGTTGGAAGGCTTTGGAATCTGGGACAGAGTTAATAACAGCAAATAAAGGTGAGGCTTGAAATATGGAAAGCAGGAGGGAGTGACTCCAACATAGCATCCAATCAGCTGCCCACTGGGGGGGGCATGTTTGTCCAGACCAAGCCCCCACCCTCTCTATAAGTCTGGGCTCCAGGATTCCCCTTGGCTCACTGCTTCCCCTTCCTCATTCCTTGGAAATTGCACCAGTCCGTGTGGTTCCTACCTGGTAAGTCTTGAGGGGCCTTTTCCTTCTGTCTTGAAGCCTCCCTGTTTCCTCCTTGGCTTTTGGCCTCAGCTGCTTTCCCTGGGCCTGATGTGTAGCCTGCATTTTTTCCAGATGTGCTATTCATATTGTCAACCATTTGCCTTCTAAAGAGCTGGACTGTTTGAGGGAGGAGTTACGATTTCCTTTTCCATCGCATAGAAAAGTTTTGCTTTTTTAACTCTCCGAGGCTGCCGCCTGGCACCCATTTACCTAAGTGCAAGCCCCTGTTGAAGCCAGTGGGACTTACTCTTGAGTAGACCTATGCAGGGTGGCACAATCAGTGCCCCCCCCTTTTTTTCTTCCTCTGCTTAAAATCCTTTCAAGTTGGATTTTTTCTTCATGGTGTTGTCCTCAGTTTGTATGCTTAAAAATTAGTTTGTGGGAGTTTATAGATTCGCAAAGGACTATAAGACTGCAGTTTCTATCAGTCTATTCAGAGGTAAGTTTGAGTTCAGTGGGGATTACTCTGGAGTAAAGGTGTGTGTGGGTTTAGCCTGAGACAGGATTTCTCAGTTCTACAGGCTCCACAGGTCTTTACCTCCTGCATGCATAGGACTACAGGTTTGCAATGCAATCCTAGACATATATACATTCTGAAATAAGACCCAATGACTACAATGGGACTTGATCTCACATAAGAATGGTAGAGATAGTAACTTCAGAGAAAGGCTGCTCTGCATGTGACTTAAGCCCTGCACAACTGATGATGGTCTGCAATTAAAGCAATGGTCCTGGGCATGTCAAGAGTGCTATTCTACTGAGTTGTAGCAGGAGATTCATTCACACACACACCCCTTTTGGTCCACAGCAGGGGTGAGCAGCTCCAGGGGTTGGGTGGCCCCATTGCACTTTGGAGGGCCTTCCCCAGGTGCGACACCTCCAACATGAGGTGCCCCCCACCTCTGAATTTTCTGCAAAAGCTGTTATTATTGTTTGCTGTTCAGAACGACCCTAGGGGCCAGAGGGGGAAACTTGGCCACTTAGATCCATATAGATCCAAAATATTCAAATTTTGAAGGGCCTGGGGGCCACGGAAATGGAGTTGGAGACGCACACTGTGGTCCATGGGCTGCCCTGTCCCCACCCCAGTCTACAGCCGTGCTTTGGCCTTCCTCAGCCCCACCTGAGTCTTGGTTGCATCTCCTTCTGGCCTCCAGTTGGGTGAGCAGATTTTTCATCTCCTTCCCTCCTTGCCAACGTGCAGCCTGGGGTTTTTCCACCCCCTGGCCCCAGGGAGGCTGGGGAGCGCTGTCGACCACCCCCCCGGGAGTGGCTCAGTCCTGGGAGGGCAAATGGGAAGGAAGAACATTGCTTCCCACCCCAAAAGCCACACACAGAGCTTGGACAGGTTCCTTCGTCGGATGACAAGACTCCCAGGATCTCGCACCCAAAAGGGACTTTTCCGAGCTCTCGCAGGCGCGCACCGGGCCCGCTGGCTTCTCGCTGCTGCGAAATTCACTTGGCAGCCAAACTCCGTCCAACTCCCTCCTGACCCCTGGTGGGGAAATTTGGTATGGCGCTGGGATTCACAGCTAGGCGGCATTTCAGGTTTATTCGTTTATTATTACGTTGCTTATGGAGTCTGTTGCAACTGTACAGTTGCACAACCACTCTGCAAGGCAGCTTGATCTAAGAGAGCACTTAGGCCAAAGTTGTTCACACTTCATGGCCAAAGGAGGATTCGAACCCAGGTTTTCTGAGTTCCTTGACCTTTGTTTCTCCTGTTGCCAGTTTCATCTTTACTTGCCTATGTGGCTTTCATAGTCAGCAGAAATATAACAGGGAAAGCTTTGCTAGCATCTTATCACTCGGTTCCATTTCTCTCCTCATTCAGGTGCTTAAACCATAAGCAGAGGAAGGAATGTTAATGCTTGGACTACCATTCCCAGAATCCCCTAACCAGTGTGGCCACTAGTGGATTCTGGACACTGTTATCCCCCGAAGTATTCTTTTTCCCCAAAGCTCTGACTGTAATTTCTAGAAGTTTGGACTTCAACTCCCCATAGCCCCACCCAGCCTGGCTGTTGGTGGGGGATGGCAGGGGGTGATGGGAGCTGTAACCCAAACACACAGAGCATTGAAAGATTCCCCCACCCTGCCATAAGACAAAAAAAGGGGGAAAAATCAGCACAAAATCCATACCATCGGATAGGAAAACCTTCTGTTTTCAGAGCTGCTCCTGATGTGTGGAAGTTGTCAGATTGTCACAGTGGGTTAATTCTCCGGGGGAATGATTGCTATACAATTAGTGCAAGGGTGTGTGGCAAAACCTTCCGGTAGGGAAGGATCAAGCTTCACATACCTTCTTACCATTCACAGTCTACAGCCCTTCTGTGGATCCCCTCAGCTTGGCTTCTTGACCAAACCCCAAATCTCTATTTTGGTCTGCTGACCAAACTCCAAACCCTTGTCCTGGAACAAAACTTACCTGGCGTAGGACAGAGACGGCACAGACAAACAATAACTGCAACATTTTGTTGCGCTTTGACTTAGGGTTGCAGCCAGCCACACCCTTTCCCAAAGTGCTTCATTCCATCTCCCTGCCGGTTGTCGCGGTTCTGATACATACACACATCCACGGAAGAAGGATCCCCAGAGAGAGCTCTTTTGATGTTCCTCACGTCGACTAGGAAAAAAGTGTTGAGGCAGCGAAAGGATTGGCAAACCGTCATTCTCTGCTATCGCGGCTGCTTAGTTCCAACATCAAGAGACTCTCTTTTCCCATTTTTGGCTCCAGAGAGTCCCCCAACCTTCCTCCCTCCCTAGCCTTTAAAGGGGCTGTCCTGCCAAGTAAATTTTAACAAGAAAAAAAGTAACTTTTGCCAATTGTCACAGCCTTCCAAGAGTGCTTCTGGGGTGTTGGAACTGTAACTCCCATCATCCCTAACCAGCAGCTCCTTCAGCTCTTTCTGAACCAAGGACCGCCAACTGATTGCAGAATATCGGTTTCTTCTTCTTCTTCTTTTTAACTGAAAAATTGTAAGACTTGAAATGACTCCTAGGGCTTCCTTCTTTGCCCTGCAGGTAATGCCAACAGATGCCAGGAATAAATGGACCACGCCCTGTGATTAACGGGAATGAGAGAGTCACCCGAGGGGCCCACTCACCTTACACAACCGAAGCACTGTTATTTTACTTTAATTGCCTCAGCTGCTTCTTATGGAATCCTGGGATTTGTAGTTTGGGGAGGTGCTAGAACTCTGGCTGAGAATTCTAAATGCCACTCTGTAACCTTCCAATCCCAAGACTTCATAGGACAGAACCATGGCAGTCAAAGACCACCCTGAATCTTGAATAAATATCCTCACTTACATGTCTCTTTCTTTGCAGATCTACTCACTGGTCTCACCATGGCCAAGCCACTTGACCAAGCTATTGTCATGATGATTTCCATTTTCCAGAAATATTGCTGCAAGGAAGGGAATAAGAGCACTCTGAATAAGAGAGAGTTGAAGGAACTGATTAAGGAACAGCTGACTATTGGACCAGTGAGTACCAAAAGAAGCAAACGTTGCATGGCTGGGTGGTGTTACGCGCAGTCAGGGCAGCTTCAGCTTAAGGCAACGCTATGAATGAGAGACCACTAAAAGTTGCAATCACCAAGGACCTTGCTGAGGTCTTGCAAACTCCATCCCTTCCAACTACAGCCAGCTCTCCACATTTGTGGGTTTGACTTTCACGGATTTGATTATTTGTGAGTTTCTCCAATCCCAGCCTCTGCCCCCCCACCCCCCTTTTCCAGGGGAATCTTCGCTCTCAGCAGCTCCGATCAGGCCACACGGCCCTTCAAAGAACCACCTTTGATCCCCCTCTACCAGCTGCTGCCTGGCCAGCTAAGAATGGATTGAAGTCCGATTTCTCAGTACCACAAACCCTTTCCCAATGCCCCCCCCCCCGACTCAGGGAGGAGATGGGCGAGAAATAAGGATAAGGCCACCATGCCAACCACCCCCCTTTCCCTCTCCTTTCCCAGAGCTGGTTTCTGTTCTCCTCACCATGCCTCAAACCCTTCGCAAAGATGCACATACATTATGCTTTTTACAATTTTCCCACTTTTGCAAGGGTCTAGCACCCCTAGCCCCTAGCAGATGTGGAGGGCCAACTGTATCCCAATTTGGAAAGGACAATCCCAGTTAATCCTCTGTCATCCCATTTTTCCAGCTTCTTTTAAAATGTCCCAGTTTCTCTCTCCTCTTGCCACTTTCCCCCTTTGGCCTCAGCTTACTCACTTGCTTCAAATTGACTTCAAAGTACAAATGTAGATTGCATGCAAGTAACTCAGCAGGGGAGGGGAGAGGAGACGGTGAAGCCCTGTCTTCCCCAGTCAGCTCAGGCCAAAGCAAGCTGCTGCAGCTTCTCCTGGATCTTCCCTGCTTGTAACATTTGCCGTCTTGACCACACTCTGATGCCACTTGGCCACATATGTCCTGCAAATCTTGAAGTGCTGCAGGGTGCATAACTCAGGGAAAGGGCTTCTTTGATTGAATCAATCCATCCGTAATGCAACATCGGCATAGATCCTTATGAAGGCCAGAGTAAAGACAGTGGGGCCTCCACTTTCGCAGGTTCAGCACTCATGAATTTGATCATTTGTGGATTATTTATTTTTTAAAAAATCTTCCTCTCTTTGCCCTGACCCTGAAAAAAGCATGTTCTCTCTAGGAATCTCTAGGTCCTCCAGCATGATTCTGTGGTCCACTTCCACAAGAAATGGATCATAGAGTCACACTGGAAGACCAAGAGATTCCTAAAGAGAATACTTCTCTAGGCATTGCTGGGTCTTCCAGTATGTCTCTGTTGCCCACTTCCGCTGGACGTTGACCATAGAATCGTTCTGGAGGGCCTAGAGATTCCTAGAGAAGTGTTCTCAGGTAAATAAACAAACAAACAAACAAACAAGTACACACATACACACACAATTTGTGGTTTTTATTTTTGTGTTTTTTCCACTTTCATGGGGGTCTTGGGCCCCTAGCCCCCTACAAAAGTGGAGGGCTCATTGTACTTTGAATCTTCTTTATTAACTTCTCTTCATTAAGGTGGTTGACGGACTGCACCCAAAGGATGTTCACCAATGGCTGCTTTTCGTCCTGGAGAGAAATGACTACTGGGATGCCACAGGGTTCTGTCCTGGGCCCAGCACTATTCAACACTTTCATCAGTGATTTGGATGAAGGAATAGAGGGCATGCTGATCATATTTGCAGATGACACCAAATTGGGAGGGGTTGCCAGAGGACAGGATGAAAATTCAAAATGACCTGGACAGATTGGAGAGCTGGGCCAATGCTAACAAAATGAATCTCAACAGAGAGAAATGTAAGGTCCTACACTTTGGCAGAAAAAAATGGAATACAGAAATATAGGATGGGGGACACGTGCCTGGACAACAGTACATGTGAAAGGGATATAGGAGTCTTGGTAGCTCACAAGCCGAACATGAGTCAGCAGTGTGATGCAACAGCCAAGAAAGCCAACGCGATTCTTGGTTGCATCAATAAGAGTATGGTATCCAAATCAAGGTAATACTACCACTCTATCCTGCTTTGGTTAGACCGCATTTGGAATACTGGGTCCAGTTCTGGGCACTTCATTTCAAGGATATTGACAAGCTGGAGAGTATCCAGAGGAGGGCAACTAAAATGGTGAAGGGTCTGGAAGCCATGCCCTATGAGAAGTAGCTTAGGTATTTTAGCCTGCAGAAGAGAAGGTTAAGAGGGGACATGGTAGTGATGTTTAAATATTTGAAGGGATGCCATGTAGAGGAAGGAGAGGGCTTGTTTTCTGCTGCTCCAGAGACCAGGACAAGGGGCAGTGGATTCAAGCTGCAGGAAAGGAGATTCCACCTGAACCTCAGGAAGAACTTCCTGACAGTCAGAGCTGTCCAGCAGTGGAATATGTTGCCTCTGAGTGCGGTGGAGTCTCCTTTGGAAGTTTTTAAGCAGAGGCTGGATGGCCATCTGTCGGGAGTGCTTTGATGTGGGTTCCTGCATGGCAGGGGGTTGGACTGGATGGCCTCTGGGGTCTCTTTGAACTCTGTGATTCTTTCTTTTACTTTCATTTAAAAAAAATGAATAACAGACTAAGGAAGAGCCACAGGATAAGAAAAGTAGCAAGGGGAATGAATATAAATAGGGAAGTAGATTTGCTCATCATGGCAATCAGATCAAAAAAAATGTGCACAAATTGTTGCAGGTAGATTGGGGTGGGAATCCCAGAATTCCCCACCCTTTACTAGGCACGGAAAGACTATTTGAAAATATTTTTTAAAAAATGGTTAGAAAACATCTGTTTCAAGCAAGCATCAAAAAAAAAACCTGACAAAAAGAATCCTGTATTGATGAGAATCTTCATAGTTAGGGACAAAATTGGCACAAAATTCACACATGGTTGATTTCAATAGAAAACAGCATTTTTTGCGCACAAAGTATTTGCATTCACCGATCTTGTATCGCAAGCCAGAAAAGCTGCTTTCTTTGCAGAAACTGCTATTTTCTATATAAACAACCACATGTGAATTTTGAGCAGATTCAATCCCAAATTGCAAACAGGCTTCAAAAACTGTGTTGTTGTTGAACAGTTTCTTGTAACAGGAAGAAAACTGCTACAAGTACTTTCTTGCTTCCTTTGAGAAGAAACTTAGTCAAAAAATTACCTACCATTGGCTGCACTGACTTGGAGCAGCAGTCCAACCACATCTGGAGGGCCAAAAGATTCCTATTCCAGGTACAGATGGTCCAAAGCGCATTCAACTGGACTGAGCCTCCAGAGGTCTTAAAATCTGAATGAAACCAAGGCTACTGTTCTCTGCTTCCACTCCGGCTTGTCATCAGCTACCCAAGACCTTTTTGATAACCATGAGATCTAGGATATTGATTCTAGTAAAGTGTTGTCTCCTCTGCCACCCCATATTGCTCTTCCATCTTTGCTCATTCCTAGCCTTAACATTGTTTAACATTCCTAGCCAAGCATTATAATCTTTTCCAATGAATCACATCATCTAATATGTCCAAAGTATGACAGCCTCTGTTTCATCATGTTAACTTCTAATGAGAGTTCAGACTTAATTTGCTTTCAGACCCATTTATTTGTCTTTTTGGTAGGCCGTGGTATCTGTAGAACTCTTTAAATACAGAAAGTTTTTAAAGAATGGGCTGGGGGAGTACTGCTCTGTTTAATTTTAATTGTTAGCTTTATACCTCTCTCATGCTGTTTTTAACTCTTTAACAGTTTAATTCTACATTAACATGCACTATTTATATGTTTATAAATTGTATTGTTTTAGACTGTGAGCTGCTCTCAAGCCCAGTTTTGGGGGAAATCGGGATACAAATAAATATCATACAACTGGCCCTTCATATCTACGGATTCTGTATCCACAATCCAACCAATCATGGTGTGAAAATATCACCACCACCCCCCAAAAAAAAACCGTCCAAAAAGCAAACTTTGATTTTGCCATTTTATATATAAGGAATGCCATTTTACTGCACCATCATACATAATGGGACTTGAGCATCCACAAATGTTGGAATTGACAGGGGGTCTTGGAACCAACACTAGCAGATACCAGGGGCCCACTGTAATAACTGTCCTCCAGCAACACATTTCACATACATTGTTCTTATTGTCAGCTATCTTCACTGTCTAGCTTTCACACTCATATGTAGAAATCGGAAAACTATGGCCTGGATGATCCTGCTTTGATAGTTAATGGCATATCTTGACATTTGAGCGTCCTCTCTAGTTCCTTTGTGTCTTCCCTTCCAACTCTGAATCTTCTTCCAGTTTCTTGACCTCACCTCCATTTTGGTTAATGACTGAGTCAAGATATAAGGAATACTTAACTATTTCAATGTCTTCAATGACCCACTTTAAAGCTGTGAAATTATCCCAGGAAGCGTAGTGGTTTGAGCACTGGACTACAGCCCTGGAGACCAGGGTTCGATCCCCCAGTTGGCCATAGAAACCCACTGTGTGACCTTGGGCTCAGTCACACACTCTCAGCCCAGAAAATCCCCATGATAGGTTTGCCTTAAGGTCACCATAAATCAGAATGACTTGAAGGCGCACACCAAGTACAAATCGTCCCAGCCCATTATTTTGGAACTTGACTGTTGTTTCTTTGCATTCTTCTCTTCTTTCTAGAAACTGCAGGATTCTGAGATTCAAGGACTGATGGAAGATCTGGACCGCAACAAAGACCAGGAGGTGAACTTCCAAGAGTACTGCACTTTCATAGGTGCCTTGGCAATGATTTACCATGAGGCACTGACATCCCACTGAGAAGCTAGAAGTCATGCCTCCATCAATGGTTTCACGTCCAATAAAAAAAGAAAATTAAATTTTGTAACGCTTGGCATGCTGTGATTTGTCTTCCCTTGGAGAACTGAAGAGAGAAGTAATCTGTGCGGCTCTTTTTAGAGCAGCAAAGAAATCCAACTACCTTGCCAGACTTCTCAGCTGTTTTTCCTGACTTTTTTTCAGAGCTTGGGGAAGACACTTCTGAGTGCTAGCTCCTAGAATCCCACCAGTGGCTGCTCTGGGTGTGGAGTCTGGGAATTGTAGTTTCAAAATTAACTTTGTCAAGTTCATGTACATACACATACATACATATATATAAAACAGCAGGAAAGAGATTGTAGTATGGAAAACTAGGGGGGCAGGGGAGTTTCTATTTAGCAATACAAAGCTTAAAATACAACTTACTTTTTAAATAGTTGCAGCACCTTTGAGTGGAGGGGGCAGTGGCTGGAGGATTCCATGTCAGTGGATCAGTACATCCACACCAAGTTTTGAGTTGATTTATCCAAGGTGCTTCTTTGATTATAGGGTTTACTAGCTGCTTTTAATGTTCAGACTAAAAGGCACAGCAGATTTGCCACTCCTGCTGGCATGAGGAAGACGGCTGGAATTTAAAACAGTCAAGTTAACACTAGTAATGACTGGCTAAACATGTCCTGGTCTATAGAAAGACCTGAAAGACCAGAAAAGAGACTACTTCCAAAAGCTACCTGGGATAATTTACACCTGATAACTTTATAGCTGGAGCACAGTCCAAACCAGGTTTGGAATGAAACCTATCCTTCTTGGGAGCTGCCAAGATGGCCACGCTCCCTCCCCCTTGACATTATCATTGGGTATTTTCCCAGCTTACCTTTCCCCCCTTAGGAGAGGCTGAACTACCACTCGTAAGACTTCAGCAACTGGCAGGGAGAGCTTCAACCTACAACATGGTGGTATTGTTGATCCTGCCCTTTTTGTCTTTGGCACAGCCCACCAATCAAATGTTAAAGCTGTGAAAAGCTATTAAAGGTCCCTATCCTTGGACTAGGTTAAATTTCCTCAACCCATCAGCCTTCTGGATTACCACTCCCATCATCCTCAAGACATACATTCTGCATAGCTGGAACAGTGGGAGCTGTAGTTAAAGACATCTGGAGGGCCCTGCGTTGTGGAAGAGTTCTAGTGGATCATGTTCAATAGTGTGTCCCACCCACGCAATTACATGTAGGCTGTTAAAAGGCTTCTTTGGCTGCATTTTTAATTTATAAAAATATTTACATGGAAGAATGGAATTGTAATCTAGTCAGTCTTTCTTTTTAAAACAAGTAAACTGTATAAATTATATTTAAAAAAAAAGAATGAGGAAAGGATGGACTCAGCAACAGGTAGCTGCCAGATGTTGCTAGACTGCAAGTCCTATCATCTTCAATAAGTTTCGCTGATTGAAGCTAATGGAGCTTGCAGTCCAAAAGCATCTGGAGACCCATGGGTTTCCTGCCCTGAAACTGAGGAAACAGGTACCGGTAATCAATAACAGGCAGGGAGAATGTCATTTCAGGAAATGATTGAAAAGACACTGCACTGGTTGATCAGGTAGACCCAGGTTCAAATCTCTCTCATCTCTCAACCTACCCTACCTCATAGGGCTGTTTTGTTCTATTCTGCTTTGGTTAGACCTCATCTGGAATCCTGTGTCCAGTTCTGGGCACCTAAATTCAAGAAGGATATCGACAAGCTGGAGCATGTCCAGAGGAGGGTGACCAAAAGGGTGAAGGGTTTGGAAGCCATGCCCTACGAGGAGCAGCTTAGGGAGCTGGGGATGTTTAGTCTGCAGAAGAGAGGGTTGAGAGGGGACATGATAGCCATGTTTAAATATTTGAAGGGATGTCATGTTGACAACAGAGCGGGTTTGTTGTCCACTGCTCCAGACTAGGACAAAGAGGAATGGATTCAAACTGCAGGAAAAGAGATTCCACCTAAACCTCAGGAAGATGGTCAGAGCTGTCCGGCAGTGGAATCTGCTGCCTCGGACTGTGGTGGAGTCTCTTTCTTTGGGGGTTTTAAGCAAAGGCTGGATGGCTATGTGTCAAAGGCAGGGCTTTGATGTGGGTTCCTGCATGGCAGGGGGATGGACCGGATGGCTCCTGTGGTTTCTTTCACCTTTACGATTCTAAGAAGAAAGGAGTGGGATTTAACTTGTTTAATGTGTTGTTTGAGCTCCTTGGGGATGGGCTGTAAATCTAATCAATGGGTTAATTCACCAGTACTAGGAAAATACAAACTCTTCTCACTTGGAATCTTCTTAGCTGCTGGAAGGCTGCAGTTCTGGAGCGCCCACTGGAGTAGGTTTTGTCAAACAGTAAGCGGATCACTCAACAGAATAAACTTGCCATGAGACACACATTTTGTGTTCATCTTGTAGGCAACAGTGCAATGGGACTGGTCAGCAATAGGAGGCATGGCTTCAGAACCAGCTGCCATTCCTCTTCCAGTTCATTGCACAAAGGCTCTGTTTCAGCACCGCAAAAGTGCTGAAAAAGTGGAAACCTTCTATAATCCAGACACAACATGGAATTACCATCTCCAGTGTACTTCATTCCCAACACCACAAGGGGGCACCTTTGCTCACCTTTCCCATTTCAAGTTCACTCCCCTTCTCTCTCTCCATCTTGGTCTACAACTTATGCAAAATCAGAATTTCTGCTATGGGTAGGGTTGCCAGGTGTCCCTTATCATAAGAGATGGCCCTCTTGCAGGATTGGAAAGCTTGTCCTTTTATATAAGCAGAACAAGATGCCAAAAAAATCCCCTATTTTGGGTTAAAGACAGAACGGTGTGCATCATGTCATTTAGGAATGGGAACAGTATGTCAATTTTACAGAGAAACCCATGGCTAAGTTCATTGAAATCCATACTTCCAAGAACTAGTGTCTTCCACATGTGTTGGACTACTACTCCCATGATTCCTCAGCCAGATGCTATATTATAACAGTAAACTCAATCTCCAAGTGCTGATTTTTAGGCAGCCAAAACTGCATCAGCCACAGAGAAACAGAGATGTATCAGCAGATTCGGAGGGAGCGTTTCAAAGAAGCATTTCCAAGGGGGCAGGAGCAGAACACCGTGGAAAACCATAGGACAGCCCACTTGAGAACTGAGCATGCTCAGTGAGCACGACTGCTGGCAGAAGAGAATCGAAAACCTGGAGGGGAACACAGTGGGGTAGGGCTGTGGACGGGCACGGCTGGCCGGAATTCTAAAAGAGATCACACGGCAACGGCTTGTTGCGAGTCTCACTCGTAACAACATCAACCAGTGTTAAAATCCATTTATGGAACTTCCTGCTCCCCTAATGTAGTGATGACCAGGCAACTGGCAGCAAGGGGGATGTGGCTGCCAAGTAGCCCTATCAACAGCTCTTTACTGTGACATATACAGGCATACCTCAATTTATACAGCCCCCTAACACAGGAGTTCCTTTTTACAAAGTCTTTCTACCCCACTTAGCCCTACTTTCTCTCTTTGTTTTGCTGCAAGTTTTTTTTAGTACTGTCAACACTGGAAGAATGGAGGGCTGGCCAACAGGGCTCGGTTACAGCAGGACATCTGCAGGAAATGATGCCACAAAAGCTTTGAGGTGGAAAAGAACGGGATCCTTCTCTAGCTGATCCTGCTGCAGCCATGCATGTCTACCTACAGCAGTCAAGGCAAACAGCAGCTGTTTCCGGAATCCTTCACTAAGGAGCCAAGAACAGCAAATAAATAATGAATAAATAAATAGCTGAAGCATGTTGAGTTGCTCTCCTTTTTTGTGAATCAGGAACTTACCCCTATTCATCCCATATCATTTCCACTTCTAGTATGAATTTTTCTGTTAAAGAAGTAATGCACTGGAATGAAGCTACAGTTGGTCCTCCACATTTGCAGGTTTAACATTCACAGATTTGATCATTTGTGAGTTTCTTCAATCACTGCCCCCGCCGCCATCTCAGGTGCTTCTTTTCCAGGGAAATGTCTCCTATTGGTAGCTCCAATCAGGCTACACCACCAATTAAAAACATTCTGGTTGTCGTCGTCCTCCTCCTCCTCCTCCACCAGCTGCTGCCTGGCCAGCTAAGGATGACTCGTGCCCCAATTTCTCAGCACCACAAACTCTGCCCTGATGCCCCTATCACCACCCAAGGAAGGAGATGACCGAGAGAAAGGCAAAACAGGACCACAGTGATGACCCATCCTCTTTTCCCTCTCCCTTTCCGTGACCTGGTTTGGACCCTGGATGCCCACTCTCCCCACCACGCCTCAGCATCCTTCCAACAGACAAAGACACATTTTGATATTTGCAATTTTTCCATCTTCGCGAGGGTACTGCGCCCGTAATCCTAGCAAAATGTGGAGGGTTGCCTCTACTTCCTTAACTGAGGCATACCTGTCCTCAGGACAAAACCTTGACAGGTAACCGTTGTCTCTGCGTTGTACTTACGGGCCTCTCAAGGGACACCTGGCTCTTAGACCCAAGCTCAGGGGAGGGGAGGGGGGGCAGCGGGGTCTGTGGCCCCAATCCAGCAGGGATAGTCGTTCTGGAGTCCCACAGTCCCCACCTGGCCCCGAATGGGACAAAAAGAAAAAGAAGGAATGGAACATTGTTATAATTAACATATATTTAAAAAAAAATAATAAAATCACTCTTTTTTAAAAAAATCTCCTCTGTAGCAGGAGGGAGAGGGAAGGAAAGGACCAGGAGGGAAGGTCCTCCCCACAACAGCCCCACGGTCTCCACCGGTCCCTGCCCCCTCCCTTCCCACCCCATTCCCGCTCAAGCTCAGATGCTGGACCTGACCTCACAACAATAAGAATGCAAAGTTACAAGTGCTTTACGAGAGACTTCCCCTCTTCCTCTCTACATCCCCGGGGCACCCCCCACGTACATGGCAGTTGAAAAGGGGGTGGGTGAGGAGAGAGGGGGGGATTATGTACAGAACTGGGTTTTTTAAAAACATGATTTGGCCAAAAAAAAAAAAAAAAAACAACCAACAGGAATTTTGTTCCCACCTCCCTCCCCGATGCTTTCTTGCACACTACAAAGTCTCTAGCTATTGGTAGAGGTGTAAAAAAAATTAAAATATACACAGGAACAAATTGCAGGGCCAACGAAATGGCTGGGACCAACAGGGCAGTGGCATGCCTCGGATTCACAAGTACACCCATCTCTTGGGCCAGAATATTACTTCCTGGATCCTGTCCTATTTTCTCCCACTTATCTTGGTGGTGGGGCAGCTCAAAGCTCTCAGAGCTCCTTCTTTACAACATTCAACCCTCTGAACAGCTCTAAAATTTCTCCCTGCCAACAGACATGTGGGGCAGGAGTAATCATCCACTACTACCAACCCGTTCCAGTCCCCCCGTTTACCCGGGCTCACTCCTGCCCTTTGCCAAGTCCAGTCCCAGAATGCTCCAAAAAGTTTTAAGCCATCTGGACGTCTCTAAGGAAGAGGGGGGCACTGCAATTTCAGGAAGGAGGTGGCTGAGGGTGGTCTCCACTACCCAGAGTTCGGGAAGCAGGAGCTGGCCTTTTTGTTTACTTCCACGGCTCGCAATGGCCCCGTCCTCCTGGGGGGTGGGAGATGGGGGTGATTTGAGGGGCTTCCACCTCCCTTTCCCTCCCTTTCACTGGAGCCGGTCAGTGCGGAAGGAATCCTCAACAGCTGTGTCGGTCAGAGGCGCATAGGGATCGCTCAGCATGTTGAACGCATCCAAGGTAAGCGGCTCAATCTTCAGGTCTTCATCCAGACCCAGGGTAGAGGAGTCCATCTCGAAACCTGGCATGCCTGCCAAGACTGTGGCAATCTCCTTGGAGATCCCAGGTGGAGAGTCCCCTGGAGGGATAGGAGGGAGAAAAAGACTGAGTGAGATAAGGTGCTTTCCCCATTAATTTGAGGAAATGAGGCCCTTTCTGATTTCTTTGCAAGCAGCTTCTGGTAAACTATGTTTGGTGCTGTTTACAGGCTGACATTCACTCCCAGCCCTTTTCTACTTAGAGTGAAGTCTTTTTTTATTTACATATATCCTGCCTTTCTCCCCACATGGGGACCAAAAGTAAAAAAATAGGAGATCAAGCCCTCCACAAGAGGGAGAAGTTACAAGGATCTCTTTCCCCCATCTCCACTAGGAAAAGAGCACAGAGCTCCAGATATGGTAGGACTGGAGAGCAGAAAGTAAGGGCATTCCGGCGACAATCACCAATCAGTGGGGCCAAAGCTCATGCTCAATACAAGATCCCTGCCTCCCAGAGAGAAGGACATCAAGGCAAATGGAGACCAGCCTGGAACTATCCATCAGCCAGAGAAGAGGCAGCTGCTGGGGTCTGGATCCCCAACTGTTTGCCAGCAAATGCTCAGCTCCAACTGCCAAACCACAGAGTGGAACCCAGACACATTTGGACCAATTCAGCAAAGAGAGGGGCTTGTGGCACAGAGAGAGTGCTGAGGATGAGCTAAGACAGTGTGAGCGTCCCTGGGTCAGAGAATGAGAAACAGTGTGAGTCTTGGTGTGTGAAAGACAGAACGTGAGAGTGTCTGCACATGAGAGGAAACGCATATACGAGGGAGAGACAGAGGAAGAAAGAGAAAAAGCAAGTGAGAACAAATGACAGGAAAAAACACAGTGCTTGAGGGAGGGAAGAATGAATGTGTGAGTGTAAAAAACGGAAAAAGAGAGCATGCCAATGACAGAGCAAGGGAGGTTTTTGTACTAAAATTCTTTGTTCTTTGCTGCAGAAAAATCTTTTAAGATAAAATAAAATGTGAAAAAATACCTGCTGGTTCTCCTTGAACTGAAAAGCTGATTCGAACTATACACATGTTCAAAATAACACAGGAGAGGATTCCTTTGGGGAGCTGCAGCAGTGCTGATAGGAGTCACTTGGGGATGGAAACTCTTACGCTAGAATGCACATTCTCATTAAAAAAAAAAAACTTATCCCTATGCATAGAAAGCTTGGCCAAAATCCTGATGTTCTAGCTTTCCACAGGAAAGGCACTTGCAACTGGGTCCTCACATGTTGAGAGACAGCGTGGTGTAGTGGTCTGAGCACTGGACTATGACTCTGCAGGCCAAGGTCTGACTCCTACTTGGCTATCAAAACCCACTGGGTAACACTGGCTGTGTCATACATTCTCAGCCCCAGAAAACCCCGTGATAGATCCATCTTAGGGTCACTGTAAGTCTGAAAAGACTTGAAGGCACACAACAACCCCTCACGTTCAGTCCTCTCTCTGCTGCTATAGAGAATCTGAGGTCCTCAGATTCTTAACTCACCCAACTGATCCAGACTAGAATCTGCAACAAGACATTATGCTGCCCTTTTCTCTCTGTTCTGCTGTTCGTGCACACTTAGTAAGAGATTCGGGAGGCAGCTGCTGTTTTGCTTGCCTTTGTAGGCAGGCTCACACAGCTACAGTAGGATCCGCTTGAGCAGAATCCCATTCTCCCCCCACTCACACTTTATTGCATTGTTTACTGCAGGCATGCTCCTGCAACCAGGCACCCGAACCTTGTGTTTCTCCCCCTTCTTTCCACCATCTACCCATTGCTGATGCTGCTAATAAAAACAGAGGATGAGGAGAAAAGGGTGGGGTTGTTGGGTGATAAAAGACTCTGTAAAAAGGGACTTCACTGCCTCAGGCTTTGAAAACTATCCATGATATGTGAGGGAGACTGCACAGAGCACGCAGACTGGAAAGAACAGGAGATTCTGATTCAAGCTACAGGAAAAGAGATGCCACTAAACATTAGGAAGAACTTCCTGACAGTAAAAGCAGTTCAACAGGGGAATAACACTGCCTCCGAGTGTGGTGGAGTCGCCTTCTTTGAGGTTTGTAAACAGAAGCTGAATGCTCTTGAGTGCTTTGGTTGTGTCTTCCTGCACGGCAGAGGGTTGGACTGCATGGCCCTTGGGGTCTTTTCCAACTCTCTGATTCTCCAGTTCTGATAATACTTCAGAAGGTTCTCTCACAAGAATTCTGGGCTCCCATGAGCTTACAGATCTGTGTGCCAGAGGCTCTCATTTCATGAGATTTGAGTTGAACCCTTATCCAGATCAGCTTCACAAGCCACTCACCTCTGCCGCCTAGCCGCCAAAAGCTGAAAGGAGGAGGAGCAGCCTGCAACTGGGGTACCCCTGCATTTTGTGTGTGATTTGTTGAATTTTTTCTGCCTACCAAAATGCTCTTTCTGGCACAAACATAGCTGGTACCTGCTTTCCTCACTCATAATGAGTGGTAAGAGTGGATGCCAGTCACACTAACATCAGATCGACCCCAGCAAAGTGAGTGTGCAGCAAAATGTTCGTGGGGGGGGGGGGTCTGTCTGTTGCAACAGCTCTTCCTGCTCTCTTAGTTACTAAGGAGAGTGGCATCTGAGGCAAGTCCATATAAGGCCCAACTGAACTCTCACAAGAGGAAGGCCTCTCAGGAGATTTCCAGGTTCCTGCCAGATTAGAGATATACCATATTTGCCGGCATATAAGACACACCAGCATATAAGACGCGCCACATTTATACACCAGCAAGTACTATTTGCCAGCATATAAGATGCACTGGCATATAAGACACACCACATTTTCAAACGGTATTTCTCAGGGAAAAAAGTGGGTCTTATACAACAGCAAACAGGGTAATCTCATAGGACTCACATAATCTGGAGAGGAATAAGAGGGGTAAGGCAGCTGCCACAGTCCCATCGGGTGGATCCCCAGCATTTGGGCTGAATGCTCCACACCAAATGCTCAGGGTCTGACTGCTGGGAGCACGGCTGGCATTGGCCCTTGACACTGTAAAGGATGCAGAATTCGAGCCATCTTGTGCAACCTCAATATGGGACATTACACACAAAATTGGCCACCAGGCAACTGCTGTCAGCGCTGAAGAAGAAAATGCTCAGTTCACTTCCAGCTGCTAGATCACTGATGTACAAAAGCAGAGATGGGCCAAGTGCGACCTATGGGCTGCATGTGGGCCCCCGGAGTCATTTTCGTGATCCACAGGGATCATAAAATGGTGAGGAGGGGGGAAATTCCCCCTAATATCTTCCAGGGGTCATAGGGGACATTTTCTGGCTCTTTGAAGTCCAGCTGGGCAAAAATGAAAAATGTCATCCAAGCCCCTTGGAAGGCATTTGGGTGCAAAAAAGTATTGTATTGGGGAGGAGTGAAATGGGGTGATACAACTCTCCAAAATTCCTGGGGGGGCCTCATGCAGCACCCTCTTCTCCCCTAGAAGTCCTTAATTGTATTTATTATTCTTGTTATTTTACTTCCTTTCTCCCAACACTAAAACAGAACATATTAAAACATCCATAAAAGTATAAATATAAAAGTTAAAAAGCATTACAGTCAACCCTCCATATCTATGGATTCTGTATCCATGGGTTCAACCAACCGCGGCTTGAAAACATTAAAAAAAAAACCAAAAAAACCAAAAACAAACTTTGGTTTTGCCATTTCACATACGGGATGTCATTTTATTACATCACTGTACACAATGGGACTTGAGTATCCATGAATTTTGGTACTCCCCAGGGCTGCTGGAACCAAACCCCTAGGGGATAATGAGAGGCCATTGTACATGTTAAAAATATTAATGTTAAAATATTAAACATATTAAAATACATTAAAAACTATACCAGCTTTGAAAAAAACCTTGCACAGCATCAAGAGCCCACACTCAATCAATTTATAAAATCCTGCCAGTGCAAAAATGTCTTGGCTTGTTGTTGGAAAGAAAGCAATGGCAGAGCCATCCTGGTCTCTCTAGAGAAGGTGTTCCAAAGTCTGAGACTCACCACAAGAAGGCCCTCTCCCTTGTTCCCACCAAACACACTTGAGAGGATGGTGGGGCAGAGAGAAGGGCCTCTCCAGATGATCTTAAAAGCTCTACTGCGCTCATAGGAGATATAAACATTTACACTGTAAGCAGGGTATCCACAATTCACTCTGCTGCTGGTTTTCCATTACCTGTGAGAATGATGTTGGGTATGGGGCCATGGCGGTTGCAGTTGCTCAGGTTCTGGCGGTTTAGCAGGTGAGGGTCATGGGTGCTACTGCTGGTGGTGGTGGTACTGCTGCTGCTCCCCCCACCTCCTGCCTGGCCCGCGTTGTCGCCTTGGGAATAGTTTAAGGCACCCAGGTCATCCGCAAAGTTGCTGTTGAACGCAAAGCCTCCAGTCATGTTGTCGACAAAACCATACTGGTCAAACTGCAGGAGGGAGAAGGGGTTTAGCCTAGGCAAGTGTGGAAGACTTCAAGCTGTTGTTGCCAGTAAATAATAACAATATCATCACCCACTGAATTCAACACTAGAATGTGGAATATATGCAAAACAACAACAACAACAACATGATTTGCTATCTGCAAAAAACTCGCAGGGGACATAATCCTGAAAAAGTGATGACACAGGAATCCTATGGGACTTTAGGATTCAGACTGACAAAGAATTAGAAAGTTATGTGCCAGCCCTAACTGTGGCAGGTTTTTTTCCCCTGCACTCTTCTGCCACCCCTACTCCGCAGCAGCAGCTGAAAGAATAAGGGAGGGAGCGTGCTCATTGGGGGGGCGTTATTCCCCTTTTTTTGACATTCGTGGGGCTCCCGTGCACATATCCATCACGAATGTGGAGGGCCTACTGTGATTGTTTATTAGCTTGAACCTTAAAACCCCATTAAGATATTTGCTTCGCCACTGGCTGTTAATTAACTAATTAATTCCAGTGTCAGGGACCAGCACTGAAAAGACCATTCTTCATTTGCCTGTACTGTGTGGGGGTACCACAAGCCAAGCCTCCTTAGTTTAATATAATTTGCCACCTATGAATTGGAGTGGGTGGGGGAGCAGATCCTGACTCAAGATCCTTCCTCCTTGGGTCCATGCAGGAAGGCCCAGATTCATCTGCGGGGTAAGGGAACATGGGAAGCTGGCCTCCACCAAGTTAGACTACCCACTGTCTACTTGCCTTGGCAGCAGCATACTATTACTCATCTCTGTCAAATCCAGCAGGGCTATTCTTAATTTCTGATGGTCCCTCTTGCTCATCTAGCTGGTCCCAGGACAGGGTCAAAAGGGGCACCACAAAGGTCTGGGGCTATACAAAGACCACCGCTAAAGACCAAGCCCTATGAGGAATGGTTTAGGGAGCTGGGAATGTTTAGCTTGGAGACAAGATGACTGAGAAGTGTTGTGATGGCCACCTTTAAATATCTGAAAGGACAATATGTAGAAGAGGGAGCAAGTTTCTGATGCTCCAGAGACTAGAACATGACTAATGGATTCAAATGGCAAGAAAAGAGATTTCGCCTCAACATTAGGAAGAACATATGTTAAGTGGAATAGACTGTGTCGGAAAGAGGATGCTCACCTTTCTTGGGGTTCTTTAAACAGAGGCTGGATGAGTGCCTTAACTGCATATTCCTGCATGGCAGGTGGTAAGACTAGATGGCCCCTGTGGTCACTTCCAGCTCTAGGATTCTATGAAACTACAAATCCCAAGACTCCATAGGATGAAGCCATGCCAGTTAAAATGGGATCCAACTTCTGTAATTGTGTGAAAGGGACCATCCTGCTGTTGAACAGATTACCTTGGAGGATTGTGGATTCTCCCTTGGAGACACAGAAACATACAGCTGGAAGATACCACAAGGGCCATCCAGTCCAACCCTATTCTGCCATGCAAGAATAGACCATCAAAGCACTCCTGACAGATAGACATCCAGCCTCAGTTTAAAAGTCTCCAAATAAGGAGACTCCATCACCCTCTGAGGCAGTGTTTTCCAATACTGAACTGCTCTTATCATCAAAAAGTTCTTCCTAATGTTTGGGTGGAATTTTTTTTTCCTGAAGTTTGAATCCAACTGCTCTATAACCTAGTCTATGGAACAGCAGAAAAAAGCTTGCCTCATATCTTCACAGGACCGCCTTTCAAATACAACATGGCTTCATCAGGACTTTAAATTGTCATTATTAGGGGGTGCTTTCCCTGTGATTCCTGCATGGCAGAGAGCTGGGCTCTCTGTCTTCACAGTCCCTTCCAAATCCATGAATCTACAATGACAGCACGCTAAGGAAGCCAAGGGCAGGGGGACACTGCACAACAAAAGCCACAGGGCACAATTACTCACACTGCCCAGTCCAAAATCACCCAGCTGCTGGCTGAACTGGTGCTGGAACATCGAATTGGGTTGGTAGTGCGTCGGGTATGGACACTGGGACGGCATGGGCGGCGGTGGCGGCTGGTGCTGTGGCTGGTGCTGGGTTGCCTGGCGCACTTGCGAGGGGGCCACGCCCTGGGCCTGGTGGTGGGGCTTTTGGCTCTGCTGGAGGAGCAAGCCAGGCTGGCTGTAGGGGTATGGAGGGAGTCTCTGGTCGGCTGGCAGTTTGCTGGTATCCAATGGCACCCCCTGGAGGGGGAAAAACGCAAAGCAGTGAGCAAGTCAGAGAGGCTGAGGCTTCAAGGTGGGTGGAGGAGGGGGGAGAGGGACGATGTCTGTCTCTCAGTCACTCCCCCCACCAACCTCCCCACCACCAGCAATCCAAAGATGATGGGAAAGCTGTATTTAAGAGACTGGAGAACCACTCCAGTTACTGCTAGACCAACACAGTCTCCCATCAGCCCTATGGCTGGGGATTATGGAAGATGTAGTCAAGCAACACTGGAGGCACAGTTTCCCTGTGTCCGGGGCTAAAATCTGGTCAACACAGGTAGCAAAAGGAAGTGGGAAAGACTTGTGGGGCGGGGGAGGAGATGGAATGTACCACTTTGGACTGGAAGTCTGGGAATATCATTTCTGAATGCTTTCCCATGGAGAGAAGAAGAATTCCCTTCGGGGCAAGCACAAAGACCAACACAGAAAGACCTCAGATGGAACACGATATCTACACATATATGTGTAGATATCAGGGATGCAGATCTTCAACTGCTCCCATATTTTTTCCTTGCTAAATGACTGCAGTTTTCTCACAGCTTTGTGCAAAAACGAATACTTCTGAAAAGTTTTTGCCCAGTATGTGCACATCCTGAAGCTTTTCAGGAAATTGTTCTGTGTAGAAGCATACCTGGGGCTTTAGGTGCAAAAATACTTTTTTGTGTAAAATTTATTCCATTTGTTGTGCAAAAGACCAGTTTTTCAAATGATGTGCAGTTTTTCTGTGCAACTAGGTGGGTTTTCTGAAAATAACATCATCTGACATAGAAAAACTGAATTTCTGTGCAAAAAAAAAAAATCCCAGTGCTTCCAAAAACATACCTGGGCATTTGGTAGTGATGGTGGGAATCAGCTTTTGTGCAAAAAATACCAATTTTGGGAGCATGCACACACACATAACTGTTTGGGATGTGGGAATCTCAAATAAAAATTGAAGTAAGTTCTTATCTCTGCATTATTCTTCCATCCCATAGCTGATCTTTAAAGCCTCAGAGGGCATGTCAGAAAAGTCTGTTCTGGATGCTTTTTCAAGTCTCTAAAGGCAGAAGCTGAGAATCTTCCCATAACTTTAAAATTATTATCTCTCATTTGTTAGTCACTCTACCAAAGGTGTGGGTATATATTTGGCCCTTCGCTTTTGCTAGGGGTGGAGGACCCTTGCAAAAGTTGGAAAATCACAAATGTTAAAATGTGTGTGTGTGTTGCATGTCTGCGGGAACGGAGCCCTGGCATGGCAGGCAGAAAAGGCACCCTGACCAAATGAGGTCAGGGAAAGGAGAGGGAAAGGGGTGGTTGGCATGGCAGCCCTGTACTTCCTCTCTCTTGCCCATCTTCTTCCTTGGGTGTGGAGGGGGCACCAGGAGAGGGTTTGCAGTGCTGAGAAATTGGGCTCTGAGCCAGCTGACCATGCAGTGGCTGGTGGAGGACCAGAGGTAGAGTTTTAAAGGGCTATGTGACCTGATCAGAGTCACCAAGAGAGACGGTTTCCATGGAAAAGGAACACCGGGGGGGGCAGTGGTTGGAGAAACTCACAAATAATCAAAAGCGTGGAAGTCAAACCCACAAATGTGGAGGGCTGACCATATATGAATAAGAAATCTAACTCGCACATACTCAAGAATTTTGCTTTTTCTCTTTTACAAGGAGTAGCGTTCCAAACCATGTCCCTCTTATCCACAATCCAAAATGGTACAGTCCATTTAGGATTCTACCACCTCATTCTGTGGGGCCTAAGCCTAACATGGATTTCAGGGAGGAGGAGGGAGGAAGATCCCAACTGCACTATCCAGTAAGTATTTGTAAATGTCAAAGGTTTCTGCTGTGAGTTTTTCACACTACTCAATTACAGCACTTTAACTGTCATGATTACATCCTATGCAATCCTGGGATATGTAATAAGAATTCTAAACTAGAGAGATCTGATGCCTCCCCAAACTACAAACCCCACAACACCATGGGATACAGCTACAGCAGTTAAAGTGGAATCACAGTGCTATAATTTTATAGTGTGAAAGGTCCTCTAGTGAGGGAGATATTGATCCATCTGAACATTAAGGCGAAGTGTGAGTTGATCAGGAGATGGTTATGCAATCAAGAGTCCAAATGAATGGGCACCAGTGCAGGGGGCAAGTAAGGAGGAGAGAGGTGATGTGGAGAGGCTTAAACCATCTGATTGCAACCTACTGGCCAACATCAGGAGTTATTGGTCTTCCTCTCTACCCTCCCACCTGGGACTCTCTCTCTTCCACAGAGAACACACGCAGGACCTGCTGCCCCAGACAATCCCTTCCTCCTCAGGATTGTGGCTCGTAAGTCTCACTCCCTGGCTAAAGGCAACAGAAGATCTTGGGCTGATTCAAAAGCAGATGTTGCTGGAACAAACAGCAAGACAGCCACAACAGGTTGGGAAGACCCGTGGCCAGGGAAAGGTGTTTTCAATTGCTCTTATCCAACCCAGGAAAGTTTCATCAGGACTGACGAAGTCTGAAGCTTCTCTGACTGAACAGAGATCCTGCCATGCCATGTACACTGAAAGGGCTCTGTAGTTGAACTAAGGTGCCTGGAAGGACATTGACAAAGGAAAGCATCTCTAACAGCCCAGAAGCTGGCACTCTCTACCACAACACTGGTTAATGCCAAGGTCAGCAACTATGGCCCTCGAGATATTGCAGGACTTCAACTGCCATCACCCACCACTGGCTAGGGCAGGGCTTTCCAAATGGTGTGTTGTGACACATTAGTGTGTCACCTGAAGAGTGTAGGTGGACTGAGAATGAGCCTCCCACCCAAGCCTTGGAAATGTATGTTATATGTTATAAATAAATCATACATTTTTAAAAACTATAAACGAAAGTTTTTCATGAGATATGTTGGGCCCTCATACATTTCATTATCAAAATTTATGTATGTACCCAGATCTCTTATAAGGGGTTAGTTTAACCTCCGGTTTGCTAGTAAAACTGAATTACTGTGTCGCGAAATGATGCATGTCTAAAAAGTGTGTCACCAACATGAAAAGTTTGGAAAGCTCTGGGCTAGGGCATCTAAGGCGGATGGGAGCTGCATCCAAAAACGTCCAGAGTTGCCCACCCCATGAGTTAAAAGTGTGGGCAGTCTTTGAGGTCTCTACCACAGAGGAACTGGAACACAGAACAGGCACCAGTCATTACTTAGGTTACAGAAGGGTTTGAAATCAGGTAATCTACCCGCCCCACCAGCCATCTTGAAGGAAATCTGAGGAGGGCATTTTTCCCCTCTAAGTCTGAAATGAGATGGAAGAACAGAATGATGGCAGAGAAAGAATAAACACACAGAGAGACACAAACACAGAAAAAGGGGCAGCGGCCCAAAGCAAGCGCCAAAGGGGCGCCTGGAAAGTGCCCGCCACGGCCCCGTGCATACCTGTGTGATGGAGGACAATGTGGGTGACATAGTTGGCGAAAACTGTTTTGGGTGCTGCCTTCTGGAGTCTCCGCCCATAGGGAGGGTCAAGGGGCTGAGCGGGGCAACCCTGCGCCGGGGAGAGGCATTCAGGGGGGCGTAAGAAGCGGCTGGGGCTGACGGGGAGGAAGCAGAGGAAGAGGCAGGGCCGCCACTGCTGAAGCCGGGCTGCTGCTGTGGTGGCGGCTGTGGCGGCGGCGGCTGCAGGCCCGGGTTACCCGGAGCCGACTGCACCGATTGGCTGCTGAGCGAGGTGGGGAGAGAGGGATTGCTGAGGGAAGACGAGAGCGAGGGGTTGCTGAGGGAAGAGGGCAGGGACTGGTTGCTCATGGACGAGGGGATGGAAGAGCTGCTGGGGGAAGAGCGGAGCGAGGGGTTGCTAAGGGAGCCCTGGAGCGAGGGGTTGCTAAGCGAGGACTGGATGCAAGGGTTACTGAGGGAGCTCTGCATAGATGAACACAGTCCTGTTGGGACAAAAAAAAAGGGAAATAAATAAATACAAAAAAAAAAGAATGAAAGGGGGAAATGATTAACAACAAGGAGGGAAATAAGACACAGGACACGATTACCCATGGAAACAGGAAGCAACCTCCCGCCCTGTGGTGGGAGCAGGAAGAGTAAAACTGCAGGGCAGTTTCCCAGTTGTGAGGCTCCTGGGGCTGAGAAAGTTGGTTGGGAGCAGAGAGAACCTCACCTCCCAAGACGGCACAATGTGGCCAAATTCAAGACGCTCTTGTATAATCCCCCACTCCTCCAAAAGGAAGCGAGAGCATGTACCTCCCCCAGTTAAATTTTGGGAATGATGAAAAAATAGGAAGAATAGGGGAGGGATGTCCCACAGCAACATTCAGAGGGGTGCCAGAGTTCTGTGGAAAGTCACATGCTTTGCACGTGGAAGGTTCAAGTCCTCAATTTCTCCAGCTTCAAAAGTGGCAGAAAGGTGGCGATGAAAAAAATACCCAGCCATTACAGAACTTCAGAGAGCCAGCATGCTGTAGTGGTCCGAGCGTTGGACTACAGCCCTGGAGACCATGGTTCAATTACCTACTTGGCCACAGAAACCCACTGGGTGACTTTGGGCCCAGCACACTCACCCAGCCTCAGAAAATCTCATGATAGGCTCATCTTAGGTCCCCATAAGTTGGTAATGACTTGAAGGTACACCATATTAACAAATGGAATTTCAGAATCTGGTGGAGGATTTGATGGAAGTGATGGGTGTGACATCATCACCCTAATATCTCCGCCCCACAGAACCACCCCACCTCATCTCTAGAAACTTCACCCCATCCCTAATTTCTTGGGCCTTTGAAATCCATGCCTTGCCACAGTGGGTCCAACAGGGAAACATTATAACCTCTGCGGACTAAAGGATACTAAATTGGTGGCACTGTGACGTTCTGAGGCCTTGCAGCTGGGAATCTAATGCTTGCCATTCCCTAGCAGCTCCTTGTAACCTGAGCAGGGCCTTAGATTTATTTAACTGTTAGCTTGGTCACCACAGATGAAAAGGAATTCCCTGCAGGTGAGTGAGAAGACTGGAGAGGGAGTGAGTCTTTTACCCCTCCTCTGAAACCAGGACAGAACCAAGATGGCTGCTGGAGCAGGCGGAGGAGGCCCTCTACCTCTGCCCAGCAATGAAATGCAGCAGGCTGCAGCACGAAAATGTGGAGCTTTCTGTCCACCCACAGAAAGCTATTTTTTTAAAAAAAATCAACTGTGCAGGCTGGTGTGGGTACATTTACAAAAGACACAGGAAACCCTTTCCATCCCCAAGGCCAGATTTGATTTCAGAGAAGTTCTCAGGAGAGGGGTACATTCCTTTGACGGGCGAAGACCAAAGTGGGGCCAAAAACATTCACATTTTTTCAGTTCAAAGTTGCTCCACCATAGGAGAGGCCTCTCAACCTGTCAGAAGAGGGGGGAAAGACACAAAAGCTGGAAAGCCACTGAGTGATGACATCATGGGACAGAGAGCAGCTACCTAAGGAAACTGGAACTGAGAGCACAGGATTGCTGGGCTCAAACTCCAGGGCCTCAGGTTTCCCATTTCGGTGTACCAGCATTGCTTCTGGCAGCTTGAGAGGCAGCCATCTTGTGATTATTCAGTGGCTCCTCCCATCCTACAGGCCCCATCACCAACCAACCCCACATTTTCTCTTGTGCCTTGGCCAATCTCTGCAAGTCGTCTGAAACCTCACCTGGTGAGTCATATCCGGGACCGAGTCCCATGCTGCCACTGATGCCCAGATGCGTCATGGTGTTGGCCAGGTTGCTGGTGCTGCTTCCGCCGCTCAAGCTAGGGTAGGCTGACTCTTCTGGATCCAGAGCTGTGGGCAGCGGGGATGGGAAATGCAGGTTCGTGAGGTCAGGGAGGGAGCCCCCTGTATTCAGTGGGGCAGGAATCAGAGGCAGGTTGGCCGGCTGGTCCGGGGATGGGAAGATGCTGAAAACAGACAGAGGAGAATCTCAGGCGAAAGAGGAAGAACAGAGGAGTTCTCTGCATTCCAGGCTGGCGGTCTGCTTCAGTCAAGTCTCCCAACAAGTAAAGGGTACTGAGATGGGAGCATGGATTGTGCCACATCAGTATAAAGTTGGCAGGAGGGGCCACATTTTTAATGCTTTCCTCCATTTTTAATAAATCCCTAGGCAGTAAGCTAACACAGAACTTCCTTTGTGAGTTAGCTTTCTTCCTGCAAGGAATTTCTTCAATTTTTGCTTGAAACTATAGGGAACACCCATGCCAAAGGAACCCCCTGCCTGCAGTCTGGAGTGGTACAGACTGCTTCACTCTACTGCAGGTATATACAACTGTTCAAGGGCTGCATTACCCCACAGGAGGGCTGCATACCACTGAACCCCCACACACACACAATTTAAGGGAAATAAATCTGCTCTAAATCACCCCCAAAAGACCTCTGAGAGGTGATTTTTTGCTACATTTTTGCCACCCTTGGTCCCTTTAGGCCCACCAGAGGCCTTTTTTTTAACAACAGGAAGTGACCCAGAAGTTACTTCCTGTTTTCAAAAAGATCTGAATTTTTTCTAACCTCCCTATGGGGCCCTGAGGCCCATCTGAAGCCCATGGACAACACCTTGTTCCACCTGTGCATATGTTACTAGGATCTTTTTCTCTTTCCTTGCACAAACCCAGCCCTGTCACTCTGGAGACACAGAAGGAACTTGGCACAGACTGCTGAGGCCTGGGCTACCATTTATCTCTGGTGGTAGGAAAGGCCTCATTAAACATACACAAACAAAAGGATTGTAGGAAGGGGCAGGAATTTAGCGCCCACACTTACTGTATCCCAGGCACCTCGCAGGACCTCGGACGAGCGGAAGATGAGGAGAGCTGAGGAAGGGAGAAAGGGGTTACTGGAAATAAATACTGGCAGATAGGAGACAGAATCATATTCTGCAATGCCAGTCCCCTCACCCTCCCGCCTGCAAGAAAACATAGTCGGCAAACACAGTGAGGTTCTCTGGCTACTCTAAGTGCCACTGTCCATCTGCCCTCTCCCCCAATAGTTTAGTGGTTACTGTCACCCACCAGCAACTTGGTGAAGGTAACCCTGTAACAAATACAATAACCTAGGAAAGTAGATCAGTCTTACTATCTGCCTATTACAGGACAGGAGGAGAGGTCTACCTAATGGTACCTACTAAAATTTTATTATACTTTTATCCTATGACATCATCATCTTGTGTATGCATCATGGACATGTAAAACACGTACTTCTTAAGAGATGGCCAAGTTGAAGGACCATATCCCCCCTTATCAGAGCCTGAAGATTGTCTAGAGAGGCCCTTCTCTGTCCCACCACCCTCTCAGGCACTTTTCATGAGAACAAGGGAAGAGCTTTCTCAGTGTCTCCCCTCAGGTCAGGATTGCCCCATCTTTACTCTCTTCTTGATGGCAAGTTAAAACATTTTGTGCCGTCAGGCTCTTGTTGATATAGTTTTTAATGTACTTTAATGTACTTAATATTTTCAATGTTTAATCTATTTAACCTTACAAATTGTTTAATTGTTTTTTTCAAATTTTATATTTACACCTTTATGCATGTTTAAACCTATACTGTTCTAATATTAGCTGACTCGAGTCCCACTGTCGAGAGAAAGGTGGGATACACACACAGACACAGTCTGCCCTCCACATTTCCAGAGCTGACCTTCATAAATTTGATTATTTGCAAGGTGCATACCTGCATTTCCTTTCTGTGCTCAGGCAAATGAGAATGCTATGGGAGAGGGGAACACGGGGAGAGAATGCATACATGTGCCTTCCTTCCCTGTGTCTGGGAGAAAGGCAAGGGAATGGAAAGGAGAGAACAGGAAGGGAAGAAACGCACACGTGTTCCTTCACTTGCTCACTTGGGTTTTGAGGGCAGAAGATATTCACAGTTTTCAATGTTCACGAGGGTCCTGTCCCCTCAAACCTTCATAAAAGTGAAGGGGGCACTCTGTGTGTGTGTGTGTGCGCGCGCGCACACACACACACACACAGATTTCTCTCCTCTGCCCCAGCTCATCATGGAAAGCAACTCAAAGAAAACTGTGAGATGCTGAGATGTTTTTTCCCTTGAAGCTCATTCTGAAAACTGTCAGGAAAAAAAAGACAGATATTCAGAGAACATTCCAAGCTGTTACACCCTTAAGCCCCCTTCCTCCTCTTTTCCTCTACCTCTTCCTCCAACACATCCACCTTTCTGCTCCTC